>CM043866.1:15408786-17808786 GCA_023846275.1 Vanilla planifolia | reverse complement strand
ATATTTTGGTACCAAAGGTGAGATTGACCAAGTTATGAACCAAACATACCAATTGATGAACTCCAACTCTCATCTGCCCATGGCCATCATTTTTCTTCATCTTTCTGGTTCACACCTTGATGGTCTCAAACCCATCCCATTAATAATAGAGTATTATTGTTTTATCCTACAAAAATTGTGCTTAAACACTTGCCAATATTATGGACACCATATAGAGACATTTACATACTAGATGAAGTACATAGATCAACCTAATGTACACTTTAAGCTAAGAATGATTATCATCTATTTAGCCAAATGAATATTAGCTATGATGGTTGTATTCATGTACTTAGTAATTTTGTCTTTTTTGTGTTCTAGTTTGTTCTAAAATCATCATCAACATCAATTTGTATTTTATTTGTATTTTATTAACATTTGAACCTTCAAAACGATCATTCCATACAATAATAAATCATCCAAGGGAATTCCTTTGTGATCATTCTGGGCAATCAGTAAGCAACTTAAACTAATTAAGGTTGTCTTTTGCATATTCTTTCACACCTTTTTTTGTTAAACTTTAAAATTTGAAAGTTTAGTATATTTCATTTGATCTTACAAAATTATACATTGTCAAGAAAAGCCTTAAAATAAACTTTATTAGAATTTGAAATTAATTTCATGCTTATGAAAACTTTAAATTGCTTCCAGTTTGCATGTAAGATTGCCACCATTTTGTGTTCTTATATGTAATGAGAAATGTTTCTCCAAGGAGGTTGCACATCTATTAAAGAAGAGATTAATAGCTTAAAGAATGAAGCACTTTGCCACTTACGTTCAATAACATCATCAACATATGCTCTTGTCACTATAATGACAATTGTTTTCAACCATTAACAATCTAGAATATGAGATTAATATACTTCTCAATACTTTTTATTGAATCAAGGAAGTGTTGAACAGATTTAAATATCACAAAAGTTATCAAAATTGATATTTCAAAATATTATTTTGTAATTATTCATCCTAAGAAGATTGGCATCTTTTTAAGATAAGTTAGAGCTAGCTCGAACGTTTCTCATATATTGGAAAATTATAATAGTATAGTAACATATTTTATATGTAGTTTTACTCTAAACCTGCACTATATATTCTTTTATACTTTTGACTTCTATGATATAGTTTGGATTTAGACTCGTCTTAATATGCACACATATAATTATAATAGTCTAAAAATTTACTTTGTATAATATGTTATAAATCATGAAATTTTATAATAGAGTTGTAAGTATGTATGTTTTGATATAACAAAATTATTTTTTATGTAAAGTGATTTTATTGATTAAAATATTATTAAATTGATATAATTTTAAAATTATGTCATAAAATCAAATGAAGTAAAAAAATTATTGAAGTATATTATTAAAAAAATCTCTTTAAGAGAAATCTAATAATATTGAGTTTATAATTTTTAGAAGTCTAAATAATTAGTTATAATTTTTTAAAGAAAAAGATGTAAATAAATTTTTTTAAATTATTAAAGTAGAATTGTAAATTTTGAATTTTCACTCTTACCACCTTAGTTAAGGATGGAATTAAATGTGGTATTGCTCAGTTAAGCAAATCGATAACAAGGAAAATAAGGGAGTGAGAGAGATGTAGATTAATAAAGAAAGAGAAAGGAGATAAAGAGAGAGAGGGAGAGGGAGAAGGTTTGGGGTGGAAAGAAAGTAGAAAGTAATTGCAAAAAAAGAGAGGAATTCTTGTAAAGGAGTTTAAAAATTCTTATTACAACTTAAACAAGAGTGATTGGAATCAAAGGAAGATAAGGATTGCTTGAGAAGGTTTTCGATTGCTATAATGGGAGAACAACAGAGGAAGCTATGGTAAGCTATGCAACTTCTAATTAATTTTTTCATTGACATGATCTATTTTAATATAGAATTATGTTTTAGTTATTGCATGCTTTGAGAGTATGGTATTAAGTTTTGGAATGAATTAGAAATTTTTTGGAGTTGTATGGGAGAAGAATTTAATGGATTTTAAGGAGAATAGTTTTGTTTATACATGATCAAATAATATAATCTGTTTAATCATATTGTCCAATCTATTTAAGTTGGTTGGATGCAAATGATCATATCAATTTGATAAGACATTATGCAATTATGCATATGATAATTATATTGTATCATGAACTCTAATGTATAGCATGATGTTTAGAAAGTCGATAAGCATGGGGGAAGGGAAACTGATTATATTGTACGATAAGTATAATAATCTCATACTATAACTTGGCAATTATTTAAAGAGAAGAGACCATTAATATTGTACAATACAATGTAGCTGATTATATTGTAGGATGATATAGAGAATAAAAAGAGGTGGTAATCATATGCTTTGGTTAAGAAATTTGTACACTATGTTGACTTAGGGTTAGAATAAAAGTAAAAATGATTATTTATATTATATGCATCTTGAAAATATTTGATAATTATATTATATGATATTATATAATAATATTTGTATGTATAATATTATGAAAAATTCTAAGAAAAAAGATATGACAAAAACTTGTATTGTAAATTTATATAAGTATAATTAAAAACTATGATGTAAATATATTATTAAATTAATTCATAATTTATTCTCAAATTAGAATAGTTAAATATCATTTTTTATGATACATGATAGATATTAGAAATGATTATTTCATTAAAGATGATCTATATGATATTTCAATCATTAGTTATATATTTTAGAGAATTTTATTTAAAAGATTGAAATATATAAAATAAATTAATAAAAATATATAATACAAAATAAAAATAGAATAAAAAATGAAAATAATTTTTTAAGACATTATCTTCATTAATACTTTGTGCATAATAATAAGGTATAGTTCCAAAAGCAATATTTTATATGTGCGCGCGCGCGTGTGTGTGTGTGTGCAAGCTCAAATACAATATTTGATAAGTTATTATGACATAGGTTTGAAGATTATTCCAATGTGGATGGGTACTAACAGAAAGTTATTTAAGTTTAGATATAATTATTATTAAATTTAAAAGAAATGGATCAATGAATAAATAGGGTAATATAAAATACAAAACGTTGGAAAGAAAAAAATAAATGAATAATAAGAAAACATATTTTTATTACTATAATCATTGGTTCACTTGATCTCATATGATTTACTCTTTTATCTCATATTAATATATTTTCATATTATTATGTAACACTTTTTATTAATGTGATATGTTAGATTATTTTATATTTATTTATCTATAGATTTATCTACTAAATTTTATAAATTATTATTAGTATTTATATCACAAATTATACTTCCATTATAATGAAATATGGAGATTATTATGACGTGCATGAAGATTTTGTTCTTTAGTTAATTTAGTGGTTAGAGGTTATATGAAATTAGTTTGATAGGATTTTGTGGATTGGTATTATGTTTATACGAATAATTTGTATCAAATGTTTATATGCTTTTCTATTATATAAAAGATCCTTTAGATTATACTTTTGTATTTATAAAAATGGTGTCAAAGTTTTAAAGTTGTTGTGGCACACATGCATACCATATTATAATTTTTTTGGTTAATTTTTTCATGCATAAAACGCCATTAATAATATTTTGTAAATATAAAAAATACTAAGAAATTTGAACATTTAAATAATTAAAAACATTTGTTAATGATGAGTTCCTTCATTTGTTAGATTTTAGGTTTATCTTGTCATTATATATTTGTCTATGATAATTAGTGTGTCCTCACTTGCATATTTATCTATTTTTACTTTCTTATTAATGTTAATTATTATAGATTTGTTCGATATGACTCTAAAATGCAACCATCATTTATAATATAATAAAATTATTATTAGTTTTTTTACTTTATCAAATTATTGTCACTTTTTATTGCTAAATGAGTAAAATCTTAAACTTTTTATTTTTTTTAAATGACTTTTTCAACTTATTTTCAACTATTTAATTATTTTGTAATTTGTATATAATTCTAAGGAAGATCAGTCTATATTAGTACAATACATTATTTTTTTGCAATAAAATCTACAACATAAAAGATATTAACTACCACATTTGTTAGATATCTAATATCATGCTTAGTGTTTAAGTTTTGTTTGACGATACTAGATTAGTTAATATTATTATTATAACTTCCCTAAACAATAATAAGCTTAACTTATTTTTGTCATGATATTTTTTAGTATATTTATTAGGTCTATAAATTGTATCTTTGATGAATGTTTGTGTATATTTAGAGTTGGTGATGATAATTCATGTGGACTAATCTTTCTACAACTTGGAGAATAATCAAATTACATGGTTGATTAGCCATAATTGGTTATTGGATATCTAATGGAGTTTTAAAATGATCTAAATTTAGTTCATTGTATTAGAGTTTATTTTCAGAAGTTTATATGATGTTGAATTTTTTTGTGTCCTATAGAGTTTTACATATATTTTGTATGTTATTTGTATTTGTTATTTGTTGTTGCATAAGGTTAGTTGCATTTAGAATTATTCATGGTGTAAGCATGTCCCACACACATTGGTGTTGCATGATGTTCCAAGCATGACATACCTTCTTTATAATGGAAATATCTAAGGCTTTGGCTTGTCAACAATTTACATCTCTTTGGACATATTGGAAATGAAGACAAAGCATGGTATCTCCCTTCCATGATCAACATTCCTCTTTTCTTGCAAACCCTCCCTCTCTCTCTCTCTCTCTCACTCACTCAATCACTCTCTAATTGTCTTGCTTTTTATCCAACCAATAACTAGTCAATGACCTTCTCCTCTGACAATTACCCATATTTGTGGCCATCATCTCTTAACTAGTCATTACCTTAAAACACTCATTCTAAGTTGATATTTTATCTTGAAAGTTGATAATCTATTTATAAACATTGGTCTATAATATAAAATTATCTTGCTAACTCTATCTTTTTCATCTTTAGATGATTACTAGAAAATGTTGATGTCATCTAATCACTCTTACTCTTAGAATTTTCCTTTCCTATTCTTAATTTTGTCATCCCCTCTTGCACAAATTGTACGTGCTTTACACATTTAGTTTCATCTACAAATATATCAAACATCTCTTAGAACCACTAGAATGCCTTGATTACCTACAAGTTTAGAAGTTAATAAGAAATTGAAGGAATATGACACATCTCCCTCGTCCCTCTTACCTCCTAACAATTAGGACCAAACCATTTCATGTTGAATTATCATTTTTTCAAGTATTTGATAAAAAAATAAATGAGGGAATGGGAGAAAATCTTCACTTTTTATTGGCTAATTCATCTCTTATTTCCTTTTTTACATTGCGTAGAAAGCTTCTAGAAGCTATGTCCTCCATCCTTCCAACATACTTTTTATGCCTTTTTTATCCCTTTCGTCATCGAGGATTGTTCATTTTCTCAATAGCATTCACTATTTAATATCAAAACCTTCTCCTTTTTTGTAGTTGTCATAATGGCAAAATAATCAAGGGTTACATCACTAAAAGCTTCATATTAGTATTTTATTAATCTTTTATTATCCTCTTTGATAATTCACTCTGTGTTATCACATAACTCATTTATCATATGTGACATTTCCTCTATATGCTCATCATATGATTTGTTGATGATATAAGATCCATCTTAACTACCATCAAATCCTCCATTACTATTCGAAGTTTTTTGACCTCTCCTTCTTTATAAAATGAGCACTTTTGCACTCATTAATTATCAACTTACATTCAAAGCTTCCATTATTAAACAAAACCATCTCCAATGAGACAAAAGTTGAAATAATCTCAAATTTTGTTCAAAAAACTTTAAAATAGTTGTCTTAGTAAAAAGGTTATATATTAAATTTTAATAAGTGTACCTTTCAAATATTCACAAATGAATGTCTAGAAAATAACAAGACTTATTTAAGCCACATTTTCAACCTTCTAATTTCAAGGCAAAATTTAATATTATAGATTGACATATCATAGTTATTAATAATTAGATTGACAGCTCTTAAAATTATCATGACAAAAAACATTTTATAATTATTTCTAAAACATCTAAAAATTTTATTTGTATAATATAAGTAAGAAATTATGTAATTTGGCATATAAATATTGTATTTAAAGTAATAAAGTTTATATTTCAAGAATTGGATGTGTTAGAGTAAAAAGTAATATTTTGGGTGAATTTTATAGAAAATGTCAATTATAAAATATGCTCAAAATTTAAAATTGATCATATGAATGGGTAAAACTCAATTTAAACAACTATTTTTTTTTTGTAATTTGTGAAAATATAATTGATTTATTTTGAATTTTTTTAAACCAAAATAATGAAACAAGTAAGCTTGATTTTTTCTTTCATCAATAAGAATATTTTTATAATTTAAGAATAATTGTCATCTAAGTAACTTGAGGTAAGCAAAAAAACTAAGTTGAATTAGGGTGGCAATTATGTAAAACTAAGGAAGAGCTACCAAGTGAGCTTGTGAGGAAGGAGTTACTGAAGGAAAATTTAGGAAAAAAAAAGAAAGAGATTAATATTGCTATGTTAAGAAGGAAGAAATCAAGAAAAAATGCCTCAATAGGAAAAGAATTGTTAGAGATGAAAAAAAAATTGAAAAGAAAGTTAACAACTATTTAAAAGATTTTCAAATAAACATTCATTCCCTTATCTCTAGTTTCTCATCTCTCTTTATTTGATCCTTGTTGTTGTCGCTACATCATTTCTTTATTGGTATTTCTAGTATTCTTTCTGTTTTTTCTCATATACCTAATAATAATTATTATGATACTCTATTTTTATATTTAATAAGCTAAATATAGCTTTCAATAATATTTTATCATCCAAATGGATAGACAATCTGAAAATTATCTTTTTAATCGGAATCTATTCTTTAAAACAATGATTAACAATTTTTTATCTTATGAAAGCACTCTTAATACTAACAAATTCTTCTCTGAATAAATTATTAGTATAGATTGGAATCTATTTTATGCAGCATTTTAAAATATGTTCAAATTTTAATGATTTATTTTAAAGAACGATTAGAAGTATTTTATACTTTAAACACTATTTTTGTTATCGTCATTCCAATCGATCCTACAAGCCCGGTCTGTTTATGCGGTTCACTGAACCCGGACGGTGTGGTCCAGAGCGTAGACCATAACCCAGGTCCAGAAAAAAAAAAACACCAAAACTAAAGGTGTGTCAGTTTAAGGGACCCACGTGTCAGCTTTGTCCTTTTCTGCAATCACTGTCTTAATAAAAGAGGACCGAGGACCTTTCATGCTATTTTCCTTCCCCGTTCGCAGAACGGCAAAAATGCGAGCTCCGCATGCGCTTCGGGCCCTTAAAACGGCCCACCATGATCCGTCCATCTCGGCCGTCTATCGGTCCATTTTTGTCTGTCGATCGTCATCGTCGACCGCTGCACCAACGGCTTAGTCGTTTTTCTTTTGTTTTGAGGTTTATAATATATAAATTCATTGATATTTCTTTTTTATTGTGAATTATGGAGAGAATTTTACCCTGGAATTTCCTTTCTTCGTAAATATTTATGTGTACGATTCATATTTTTTCCTGACAGCATAAACAGGAGTATTTCGGAAGCCTCAGTGGTGCAGTGTTGCTCTGATTTTGATGCATGCAGCCAAAAATAAAATGAAGATTAAGGGGAGGAGAAGAGAAGGGAGAGAGCTATAGGTTAAGCTTAGGTAACTTTTTTTTTCCCTGAAATGTTGTGTTTTGCATCACTTGGACGAACTTTTTTTTTTAGTTCGATAGGAGGGGAGGTGAAGAAAAAGAAAAAGGTCGCCTTTCCTTTTCTCTTGTGGCTTTACTGTGCTGCTCCGTGGTCTACCTGAAGCCCAAAGCCTTACCTTTTATTCTCCCATGCATTCTTCTGTGGATTGGTAGTCTTCCGTTCCTTTCGCTTCTGCATCCGCAGAGGACCCGTGAAAACACCTGAGATTTCTTCTTTTTCTGCGTTCCTATCGTTTCTTGTGACCGGAGATTTTACTGATTCGGGTTCTCTTTTGTGGTATTTCTGCAGGAAGAACCAGGTTCGATCTCCCGTTTGTTTGTGTGGTCTCTGCAGATTTGATTGTCTTGATTCTAGTCGTTATTAAGAATTGAGAATTTTTCTTATTTTTGGATCGATCGTTCTCTTTTATTTCTTTGCCTTACTTGGAACCATTAAATTTGATTATGGCATGCTTTAGCTTCCTGCGTTGATGGCTCGGTAGCTGTTAAGATTTAGTGAATGATATAAATATGCACTTATTTACCCCAGAATTTCTTGTATTATGATATAAAAAGATATTACATGGGATTCGATTCCATATATACTTTTTGGCTAATACTGTAAGCTCGTCATCTATACCGATTCTTCCTTTCGTTGTTCTTCATTTTTCAGCTGGATAAATACAATGCTGAGAAAGAGGAGCAC
Organism: Vanilla planifolia; assembly: GCA_023846275.1. Classification (NCBI taxonomy): domain Eukaryota; kingdom Viridiplantae; phylum Streptophyta; class Magnoliopsida; order Asparagales; family Orchidaceae; genus Vanilla; species Vanilla planifolia. Next base: position 17,800,319 of record CM043866.1, on the reverse strand, counting down.
AGCAGCGCAGGGGCAAAGCAAGGGTGGACTGATAGGAGATTTGGCATCTAATTCGAGCTTCTCCTCCGATTCTGTAGCAAAGCAGAAGAGTCGGAGCGCTTCTTTTTTCAGCATTCCAAGTCTTTTGGTGAACTTTGCCGGAAAAGGCTTATCGGACTCCGATTCGCTTAGGAGTCCTACTTCTCCATTGGACTACATGCTCTTCTCCAATTTCAGTTGCTCTTTGCTTCGGTCTCCAAGATCTCCTGGTAGGAGCTGGGAGTGCGGCAAAGTCGGCCTTGGATTGGTGGACTCCCTCAGGGATGACGACGACCATGGCCACTATTCTGAGAACAGGAACATTTTGCTGGGATCGCAGATGAGAATAAGTAATATAACAAGCCCGAATAACAATTTTAATTCCATTGGGGATGAACACCCAAAAAACAAAGGATCGTACTTTTCCCAAATGAACTCTTCAAAAGAGGAACTTGTGGAGGATGAGCAAATTGATTTTTGCACAGCTGATGCCACTCTTCTGACCCACAAAAACCCAAAATCCAGTTCTGACGTATTCGCCTTGGGTTTAAAGAGTTCTCCATTGGGTTCTCTTCCCTTTATCGAAGGGAGACCAAGTACCAACAATTTGTCTGGTTCCCTCCCTGCTTCGGTGGAAACGATCCATGGTATAATGGGTTATCTTTCTGCTAGTGAGATGGAGCTTTCAGAGGATTATACATGCATCATCTCTCATGGGACAAATCCAAAGACAACCCATATATTTGGGGACTGCATCTTAAAGAGCTACACGATTGAGGCCTCTGATTCTAATACCAAGAAATTGGAGGAAAGCGGAAGCTCCAATTGGATTATTAAATGCTTAGAAGATTCCCCGACGTTTGGCTCCGGTAATTTTCTGAGCTTCTGCTTCTTTTGCCATAAGAACTTAGAAGATGGAAAAGATATATACATGTACAGGTTAGTTTTGCAAAAATTTTCATCTTTGCCTCGGTTTTAAGAAGTCTGCACTACTTAGTGATAAATGAATGGTTTTCAGAGGTGAAAAGGCATTTTGCAGCTGCAAATGCCGTGACCAATTGATGTTGATCGAAGAAAAGTGGGAGTCAGAGAAGCTTGCTACCTCTTCTTCCTGAAGGGAATGGTGGTGATCAGCTTGAGACTTGAGGCTTAATTGGTAATGAAGCATGAATATTAGATGGTGGACAATCTTAAGTGAATTCCTCCCAGAAACCAACGATGATCTTTCTTGCATGATAATATGTCTGCATTATTGATCTTGTTTACATTGGTGGGCAATGCTTGGGTGCAGCATTCCCTTTTTGAGTTTTTGTTCCCATCAAGAGAAACTTGCCTTCTATGGATAAAAACGCGCATTTTCTTTTGTTTTGATGAAGTGCTTGCTAATGCATCTGCTCCCCACGCTTCTTCATTTTTGCCTACCTTCTTAGTTGAATTATAACATCATTCGAAGTTAAAATATGCTTCCTTCTGTTCTGAACCAGCCGATTGTGTTAGCTTTATGGCAAACGAAGCACTAGTTAATTGCGTTGGTATATGTTAATACTGCCTCATAGCTATTTGAATAAGATAGTTTTTTTCTTTAATTTATTCGGGTATTGCAGTGTTGCAGATTTTTCTTGGAAATGCATGTATCATTCTTTAACTTGGCATCAGAATAAAAGTTCGAAAAGCAGCAGCCTGGCCCTTTTAGCACATAATTGCAGTTTAGTGTACGACCATTCAGGAGCCTTAGGTTGCTGCTTTATGGCAATTACTGCCATAATATCTCGTCAAAGTGCTACTTTATTATGACTTGTGTTATTGCAATTCAGACTTGCTCTGCTCGCCCAGTCTGCATTCTCAATAACAAAGGAACAGCCATCAGCCACAGAGAGGTAGCTATGGTTACTGCAGAATTAATTGTAGGGATCAAACATACAAAACAAAACATAAAGATAAACAAGTTATGATAAAGTTTACATGATTTGATCACAGATCATTTGTCTTTATGAATACAAAGTTTTTATACTAAATAAACAAGTTATGATAGTGATGTATAACATAAAGATAAATTACATTATTTTTTAAATTTGAAAAATATATCGGATCTTCGTCACATGAAAAACGTCATAATATCCTTCTAACTGCTGAACATTATCAAAAAGGATCATAATTTTTAAATCAATGAGAAAGACTATCAATATATAATTATGATAAATGTATGACAAATCATTAAACACTAAGTGGGTTAGTGTCATATTTTATCTAAATAATTATGCCCTTTGTAGAATATTATGACTCTGATTCCATTATAAACAATAATTTTAAAAAGTTTAATTTTGTATTATATTATTGTTGTAGGTTAAGATTGATATTCTTTGTTGTATATTGGTAATTTAAAGATATAATAAATGTATCTTTAAATAAGAAACTTCAAAAAAATTGAATTCTAAGAATATTTAAACATTTATTCAAAATCTATCGTTAAATAAGTACATCTATTTTTATTAAGGTGTGCAAAAGTATTATCCTAATAACTATTGTTGTCCCTCAAAGTCAATTCTCAAAATAAAATTCATTATATGCATCAATTAACAATATTATTTGTAATTTTTTCCAAAAGGTGTACAACACTGAAGGAGATAAGAAAAAAAAGTTGCACAAAAAGAAAATACAAATGATAGAGAATAGAGTGTAAGAATATCATGCTTCCCAAATAATGCTAAAATGTTTAGGATAATGAACTCATATGATTGTCACCATCTTTTATTATTTCTATAATATAGAAATAATAGAATAACTCATATTATTTTTGTCATTGAAAATTTTTCAAGTATTTTTAAAATTTTTAACCTGACATTTTTATAGTAGGACATTTACATTTGTGTTGAAATTACCAATTTAATTTTAAAATAAATGAATTGTGCAAACAGATATTGTAGGCAACAAAAATCAATATGCTACTTTGGATATGATTTTGAAATATCAAATACTTAAGGAATATAGTCAAATTTGGTATCAAAGTCTATGCACTAAATATCTACATTCCAATGGTATTGGTTTAGAATAAATCAAAGATTTTATGTTTTTAATTATGAATATATTTTTCTAAATTTATCTTTTTATGAGTATAGATAAATAATGTATCTCTAGTCTTGTACTTTATGGGAGTTAAATATTAACAAAATTTTTTATTTTGTTTATTCTCTACTTGTCCTTGTGAGTTAAGCATTATCAACATTTTTGATAAAGTGTATTAGAGTTACAATGACAACCAAACGATCCAATACTCCTTTTCAATGCCCACAATTAAGATGAATTATAATCTTTGGTTGTTGCAAATGAAAGTCACTATTGGATGTGACATCTTGGCCTTATTATGTCAAGATGTATCTTCTTGGTTTGCTCTATCCTAACTTAAGAGGATTTTGGCTTTCACATAGAAGCATTTGCCGCTTGTTCACTCATCTTAACGTTACTTCAAATCGAGGAAGTTTAATTATGAAGTCCCCATTGGATGTAATGAGAATTTTGCCTAAAAGGTACCTCCACATCTTAAGATTAAAGTATCTTTTATACATACAAAGATTTTTTTTCTTTAATAACCAATCTAAAATAATTCATTCTTACACTCTTAAAATCTATTAATAGAAGCTACACACTCTTGCATGTTCTGTTCCTACTATTGTCCAATGCTAAGAGCTCACTAGCTTCAAGTTGGTTCATACTCAAGCCAATTAAACTAATAAAGGGTTAGCTTTGATATTAAATTATAATTCTTAATATTGTTATGTCAATGTATTATCTTTTTAGATTATCTTATTCTAACATAATAGTATTTTGTCATTCACATGTAAGCTCTTTCTACTTGGTGATCCATCCCAATATTACTTACAATCAAATATATTTATTTATGAAGTTATTATGGGATTTATGTGAGTTTGCCTTTAAAATGTGTATTGACATCTTAGAACTAGACTATCTCATACATAGACTAAGAATATTCTTTTAGTAGCTCATATGAAACAATTTATTCTTGTAGCTCTAGAAGCTTGTTGATATAAACTGTATACTCACTCGAGCATGTTTGCTTTTCGCTCTTGTTAGGTGCTATATTGGGTTATAGCTTATAGCATATTGCAAAGAATAGTTGAAATGGAGATTGCACACAAAGAAAAGAAGAGGGATCGAAGTGCTTTCTTTGTTATCCATCAATAATTAGATGGTGACATGTTAGAGATAGTTATCAACGAGACGAAGGCTAAAGATGCATGGGATATCCTTAAAAAATCCATGGAATGTCTTTCAATAGCAAAATATTTCACTAAGTATTGGTAATGGAGAATCATATGAAGTGGCTTCTAGAAGTAATGGAAGATGCGAGAGTGGTGGAGAAGGGTGTATGTCCCCAGTTAAAACATATGGAAGTAGCTCTTGAAAACTCTCACAATCCTGATTGTTAATGAATTGAATGAGTTGTTAGCATATGAAGAAAGCATCAAACATAAATAGCAAAATGGAATAGGTCCTTTATGTGAAATTATCCTTAACTCAAGAGAGTCATTCAAAAAGAGATGATAGTAGCCAAAGTTATGAGACATGCTAAGGTCAAGGCTATGGTTGTGAAAATCACCATGTTGGAGGCGACCATTACTCTACTTGAGGGGTGGACAGAAGGATATTCCTATAGTTTTTGAAAGAAGCAAAAGAAAATTGAAAAAATACAACAAGGACAAAGTAAAATGATACTTATATGACAAATATAACCATTATTGTTTTGAATATCAAACCAAAGATGATGATGAAGAGACAAAAATTGCCAAGCACGAGGGAAATGGCGAAAGCTTTGGCACTCTCCCAAAAGGAAGACTACTTTAGAGAAGAGGCTAAATGATATCTTGATAAATGCATTAAAATCTCAAAATACTAAGTCATCTCTAAACATAAGTTAATTGATATCATGTCTTATTTAAAAGGCTACTTTTATAGAATTTCACATCCATTGTTTCACAACTAATAATTATCCTAAAAACATTATTTAAATCTTTAACATAGTATAATTCTGAATCCCTCTAATCATTATAGATTAAGATAGATATTCTTTGTTGCATATTTATGATTTAAATGACAAATAAATATATTTCTAAATAATAAACTTCAAAGAAATTAAACTACAACAATATTTCAATATCTTTGATTAAAATAAGTTTAACTATTTTCATATTAATAACAATAAGAAAAATAAAACTTGTTCAAGTGTGCAAAAATACTGCCCTAACAATTATTTTTTTAATATTCTCCAAATTTTCTCAAATTTTAACCGTATATTCTCAAAGTAGGGTATCCATATCTCCCCATTGAAAATAAATTCCTCCCATTTTTAGTTCAACTAATACGGCAAGAAATAGCCAGCCATCATAAAAACTCTAAACCAGCAGAGAAAAGAAAGGAGTAAATGCTTTACAATTCAGGTGATATGATTGATGGCTTCAGCCCTTAGGTTTGATCCCGTAGCTCTCTCTTGTTGCCTGCTTCCAGATACGGTGGCTATTTTTGTTGTATCTCTGGTCTTAACCCTCAAGTTTTTACTGTGCCACATGATGAGGTCTGCAGTACAGTTTTGAAATAGCAAATGGGCAGTGCAAATCTGTACAACTTCTTTAAGCAACGCTGGAGTACTGTGAGCATGGACTTAATAAACAAGCAAGGATCAAATAAAGTGAGGTATTTTTCAATGTGTGGAAGATAAGAAAACTTCCTTCCCACAGTTACTAAACTTCTCAAAGAAGATACATTCAGATAAATATATAATGATGCAAGTTTGATGGTTTTCTATTTTTTAGAAAAAAAATCTCTTGTTTTGTTTGTAACTGAGTTGCAAGTTTCAAAAAAGATTTGAAAAAAGAGTTTTTAATTATTAAAAAATTTATATTTTTCAGTTTAGAAAATATCTTTTTCAAAACTTTATTTCAAGCTTAGTTTATAAATGAAATATAAAAGTAGGATCAAAGTTTATTGCTGTTGTTGATTATTAAACTACAAAAAATTAGGTAATTGCTAGAAAAGCAAAGGCATAAAAAGTTATAATGGAAATTCATATAATGAATAAAACTCATTGACATTACAACGGAGTAATCTTTAGTATGTTGCTTGTAAAAATATAACCTTTCAGAACAAGAATTGTAGCAATCTATGAAGTAGAATATTTAACTTGGTTTAGTTTAGAGTAAAATGAGATAGATTACAAGGTTGGGAGTTAGGTCTTTAATGTAAAACTTGGTTATTTTATAGCTATTATCTATTCTCTATTTATAAAAGAAATAATCATAATAAGAATAAAAACTACAGTTTCATGCCCAATGCATGCAACATCACAACCTATCTAATGTTCTTTGATTTGCAATTCTAACTATCAATAATGCTTCATATGAGATGATATGAAATAATACAATTATCACATTGTCTTTTAACTCTATGAATAATCAACAAATTATAGAATAAGATATGACCAAACGTGACGTGATACTTATGTACCAATTAGAGTTAACATTAAATTTAATGAAATATTGCTAATCTCAAAAAATGAATATATATGAAAATCAATATCTCCCAACCTCTATAATACAAATTTGATGTCATTTGAGATCAATGGAGTTTTCTATATTTTGCATAGAAAAGTATTTACAAACCTATGTATAAGGTTAAGGATTTTATAATTCATTTTGTAATTATCATTTTTTTAAAACTTTCATAATTCAAAACTTAATTGTCGAAGTTCATTGAGATGTTTTAATAAAAAAAATTGAACATTTTTTTAAAATGGTTTATTAAATCCCTAAACTTTGTTAAGAATTTCAAACAGCAATTTGAACATTTTTCATTATAAACATTGGATAAATTATTTTACAAGAATTTTAAAAGGGAATAACTTTTTTAAATAGAAATCTACATTCATAACAAAAGAATTTTTTAGAAGTTAGAATGCATGGTTATTCAAAACACAAGTGTATAGTTTGACTTTATTGTAAAGCTTTTTTGAGTTTAGAAAAGCAATATTATTGTGGATTTTGCAAGCTTATGACTTATGCTTAGAATTAAATTACAAATGAAGGATTTTTAAAAGTTAAAGAATTCCTAAGTGAGATTAAATCAAATAGCATTTTAAGCAAGCCTTAAAGGATCATCAAACACACCTATTAACTTGGAGGACTAAGGAAACTGAAAACTAGTATTAAATTAACTTTGGAGCTCTTGAAAATAATCATAATTAGCTTAGAACTTGAGATGTAAGTATTGTAATTAGTTAGAATATAGACCAATAAAACCTAAGTTTCAAATCAAAAAGATTATCCTTACAAAGCTCTTTTATAACCTACCAATCTATTGAAGCAAAAAACAACCATGATTGATGAGAAGGACAAGAAAAGTAAAGCCAAAAAAGAAATCTTATTTACTTCTTACTAGGCAACACAAAGAATATTCCAACTAATTCTCCATTCAAGTTGAATAAGACTTGAACCAAAATCACCAAAAGCATGTATAGTAAGAAAGAAGAAGAAGAGCTTCCAATCTTCACTAATGCTTATAACATCATAATAAGTACTTCAAATTTTTATTAACATTAAATAAAGTTGAATAAAAAGATAAAAAAGCTATTTATATAATATATAAAAGCAAATAGCAAATAAGGATTTGGGTTGACTAAATAGTGCAAGACCACCCTAGGCAGATGACCAACTGCCTAAGGTAGTTTTAACTATTCATCCAATGTGGTGGCTTAAGTATACTAGACAATTGGAGCTTATTGCTTAGGATAATTAAAAAACCACATAATATGGTTTGATTGGTGTCCAACCAATCGACATGGGGACAACCACTGATTGCAATGATAGATGATAATGACCAATTTTGTGATTAAGTGATCACATGGTGCAGTTAAGTGACTATATAGTGCAATTATGCAACAACATTATAGAATTTAAATTAACCAAAAAAAATCATAAAACTAGCTCAAATTGAACCAAATGAATTCATGGTACTAAGGCAACTTGGGAATACAAAACATGACAAACACATACATACATATTAACAAATAACAAAAAGCATAAGAATTAAAACTAACAAATTTGTCAATAATGTTGATATGATAAAGTGACATAGATGTGTCACATCAAGTGGTTCAATGTGAAGTTCCTATATTTCATCTTTGATAACTATCCTATAATAGTGTAAAACTTATATTTTGAGGCAAAAATAAATTGATATTTGTTGAATTCATCTAAAAAATATGAAATTTTACAAATATGCTTGAAATGTTGAGGTAAGCATATTAATAAATAGAGCTCATTAAAAAGAATTTATTAGCTCTTGGTTTGTAGCTTTTAGAACTAAAATGGATTATCTAAGAATTAGCATATGTTGCTCTTATCAATGCATCTAATATCTTTCCTTCAATATTTTTTTGTTGAGCTTAACATATTGTGTGTTAAATATCAAAGTATGATATACTACAAATAATGTATAATATATTAAGGAGTTTTCAAGTGATCCATAAGAATAGAACGAATTATCTTTAATGCAAAACTATAGTAGTAATGTATGATATTCTATGATCGATGAATTATAAGGCATACACAAAGAAGAAAAAAAATGCAATAAAGCATTATAGAAAGTATAAGAGCATAAAATGTTATAGAATATCTCGTTATTCATTAAATTTCATCTAAATTATAATGTAGGTATCAAAAGAAAATTAAAAATTAGATTGAAGTCCTTCTCTAAGATTTTAAGTATATAAATATATTGGTAATGTAAGAAAAAAGATTTATTTGTTTAAAAATTGTATCAACATATGCATAAGTATGATATTATGATTTCATGGCATAAAAATATATGGCTAATATTCGTGTATCACTCATGCTCTATGTAAGGTTGATGTACTGAAATTAGTATTGAGACTATCATCATTGGCATACAATGTAAGGCCTTAATGTGTGAATATGATATGATTTCTAGCTAACTATAATATGTTTATGACAAAGGCTAATTATGATATATTTATTTGTAAAAGTTTAGAAAATGATAAGATATTAAATGAAAAATACAAAATAAAAAATAAAAATAAAATTTTAAAAAATATAAGATACTAGTATTGAAGCAAAATAAGACCATCATAATGGTAAAATAAAAAATATTATAAAAATAAAAAAGAGAATAAGTAAGCCATAACAAGAATAAAAATTATATATGTATATGTAGTTGTACATAATGATTATTATATATGAAAAAAATCTTCCATTATGCTCTATTTTATTTTGGCAAAGTAAAAGTGTATGGATGAACATGGTTTCTCTATTTCATTGATGTCATAATATTGTTTCACTCAATTTTATTCATCAATTTTTTATTATTGCTATTCAAATTTAAATATTATTTATTATTTATTTTACTTATATTATAGTGTATGTTATTAGGACATGGATAATAATTGACCAAGATGATAATAAAAATAAAAAAAATCATTTATTAAAATACTTTAGGATTTATATAATTTGAGATTAATAAAGAGTGTTAAAATAATTTTTAAAATAAAGTATTTTAAAATATTAAAATAAAATTATTGGAGTATTGAAATAATACTTGTTTCATCTAAATCAGAGTTCATTTGAAATTATTATAAGTTATTGAAGTTTAACATAAGGTATATATTTAATACACACACATCCTAATTATCTAATCTCGACCAACTCACCATCATGGCTCTCTTACATCTCAATCACTCTTTTTCTTGTTCAAGTTGATTGCCACTCAACGTCAACCATAACCATTATATCCTTAGCTTGCTGCTTTGTTGTCGAATCACTGTGAGAAAACACTGCTACAAAATTGATGTCATGAGAAGGGAAATTTTGGTTGGCCCTAGTTCATGTGAGCCAAAGCTTAATTAGTCATTGTTTGTAGGGTTTAAAGAGAGCAAAAGAGAAAAATGAGAGAAACACTAAAGAAAATAAATCAAGAAGTAACTTCCATAGTAGAGATTAGAGCATTTTTCAAATATTAAATTTAGATTTATGCTTATTATGCTATTAAATCCTTAATTAGTTTTAGGATCCATAGATTTTAGCAAAAAAATTTTCACTACTATAGGTTAAATTTAAGAAGGTGGAGGAAGTTGATAATGATTATTAGAAATTAGGCACAAAAATTAAGAAAAGAAAAGAGTTCTATTTGGAAAATTGAGGTAAGCAATTTGATGGCTTGATAAGTGCATATGTTTTCTGTATTGATGATTATTGCATGTGTCACCTAACTTATGACTTTTGCTCATTGTAGAATTGAAAGCTTCAAGGAATATTATTTAACCATACTTATGTAAGGAAAGTCACTAGATAAGTAATATTTTAAACTTTTGAAAGAAGCTTAATGGAATTACATTATGTAAAATAAGGCATGAGCTAATACCAAGTCATGAAACATTGGTGCATATTGGACAAGGAGACCATCATACACTTATATCACTCAATAATCTAGTACTTCCATACATAACAACACACATAATAGGAGTGAAACTTGAAAATTGTTTACATATATCAAGACCTTCAATGAGTGCATTATATTTATTTTCCATGACATTGTTATAATCAAAGGAGCAAGAGAAACACATGTTGAAATGTCAACTTGACCCTTTTTATAAGGTTATCAAGGAGAACTTAAGGCATGGAAGCTATCAAAGTTTCATCCATGATAATAGCTAATCTTTAATAAGAAGAAATTCTTCATCTCACAAAATTAAGACAAGTTGAGGTCAATTTTAGATGCTTATACAAAGAGGTAGAAGTTATTTTTGACATTGAAAAATAAATTCAAAACAAATTGTTTTAGTATGGAACAAGGCAAAATCAGTGTCTCTCATCTCACTTTCAATCATAAAGGTCCCCAAGAGACCTTGAGGGTAATGACCAATACATTTGATTGAGTCAAGGGTTGCTTTGTAATAATAAGATTGGGGGGAGGGACTAGAATGCTCTTGAGATAGAAAATGTGATCAAGATATCATATTCAAGACCTAGAAGCCAATGGGAGTCTTGAGACAACTTTGTTAACATAGTAACAAAATTCATATGAGGAGGACTCGTACTAAGAGACGATGAAACTGCAGTAACAAAAGTATTGAGATGTTTAGAGAGGGAGCATGAAACTTGGTGACATAATAAGACATTTTTATGGAAATAATAGGAATGGTCTCTAAACAAGACCTAAGAATCTGAGTGGCATGACATTAATTAATAGATCATACCATGTGATATCTAGGTAATCTTACCTTGCCTTAAGGGTGAACAAAAATAAGTTGACTTTTTTGTGATTTTAACTTCTAAATAACTAAATGTTTATGAATCTTGAATGTAGGTTACATATGGGTTGTAATTATATAATATTCTAATTCTTAGAATAATTACCTAGGTAGTTATTCTTAAGTTAAAATAGATAGTTACGATAATTCTAAACAATAAAATGTTCAACTTAGATACAATTTTTAGAACTTCTTGCAATGTAAAGAGTTGTGAAAAGTTCACCACTAACTCCTCTGTCATCATGTCACTAGCTTTCTTGATATTTTTTATGGAGCATAGCCCATCCAAAATATAATAAAGATGTGCAAAGGTTTCTCTCTAATTTCTTTCCTTCCTTTCATTCTTAGTTTAATAAAATGGGTTTTATTTTTATATTTTCTAAGACTATATGTCAGGCACCCCACCTTACCAACTACAGTAAATTAAGGATGCTGCATAAGAAATAATCTCGAGTGAGGACAAACCATGCCTAGGTGGGGACCCGACGGTGAGACAATTCTAACCCTCGAACCAATCTGGTATATTTTTTAAAACATTTTAACCATATCCATATCATGGAGCTGAAATGAAAACATGTGTATATTAAACTGTATATATATATACAATAAACCACAAAACTGAAGTACCAAAATGAAACCAAATCCACTCCCACCATAAATCTATCCCCTCTCACATGTCAGGAGTATAGTCCTCTCCTGTACTATTATAATCCCCAGCTCTCGGTGTAGTGGATACATGACCTATGATAAAGCACTAATGAGACATATATATCTCAGCAGATAAATCCATTATGTAACCAAGTAAAATAAATCTCCAGATATAAAAGACAAGCCGTGAAACATGATAAAACAAAATCCATCTCATAAGCGGTGAAAAATAAACCATATGAATACCTTCTTATCAAATGTCATGCAGTATCAAAAGTAAACCAGATAAACATGTATACCAAATTTCCATTTCCATTATTTTATATGTTATATTCTTACTGGGCCCGATTCCCTTCTGAATCATTATCCTCTGGATCCAATCATCATATCAAATGACCCTCCAGCCGGCATCCATCCAGTACATAACACTAGGCAGATATCTGATCCGAAGACCGATACCCTGCGATCTCATCCGCTAGGCCTAGTGCCACCAGGCAGGTATAGTACTGATACCCTGCGATCACATCCGCTAGGCCTGGTGTCATCAATATATATGGAGGTCATGGTACACATACACACTAGGCAGATATCTGATCCGAAGATCGATACCCTGCAATCTCATCCGCTAGGCCTAGTGGTGAGGATAATGTCTCCAGGAATCCAATTTTCAATTTTTATTTTCCAACCATGTCACACATGTGATAAATATGCCAAAACCATATCAATATGTCCAACCAATTATATTTTATCTCATATTATGCTTTTTGTTTCAATTTCCTTTTTGTCATCTTTTATGCTTTCAGTTCAATCAGAAAATAACACCATAAAACATATATCAAGCCATGAGATAAAAGTCATGTAAAGAAAAACTGTAATGCAGCCCGTAAGAAACCATGTATCGAAATATAAATAAATACTATTATGCTATATCACAGGTTACGAATTTATCTACCTGGATCTATTATTGCAGGATCTCTATTGTCAATTTCTGGAGTCCCTACAAGGTCACATGTGCAAAATAATTAAAATAAATAAAAAGGTTTTAAGTCACAAAAACAGCTTTCTTAAAGCTTTCCCAAACACACCCCAAAATAATCCAAAAAATGGGCTTACGCGGCACTGAACCGCCCGCTGGACCGCGCACGCAGAAAAGCTTTCTAAAAGCCCTGCCAAACACTTCCCAAAATCCCCAAAAATCCCAATTTTTCTCTTGTTTCTCGCCGCGCCTGGACCGCGCCTCCGCTGAACCGGCCTGCGGTTCAGCTCCGCGGTTCAGTCGACTGAACCGCTCCTCTCTCCCTCTCTCTCTCCTCCGCCTTAGCCCGAACCGGGCGCCTTCCGGTTCGGTTAACCCGAACCGGTTCAAACAGGATCATCCATGTTTCTCACCCGTCGCTGCTTCCCTCTCTCCTCGCCGCCGCTCGCGTCCGGCGGCTTCTAGCCGCTTCCACGGTAAATTTCTCTTTTCCCCGAATCCCTCTCCGGAATTACCAAGCTCCTTTCGACTTCTTTCGCACTCCTCGACGACCAATTTGCAGGAAAAATATTCCGCATCTCGCGGCCGACAACTCCGGCCACTCCTTCGGCAACCCAATACGTCTCCGGCCGAAAATAAACATTCGGCCGGCCTCTCTTACTCTCCCCCCACTCAACAGAACCCCAATACAGCAAAATAAAACGAACCATCTTACCTTGCCGCAGTTTTTCCGGCGAGCTTCCGTTAAATTTCCGGCAGCTTTTCGCAATCGCTAAAACTTTTCCAAACCGCTTCTGTATTTAAGGGGATTAATTCACCCGGACTGGACACGTATGTGTTGATTTCGCCTTGTACCGACACGTTCGTGATTTTTTTGCAGAACACCCCCTGAACTTTTCCAAATTACAAATCTACCTTCCGCCATCCGATTTTAAACTAAATCGGAAATCCTAAATTGCAGATATATCCCGGATCTGAAATCCTGAAATTACAAATATATCCAAAACTTTAAAAATTCATAATTAATTATCCAAAATTCCAAAAATTACAAACTTACCATCGTTGGACTCGTCTCAAAGAGCTCTTTCTATAAAAAAAATATAAAAAATACAAATAAAAGAAAACTAGGGCTGTTACACTATAAGTAAAGTCAACAACCATTTTCAAATATGAAATTAACTCAGAATATGTTAAAAATAGTCTAAAAATTTATAATGAAAATCACATATTTGTAAACTTAGTGCAATCTCAACATGCAAAAAATGATAGAACCTTAAGAGCTTAATTATAAGTGGTAAATAATGGTATGAATCTTGTTTAAGAGTAAATATTTAACAATATGAAAAAGAGAGACCATAAAATTTTTGGTATTGAGGCATTTGAGGAAAATAAAGACAATAAAAGGGATTATATTTAGCATTGGATAGAATGTGATGGTGTTTTAGGTTAACCTTTTGTAAGGTTTATTAGATGAAATTTTATGAACATCATGTTAAATGTCATACTTCTAATTGGAAATAAAATTATCACAATGCTTAGATGCCAATATACTCAAACATTCAAGAACAAAGTGAGCAATACTATATATTAGAATTTTAATATGATGCATACAAATCACACCTTTATTTATAGGAAATTTGAAAATTTAAAGTGTTCAATGAACTAAAAATCCTAAATATCAAGCTGAATGATGACCATGAGATTAACCAAAATAAAACATGAACCACATAACATGCATTTTGCAACATTACTCAATTTCAATATTTAAATGATATGAGTAGAAGAATATAAAGACCAAATAAAGTGAGGATAAGGCAAGCATTAGTTAATTGGCCTTCAACAATATTAACATAGAGTATACCTTTGAAAAATTTCTATCATAAAGAATTTTAGGTAAAGATCTATCATTTGCATTAAAATTGATTATTTTATTAAGAAGAGGAGTAAAAATAGAATTTATTAAGAATCTTCACTTTAAACGATAAAATTCCACCCATTACAATTAATCAAAGATGCATTTTACAAAAGTTTTTCAAACTTTAAAGACAAGAAAAATGATATAAAATCGTTAAAACGACATTTGACAATTTTGCATATAACCACCCTGTGTAATCTATTGACTGCACTTAATAATTTATATTAGCCAACTTGGGCTATTGGTTGATTACACAGGATAATTCAACCATACAAACTAATAGCTAGATCATACATTGTAATAAGATATCAGACACATACACACACCAATCAATCTTATCCATATGACACATATATTGTGGTTCATGTATAAGAAACAAGGTAGCATATAATGCAAGTAAAGGTTTAACATAATGCAATATTGTGAGATGAGACAAATGCAAATATTAACATATAAGTATATAATATGTAAAGCAAGCCACATCAAACCTCCCCGACTTAGAAAGTTAAATTAACAAGTATTTGTAGCATAGGGTCTTTAACAATTGTGGTGTGAACAAATCTCTTTTCCCATCAAGTGCATCTAATCTATCCAATGTCTAAGTCTAATATATCCTTTAATGTACACAATTGAAATTGATTTAATTAAATCATATATTGGTATACTAAAGATACAAGTTATTTAATTTATGAAACAAATCAACACCAAGAGTGATGATAATGACTTAATAAATATGCTCACTAACTTCGTCAACTATAACACAAACATTACATTAGCCAAAGAATTTGGGCCAAATAAGAGTTGATCCACTAGAGTCTTTTGATGATACAAAATTTCATCATTTATAGAATAAGCATAAATAAGATAATATTCATTAGAAAATAAAAGTAAACTCCATACATTTCTTGTATGCAAATACATATGAACAAGTCATTGGATAAAATAAAAATGAAAGTGGAGGCACTTCTAGTTGTAAAAATGGTAAAACAATCTTCTTAGAAAAATGCTTCTAATTAAAGAGTGCACTTCTTATATACACTTTAAAAAGACATAGAGGGGATGTGATGAAAAAATTATAATCATAAAGAGTTAGTGAGATGCATGCAAAATTTTATTATCCAACTTCAAAGAATAGTTAGACTCCAAATTAATTTAGTATAAGACTAATAAATTTATTAAATATATTTTCATATTCTAAATCTATAGAGTAAATATGCATCATTCAGCAATATTAACCACTCAAGGTATCTCATACCTCCATTGTATAATGATAATTTTTTCTATCAAGTTCTTAAATATAATATCATTTTCAATTATCTTGGAATTGAAAATTTTGAATGATTACTCAACAATGGTCATAGTGATAGTAGGGATAATAGATAATAAAAGTGGAGCTCTATATTTAGGTTTATGTAAAGTTTTTGGTTGATAAGGTATAGATTTTGAAGTTTTAGCTTATTAAATCTTATTTTTTTTTGTACGCTTGGTAACAATTCAACTATCTTTATCCTAAACTGAATTATGAGTCTCATCATGATCATGCAGCCATAATTTATCTAACAACACATATATGGTCATCATAAGCATGGCATCACACTACACATTTCTTCATAGATGACTGATTTTAACTACACATGGTACCATTGTTTAATCTTCTTTGAGGTTTTATCAACACATACAATTGTGAATAGGAACAGATACAATATAAGTAATAATCCTATTTTTTTGTTTTGGATTAGGAAATCAAATTCACATTGCTTCTTAAGTTGATCATTAATTTATATTCTTTATCATTGCAAGTAGTGTATGTATAAAATATGAATATTTTTCTTTAAATCTTTTGTTTATATAGGAGTCAATAATTGCACTCCATGATGAAGCATGTCTTAAGCATTAGATCTACCCTCATATGATTAAACCTCTTACTCTTTGAATTTGTCATGCCCTTCTTGATAAAATCAATAGAACTCGATATAACACATCCAAAATTTAATTTATTGGATAAAATGAAAAGATAGAATTGAGGACACTAAGTAAACAAAATAAGAGAGAGTGATGAAAGTATCATGTCACATTTTAAAACATCAAGTTTGATATAATAAAAAAGAAATAACATCATACAATATCCAACTGTCATATTATATCAAAATCTAAACACTAAATATTGATATAATATTTTGAAATAAAATATAAACTATCTTTATATACATAAAGTATTTTTCTCACACTTACAAGTATGTTATACTCTCACCACAAGGTTTTGAACTATCATGTAAAGACCCTCAACTTTTTGAGTGTTAGTATCGTGACTATAATGGAAACTAGGAATAAGCTCAATAAACATACTACTTGTAAATAATAAAATTGTATGAAAGAAAAGTAATATAGCTCATAAAGAAATATAATTATAAATAAATTTATGCATGACAATCTATAAATAAAAAATATAATATCAATACATCTATGCCCATATGCATCCAACTCATGTATATGCATAATCATCGTATGATATTAATATCACGTAATACTCATAATGTGTCATGTATTTTTTTATATTTGATTCATTTTTTATTTGGGCTTATATTCCTTTTTATGATCCTATATATCATTTCTTATAATCACATAACTGCCACCACTTATTGAATTCGACTCATGGTGTGAGCACTATGTAAAAAAAACAAGGTAAACATGCTTATGTTTATGTGTATATGTTTGATGGTTTGTTGTTTGATATGTAAAGACCTCTTAAGCAATGATTTATAATGATTTATTTGAGGATGCATGCTTTTATTTCTTACAATGATATGTTGCCAAGTTTAATTTGACATATTATTTGTTTATGTATGAGAGCAATATCATTAGTTTTGATGTGTCTATATATTATGTTTACCATGCAAATTGTGAAAATAGTCACAAAAAGAAAAACAAAAGTATAAGAATGTGGAAGTACAAAAATAAAGATAAGAAAATTATAACGAAAGGTTAGTAAAAAAGAATGGAAGATTCAAAATATCAAAAGATGAATAATTGTCTGATGTAACAACTATTATTTTAGAATGGTAGTTCTAGAGATGTGCCAAATAAACCATTTATTAGGATTATTTATTTGAAATGATATTTTTCAAAATATGTATAATCTATTATGAAAAAGATCCTATTCTAAGCTTATTATAAAATAAAAAGAAAGACAATCTTAAAAATAGCATACATAAAAGTCAATACTTCTTTTATATCGTGCATTCAATCGTTTTATTTGTTATATGATTAAAATTGTCCTAAAATATAGTATGACCAAACTTGTAATACTTACATATATACATATATGCTTTTGTCATAACAATTTAAAGTTAAAAGGGGGCTCATAAGAAGCTCTTAGCCAAGTACTAATTTATTATGATTATTAGTGATGTAAATCGTGTGAGAACAACACACAAGAGGGGAGGGGTGAATTGTGCTTTTCACTAAAATTTAGATTTTGAAAATTCTTTCAATTAAAAACGTTTGTAAATAAATTGTGAAATAAAAACGAAAAATGCAATAATAAGACAAGCAAACAAAAGACAAAGATTTTAGGTGGTTCGGCCAAACCCGTGCCTACATCCACCCCCGATCAACCCGATCGGGCTTCCACTAACCACTCCCTTTTGCCGAAGCCGGTAGGGGTAAACCAAGTACAACCGGTGCTCCAACGAGACACCAAAAATCCGAACAAATCCGACTACAATAATGCATACAATTTTTACAATAGCAATGCATACAAAAATCCTACACCTTTAATTTCTCAAAGCAAAGTGGCACAACTAAATGTTATCGAATGATGCAACGAAATGTGGAAGAAAGCTGTTGAAATTTGAGAAGAAGGTTGAGCCCGTAGCTCCCACAAGTATGCCAATTGTTGCTCTCGGTTTTGGCATTTTTCCTTAGTTTTTGAAGATCTTTGCAAGTGGATTCATCAATCCTATAAATTATGAAATCTCCTATATATATAGTCCACCAAAAAGCAATTCCAAACGGCTAGAAAAACGGTAAAAAAGAAACCGGAAAATAGCCGTTTGCGGAAGCCCGAAAAGGAAGAAAAAGAGCAGTAGCCGTCCGATCCCACTTCAAGAATGGACGGCTGGATGGACTTCTCGGCTTGATCATCTCTAGACCGTCTGATCCGGGTAGACTTGATCTGAACCATTGGATCCCACGCGCTGAACGAACGGCGCTGATTAAACAGCCGTTCGAAATTACTCTCGCCCGTTGGATCTGGGCGGGCTTGATCTGCGCCTTTGGATCCTGCCGAAGTTATAAGGTGGGATTTTTAGTCCCACACTGCAGAATGAAATTTGGCACACCGCTTTATAATAACTTTGCGCCGTTTAACCTTCGAGCCACTTTGGGGCTGGCTCCCCCCTTCCTTGACCGGGATTTCATCACCCGGTTCAGGTTGACTTAGCCATGCACTGTTCTTTGACCGTAGACCGCGCTGAAGTTAGACTTAGCCGAGCTCCTCTCGGCAGGCTTGGCTTAGCCAGGCACTGTTCCGTTGACCGTTGACCAGCGCTAGCCGAGCTGCTCTCGGCGGTCTTTGGGCGGGCTTTGCTCGCCCCTTTCGGGTCAACCAAATTTTTATTTTTCTTTTTTTATTTCTAAAAGGCCTGGACGGGCTGTTTTGACGTCGGGTCGACCCGCCCATGCTACAGTGCTTTTTCCCAAGACTTTTGCTGTTTTAGGGTATTTTTGACGAATTTTTTAGCCACAAATTTGAATATAAGTGTATAAAAATAATTTTATATTTTTATAGTATTATAAGTTAATTAGGTGGCTATGAAAAGAAATTCATAAAAAACGATTCCATAATAATATTAAAAAATCAAATACCCATGTCTATACATTTTGTCAAATATGCTTGGCCCAAAAATGAAAATTCATTATTAAATAATTTTATAATATTTTTAAATGTTAATACTACTAGTGTGCCACATAATCTCAAGGTTTTGACATATCAAATTCAAGAGAAATAAATAGAAATTTAATTATAAAACATCTTGCGCATATCTCAAAAATTCCTTGAAGTATGCCATGACCTCAAGGCCCTTAGAGACCATTATTTTAGACATCTAAAATACATGGCTTGATTTAATTAATTATTAACAACTTCACTTAAAAAAAAAAGCCTTCAGTAATAAATAGCTTGGTTTTGTAATTATCACATCAAAGGGTACAACAATTAGTTGTATTAGTTGATAAGCTAGCTAATTATGCTTTGGTTTTAATAAAAAATATTTATTATCTTGATATTGGTTTGAACTTGTTTAGTTTTTAATGTATAAATAATTCTGTTTCACAGATGTGTGATAAATAAAATTCACTTTCATTTTGAATTCAAATTTGTAAAGGTTTTTATATTGCTTTTGTTATGTTTTAAAATGGTTTTCAAGTCATGGTTGTAAAGCACTTTCGTTATGTTTATAATGATTTTCAAACATAAATTCTCTTGATGTTACTTAAAAAAATATGATTTTTAGAACCCAAGGTAAAAGCATAAAAAGAATTAAAAGATGTGACATTTTATTTGGAAAAAACATAATATAAAGTTATCACAAATCATATCATAATATATCATACCTGTGAATCAATATACTATACAAAATGCTAGTGATAAAGGTATCAAAACATCCACCATACATAAAGCATAAGTGATGTTTAAATATCATAGTCCTATTATTTATGAGTAAATCCACCATGTATTGAGCATCACAATACTATTATCTCTATGCATAAAGACCTTGCACGATGCACTGTCAATTTAAGAGAAAGATGTCTCTGATACCAACCCATGATCTAGTATGTGACCAGTGTGTTATCATACCCAACATCTTGTACTAAGTCACAATTCTTTTTTTCATAACTTATGATATCTTGCATCATGTACTAAGGTTTCATTTCCTTTTTATCATAACTATAAAATAAGGTATTAAAGCAAAACATACTTTGTTACTTGTCTTTTTATTCCTATAATTGATATGCAACAAATGAAATATATCAAGGCTTATTTAGCCTTCTTCCATGTATATTTACTTATTTAAAACATTTGTTATCTTATTAACGTAGGTAGTGCATTTGACATATTAATCAATGTATAAAATTTTATTTTTTGTCAAATTCCTAAAAGTCCATCCTTATAACATAATAGTTAGACCTCTTCATTTATAAATTCCTTCTTTTAATGGGTTGAATAATTAGGTCTCCATGTTGGTAGCTATCTTTATAGCTTATTTAAATGGATTATCATGCTTTTTTTTAAATTATAATCATGTCTCCTCACAACTTGTCTTTTTTATTTAAATCTTTTATATGACACATATCTTGAACTTAATGTACTTAAATATAGTGAAGTGTTAATGTAACACATGACTAGCTATTCGAGAAGAATAGAAGGATTAGGAGAAAATTTGAAATATAGGTACCATGGTTATTTAAGAAGGATTGAAAGACCAAGAAAATACTCAAAATATATGGGTAAAGAAGGTGAATAAGTTTTATATTGATTATAGGAGAAAAGATTTTAAGTAATAAGTAAAATCATAAACCTTCAAATAGTGATACATCTTTTGGGGGCTATCTAGTCTTGGATCTTTTGAGAAGTCAATGATTAAGCATGTTAGAGTTAAAGAAATTTTAGAATGGGTGGTCATGCAAGAAGAAACTTCTTAGAGAATGATAAAACCCAAATAATTATGGATAATACTTAACTAAGAAATGTTGAGATGTTATAATATGATATTAGAGTCAATCTTTTTTTGGTATGATACATTTTAAAGATAAATCAAGCAAAAATTGGTGAGCATATAATACCTAATTGACTATCTAAAAATGATAGAATTACTAAGAGAATATCTAAAGTATGAATACCAATAAGAATGATAAGACTAGAAGAACATCCAAAATATGAGAGTAAAAAAGGTGAATAAGTTTTATATTGAATACTTGAGAGAAGATGTAGAGTGATATAAATGAAGTTATAAGTCTTGAAATTGTGAAGCACTTTTTGGGGCTAACTTGTCATTAGATCTTATGAGAATTTTATGATTAAGTTGGAGTTGAAAAAATTATGGGATTAATAATTAAGAAATGTCTTCTTAAAGAAGGACAAAATTTAAATAATTTGGGACAATATCTCGCAAAAGAAGACTGAAAGGATCAATTAGAATGTTAGAAACAAAATAAAGTTTTTATTATTTTGAAATAACGTTAACTATAACTTTAATATAAAAAA
Source organism: Vanilla planifolia (assembly GCA_023846275.1). Taxonomy (NCBI): domain Eukaryota; kingdom Viridiplantae; phylum Streptophyta; class Magnoliopsida; order Asparagales; family Orchidaceae; genus Vanilla; species Vanilla planifolia. The sequence goes on along the minus strand of CM043866.1, from coordinate 17,778,166 downwards.
TAATAGGATCTTATGGGATTCAATTATGGCTGGTAAGTGATGGTATGAATGCCTTAGAAGAATAAAGAGTTAACGATGTGAAAAAATAATTAATGAAAATTTTAGGAATCAATATTGGCTAGTTAACAATGTGATTTTTTTAATTTTAATATGACATGTACCTTGAGTTTTGAAATTTTTAAAATTTTTTGGAGTATTTAATGAATTAAAAATCTCAAATATAAAACAAGTTGCAAACTAAAAGTTCATCATACTAAATTGTAAAATATGCAAAGTACATTTTTTGGCCCTTATTGATTTCTTCATGCAAATGATGCAAAAACAAGAATATAAAAATGAGAGAAAGAGAAAAAGTTTCACACGATCGACCGTCAATGCTATTAACATTATTATACCGTTGTTGGATCCTTGCTATCACAAAGGTTTTAGGCTAACATCCTTTGTTTGCATTAACACTCAGTAGTTTACAAAGAAAAAGAAAACATAACAGAATCCATAAAAAAATCTTGAGTTTCAAGTGATAAAAAATTATCGAACACTTAGAATTCATTAATGATTCCATTAACAAATATTTTTTTATTTAGAAAGGATAAAAATGTTAAAAATGACTGGAATCGCAACAAAATGTGGTTTACACAAAATTGACCCTTGACTTTGTATTAAACTATCTTAAGCGATCCATCTAGTTTGTTGATGAGAAAATTGGTGTAGATCTTGTCTAATATGATATATGATGTAGACACATAACAACCAACTTGTCCACATGATACACACGTCATGATCCAAGCATGAAAATCCATTATGTATCATGGAATGCAACAAAAGTCCAATATAATGTAATATTGTGAAGTAATATAAATGTCAATATCAAACAATGAACATATAAAGTAATAATATAAGGCCATTAGAAAATAGAACTAAGCAGCTTATTTGGTAATTTAATTACCCATGCTACAAGAAAATTAAAATGCAATAAAAAACTTGTTAAAAACTAAGATTGTGGTACCTTAAAAACCTTAATGAATACACCATGGAATAAATTAAAAATGAAAATAAAAACAAACTAAAAATACATAAAAAATTATTATTACATGGGTAATTTTATGGGTTATTTAGGTGTTTATATGCCCCAATTATCTATTATGATTTTGACTACTAAAAAATTATTATGATTCATTTTGTTGTCTTATATAATTTGACAACTATCTCAGAGCAATGGATCTTATAAACCTATGAAGTAATAAAAAAACTCAATTAAATCAATCAATAATTTATTTGAACGTCTTAATATAAAATGAGAGTTCATAACTTAAAAAACAATACTAAAAACGTAAATGCAACAAAATATGTGTTAGTGGGTACGAAAATATGCACAATAAACTAATGAAAACTATCATGTTGATACTATTGAGATGCATTATAATGACACTCTCTTTCTCTTAGTGATCGCAAGAATGACGACATAACTAATACAATATTTGATAAATTGTTTGAGTTAGAAAGAAATGGTTGCAAAGCATTCATTGGTAATTTATCATTGCTAGTTAGTAACCATCTTTATTGGCTATTGATCTTGTCACAAAAATGTTAATTTTTGGAGTGTAAATTTGTGTTCAATAAAATAAATATTAATTAAAAGGGATGTTATTAAGATTTTACAAACAAAACACCTTTTCATTAAAATTACTTCACTCCTAATAAATTAGCAAATATCTATCATGTGTATACCATTTTAGATGTGTACTAAACAAATAATAAATTTTTATTTGTTGAAAATAAAAGTTAATATTTTTATTAATAAAAATACTGTGATATAAATAAAATATTAAATTTTTTAATAGATTGAAACGAAATATTAATATTTTTAAATAAAAGTGATATTTATACTTGTATTATTTTTATATAAAAGTGATATTTATACTTGCAAAATAATATATTAGTGTGATTATAGAGCATGTCGATTGATTAGAGTATCTATCTGGCATTCGCCGGCTGATCTGACCCGTCTTGGCATTCGCGCCTTCGTCTTCCTCCCTCTGCCTTCGCCGGCGCCCTTCCGATGGTTGGGACGCCGCCTTAATGGCTCAAAAACCCCTCCGCAGGTCTTTCGCCGAGGTTCTCGGCAAGGCCGAGGATACCTCTCCCTGTCGGATCCGGGGTTCCACCTTCTACAAAGGCGCCCCGGAAGTCGCATTCTCGTCGGAGGAGGTGGAGAAGCTGGCGGAGCCGCTCCGGTTCTCGCTTGTCGGTAAATTCTCTCACGGCAGACCTCCCTTGGTCGCCATCCGCTCCGCTCTGGCCAAGTCCGGCTTCCGACACGAAGTCCAGGTGGGGCTTCTGAACCAGCGCCACGTCCTTCTCCGTTTCCTGTCGGAGGAGGATTCCCTCCTCTGCTGGATGAAGAAGGTATGGTTCATCCGCGACTTCCCGATGAGACTCCTTAAGTGGTCTCCATCGTTCCGCTTCGACGCCGAGCCGTCCCAGGTCCCGGTCTGGGTGGCTTTTGAGCAGCTCCCCGTTCACCTCTTCAACTAGGCCTCCCTTTTCTCTATTGCGGCGACTCTAGGGAAGCCTCTGAAGGTCGACACGGCCACGGCGGCCCTGTCCCGCCCCAACGTCGCTAAGGTCTGCGTTGAGCTTGACCTGGCCTCTCAACTACCTGACCGGATCTGCATCTCCTCCATCCCCGGGGTGAAGGCGGGAGGCTTCTGGCAACGCGTCACCTACGAGAACCTCCCCCTTTACTGCGACAACTGCTTCACCATTGGCCACGCCCCGTCGGCCTGCAAGCACCAATATGGCAAGGCGAAACCTAAGGGACAGAAGGTGCTCTTGACTTCGACGTCGGCGTCGACGACTGACAAGGGTAAAGCCCCGGCTATCCAGCCGGACCCCCCAGCCCCCCGGTCCTTCAACGACCCTGGTCAATGTTCCCATTCTTCCGCTCTGCCTGATGCTGAGTCGTCGCTTCCGGCCACCCTTCCCCCTGCTCCACCTCCGCACTGTGGCGTGGGCATCCTGGGCCCGCCCCTGAATTGGCCCCAGGTACCGTTTCTCCTCCTGCAACCTTTCCTGCGCCCTGCAGGCCTATTCCCATTCCCGCTTCGCCGCCCGAAGAAGGAGAGCTTCTCCCGTCGCAAGCTGCGGCTCCTTCTCCCCCTCCCTCTCCCCCTCCTTCCCCTTCCTCGCCGTCCCATATCCCCCACTCCACTGATGTGGTGGCCAGTGACAACGAATCGAGGTCAACTTCCTCGGTTCCAGATGAACCCTTCCTGGAGCCACGGTCGAAAGCCAAGAGACGGAAAAAGAAATGGGAGTTCAATCCTGACCTTCCGGTACCGGTCACCAGGAGCGCATCCGGCTCCGCCCCCCCCCCCCCCCCCTCCCCTCTCCAATGATCAATTCGCTGACGTGGAATGTCCGGGGGGTGGCGAACAGTGCCACCATTGGCAGGCTCAAGCGTCTCATCTCTTCCTTCTCAGTCGACGTCCTAATCCTTCTGGAGCCTTTCATCTGCGGCGACCAAATCCCCTCCGTCTGCCGCAAGCTCGGGCTCGGTGGCGGGCTCCATTCCAACAACGGGAAAATTTGGGTCCTGTGGTCGGATCGATGTTCTGTCCGGCCCATAGACTCTTCTGCCCAATCCATCCTCTGCCACCTCTCCGTGGACGACGCCCCTGCTTCCTTCTTCACGGCCGTCTACGGGTTACATTCCAGAACCCTCCGGCGACTGCTTTGGGAAGACCTCCTGGCCCACTCTTCGTCCGTCGGGTCTGACCCTTGGTGGATCTGCGGAGACTTCAATGTCTCCTTGCACTCCGACGATGTCTCTCGGACAGCTCGCTTCTACCGGTCCGCGGCTGAGGACTTTCGCCAACTCATTGACGGCGTCGAGCTCCTCATCCCGCCGGTCTCTGGTAGCATCTTCACCTGGCAGGGGAACCGCAATGGAAAAACCCTCCTTAAACGGCTGGACTACTTCCTCTGCAACCCTCGCTGGCTGGATCTCTCGCCGGACGGCCACATTGATATTCTTCCCCGGACGGGCTCGGACCACGCCCCGATCCTATTCCGCTCCTCGGTCCCGCGCAATCGGGTGGCTCGGCCTTTCAGGTTCCTTAACGTGTGGCTGACCCACCCGAACTTCCTGCAGGTGGTTTCCAAATCCTGGGGGGACCCAATAGCGGCTTCGGGTCTTTACAGGTTCTAAGGTAAGCTCACACGACTCAAGAATGACCTGAAGAGGTGGAATTCAGCCGTTTTCGGCAATGTTTTCGCCAACAAGGCGAAGGCGGAGGCGACCGTCCGCGAGGCGGAGCGCCTGCTCGCCTCGGCCCTCTCCCCGGAGGCTGAATGGGCCCTGCGGGTCGCCAATGACAACCTCAACTCTATCTTGGCTCGGGAGGAGGAGTTCTGGAAGCAGAAGGCTGGCCTCCGTTGGCTTCGGGATGGTGACGCGAACACGGCCTTCTTCCACGCTTCCGTCAACGTCAAGCGGCAATCCCTTAAGCTGAATCGCCTGGAGCTCCCCGTCGGCGGTTGGACGGAATCGCATGACCACCTCTGTGACTCCATCACCAACCACTTCATGTCTCACTTCCGCGGCTCGGGCGGATCCACCCAATTGACGTCCGAGCTGCTCCGCCTCATCCCTCGCACCGTCTCCGCCTCAGACAACTCTATCCTCTGCAGCCAGGTGACTCCTTCTGAGGTAAAATCCATCATCCTCTCCATGCGCGACTCCAGTGCTGCCGGCCCCGACGGCTTCACGGTTCCTTTCTTCAAAGCTTGCTGGGACGTCATCGGCGACGACTTGACTGCAGCGGTCAACGACTTCCTGGTCGGCACGAAGCTCCCTCGCTCTGCCGGCGCTGCCTGGCTCTGCCTCATCCCGAAGGGCTCGGCGGTCGCCTCCCTCTCTGACTTTCGACCGATCGCACTTTGCTCGGTCTTCGGGAAGCTGCTTTCAAAGGTGCTGGCTAACCGACTCCGCCCTCTTCTTCCCTCCCTGATCTCCCCCGAGCAAACCGCGTTCATCCGTGGCCGGAACATTGCCGACAACATTCTCTTAACCCAGGAGATGGTCCACCGTATCGACCGCAAGCGGAAGGCTCCCAATGCCCTGCTTAAGCTGGACATCCGCTCTGCCTTTGACAGGGTCAGCTGGCGGTTCCTGGATGCAGTTTTGGAAGGCTTTGGGTTCTCCCAGCTTTTCCGTCGCCTCGTCGGCAACTCTCTCGACGCCTCTTGGCTCTCTGTACTTATCAACGGCGAGCCGAAAGGTTTCTTCAAACCTTCTTGTGGAGTCAAACAAGGTGACCCCCTCTCCCCTCTCCTCTTCTTGCTTGCCATTGACGTACTCAGCCGCGGCCTCACCGATCTGGTTCGCTCTGGCAAGATAGACAAATTCTCCTCCCCTCGGAGCTCTGCTCCTGTCTCTCACACCGCCTTCGCCGACGACTTCACCATATTCACTTCGGCAAGGAAGGAATCGGTCTCCAACCTCGCTGGCCTGCTCAATTCCTTTATGGAGGCTTCGGCGCTTACCCTAAATCCTTCCAAGTCTAAAGTAATACACGGGAAGCTTACCCCAAAGGCCTTGGTTCGCTCCACCAAATCGATCCTGGGTTTTAGGCGTGCTCACCTCCCGCTGGCCCACCTGGGCTGCTCCCTCGACAGAGGCCGTTCGAAGTCGATCCACTTCCAACCCCTCCTGGAGAAGATGGCTCGCCGCATTGCCTCGTGGAAAAACCGGCTGCTGTCCAAGGGCGGGAAGAAGATACTCATCAACTCCGTCCTCACGTCGATGTCGGCATACGTGTCGGCGGTTCTCCTCCCTCCGAGAACCATCATCAAAGCCGTCGAACGGCTTCTTTCCAGGTTCTTCTGGGGCGGCAACGACAACTCCAGCCGCCATCACTGGGCGGCGTGGGGCAAGATCGCCAAACCTACGTCTTCCGGTGGCATGGGCATCCGCGATCTTGGCTCACAGGTCATGGCGCACTCGGCCAAGCTCTGGTGGCGCCTCTTCAACGTTCGTTCTCCCTGGGCAGACTTCATTCGGAGCAGCTACGTCGACTGCCGAGACGGAATCCGGTCCTCCGCTGGCGATTCCCCGGGCTGGCGCCGTATGGTCTCGTTCCGCCTTCGGTGGCTTGCCCTTGCGGCGTGGGACGATGACCCGGTCGATCAGACCGGTTCACTGCTCCACCGCATCCGGTCCGGGTGTTGCACCGTGAACCGGTTCGAACCGAACCGGGCGTACACCCTTTTTAACAACCTCTTGCTTCCTCCCCGTCAGCTCTCCTTCCAAAACGACCTCCTCTGGCACCGACTCATTCCTGAGAAGGTTTCAATTTTCCTCTGGCGCCTGCACCACGCCGCCCTCCCCTTCCCAAAAGCTCTAAATCGGATTGGCATCTCGCTCGCCTCGAAGTGTCCCTTTTGCAGCAATCGGGATGAACCGGATCACCTTTTCTGGTCCTGCTCCATCTCCCGCCCCATCTGGACCTGGTTTGAGGTCAAGCTCGACGTCCCCCACTCTTCTTTCACTGACATCTCCAGCTGGTGGGCTTTCAAGACACAGATTAGCTCCTTAGCCTTCACCATTCCAGCCTTCATCTGCTGGACGGTCTGGAAAGCATGGAACGCCGCCACCATCTCTGGCCTTATTGTTTCGGCCAGCGCGCCCTTTTTGGAAACACAACATCTGCTAAGGAGAGCTTATTTGGCGAGGCGCCGCAAATACAACATGCTGGAAAACTACTCTCTTTCCCTCTTGGGCCTGTTTTAGGTTTGCCTCCTCCCCCTTGGCATTTCCTTTTTGTGCCAAGTTTTGTACTTTGTGGGGTGGAATATATTTTGTTTAAAAAAAAAAAAAAATATTAGTGTGATTATATATAGTATCAATATTTTCAATGACATTATTTAAATAAAAAATTTTCAAAAATATAATCAGAACTAGCTATTACCTTTTAAGTGCCATTTACACCGCATTAAAGGTGCTAATCAATGAATGCTATTAATTCTCAAAATCTTGTGTGGCAGGGTGCCAGTTGCATCGCATTGAAGATTAATAATCGTGGAGCAGAAAGCTTTACATCTCTCTTCTTCGTCTGCTCCTCTTCTCCGCGCTCGATCCTAATCCTCGACCTCGAACCAATGTTCACGTCATCTCATTTTTAGAAGGGAACCTCAGCTTCTGCCCATGGATCTCGACCGGTGAACCTCGCTTCTCGCTATATCATAGTTAGCAGAAAGAAGTGTATGGCAGATTCTCATCGGAGCTCTCGACCTGTGGAACTACAGTCACGCTGTTTCATCTAGAAAAGGAATCGAGGGTTCCTGTGGTGCTGTGGATATCTCGTTATCTACTCACAAACGTTGGTATCTTTGTCGATAGAGAATTGTTGATCTCACCTTTTTCCTGTTCTTACTGTCAGATGTATCGGATATACCTATCTGTTTGAGGAACTGTTTGTTAGACATTTGATACCGTGCATCTCGTTCCTTAGACCCCCAGCTTGGTTTGATTGCATTCTCAGTTCCGAATGTAGGCTCGTTTGAAATCAGTAAGGTTTTATCTGGGATCCACGGGTTTTTGTGTTGTTTTCATATTACTTTTGGAATTCTGTTTCTGAAAACGATTTATATTTTAGAATTAGTGTTTTTTGTGAACTTAACACTTTGATGCCGTTGCGAATAATGGAGAGGTTTGTATGAGAAACGTCGTTTGGTATCCATCCAACATAATAATCGATTCTTTCTTCTTAATCTATTGAAATCACATGTACTCGCAGGAGTTTCAAAGTTTTAACAATAACACAAAAAAACACGAGATTGAGCGTTCACGGAAAAAAATGATGAACTTATAACATTTTCAAGCAATTGAATAAGTAAAAACACAAGTATTATAACTAAAATACTTTGAACACTTGGTCATAAAAGATTGATGCCTATTGAACAAAATAGATATAATGGCATATTCAACATGATCATCCATTTTACCAATTTCTTCGAGAAGGTGAAGGCAAATAAAAAGTTAATGTTGAAATACAGATGTGCTTATCATTTTTCTTCACAAAATTCTCACATTTTCACATTTTTCTTCTCCATTTCCTCTTCAACTTTGGCAATTAAAAATTTCCAAGGAAATAAACATATAACAAATCAGAAATAAAAAAAATTGAAAGACACTAATCATATAAATTCTTACTATGATTTATTCTATAAGCAAATGCTAGCAAGAAACCTTTTGTTTGAAAAATTGAAAGAATGAAAATGAAATAGAATCATATGGCATAGAAAGAGAAGTAATTATAGTGGATAAGGATTTTCTGTTTGAAAACTAATGAAAATCAATTTTGAGTTGGATATAAAGTAATTTGCTCATATCATTATAATATTTGACATTTTTAGTGAATGATCTGAAATTAATTATTCATTTGTGTTATATGTTCTAAACTTTTATATTGTTTTTTTTTTCTTTCTAATTATGTTGCTTTTAAACTTTCATTTGTTTTCTAGATGCTCATGATAATTAGTTTTCTTTGATTTGAATATGGTTTATTCATGAGATTCAAACTTATAGTAGAATGCTAGCCACTATGACATCTTGGCAAGTGATTGACAATTTTAGTGATGACATTGTTTTGTTTAAATCAACTTGATTGTGGCCTAACAAGTTAGCTCAATATTCTGATCATTTTTTAATGATAGTTGTCCTTAAGCTTGCGAAGCTAGGCCTTGTTTTAGAAGAAAAATCTATTTCGATCTGACTTCTATTTTTTTCCCTCTTAAGTTCTATTAATATTTGTGTAGATATAGCATGCTCTTATACAAACAAGATTCTTTTAAATTTAGTTTTTTTCATATTTTCCTTAGATGTATTTTTATTCTTACTAATTATTTTATAGCTTTGGTCTTTCTTTTTATTTATATATCTATTTTGGGATTCATATTATAACTGCTCCTTAACCCTCTTATTATTTATTGTGCCACAAGCAAAGTTTATAGCATGCTAGTATTGCATGGTGGTGAGAATGGATTTTATGTTTACATGAATCTACAACTATAACACATATGACAACATGACTACTTTTTGATGCACACATATTATTTTAGGTGCATGCAGTCTATTAAGCACTGCTTTATGTACCCTTATCTTTAGATGTCAAGTTAATGAACCTTCGAGATTTCGATCAAGGGTTGATGTGGAAAAATATTGTAATGGGAAAGATGCTCTTCTTAATTCAAGCCACTTTTGATTCCAAGGATATTACTTTTGTAGATGCTTTCTTTGATTATGATAATTATTTCTAAAATCCAGCTTTTATCCTACCTTATATTTGCATTTTCTTGTTTCTAAATTATTTTTTTATTAAGAATCTAGGCTCACAAGATCCAAAATTTATAATAGGTGCTCATGTCATAAATTTTGAACTGCATCAATTAATTTACTGTTAATAATTGGTTATGATGTTCATGCTTTAAAGATTGTTCCTGATTGTAGCCTATCAAATCATTATCTTTTTGTTCTATGAAAACTTTCAATTAAGGTTAAGGTTGGAAAAGAAAGAGTAGTGTTCAAACATGGGATCATACACACCAAATTTTGACTGCATGAATCCATATTGATTACTCCCTAATTATTGTCATTGCCAAGGATCAAAATTTGGATATTTTGCATACTACTTCTTATAGGTACAACTTTTAAACATGATTTTAAATAAGTTGATTAAGTGTTTAGACTTATTAGTGGATTGTATTGTAGAAAAAGTGTTGTACATTTGTTACTTTTGAAAATGCATGATTTAAAATTGTTTTCTAGTTTTTTGATCTCTTGTTGTAATCTTGTTGGGTAATTTGAGATGCATATTTTGTTTGCAGCATATGGGGATTAGTGTAGGAATTAAAATAATGGGGGATATGGGCAAAGCATGTTTGTTTTAATTGTTTTCTTATTTATGGGTTTTAGAATTGTTGATGCAAATAGAGAATTCTTTTAATTTAAACAAAAACTTAAGAAAACGATAAGGAGGCTAGGATGGAGAAAATTTTTAGATTTGTTTGGTAGAAGATTGAAGCACGTGTTTGGGGGCAGATTGACACAATGCAACGAAGTTTCGGATGAGAGGCTTTAATTTGAGTAGTTGTAGATATGTGATGTTATTGAAGAATGTCTAGGCGATGTAAAATGCAACGTGTTGACATTAAGATGATGTAATTGGATGCAACGATGACTTAGTCGGGCTCGACGATGAATTAGCCAGGAGTGGTGATTAATTTGCTTGGAGTGGCAACAAAAAGTTTCGGAGCTACGATGAATTAGTTAGGTCCTACAGAGCGCATGCAATCTCATGCGTGGGTATGCCACAATCCCGGGTAAGCTCAAGTTGATGTGAGCTAACGTTGGTAAGCTCGGACGAGCGTGGGCCAGTGTGGAGTGGATCGGGTCAATGTGGGTTGTTTCGGGAGGCATGGGTCGACGTGCTTGATGTGTGTTGGCGCTATCGTTGCGTGTCAGAGCGGGTTAGCTAGTCGGTGGGGGTTGGCATGTGTTAGTGAGGGTTGGCGCTGGTAGCTTTTTAAAAAAGCCATGGTCAAACATTTTCTTAAATTTCTAATTATTTTTTTCCCGCCGCCAACGCTTGGGAAGATGGGAATCTTCAACTGCGAAGAGAGAAAAGTTGTGAGGGTGTTTGATAGCTTGGGAAGTGATGAAGATGTCTGACTGCTTTCGACTTTGGAGGGGAGATATCGGTCAAGGCTTCCAGTGAAGTCGGGATTGCGGACGGATGAGGAAGAAGCTTGTTCTGAAGCGGTTCATCCTGTTAACTATCTTTGGCGATGAGTGCGATGGGCTTCAACCATGTCCTAAGGGGTTTTTCGAAGCGTTCTCCTCTTTTTTGTCCTTTTCCATTTGCCTCCCCCTCTTGCAGTCGACAGGAATGGGGATCTAATAGTTGTGCTTGGTAAATAGTGTAAGACCATGTTGGAATCCTACTTTCATTCTTTAATCTGGCATGAGATCTTTTTCCCAGAAAACCCGATGGGTGCAGTAGTTCATCTGCACTTTTTTGTTTTTTGGGGGAGAAGGGTCTTCTGTTTCTTCATTCGTTCCCTCAACTCTTCACATTATTATTTATGTTGCAATAAGGAGTTATTTGTAATCTTATCAAAAATATGATTTACAATAGAGCCATCAAGTTGTCGATTGTTTTTCAAAGGATGTTGTCAAATTATTTATTAATGGTATTATAATTTGGCAATAATTTGAAATATGGGAAGACGATAGTCAAGCTTTTGTTAAGGTGATGAAGGGACATGATGCAAAACCAGCTCTTCTTGGGGTTTTTGTGTTATCGATAGTTGTTGAAAGAAAGAGAAGTTTAGTCTTGAATCTATCATGTAATGCAGTTGCGATGAGAGGAAAGAGAGGAGGCAAAACCAGCTCTTCTTAAGGTTTCCGTGCTACCAATAATTGTTGAAAGAGAGAGAAGTTTAGTCTTGAATCTATCATGTAACGTAGTTGCGACAAGAGGAAAGAGAGGAGGCAAGAGCATGCTTCCTTAAGCCTTCATGTGATGGAACAATTATGAAGGATGAGAAAAAGTCTAAACCTTGTTTTTCGTATCCTTCGTGTGAGTGTTACAAGATAAAGAAGGGGTAGTTGTCATCTCTCTTGGTATTTTTCAACGTTTTAATGGCAACAAAAAACATTAAGAGTGTACTAGTTAGGCTTTAAATGATGTTAGAATATTTATTAGACTTTGTAAGCAGTTCTTATTTATGTCAATTAAGAGAATAAATATATAGATTTTGCATTGAAAGTCAAAATCTGTCAACTCATACCTTGGGTGTCTTTCAACTTTTAGGGGTGCAACTTTTTCAAGTGGTCCACACTCCAGGTACGTGGGAGTTTAGTACCTTTTTTTGTTTAAAGTCGATAAGCAAGGTTAGGAACTTGTTTTTTGGGGAGTTTGATGGATGATGGAATTATTGTTTTCATGGTGTTTAGGATCTCTTTGACTGGAGAAGGTCCCCTTGCACTTGGACCATTCCTGAAGGAGTATTGAATTTCATAAATGTGGTGTCGAGATGACCATTTGGAATGTGTTTATTGTTGACTTCTCGAGGAATAGCATTATATGTAGGAGCGGTAACTATGAAGTCGACTCTTTGCATGACTGAGTTGGAAGAATTTTCCATTGTAAGCGACAATGTTATGGTTCCTTTTAGCTTTAGAGGTTTTCCAGAGAAACTTACAAGTGATCTTGTAATCGGGAGGATAAGGTTTTGATTAATTCAAATTTTATCAAAAGAATTAAGAAAAACGATATCGGTTAAACTCCTAATGTCAATGAGCATGTGGCAGATTTCTACATTGGCAATTATGCATGGAATTTCTATAACGTCGTTATAGGGGTTGCCAAGAGTCGACATGTCTTTGTGCCCAAATGATATAGAAACCGATGCCTCTTGTTGTTTTATCACATTTGACAACCATAGTTTGTCAAAGTGTTCTCTGGGAGTGGGATAGCCTTGATTTGATGATGACATAGACGATCTTAATAGGGGCATTGTCTTTGTCTTTTAGTGTTTACTGAAGAGTCTAATCGTTTTTCTTAGTTTTCTGAACAGTACTTAGTCCTACAAGCTTATTAGAAATAAAACTTGGTTCAGAGACTTTTACCTAGTGCTCTTGGAGGCAGCTTTCTTTTAACAGTTTCTCAATTAAAGTTTTGAGGGCTATGAATTCAGAAGTTGTATAGCCATGGTCCTCGTGATATTTGCAGAATTTTGTTGTCTTCTGATTATTTCTCAAGAGTAGTCTTGACTTTTGATACAATCATTTTTTTTAATGGTTGTCAAATTGTTTTTTGGGCGTGCACTTAAGGGAGTGATAGAACATTGAGTATGATATCCTCATCAGTCATGTGGAGCCCTCTAAGGGAAATCTTTGTCGCCTTGCAGCTTTTTCTCCCCTCGTTCAAGGGGTCTTGGGCGTAATGTTGCATTCCCTTTTGATATGTTAGAGTGAAAGAGAACTCCAATTATTGAAACAAATGATTTTGTTAAAGATTTCTTATAGTGATTTTGATGGGCAATTAAACAGGTGTTTTTAGAAATCTCCTGGTTGAAAAGATTTGATAAGGGTTTCTTGGATAAATCAAGAGTCCCTTGATTAATCTCTTTAAGAGATTCTCTGAGATGTTGAAGGTAGGTTTCAAGTGATTTTGATTGATTTTGTTTTAAATCAAGAAGAGACTCAGAGCCCCTTTTAAGTTTGATACAACTGGAAAAGGATGATAGAAATAACCTTTTAAGTTAATTCAATAAAGAAATTAATCTAGGTGGTAATTTTCATAACTATTTTAAGATTGTATCTTTAAGACAAGTAAAGAATAGTTTTCTCTTAAAGGTGTACACAAAGTGGGGGGTACTTTTTCCATCGAATGAGCCCAGTTATGATATATAAAGAGTAAATTATCAGATTCTCTTAAAAAAACATAGGGATCTGAATTGTCATAAGAAAAGATGGAGTTAGGCAATTGAAGTTGAAGGTAAAGTTGTCGAAACGATTGATTCGGTGAAAGTTGAAACTTCCTCAATATCATTTAGGTTATACCGGTGTTGCCAAAACAAGTGAGGCTCATTATTAGAGAGACAGGTGTTCTTGATCAAAAGTAAGAGCTCGTGGTATGACAAGATCGAGTCGAGAATAAAAGATGGCTTTAGTTTGGTGTGTGTGCGTCAAAAGAGATAGATAAGTTGGTAGGATATTGTTGTGAAGAGATGTGCACTAAATGATTTTTGAAAATTGGTGTAATGTAATAATGTTTGAGTGTTGTAAATAGGTCCTTAAGTAACTCTTTAATTAAAGGAAAGATATTTGACATTTTTGTTAAGCTTCTCATTGGTAAGATGACTAAACTTATTCTAATTTACTCTCTTATAAGCATAAAAAGAATGAAAAAAAATATTGTAAAGTACTCCATTTGTTACTAAAATAAACAAAATGGATTATCAATAGGTAGTTGAAGAAGTTTTGAAGTTTGCAAAATTTGAGGTAAGGATGTAAGTATCTTCACCATTTCTTGGTTGCCACTATCAGATGCTTCCTTTTTAGGAATAAATACAACTTTTTCTTAGTTTTTCATTTCGATTTTCTTGTTTGTTCCCTCAAAACTTCGTCAGAAAATATTGATGCAAAAAAAGGATTCGGGGAATTTAAACAAAAAGTTTACTTAGGACAACAACGAGAGAGGTCGAATGGACGAAATTCCAAGATTTGTTTGGATAAGATTGGAGCATATCTTTAAGGTAGATTGACATGATGTGTTGAAGTTCCGGTTGAGAGGCTTTAATTTGAGTAGTTACGGATATGTGGCGCTATTGAATGATGTCTTAGCAGTGTAGAATATGACGTGGTTGGTGTTAAGATTATGTAATCAGATGTGGCATTGACTCGGTCGAGATCGGCGGCGAATCAGCTTGGATCGGTTGTCAATTGGCCCGAATTGACAGTGAATTGGCTCGGAGGTGTGGCAAATTGGTTGAAAGTGGCAGCGAAAAGGACGGGACCGGCGGTGTCTCGATTGGGTTCAGCCTGGCGTGCACTATCACATGCTTGGGTATGTCATGGTCCTGGGTGAGCTTGAGCCGACGTGGGTTGATGCAGGCTGACTCGGATATGCACGTGCTGATGTAGAAAGGATCGGGTCGATGTGGGTCATTTTTGGGTAGTCTTGGATCTGTAAGGTCATGAATAAAGAAATTAAATCATAGAGAATAATTTTTATAATATGCTACTCAAAATTGTATCTTCAACTAAAAATAACAAATAAGATTAATTAAATTAGAATTTTATACTTTTCCTCAAGTTGGGGTGTAAATATTAAATATTTCTAATTTCAAACTCAAGTTTTCAAAATTCATCCTTAATAGAGTTTTTGTGAGAATATTTGTAATTTGAAGTTTTGTTAGAGTGTAAACTTGTAATTCCTCTTCAACATTTTTTCTTTTGTAAAACGATGATCGATCTCGATATGCTTTGTTCTATCATGATAAACAAAATTTTTAGCAATGCTAACAATAGTTTGATTATTACATCACATTTTCATGACTGTCAACTAGGATCTTGATTTCACAAAGTGCTCATTTCAGTTAGATTCCTTTGCAAGTGTCCTGAGCTATAGACTTGAACTCAACTTTAGAATAGTGTCCTAAGATTGATCTTTGATCAATTATAAAATCAACTCAATTAGCATTAGTGTAAATTTCAATGCTTCTTTATGTTGACCACCAAAAGTCATTTTCTTTTAAGATATTTGAGGATGTAATATGCTTTTCAATATGATCAAGAATTGGCTTATCATATTGACGGAGAAATATATGTTAGGTCTAATATGTGAAAGATATGAGTTTTCTTGAAAATTTTTATATCTCCCCTTCTCCATAGGAACATTTTTCATAGCTTGTTTGAACAATCTATAAGATTGTTGGTTGATTTATATTCTAGTATTTTTGATTTTTCGTATTAAGGGCCTTGATTTCTTATATGACCATTATCCCTTTTTATAAGATCTCATATCATTAAATTTTTATGGCATCATCACATTCTTAAACCTTTACTCTTAGACATATCATATTTGGTTAATAATCTCCATGACATCATCTCTGATTATCAAGGTCTTGCACATAGGGATAGTAATAGTGGAGCTCAGCACATCAAGGTATTACATTGTGGACTAGTTATGGCTAAGTGTAATGTTTGATGTTAGGAGTACCATACCAAATCATATTTTTTGCTCATACAACATCTTGTATTGATAGCAGAGTGTGAGGTCTAATGTCAATCTATATAACGAGGTCTCACATTAAGTGCTGGCGATGATGATCTCATCTCATCTTAGTGGCAGCCATAGGATAATGTCTTAAGAAAAATCCACAAATAATTCTAATCTTCTTATGTTAGATCATAGACATATCATTAAGATTTATCATTTGTCTTTCTATTCTCTTTTCATTTTTTTTTCTCTTACACTCTCATTTTATACACTAACACTTTTAATAATTGAATGCAATTAGAAATGCAAAGGCTTTTTTTCATTGCACGTGAACATTTGATATTAATTGCATGTTGTATAAGACCATAACATATGCGCATGATCATCAATTTTATGTTATCTTGCTCACACAACATCAATGCATTTCACAGTTATATAACAATCACTTATTAGTTTACTTACATTGTTCCTTGAGAAAGATATTCTTCCTATTATTCTCTTTTCTTTCTTTAATCAAAATTTGAATAGAACATCATAATATACTTATTTTGTTGAATCTAAATATTCTTATTTTCTTATTTTGCTCAAAGCAATGAAATTCTCAGCTACATATTGTCAAACTTTTGAAGTTTCCAAATGCACCATTGATAAGCTTCTCAAATTAACAAAAGAGCAAAGGATAATAGATCAAAAACATCACAATAGAAGCAATAATGATGCCGAGCGGATGTCACAAATGTTATTAATAACATAGAGATTGACTTACACATGCTAGGAAGAAAGAAAATGTGGAAGAATAAACACGAGAAACCTTAAAAGGTGACACGTAATAGGTACTGGTTTAAGGTGATCTTTAGCCAAGAGGGTACTAGGAACCTTACAGAGGTCGCTCCTATGCTAGGTTCACAATCTCTTCAATGACACATATGGGGAGCTTAGAAAAGGGCTCAATAAACCGATATTGCGATAAAGAGAAGGACAAAGTAAAGGTCACATGAGCATAGATTGAAAGCATTGAAAGACTTTATTAAACTTTGTGGGAAAATTGAAATAACAAAGTAACCTTCTTTTAAAGGTTATCCAAACATTTATGAGAACTAAATCGAAATAGTAGGAAAATGAGACGACAGATGGAAGTGACAACTCAAGAAAACTTTAGCGACGAAGTGAAAAGGGAATGATGTTATGAAGGTAATTGATGAAATAAGGAATTGACAAAGTGAAGGAATCATTAAGCAGTGGTGGTAGGACAACGATGTTATGGAGTTGTAGGTAAATTGGCATATTGTCTCATTGCTTGGGCTTCACGCCTCTCCTCTCAATACCGGAGTCTCGATGAATCAGTATGCTAGAGTTCTCGTTGCGATTAACTCTAGACCTCAATGAGATGAAAGATAAAAGTAGAAATTTTATTCATCAAATTATCACTATTTTAAATGATAGGTCTCTTCTTTTTACAAAGAGCCAAGATATAAAAGACAATAAAAAAAAATCGTGTTAAAAAAATTGTACTTTTAGTTTCTAAAATCTGTTTACTAAAAAAATGTTGCCAAAGTTATGGCTAAAACTAGTGTTAAATAGCTTTCTAAAAAACTATTATTTTGGTCCAAAAGTTTGATGTTCAAAATTATTGCCAAATAGTTTTTTTAAATGTTGTGTTCTTGGTTATGTGTCAACTTGGTTTGCATGGGTCGTTGTTGGCCTGATTCGAGTCGGTAGGCAGTGGAGAGGGTTGGTGCATTTCTGTTTGGCATCTAGACCTTGAAAATCTTGATCTGTATCATCACCAAATAAGGTAAGAGGATCTATAAGATCTTTGTATGATGACTTTTGCGATTCATCATGAGTGTTATTTAAAGATTGAAGTTTGAGAAAATTGTGGATTCGGTTTAGTTTTTTGGACCAACTTAGATTTTGTGTTCATGGTTGGATTTTTTCTTGGTTGTTTTTTTCCTAGATTATATAATGAACTTTTCTTTCTTGATAGGTTATAGAATTTGGACTATGCTGGTTTGGATGAAAATGAGGTGACTTTTGCTTTTGTTTGAATTGGTTGGATTTGAGGAACGGATAAAATATGTTGTTCAATTGAAGAGTGACTTAGATTTAGATGATTTTTTTATATTTTCAAAATTAGTAGTCAACATTATTCTTTTATTGAATAACATTTTTGGAATGTGAGTTTGATTTTCAAAGAAAGTTACATTTATAGAATTATAAATTTTTTTGGTGATTAGATGATAACATTTATACCCATTTTGATATAGAGCATATATTAAAAGAATGCTTTTGATTGATTTTAGATCAAGTTTGCTTCGATATTATGGATGGACATGGACAAATGCAAGGAAATCAAATGCTTTAATGAAGGTTGCATGGATGCATATGAGAATAAGGCATGTCAGTTCAAAACTCTCAAGGTAAATATTGCAATTGTAAAAGAGGTGAAGGGATGGAGAGAAGCATGAGATAGAATCCACACTTTAGAAAATTGTATTTTTTTTTTTTTGAAAATGTGGTAAAATTGTGCATTATAAGTGATGGATAGAAAAGGACATGTTTTCTTTAACTATTGTTTGGCTCTAAATTCCATGAAAGTTGTTACTTGATATTGCAAGACATGGATTTTAGGAGTTGTAGTGCTGTTCAAATGTTGGGCTTGATGATTTCTAGAATCTTAGTTTAATTGTTAATTTCTCGCCTCTTGCAATATGACAAAGAATAACAATCTTTCTATTCTTGAGATCTTTAATGGTGATGATGTGAGCTTTTGAGAAAGAACAAAGGATCACTTTCTTGTTTTGTTGGAAGTTGCTACCCAAAGTGATCATGTTTAATGTGGAACCTAGAAATTGGTTTGCATTAGCAATGTTTTGATAATATTGAACTAGTTGCGAGTGGTGGGTCCCGGGATGCAAGTGATCATTTGAAGTTGTTTCACGTGTTCATCTTAGTTTCTATTTATGCACATTCCACTTATTCTTTGGATGTTAAATTCTAATAAAATGAGCTTAACATTTTGTTTAGGGCATTGGTGGTTGGCCACCCCTTTGTGGTATGCGGTCACCCTTTTTGGTTGTGGCCACCCTTGACGGTATTTTAAGCCGCATTTTACGGAGACAAACTGTGCAATTGATATGCTCTTGCATTCGCAGGTCGCTATGGATGATTTCTTGCCCTATTCTATTGCCTTTAACCACTACTAAATGCAGTTTAAAATAACGTCAATGATGGTCACGTACCAAAAAGGGGTGATGACAACTAATTGATATTTTTAGTTATGAACATGTGTTTCTTACATTTAAGTCAACATAAATGTGGATATATAAAGTTTAGTCAACATCTTTAAGTATAGCTTGGGTTTTAGTGTTACATTAATCTCCTTTTGAATTTTATATTCTTTCTCGTGAATATTATAATTGTGGATGGTTTAGTAGTTGAGTGATATGTCAATGCAAGTGCCACATTTAGATTTTGGCTTCCACTTTGGAAGACATGGTTATGCCAAATGACATTACATTATTAGCATTTTAGAAATTATTAAGTTGCACATTTAAAACCTTCTTATGTATCTTTTCATTTAAAGATATAGCCAATTTGTGAAGTCATACAAGTGGAAATATGTTGGAATTGGTAGGGTTATGGTTGAATGAAAAGGTAAGGGCTTTTTTAATAGGAAAATAATTTTTTTTTTTAAAAGTTGTGATAATGTAAGAGTTGGAGTAGAGTTGGGAATTTTGGTCCTCCCAAGGGCAGACGTGTTGGTGTTTCAAAGGATGCCCAACTATGGGCCTCTCTACGAGAATGGATAAGTACATCTGTTGCATGGTTGAGCTGTAAATTTGAAGGTTGCATTTCCTTTTTAAACCGATTGTCTTATTGATTTTTGTCAATTTATTTGTTTGGATGTAAATGCATTTTAATTTATTTTTCATTCATTTTGGAATTATTACCCACAATTTATTTTTTTATTCATTTATTGCATGGTCCTTTTTGAGCCGGTTGTCTTATTGATTTTTGTCAATTTATTTGTTTGGATGTAAATGCATCTTTAATTTATTTTTCATTCATTGTGGAATTATTACCAACAATTTTGTTATATTGTCTTGCATTGTTTTTCCTTGAACAAAATTTTATTAAGGATACAACTTTGATACAATTGTTGGGAAATAGAGAGACTAGAAGCATAAATCACTAATCCTTCGTGCTCCAAGCCTACTTTTTATCCTTTTGGTAGACTATTAACTATGTTAAGTCTTTAATTTTCTTTGGTAAGAAGGCCCCAAATAACAAAAAGTTGATTTCAAGGAAATTAGGCTTTTAGTTGATAAAAGAGAGGAAATATATAAGAGTTTTTTTTATAATGTTGGTGTCATGCTCACATAATTTATCTAATATTTAATTTAATTATTGAAGTATCATAATAAATAAAGCATTATCCAATACCACTCCGTTATTAACACTTAAGTAGTTTCCTAAATAAATATAGATGTAACAATTATTTCAATCATTTAAACCAATATTACATTGCAACAAAAATAATGAAACTAAATATGAAACTTCATTATTCAATTATCACTATGGGAAAATATTATGAATACAAGCTAACTCTATTACTGACAACAATAAATTATTATATTTATTCAAGTATCCCAATACCTAATACATTATTGTCGCTAACATCCAGGCGAAGTTTTTAGCTCATCTTACTACTCCATTATGGTCTTATGATGTGTATTCATAATATAAAAAATGCTAGCCAAGAGTAAGTAGTCATTGTCATAGACTTAATAGGCAAATAAGACATCCAAATATGCAAAATAGTACAAATTTGATTTATGGTTCTTGTTTGGTTTTTAGCCCATTAAATCAAGAAACATGATAGATAAGCATTGCGAAAAATAAAGATAAATAACTATATTGTTCCATGCAATGTTTTCACCCTTTGTGAACCATTTATTTATTTTCCTTTATAATCAATTCAATCGTTATGTGATTTTTTGTTTTTCTTAAGATTGTTTGTTATCCATATAATATTTTATTTACCAAATGGCATAGTTTACATCATATCAATTATTTGGTCTTTTTATCATATTATTTTCATATTCAAGTGCATCCTTAATGGCTTGTACACAAATCATTATAAAACCCTTAATATCAAATACTGGGCATCTCTTAAGCTCTTGTCTTTATTTTGTGAGGTCTTTTATTTTAACACCCATTTTCTTTGGTAATAGATATTGTGATCATTTTGTGGTAAACCAATTTTTATGTTAATCTTACTTTCCTCTTTTTTGTTACCAACATTTTCTTATTCTATTTACATAAAGTCATGGAATATATGCTTTATCATAAGCAATAGAAATTTCACAAATATTGGACCTATAGGAAATAAAATAATAAGAGATATACAATAGGTGTTCAATCAAACTTTTTCATAAAACATAATTCAATTAATAAGTTTTCCTCCACATCTTATGAAATGAACATATTTGTAATTTATTAATTAGCAAGCAAATGCATATTAGAGTTAAGTAGTATGCTTACCTTGACATTGTAGTAGTCTCTTTTTATATCCTTTTTTATGTTTTTTTGTAATTATATGCATTTGTATTTTATTTGGTTTCTTTTTGTGTATGTAATATTGTATCATGTCGATTTTTATTCCCATAGTTTTCATGTTGTTTATTAAACTTTAATTGTAATGATTGAATCACCCTTGATTCTTGGGAATTATGTCCACTGATAAGATCTTCTATCAGCATATTGGACCGTCCTATCCAAGTCATTAGACCAATTGATGCCTTTGACAAATATCAGACACCCACAGAGTCTGTTTGAGCCACAATTTGTTCCTTTTCCAAGTCTCTTTGTTAGGTAATCTAATAGTCATCAGACAAGCATCGTACCATCCATTCAACATCTGACAAAAACTCTGACAAATTTTTACAAAATTCTTAGACCATTCGATAGATCAGAGTATCCAATCCCTTGTTTAACAGATAGTGGACTATTCTACCATCGTCTAATCGAGATTGTCTTGTTTGCAACTAATTGTCAGACCATTCAATCCATTGTTTGGACTATCTAATCCGTACTTGGGATGAAAGGTTGCATTCCAAAATTTCAAATCTTTTCATGCACTTATTCTTTAAAAATTTGTAATTAATCAAAACTAAATTTAATCCATGAAGGAAAACATGTATTGCTTGTTGGATGAATTCCTTCCAAATCTCTTATAAAAAAATCCAATCATTTTCTCTTTCTTTCCATGTGAAACTTTCTTTTAAATTCATTCCTAAGCGATGGAGCCTCCTCTGTCACGATCCTATTTTTATCTTTATGTCTCTCTCTCTCTCTCTCTTTTGTCGATGGTTTAAGGATGTAAGGATTTATGAAAATAATTAAAATATTATTTATTAAATGATTTGATAATCTTTTGATTAAAATTTTATAAAGACTTGTACACTTTATATTGTTCATTGTAATTGATTTCAAAATTTCTTAGACAAATTTTAAAATTGATTACTCTAGCCTTTTGTTTCTATACAAATTTCACATTTTTTTACAATGTTTAGTATTTCTAATATTTTTAATATGTTTTACCATTTTATTTATGATAAAATTATATTTGATTTTAACAAATTTATTATCATTGGATTTCTTTTAATTTACTATTCTATATTTGATGTTTACTTTCTTCATTTTGAGAGTTCTTTTGTGCAATTACCACTATAGTTTTTCTATTAATAATATATTAAATAAGAAAATTTTCAAAATAAAGCCAGTTCAAATTGTCTTTTTGCATATCTTTTTTTGGGTCCTAAGTGGCCTCTTTTTTCATCTAATTAGCCCTTATGCCTTTAATCATTGAAATGTCTTTTATCATTCGTTTATTTTTCTTTGCTAATATGTTTATTGGCTTTCTTCATAACATAGATCCGATTGCACCTCCATAATGCTTGGCTAATATCGTGTCATGTGATTAGAATCTATTGCATATTTCCTCAGTAATGACACATGAGTACATCATTGCTTTAGCCAATGTCAATGATATGTAATCTCACCAATTGTTTCAATAATTTGAAAGGGCCCAATATCCTTTGGCTTAAGTTTTTCTCTATTCTAAAATCATGTTTTCTCTCATAAGGTTTAGCTTGAGAATTACATAATTTTTTCCCTAAATTCAACTTATTCGTATTTCACATCGAAGTATTTCTTCTGGCAATCTTATGCCTTTTGAATTCTTTTCCTGATGATTTGAACTTTGCAGTTTTATAGGTCAATTCTGATTTTACTAGATTTCTTATACTGACATAACATTGATTAACATTTCTTTCTATACAATACATTATTAGATGTCATTTTTATGCTATTGGTAGCTATTATCATATGTAAGCTAGATTAATGGTAAAGTCAAAATTGGTCTTAAAATCAACATTTTCTAGAGTGTTTGGAGGTTTTTTTTCATAGTTTAAGTCCCTTCAAAATGGAATTATTTTTTGTATTAACCTTGTTAATGTTATAATAATTTAAGAGTAACCATGATAAAGTTTTTATGATACTCATTTAATTCCCAAAAAAAATTTCTTCTATGACATTTTTAGATTGGGACTAGTTTGCCACCATGACAACCTTTTGTGTATCCTCAGATGATCTTATGACACTAATCACATGTCCCAAAAAAGAGACATTTGATAATCAATAAATGCATTTTGAGAACTTGGCATATAATTGTTCTTTCAACTTCTATAGTAATACATTCAAGTGTAATGCACACCCATTTATATCTTTGGAGTAAATTAGGATGTTATTGATAAACACGATGACAAAGTTGTCCAACCATTTTTTGAAGACTGATTCATCAAGCCATGAAGGCAAACGATGCATTTTTTAAACCTAAGGAAAGACCAAAACTCCTTACTAATTTTACTTCTCCTTACTAATATCTTTGTTGTCTCATACTTTCTAGGTTTTAATTCATGATATCAAAATTATAAATTATAAATTGACCTTTGAAAATGCATTTGCTTTTTGCAGTTTATCAAAGTGTTAATTTATCTTTAGTAAATAATATTTATTTTTAATGGTGATTTGATTAAGTTCTTTATATTTATGCACCTGCATAGACTTGTATTTTTCTTTTTGACAAAAATAATTAATGCTCCATATAGTGAGACTCTCGATTGGATGAAATATTTGTCCATCATTTCTTGTAATTGCATTTTCATTTCTTATTGTTCTATTGGCACCATCTTATATGGTATCTTAGATATTTGTTCAAATTGGAGTACCAAATCAATACCAAACTTAATATCCCTATCAGGAGGTGGTCTTGCTGGATCTTTTAGAAATATCTTAGGATAATCACACACTATAGGGATATCCTATTGTTATTGTTCCTTTTTTTTTAATTAGTTGTTCTAATCCAAACAATGCTTATAACCCTTCGGTACTAATTTCTCAACTTTTAGTGCATAAATGAGAGTACCTTTTGGCCCATACTGAAATTAATGATTTTGGTACTTTCAATCATATAAATTTTTATCTTTTTCCAATAATCAATGATAACTCTATGAATTATCAACCCATCAATCGTAATATTATATCAAATGTCTTGAGATTAATTATAATCAATTGGGGCTTCAAGAGTTTTCTATTGATTTTAGTTTTTTTATATATGTAATTATTTACTTTGGTCTCCTCCCAATAGGTAGTATAACTAGTAAAAAGGTGTCTAATATAATATGATAATTTAGTAACATACATATAATTGATACGGTAGATATAAATGAATGCAATGCTCTATAATAAAAAAGTTGTTCCACAATATTAGGTCATAATAGTAATGTACATGTGATAATATTAGGAGGTGATGGTTTTCCCTTTGTGTAATTGCATAAATCTTTGGTTGACCCTTTGAGGTTGAGTTGCTAAAGCTTGTCCTTTTCCTTTAACTAGTGAATTTTACATGGTTTCTCTTGTAATAGAACCTTTAGGCACAAAACCTCTGACACTAACATCACCTCCATTAGTAGATTTTCAATTACACATGGACAATCTTTGGCATAATGTTCAATTTTCTCACAAAGAAAGCATTGGATTGTATTCTTATTGTTTTTTCACCCCAATGATTCTTTCTATAAGTTTTGAACATAAGTTTTTCCCATAATTAAAAAAAACTATGATCCTATTCCTTCCATCATGTAGCATAAACATATAACATTTTTGTTTCCTGATGGTCACCATCTCAAGCACATACTTGGCCAACTTAAAGAACTTTTGTTCATATTCAACTATAGATGGACTTCTCTATAATAGTCTCATCAACATCTTTTTTCTAATAGATTTTGAGGCAAATCTCTCCTAAAAGGCTTAACGAAATTCTTTCCTAGACAATTTTGATTTTAGTTTGCCCTCAAAAGAGAGTCTGCTCTCCATGTCACCAATGATCGATAAGGTCATCCAGAGTCAAAACCTTCAATGAAACTCTTCTATGTCTTAGGCAAATCATGCTATTAAATAGCATTTCAAATTGCTCCAACCCATCCATTGCTTAAATTGGATAGATGGCATCCATGAAATGTGGTAATGGTATCCATGAAATGTGGTATATGAAGCTTTAGAAATTGTTCCAAGCAGTCAGGTGGATACAATCCTGTTTACCTCTTAGTTCCAACAGACGTCATCCCTTATCAGGCTTGCATCCTAACAATCATTTTCCTTATTGGTATTTTTTTTTTCTAGTTGTGGTTCTTCCATTTTCAATTTATTATTAAAACTTATTACTTCTTCATTATAAGTTAGGATTTTTAGATTTCATTTTGCATATAACAAGTTTTAAATGTGTATATATGTGCATATATTTATACAAATATGATCATAAATAATAATAATAATAGTAAATATATCAATCAGTATGCGTGTTTTCAACTATGATAGCTTACCAAGCTCACATAGCTTAGTGTATCACCTTTTCTAATATTTTCTTTGACAAAGTATCTAATTTGTCTAATTATTTATATTATCAAGTTATGTTTGTTCCTTTTCCTATGAAGATATCGAACTTGCTATGATAATATCTTGTGGTGCTCATAGCATTACTTAATTTATTTATTTCTTATGTTGACCATTTATTAATTATCAAATAAATGATATCTTCTTTGATATCACTTTGTATTGTATATATTTTAAACTTTTCTTTCATGTTTAAGATGCTAAGTAATTTAAAAAAATTAAAACCATTTTTTCATTACATTGACATGAGACCAAACTACATTGCAAATGTTTGCAATGGAAAATAGAGAAATACTAATAAAATCATGTTTGATGTCATGGCAACATGTTATTATAATATTCCAAATGTTTGAAATGTACAACATTGAACTATTGTACTAGTACCAAGCTAATAGTCATCCCTGTTGATCATTATAATAGAATCATGTGTTGTACATTCAATTTAAAGCCACCTTTATAGGCCAAGTGAGAAAAGATTAAACAATTATACATACAAGACATTACAATTATTAGGTTATAATGCATATTAGTTTTATAGTACACCCAAACAAGATTATAAAGAAATTAACATCATAGTGAGTAAATAAACTAAATGTGTTATGTAATGGTTTTGACTTTTTTATAAACTATTTTATTTTTTTCTTTATGTTCAATTTTATTTTCGTATGGTCTTTTATTTTACTTAAGACTATTTATTATCCATAGGATATTGTATTTATCATATAATTTTGTTACCTCATTACCAATACATGTGCTATCATTATTTGATCCTATAATTAGGTGCACCCAGTGGATCGTATTCATAGTTACATAACCTTCTAGGGCATGCCATAGCATATCAATACGTGGGCCCATTCTTCCTGGATTTTAGGAATTTGGATTGTTTGTGCTGTGTCATTTCTTTACAAACATTATTTGTTCTTTTTATTATCATGTTTACTTTCTTTGATTTCATGCAACCATACAATACATATCTTTATCATAAAGTATGAATTATAATATATAAATATGATTGTATCATATTGTAGGAATATCAAATAAAATTCATCAACATCACTATAGAGTTTTCATTCATTGCATATGGAGAAGCATATTTGTATTACATAAGTCGGCAAACAAATACATAATTAATTGAATCGTTTGTCTATCTTATTTTTCGATATAATTGTCACTATTTATAGGATTTCTTTTTCTTGTTTCTTGAAATTATATAATTATATTGTTAATTCATTCCTATGTACCATGCTTTGTTTATTATTTTTCACACATACCATAGTGTTATTGAAGTAATTAGTTTTAATTTGATCACTTTTTAATCTTTTAATTAGTTCCCTCTGGCCGGATTGTCTTGTTAGTCTATCACACTATTTGATCCTCCCTTTAATCTCTCTTGGCCTTTATTGGACCATCTTACAAGCATTGGACAGTCGTCAAATTGTCTGTTTGCATTCAACAGAGGCTCTGAAAGGAGGAAGCAACAATCGTTTTCCACCCAGTTGTGCCACTGCTTACCAGCAACTCTATAAATTTTAATGGGTAAATTATTTTGAATGAAGGTAATTGAAGGCCAAGATCTCGTAACAATGCATTGACATGTTTTTATAACCTCCAATGAGCAGATTATGCCTATTTTCTATTACATGAGTATGATCGGAGGAGCACAACGGATACATGTCGAGATATGATGAAGAATCTTCTGTGAGGGTTTCATGGAGGAAGGACCTTAAGGTAGGAAAGCTATCAGATTTTCATCTAGGAGAAGAGTTAATGTATCATTGGTAATCTATCATTGGATGAAATTCTGCATTCCATGAGATGGAGACGTGTTAAGATCAGTTTGAGATACCCGTACATAAAAGGACTTGTATCCTCAAGGTTAAGGCAACTGCATTTGGTGAATTAAGGGACACTTTGAGTTGATACGATTCAAACGAGTTGAATCTTCTAAAGATTGAAGCAATGGATCATATTCAAAACTTAGAAGCTAAGGGAAGTTTCAAGACAACTTTGCCGTTGTTGCACCATCTACCCTTGTTGGAGAAAGAGACGAGTCGGGTGGTGAAGAGTGCCATTACAAGCCGTGTGCAATCTGATTTAAGTATTCAGATGCTTCCAGAGGGAGTCATAAAACTTTGTAAAATGTTGGGACAACATCCCAATGGTAGCCATAGGAGCAAACTCTAAAAGACCGAAGAAACTGAGTGATGTGACATAAGCTAGACAAAATTAAAACATGCGACGTGTGAGGGATTTTACAAATGCCTTGCTTTAGGGTGAACCTAAGCAAATTGCCCTTTTGGTGACTTTAGCATCTTAACGACTAAGGGTAACTAAAACAATTGGCTCTGAACCTTGAAATTAGGTTATTTATCTTTTGTAATTATATTATTATAGATTTTTAGAATATCTATTTGGATGGTTAATCCTATTCGGAACAATGACTAATTCATTCTAGGTGGCCAAAGGGACAATTTTGTTAATTAAAGAGTTATGATTTAGATCCAGAAGGAGCTTAAATATTGCTATACCAATCCTAGAAAGCATGCTAATTGTACTTTAAGCTAAAATCACTTTTCTTCATTGAATTAACTCTAATTATTTTAACGATTAAACCATATCATGCGAATAGTAGATTTTTAAATTGTGAGAGTTTCAATGGGCATCGAATTAATTAGGCTACTTTGTGATTTAATTATTTTCAAACCAAGGGGAAATAAAATGCAACAAAAGGCATTTTGGAATGTAAATCTAAATACTAACGTTGGACAGATTAAAATAACAAAGAAAACAAAACTCAAAAATGCACAGAACTTATTTATTTTAGTACTTGGAATTTCGGGATTTCCACAAAATCAATTTTTAAGACGCATTGAGATCTTTGAAAAATACCCCACAAACCTTCGTATCCTGATCAAAGTTAACGATTCAAGGTTTAAGAGAAGTACTGGCATACAAATCACTGAAAGTTGGGACTTCTGCATAATGGAAACACAATTCTATTGAAGCTTAGAGAAGAATTTGATTAATAGAATACATTGATAGGGAGCTAAAGTGACCTCCAGCTGAACATCACATGGAAACTGTGTTAGATTCTCATTTCACCAGAAACAAGTCTTGTTATGCCTTTCAGCATCACAATGAATGTCTTTAGAACAGGTGAAGGTCTTGGATCTCCAAATCACCCCCAAATGGATGTAGCTCTATGGCAAAGGTGCAAACACTAGTGCTAATCCTCGTACTGTTGAGCTCCAAAGTTTAATAAGGCAAGGATGCAAATGGGATGAGTAACAAGCCGAATCACCTCAGTTAGCTAAAGATAAACACAGACTAGCCCAAGTGCTAGATGTATCACCAAGGGTGGTTCATCTTAGACTGCATTGAGTAGTTTATTCTTTATTGCACAGGATGGTTGACCGGTTTTAATCACCCATTATGACTTCAATCGCTGAAAGTTATTGTTTCCGCATCTTTTTTGGTGATTCTTCATCTTGAATTTTTCTTGTCTATTTTTTTCATTGTTTTTTTGACCGAGCTTGACACATCTCGTGAGAATTGCTAGGTTTCATAATTGAAGACCATTCTGATTTTTTTTCTTTTATGAAGCAATATCTCTTGTGTGACATGGGAATTTTTTTATAGCTTTGGATATGTTCAAGTGCAAATGACAAATCTTGATTATAATTTCTTGAAGAGTTTGGAACTTGAAACGCATATACTTGGAGATAGGTTGCCTGCCATCCAGTTTTTCTTTTGATGTTGTATGCTAGCAAAATCAGATTTATTATTTGTTTTGTGAAGCGGTTGACAATTTTGGCAAAAAGTCCATGTGATTTTTTATATGTTTCAAGTCAATATGAATGTCAACTAACAAAGTTTTCTCAACATCTTTCGCTATAGATATGATTATAGCACTATGTTGATCTTATTTTTTTTTAGAATTTTAACTTGTTCACAATGGTCTTTAAGAAGTGGATTGTATGATTGTTGAATGACATGTTATCAGTTATGTTTGGTACACACCTGTGTTCACTGAAGTTTTTTGTTTCAAGCTAAAGCTTTATTCGATTGGATTTTTTGCAGCATATGTTGCTTAGAAATATGTATATGCTTTGTAATTTGTGTGCAATTTATGCATGTGCAACATTACATTTTGTACTTATTTTCCTTCTTGCATCAACTTGGTCAGATTTATTGGATATCTACAAATTGTTCTTCAAAATTTGTGAAATATTATGAGGATTCAGCAAAATTTGTTTGCTTTTTTCAGGGTTGGATTGCATCAAAAATTTTGGTGTCGACAAGTTTTGTGTTTGGTCTTGTTGATGGATCCAAGAAAGTGATCCAAAATTTTAATCATAAGCTCAACGACTTCCCAGAGATTAGTTATGTGATTTCCTCCCCACAACTAAGTTTTTTTTTTCTTGCATGTTTATATGTCTGCATTACAGTTCTTGTTTAGATTGGTCGGTTGGTTATAACATCCCCTTCTTGAGCGTTTCCTTCAATCAAGAGAAACTTGTTTTTTATGGATAAAACATGTATTTTTCTTTTTGTCTACATTGGCTTCTCCTAATGCTCCAATTTTCCTCGTTAGTGAGTTGGTTTATAACCTCATTCGTACTTTTGCAGTGGAGTGAAGTATGTTTCCTTGTGTTCTGAACCAACTGATTCTCTTTACTTTATGGAAAACGAACCACTAATTAACTACATCATTATATTTAACACTAGTTAATCTAACTACTTGAATAAAGTAATCAAACGTTTGGAAAAAAAGACACAAGGGTTAGTCAAGTTAATCTTTTTTAGTCAACTCGATTAGTTTCAACATGGTGCCCAAGCGAATCTTCTGAAACTGGTTCTTTAGTCCTAACCCCTTGTTTGCTATCTGAGTTATTTTTTGTCATCTTGTCAAAGTCTTCTCCACAATACAACCTGCTTAGGACCCTCTCACCCTCTCCATCTCGTCCTTGCAAAGCTCAGCTAGTGGGATGTTTGCTATAATGTAACCCTTCATTTATTTGAAATGGTTGGTGTTACAACTTGATGATGATAATTGAACTCCCTCTATACTTGGAAATCTTATGCTCTACTAATGTCATTTTTTGTTGCTATCCTAAGTACTTTGTGTTAAGAAATATATTGTTATTTAATACCAACAAATTTCCATCGAACAAGAGGTTTGACTGGCTGCCTTGGCCAATTGAAAACCATTATTGATAGTCTTGCATCAAAATGATTGTTTGTCCTCTTAAATGGCTTTAATACAAAATAATACATTTTTGTTTCATTCAAAAGACGTCCTTTTAACTCTCTTATACTCTCTTTGTTGGACTTTTGTATAAGCTTTTATTGCTTCTTCTCTTCTGCTTGCCAAATCCGTAAGTCCCTTTTGACCATTATTGTTGTAGTAGAGAAAAGTAGAGATTTTTGTAGAGAGTAATTTTTAATAGTAGGTGATTCTAATTTGCTTAATAAAGATAATGAAATAGTTCTAATATTAATAGTCATAATTTTTATTTTTTGGAGGATTTTTTAAGTTATTATTTGTCTTTGTTTTGAATTGGTTGTCTTTTTTCTTGATTGATATTCTTTTGCTACACATGAATTCATTCCTCTAGGACGAAGTGGGCTAGTACTTGCACATATGTTGAAGACAACATCTAATGTCGATATTATTATTAGCACATGAGCGATTTTATTTTTTTAAAGATTTTTTATGTTTTTATTTGTGTATGTGTTTTAAACTAGTTGTTTGTCTTTTTTCTTGATTGATAGTTTTTTTTACAACACATGAAATCATTTCTCCAACACTAAAGGGATTACTTGCACATATGTTGAAGACAACATCTAATGTCAACAATTGGTCATGGCATCTCATGGGAATAATGAACAATGTTTGAGAACATTAATTGCCCCCGAGGAATTGTGATGCATTGGGAACCACACCCTTTAGGATAAGTTTGTCAATTATGACAAATTTGGGGGCTTGAATGGAATTGGTTAATTAGATGTTCTATTTGACTCATTTAGCACTTGCTAAACCTTTAATTATGACCCAATGCCTCAAATCTTCATGTGTTTTTGTCTCTCAAATTATTGATGTTGAGTTTTTTTTTGCCCAAGTATACCTTTGGAGTCTTGTTAGGAAAATTTTTTTTGTTCTTTTATTGATTTGTTTGCAAGGTGTTATCGTCCCGAGTCTTTGTTAACAAATCTTTTTCAAAGTAATAGTAGCAAAAATGAAAGTATGAAAATAGTTAGAAATAATAAAATAAATAGAATGAAAAGAAGGTTTTTATCATAAAAGAGATTAAATTTTTTAAAAAAAATTTTCGTTCTTGAATTTCATGAAATTCTAATTTTCAAAACTCTCTTAGTTTTTTTTTTTAATTCAACTAAATTCATTTTGTATTTTTTTAAATTCATTCATACATCTCTCTTACCTTTAAAATATAATATTTTATTAGAAAAAGATGATTTTTTTCATTTGACCAAAACTTGAAAATTTTACAAAATTTCACAAGTTTTGAATTTGAGTCAAGGCTTGCTTGCACATGGCCCTCGTGCTTAGATTCTAAGCATGAAGGCACACGCGGTAGGTCCACCTACCGCGCACGTGTTGCACACATTCATCGATCCCAGCACTCTCGCACGTGCATGTGTTCGTGTAGCTAACAGGCGTGTGCAGTGCATGTGACATAATTCATTGTCATTGCGTGCGAGTGGCTCTAGAAATCAATTGTACGCTTGCTCTTGGGGCAACGTGCTTGCTCACACGTGAGCGGCATTTTGGGATTCTTCTTTTTTTTTCCTTTCACTTTTTTTCAACATTTATTACTTCGCGTTTAGTTCTCCAAATTGCACATCTATGCCTCTACACGCAGCACTCAACCAACGTGTTATGGTGTGAGCTCCAGTACACCTGCAACAAATCTCCATGTGCAACTCAGTGCGTGGTCCTATTACTTTGTACTATGTCATCGATTTTAGTTTCTCTCTAATTTATTTTTTTTATTATTATGAGTGATCTCGTAAACATTTTTTCTTCTAAAGAATAGATAATCCATGTCTCATCAAATTTTAGTAAACTTGAATGTCATCCAATTTCTTAAGATAAACACAATCCTTTGTTATGTAGGCCAAAATACAACCTTGCATTCTATGCAACAAAATAATCTAAGCCATCAAAGTTTTTTAGCAAGTTGCATTCATTGTAATGGGCTAAATGATGGATAGTCCCAAGTTCTGAAGACCTTGACAATCTCTTAAATTTCTTGATGAGATGAATTCTCTAATTTTTAGTGAACCAATCTAAATGATTAAGGGTTTGTCTGTCTTATCTGGGTATGCCCATTCGTTTAAAGCAGGTACATGTATCGGAGAACTCAACCTCCTTCAAGCTTTTTGGGAGCATTATAATATGTTAGTTATTTTATATAAATTTTAGTGAAGAATATAACACCATTACATGCTTTCATTATTATTAATTTAAATCTCATGTTAAGGATATAGTAGAAAGATGGATTTTTCTTTTTAAAGAGTAGAGGAAAATTTGTTGCTTACCAATGCATGCTTATGAGTGCCACTTAAAATAAAATCATGTCAAGATATGTTATTTGTGATATGCTTATGCAAAGGGGAAATATAAAACTAAACTTATTTGGACCTATAGGTTGTCATGACAAGCTTAAAACTAAACTTATTTGTAGTAATTTAGCAATGATTCATTAGAAGAAAGGATCCTACAAGAAACTAATTGACATGTTTTCAAGACAATCATTGTAGCTATTTTCTATGATATAACAAATAATCTTATGGTGATGATATTTTGGAGGATAAAACAAGGGAGTTATCAAAGTTTCATTTATGGCAAAAGTTAATTTATCATTGTAGGAAATTTTATATTTAATTAGATGGAGATATGTTGAGATGAGTTTGAGATACATTGAACCTTTGGAAATAAAAATGATACTTTAAGACAAATTGATTTATATGTGAAAAATTAATTCATGAACATAAAGAAGAACGTCATTAAAGTTCCATCTATGAGATGATTTGATCTATTATTGTAAGAAATTTTGCATTCCATTAATTAAATAAATATTGAGTTGGGTTTGAGATGTCCATTTTAACAAAGCAATAGCTCATTTTGACATAAAAAAAGACAATTTACAACAAATTGGTTTGTAGGGAGCATGGGAAGGTAAAGTTCTCTCATCTCACCTTTAAAGCGTAAAAATCCTTTGATGTAACAAAAGCATTTATATATGCTAATACTTATTTAACTTATTATTGAAAATGAGAGTGATGCCAAATGAATAATAGAGACACTAGTGGGCAGGATATAGCTTTTTATATTTTTCTCAAAATCTAGTTTAAGAAAAATCTAACATGACTAAGTTGATTAAAGATAAATTAAAAATCAATAAAACTATAATTAAAATAAAAAATTAAAATAATTGTCAAAAATCGGAAACCTATCCTAAATAATTAATTGTCCTAAGAAATAATTTTGTTGTTGCTCTTATTTGGGCTTAGCTTTATATTATACAATAAATAAGGAGGTATTTTTATACGATAATTTGTCAAAAAGAGAAATATTGTTAAAATGATTTTAAACTTTGAAATCATCTAAATAAAACTTAGATAATTAATTGAAGGTGGAGTACAAAGTTTCAAATTATTATTAATGCATTTCAATATATTAATAACTTTAATATTAAAATTAAAAGTTTTAATCTATAATTTTTGTCTCAATTAGTAGTCAATCTTTGGTGAATTTTTATACAATTATAGATTTAGTTTAGATCAAGCTTCAAAACATGAAGGTTATTGGAAACTCATAAAAAGTCGATGTTACAAAATTTCACGTCATTTGAAAATCATTCATTTATGATTTTGCCCAAAAAAAAGGAGTTAAAGTCTACTTTTTTATTTATTTTTTAACTAATTAAAGCTCAAAACTTTTGGATACCAAAATTGAAGATAACAACTTGAACTTGCTTTTTTAAAATTTCATAATATTTCTCATCTATTTGATTGTTCAAAAAACATCCAATTGTAAAAACTAACAAGAAAATGAAAAATTTCAAACTAGTTAGTGAGTTTCAAAGTAAATGCTTAAAGGAGACATATTGACCTCCAAATAATGCATGTATAGAATGTCATCATCAATCTTTAGACATGACAGTCCAAACACTGTTTCAAGTCTCAAATAATTGCACATCACTTATGAAACACAATTTGAAAATAAATATTGAAAAAGTTTATGAAGGTTTAGAAATAAAACATAACTTTTCATTATCATATGAAAAGAAAAATAAGATCTTAATTAAAATGATGAGAACAATGCTAAATGGATTTAATTTTTCAAAATTTTTTGGAATCAAAATGGTAAATATTACTTATTATATATTAAATAAAATTTTAATTAGGTCTAAAAGGAAATCCTTATGAATAACACAATTGAATAAAATCTTGCATATTTGAAATATTTGTAAATGTTATAATTTAAAAAAAATGTGAAATATCATCTCAAAAATTAGATATGCAATAAAGTTACTTTTTTAAGTTATTCAAATAAAATAAAGCATATAGAATTTTTAACAAAAGTTCTTTAATGATAAAAGAAATCATTTAGATTATATTTGATGAAATCAATCTTTCTAAAATAAAATTAAAATTGAAGTTGCAAAAAATTTTGAAAAAAATGTATTTATAAGATAAAAAAATCATCCAATATCAAGAAATAAATTAACCTATACTCAAATTATTTATTGCTTTTGCCCTAATTTGACCAAAGTCAATATGTGACCAATCATCAAAATCTAGCATTGAACAACATGGCCACTATTGGAAGGATGCATTTTTTTATTTACTTTTTAATTTCTTAATCAAATAAAAATTATATGAAAGTAATATTTTTAATCAATAATTAAATTATATTTTGAAAATTAAAATTTAAAACTTTTCTTTTAAAATTATAAATTCTTTAAAAAAAAGAATAATATCTCTACTACAAAAGCAATTTTTCGTTCATGTCGATTATTATTAAGTATTTTGAATATGGAAATTAATATGATTTGTGATTTAATTAGTGATATCAGCTTGGCAAATCATAATAGCCTTATTTTAAAATTGAAGCTTCCTGTACGTGGGGATGAACGACGTCAAGTAGCTGACATAAGCAAGATAAGACCCAAAAACGTTTTCTAAATTCATTAAATGAACATATATGCCGCTTGCACACCGCAAGCATCTACGAAATGCTGACGCTGCCTTCGTGGACTATGTTAAGTAGATCGGGAGGCCCGAGCAGAAAGAAAACCCCTCGCTCGCACCCAACCTTTCTTTTTTTCAAGGAACAGCGGCCCGAAAGCCATGTGTGTCAACTTACAGATTGATCCCGTCCGCGCCATCATCGAATTGTTTACAGCCTTGTCGGAACCACTGCGATATCTCAGAAACCCCAAACCTAGACTTGCTCTCCTTACCGACGCCATGAGCCAGATCAAAAGCAAGAGGGAGGACTACAACGACAAGATCCATACGGCCGAGCTCGCTGGACAAACTAGTACCCACCAGATAATGGACTGGTTGAACAAGGTCGCCGCCGTGGATTCCAAGGTCGCCAAAATCCAGACTGACTTCCTCCAGCAGCGTTCTTGTCGATGGTGCATCAACCGGCGAGTGGCGAAGAGCCTCGCCACCATAAAGGATTTGATCGACGCAGCCAGCAAAATCGACCACGTGGCCACGAAGTTGGCTCCGAAAGGCGTGCAGGAGGTGTCCGACGTCCCGCCCGCTTCGGTGAACAAGACGACTTACCTGTCCCAACTCCAGGTCTACATCCAAGACGACGAATGCCGGATCATCGGAATATGGGGCATGGGAGGTGTAGGAAAGACGACGCTTTTACAAAGCCTCAATAACGAGCTGCTGCCCTCTGCAGAAGCCGACCATAGTCCACAACAATTCGATCACGTCATCTGGGCTGTAGTTTCCAAGGACTACAGCCAAGGAAATCTGCGGCGTGATATCGCGCGGCGGCTGGGTCTTCACTTGAGCGACGATAGAGACGCACAAGCCATGGAGATATTCGACTTCTTGAAGAACAAGAGCTTCCTTCTCCTCCTCGACGACCTGTGGCAGCCCGTGGACTTTGCCGCGATAGGCATCCCTCAACCTCTCCACTATGGGGCCACCAACCGTAAGGTGGTGTTCACCACTCGGCTAGAGGGCGTCTGTGGGCAGATGCAGACACAGCGGAAGATCAAGTTGGAGTGCCTTAACGTGGAGGATGCATGGCGGCTCTTTCAGGAGAAGGTCAGCGAGGAGACCCTCCGTGCCCACGCCAGAATCCCACAGCTTGCTCGGCGTGTCGCAAAGGAGTGTGACGGCCTCCCGCTCGCCCTCGTGGTCATCGGTACCACCATGAGCACGAAGAAGACTCCTAAGGAGTGGCAGAACGCCATCACCCTGCTGCAGAAATCCCGGCTGTACGAGATCCACGGCCTGGAGGACAAGATCCTGCCCAAGCTCAAATTCAGCTATGACAATCTTGCCAACGACATCATCCGCGAATGTTTCCTCCTCTGCTCGCTGTGGCCTGAGGACTTTTCCATCTCTAAGACCGATCTCATCGAATGCTGGATGGGTCACGGGCTTGTGGGAGTGGGCAAACTGGACAACATCAACGAAGCGTACGACAGTGGACACGCGCTCATCGGAGGACTCAAGGCTGCTTGCCTCCTTGAGTCCGGAGACGACGAGGAAAGGGAGGTCAAGATGCACGATGTTGTTCGCGACTTCGCACTCTGGATCGCCTCCGATTGTGGGGAGAAGCACAATAGGTTCATAGTTCGAACCGGTGAGGTTGGCGCTGAATATGCTCAGAGCGAGGTGGAGAGGATTTTCCTGGTCGAAAGCGATCTAAGTGACACCTCCGGTTTGCCAAACAATTGTTCCAAGCTCGAGACTCTGATGCTCCAATGGAATTACTCTTTCCGGTCTATCTTGACAGACTTTTGTGATAGAGCATTGGCCTTGACGTACCTTGATCTCTCTGATACATCTGTCGAAGACCTGCCCCCCGAAATCGGCCGTTTGGGTAATCTACGGTACCTCAATGTCTCCGACACCAAAATCCGATCTCTTCCATGGCAGATCGGTTGTCTCAGTGAGCTGAGGTTTCTGTTGTTGCGGTGTCTAGATTCTGTTGTTATACCTAGCGGGGTGATTACGAAGCTCGTGAAGCTTTCTGTGATTGACATGACCGATACTTGGTGCGATAGCTGGCTGGAACTCTCTGAGCTGCGGGGTTGTTTGAAAGGCGTGGGACTCGTCCTCGAGGCGGTTGAAGACCTTAAGCAGCTTGCCCGGCTCTCAAATGTGCCGACTTGGCGCTTGGGTATAAGGAAGCTAGTGGGATTGGCGGAGCCTCTGCAATTGCTTTCACCATTACAGCTCGGTAGCCGCAGCATTAGATCGAGCATCCAGTTACTTAAAATCGAGTTGTGCGAGAGCTTGGAGTTGGTGACGATGGAGGGTGATGGTGGCATCGGCAGCAGCTCAAGCTGGTGTCTTCCGAGGCTTGAGGATGTCATGCTAAACGGCCTCCCGAAATTGAAGGAGATTGTCTGGAGAGGAGTTATTCCTGCGGACTCGTTGCCGAGCCTTACAGTGCTGAAGATTTATAAATGCAGCAAATTAACGAACATCTCATGGGTGCTCCGACTCCCGAGCCTAGAGAAGCTCACAGTGGAAAATTGCGACGAGATGCAGGAAGTCATCGATGAGGGCCAAGGCGGTGATGCAGAGGAAAATGGTGTGACGTATGAGGCATTTCCCAGCCTTAAGTACCTCCGTTTGGTGGGATTGCTAAGTCTGAGAATGTTCAGCGGTGGATCTCTAGCGTTTCCATCGCTTGAGGTGTTGGAGGTATTCAGGTGCCCGGAGATGAAGAAGCTTCCTTTTGGGGCGGAAATGGCCGGCAAAAGGCTGAAGAAAATTTGGGGGCAAAGGCAGTGGTGGGATGCGTTGCAGATGGAGAACGAAGCAAGGGCCGCCCTTCAGCCGCGTTTCGCAGACCAATTTGAAGATCTGTTTCGCCACAGAACAAGTGAGTTTAAAGATGTGTCTCGCAATACTTCCTCAACATGTGTCTTGCAATAATCATTTTGTGTCATATTTGAATCATATTTTGAGTCATATATGTTGTATGAAGACTTTTCTACACTTATAATATTTAAAGATGTGTCTAATTTGCCTATAGGTTATTATCAAGTTGTTTTCATTCATATTATTTTTTATTTATTTATTTAAAAATTTTAACCTATCTAGGATGATGTTATATCATTAAAAAATTTTTATGATTTTATAATAAAAAAACTTTGTTATTGGTTAATCAAATCACCTAAGGGTTCTAAGAAACACACTTGAAAGCTATGTGACTAGTTTTTAACTTGATTTTCTCCAACTTATTGGGTGAGACGTTGAAGTTAAGAAATATCATTCTACCTGTAGTTTAGATTAGATTTTAGCGGTTGTTTATAAAACAAAATAAAAAATTTTGAGCATAGTTTGGTTTGAAAAAACTTTGTCGTATTCACGTTCAAAATGTCTTGAGAAATTTTTAGGATGGCCCAAAAGACTTGGTGGATGCAACAATTATTGAATTTGTATATAAAAATTCGAAAATTCTTTGGGTTGAAATGTTATCACAATTAACATAATTTTTTTTTCTATCTTTAATCTCTTTTCTAAATTCTAAACTTGGCGTTTCAATCTTAACCATCAATTTAATAATTCTATGATAGCATCACTTTTTTAAAATAAAAATTAGAAAAAAAAATCATATTTATTTCTTAAACACTCAAATAATATATTATAAAAATAATATTTTTAATTATTACTTTAAATAATATTTAAAAAACGACTTTCTAACTTTTATTTTTTAATTAAAATTGTCATTTTTAAGACAAAAGAATGATAGGTAAGTGAATAATAATAACAATTTTTTAGAAAAATTTTAGTATGAAAGTTGTCTTTCAAATATTATTCTTTGTTAAACACATGCCTCCATCATTCTTTTAAATGATACATAATTAACTAACCAACCAAATAATTAATGTGTTGATAATCTTTAGAAAAGTCAAGCCAATTTCATAAATAGAAGCTTCGTTCCAGTCATATGTCCGACAAAGTGAGATTTGACTCGAGAGCTTTTCTCGACCCATTTAATGTACTGTATCCCGAAAATTACTATATTTAGATGGAAGAAATAAATTAAATTCATAAAAGTCGTAAAGAACAAAGATTATTTTTTGTATATTTTTTTATTAGTGATTAGGAATGTTTTTAAAATTTTTATAATAAATATTATTAAAATGTATGTATTTAGTATTTTTATTAAAAAAAATTAAAAATATATATATAAAAAAATAAAAACATGAATGACATTATTATCTAAATAAAAATAATTATCATATTTTCTGATAATAAAATTATCTTTTATGCGTTCTAACCAATTTGATATCGGTGTTGATTATTGCATGTCACAAAATCCAAATAAATCCACTTGAGATCTTTTTTGCTAAACATTTATTCACTAGAATCAAAGAGAGAGCACAGGTTAGAACAAATCTTCATCTTCACGTACATAATTTTAATTTTTTTAAAAAAAAATTTTCAAATCTTTCTTTTGATAGTCTGTAAAATCAATCCAAAATTTGATAGCTTCTGGTTTGACATGAACTAAAAAAATAATAAGATACAAATCATGGAGTAGTTTCTTTTGTCTCTCTTCATAAAATCCAAACCAATTTGCATAATTTGAGTATTACATTAATGCATTTTAGCCAAACAAAAATCTTCTCTAATATATCATGCTTAAAAATGATGGAACTGTTAGCAAAACCTCCAATACTACAGATCTTCCATTTGTTTCAAATTCTAATACAAATACATGAAAAGCATAATCAAGCAAGCAAGCAAGCATTTAATAAGCAAGGTCAGATCGAACAAATGGTGCCCCAAAAGAGTGTCCTGCTTTAGAAAAATCCAGTGCGTGTCCAAACTTCCTCAATTGGACGA
Source organism: Vanilla planifolia (assembly GCA_023846275.1). Taxonomy (NCBI): domain Eukaryota; kingdom Viridiplantae; phylum Streptophyta; class Magnoliopsida; order Asparagales; family Orchidaceae; genus Vanilla; species Vanilla planifolia. The sequence continues at coordinate 17,737,265 of CM043866.1, read as the reverse complement.
CATGGTTACGTTATATGAGATACATGCCATTATCATTTTAGAAATTATTAAGTTGCCCATTTAAAACATACTTTTGCATTGTTTATTTAAAATTGTGAATAGTATATGTAGATATTGGCAATTTAATTCATTTGCATTAGAATTCTTGTCATTGCGAAATTAATCTTTTTCCTTTAAAATGTGTTTATATGCCTATTTATTTTGACTGAAAGTGTTATATTCATTGTTAAGAAAGTTTGTCCGTATTTGAATGATCAATTGGTTGAGGAGAATTGATGCGTTATTAGTTGAGCTTATTAATTTTTTCTAAACATTTTTAAGATGCACATATAAAACCTTTTTTATTTTGTTTTGAGGGCAAGGCTGAACCCTTACTAATATTTGAATCCTGAACTTATTATTTGGTGGATAAGAGGGCGAAGTTACATGACAATTCATTGTTCTTTAAGAGGCTTTTAAGTTATAAGTTAAATCAATATTTATGAATAATTTTATATAGCACACTTTGGAATATATGACAATATTATAAACGAGTTTTAAAAGAGGTTTCATGGTTTATTATTGATTCATATTTATTTTATGGTAGGAATAAGATTTTAATCTTTGAAGAGACAATAATTGACAAATTGATGGTTTAAGTTAGGATTCATGGAGCTTCAATTGACTACAATGATAAAAGATGTCTAGGACTATTGGGATTTGATTTGATAAGATTGTAAATAAAAGATATACTACAATGTCAGCACTAAGGGGAGAATATCTAATAATTTGTATTAAAGTTGATATGGCTAATGTAAAAGTTCAAAATTAAAGTAGATTGTTGAATTGGATTGGAAGTGTCCAACAAGCTCAACAAATGAAATTTGATCTGTATTTGACAAATATTTAATCTACTATTTCAAAGGAGAGGGAAGAAATGTTTTTACAAGAGTAAATGTTTTGCATTCTAACAAAACTTGCCTAACATTTAGTTCAAGAGACGTGGTTTTTAGTTTCATAATATGACAATTTATAAGGACCTTTTTTCTTCAAGTTGAAAGCTTTATTTGAGCCAACCCCAGTTGCTGGGAAATCTTCCTTCACACCCAGAAATTGCAGTCACCACTGCTTTTAACCTGATGGTCTTTATCTATATATCAATTCCTTTTTCTAGAAAATTTATGTGATACTTTCAAAAGTAGAAAATAAAATTGAAAAACAAAACCTTGCATATTTGAAATATTTGTAAATATTATAATTTGAAAAATGTGAAATATCATCTTAAAAATTAGATATGCAATTATATGAAGTTACTTTCCTATGTTATTCAAATCAAATAAAGCATATTGAATTTTTAACAAAAATACTTTAATGATAATAGAAATCATTTATATTATATTTGATGAAATCAATCTTTATAAAATAAAATTAAAATTGAAGTTGTCAAAAAATTTGAGAAGATGTATTAATAAGATAAAAAAATCATCAAACATCAAGAAATAAATTAACCTATAATCAAATTATTTATTGATTTTGCCCTAATTTCACCAAAATCAATATGCTACCAATCATCGGAATCTAGCATTCATCAACATGACCACTATTGGAAGGTTGCACTTTTTTATTTTTATTTATTTTTTAATTTCTTAATCAAATAAATATTATAAAAAGTAAAATTTTTAATCAATAATTAAATTATATTTTGAAAATTAAAATTTAAAACTTTCTTTTAAAATTATAAATTCTTTAAAAAAAGAATAATATCTTTACTACAAAAGCAATTTTCCGTTCATGTCCAACTTTATTAAATATTTTTAATAAAAAATTAATATGATTTGTGATATCAACTTAGCAAATAAAATAACCTTATTTTATTGTTTATTAATTTGAAAAATATTAAGCTATATTTATGCTATATTATTGTCTTCGTTAGACGCGTTTTGTAATTTTTATTTTACATGATATATGATTAACTAATGAATTAAATATTGTCTAGAGCAAGTTTTTTATCATTTCAAATTGAAGCTTCCTGTGGGGATGAACGACGTCAAGTGGCTGACATAAGCAAGATAAGACCCAAAAGGTTTTCTCGATCCATTCGATGAACATATACCTGATATATGGAATTAAATTCCTAAAGGTCGTAAAATCAAAAATTAGTTATGAAACAATTTTTTTGAATGATTAAGAATATTTAATTTTTATAGTAAATATTATTTAATTTAACATATTTAATATTTTCAACGAAAAATATTTTAAAAATACTTAATTAATATTTTTTTTTAAAATGCTATTATGTTCTAAAATAAATAATTATATTGTATTTTTGCATAATAAATATTCTAATGATAAACAAAATGTCTTTGTATGCAAAAATAGTATTATTATAATCATATCAAGCTAATCTAAAGTGGTAAAGATTTTAATTAACAAATCATGTTACTTGATAACTAGTTTGGCACCAGAAAACAAATGCCCTAGATTAGTGTATGTCCAAAAAAATATAATAAAACTGTCAATTTTGAATTTCATAATTGAAGACCCCTCTGATTTTTTTTTTCTTTTATGAAGCATTATCTCTTGTGTAACATGGGAATTTTTTTATAGCTTTGGATGTGTTAAAATGCAAATGACAAATCTGGATTATAATTTCTTGAAGAGTTTGGAACTTGAAACGCATATACTTGGAGATAGGTTGCCTGCCATCCAGTTTTTCTTTTGATGTTGTATGCTAGCAAAATCAGATTTATTATTTTTTTTGTGAAGCGGTTGACAATTTTGGCAAAAAGCCCATGTGATTTGTTATATGTTTCAAGTCAATATGAATGTCAACTAACAAAGTTTTCTCAACATCTTTCGCTATAGATCTGATTATAGCACTATGTTGATCTTATTTTTTTTAGAATTTTAACTTGTTAACAATGGTCTTTTTGCATATCTTTTTGGGGTCCTAGGTGGCCCCTTTTTTTTATCTGATTAACCCTTATATTTTTAACCATTGGAATGTCTTTTGTCGTTTATTTATTTTTCTTTGCTAATATATTTATTTGTCTTTTTTCATAACATAGATCTGATTGTACCTCCACAAAGCCTGGCTAATATCATGTCATGTGATTAGAATGAATTGCATATTTTCTCAGTAATGACACATGAATACATCATTGATTTAGCCAATGTCAATGATTTGTAATCTCACTAATTCTTTCAACAATTTGAAAGGGCCCAATATACTTTGGCTTGAGTTTTTCTCTATTTTAAAATCATGTTTTCTCTCATAAGGTTTACCTTGAGAATTACAAAAATTTTTCCCTAAATTCAACTTATTTGTATTTCACATCAAAGTATTTCTTCTAGCAATCTTATACCTTTTGAATTTTTTTCCTGATGATTTGAACTTTGCAATTTTATAAGTCAATTTTGATTCTACTAGATTTCTTATACCAACTTAGCGTTGATTAACATTTCTTTCTATACAATACATTATTAGATGTCATTTTTATGCTATTGGTAGCTATCATCATGTGTAAGCTAGATTAATGGTAAAGTCAAAATTGATCTTAAAATCAACGTTTTCCAAGGTGTTTGGAAGTTTTTTTTCATAGTTTTAGTCCCTTCAAAATGGAATTATTTTTTGTTTTAACCTTGTTAATGGTATAATAATTTAAGAGAAACCATGATAAAATTTTAATAATACTCATTTAATTCCCAAAAAAAAATTCTTCTATGACATTTGTAGTTTAGGACTAGTTTGCAATCATGACAATCTTTTGTGTATCCATAGATGATCTTATGACACTAATCACATGTCCCAAAAAAGAGAAATTTGATAATCAATAAATCCGTTTCGAGAACTTGGCATATAATTGTTCTTTCAACTTCTATTGTTATAGCCTTACTTTTTATTTATTTTATTTTTTTGTTGAAAGAGCTCTTTGAGACGAGTCTAACGGTGTTTAGTTTATAATTTTTGGTGTTCTAAGGAATAAATTATGAATTTTTAAAGATTTGGATAAATTTGTAATATTTAGGATATATTTGTAATTTTGTAAATGTCGGCATATTCAATTTATTTTGGCGGAAGGTATATTTGTAATTTTAAAGTTGTTGGCTGCGATTGGTATATGCAATTTTAAGAATTTTGGTGTAGGTTTATTTCTTCGGGCGGAGGATATATATGTGTAAATAAGAAATTTGGAATGAGTGATATGCAAAATGTGGTTCATGAACAGAGGGCATATCGGTTTCGACCGCAATTATAAAAGCCGAAGCAGGGTGCGTTTGGAAAAGCACTTCTGCGAATACCAATTTCGGGGAGGCTGCCGGAGTGGCAAGGGCGACATTTCTGAAAGCTGCTGCCTTGCTTCGTACTATTCCGGCACGTGACAGTAATAGCCGACAAGAATTTCATGAGTTTTGGCACGCGACAGTGATGACCGATGAGGATTCCGTGAGTTCCAGTATGTGACGGTGACGGCCGGCGAAGATTACTGTAAGGTAAGAATTTGTTTGCTTTGTTGTGAGGGTTGTGTAAGCTTTCCGGTGAGCGACGGAGACTGAGATGGTGGAAGCTGAGCTGGATTCGACCGATTCAGCGCCGGCGAAAGGGTTCGGTTTCGTCGGACGTACAGGAGAGAGAGAGAGAGAGAGAGAGAGAGAGAGAGAGAGAGATAATAATAAAACAAATATATCCGAAACCAGTCCAGGCTTTTGGACTGGGTCGCGTGGCTGAACTGGGCGCGCCGGGCACGGGCGGTCTAGCGCCGACGGAACCCAATAGTTGATTAAGGAATTTTGGGAATTTTAGAAATGCGTTTTGGAAAGCCGTTTGGGAAAAACTTTTAGAAAGCAGAATTTTTAACTGTTTGGAAACAATTTTTAAAAGCAACTTATGACTAATAAGCATATTTTAACTTGATTATGTTTGCATTATGGGCTTGTAGGACATCAAGAAGAATAAGAAGTGGGTAATAAAAATTGTATAGTAAATCTAGGTAGATAAATTCATAATCCTGTGATGTAGCACGATATTATATGTTTTTACATAGTTTCTTACTATCACATGGTGCTTTGGTTTGTTACTTATGCATTTGCATGAAAACTGAAAGAAGAAATAACATGGTGTGATAATGAAATAAAAATAAAGAAATAATATGGAAAGAAAAGTCTTTTGATATGGCATAATTGTTTGGAATTATAATTGGAAATGGTAGTGAAAATGGATTTCCAGAGAACATTATCCTCACCACTAGGCGTAGCATGTGTTACAGGGTATCAATCTTCGGATAAGATATCTGCCTAATGTCTACACTAAGCCCAGCGTGTTTCGTAAGGTATCGATCTTCGGATCAGATATCTGCCTGGTATTATGTGCTATAACTCAATGATGATTTACACTAGGCCCAGCATGTGTTGCAGGGTATGATATCATACCTGCCTGGTGGCACTAGGCCCAGCATGTGTTGCAAGGTATCGATCTTCGAATCAGATATCTGCCTAGTGTTATGTGTTTGGTTGGATGCCGGCTGGAGGTCATTTTATTGATGATGATTGGATCCAGAAGATAATGCATCAAAGGGAATTGGGCCCGATAATAACACATTATATAAGGAATTGGTATTTCTTTTTTGGTTTTTCATCTGGCATTATATGTGACATCTGGTATGATTTTAGCTTGATGCATATGATTTATTTTTACTATTAATATCTCTTTTTCATAATTGGTTAGTTATTGTGATTTATCTACTGAGATTTATAAAATCTCATTTAGTACTTACATCACAGGTCATGCTACCACTGTACCGAGAGCTGGGAATGGTGTTGCTATAAAAGAGCCATTTTCATGAGATGTGTGAGAGAGGGAAGGGATTAGTGTGATTAAATGTTTAAAAACATATCTTTATATATATATTTTTGGATTTAGAGTTGGTGTTTGTCTCACCGTCAGGTCCCCACCTTGGGTTTTATTCCTTGTCCTCACTTAGATATGTTGTATCTGGTTTCTCTGATGTTAGTTTTGTTATCTAATAGTTTAGTGAGGTGGGATCTTGACATCTATAGTAGTACATTCAAGTGTAATGCATACCCTTTTGTATCTTTGGAGTAAATTATGATGTTATTGATAAACATAATGACAAAGTTGTCCAACCATTTTTTGAAGACTCATTCATCAAGTCCATGAAGGAAAATGATGCATTTTTTAAACTTAAAGAAAGATCAAAACTCCTTACTAATTTTACTTCTCCTAAATACTATCTTTGGTGTCTTACTTTCTAGGTTTTAATTCATGATATCAAAATTATAAATTGACCTTTGAAAATGCATTTGCTTTTGTAGTTTATCAAAGTGTTAATTTATCTTTAGTAAAGAATATTTATTTTTAATGGTGATTCGATTAAGTTCTTTATATTTATGCACATGCATAAACTTCTATTATCCTTTTTAACAAAAATAATCAGTGCCCCACATAGTGAGACTCTCGACTGGATGAAATCTTTGTCCATAATTTCTTGTAATTGAATTTTCATTTCTTATTGTTCTATTGGCAACATCCTATATGGTATATTAGATATTTGTTCAAATTGGAGTACCAAATCAATACCAAATTTAATATGCCTATTAGGAGGTGGTCTCGGTGGATCCTTTAGAAATATCTCAGGATAATCACACACCATAGGGATATAATATTGTTATTGTTCCTTTTTTCAATTAATCGTTCTAATGCCAAACAACGCTTATAACCCTTCTGTACCAATTTCTCTACTTTCAGTGCATAAATGAGAGTACCTTTTGGCCCTTATTAAAGATTTTGGTACCTTCAATCATATAAATTTTTATCTTTTTCTAATAATCAATGATAACTCTATGAATTATCAACCAATCAATCATAATATTATATCAAATGTTTTGAGATTAATTATAATCAAATGGAATTTAAAGATTTTTCTATTGATTTTAGTTTTTTTATGTATGTAATTATTTACTTTGGTCTCCTCCTAATAGGTATTATAACTAGTAAAGATGTGTCTAATATAATATGATAATTTAGTAACATGCATGTAATCGATACAATAGATATACATGAATGCATTGTTCTACAATAAAAAAAAGTTGTTCCACAATTTTAGGTCATAAAAGTAAAGTACATGTGATAATATTAGGAGGTTATGGGTTTTCCCTTTGTGTAATTCCATAAATCTTTGGTTAACTCTTTAAGGTTGAGTTGCCAAAGCTTGTCCTTTTCCTTTAATTAGTGAATTATACTTGGTTTCTTTTGTAATAGAACCTTTAGGTACAAAACCTCTGGCACTAACATCACCTCCATTAGTAGATTTTCAATTACCCATGGACAATCTCTGGCATTAATGTCTAGTTTTCTTACAAACAAAGCATTGGTTTGTTTTCTTCTTGTTTCTTTCACCCCAATGATTCTTTCCATAAGTTTGAACATAATTTTTCCCTATAATCTTGATCTTACAAAAGGGTATCATCCTAATTTGTCATGACCTTCTTGAATTTATGCTTACATATAGGTGAAAATGTTCCTTTTCTCTTTCTAGATGCTTCCCTAGCCTTCATGGAAGCTTGATCTTATTCCTTCCATCACGTAGCATAAACATATAACATTTTTGTGATGGGCACCATCTCAAGCACATGCTTGGCCAACACAAAGAACTTTTGTTCATATTCAACTATAGATGGATTTCTCTATAATAGTCTCATCAACGTCTTTTTCCTAATAGATTTTGAGACAAACCTCTCCTAAAAGGCTTAACAAAATTCTTCCCTTGACAGTTTTGATTTTTGTTTGCCCTCAAAAGAGAGTCTACTTTCCATGTCACCAATGATCGATAAGGTCATCCAGAGTCAAAACCTTCAATGAAACTCTTCTATGTCTTAGGGTCATGCTATTAAATAGCATTTCAAATTGCTTCAACCAATCCATTGCTTAAATTTGATAGATGGCATCCATGAAATGTGGTATATGAAGCTTTAGAAATTGTTCCAAGTAGTTAGGTGGATACAATCCAGTTTACCTCTTAGTTCAAATGGATGTCATCCCTTATCAGGCTTGCATCCTAGCAAACATTTTCCTTATTTATTGGTCTTTTTTTTGTCTAGTTGTGGTTCTTCCATTTTCAATTTATTATTAAAACTTATTACTTCTTCATTATAAGTTAGGATTTTTAGACTTCATTTTTCATATAACAAGTTTTAAGTATGTATATATATATGTGTATATAAATATACAAATATGGTCATAAATAATAATAATAATAGTAAATATATCAATAAATATGTGTGTTTTCAACTATTATAGTTTACCAAGCTCACATAGTTTAGGGTTTCTCCTTTTCTAATGTTATTTTCTTTGACAAGTATCTAATTTGTCTAATTATTTATGTTATCAAGTTATGTTTGTTCCTTTTCCTATGAAGATATCTAACTTGCTATGATAATATCTTGTGGTGCTCATAGCATTACTTAATTTATTTATTTCTTATGTTGACCATTTATTAATTATCAAATAAATGATATCTTCTTTGATATTGCTTTGTATTGTATATATTTAAAACTTTTCTTTCATGTTTAAGATGCTAAGTAATTTAAAAAAATTAAAATCATTTTTTCATTACATGGACATGAGACCAAACTACATTGCAAATGTTTGTAATGGAAAATAGAGAAATACTAATAAAATCATGTTTGATGTCATGGAAACATGTTATTACAACATTCCAAATGTTTGAAATGTACAACATTGAACTATTGTCATACCAAAACTAGTACAAAGCTAATAGTCATCCTTGTAGATCATTATCTTAGAATCATGTGTTGTACATTCAATTTAAAGCCATCTTCATAGGCCAAGTAAGAAAAGATTAAACAATTATACATACAAGACATTACAATTTTTAGGTTATAATGCATATTAGATTTATAGTACACCCAAACAAGATTATAAAGAAACAAACATCATAGTGAGTAAATAAACTAAATATGCTATACAATGCTTTTGACTTTTTTATAAACTATTTTATTTTTTTCCTTATATTCAATTTTATTTTCTTATGATCTTTTATTTTACTTAAGACTATTTATCATCCATAGGATATTGTATTTATCATATAATTTTGTTACCTCATTACCAATACATAAGCTATCATTATTTGATCCTATAATTAGGCACCCAGTGGATCGTATTCATAGTTACATAACATTCTAGGACATGCCATAGCATATCAATACGTGGGCCCATTCTTCTTGGATTTTAGGAATTTAGATTGTCTGTGCTATGCTATTTCTTTACAAACCTTATTTGCTCTTTTTATTATCATGTTTACTTTCTTTTATTTCATGTAACCATACAATACATGTATTTATCATAAAGTATGAATTATACTATATAAATATGATTGTAATCATATTGTAGGAATATCAAATAAAATTCATCAACATCACTAATCTATTGAGTTTTCATTCATTGCATATGGAGAAGCATATTTGTATTACATTAGTCGGCAAACAAATACATAATTAATTGAATCGTTTGTCTATCTTATTTTTAGATGTAATAGTCACTATTTATAGGATTTCTTTTTCTTGTTTCTTGAAATTATATAATTATATTGTTAATTCATTCCTATGTACCATGCTTTGTTTTTTATTTTTCACACATACCGTAGTGTTTATTGAAGTAATTAGTTTTGATTTGATCACTTTTTAATCTTTTAATTAGTTCCCTCTGGCCGGATTGTCTGTTAGTCTATCACACTATTTGATCCTCCCTTTAATCTCTCTAGGCCTTTATTGGACCATCGTACAAGCATTGGACAATCATCAAATTGTCTGTTTGCATCCAAAAGGGGCTCTGGAAGCAGGAAGCAACAATCGTTTTCCACCCAATTGTGCCACTGCTTGCCAGCAACTCTATAAATTTTAATGGGTAAATTATTTTGAATGAAGGTAATTGAAGGCCAAGATCTCATAACAATTCATTGACATGTTTTTATAACCTCCAATGAGCAGATTATGCCTATTTTCTATTACACGAGTATGATCGGAGGAGCACAACGGATACATGTTGAGATATAATGAAGGATCTTCTGTGAGGGTTTCATGGTGGAAGGACCTTAAGGTAGGAAAGCTATCAGATTTTCATCTATGAGAAGTGTTTATATATTATTGGTAATCTGATTTAAGTATTCAGATGCTTCCAGAGGGAGTCATAAAACTTTGTAAAATGTTGGGACAACATCCCAATGGTAGCCATAGGAGCAAACTCTAAAAGACCGAAGAAACTGAGTGATGTGACATAAGCTAGACAAAATTAAAACATGCGACGTGTGAGGGATTTTACAAATGCCTTGCTTTAGGGTGAACCTAAGCAAATTGCCCTTTTGGTGACTTTAGCATCTTAACGACTAAGGGTAACTAAAACAATTGGCTCTGAACCTTGAAATTAGGTTATTTATCTTTTGTAATTATATTATTATAGATTTTTAGAATATCTATTTGGATGGTTAATCCTATTCGGAACAATGACTAATTCATTCTAGGTGGCCAAAGGGACAATTTTGTTAATTAAAGAGTTATGATTTAGATCCAGAAGGAGCTTAAATATTGCTATACCAATCCTAGAAAGCATGCTAATTGTACTTTAAGCTAAAATCACTTTTCTTCATTGAATTAACTCTAATTATTTTAACGATTAAACCATATCATGCGAATAGTAGATTTTTAAATTGTGAGAGTTTCAATGGGCATCGAATTAATTAGGCTACTTTGTGATTTAATTATTTTCAAACCAAGGGGAAATAAAATGCAACAAAAGGCATTTTGGAATGTAAATCTAAATACTAACGTTGGACAGATTAAAATAACAAAGAAAACAAAACTCAAAAATGCACAGAACTTATTTATTTTAGTACTTGGAATTTCGGGATTTCCACAAAATCAATTTTTAAGACGCATTGAGATCTTTGAAAAATACCCCACAAACCTTCGTATCCTGATCAAAGTTAACGATTCAAGGTTTAAGAGAAGTACTGGCATACAAATCACTGAAAGTTGGGACTTCTGCATAATGGAAACACAATTCTATTGAAGCTTAGAGAAGAATTTGATTAATAGAATACATTGATAGGGAGCTAAAGTGACCTCCAGCTGAACATCACATGGAAACTGTGTTAGATTCTCATTTCACCAGAAACAAGTCTTGTTATGCCTTTCAGCATCACAATGAATGTCTTTAGAACAAGTGAAGGTCTTGGATCTACAAATCACCCCCAAATGAATGTCACTCTATGGGAAACACTAGTGCTAATCCTCGTACTGTTGAGCTCCAAACTTTAATCAGGCAAGGATGCAAATGGGATGAGTAACAAGCCGAATCACCTCAGGTAGCTAAAGATAAACACAGACTAGGCCAAGTGGTAGATGAATCACCAAGGGTGGTTCATCTTAGACTGCATTGAGTAGTTTATTCTTTATTGCACAGGATGGTTGACCGGTTTTAATCACCCATTATGACTTCGATCGCTGAAAGTTATTGTTTCCGCATCTTTTTTGGTGATTCTTCATCTTGAATTTTTCTTGTCTATTTTTTTCATTGTTTTTTTGACCGAGCTCGACACATCTCGTGAGAATTGCTAGGTTTCATAATTGAAGACCATTCTGATTTTTTTTTTCTTTGATGAAGCATTATCTCTTGTGTGACATGGGAATTTTTTTATAGCTTTGGATATGTTCAAGTGCAAATGACAAATCTTGATTATAATTTCTTGAAGAGTTTGGAACTTGAAACGCATATACTTGGAGACAGGTTGCCTGCCATCCAGTTTTTCTTTTGATGTTGTATGCTAGCAAAATCAGATTTATTATTTTTTTTGTGAAGCGGTTGACAATTTTGGCAAAAAGCCCATGTGATTTTTTATATGTTTCAAGTCAATTTGAATGTCAACTAACAAAGTTTTCTCAACATCTTTCGCTATAGATCTGATTATAGCACTATGTTGACCTTATTTTTGTTTAGAATTTTAACTTATTCACAATGGTCTTTAAGAAGTGGATTGTATGATAGTTGAATGACAGGTTATCAGTTTTGTTTAGCACACCTTTGTTCACTGAAGTTTTTTGTTTCAAGCGGAAACTTTATTAGTTTGGATTTTTTGCAGCATATGATGCTTAGAAACATGTATATGCTTTGTAATTTGTGTGCAATTTATGCATGTTCAACATTACAGCAACATTACATTTTGTACTCGTTTTCCTTCTTACATATTGTTCTTCAAAATTTGTGAAATATTATGAGGATTCAGCAATTCCAAAAGCATAAATTTGTTTGCGTTTTTCAGGGTTGGATTACATCCAAAATTTTTGTGTCGACAAATTTTGTGTTTGGTCTTGTTGATGGATCCAAGAAAGTGATCCAAAATTTTAATCATAAGCTCAACGACTTCCCAGAGATTTACTTAATGAACCCTGAATATTGGATGGAGAGCAGTTATGTGGTTTCCTCCCGACAAGTAAGTTCTTTTTCTTGCATGTTTATATGTCTGCATTACTGTTCTTGTTTAGATTTGTCGGTTGGTTATAACATCCCCTTCTTGAGTGTTTGCATCAATCAAGAGAAACTTGTTTTTTATGGATAAAACATTTATTTTTCTGTCTTTACATTGGCTCCTCCTGATGCTCCAATTTTTCCTAGTTAGTAAGTTGGTTTATAACCTCATTCGTACTTTTGCAGTGGAGTGAAGTATGTTTCCTTGTGTTCTGAACCAACTGATTCTCTTTACTTTATGGAAAACGAACCACTAGTTAATTACATCATTATATTTAACACTACTTAATCTAGCTACTTGAATAAAGTAATCAAACATTTGGAAAAAAGACACAAGGGTTGGTCAAGTTAATCTTTTTTAGTCAACTCGATTAGTTTCAACACGGTGCCCAAGCGAACCTTCTGAAACTGGTTCTTTAGTCCTAACCCCTTGTTTGCTATCTGAGTTATTTTTTGTGCATCTTGTCAAGGTCTTCTCCATAATACAACCTGCTTAGGACCCTCTCACCCTCTCCATCTCGTCCTTGCAAAGCTTACCTAGTGGGATGTTTGCTATTATGTAACCCTTCATTTATTTGAAATGATTGGTGTTACAACTTGATGATGACAATTGAGCTCCCTCTATACTTGGAAATCTTGTGCTCTACTAAAGTCATTTTTTGTTGCTATAATAAGTACTTTGTAGTAAGAAATATATTGTTATTTAATACCAACAAATTTCCATCGACGAAAAGGTTTGACTGCCTGCCTTGGCGAATTGAAATCCATTGATTGATAGTCTTGCATCTCTAAATGATTGTTTGTCCTCTTAAATGGCTTTGATACAAAATAATACTTCTTTGTTTCATTCAAAAGACATCCTTTTAACTCTCTTATACTCTCTTTGTTGGACTTTTATATAAGCTTTCATTGCTTTTTCTCTTCTGCTAGCCAAATCCATAAGTCACTTTTGACCATTATTGTTGTAATAGAGAAAAGTAGTAATTTTTGTCGAAAGTACCTTTTAATAGTAGGTCATTCTAATTTGCTTAATAAAGATAATGAAATAATTCTAATATTAAAAGTCATGAGTTTTATTTTTTTGAGGATTTTTTATGTTATTATTTGTGTCTTTGTTTTGAATTGATTATTTGTCTTTTTTCTTGATTGATATTTTTTTGCAACACGTGAATTCATGCTTATAGGACTAAGTTGACTGGTACTTGCACATATGTTGAAGACAACATATAATGTCGATATTATTATTAGTACTTGAGTGCTTTTATGTTTTTGAGGATTTTTTATGTTTTGTGTGTTTTGAACTAGTTGTTTTGTAATGGGCCAAACGATGGATAGTCCCAAGTTTTTGATAAGATGAATTCTCTAATTTTTAGTGGAGCAATCTAAATGATTGAGGGTTTGTCCATCTTATTTGGGTATGCCCATTCATTTAAAGCAGGCACATGTATCGGAGATCTCAACCTCCTTCAAGTTTTTTGGGAGCATTACAATATTTTAGTTATTTTATATAAAGTTTCATAAAGACTATAACACTATTACATGCTTTCATTATTATTAATATAAATTTCATATTAAGGATAGAGTAGAAAGATGGATTTTTCTTTTTAAAGAGTAGAGGAAAATTTGTTGCGCACAAGTGCATGCTTATGAGTGTCACTTAAGATGAAATCATGTCAAGATATGTTATTTATGATATGCTTATGCAAAGGGGAAATATAAAACTAAACTTATTTGGACTTATAGGTTGTTATGGCAAACTTAAAGCTAAACTTATTTGTAGTAATTTAACAATGATTCACTAGAAGAAAGGATCCTACAAGAAACAAATTGACATGTTTTCAAGACAATCAGTGTAGTTATTTTTTATGATTTAACAAATAATCTTGTGGTGATGGTATTTTGGAGGATAAAACAAGGGAGTTATCAAAGTTTCATTTAGGGCAAAAGTTAATTTATCATTGTAAGTAATTTTATATTTAATTAGATGGAAATATGTTGAGATGAGTTTAAGATTCTTGTACATTGAACTTTTGGACATAAAATGGATTCTTTAAGACAAATTGATTTATATGAGAAAAATTAATTCATGAATAAAAAAGAAAGTCATCAAAGTTCCATCTATGAGACGGTTTGAGCTATTATTGTAAGAAATTTTGCATTCCATTAATTAAATAAATATTGAGTTGGGTTTGAGATGCCCATGTAACAAACTAATAGCTCATTTTGACCTAAAAAAGACAATTTACAACAAATTGGTTTGTAGGGAGCATGGGATGGCAAAGTCCTCTCATCTCACCGTTAAAGCATAAAAATCCTTTGATGTAACACAAGCATTTATGTATGCTAGTACTTATTTAACTTGTTATTGAAAATGAGAGTGATGCCAACTGAATAATGGAGACACTAGTGGGCAGGATATAGTTTTTTTATAGTTTTCTTGAAATCTAGTTTAAGAAAAATCAAACATGATTAAATTGATTAAGGATAAATTAAAAATCAACAAAGCTATAATTAAAAATAATTGTCAAAAAATGGAAGTCTATCCTAAATAATTAATTGTTCTAAGAAATAATTTTGTTGTTGCTCTTATTTGAGCTCAGTTTTATACTATACAATAAATAAGGATGCATTTTTGTACGATAATTTGTCAAAAAGAGAAATATTGTTAAAATGATTTTAAAATACGAAATCATCTAAATAAAACATTTAAATAATTAATTGAAGATGAAGAACAAAGTTTCAAATTATTATTAATGCATTTCAATATATTAATAATTTTAGCATTAAATTTAAAAGTTCTAATCTATAATTTTTGTCTCAATTAGGTAGCCATCTTTGGTGAATTTTTATGCAATTATAGGTTTAATTCAGATCAAGCTTCAAAACATGAAGGTTATTCGAAACTCATCAAGCTTCAAAACTCATTTGAGAATCATTCATTTATGATTTTGCCAAAAAAAAAAAGGAGATAAAGTTTACTTTTTTATTTATTTCTTAACTAATTAAAGCTCAAAGCCTTTGGATACCAAAATTGAAGCTAACAACATGAACTTTCTTTGTTAAAATTTCATAATATTTCTCATCCGTTTGATTGTTCAAAAAACATCCAATTGTAAAAACAAACAAGAAATTGAGAAATTTCAAATTAGTTAGTGAGTTTCAAAGTAAATGCTTAAAGAAGACATATTGACCTCCAAATAATGCATGCATAGAACGTCATCATCAATCTTTAGACATGACAATTCAAACCTTGTTTCAAGTCTCAAACAATTGCACATCACTTCGTGGCTTAAAAAGGGCTCCTTGGAGTATCACAAGGAAAAAGCAAGAAGGAAAAATCAACCACACTCCATGAAAAGGGAAAAAGGATAACATAAACTTCATTATTTAATTTAGAAGTCATGTAAAACTTATAATTGGAATTAAAAGAAGATAGAGTTGACATGCTATTCAAAGAAAAAATTGTGCTTGAAAATGAAGTAAGATAACCCAATGCAATCGACCTAATTGTTTGAAATGATTTTTGCTAACCTTCACTTATTGAGATTGGAGTGTTGATCGATGAACTTAATAGAAAATTACACATAACATGTTTTGACTATCAAAAGTTTTGGCATTAGCTATTGTTTGAAAAGCATGGAGGTGATCATCAAATTTTGTCATGACTATCATGTGCATTTGTATGATTTGTTGTGCGATGTAACAAAAAATCCAGACCCAAGATAAAAGCTTGAAAATGTTAAAAAAACATAATATGATCCATTCAAATTTATCCTTAAGGTATCATGGGATACAAAAATACTACAAGCAAAAAATATAAAAAAATGTAATAAAATACACAAATTCATTACTATTTTAAAGGGTGCATTATATAATAATTTTTTCAAATATAAGAGGCATATTATATTGTATTGCATCTTTATAATTATCAAAAACTCATCTATAATTAGTATTTAGTATAATGACTCCACTCACAATACCAACACTTGGCACCTATAATGAGTGATAATCATGTTCTCTTGTCAACACTGTGAGAAAATATTTTGGTTAAAGATTTTTATATAGAGGATTAAGACATGCTCATTTACATTATTTATATAAAACATTTAAATATGATTTAGTAAAGTATTTTCTTCATTAGACTTCAAGTAAGAAAATTTATGTGATACTTGCAAAGCAACAAATAAATTAAAGCCTCATTTGAATCAATAAAAGAGGTGCTTTTATTTAGGCTTTTAGAATTTATATACGTAAATTTCTTTAGTTCAATACAAATCACAATTTTAGGTGATAGAAAATAATATCTTTTAAGTAGTAAATGATTATTTGATATTTACTTGGGTTTATTCAATAGTTGAGAAAAGTGATATATCAAAAATATTTTAAAAAATTAGCTAAAACAATTTAAGTAGGAAAAGGATTAGAATTTAATTGATTTCAAAGTAATTCTGAAACACAATTTAAAAATAAATATTGAAAAAGTTTATGAAGGCTTAGAAATAAAACATAACTTTTCATTATCATATGAAAAGAAAAATATGATCTTAATTAAAATGATGAGAACCATGCTAAATGAATTTAATTTTTCAAAATTGTTTGGGATCAAAATGGTAAATATTACTTATTATATATTAAATAAAATTTTAATTAGGTCTAAAAGGAACTCCTTATGAATAACACAATTGAATAAAATCTTGCATATTTGAAATATTTGTAAATGTTATGATTTGAAAAATGTGAAATATCATCTTAAAAATTAGATATGCAATAATATGAAGTTACTTTTCTAAGTTATTCAAATAAAATAAAGCATATAGAATTTTTTAACAAAAGTATTTTAATGATAAAAGAATTCATTTAGATTATATTTGATGATATCAATCTTTCTAAAATAAAATTAAAATTGAAGTTTTCAAAAATTTTGAGAAAATGTATGTATAAGATAAAAAAATCATCCAATATCAAGAAATAAATTAACTTATAATCAAATTATTTATTGATTTTGCTCTAATTTGATCGAAGTCAATCTGCTACCAATCATAAAAATCTAGCATTGATCAACATGGCCACTATAGGAAGGATGCATTTTTTTAATTTTATTTATTTTTTAATTTCTTAATCAAATAAATATAATATGAAAGTAATATTTTTAATCAATAATTAAATTATATTTTGAAAATTAAAATTTAAAACTTTTCTTTCAAAATTATAAATGCTTTAAAACAAGAATAGAGATAAAGCAATTTTTCGTTCATGTCCATTATTATTAAATATTTTTAATATAGAAATTAATATGATTTGTGATTGAATTAGTGATATCAGCTTAGCAAATAATAATAACCTTATTTTAAAATTGAAGCTTCCCTGGACATGCGGATGAATGACATCAAGTGGCTGACATAAGCAAGATAAGACCCAGACATAAGCAAGATAAGACCCAAAAACGTTTTCTCAATTCATTAAATGAACATATACCCTATATATGGAATTAAATTCCTAAAGGTCGTAAAATCAAAAACTAGTTGTGGAACAATTTGTTTTTGAATGATTAAGAATATTTAATTTTTTTTATAATAAATATTATTAAAATGAATATATTTAATATTTTCAAAGAAAATATTTTAAAAAAACTTATTTAATATTTTTTAAAAAATACTATTATGTTCTAAAATAAATAATTATATTATATTTTTGCATAATAAATCTACCAATTGTAAATAAAATATTTTTGTATATAAAAATAGTATTATTATAGTCATACCAAATTAATTTTAAAAGATTTGCCCAAATAATGTATATTCTTTCACAAAAATTTTGAAGTAATGTAATTAATAATTTAATTTTAAAAGAATTTCTTATTGCCACTTGCACACGGAAATCATCTACGAAATGTTGACGCTGCCTTCGTGGACTATAGAAGTAGACCAGGAGAATCTAGCAGAAAAAAAAAAAAGCAATAGCTCCACGACACGTTCAGCTCCAGGAAAAGCGAGGCTAAAAGGAAAAATTACGCCCGAGCAGAAAGAAAATTAGGCAGTAGCTCCACGAAGTGTTCATCTCCAGGAAAACCCCTCGCTCGCACCCACCTTTTTCTTTTTTCAAGGAACAGCGGGCCGAAAGCCATGTGTGTCAACTTACAGATTGATCCCGTCCGCGCCATCATCGACTTGTTTACCGCATTGTCGGAGCCACTGCGATATCTCAGAAACCCCAAACCTAGACTTGAGCTCCTTACCGATTCCATGAGCCAGATCAAAAGCAAGAGCGAGGACTACAACGACAAGATCCGTACGGCCGAGCTCGCTGGACAAACTAGTACCCACCAGATCATGGACTGGTTGACCAAGGTCGCCGACGTGGACTCCAAGGTCGCCCAAATCCAGAGTGACTTCCTCCAGCAGCGTTCTTGTCGGTGGTGCATCAACCGGCGAGTGGCGAAGAGCCTCGCCACCATAAGGGAATTGAACGCAGCCAGCAACATCGACCACGTGGCCACGAAGTTGCCTCCGACAAGCGTGCAGGAGGTGTCCGACGTCCTGCCCGCTGCGCCGAACATGGGGACTTACCTCTCCCAACTCCACGTCTACATCCAAGACGACGGATGCCGGATCATCGGAATATGGGGCATGGGAGGCGTAGGAAAGACGACGCTTTTACAAAGCCTCAATAACGAGCTGCTGTCCTCTGCGGAAGCCGATCATAGCCCACAACAATTCGATCATGTCATCTGGGCTGTAGCTTCCAAGGACTACAGGCAAGGAAAGCTGCAGCGTGATATCGCGCGGCGGCTGGGTCTTCCCTTGCGCAAGGATAGAGTCCGACAAGCCAAGGAGATATTCGACTTCTTGAAGAACAAGAACTTCCTTCTCCTCCTCGACGACCTGTGGCAGCCCGTGGACTTTGCCGCGATAGGCATCCCTCAATCACTCCGCTATGCGGCCGCAGGAGGAAATGCCACCAAGCATAAGGTGGTGTTCACCACTCGGCTAGAGGGCGTCTGTGGGCAGATGCAGGCACGGCGGAAGATCAAGTTGGAGTGCCTTAACGTGGAGGATGCATGGCGGCTCTTTCAGGAGAAGGTGGGAGAGGAGACGCTCCGTGCCCACGCCAGAATACCACAGCTTGCTCGGCGTGTCGCAAAGGAGTGTGACGGCCTCCCGCTCGCCCTCGTCGTCATCGGTACCGCCATGAGCACGAAGAAGACTCCCAAGGAGTGGCAGAACGCCATCACCCTGCTGCAGAAATCCCGGCCGTACGAGATCCACGGCATGGACGACAAGATCCTGCCCAAGCTTAAATTCAGCTATGACAATCTTGCCGACGACATCATCCGCGAATGTTTCCTCCTCTGCTCGCTGTGGCCGGAGGACTTTTCCATCTCTAAGACCGATCTCATCGAATGCTGGATGGGTCACGGGCTTGTGGGAGAGGGCAAACTGGAGAACATCAACGAAGCGTACGACAGTGGACACGCGCTCATCGGAGGACTCAAGGCTGCGTGCCTCCTTGAGTCCGGAGACGACGGGGAAAGGGAGGTCAAGATGCACGATGTTGTTCGCGACCTCGCAGTCTGGATCGCCTCCGATTGCGGGGAGAAGCACAATAGGTTCATAGTTCAAACCGGTGAGGTTGGCGCTGAATATGCTCAGAGCGAGGTGGAGAGGATTTCCCTGGTCGAAAGCGATCTAAGTGACACCTCCGGTTTGCAAAACAATTGTTCCAAGCTCGAGACTCTGATGCTCCAATGGAATTTCTCTTTCAGGTCTATCTGTACAGGCTTTTGTGATAGAGCATTGGCCTTGACGTACCTTGATCTCTCTCATAATACTGTCAAAGACCTGCCCCCTGAAATCGGCCGTTTGGGTAATCTCCGGTACCTCAATGTCTCCGACACCCAAATCCGATCTCTTCCATGGCAGATCGGTTGTCTCAGTGAGCTGAGGTTTCTGTTGTTGCGGAGTCTAGATTCTGTTGTTATACCTAGCGGGGTGATTACGAAGCTCGTGAAGCTTTCTGTGATTGACATGACCGATACTTGGTGCGAGAGCTGGCTGGAACTCTCTGAGCTGCGGGGTTGTTTGAAAGGCGTGGGACTCGTCCTCGAGGTGGTTGAAGACCTTAAGCAGCTTGCCCGGCTCTCAAATGTGCCGACTTGGAGGTTGGGTATAAGGAAGCTAGTGGGATTGGCGGAGCCTCTGCAATTGCTTTCACCATTACAGCTCGGTAGCCGCAGCATTAGATCGAGCATCCAGTCGCTTAAAATCGAGTTCTGCGAGAGCTTGGAGTTGGTGACAATGGAGGGTGATCGTGGCATCGGCAGCAGCTCAAGCTGGTGTCTTCCGAGGCTGGAGGTAGTCGAGCTCTACTTGCTCCCGAAATTGAAGGAGATTGTCTGGAGAGGAGTTATTCCTGCGGACTCGTTGCCGAGCCTTACAGTGCTGAAGATTTATAACTGCCGCAAATTGACGAACATCTCATGGGTGCTCCGACTCCCGAGCCTAGAGGTGCTCACAATGGCATTTTGCGACGAGATGCAGGAAGTCATCGATGAGGACCAAGGCGGTGATGCCGAGGAAAATGGTGTGACGAATGAGACATTTCCCAGCCTTAAGAACCTCTGTTTGATCAACTTGCGAAGTCTGAGAATGTTCAGCGGTGGATCTTGTACGTTTCCATCGCTTGAGGTGTTGACGGTAAGGGGGTGCCCGGAGATGAAGAAGCTTCCTTTTGGGGCGGAGATGGCCGACAAAAGGCTGAAGAAAATTGTTGGGTTTAGGAAGTGGTGGGATGCGTTGCAGATGGAGAACGAAGCAAGGGCTGCCCTTCAGCCGCGTTTCAAGAGACACGAATTAGATTTTGATTAGTTCAAGTAAATGGGAAGTAAGATTTTTCATTTTTTTTTTCTTTTTTTTTGTTTTTTGGCTTTCCCCATTTTTAATTTTTAAATTACTAGGTCACTTTTACATTCTATTACAACATGGCTATTCCTCTACAAGATGTCTCTCGCAATAATCATTTTGTGTCATATTTGAATCACATTTTGAGTCATATATGTTGTATGAAAACTTTTCTACACTTATAATATTTAAAGATGTGTCTAATTTTGCTATAGGTTATTATCAAGTTGTTTTCATTCATATTATTTTTTATTTATTTATTTAAAAATTTTAACCTATCTAGGATGATGTTATATCATTAAAAATTTTTTATGATCTTACAATAAAAATCTTATTTATTGGTTAATCAAATCACCCAAGGGGGCTAAGAAACACACTTGAAAGCAATGTGACTGGTTTTTAACTTGATTTTCTTCAACTTATTGGGTGAGACGTTGAAGTTAAGAAATAACATTCTACCTGTAGTTAGGTTAGATTTTAGCGGTTTTTTATAAAACAAAATAAAAAATTTTGAGCATAGTTTGGTTTGAAAAAACTTTGTTGTATTCATATTCAAAATGTCTTGAGAAATTTTTTGGATAGCCCAAAAACTTAGTTGATGATACAATTATTGAATTTGTATATAAAAATTCTAAAATTCATTGGACTGAAATTTTATCACAATTAACATAATTCTTCTTTTCCATCTTTAATCTCTTTTATAAATTCTAAACTTGGCATTTTAATCTTAACCTTCAATTTAATAATTCCATGATAGCATCACTTTTTTAAAATCATAATTAGAAAAAAAAAAATCATATTTATTTCTTATTCAATCAAATACTATATTATAAAAAATAATATTTGTATTTATTACTTTAAATAATATTTAAAAAATGACTTTCTAAATTTAGGTTTTTTTAATTAAAATTTTCATTTTTAAGACGAAAGAATAATAAGTGAATAATAATAACAGTTTTTTAGAAAAATTTTAGTACGAACGTTGTTGCTTTTCAAATATTATTCTTCGTCAGACACATGCTTTCATTATTCTTTTAAATGATACATAATTAACTTACCAACCAAATAATTAAAACATGGGACGTGTGAGGGATTTTACAAATGCCTTGCTTTAGGGTGAACCTAAGCAAATTGCCCTTTTGGTGACTTTAGCATCTTAACGACTAAGGGTAACTAAAACAATTGGTTCTGAACCTTGAAATTAGGTTAGTTATCTTTTGTAATTATATTATTATTGGTTTTTAGAATATCTATTTGGATGGTTAATCCTATTCCGAACCAATATGGATTAATCATTCTGGGTGGCCAAAGGGACAATTTTGTTTATTAAAGAGTTATGATTTAGATCCAGAAGAAGCTTAAATATTCCCATACCAATCCTAGAAAGCATGCTAATTGTATTTTAAGCTAAAATCACTTTTCTTAATTGAATTAACTGTAATTATTTTAATGATTAAACCATATCATGCGAATAGTAGATTTTTAAATTGTGAGATTTTCAATGGGCATCGAATTAATTAGGCTACTTTGTGATTTAATTATTTTCAAACCAAGGGGAAATAAAATGCAACAAAAGGCATTTTGGAATGTAAATCTAAATACTAACGTTGGACAGATTAAGATAACAAAGAAAACAAAACTCAAAAATGCACATAACTTATTTATTTTAGTACTTGGAATTTTGGGATTTTCACAAGATCAATTTTTAAGATGCATTGAGATCTTTGAAAAATACCCCACAAAACTTCGTATCCTGATCAAAGTTAAATGATTCAAGGTTTAAGAGAAGTACTGGCATACAAATCACTGAAAGTTGGGACTTCTGCATAATGGAAACACGATTCTATTGAAGCTTACAGAAGAATTTGATTGAGAATACAATACATTGATAGGAAGCTAAAGTGACCTCAACCTCAACATCACAAAAAAACTGTGTTAGATTCTCATTTCACCATAAACAAGTCTTGTTATGCCTTTCAGCATCACAATGAATGTCTCTAGAACAAGTGAAGGTCTTGGATCTCCAACTCACCCCCAAATGGATGTCACTCCATGGCAAAAGGTGAAAACACTTGTGGTAATCCTCGTACTGTTGAGCTCCAAAGTTTAATAAAGCAAAGATGCAAATGGGATGAGTAGCCGAATCACCGCAGGTAGCTAAAGATAAATGCAGACTAGCCCAAGTTTTCACCTTTGGTGAATCTTCAATTAAATAATTAATTGAAGATGAAGTACAAAGTTTCAAATTATTATTAATGCATTTCAATATATTAATCATTTTAATATTAAATTTAAAAGTTTTAATCTATAATTTCTATCTCAATTAGGTAGTCCATCTTTGGTGTATTTTTTATACAATTATAGGTTTAGTTTAGATCAAGCTTCAAAACATTAAGGTTATTGGAAACTCATAAAAAATTGATGTTACAAAATTTCACGTCATTTGAAAATCATTCATTTATGATTTTGTCAAAAAAAATAGGAGATAATGTCTACTTTTTTTTATTGATTTTTCAACTAAGTAAAGCTCAAAACTTTTGGATACCAAAATTGAATATTAAAATTTCATAATATTTCTGATCCATTTGATTGTTCACAAAAACAAACAAGAAATAGAGAAATTTCAAACTAGATTGCAAGTTTCGAAGTAAATGTTTAAAAAAGACATATTGACCTCCAAATAATGCATGTATAGAAAGTCATCATCAATCCTTAGACATGACAATCCAAATATTGTCTCAGGTCTCAAGCAATGTCACATCACTTCATGGCTTAAAAGGGGTTCTTAGAGTCTCACAAGTAAAAAACAAGAAGGAAAAATCAACCATACTTCATAGAAAGGGCAAAAAGATAATATAAACTTCGTTATTCAATTTAGAAGTCATGTACAACTTATAATTGGATTTGAAAGAAGATAGAGTTGACATGCTATTCGAAGAAAAAATTGTGCTTGAGATAACTCAATGCAATCGACTTAATTGTTTGAAGTGATTTTTGCTAACCTCTACCCATTGAGATTGGAGGGTTGATTGATGCACTTAATAGAAAATTGCATATAACAAGTTTTGACTATCAAGGGTTTTAGCATTAGTTATTGTCTGAAAAGTATGGAGGTGGTCATCAAATTTTACATGACTACCATGTGCATTTGTATAATTTGTTTTCCGATGTAACAAAAAATCCAAACCCAAGATAAAAGCTTGAAAATGCTAAAAAAACATAGTGTGATCCATTCAAATGTATCCTTAAGGTATCATGGGATACAAAAATACTACAAGCAAAAAATATAAAAAATGTAATAAAATACACAAATTCATCACTATTTTATAGGGTGCATTATATAATAATTTTTACAAATATAAGAGGCATATTATATTATATTACATGTTTATAATTATCAAAAACTCATTTATAATTAGTATTTAGTATAATAACTCCACTCACAATATCAACACTTAGCACCTATAATAAGTGATAATCATATTCTCTTGTCTACAATGTGGGAAAATATTTTGCTTACTGTTTTTTATATAGAGGATTAAGACATGCTCATTTACATTATTATATAAAACATTTAAATATGATTTAGTAAAGTATTTTTCTTCATTGGACTTCAATTTAGAAAATTTATGTGATACTTGCAAAAGCATAAAATAAATTAAAGCCTCATTTGAATCAACAAAAGAGGTAATTTTATTTAGGCTTTTAGAATTTATATATATAAATTCCTTTAGTTCAATACATATTACAATTTTAGGTGATAGAAAATAATATCCTTAAGTAGTAATGATTATTTGATATTTATTTGGTTTTATTCATAGTTGAGAAAAGTGATATATCAAAAATATTTTAAAAAATTAGCTAAAACAATTTAAGTAGGAAAATGATTAGAATTTAATTGAATTCAAAGTAATTCTGAAAAACAATTTAAAAATAAATATTAAAAAAGTTTATGAAGACTTGGAAATAAAACATAACTTTTCATTATCATATGAAAAGAAAAATAAGATCTTAATTAAAATGATGAGAACAACATTAAATGAATTTAATTTTTCAAAATTGTTTGGGATCAAAGTGGTAAATATTATTTATTATATATTAAATAAAATTTTAATTAGGTCTAAAAGGAACTCCTTATGAATACAATTGAATAAAACGTTGCATATTTGAAATATTTGTAAATGTTATAATTTGAAAAATGTGAAATATCATCTTAAAAATTAGATATTCAATTATATGAAGTTACTTTTCTAAGTTATTCAAATAAAATAAAGCATATAGAATTTTTAAGAAAAGTACTTTAATGATAATAGGAATCATTTAGATTATATTTGACGAAATCAATATTTCTAAAATAAAATTAAAATTGAAGTTGCAAAAAATTTTGAGAAGATGTATTTATAAGATAAAAAATCATCAAATGTCAAAAAAATAAATTAACCTATAATCAAACTATTTATTGATTTTGCCCTAATTTGACCAAAGTCAATCTGCTACCAATCATCGAAATCTAGCATTGATCAACATGGCCACTATTGGAAGGATGCATTTTTTTATTTTTATTTAATTTTTAATTTCTTAATCAAATAAATATTATACGCAAGTAATATTTTATTGTTTATTATACGTTGCAATCCAATGACACGACTTTGCTCTTTAACCACACCCGGAATGAGATAGTCACCGTCGTCGTCGAAGTTTCGTCTTCAGAGGTAGTCGTCAAAGGAGATTCTCGTCAAAAGACTCTCCCGTTATGCAGATGGACGAAATCTACTCCAACAGGACCGTGCACTCCAGTCACTTGGCTTTGCGATTTCCGCACCAGGAGCGAACTCGTAGGAGTATTTCCTGACTCCGTCGCAGTCGTCGCCGTCGTCAGAGAAGTTCCGTCGCAGTTGTCGCCCATCCGAGTTTGAAAAATAATTTTTATATGATTAACTAATCAATTAAATATTGTCTTGAGCAAGTTTTTTATCATTTCAAATTGAAGCTTCCTTGTACGTGGGGATGAACGACGTCAAGTGGCTGACATAAGCAAGATATGACCCAAAAAGGTTTTCTGAATCCATTAAATGAACATATACTTAATATATGGAATTAAATTATTAAAAGTCATAAAATCAAAAACTAATTATGGAACAATTTTTTTTGAATGATTAAGAATATTTAAATTTTATAATAAATATTATTAAATTTAATATATTTAATATTTTCAAAGAAAAATATTTTACAAATACTTATTTGATATTTTTAAAAAATATTATTATGTTCTAAAATAAATAATTATATTGTATTTTTGCATAATAAATGTATCAATTGTAAATAAAATGTCTTTGTATATAAAAATAATAATATTATAATCATACCAAATTAATCTAAAGTGATAAAGATTTTAATTAACAAATCATACTACTTGATAACTAATTTGGCACCACAAAACAATGGCCTTGATTAATATATGTCCAAAAAAATATAATAAAACAGTCAATTTTGAGTTAGGTCTACGTCATATCATAAGTGTATGTACAATATGTGATAAATGATAAATTAAAATATCTATTTTTTCATTTAAAGTATTTTAAAAAATATAGTATCTTATTTTAAGTAATTTGTAAATTTTTTAAACCTTTGTCATTGTCTTTTATAAATTTTATTTTCTTATTAAGTTGATTCTAAGACAAGGTTTTTCACTTTTTTTAAATCAAACTAAACATATTTATAAAATATGTCATTCTATATAACAATAAAAATAATAATAAGTTTTTTAGATTCATATCTAGAATATCCTGTTATAAATAATGGAATATTATTTTGGATAACAAATCAATTTTTTTAAGCAACTATCATTGTCAATTCTTCTAAAATCACATATAATGTCTTTTAACAAATTTTTTTTTTACTTTATCCATTTTTCCTTTTTTCTTTTTTCAAATTCATTTTTTTCCATAATTATAACATTATTTTATAGTTATAACAATCTTAATAAAATTCACAAACAATAATAAAATTCACATTAAATCAATACATAGCAAACATTATCATTACAATCAAGATCTTAAACATCTTAAAATTCTTATGTTATTTTAACTTCAATTTTAATAATTCCTAATAGAATTACTAATAATAGGCAGCATAGTAATAGACATAAATATTTATGGTACATATAAAAAATT
This sequence comes from Vanilla planifolia, assembly GCA_023846275.1. Taxonomy (NCBI): domain Eukaryota; kingdom Viridiplantae; phylum Streptophyta; class Magnoliopsida; order Asparagales; family Orchidaceae; genus Vanilla; species Vanilla planifolia. The sequence continues at coordinate 17,709,657 of CM043866.1, read as the reverse complement.
TTAAAATATGTATATAAAAAATTAAAAGTATGAATCACATTATTATCTAAATAAAAAATAATTACCATATTTTCTGAGAATAAAATAATCTTTTATATGGTGGACCTGAGCCGGCATGTGAGGGGAAGGATTTCCAGCTGCAGCAGCTCCCGCACTTGTACTACGTGCTTCATAGCCAGGAACTCTCTTAGAGTCATAGTTCAAACCTCATGGTGGCTTAATAAAAACAACAGATAATAATAGCATTCACATTAAATTAATCAATAACATAATTATCATTGCAATCAAAATCTCAAACATCCTAGAATTCTTTTTCTATTTCAATTTTAATTTTAATAATCCCTAATAGAGTTACTAATAATAAACAACATAATAATAAAAAGAAATATTTATGATACTAAGTCTATTTATCTTATTTTTTTTATCATAATTATATTGTTTTAATTGAAGTCTTAAATTATTTTCATTTTTTTATTACAATTTTTTTTAAGTGCCATATGAATGATATAATACTTTCTATTACAATGTTTTTTTTTCTAAATCCTTTCGATCCTTTTACACAATTGCTCAAGCTTTCTTTTCAACACTTAAGACAGTATCTCATTTTTTCTTTCTCCTGCTCTCTCCTATACTTTACATTCGACAAATTTCTCTTGCAAGAATCTTGTATGGTTGAGTCTCAATTCTCTTTTATACTTATTTGGACTAAATCTATTTTCTAATCTTATAATTTCTTCTTCAAGAAATCTCATTTCTTATAATACTTTTTTAGTTTAAAACTATATTGTTTAACTTTTTTTTTGAAAAAAATATTAGTTAATTTTGTATGTTAAAATTATATTGATTTATTTTGTATTGATCCATTTAAGAAGTTCTATTAATTAACCAAGTTTTAATTGTTTCTAACATTTAATATGTTTAATAGTTTTTTAAACTTAAAAATATTTATCAAATTATTTTATTGTTTTTTCTTAAAACTATTTTGGCTTTTAAGTCTTTGGTTTTTGCACGCTCTTTTTTTGAAAATTTTTTTATTAAAATTATCATTACAAACTCAATTTCTCAATAAATAGTAATAAAATATACATCATTACACAATTGAAATAATATAGAAATGGGCAACAATTTCCACCGAACCCTGGGAACAATTCCCATTACATTTGGTGCTTGGGATTATGGTTTGAAGTGATTTAGATGCTACCTATGCTTGACTTATAATTCTAAGAAAGGATTAGAGTTAAGGGATTAAGGAATAGAACGCCCAAATAATGTACATTCTTTCACAAAAATTTTAAAATAATTTCTTATTGCCACTTGCACCTGCAAGCTTCTACGAAATGCTGGCGCTGACTTCGTGGACTATATGATGTAGATCGGGAGACTGGAGAAGAAAGAAAATCAAGCAGTAGCTACACGTAGCGTTCGTCTCAAGCAAAACCCCTCGCTCTCACCCACCCTTTCCTTTTTCAAGGAACAGCGGGCCGAAAGCCATGTGTGTCAACTTACAGATTGATCCCGTCCGCGCCATCATCGACTTGTTTACAGCCTTGTCGGAGCCACTGCGATATCTCAGAAACCCCAAACCTAGACTTGCACTCCTTACCGACGCCATGAGCCAGATCAAAAGCAAGAGCGAGGACTACAACGACAAGATCCGTACGGCCGAGCTCGCTGGACAAACTAGTACCCACCAGATCATGGACTGGTTGACCAAGGTCGCCGCCGTGGATTCCAAGGTCGCCAAAATCCAGACTGACTTCCTCCAGCAGCGTTCTTGTCGGTGGTGCATCAACCGGCGAGTGGCGAAGAGCCTCGCCACCATAAGGGAATTGAACGCAGCCAGCAACATCGACCACGTGGCCACGAACTTGCCTCCGACAGGAGTGCAGGAGGTGTCCGACGTCCTGCCCGCTGCGGCGAACATGGGGACTTACCTCTCCCAACTCCAGGTCTATATCCAAGACGACGGATGCCGGATCATCGGAATATGGGGCATGGGAGGCGTAGGTAAGACGACGCTTTTACAAAGCCTCAATAACGAGCTGCTGTCATCTGCGGAAGCCGACCATAGCCCACAACAATTCGATCATGTCATCTGGGCTGTAGCTTCCAAGGACTACAGGCAAGGAAATCTGCAGCGTGATATCGCGCGGCGGCTGGGTCTTCCCTTGAGCAAGGATAGAGTCCGACAAGCCAAGGAGATATTCGACTTCTTGAAGAACAAGAACTTCCTTCTCCTCCTCGACGATCTGTGGCAGCCCGTGGACTTTGCCGCGATAGGCATCCCTCAACCTCTCCGCTATGGGGCCGCAGGAGGAAGCGCCACCAAGCATAAGGTGGTGTTCACCACTCGGTTAGAGGGCGTCTGTGGGCAGATGCAGGCACGGCGGAAGATCAAGTTGGAGTGCCTTAACGTGGAGGATGCATGGAGGCTCTTTCAGGAGAAGGTGGGAGAGGAGACGCTCCGTGCCCACGCCAGAATACCACAGCTTGCTCGGCGTGTCGCAAAGGAGTGTGACGGCCTCCCGCTCGCCCTCGTCGTCATCGGTACCGCCATGAGCACGAAGAAGACTCCTAAGGAGTGGCAGAACGCCATCACCCTGCTGCAGAAATCCCGGCCGTACGAGATCCACGGCATGGACGACAAGATCCTGCCCAAGCTCAAATTCAGCTATGACAATCTCGCCGACGACATCATCCGCGAATGTTTCCTCCTCTGCTCGCTGTGGCCGGAGGACTTTTCCATCTCTAAGAACGATCTCATCGAATGCTGGATGGGTCACGGGCTTGTGGGAAAGGGCAAATTCGACAACATCAACGAAGCGTATGACAGTGGACACGCGCTCATCGGAGTACTCAAGGCTGCATGCCTCCTTGAGTCCGGAGAATACGAGGAAAGTCGGGTCAAGATGCACGATGTTGTTCGCGACCTCGCACTCTGGATCGCCTCCGATTGTGGGGAGAAGCGCAATAGGTTCATAGTTCAAAGTGGTGAGGTCTGCGCTGAATATGCTCAGAGCGAGGTGGAGAGGATTTCTCTGGTCTACAACGAGCTAAGTGACGTCTCCGGTTTGCCGAACAATTGTCCCAAGCTCGAGACTCTGATGCTCCAATGGAATATCTCTTTCAGGTCTAACTTGACAGGCTTTTGTGATAGAACATTGGCCTTGACGTACCTTGATCTCTCTTATACAGCTGTCTACGACCTGCCCCCTGAAATCGGCCGTTTGGGTAATCTACGGTACCTCAATGTCTCCCGCACCAAAATCCGATCTCTTCCATGGCAGATCGGTTGTCTCTGTGAGCTGAGGTTTCTGTTGTTGCGTGACCTAGATTCTGTTGTTATACCTAGCGGGGTGATTACGAAGCTCGTGAAGCTTTCTGTGATTGACATGACCGATACTTGGTGGAGAGCTGGCTGGAACTCTCTGAGCTGCGGGGTTGTTTGAAAGGCGTGGGACTCGTCCTCGGGGCGGTTGAAGACCTTAAGCAGCTTGCCCGGCTCTCAAATGTGCCGACTTGGAGGTTGGGTATAAGGAAGCTAGTGGGATTGGCGGAGCCTCTGCAATTGCTTTCACCATTACATCTCGGTAGCCGCAGCATTAGATCGAGCATCCAGTCACTTAATATTGAGTTCTGCAAGAGCTTGGAGTTGGTGACAATGGAGGGTGATTGTGGCATCGGCAGCAGCTCAAGCTGGTGTCTTCCGAGGCTGGAGAATGTCTGGCTCTTCAGGCTCCCGGAATTGAAGGAGATTGTCTGGAGAGGAGTTATTCCTGCGGACTCGTTGCCAAGCCTTACAGTGCTGGAGATTTATCATTGCAGCAAATTGACGAACATCTCATGGGTGCTCCGACTCCCGAGCCTAGAGGAGCTCGCGGTGAAATGTTGCAACGAGATGCAGCAAGTCGTCTATGAGGACCAAGGCGGTGGTGCAGAGGAAAATGGTGTAACGTATGAGTCATTTCCCAGCCTTAAGAAGCTCTGTTTGAACGAATTGCTAAGTCTGAGAATGTTCAGCGGTGGATCTCTAGCGTTTCCATCGCTTGAGGTGTTGCAGGTACTCAGGTGCCCGCAGATGAAGAAGCTTCCTTTTGGGGCGGAAATGGCCGGCAAAAGGCTGAAGAAAATTCGGGGGCAAAGGGAGTGGTGGGATGCGTTGCAGATGGAGAACGAAGCAAGGGCCGCTCTTCAGCCGCGTTTCAAGAGACACGAATTAGATTTTCATTAGTTCAAGCAAATGGGAATAGAGGAATAACCATGTTGTAATAGCAATATTATTACAACATGGTTATTTAACATATTACTCTGTCTTTCGCATTACGAAAAGTTGTAAGCAAGATACTAAAAAATCTTGCATATATGACGGTGAGCTGATGATGGCGACTGAATACGGAGTGCTGGTGGCGGAGGCTGGAGGACGGTGTGCTGGTGGCGGGGACTGGTGGACGGTGTGCTGGTGGTGGAGACTAGAGGACGGTGGGTTGGTGAAGGTGTGGTGGTGACCGTGCGCTGATGACGATGAGTTGGTGACGACGATTGGAGACGGAGTGCCGGTGGCGGAGACTGGAGGACGGTGTGATGGTGTCGTTAAGCTGGTGACGGTGACTAGAGATGGAGCGCTGGTGGCGGAGACTGGTGGACGGTGTGCTTGTGACGGTGTGCTTGTGACAGTGTGCTGGTGGCGAAGAGTAGAGGACGGTGGGCTGGTGACGGTGTGGTGGTGATGGTGCACTGATGACAGTGAGCTAGTGATGGCAACTAGAGACAATGCTGGTGGCGAAGACTGGAGGACGGTGTGATGGTGATGGCGCCCTGGTGACGGTAAGCTGGTGACGGTGACTGGAGACGGAGCGCTCGTGGCGGAGACTGGAGGACGGTGGGCTCATGTCGGTTTGCTGATGGCGGTGTTGGTAACGGTGAACTGGTGACGGGCGTGTGCCCTATTTCGGGCACATGCGTGTGCCTGTTTCATCGTGGAAGTCAACCCAGAGTTGTGGTGTCAGGCACCCCACCTTACCAACTACAGTAAATTAAGGATGCTGCATAAGAAATAATCTCGAGTGAGGACAAACCATGCCTAGGTGGGGACCCGACGGTGAGACAATTCTAACCCTCTAACCAATCCCATATATTTTTAAAACATTTTAACCAAATCCAAACCATGGAGCTGAAATAAAAACATGTGTATATTAAACTGTATATATATACAATAAACCACAAAACTGAAGTACCAAAAAGTACCAAAATGAAACCAAATCCACTCCCACCAAAAATCTATCCCCTCTCACATGTCAGGAGTATAGTCCTCTCCTGTACCATTATAATCCCCAGCTCTCGGTGTAGTGGATACATGACCTGTGATGAAGCACTAATGAGACATATATATCTCAGCAGATAAATCCGTTATGTAACCAAGTAAAATAAATCTCCAGATATAAAAGACAAGCCGTGAAACATGATAAAACAAAATCCATCTCATAAGTGGTGAAAAATAAAACATATGAATACCTTAATATCAAATGTCATGCAGTATCAAAAGTAAACCAGATAAATATGTATACCAAATTTCCATTTCCATTATTTTATATGTTATATACTTATTGGGCCCGATTCCCTTTGAATCATCATCCTCTGGATCCAATCATCATATCAAATGACCCTCCAGCCGGCAACCATCCAGTACATAACATTAGGCAGATATCTGATCCGAAGACCGATACCCTACGATCTCATCCGCTAGGCCTAGTGCCACCAGGCAGGTATAGTACTGATACCCTGCGATCACATCCGCTAGGCCTGGTGTCATCAATATATACGGAGGTCATGGTACACATACACACTAGGCAGATATCTGATCCGAAGATCGATACCCTGCGATCTCATCCGCTAGGCCTAGTGGTGAGGATAATGTCTCCAGGAATCCAATTTTCATTTTTATTTTCCAACCATGTCACACATGTGATAAATATGCCAAAACCATATCAATATGTCCAACCAATTATATTTTATCTCATATTATGCTTTTTGTTTCAATTTCCTTTTTGTCATCTTTTATGCTTTCAGTTCAATTAGAAAATAACACCATAAAACATATATCAAGCCATGAGATAAAAGTCATGTAAAGAAAAACTGTAATGCAGCCCATAAGAAACTATGTATCGAAATATAAATAAATACTATTGTGCTATATCACAGGTTACGAATTTATCTACCTGAATTTGTTGTACCACCCATCTTACTCATTTTTGATTCTTCTTGATGTCCTACAAGCCCATAAAATACAAAAATAATTATAGCCAAACAGCGCTTTCTAAAAGCTTTCCCAAACACACCCCAAAATAAATCCCAAAAGACGCTAGACCGGCCACGGTCTGCGCTGGACCGCCCGCGCCCGTCGCTGAACCGCCCGCACAGAAAAACTTTCTAAAAGCTTTTCCAAACAGCTTTCTAAATTCCCAAATTTCTTACGCCGTCGCTGGACCGCCCGCTCGGCGCTGGACCGCGCGTGCTCTCGGCGCTGGACCGGGCGTGCTCGGCACGCTGGACCGCGCGCGCTTGGCGCTGGACTGCGCGCGCTTGGCATCCGGTTCAGCAGCGTAACCCGGTCCAAAGCCTGGACCGGTTCACGCCGCCCCTCTCTCTCTCGCGTCCGGCGAAACCAAAGTATTTCGCCGGCGAACTTTAATTCTTAAGTCTCTCGTCGGCCAACTGACCGCCGCTTCCCAAAAAGCTTATAAAAACAACAAAGCAAATAAAATTCTAACCTTCGTTGACCGTCGTCGTCGCGTGCCGAAAATCACGAAAATTCCTCACCGCCGTGCCTCGCCGCCGTGTTCGCAGAAAAGCGTTTCAAACGCACAGAGTCGGCTGTTTCAAACGCGCAAAAATCGGCTTTTATAGCCGCGGCCGAAACCGACTAAAGGGACGTTCGTGAAACACATGTTTGCAGAAAACCCCCTCTAAATTTTATATTTGCAAATATACCCTCCGCCAATCGGATTTGAACTAAACCGACATTTAAAAATTACAAATCTATCCTCAATGTTACAAATTTATCCCAAATCTTTAAAAATTCATAATTTATTCATTAGAGCTCCGAAAATTACAAATTTAACATCGTTGGATTCGTCTCACAAAGCTCTTTTGTTTAAGCATATAAAAAATACAAATAAGAGAAAACTAGAGCTGTTACATGTGGCCTCCTGGAAATTCAAAATTTGAATTCCTTGGAAGCTAGTTTCCATGCTATGGCGCTTAGATAGGTTTAACAAGCAAGACCCCGCACGGCATAGGTTACCTTCTTTTTAGGTGGTGTGCACGAACTGCATGAATTAGGGTTTGGTGATACCTACAGCCTCAACGGTGGAAGACACACAGTATGACAGGAACAAAGGGGAGGAAGAGCAACAAGAAAACCAGGACCTCTGAGAGTAATCTCTAGAAAGAGAATGCTATCCTATCGCAACTAATAAGATGGAGGCAGACACTGTGAAGAATGACCTGCCTCCTGGAGTATTGGCAGACGAGGAGGAGGAAGGGTTCTCAAGGCATAAGGCAGAGCCATCAAACGATTCTACTGATTCATCCTGTAGCCCTGTGAACTTAGTAGAATCTGGGGCGGATCTGCAGACTTTGGCGAAAGGTGAAGGTGCGCTTGTCGATATATCTGAACATCTGATGCGGGGTGCTGATGCATGGGGGCATGATGATGCTCATATCATGATGGCTGGAATGGCTTAGCTGGCGGATAAAGAGAAAAAGGCTGAGGAGCATGCGGGATGTGCGCGATCGAAGGGGACTTGGGACAAAATGTTTGCTGTAGTAGTAGATTATTTCTACTATGCAAACTTTCATGGGATGTTACAAAAGTAATCATAAATTGTTGGTTGTGTTAGATGGTAAAGATTTTCAAGAAAAGAAGAATACCATATATGCCTTTGTTGACCTCACATCACCATTGGGTGGAATCGAACATAAATTTTTTTCTTAGATTATATCATTCATTTCCAAAATCTTATCCTTGAAGTTGTCAATAGGTTTTACAAGTTGATATAATTTATAATCTTCTATAAGCCTCTAATACTTCAAATGTAGTGACATTATTCCTTGGGAAGGTGATTCAACTGCATGGCCTTTCAAAAACTATTATAACTAATAAAGGTACACAATTTATATGCTACTTTTGGTACACCCTTTGAAGAATAATCAAGCTTCTTAACTAATGTTTTATCCCTAATCAATATGATATAAGCTCTACCATGTCAGAGAATTTGTCTAAAACGACAAACAAGTAGAGACCTCTTCATGTTGTTGATAAGCCTCTTAAAAAATTCATTAGGATACTTTCCCATAATTAACGTGTTAAGAGTGAAATTAATAAGCCATACATGTGGAATGGCTAGATAGGCTATAAATTAGACTATACTTCCTTAAATAAGCTTTTTTACAACATTATCATGATAATACTAATGTGCCAAATAACTTTCAATTTATGAGCATCTCTGATCCACTTCAACCTATCTCCATCTTGTGATATGATGTCTTTGATAAAGTAACCCATCTAGTAGGGTAAACTCTTTGGTTTACCAACCTTCAATTCTTATACAATGCCTTGGTTATCAAGGTTTTCTACATATCTTAAAATATAGTGTTCATGCTCCTTTGACCACATCATATGACTATAAACAATCATAGATACTTACCAAGGTTCTAGATAACATATTGACAAGTATTTTTGGGGGCTCGTTTCTTGTGTAACATGACTAAATTGTATTACTACATGTAGAACATCCATCTTAGATGTAAGCTTTCCAGATTTTGGAAGAAGTTGAAGAATTGGACTGCCTAGTAGATAATCTCCAATGTTTCACTGCTAGATGTTGTGCTAATAATTCTTTGTTGTATACAAGATAATCTCTCTATGCACCATGGTAACACTTCGTGTAGTTTGCTAAGGACCTTTCTTAAGAAGCATTATTTGAATGCCATAGCATGATGCATTTACCTTGATATGAATGGTTTATATAAATCAAGGACTAGCATTGGTGCTTCACAAATAGTTGTTTTCAAAAAGAGGAATTTTCTCACATATTCTTTATTCCACTGAAATTTTCTTATAAGTTTAGCTAAATCATACAAAGGCAAAGTTACCTCAAAGGAATTCTTGATATACTTCCTCAATACTAATAGGATCCTATGGAACTCTTGAATTCTATCATGTTTATCACTTCTTGGCTAATAATCCATAGACTCCTACTTTAGTTCCATGAATCGTGATTTCCTTATTTCTTACCTCAAACCCCAAATAGAACTATGTGAACAATCTAAATTTGCACATCCTAATATTCAACATCAAATGATGCAAGTGGAGCATCTCCAAGACCTATTGCACATGCTTTTAATGCTCTTAATATCTATTTAGGAAGATTAGAATGTCATTCAAGTACACCACGAAGAAAAAATCAAGCTACAGTAATCAAACATCTCTCATCAACATCATGGAAGTGGATGATACTATTGCAAAGTTTGAATGGTATACTAAACCACTCATGCAATCCTTATCAAGCCTTGCACATAATTTTTCAAGTATCCTGCAAATTGATCAAAACTAAGTGACATCCTAACTTCAAATCCAACTAAGTGAAATTGGTGAATTCTTCAACTGCTCCAAAATATCACTTATTTTTGGAATTATCAAATATTCTTTATAATCTTATCATCATCATGGGTCTCAATGCACATGTATCATTCTTCATCCTTCTTTGGTAACACCACTATAGGATACCCAAATAAAAAGCTACAAAACTTCAAAAATCTTGTCTCAAGCCAATCCTTAATAGGCTCCTAGATTTCTTCGTGTTCTATGACCGAGCATCTAAGGCAGGTGCATATGACTCAATGAAAATCTCGGGCTTAATGTTCCTTCATAAGGGAAACATTCAAACATGTTGGAATGCTCGAGAAGTTCTTTCAACTCATTTCATTTTTCTTCATATTACTAAACATCTCAACCAACGCCCATTAGGTTTCTCATGTTATGTTATTAATAGTATATTATTTTGATAGCACATTTACAAATCTCTTCACTTCTTTTTAAATTAACAAATCCTTGGGTTATAGTCCTCAACCTCTACACATAAGGTACTTATTCACATCCTTCGTGAATTGATATTATTATGAAAATTAAAATATCATTCAAGAACACCAAGATGAGAAAACCAAGCTAGAGTCATCAAACATCTCTCATCAACATTATGGAAGTGGATGATACTATTGCAAAGTTTGAATGGTATGATGAACCACTTATACAATCCTTATCAAGCCTTGTACATAATTTTTCAAGTATCTTGTAAATTGATCAGAACTAAGTGACATCTCGACTTCAAATCTAGCTAAGTGAAATTAGTAAATGCTTCAATTGCTCCAAAATATCACCTATTTTAGGCATTATCAAATCTTGTTTATAATCTTATTGTCATCATGGTAATCAATGAATATGTATCATTCTTCATCCTTCTTAGGTAGAATCACTATAGGTGATCCAAATGATAAGCTACTCAACTTCGAGAATCTTGTCTCCAGCAAATCCTTTATAGTCTTCTACATTTCTTCGAGTTCTATGATCGAGTATCTAAGACAGGTGCATATGACACATTGAAAATCTCATACTCAATGTTCCTTCTTAAGGGAAAGCTTTGTGATTCTTCAAACATGTTGGAATGCTTGGGAGTGTTTTCAACACATTTCATTTTACTTCAGATTCTTAAACATCTCAACCAAGGCCTAGTGGGCTTCTCATGTTATATTATTAATAGTACATTATTTTGATATGCAGTTACAATTCTCTTCACTTGTTTTGTAGTTAACAAATCCTTGGATTATAGTCATCAACCTCTACACACAAGGTACTTCTTCACCTTCTTTATGTATTGATATTATTATGCTTGACAATAATAAAGCATACATATCCCAATAGTAGTGTGACCCATGTATAGCCTGGCAAACAACAAGAGGAAAACAATCACATATTTTCTCGTCAATAAAGTCTTTAGTAATAACAAGCTCCACTTAACATTGCGACTGAATCTTCATCATATTATCGATCTACATTCATGCAATGGAATATGGTCATGGGTGAGAAGTGGTTGAGTGTGGCATTGTAAAAGTTGTTGCTATGTTTAAGTTGGGTCAATAATATGTGGGTGATGTATCAACGCATTTGAATTTGTGAAATGAATAAATTTATTGTGTTTTTGGAATTTAAAACACCTCATAAAATATGCTAACATTTAATTAAAAATAGAATATTTCAAAATACTAAAATAAAAATAACTTTAAAATATCTCAAGATAAGTTCAATGATATTTATTTTGTATAAATTAAAGTTCATTTAAAATTATTATGAATTTTTAATATTAAAAATTAATAAAAAGATTAACTAATTAATACTTAAAGCCTAAATCTAATTTATGCCACACCTATTCTTGCATTTCACTACTTTCACATTCAGTTAAATACCATTCTAATATTTCAAAACCCTAACTCTCACTATAATTGTTTCGACATTGAGACCAAGCTAGGTGAGTGAGAGCAATGAGACTTAATGAAATGTCTTGTGAAAGAGGTAAACATGAATTCATAATTTAAAAAACTTTTAAACGATCGATAAAAGATTTATTCTCTTATAACCATGCTTGTGAGAGACATTCTCTTAACATCTCATTATTTTCCAAGCCTATATTAAGAGTATAGTAAGAATCTTTTGAGAAATATCACTAATCATTGGCATTGAATGAATTTCTAAATGTTTTGGCAATTTGAATAGCCTCATAATTAGATGGATACTCTATTGGCTTTTATTAGCACACCTGAGGAGTGAAGTATTCAATTTGGCAAAGGAATTCTTCATTAATAGGAAGCTAACCCTATGGATCAACCGTACCTTCATCGTTCTTTTGTCAAACTTGGTTGTTCTTAAGATGATCATGCAGTTTAGGCTTCTCTCGTAATGTATTGTCTTATCTAAGATTTTTGCCAAAGTTAAGGGCAAGGTAGACATTGGTTTGGATCTCCTAATTTTGTTACTTCGTTTTCGATGATCATTTCCAAGACAGTCATAATTTAGCTCTTGAATTGTTTCATTGATTGAGGAGCTAGATTGTAAAATATAGTATATTCCAATTAAATTGGATATGGTGAGAGCTTCAGGCATCTTGAGTTAGGTTTTCATTTGAAAGATAATAGAGCTAGCAATGTTTTCTGGAAGTTCTGTTGATTTGATTATGCTATTTATGACATCATTGTTGCATAAAATTATTTGAAATGGAGGATAAAAAAAGTTCAAGCCATCAATGGATAACAAGAATTGTGATATGCTCAAGTGCTTTTTTATTTGCGCAAAGAGTACTTAATGCATCAGATTTGGAGAAAATAGTTGATTGTATTTGAAAACCTTTAAAATAAGGGCTAGGCAAATAGTCTATTCACCTTTGATGTTTTTTTATTTATAAAGGCATATGTGGAGTAGGAAAAGACTGTTTGACAGTATATTGGTGAATTATTTTTTAATTTTTTTTGTTGGATAGATTTTAATTTTTATTATTTATTATTAATTATGATTAATCTTTTGTTCCAAGATGATACTTATTATGGTTTTATTTGTTTAATTATTTTGTTTTTTGTATACATGGAAAATCATGTTGGACACACACTTTTTTTTTTTTTTTTTTTTTTTTTTTTTTTTTTTTTTTGTTGGACACACACTTATAACTTAACCATTATTGTTTCTGCATTTTTTTTTATTTCCAATATTCTCAAGTTTATTTATAGCATCATTTGAGAGAAATATTAATCACGTCTTCTTACCATATAACATAGTACCATCAAAATATTTATTTGAGGGTGGTAAAGAGCACATTGATAGTAATGATTTATTTAGTTTTTTATCTTAATTTTAATCTTCTTCAAATATCCAACCATTGAATTAACATCATTTAAAGGAGATTTGATGGACATACCTTGTATGTGAAGTGAACAGTCTTTCCTTATGATACATTTTTTTGAAGATTGTCATATACGTAGATTCTATACTGATTCATAAGTTAGTAGTTGTGATCTCCTCGAAGACTTTGGTTAGCATGTTGTTTGATAAAGATAATTGAATTTTTATTATTTTAGAAGATGTGAGAAATTAATTTTTCTCAAAATATTTTAATTAAATTTGAGAATAATGAAAATGAAAACAATATAGAAAACTATTGGTTAAGGGAAAAATCTATATAAAGATTAGTAGTTTTATAAATATAGAAGGTTGGTCTTATTTCAATTTTATAATTCTTTGTTTTAACATAAATTTAAAGTGATTTTAGTACAACTTCACCAATAGAAATCCTTGGTTGGATTAATGAGGACTCTATAGAATATTTTTTGTTTTCATAGGAACCCTTAACTTACGTTTTCTTAAGGTCTTTTTTAATGGTTTGGGATATGTTTGGATGTAAATCATAGAATTCAAATAAGTTTCTCCAAGTTATTTGAACTTGCAACCTACTGAATATGGTTTCTTCAAGCTATTTGCTTATGATAGGTTGCTCATTATGCTAATGGAAGACAAAGGCAGGAGAAAAACTCTTAAAAATGGATGAGTATGATTATAATGTATAGCGAAGATAAGTCTTACTCTTTTAAGTAGGGGTTTCACTCTTCTAAGTAGAATTGCACTATTCTAAGCACAAGGTAAGCTTGTTTGTGTTCCAAAGTTGTTCAAGGTTGTTGTTTATCAAATCAACTTCATATTTTTATTTTATAAAAAATTATTTATAGAAATATAAAGTAAGAACTAAATAAAAAAATAAATTAATAAAAATATTATTACTAATAAAAAAAATAATCAAATGTGTAAAAAATAATAAAAATATCATAAATTTGTTATATAGTGATCTATTACAATCTTCAATAATTTAAATAAATTTTAAATAAATATACTAAATTAAAATTAATTTAATACTGTCTATTTGATGTAGCCTATCCTGCATAACATCCACATATCATTTGGATGTTAGATTTTAACAAAATCAGCTTAGCATATAGGTATTGGAAGTTATTGACCGTTTAAGAAATGAACTTGTCAGTCAATATAAATGTGGACTATTGTAGTGGAAGTAACATTTGGGCATATCTTTTGTTTTAGTGTTAAACTAGTCTTTTGGATATTATTAAGGTTTTTTTTTGTTTCAGGCAGAAAGCTTTACAAGAGTATTATTTAGTGAAATATAACCTTCACACTTTGTATACGTTATTTATGCTTGCAAAATGTTACATTTGGAACTCATTAACTTTCATAATCATCTTTAAGTGGATAGTAATTGTTCTGCCAAACAAGTGAAATATTTTGATCTATAGGTATAAACGAGTTGATATATTCATACCTTTTCCAATTTACGAACATACTGGAATCTGTTTTTAATAATTTTGGCTGTTAGACGATTGATTCAAGAAGATTAAATGTCTTAGCCATGATTACGGAGATGTTTGTGCTTTAAATTTAAAATTGTGACTAGTATATTTAGATATTGACAATTTAATTCATTTGCATTAGAATTCTTGTCATTATGAAATTAATCTTGTTCTCTTAAATTGTGGTCATATGCCTATTTATTTTGACTGAAAGTGTTATATTCAGTGTTAAGAAAGTCCGTTCATATTTGAATGTTCAATTGGTTGAGGACAATTGATACGTTATTAGTTCGTTAGAGCTTATTAATTTTTGCTAGACATTTTTAAGTTGCACATATAAAACTTTTTTTATTTTGTTTTTAGGGAAAGGTCGAACCCTTGCTAATATTTGTTGAATCCTGAACTTATTATTTGGTGGATAAGAGGGTGAAGTTGCATGACAACTCATTGTTCTTTGAGAGGCTTTTGTTGTTAGATACTATTTGCATATGATTAAGGAATCATAATGGCTAAACTTAGGGAATGAATATGCTACATTTTTATTAGAAGTAATGTGTAAATTATTTGAGTAACTCAAAATGAAATCAAATCAATGATTCAAGTCACTCGTCAATAGTTGAATGATATAAGACCCAAAAAGTTGTGTCAAAAGTGAAAAAAATTAGGATATTATAAAGAAGATCAAAAACACATGTAAAGAGTTGTGTCAAAAGTGAAGAATAGGTTTTAAGAAATGAAGATCTAGATTTTTTAACCATGAGAATTTTAAAGGAAGGCAAGAATTGTATAAGAAATCTTTAGAAGACAATATTCATTGTTAACCTTAATAGGAAGCACGTTAGTTATAACTTAAATCAATATTTGGAGGCTTTATATTCATTGTACGTGTTCAATGACCATTATTTATGAATAGTTTTATATAGCATACTTTGGCATATGACAATATTATGAACGAGTTTTAAAAGAGGTTCCATGGTTTATTACTGATTCATATTTATTTTATGGTAGGAATGAGATTTTAATTTTTGAAGAGACAATGATCGACAAATTGATGGTTTAAGTTAGGATTCTCAGAGTTTCAATTGACTATATTGATAAAAGGTGCCTAGGTCTATAGGGACTTGATTTAACAATGTTGTAAATAAAAAGAAAACTGCAATATCAACACTAAGGAGAGAATATCTAATAATTTGTATTAAAGTTGAAAGCTTAATTCGAGCCAGCCCCAGTTGCTTGGTAATCTTCCTTCACACCCAGAAATTGCAATCACCATTGCTTTTAACCTGATGGTCTTTATCTATATATCAATTCCTTTTTTCTAGAAAATTTATGTGATATTTTCAAAAGCAAAAAATAAAATTGAAAAACAAAACCTTGTATATTTGTAAATGTTATAATTTGAAAAATGTGAAATATCATCTTAAAAATTAGATATGCAATTATATGAAGTTACTTTCCTAAATTATTCAAATCAAATAAATAATATAAAATTTTTAACCAAAGGACTTTAATGATACTAGAAATCATTTAGATTATATTTGATGAAATCAATCTTTCTAAAATAAAATTAAAATTGAAGTTGTCAAAAATTTTGAGAAGATGTATTAATAAGATAAAAAAATCATCAAATATCAAGAAATAAATTAACCTATAATTAAATTAGTTATTGATTTTTTCCTAATTTGATCAAAGTCAATATGTTACCAATCTCGTAGTCTAACATTGATCAACATGGCCATTATTGGAAGGATGTATTTTTTTATTTTTATTTTTTTTAATTTCAAAGTCAAATAAATATTATACAAAAGTAATACTTTTTAATTAATTATATTTTCAAAATTAAATTTTAAAAATTTTCTTTTAAAATTATAAATGCTTTAAAAAAGAATAATATCTCTACTACAAAAGCAATTTTCCGTTCATGTCCATCTTTATTAAATATTTTTAATATAGAAATTAATATAATTTGTGATTTAATTAGTGATATTAGCTTAGCAAATAATAACAACCTCATTTTATTGTTTATTAAATTGAAAAATATTAAACTATATTTATGCTATATTATTGTCTTCCTAAAAATAAAACCTTCATTAAAGCGAAGGGGCAAATACATGCAGCGTCCTCTACGGAGGGTCAAACAGGAAATCAAAAAATAGTAATTTGCATAACGGCTCAGGGAGAGGCACATCCCATCCCCAGCTGAAGCTAGACCGGCACGCAGCACACGCCACCCAGTCTGCCGGCGCGTTACCTTCCCTATTGATACAAGAAATGACAAGGACATCAAGATCCTGAGCATGGAGGATTGCTTTGGCATATATACCCCTCGTGGGCGCCTGGGCAAGGATAGCACGCACGTCCAACATGGCCAGCGTCGAGTCAATTTGGACCTCGATGGCCCGAGTGTCTGGGAGCTCGGTTCTAGCCACTTCTAGGGCCTCCAGCATAGCATAGGCTTCCATGGCTGCACTCGCTTGAGAGATCACTTTCTTTCCCATCACCAGCAGGGGCTTCCCCACATGATCCCTAGCCACCAGGCCAAGACCCGCCAAGTGGTCCCCAACAGCTGCGTCACAATTGAATTTAACCCATCCAGTGGGAGGAGGAACCCAGTTTTGGGCTACGTTCAGTTCAGGTGAACTGAGCAAGTTCCTACAGGACGTGGAAGGGCGCATTCGGTGATGCAGAGCAACCTCAATCTGCAGCTTCCTCAAAATGAGACTGTAGTTTGGCCTTTCGTCATAGTGCTTCTTCGCATTGCGGAGTTCCCAGATGTAGTACATTGCCGTGGCTAGGGTTGCAGCGTGCTTCATACTGTTGTCTTCGTTAGACGCGTTTTGTAATTTTTATTTTACATTATATATGATTAACTAATCAATTAAATATTGTCTTGAGCAAGTTTTTTATCATTTCAAATTGGAGCTTCCTGTACGTGGGGATGAACGACGTCACGTGGCTGACATAAACAAGATTAGACCCAAAAAGGTTTTCTCAATCCATTAAATGAACATATACCCGATATATGGAATAAAATTCTTAAAGGTCGTAAAATAAAAAACTAGTTATGGAATTTTTTTTTAAATGATTAAGAATATTTAATTTTTTATAATAAATATTATTAAATTTAATATATTTAATATTTTTTAAGAAAAATATTTTAAAAATACTTATTTAATATGTTAAAAAAAATACTGTTATGTTGTAAAATAAATAATTGTATTGTATTTTTGCATAATAAATATTCCAATTATAAAAAAATGTCTTTGTATTCAAAAATAGTATTATTAAAGTCATACCAAGCTAATATAATGTGGCAATGATTTTAATTAACAAATCATGCTACTTGATAATTAATTTGGCACCACAAAACAATGCCCTTGATTAATGTATGTCCAAAAAAATATAATAAAACAGTAAATTTTGAGTTAGGTCTATCATTTTTTTGTATATTTAATATTTTTACTAATTACTGATTTTTTTAAACACATAAATAAATCCTTATCAATTTCTTATGTTCTACTTCAATACTTCAAAAACTATCATTATAACTTCTTTTAATATGTTGTATGTTTTTTTTAAAAATTATAGAAAAATTATGAAAACTTTAAATAATTTAAATAGTAATAAATATACATCATTACACAATTGAAATTATATAGAAATGGGCAACAATTTCCACCTAACCCTGGGGACAATTCCCAGTACATTTGGTGGTTGGGATTAAGGTTTGATGTGATTTAGCTGCTACCTATGCTTGACTTACAATTCTAAGAAAGGATTAGACTTCAGGGATTAAGGAATACAATTGCCCAAATAATGTTTATTCTTTCACAAAAATTTTAAAGTTATGTAATTAATAATTTAATTTTAAAAGAATTTCTTATAGCCACTTGCATACAGCAAGCATGTACGAAATGCTAACGCTGACTTCGTGGACTTTATTAACTAGATCGGGAGGCCCGAGCATAAAGACAAGGCAGGAGCTCCACGAAGTGTTCATCTCCAGGAAAACCTCTCGCTCTCACACACCATTTCCTTTTTCAAGGAACAGCGGGTCGAAAGCCATGTGTGTCAACTTACAGATTGATCCCGTCCGCGCCATCATCGACTTGTTTACAGCCTTGTCGGAGCCATTGCAACGTCTCAGAAACCCCAAACCTAGACTTGAGCTCCTTACCGACGCCATGAGTCAGATCAAAAGCAAGAGCGAGGACTACAACGACAAGATCCGTACGGCCGAGCTCGCTGGAGAAACTCGTACCCACCAGATCATCGACTGGTTGACCAAGGTCGCCGCCGTGGATTCCAAGGTCGTCAAAATCCAGACTGACTTCCTCCGGCAGCGTTCTTGTCGGTGGTGCATCAACCGGCGAGTGGCGAAGAGCCTCGCCATCATAATGGAATTGAACACAACCAGCAACATCAACCCTGTGACCACGAAATTGCCTCCGACCGGCGTGCAGGAGGTGTCCGACGTCCTGCCCGCTTCGGTGAACATGAGGTCTTACCTCTCCCAACTCCAGGTCTACATCCAAGACGACGAATGCCGGATCATCGGAATATGGGGCATGGGAGGCGTAGGAAAGACGACGCTTTTACAAAGCCTCAATAACGAGCTGCTGCCCTCTGCAGAAGCCGACCATAGTCCACAACAATTCGATCATGTCATCTGGGCTGTAGCTTCCAAGGACTACAGGCAAGGAAATCTGCGGCGTGATATCGCGCAGCGGCTGGGTCTTCACTTGCTCGACGATAGAGTCCGACAAGCCAAGGAGATATTCGACTTCTTGAAGAACAAGAACTTCCTTCTCCTCCTCGACGACCTGTGGCAGCCCGTGGACCTTGCCGCGATAGGCATCCCTCAACCTCTCCACTATGGGGCCACCAAGCGTAAGGTGGTGTTCACCACTCGGCTAGAGGGCGTCTGTGGACAGATGCAGGCACAGCGAAAGATCAAGTTGGAGTGCCTTAACGTGGAGGATGCATGGCGGCTCTTTCAGAAGAAGGTCGGGGAGGAGACGCTCCGTGCCCATGCCAGAATCCCACAGCTTGCTCGGCGTGTCGCAAAGGAGTGTGACGGCCTCCCGCTCGCACTCGTGGTCATCGGTACCGCCATGAGCACGAAGAAGACTCCTAAGGAGTGGCAGAACGCCATCACCCTGCTGCAGAATTCCCGGCCGTACGAGATCCACGGCCTGGACGACAAGATCCTGCCCAAGCTCAAATTCAGCTATGACAATCTAGCCGACGACATCCTCCGAAAATGTTTCCTCCTCTGCTCGCTGTGGCCGGAGGACTTTTCCATCTCTAAGATCGATCTCATCGAATGCTGGATGGGTCACGGGCTAGTCGGAGAGAGCAGACGCGACATCAACGAAGCGTACGACAGTGGACACGCGCTCATCGGAGAACTCAAGGCTGCGTGCCTCCTTGAGTCTGGAAACGACGAGGAAAGTCGGGTCAAGATGCACGATGTTGTTCGCGACCTCGCACTCTGGATCGCCTCCGATTGTGGGGAGAAGCGCAATAGGTTCATAGTTCAAAGTGGTGAGGTCTGCGCTGAATATGCTCAGAGCGAGGTAGAGAGGATTTCTCTGGTCTACAACGAGCTAAGTGACGTCTCCGGTTTGCCGAACAATTGTCCCAAGCTCGAGACTCTGATGCTCCAATGGAATATCTCTTTCAGGTCTAACTTGACAGGCTTTTGTGATAGAACATTGGCCTTGACGTACCTTGATCTTTCTTATACAGCTGTCTACGACCTGCCCCCTGAAATCGGCCGTTTGGGTAATCTACGGTACCTCAATGTCTCCCGCACCAAAATCCGATCTCTTCCATGGCAGATCGGTTGTCTCTGTGAGCTGAGGTTTCTGTTGTTGCGTGACCTAGATTCTATCGTTATACCTAGCGGGGTGATTACGAAGCTCGTGAAGCTCTCTGTGATTGACATGACCGATACTTGGTGCGAGAGCTGGCTGGAACTCTCTGAGCTGCGGGGTTGTTTGAAAGGCGTGGGACTCGTCCTGGAGGCGGTTGAAGACCTTAAGCAGCTTGCCCGGCTCTCAAATGTGCCGACTTGGCGCTTGGGTATAAGGAAGCTAGTGGGATTGGCGGAGCCTCTGCAATTGCTTTCACCATTACAGCTCGGTAGCCGCAGCATTAGATCGAGCATCCAGTCACTTAAAATCAAGTTCTGCGAGAGCTTGGAGCTGGTGACAATGGAGGGTGATGGTGGCATCGGCAGCAGCTCAAGATGGTGTCTTCCGAGGCTGGAGGAAGTCGAGCTCAACAGCCTCCCGGAATTGAAGGAGATTTTCTGGAGAGGAGTTATTCCTGCGGACTTGTTGCCGATGCTTACAGTGCTGCGTATTTCTAATTGCAGCAAATTAACGAACATCTCATGGGTGCTCCGACTCCCGAGCCTAGAGCACCTCTCGGTGATGGCATGCGGCGAGATGCAGCAAGTCGTCGATGAGGACCAAGGAGGCGATGCAGAGGAAAATGGTGTGACGAATGAGGCATTTCCCAGCCTTAAGACGCTCTTTTTGGCCGAATTGCGGAGTCTGAGAATGTTCAGCGGTGGATCTCCGGCGTTTCCATCGCTTGAGTTGTTGGCGGTATTCAGTTGCCCGGAGATGAAGAAGCTTCCTTTTGGGGCGGAAATGGCCGGCAAAAGGCTGAAGACAATTTGGGGAGATAGGAAGTGGTGGGATGCGTTGCAGATGGAGAACGAAACAAGGGCCGTCCTTCAGCCGCATTTCAAGAGAAAATAGCCACGGTAGAGGATTCGGTCCACTGGTTTGGTGTAGTGTGCTTAATAAATTTGTCCAAAGTGTTGTTGCATATATCAACAAGGGAGACACACAGCCATTTGTGAACCTTGTTGATTTAGTGTGCTTAATCAATTCTTTTAAATTTTTTTAAACGTGCCAAATAAATCTATTAATTTTTTAACTTGAACTAATCATTTAAAAAAATAATTTTAATTTTTCGAAAACATCGACCACCTGTAACGCTATGCTGTTTTAACCAAATGAAGATGGAAACAAAATGAAAAGTGATTTTGCATAAAATTGAAATTAATTTTTTTATTTAAAATAAGCTGAATTTAAAGAAGAGCTCAAAAAAAAAAAAAAAACTTAATCTTAATCGAACTTCAAAACTACATCATGAACTTAAATTATTACATTTTTTATTTTTTTTAATGTTACAAACAAAAATTGCATGCGCTATTGAAATAATTGAAATTATGAATTAGTTTTCCTAAGTTAATCCTGAAGATTAACATGAATGTTGTCAATTATTAAAAATTAATACAATTGATAATATAAATTACTCAAATTTATCATATCATCATTGTTAAATATTGAACATATGACATGTTAATAACTCTAATCAATACTCATGTATTTAAATAAAATATGATAAAGTGTGTACTATATTTATTTTACTTAGATAAATATCTCGGTAGCTTTTTTTTTTTTTTTTTTTACTTTTGGCTCTAATAAACATTTCTTATATAATCTATAAAAATTGTAAGAAATGATTATTAAAAGAAAAGAAGAATAAAAAATGAATAGAAAAAATATTTCTATTTCTCAATATCAATAGGAATTATATTATAATTTATTTATAAATTTAAGAAGATATAATCTTTTAAAGATAAGATTATAGGATAGCCCAAAAGACTTGGTGGATGCAACAACTATTGGTTTTGTGTATAAAAATTCTAACATTCATTGGGCTGAAATGTTATCACAATTTAACATAATTCTTATTTTCCATCTTTAATCTCTTTTCTAAATTCTAAACTTGGTGTTTCAATCTTAACCGTCAATTTAATAATTCTATGATAGCATCACTTTTTTTAAAATCAAAATTAGAAAACAAAATCATATTTATTTCTTAAAAAATCAAATAATATATTATAAAAATAATATTTTTAATTATTACTTTTAATAATATTTCAAAAATGACTTTCTAACTTTTATTTTTTTAATTAAAACTGTCATTTCTAATTTCTATGACAAAAAGAGTAATAAGTGAATGACAATGACAATTTAGGAAAGAATTTTAGCATGAACATTGTCTTTCAAATATTATTCTTCCGTTAGATACATGCCTTCATTATTCTCTTAAATTATACATAATTAACTAACCAACTAAACATAAAAATTAGATTATAGGATAGCCCAAAAGACTTAATGGATGCAACAATTATTAATTTTGTGTATAAAAATTCTAAAATTCATTGGGCTGAAAATTTATCACAATTAACATAATTCTTCTTTTTCATCTTTAATCTCTTTTCTAAATTATAAACTTGGTGTTTCAATCTTAAACTTCAATTTAATAATTCCATGATAGCATCACTTTTTTTAAAATCAAAATAAATTAGAAAAAATCATATTTATTTCTTATTCAATAAAATAATATATTATAAAAATAATATTTGTAATAATTACTTTAAATAATATTTAAAAAATAACTTTCTAAATTTTATTTTTTTAATTAAAACTGTCATTTGTAAGAAAAAACAGTAATAAGTGAATCATAATGACAGTTTAGGAAAGAATTTGTAATTATTCGTGAGACACGTGCCTTCATTATTCTCTTAAATGATACATAATTAACTAACCAATCAAATAATTAATGTGTGGATAATCCATAGAAAAGCATAGTCAATTTCATTAATAGAAGCTTCCTTGCACACGCCGTCGGTCGCATGTCGACAAAGCGAGATTAGACGCGACAGCTTTTCTCAACACGTTTAATATACCATATCCTGGAAATTGCTATATTTAGATGAAAGAATTGAATTAAATTCATAAAAGTTGTGGAGAACAAAGATTATTTTTGGTATAATTTTTTTTATTAATGATTAGGAATATTTAAAATTTTTATAATGAATATTATTAAAATGTATATATTTAGTATTTTTATAAAAAAAATTTAAAAATATGTTTTTAAAAAACTAAAATATATGAATGAAATTATTATCCAAATAAAAAATAATTACTATATTTTCTGAGAATAAAATAATCTTTTATCCGTCCTAACACAATAAAAAAAACTGCTTATAATCATATCAAACAAATCCAAACTGGCAAAGACTTCAATTAACAAGTCATTCTACTGGATAAACATTTATTCACTCTAATCAAATAGAGAGCACAGGCCAGAACAAATGAATAGCTGTCCATCGTATAAAAAGCTTCTCACCCAATCCAAAACTTCATCTTCACCTACATAATTTTAATTTTTTTTTTAATTTTTTTCAAACCTTTTTTTGATAGTCTGCAAAACCTATCCAAAATTTGATAGCTTCAGCTTTTACATGAACTCAAAAATAATAAGATGCAAATCATGGAACAATCTCTTTTGTCTCTCTTCATAAAATCCAAACCAATTCGCATAATTTGAGTATTACATTAATGCATTTTAGCCAAACAAAAAACTTCTCTAATATATCATGCTTAAAAATGATGGAAATGTTAGCAAAACCTCCAATACTACAGATCATACAGTTGTTTCAAATTCCAATACAAATACATGAAAAGCTTAATCAAGCAAGCAAGCATTTAATAAGCAAGGTCAGATCGAACAAATGGTGCCCCAAAAGAGAGCCCTGCTTTAGACAAATCCAGAGCGTGTCCAAACTTTCTGAGTAAAGTTTCGACAACTAATGCAGGAGTGAACTGAACAATATGAGAAGATTGATCTCATATGTGTCCCTGAGTTGCACCAACACCTCGAGAAGCCATATCATGGCTTCCCGTCTGTAAGGCTGAGCCATCCGAGGGGCCATAGGGGTTCCGAAAATGCTGCCCTGCGTTGGCTGATAAAACTTCCGTTGATCCATATGGATTATGGACCTGAGCCATAATGTGAGCTAAAGGAAATTAACACAATAGACACATCCAAACCTTATTAGATTGTTTGCATAGATAAGACTTTGATTCCAATTAACTAGAAATATATTGTACTGATCAAATATAGCTTGATATTCTTTTAATCATGTTGTATTATGTTGACATTACTTATACCCTTCAAAGAAAAGAAAATTTATTTGAATTTCATGAAACCAAAAAAGGAGGACTCGTCTGGTCACTTAGAGAAGAAACCATCATATCACTTGAGCCATATTCTATTTGAGCATTCAAGTCAAGAGAATGAGATAGCATATGACTTGGTGATTAGAAACTTGAGAGAGACATTTTATGTGATTCTTTAAATTTTGAAAAATCTTTGTAATTTTTAGAGTTATAAGACACTTATCTTAAAGATTTATCAAATGACCTATGAAAAATGAGGAATATCAATATGCAATAAAACTTTTGTCTAGGTTATCCTTAACAAGTTTATGTCATTATCAAATGAGTCCAACTAAGCATACTGAGTTACAAAGACAAGGAATTGTGCCGAAGGAGATTTATAAAGAATAATTTGTCACGTTATGTTGTTCCTACCCTCCTTCCTCCTAAAAATTTTACACTTGGAGATGTGTGTGAACAATCAATTCATAAATAAGATAATGATCAAGTATCAATTTTCAATACCTAGTTTTCATGCTCCAATCACAATGATGATCAAAATAGTTATCTTTTCAAATTTGACCTAAAGAGGTTATCATCAGATTTGGGAAAGGGAATTTGACAAATGAAAATTTGTTTTTAAGATTAAAAAAGATTGTATAAATGACTAATTAAATCATTTAAGTTTTCAAATATGTCAATTACCTTTTATGAGAGTTATGTCATATGTTCAACCATATCTCATGCTCTTACTTGTGCATTTCAATATACAATAAGACTTGAAGTGTTCAATTTTTCATTTGTGACAAATCTTTAAGATACCTCAGAAGGAGAAACTACATGTGAACGTTAAGAAGTGCAACTTTATGATGGCGATATATGACATTACAAGGATTCTTAATGTTGAGTAATGGAACATCAATAGATCCTGAAAAAAATTAGAGCTATCCAAAAATAGCCAATGCCCACATAGATTCACAATGCTTGCATTTCCCATAAACTTGTTATAATCTACTTATCATACCACGCCCATCATAGCACTAGTATTATCGTTTAATCGATGACAGATCAGAGTCTATATAGATAGTTCCCATAGGACTCAACACTCATATCCAAATCATTTATCATCTCATCTCTGACATCTCCTCATCCCTAGACCTCTGCCAATAGACATAGTTGGCCAGTCATATCTATCACATATCATCTTCGTCTCCTATCCTTACACTAAGTGCAAATGATATCAAAGGAGGTCTCTGATGTCACCTCATCTCATCTCATAGTCCAATATTAAACTGGTGTCTATGATACCCAGCATCTTGTGTTTGTGCTCATCACATCTCATATAATTCACCTACTTTTATTTCAGACACTCCCTCTATTTCTTTTTCTTTCATTTTTTGCAAACTTCTTGTTCCTACTAATAGAGACTTTGTTTTATTGATTTATTGTCTCCAAGATAACTTTTCTTCAGCATAAAATGACTCCATCAATTTTTGTTTTTTTACTAGCAACAATCTATTATAAAATAAAATACAATATTTCTTGTCATTTTTTTTGAGTTTATATACATATAATTTTTTTCTCATAATTTGCATATAATAAAAACTATAAAGCTACAATTGGTATAACTCTTTATAAAACTTTGTATGAAAGAAAATGTTAATCTCTATTATATTGGTTTAAGTATAGAAAACAGCTATTGAGTTTGATTTTGTTGGTGCTATAAAAAAAGTAAAACTAATTAGAAAAAATTCAAAGAACATAAGATAAACAGAAGAAATATTTTGATAGTAAGCATAAGTCTCTTAAATTTCAAATAGGTGATTATGTGTTTATCAAAGTCAACACATTGAATGATATTTTTAGATTTGATAAAATAAGAAAATTGAAGCCAAATATATTAACATTCCAATTCTAACTTTAGATACCATTTTGCAAAATACAAAAAAACTCGTACCTTTAGGTGATTACATGACAAATCATTACATTACCTTAGGTTAATTCAAGCACTACTGTCAAGCCACCCACCTAAACCAGTACCATTAGATCACAAAATTAATATCAGAGTCGCCAAATACATCATCTAAGTGAGGACAAATAACAAAACCCAAGGTGGAGACCTAATGGTGAGACAAATACCAACTCAAAAATCCCAAGTATATATAGGCATGTTTTTAAAACATTTAATCACACTAAAACTTTCCCACTCACACATCTCTTGAAAATGACTCTTCTGTAGCAGCACCATTCCCATCTCTCAGTGTAGTCGTTTTATGACCTGTGATGTAAGCACTAGATGAGATTTTATACATCTCAGTAGATAAATCCACATAGTTAACCAAGTAAATAAAAATGCATACCATGAATAGCATAGATGAATCATATGCATCAAGAGAAAATCATACCATATTTCATATATATAAAGTAATACCAAATGAAAACCATAAAGAAATACCAGTTCCTTATATAGTGTGTTATTATCGGGCACAATTCCCTTTGAGGCATTATCCTCTAGATCAAATCATCAATGACTGTCCTCTAGCCGGCATCCAACCAAGCACATAACACTAGGCAGATATTTGATCCGAAGATCGATACCATGTGATCCAACACGCTGAGCCTAGTGCCACCAGGCAGGTATGGTACCATACCCTGCTATCCAACACGCTGAGCCTGGTGTAATCATCATGGAGTCCTAGCACATAACACTAAGCAGATATCTGATCTGAAGATCGATACCCTGCGATCTCACACGCTGAGCCTAGTGGTGAGGATAATGTTCTCTGGGAATCCATTTTTTTCTACCATTTCCAATCATGATTCCAAACAATTATGCCACATCAAAAGACATTTCTTTCCATATTGTTTCTTTATTTTGATTTCATTATCATATCATGTATTTTTTTCCTTTTCAGTTTTCATGCAAATATATAAGTAATCTATACCATATATTTCTTTCATTTTATGCCATAAACATATGCAACAATCAAAATTCTATAACAGTAAGAAAATCATGTAAAAACACATAATATTGTGCTACATCACAGGATTAGGAATTTATCTACCTGGATTTGTTGTACCAAATTTTCTTGTCAACTTCTAATTAGTTTTCTTGATGTCCTACAAGGCCATAGTGCAAACATAATCAAGTTAAAATATGCTTATTTGCCAAAAGTTGCTTTTTAAAAATTATTCCCAAATAGTTAAAAATTCTGCTTTTCTAAAAGCTTTCCCAAACAGCCAAAAATCCAGCTTCCTAAAAGCTTTCCCAAACAGCTTTCCAAAATAAATTTGGATTACGCGGGCGCTCGCCCAAAAGCTTTCTAAAAGCTATTTCCAAACATGAAAAATTCAAATTCTTAATTCCACTGTTTATTTCTCGCTGGTTTTCCCGTCGCGAGGACCGGCCGCACCCAGCGCACCCGGTTCAGCGATGCGACCCGGTCCAAAGCCTAGACCGGTTCACGCTATATTTATATATATATATATATATATATATATATATATTTTTTTTTCTCTCTCTCTCTCTCTCCTGTACGTCCGGCGAAACCGAACCCTTTCGCCGGCGCTGAATTGGTCGTTTCACGCGCTGTGTCGGTCGAATCCAGCTCAGCCTCCACCATCTCGGTCTCCCCCGCTCACCGGAACGCTTTACACAACCCCGACGACAAAGAAATTATTTCTTACCTTATGGAAACCTTCGCCGGTCGTCACTGTCGATTGCCGGAACTTACTGAAATCCTCGCCGGCCGTCACTGTCGCGTGCCAATGCTCACGGAAATCCTCGTTGGAAGTTACTATAAAGTGTCGAAACTTCTCTAAGCTGTTCTCTGAAATTTCGCCGTCGCACTCCAGCAACCTCATCGCCGCCGTTTTTCGCAGAAGTGCTTTTCCAAACGCACCTGGGTTGGCTTTTATAAACGCGGTCGAAACCGCTAAGCCTCGGTTCGTGAACCACTTTTTTGCAGAAAAACCCTTCTCAGTTTGGTATTTGTAAATTTATCCTTCGCCAAATCGAATTGAACTAAGCTGACATTTAAAAATTAAAAATATATCCTCCACATTACAAATTTATCTCAAATCTTTAAAAATTCATAATTTATTCATCAGAGCTCCAAAAATTACAAATTTAACATCGTTGGATTCGTCTCAAAAATCTCTTTCTTTTAAAAAAATAAAATAAATAAAATAAAGAAAACTAGGGCTGTTACAACTACTATTTCTTCCATCATGGGCAACCTTAAGAAATGGTACCATCTATGAACTCAAGCAACTACCCAACCCTTCGAGACCATAAAGGCTAAGTTGGTTGAGGCCTTAATGCTAAGGTTACTCGATTTTAAAAATTTTTAAGGTAATATGTAATTTCTTAGCTGTTAACATTGGTGAAGTACTCAACCAGGAGTGACATCTCAATATGTTCTTTAATGAGACATTAAACAACGTTAGACAAAGTAACTAGAACTATGATCAAGAATTTTATGCTTTAGTGCAAGTATTGCATTATTAACATCATACTTCTGACCTTGTGAATTTGTTTTATTATCCAATCATTAAATGCTCAAATATGTTAACACACAATAGAAGCTAAATATTAAGCATGTAATTGTGTACTCAAAAACCACATTAATGTTGAGAGAAAACTCATAGATGTGTTTAGAATGATTGTTCTACTTCACACCATAAATGTGAAGATAGGTTCAAGAAAATGTCACCAAATTATTTCGAGTATCTTCATCTTGGTCAGACATACTCCAATCTTATAAAAAAATTCCATAACATGATATCCAAACAACATCATGAAATGTAATGTCTATTTTGTGGCACTCAACCTTGCATTGCCCACTTATCACTTCAAGAGTTCTTTACAGTTGAGATACACTTAATTGAGATATCTGAACATTTTGGATGGGACAAAATGTTGGCTATAGTAGTAGATTATTTCTATTATGCAAACTTTCATGGGATGTTACAAAAGTAACGATAAACTGTTGGTTGTGCTAGATGGTAAAGAGTTTCAAGAAAATAAGAATACCTTATATGCCTTTGTTACCGCACATCACAATTGGATGGAATCGAACATAATTTTTTTTCTTGTATTACTTTGTATCATTCATTTCCACAACCTTATCCTTGAGGTTGTAAATAGGTTTTGCAAGTTGATATAATTCATAAACTTCTATAAGCCTCCAATACTTCAAATGTAGTGACATTATTCATTGGGAAGGTGATTAAACTACATGGCCTTTCAAAAACTATTATAACTAATAAAGCTACACAATTTATAAGCTACTTTTGGTAGACCCTTTAAAGAATAGTCAAGCTTCTTAACTATTTTTCATCCCTAATCAATATGATATAAGCTCTATCATGTAAAAGAATTTGTCTAAATGACAAACAAGTAGTGACCTCTTCATGTTGTTGATAAGCCTCCTAGAAAATCAATTAGGATACTTTCCCATAATTAATGTGTCAAGAGTGAAATTAACAAGCCATATATGTGGAATGGCTAGATAGGCTATACAATAGATTACACTCCCTTAAATAAACTTTTTTACAACACTATCATGATAACACAAAAGTGCCCAATAACTTTCAATTTATGAGCATCTCTGATCCACTTCAACATATCTCCATCTTGTGATATGATATCTTTGAAAAAGTAACCCATATAGTAGGGTAAACTCTTTAGTTTACCAACCTTCAATTCTTATATAATGCCTTGGTTATCAAGTTATACTACATATCTCAAAATATAGTGTTCATGCTCATTTGACCACTTCATATGACTAAAATAATCATAGATACTTACCAGGGCTCTAGATAGCATATTGACAAGTTTTTCTAGGGGCTTATTTCTTGTGTAACATGACTAAATTCTATTACTACATGTAGACCATCCATCTTAGATGTAAGCTTACCACATTTTGGATGAAGTTGAAGAATTGGACTGCATTGTAGATGGTCTGTAATGTTTCACGGCTAAATGTTGTGCTAATAATTCTTTCTTGTATATAAGATAATCTCTCTGTGCACCATGTAACACTTCATATTGTATGCTAAGGACCTTGCTTAAGAAGCACTATTTGAATGCCATAGCATGATGCATTTACCTTGATAGGAATGGTTTCTATAAATCAAGGACTAGCATTGTTGCTTCACAAATAGTTATTTTCAATAAAAGGAATTGTCTCACATATTCTTCATTCCACTCAAATTTCTTATTAAGTTTAGCTAAATCATATAAAGGCATAGTTACCACAAAGAAATTCTTGATATACTTCCTCAATACTAATAAGATCTTATAGAACTCTTGAATTCTACCATGATTATCACTTCTTGGCTAATAATCCATAGACTTCTACTTTGGTTGCATAAATCTTGATTTCCTTTTTTCTTACCTCAAACCCCAAATAGAACGAAGTGAACAATCCAAATTCACACTTCCTAATATTCTACATCAAATGGTGCAAGTGGAGCATCTCCAAGACCTATTGCACAAGCTTTTTATGCTCTTAATATCTATTTAGGAAGATTAGAATGTCATTCAAGTACACCATGATGAAAAAATCAAACTAGAGTCATCAAATATCTCTCATCAACATCATGGAACTGGATGGTACTATTGTAAAGTCTGAATGGTATAATAAACCACTCATGCAATCCTTATCAAGCCTTGCACACATTTTTTCAAGTATCTTGCAAATTGATCAGAACTAAGTGACATCCCGACTTCAAATCTAACTAAGTGAAATTGGTGAATGCTTCAACTGCTCCAAAATATCACTTATTTTGGGAATTATCAAATCTTTTTTATAATCTTATTATCATCATGGAAATCAATGCATATGTATATTTCTTCATCCTTCTTAGGTAACATCATTATAGGATATCCAAATAACAAGCTACAAAACTTCAAAAAGCTTGTCTCAAGCAAATCCTTAATGGGCTTCTAGATTTCTTTGAGTTCTATGACTGAGTAGCTAAGACAGGTGCATATGGCACATTGAAAATCTCGTACTCGATGTTCCTTAAGGGAAACATGTATGATTCTTCAAACATGTTGGAATGCTCGAGAAGTCCTTTCAACTCACTTCATTTTGTTTCAGATTACTAAACATATCAATCAAGGCCCAATATGTTTCTCATGTTATACTATTAATAGTAAATTATTTTGATAGTGCATTTGCAAATCTCCACTTGTTTTACAATTAACAAATCCTTAGGTTATAGTTCTCAACCTCTACACATAAGGTATTTCTTCATATCCTTCGTTTTAATATTATTATGAAAATCAAAATGTCATTCAAGAACACTATGATGAAAAAACCAAGCTAGAGTCATCAAACTTCTTTCATCAACATTATGGAAGTGGATGATATTATTGCAAAGTTTGAATGGTATAATAAACCACTCATACAATTCTTATCAAGCCTTGAACATAATTTTTCAATTATCTTGTAAATTGATCAGAACTAAGTGACATCTCGACTTCAAATCTAGCTAAGTGAAATTAGTGAATGCTTCAATTGCTAAAAAATATCACTTATTTTGGGCATTATCAAATCTTGTTTATAATCTTATTATCATCATGGTAATCAATGAATATGCATCATTCTTCATCCTTCTTAGGTAGCATCAATATAGGTGATCCAAATGACAAGCTACTCAACTTCAAGTATCTTGTCTCAAGAAAATCCTTTAGAGGCTTCTATATTTCTTTGAGTTCTATGATGGAGTATCTAAGACAGGTGCATATGACACATTGAAAATCTCATGCTTAATGTTCCTTCTTAAGGAAAAGTTGTGTGACTCTTCAAACATGTTGGAATGCTTGAGAAGTGTTTTCAACACACTTCATTTTTCTTCAGATTCTCAAACATCTCAACCAAAGCCCATTGGGTTTCTCATGTTATACTATTAATAGAACATTATTTCGTTATGCATTTACAATTCTCTTCACTTGTTTTGCAATTAACAAATCCTTGGGTTATAGTCCTCAACCTCTACACACAAGGTATTTCTTCACATTCTTCGTGTATTAATATTATTATGCTTGACAAAATAAAACATACATATCCTAATAGTAGTGTGACTCATGTATAGCCTAACAAACAACAAGTGGAAAACATTCATATATTTTCTCGTCAATATAGTCTTTAGTGATAACAAGCTCCACTTAACACTGCTACTCAATTTTTATCACGTTATCGATCTACATTCATCCAATGGAATATGGTCATGGGTGAGAAGTGGTTAAGTGTGGCGTTATATAAGTTGTTGCTATGTTTAAGTTGGGTTAATAATACATGGATAATGTACCAACACATTTGAATTAGTGAAATAAATAAATTTGTTACGTTGTTAAAATTTTAAAACACCTCATAAAACATGCCAACATTTAATTAAAAATAGAATATTTCAAAATACTGAAATAAAAATAATTTTGAAATATCTCAAGATAAGTCCAATGATATTTATTTTATCTAAATTAAAGTTCGTTTAAAATTATTAAGAATTTTTTATGATTAAAAATTAAATAAAAAGATGAACTAATTAATACTTAAAGCCTAAATCAAATTTATGTTACACCTATTCCTACATTTCACTAGTTTCACATTCATTAAATACCATTCCATTATTTCAAAACCCTAACTCTCACTATAATTGTTTCGACATTTATATTAAATTTGATATGGCTAATATAAAAGTTCGAAATTAAAGTAGATTGTTGAATTGGATTGGAAGTGTCCAACAAGCTCTACAAATGAAATTTGATCCGTATTTGACAAATATTTAATCTACTATTTCAAAGGAGAGGAAAGAAATGTTCTTACAAGAGTAAATATTTTAGTTCTATAAACTAAGAACAAGTTTGCTAAAGAATAGGAACCTAAAATTCTTTGAACCTATCTATTAATTTTCAATAGATCTTTTACCAACTACACCCTTTAGATGCCCTCATTTAATAGAGCTTATAGATTTTTTTGCTAACATTTGTATTCAGTTAAGCATCGTTTGGGATATCTCAATCAAGTTGAGGTATTACGAGTAGTTAAATACTTGGGCCCTTAGAAGGCCTTAAGGTCTTTTGGATTCTATGTGAACTTCATTCAACAAACTTGAGTATGACAGGGAAAATAATACTTGGTTTGGTTAAAGCATTCTACTTTAATGGAGACTATTCAAAGAGAACAAGAATATTTTCATTGCTCTTTTATTGAAATTGGATGTTCCTAAGATGATGAAGACCATCTCTTTATGCAATGTCTCATTTGGAATCTTCATCAATGCTAACACTACTAGATTGAATGATCTTATTTCTTTACACAAGGAGATATAATGGTAGAATAAAGTGTATTGTAATCAAAGTGGAATGACAATGCTACCAGGAAGATTTCTGGATTCGATGTATTACATCTTCATCTGTTGAAGTTTTGTTAAACACAATAAAGTCAATGGAACTCAAGCTTTAAACATCAGGAATGGTGATCTACAGCCTCATTAAACTTTTGTGCATTTATTTATGCATCTAATATGGGATGCATTAGTTAATGGATCTTAGAAACCATCATGGGTGTTAGGGCAGTAGGAGTAGTCGTTTCACATATGGTGTTTTTTGTTTTGATGATATAGTGTTCATTGCAAAGGTCTCAGCAGAGTGGATGGAGAGTAATGGAGTAGATGGAGACTATTTTCTAATGTATTTGTTGATTATCTTTCTCATATTCTTTGGATTTTGCATTCTAACAAAACTTGCCTAACATTTGGTTCAAGAGAAGTGGTTTTTAGTTTCATTATATGACAATTTGTTAGGACTTTTTTTCTTCAAGTTGAAAGCTTTATTTGA
Organism: Vanilla planifolia; assembly: GCA_023846275.1. NCBI lineage: Eukaryota > Viridiplantae > Streptophyta > Magnoliopsida > Asparagales > Orchidaceae > Vanilla > Vanilla planifolia. The sequence goes on along the minus strand of CM043866.1, from coordinate 17,675,316 downwards.
GCCAGCCCCAGCTGCTGGGAAATCTTCCTTCACACCTGGAAATTGCAGTCACCACTACTTTTAACCTTATGGTCTTTATCTATATATCAATTCCTTTTTTCTAGAAAATTTATGTGATACTTTCAAAGGCAGAAAATAAAACTGAAAAACAAAACCTTGCATATTGTAAATGTTATAATTTGAAAAATGTGAAATATCATCTTAAAAATTAGATATGCAATTATATGAAATTATTTTCGTAAGTTATTTCAAATCAAATAAAGCATATAGAATTTTTAACAAAAGTAATGATTGTAGAAATCATTTTAAAACTAAAATTAAAGTCGTCAAAAATTTTAAGATGTATTTATAAAATAAAAAAATCATCAAATATCAAGAAATAAATTAATCTATAATCAAATAATTTATTGATTTTGTCCTAATTTGACCAAAGTTAATCTGATACCAATCATCGAAATTTAGCATTGATCAACATGGCCACAATTGGAAGGATGCACGTTTTTATTTTTATTTATTTCTTAATTTCTTAATCAAATAAATATTATAAGAAAATAATATTTTTAATCAATAATTAAATTATATTTTGAAAGTTAAAATTTAAAACTTTCTTTTAAAATTATAAATGCTTTAAAAAAAGAATAATATCTCTACTACAAAAGCAATTTTCCGTTCATGTCCATCTTTATTAAATATTTTAATAAAGAAATTAATATGATTTGTGATTTAATTATGATATCAACTTAGCAAATAATATAACCTTATTTTATTGTTTATTAAATTGAAAAATATTAAACTATATTTATGCTATATTATTATCTTCGTTAGACGCGTTTTGTAATTTTTATTTTACATGAGATATGATTAACTAATGAATTAAATATTGTCTAGAGCAAGTTTTTTATGATTTCAAATTGAAGCTTCCTGTACGTGGGTATGAACGACGTCACGAGGCTGACATAAGCAAGATAAGACCCAAAAGGTTTTTTCAATCCATTCAATGAACATATACCTGATATATGGAATTAAATTCCAAAAGGTTGTAAAATCAAAAACTAGTTAACAATTTTTTTTGAATGATTAAGAATATTTAATTTTTTATAATAAATATTATTAAATTTAATATATTTAATATTTTAAAAATAAAAAATATTTTATAAATACTTATTTAATATTTTTTTTGAAAAAATGCTATTCTGTTGTAAAATAAATAATTATATTGCATTTTTGCATAATAAATGTTCCAATGGTAAGTAGAATGTCTTTGTACACAAAAATAGTATTATAGTCATACCAAACTAATCTAAAGTGGCAAAGACTTTAATTAATAAATCATGCTACATGATAACTAATTATACACAAAAATAGTATTATAATAATTTTTTAGTTTAAAAATACATTGGTTAATTTTATATTTGAAAAACATGTTAGTTAATTTATTATCTTAAAAATATATTGATTTATTTTTATTAATCTATTTAAGAAGTTCTATTAATTAACCAAGTTTCAATTGTTTCTAATATTTAATATTTTTAATAATTTCTGAAACTTAAAAAATACTTATCAAATTATTTAATTATATTTTCTTAAAACTATTTTGGCTTTTAAGTCTTTGGTTTTTGCACTCTTTTTTGGTAAAAATTTTTATTAAAATTATCATTACAAACTCTATTTCTCAATAAATTTTGACAATTTTTGTGTATATTTAATATGTTTACTAATTACTGAATTTTTTTAAAACACATAAATAAATCTTTATTAATTTCTTATGTTCTACTTCAATACTTAAAAAACTTTAATTTTTATAACTTAACATCATTATAACTTCTTTTAATATATTGTACGTTTTTTTAAAAATTATAGAAAATTTTTTAAAACTTTAAATAATTTAAATAGTACATTCTTTCACATGTAATAGTACGTTTTTTTAAACCTTATGAATTTCCAAGTCCATGCCCATGGACGATGTCAGGGAAATCGATCCCAAGTTCTTACACTTGGTGCTTGGGATTAAGGTTTGATGTGATTTAGCAGCTACCTAAGCTTGACTTACAATTCTAAGAAAGTATTAGAGTTCAGGGATTAAGGAATAGAACGCCCAAATAATGTACATTCTTTCACAAAAATTTTAAAATAATTTCTTATTGCCACTTGCACATGCAAGCTTCTACGAAATGCTGGCGCTGACTTCGTGGACTATATGATGTAGATCGGGAGTCTGGAGCAGAAAGAAAATTAAGCAGTAGCTACACGAAGCGTTCATCTCCAGGAAAACCCCTCGCTCTAACCCACCCTTTCCTTTTTCAAGGAACAGCGAGCCAAAAGCCATGTGTGTCAACTTGCAGATTGATCCGGTCCGCGCCATCATCGACTTGTTTACAGCCTTGTCGGAGCCACTGCGATATCTCAGAAACCCCAAACCTAGACTTGCACTCCTTACCGACGCCATGAGCCAGATCAAAAGCAAGAGCGAGGACTACAACGACAAGATCCGTACGGCCGAGCTCGCTGGACAAACTAGTACCCACCAGATCATGGACTGGTTGACCAAGGTCGCCGCCGTGGATTCCAAGGTCGCCAAAATCCAGACTGACTTCCTCCAGCAGCGTTCTTGTCGGTGGTGCATCAACCGGCGAGTGGCGAAGAGCCTCGCCACCATAAGGGAATTGAACGCAGCCAGCAACATCGACCACGTGGCCACGAATTTGGCTCCGACAGGAGTGCAGGAGGTGTCCGACGTCCTGCCCGCTGCGGCGAACATGGGGACTTACCTCTCCCAACTCCAGGTCTATATCCAAGACGACGGATGCCGGATCATCGGAATATGGGGCATGGGAGGCGTAGGTAAGACGACGCTTTTACAAAGCCTCAATAACGAGCTGCTGTCATCTGCGGAAGCCGACCATAGCCCACAACAATTCGATCATGTCATCTGGGCTGTAGCTTCCAAGGACTACAGGCAAGGAAATCTGCAGCGTGATATCGCGCGGCGGCTGGGTCTTCCCTTGCGCAAGGATAGAGTCCGACAAGCCAAGGAGATATTCGACTTCTTGAAGAACAAGAACTTCCTTCTCCTCCTCGACGACCTGTGGCAGCCCGTGGACTTTGCCGCGATAGGCATCCCTCAACCTCTCCGCTATGGGGCCACAGGAGGAAGTACCACCAAGCATAAGGTGGTGTTCACCACTCGGTTAGAGGGCGTCTGTGGGCAGATGCAGGCACGGCGGAAGATCAAGTTGGAGTGCCTTAACGTGGAGGATGCATGGAGGCTCTTTCAGGAGAAGGTGGGAGAAGAGACGCTCCGTGCCCACGCCAGAATCCCAGAGCTTGCTCGGCGTGTCGCAAAGGAGTGTGACGGCCTCCCGCTCGCCCTCGTGGTCATCGGTACCGCCATGAGCACGAAGAAGACTCCTAAGGAGTGGCAGAACGCCATCACCTTGCTGCAGAAATCCCGGCCGTACGAGATCCACGGCATGGACGACAAGATCCTGCCCAAGCTCAAATTTAGCTATGACAATCTCGCCGACGACATCATCCGCAAATGTTTCCTCCTCTGCTCGCTGTGGCCGGAGGACTTTTCCATCTCTAAGACCGATCTCATCGAATGCTGGATGGGTCACGGGCTTGTGGGAGAGGGCAAACTCGACAACATCAACGAAGCGTACGACAGTGGACACGCGCTCATCGGAGGACTCAAGGCGGCGTGCCTCATTGAGTCCGGAGACGACGAGGAAAGGGAGGTCAAGATGCACGATGTTGTTCGCGACCTCGCACTCTGGATCGCCTCCGATTGCGGCGAGAAGCACAATAGGTTCATCGTTCAAACTGGTGAGGTTGGCGCTGAATATGCTCAGAGCGAGGTGGAGAGGATTTCTCTTGTCCGCAGCCATCTAAGTGACACCTCCGGTTTGCCGACCAATTGTTCCAAGCTCGAGACTCTGATGCTCCAAGAAAGTATCTCCTTCAAGTCTATCTTGACAGGCTTTTGTGATGGAACATTGGCCTTGACGTACCTTGATCTCTCTTATACCGCCATCTACGACCTGCCCTCTGAAATCGGCCGTTTGGGTAATCTCCGGTACCTCAACGTCTCCCACACCAACATCCCATCTCTTCCATGGCAGATCGGTTGTCTCAGTGAGCTGAGGTTTCTCTTGTTGCGGAAGCTAGATTCTATCGTTATACCTAGCGGGGTAATTAAGAAACTCGTGAAGCTCTCTGTGATCGACATGACCGATACTTGGTGCGAGAGCTGGCTGGAACTCGCTGCGCTGCGGGGTTGTTTGAAAGGCGTGGGACTCGTCCTGGAGGCGGTTGAAGACCTTAAGCAGCTTGCCCGGCTCTCAAATGTGCCGACTTGGCGCTTGGGTATAAGGAAGCTAGTGGGATTGGTGGAGCCTCTGCAATTGCTTTCACCATTACAGCTAGGTAGCCGCAGCATTAGATCGAGCATCCAGTCACTTAAAATCGAGTTCTGCGAGAGCTTGCAGTTGGTGACAATGGACGGTGATGGTGGCATCGGCAGCAGCTCAAGCTGGTGTCTTCCGAGGCTGGAGGAAGTCGAGCTCAGGAGCCTCCCGGAGTTGAAGGACATTGTCTGGAGAGGAGTTATTCCTGCGGACTCGTTGCCGAGCCTTACAGTGCTGAAGATTTCCGCTTGCAGCAAATTGACGAATATCTCATGGGTGCTCCGACTCCCGAGCCTAGAGGAGCTCACGGTGCACCGTTGCGGCGAGATGCAGCAAGTCGTCGATGAGGACCAAGGAAGTGATGCAGAGGAAAATGTTGTGACCAATGAGGCATTTCCCAGCCTTAAGAAGCTCTGTTTGAGCGAATTGCAAAGTCTGAGAATGTTCAGCGGTGGATCTCTAGCGTTTCCATCGCTTGAGGTGTTGCAGGTACTGAGGTGCCCGGAGATGAAGAAGCTTCCTTTTGGGGCGGAAATGGCCGGCAAAAGGCTGAAGGAAATTTGGGGGGATAGGGCGTGGTGGGATGCGTTGCAGATGGAGAACGAAGCAAGGGCCGCCCTTCAGCCGCGTTTCAAGAGAAGGGAGCCACGGTAGAGGATTCGGTCTACTGGTTTGGTGTAGTGTGCTGAATTTTTGATCCAAACGAAGGTGGGAACAAAATGAAAAAGTGATTTCGCATAAAATTTAAATTACTTTTATATTTAAAATATGCTGAATTTAAAGAAAAGGTCAAAAAAAAAAAAAAAACAAAAAACTTAGAATCTTAATCGAACTAAAAACTACATCATAAACTTAAATTATTATCTTTTTTTTATTTTTTTTAATATTACAAGCAAAAATTGCATGCTATTGAAATAATTGAAATTATGAATTAGTTTTCCTAAGTTAATCCTGAAGATTAACATGAATGTTGTCAATTTTTAAAAATTAATGTAATTGATAATATAAATTACACAAATTTATCATATCATCATTGTTAAATATTGAACATATGACATGTTAATAACTCTAATCAATACTCATGTATTTAAATAAAATATGATAAAGTGTGTACTAAATTTATTATACTTCTATGACTTTTTTTTTCTTTTGGCTCTAATAAACTTTTCTTATATAATCTATAAAAATTGTAATAAATGATTATTAAAAGAAAGGAAGAATAAAAAAATGAATAGAAAAAATATTTCTATTTCTCAATATCAATAGGAAATATATTATAATTTATTTATAAATTTTAGAAGATAAAATCCTTTAAAGATAAGTATAAAAATTATAGATATAATATATATTTATCTTATCTTAAATAACTAAACATAAAAATTAGATTAAAGGATAGCCCAAAAGGCTTGGTGGATGCAACAATTATCGATCCTGTGTATAAAAATTCTAAAATTCATTGGGCTGAAACTTTATCACAATTAACATAATTCTTCTTTTCCATCTTTAATCTCTTTTCTAAACTTGTTTCAATCTTAACCTTCAATTTAATAATACCATGATAGCATCACTTTTTTTAAAATCAAAATTAGAAAAAAAAATCATGTTTATTTCTTAATCAGTCAAATAATATATTATAAAAATGATATTTGTAATTATTATTTTAAATAATATTTAAAAATGACTTTCTAAATTTTATTTTTTTAATTAAAACTGTCATTTTTAAGATAAAAAATTAATAAGTGAATGATAATGACAGTTTAGGGAAAAATTTTAGTATGAATGTTGCCTTTCAAATATTATTCTTCGTCAAACACATGCTTTCATTATTCTCTTAAATGATACATAATTAACCAACCAACCAAATAATTAATGTGTTGATAATCTTTAGAAAAGCATTGTCAGTTTCTTAAACAGAAGCTTCCTTGCACACGCCGTCGGTCGCATGTCCGACAAAGCGAGATTAGACTCGAGAGCTTTTCTCAACACATTTAATGTACCATATCCTGGAAATTGCTATATTTAGATGGAAGAATTGAATTAAATTCATAAAAGTCGTAGAGAACAAAGATTATTTTTGTTATAATTTTTTTATTAGTAATTAGGAATGTTTAAAATTTTTATAATAAATATTATTAAAACGTATATATTCAGTATTTTTATAAAAAAAATTAAAATTTTTATTCACTCTAATCAGAGAGAGAGCACAGCCCGGAACAAATGATAATAGCTGTCCATCGTATAAAAAACTTCTCAACCAATCCAAAACTTCATCTTCACCTACATAATTTTAATTTTATTTTTTTTAATTTTTTTCAAACCTTTTTTTTGATAGTCTGTAAAACCTATCCAAAATTTGATGGCTTCAGGTTTGACATGAACTAAAAAATAATAAGATACAAATCATGGAGCAGTTTCTTTTGTCTCTCTTCATAAAATCCAAACCAATTCGCATAATTTGAGTATTATATTAATGCATTTTAGCCAAACAAAAATATTCTCAAATATATCATGCTTAAAAATGATAGAACTGTTAGCAAAACCTCCAATACTACAGATCATACAGTTGTTTCAAATTCCAATACAAATACATGAAAAGCATAATCAAGCAAGCAAGCATTTAATAAGCAAGGTCAGATCGAACAAATGGTGCCCCAAAAGAGAGTCCTGCTTTACACAAATCCAGAGCGTGTCCAAACTTTCTCAGAGTGAAGTTTCGACATCCAACTAATGCAGGAGTGAACTGAACAATATGAGAAGACTGATCTCATCTGTGTCCCTGAGGTGCACCGACACCGCGAGAAGCTATATCATGGCCTCCCGTCTGTAAGGCTGAGCCAGCCGAGGGGCCATAGGGGTTCCGGAAATGCTGTCCTCCATAGGCTGATAAAACTTCCGTTGATCCATATGGATTATGGACCTGAGCCATCATGTGAGGGGAAGGATTTCCAGCTGCAGCAGGTCCTGCACCTGTACTATGTGCCTCATAGCCAGGAACTCTCTTAGAGTCATAGTTCAAACCTCTTGGTGGCTCATAACTCGGAGCTCTCGATACGTCATAATGCGGAGCCGCAGATGCATCGAATCCGACACCTCTAGGAGCCTCATAAGACGTGCTTTTGACTACATCGTACACAGGTCGAGGAGCAGGGCCGGAACGAGCAGGAGCCCCTCCAAACTGAGCAGCACCACCGGCCAGCGCATTTTCCTATGGTCCAAAAAAGTAAGTATTAGAAAAGCAAACGAGTAAGCAATGTGTGGTCAATCAAGTGGATTGTTCTTGTCTTTCAAAAGAGAGGCTTAAGTTTTAAATTCCAGACAAAATTCTAGGTATTAGAAAAGCAAACGAGTAAGTAATGTGACAAAATTCTCAAATTCTTTTGAAGAAACAGCAATCCTTGTTCATTACTCTTCATCTACGTACGTTCTATCTTAAAAAAAAAACTATGCTATCGACAATTTTATCCTTCCATCCCAATTTTAATTCGAACCCATTATCTACAATTTTAAATTCTAGACAAAATTCTCAAACTCTTTTGCAGAAACAGCAATCCTTACGAAAAAAATTACTATTTTTGACGTTGGCTTGTTTTTCTTTTCAAATATTTTTCAAAAAAATTGCATAACTTTTTTTGTTTTTTTTAAGGAAAAATATACCTTAAGAAAAAAATTAAACAAAAATTTAGTTTCAGGAAAATAAAAGGAGTTTTGAAAGAAAGAAAAATTAAAAATAAATTATTTCAAAACTTGACTTCAAAAGTATACTAAAAAGTTTTAAAAAAAAATTAAATTAACTAATGTAAATTAATTAATTAAATTTAAATTTAGAAGAGATTTTTGAGAGTTTGACAAACTTGAGTCCTAAGAAAATAAATTGGTAACATAGGCTTCTTGATTCACAATATTAGCTATAGAACTTTAAATTGCACATTAGGTTAATCAACAATTATGGTTATAGGAGTGGTAGATCATATAAGGCTAGATCGACTGGAATGAGGACTTTTAAATTAGTAAGAGCAAAAACTTTAGATTGGTTGGTGCTATTATTATTAACACTAATAAGAGCAAAAATTTTATGGGGAAGCTACTATGTCAAAAATCATAAATGTCACTATTTTAACTTGTGGGCAATCTCTAGACACTACATAAGTCAATGCTCATACCAAAACTTATTAGTGAAGCCATTGAAGGTAAAGTTGAAAGAGGAAATTCAGAATGACTAGCGAATTCCAACAAAAATGGAACCCTGTGATGATGCCAATAACACAGCGAAAGCCTTGGCATTGTGTAAACCTATCCCACATCTCGTTATCCTACCTTTCGTTAACACATATAGAAGAATTGTAACATTTCATTCTTATTTCAAGTGTAGCGATAAAACACACAAGCTTATTATAGACAATAAGCACTATATGAATGTTTTCATTATCTCTATGATCAGTTGAAGGAAATTAATATAATAGACACATTCAAATCTTATTAGATTGTTTGCATAGATAAAACTTTGATTCTAATTAACTAAAAATACATTGTACTGATCAAACATAGCATGATATTCTTTTAATCATGTTTTATTTGGTTGGCATTGCTTATACCCTTGAAAGAAAAGAAAAAAAAAATTATTTGAATTTGATGAAACCAACGAAGGAAGACTCGTCTAGTCCCTTAGGGAAGAAACCGTTATATCGATTGAGCCATAATCAATTTGAGCATGCAAGTCAAGAGAATGAGATAGCATATGACTTGGTGATTAGAAACTTGGGAAACATTTGATGTGATTCTTTAAATTTTGACAAGTCTTTGTAATTGTTAAGAGTTATAAGGCACTTATCTTGAAGATTTATCAAATGACCTGCCACCAATGAGGAATATCAATATGCAATAAATCTCTTGTCAGGGTTATCCTTACCAAATTCACGTCATTATCAAATGAGTCTAACTAAGCATACTGAGTTATAAAGACAAGTAAAGGAATTGTGCTAAAGGAGATTTATAAAGGATAATTTGTCACCTTATGTTGTTCTTATCCTCCTTCTAAAAAGTTTGCAACTTGGAGATGTGTGGACAATCAATTCATAAATAAGATAATGATCAAGTATCAATTCTCAATACCCAGGCTTTATGCTCTAATCACTATGATGATCGAAACAACTATCTTTTCAAAATTGACTTAAAGAGGTTATCACCAAATTTGGGTGAGGGAATATGACAAATGAAAAACTGTTTTTAAGATTAAAAAATATTGTATAAATAACTAATTAAGCCATTCAAGTTTTCAAATGTGTCAATTACCTTTATGAGAGTTATGGCATGTGTTCAACCATATCTTATGCTCTTACTTGTGCATTTCAATATACAATAGGACTTGAGTTCACTTTTTTCATTTGTGACAAATCTTTGAGATATCTCAGAAGGAGAAATTACATGTGAACCTCAAGAAGTGCAACTTTATGATAGCAATATATGACATTACATGATTCTTATTGTCACCTTTCATTTTTTTTCGTAAGTTTCTTGTTTCTGCTAACAGAGATTTTGTTTTCCTAATTTATTGTCTTCAAGACAATTTTTTTTTCAACAAAAAAAGTCCATTAATTTTTGTTTTTCTTACTAGCAACAATCTACTACAAAAAAAAATACAACATTCTTTGTATTTTCAATTTTACATACATATAATTTTTTTCTCACAATTTGCATATAATAACAACTATTAATCTACTATTGATATGACTCCTTATGAATCTCTATATAAAAAATAATATTAATCTCTATTATGTTGGTTTGAGGATAGAAACAAGTTATTGGGCCTAATTTTGTTGATGATGCTATAGAAAAAGTGAAGCTAATTAAAGAAAGAATTCAAAAAACATAGAATAGACAAAAGAAATATTTTGATAATAAACATAAGAATCTTGAATTCCAAAAAAGTGATCATGTGTTTATCAAAGTCAGCTCATTGAAAGGTATTTTTAAATTTGATAAAACAAGAAATTTGAAGTTAAAATATATTCTCATTCCAATTCTAACTTTGGATACTATTTTACAAAATACGAAAAAACTCATACATTTAGGTGATTACAAGACAAGTTGTTACACCACCATAGGTTTATTCAAGCACTACCATTGCTCCCATCAAGGGTAACCTTAAGAAAGGGTAGCATCTATGGACTCAAGCAACTACCCAACCCTACGAGACCATAAAGGCTAAGTTGGTTGAGGCCTTAATGCTAAGGTTACTTGATTTTAGTAATCTTTGCGGTGACATGTAATATCTTAGCTGTTAACATTGGTGAAGTACTCAACCATGAGTGAAATCTCATTATGTTCTTTAATGAGACATTAAACAATGCTAGGCAAAGTTACTACAACTATGATTAAGGATTTAATGTTGTAGTGTAAGTATTGCATTATTAACATCACACTTCACACCTTGTGAATTTGTTTTATTATCCAATCATTAGATGCTTAGATACGTTAACACACAATAGAAGCTAAATATTGAGCACGTAATTTTGTACACGAACACCACATTAATGTTGAGAGCAAACCCATAGATGTGTTTGGAATGATTGTTATACTTCACACCATGAGCGTGAAGATAGGTTCAAGAAAATGACACCAAATTATTTCGAGTATTTTGATCTTAGTGAGATATATTCCAATCTTGTAAAAAAATTCCATCGCATGAAATCCAAACTACAAGCTGAAATGTAATGTCTGTTTTGTGACACTCAACATTGCATTGCCCACTCATCACTTCGAGAGTTCCTTATAGTTGAGATATGCTGAATTGGGATATCAGGACAGTTTGTGTCACGCCCCGCCTAAACTATCACTATAATCTACTGATAAAATCAGCTAATCAGAGCATAACAGCATATAATTGAGGACACAACTGTAAAACTAGGCGAGGGTGACGCAAACAAAATAAAACTGTTACCTTTATAATCAACAGCAACTTCAATATATGCATACCTGTCACTTGGGAAATCCTGTACAAAAATTACAAAAAACGAAATAACAGATACGTTTGTACAAAGTCCCATACCATCCTAAGCACCCTCTCTCTGTGAATCAGTGGCATGTCCTGTAATGTAAGTAGGAGAAATGAGCTTATAAAACCCAGTAGGTGAATGCTATGGCTACAAGGATATAACATGATGAATATCCAACAACATGTTTTATCTCAAATGTAAATATGGCAAAGATAAATCTGAAATCAGCATGCAATGAATCAAGCAAAGTATGCAATTCATTTCTTCTTCTTTTCAATTCTTTTTTTTTTTTTCTTATTCATTTTTTTTTTCTTTTCTTGCTGGGTCCCAGACTTTCCCCATGATCCACATCCCCCATCCCTATCATATCATATCACATCTCTATGGCATCTATCTCATCTAGAGACCATTGCCCGTAGGCATATCGTGGCTGGCCAAGCCTATCACGTCGGACCATCCCCGTATCTCAGCCCTACACAAAGTGCTAGCCATATACGAGATGTCTCGATCTCTATCACGTCGGACCATCTCCGTATCTCAGCCCTGCACAAAGTGCTAGCCATATACGAGATGTCTCGATCTCATCATATCCCTCCGCACTCAGCCCTGCACAAAGTACTAGCAATGCGGGGGAGGTCTCTATGCCATCTCATCATGCCCAGCATCCTGTGCTGGTGCTCATATGTCCGGGGACTACTGGGATGCGATCTAGGGTCAATTCTTTTCTCTTTTTTTTTTTACTTTTCTTTTTAGGGAATTTAACCCTTTAAGAGGCATAATCGATACCTCTACACATTTTCTTTGGCATGCTTTACATTTTACTATACCATAGTATCATATTGCAAATTCTCATTTCATTTTCATATAATGCCATAATATTTCAAAGCCATGCTTTTATAATAAAATAACAATCACTACTTACATTACTATTTAAATAAATTCACCTACCTGAGTTCCTGAGGGTCCTGCCATTCTTTGGCCTCTTCCTCTTCCCCTTCCTTTTCTTCTCAACACTTCTTTTCAATTTCTTCCCCCTTTTTAACACGGAGGCTGCCGCCGACCGCTGCACGGTTCAGAAATTCCCCTCGGATCAAGCCGACACTCGCATGCAACCCTCCTTTCTCGGCACGAAAAACGAGAAAGGGCTGCACCGCAAGAATTCCAAAAATCAAAAAAATACTTTCCCTTCTACGGTTCGAGGAGAGAGACCGCTCGGGAAGAGAGAGAAAAGCTCGGGAAAGAGAAAAGGGCTCGGAACTTACCCGGTTCCCCTCCTCGCTGAGCTCGGGACCCGAAATCGCCGCCGCCGAACTCTCCCTTCTTCCGATTTTCGTCAGGACGGAAACTGCTGCGGGGGAAAAATCGTTCGCATGGTTCGGCACGAAGAACCCTAATCCTTTAATTCCTCTCGGGGTCGGGGCGTACGAGCGCACGCAGCGACACGCGGATCGCCTCGCGTCCGACACCCGTGCGTCTCTTTTTTTTTTTTTTTTTTTTAGGATATTACAATCTCCCCCCCTTCAAGAAATTTCGTCCCGAAATTTTCAGAACAACTCTGGATACTGAGCTTTCATATCTGCCTCAATTTCCCAGGTTGCCTCAATATCAGTGTGGTTCTGCCACAATACTTGAACCATGGGAATCGCTTTATTTCTTAGCACTTTCTCTTTTCGATCTAGGATCAGAATTGGCTTTTCTTGATATGTCAGATCTGGCTGAATTTCGATACCTTCTGTATCATATCGAATAATATGCGCTGGATCTGAAACATACTTCCTCAGGAGAGACACATGAAACACATCATGCACTCCAGCCAACTGAATAGGTAAAGCAATTCTGTATGCAACCTATCCTATCCTTTCAGAAATTTGAAAAGGACCAATAAATTTGGGCTTCAATTTCCCTGCTTTACCAAATCTAAAAACTCCTTTCATAGGACTAACTTTGAGGAAAACATGATCTCCCTCTTGGAATTCAACATGTTTGTGCTTGCTGTCAAAAAATTTCCTCTGTCTATCCTGTGCAGTCCGTATTCTTTCTTTAATCAGTTTTACTTTTTCTGTGGCATCATCCACAAAATCAGGACCAATAAGCTGTCTTTCTCTACCTTCAAACCAGCATAGAGGAGATTGACATTTCCTGCCATACAAAGCTTCATAGGGAGCCATCCCAATGCTAGCCTGATAGCTGTTATTATATGCAAATTCCACTAAAGATAAGTGGCTCTCCCAATCTCCTCCAAAATCAAGAATACACAGTCTCAACAGATCTTCCAAAATTTTAATTACTCGTTCAGTCTGGCCATCTGTCTGTGGGTGGAAAGCTGTACTGAATTTCAACTGAGTACCAAAAGCTTGATGTACCTTTTTCCAGAAATGAGATGTAAACTTTGGATCTCTATCAGAAATAATCTCCTTAGGCACACCATGCAGCTTCACAATTTGTTTTAAATACAGCTGAGCTAGCCTTTCTGCTGAATAGGTGACTTTAATGGCCAAGAAATGCGCACATTTAGTCAACCTATCAATTATTACCCACACACAATCATGACCTGCCTGTGATCTAGGCAAACCCACAACAAAATCCATTGATATACTTTCCCATTTCCACTCAGGAATGGGTAAAGGTTGCAGCAAACCACTAGGCTTCTGTTGTTCCCCTTTAACCTGGTGACAAATCAGACATTTTCTGACCCATTCTGCCACATCTCGCTTGAGACCAGGCCACCAAAAATTTTGTTTCAATTCTTGATACATTTTTGTGCCTCCAGGATGGATAGCATACTTTGAATTGTGAGCTTCACTAAGCAACAACTGTTTCAATTGGAGATGATCAGGAATACATAACCGGCCTTGAAATCTCAACACATCATCTTTATCTAGAGAAAAGTCAGATATCCAGCCATCCCTGATTTTCTGAATTAGTTTCTGACATTCTTCATCTTGCAACTGATCTTCTTTAATAGACTGCAGCCAATCAGGTCTGATAGACAACTGACCAAGCAATAAAACATTTCTCTGCAGTTCTTTCTCTAATAAAAGTCTATCAATTTCAAATACAGTCAGCTTCTCAACATCTTGGGATAAAATTGAGCTAACATAAGCTCTCCTGCTCAGCGCATCAGCAACCATATTAGCTTTTCCTGGATGATAGATTATTTTCAGCTCATAATCTTTGATGAATTCAAGCCACCTTCTCTGTCTCAGATTCAACTCTTTCTGATCAAAAATGTATTTCAAGCTTTTATGATCTGTCAATATTTCACATTTCACTCCATAGAGATAGTGCCTCCATATTTTCAAAGCAAAAACTATTGCTGCCAATTCCAGATCATGCACTGGATAATTTTTCTCATGAGGTTTCAGCTGTCTAGAAGCATAAGCTATCACTTTGCCATACTGCATTAACACAGCCCAAACCTTGCAATGATGCGTCACTGAAAACCTGATAGCCTTCAATTCCTTCAGGCAATGTTAATACTGGAGCAGATGTCAACTTTTCTTTCAACTGCTGAAAACTTCTTTCACAAGATGCATTCCACTCAAATTTCACAGCCTTCTGAGTCAATCTTGATATTGGTGCAGCGATTTGAGAAAAACCCTGCACAAATTTTCGATAAGAACCTGCCAAACCTAGAAAACTTCTGACTTCAAATACATTTGAAGGTTGGGGCCAATTTACAATAGCTTCTATTTTCTAGGGATCCACAGAAATCCCTTTTGCGCTAATAACATGCCCCAAAAATGAAATCTTAGACAACCAGAATTCACATTTTGAAAATTTAGCATACAACTGATGCATCTGTAAAGTCTGTAATACTGTATGCAAGTGTCTTTCATGATCCTCGACATTTCTGGAATACACCAAAATATCATCTATAAACACCACAACAAACTGATCCAGATATTCTTTAAATACTCTGTTCATCAAATCCATAAATGTTGCAGGGGCATTGGTTAGGCCAAAAGGTAACACCAGGAATTCATAATGCCCATATCTAGTCCTGAAAGCAGTCTTAGATATGTCATCTTTCTTGATTTTCAACTGGTGATAACCAGACCTTAAATCAATTTTCGAAAATACTGCTGCACCCTGCAACTGATCAAATAAATCATCAATCCTCGGCAGTGGATAACGATTCTTGATAGTAATTTTATTCAACTCCCTGTAATCAATACACATCCTTAAACTGCCGTCTTTCTTTTTCACAAATAAAATCGGTGCTCCCCATGGAGACACACTGGGTCTAATAAAACCCTTGTCAAGCAATTCTTGAATCTGGACTTTTACCTCTTGCAATTCAACAGGGGCCATTCTATATGGTGCCTTGGAAACAGGTTCCACTCCTGACATCAACTGGATTTCAAATTCGATTTCTCTGTCTGGAGGTAAACCAGGCAACTCTTCTGGAAATACCTCGGGATACTCACAAACTACAGGAATATCCTGCAACTTCCCAAAATTCTGATCTGATAACAACACAGAAAGCAAAAATCCTTCATTTCCTTTCTGAAGCAATTTACAAGCTTTCAACACAGAAATGAAAGGAATTTTCCTTCCTTTCCCATAGTAAATTACTTCTTCTCCCAATTGGGTTTTCATCTGCACTCTCTTTTCCATACAATCAATTTTGACTTGATGTTTCACAAGCCAATCCATCCCCAAAATAATATCAAATTCACTTAGGGGTAAAATTATCAAGTCCACAGGGAAATCTGTTCCCTGAATTTCTATATTTCCATTTACACATTCTTTTGCTAAAATTTCTGAACCATCTGGTAATTTAACTAATAAAGCAGTTTTCATGATTTGTAATGGTAACAGCAAATGATCACACACATGCTGAGCTACAAATGAATGCGATGCTCCACAATCAAAAAGAACTGATACCGCAATATTTTTGAAAGATAAAATACCTGATATCACATCAGTAGAACGAGGAGCATCCTGCTGAGATATAGCATATACTCTCGGCTGTCCACTTTTGCCAGCTGGCTGACCTCTGCCTGTGCCACCCGATGCTGTGGTAGATGCTGTACCTCGACCTCTGCCAGTACCAGCTCTACCACCTCTAGTAAAACCAGTGGGTGATGAGGCCATCCCAGATGCCGCACTAGCCTGGGGACAATCTCTAGCTATATGCCCTGGCTCACCACAAGTAAAACATTTGATCTGGCCACCAGTCCGATACCAACAAATCCCTCTATGAAATTTTCCACATTCTGGACACTGAGGGGTCTTTCCAGTATCTGTATCGGTCCTGCTACTGCTAGCTACAGATCCTGATTTTCCAGTACCGAATCTCTTACCTCTGAACTTTTTGAATCCCTTTTTAAAAGATGTGGTCTCTCTGATGGCTAGGGGTTCTTCTCTTTTTCTTTCTGCACTTTTCTGCACTTCCAGCACCTGCAAGTTCTGTTCTATCATTCTGGCATTTTCCACAAGTTCAAAGAAGTCAACTGTTCTGAAAGAAATTAAAGCAGATTTGATTTCATGTTTCAATCCTTTTCTGAATACAAAACAGCGCTGCTCCTCAGAACCAAACATGTCAGGCACATGTCTCGCCAGAGTGCTGAATTTTCTTTCATACTCAGATACTGTAAGGGCACCCTGAACCAGAACAGAAAGATCTTCCCGCATTCTTTCTCGGGCAGATAAAGGGATGTAGCACATTTCAAAATCAGCTACAAATTCTGGCCATGAGATTTCTTTTGTTGGCCTGCTCTTGAATTTAATCCTGTGGCGTGATTCCCACCAGTCCACAGCCTCGTCATCAAGCACCAAAATAGCTAAAGGAACTCTTCTGTGCTCTGGGCAATCCATGCCCTCAAAAATTCTTGTCATCTGCTTAATCCATCTCTCTGCAACTAAGGGATCTGTTCCTCCAGCAAAGTGAGGGGGATGCATGTGATAGAATTGATTTACTGCCTTATCCATCATGAAGCTGTCATCCTCCCTTCTCATTTGTTGTTGCGAAGAAGATGAAGCAATTGGCATTTGAGCATTATCAGAGCCTTGCTCTCTTTCTTCATTGCCAACAGGAGGTACATTTGCTTCTCCTCCTCTAGATCCCTTTATTCAACAAATTTGCACATATCAATTCTCAATAATTCAACAATTTTCACAATTATACGTATGTGCTTTACTTAAAAACAGGTATGACATATACATGCTGTGCCAGTGTCCTCACTCAAATTCTTAATTCTTACAATCGGGTGCTCTGATACCACCCTGTCACGCCCCGCCTAAACTATCACTATAATCTACTGATAAAATCAGCTAATCAGAGCATAGCAGCATATAATTAAGGACACAACTGTAAAACTAGGCGAGGGTGACGCAAACAAAATAAAACTGTTACCTTTATAATCAACAGCAACTTCAATATATGCATACCTGTCACTTGGGAAATCCTGTACAAAAATTACAAAAAACGAAATAACAGATACGTTTGTACAAAGTCCCATACCATCCTAAGCACCCTCTCTCTGTGAATCAGTGGCATGTCCTGTAATGTAAGTAGGAGAAATGAGCTTATAAAGCCCAGTAGGTGAATGCTATGGCTACAAAAATATAACATGATGAATATCCAACAACATGTTTTATCTCAAATGTAAATATGGCAAAGATAAATCTGAAATCAGCATGCAATGAATCAAGCAAAGTATGCAATTCATTTCTTCTTCTTTTCAATTCTTTTTTTTTTTTTCTTATTCATTTTTTTTTCTTTTCTTGCTGGGTCCCAGACTTTCCCCATGATCCACATCCCCCATCCCTATCATATCATATCACATCTCTATGACATCTATCTCATCTAGAGACCATTGCCCGTAGGCATATCGTGGCTGGCCAAGCCTATCACGTCGGACCATCCCCGTATCTCAGCCCTACACAAAGTGCTAGCCATATACGAGATGTCTCGATCTCTATCACGTCGGACCATCTCCGTATCTCAGCCCTGCACAAAGTGCTAGCCATATACGAGATGTCTCGATCTCATCATATCCCTCCGCACTCAGCCCTGCACAAAGTACTAGCAATGCGGGGGAGGTCTCTATGCCATCTCATCATGCCCAGCATCCTGTGCTGGTGCTCATATGTCCGGAGACTACTGGGATGCGATCTAGGGTCAATTCTTTTCTCTTTTTTTTTACTTTTCTTTTTAGGGAATTTAACCCTTTAAGAGGCATAATCGATACCTCTACACATTTTCTTTGGCATGCTTTACATTTTACTATACCATAGTATCATATTGCAAATTCTCATTTCATTTTCATATAATGCCATAATATTTCAAAGCCATGCTTTTATAATAAAATAACAATCACTACTTACATTACTATTTAAATAAATTCATCTACCTGAGTTCCTGAGGGTCCTGCCATTCTTTGGCCTCTTCCTCTTCCCCTTCCTTTTCTTCTCAACACTTCTTTTCAATTTCTTCCCCCTTTTTAACACGGAGGCTGCCGCCGACCGCTGCACGGTTCAGAAATTCCCCTCGGATCAAGCCGACACTCGCATGCAACCCTCCTTTCTCGGCACGAAAAACGAGAAAGGGCTGCACCGCAAGAATTCCAAAAATCAAAAAAATACTTTCCCTTCTACGGTTCGAGGAGAGAGACTGCTCGGGAAGAGAGAGAAAAGCTCGGGAAAGAGAAAAGGGCTCGGAACTTACCCGGTTCCCCTCCTCGCTGAGCTCGGGACCCGAAATCGCCGCCGCCGAACTCTCCCTTCTTCCGATTTTCGTCAGGACGGAAACTGCTGCGGGGGAAAAATCGTTCGCATGGTTCGGCACGAAGAACCCTAATCCTTTAATTCCTCTCGAGGTCGGGGCGTACGAGCGCACGCAACGACACGCGGATCGCCTCGCGTCCGACACCCGTGCGTCTCTTTTTTTTTTTTTTTTTTTTTTAGGATATTACAGTTTGGATGGGACAAAATGTTGGCTATAACAGTAAATTGTTTCTATTATGCAAACTTTCATGGGATGTTACAAAAGTAACCATCAGTTGTTGGTTGTGTCAGATGGTAAAGAGTTTTAAGAAAAGAAGACCATATATGCCTTTGTCGACGTCACATCGCCATTAGGTGAAATCGAACATAAATTTTTTTCTTGCATTACTTTGTATCATTCATTGCCACAACCTTATCCTTGAGGTTGTCAAGAGGTTTTGCAAGTTGATATGATTTATAATCTTCTAGAAGCCCTCCAATACTTCAAATGTAGTGACGCTATTGCTTGGGAAGGTGACTCAACTACATGGCCTTTCAAAAACTATTATAACTAATAAAGCAACACAATTTATAAGCTACTTTTGGTAGACCCTTTGAAGAATAGTCGAGCTTCTTAACTATTTTTCATCCTTAATCAATATGATATAAGCTCTGCCATGTCAAAGAATTTGTCTAAAATGACAAACAAGTAGTAACCTCTTCATGTTTTTGATAAGCCTCCTAAAAAATCCATTAGAATACTTTCCCATCATTAATGTGTCGATAGTGAAACAAACAAACCATACATGTGGAATGGCTAGATAGGCTATACAACAGACTACACTCCCTTAAATGAACTTTTCTACAACACTATCATGACAACACTAAAGTGCTCAATTACTTTCAATTTATGAGCATCTTAGATATGATGTTTTCGATAAAGTAACCCATCTAATAGGGTAAACTCTTTGCTTTACCAACCTTCAATTCTTATACAATGCCTTGGTAATCAAGGTTTTCTACATATCTCAAAATATAGTGTTTATGCTCCTCTGACCACATCATATGACTATAAACAATCATAGATACTTACCAAGGCTCTAGATAGCATATTGACAAGTTTTTTGGGGGGCTCATTTCTTGTGTAACATGAGCAAATTGTATTACTAGATGTAGACCATCCATTTTGGATGTAAGCTTACCATATTTTGGATGAAGTTTGAAGAACTAGACTGCCTAGTAGATAGTCTCCAATGTTTCACGACTAAATGTTGTGCTAATAATTCTTTGTTGTACACAAGATAATCTCTCTGTGCACCACGTAAACAATCAGTGTAGCATGCTAAGGACCTTCGTTGCTTAAGAAGCACTATTCGAATGCCATAGCATGATGCATTTACCTTGACCTGAATGGTTTCTATAAATCAAGGACTAGCGTTGGTGCTTCACAAATAGTTGTTTTCAATAAGAGGAATTTTCTCACATATTCTTCATTCCACTCAAATTTTCTATTAAGTTCAGCTAAAACATACAAAGGTATAGTTACCTCAAAGTAATTCTAGATATACTTCCCCAATACTAATAGGATTCCATGGAACTCTTGACTTCTACCATGACTATCGCTTCTTGGATAATAATCCATAGACTCCTACTTTGGTTGCATAAATCTTGATTTCTTTATTTCTTACCTCAAACCCCAAATAGATCGAAGCGAACAATTGAAATTCACACTTCCAAATATTCAACATCAAATGGTGCAAGTGGAGCAACTCCAAGACCTATTGCACATGCTTTTTATGCTCTTAATATCTATTTATGAAGATTAGAATGTCATTCAAGAACACCATGATGAAAAATCCAAGCTAGAGTCATCAAACATCTCTCATCAACATCAAGGAAATGGATGGTACTATTGCAAAGTCAGAATGGTATAATAAACAACTCATACAATCTTTATCAAGCCTTGTACACAATTTTTCAAGAGTCTTGTAAATTGATCAGAACTAAGTGACATCCCGACTTCAAATCTAAGTAAAATTGGTGAATGATTCAACTGCTCCAAAATATCACCTATTTTTGGCATTATCAAATCTTGTTTATAATCTTATTATAATCATGGTAATCAATGCACGTGTACCACTCTTCATCCATCTTAAGTAGCATCACTATAGGTGATCTAAACAAAAAAGCTACTCAACTTCAAGAATCTTGTCTCAAGTAAATCCTTAACAAGCTTCTGCATTTCTTCGAGTTCTATGACCGAATATCTAAGACAGGTGCATATGACACATTGAAAATCCCATGCTCAATGTTCCATCTTAGGGGATAGCTGTGTGATTCTTCAAACATGTTGGAATGCTCGAGAAGTTCTTTCAACTCACTTCATTTTGTTTCAGATTACTAAACATCTCAACCAAGGCCCATTAGGTTTCTCATGTTATACTATTAATAGTACATTATTTCGATACGCATTTACAAATCTCTTCACTTGTTTTGCAATTAACAAATCCTTGGGTTATAGTTCTCAATCTCTACACACAAGGTACTTCTTCAAATCCTTCGTGAATTAATATTATTATAAAGATTAGAATGTCATTCAAGAACACCATGATGAAAAAACCAAACTAGAATCATCAAACATCTCTCATCAACATCATGGAAGTGGATGGTACTATTGCAAAGTCTGAATGGTATAATAAACCACTCATACAATCCTTATCAAACCTTGTACACAATTTCTCACAAATCATGCAAATTGATCAGAACTATGTGACATCTCGACTTCAAATCTAAGAGAAATTGGTCAATGCTTCAACTACTCCAAAATATCACCTATTTTAGGCATTATCAAATCTTGTTTATAATCTTATTATAATTATGGCAATCAATGCACATACATCATTCTTCATCCTTCTTAGGTAACATCACTATAGGTGATCCAAATGACAAGCTAGTCAACTTCAAGAATCTTGTCTCAAGCAAATCCTTAACAGGCTTCCAAATTTCTTCGAGTTCTATGACCAAGTATCAAAGACAGGTGCATAAAACACATTGAAAATCTCGTGCTCAATGTTCCTTCTTAAGGGAAAGCTGTGTGACTCTTCAAACATGTTGGAATTCTTGAGAAGTTCTTTCAACTCACTTCATTTTGCTTCAGATTATTAAACATCTCAGCCAAGGCCCATTAGGTTTCTCATGTTATACTATTAATAGTACATTATGTCAACATTCATTTACAAATCTCTTCATTTGTTTTGCAAATTAACAAATGCTTGGGTTACAGTCCTCAACCTCTACACATAAGGTACTTCTTCACATCCTTCGTGAATTGCTATTATTATGAAGATTAGAATGTCATTCAAGGACACCATGATGAAAACCCAAGCTAGAGTCATCAAACATCTCTCATCAACATCATGGAAATGGATGGTACTATTGCAAAGTCTGAATGGTATAATAAACAACTCATACAATCCTTATCAAGCCTTGTACACAATTTTTCAAGTATCCAGTAAATTGATCAGAACTAAGTGACATCCCAACTTCAAATCTAGCTAAGCAAACTTGGTGAATGCTTCAACTGCTCCAAAATATCACCTATTTTGGGCATTATCAAATCTTGTTTATAATCTTATTATCATCATGGCAATCAATGCACATGCATCACTCTTCATTCTTCTTAGGTAGCATCACTATAGGTGATCCAAATGACAAGCTACTCAACTTCAAGAATCTTGTCTCAAGCAAATCCTTAACAGGCTTCTAGATTTCTTCAAGTTCTATGACCGAGTATCTAAGACAGATGCATATGACACATTGAAAATCTCGTGCTCAATGTTCTTAAGGGAAAGTTGTATGATTCTTCAAAAATGTTGGAATGCTCAAGAAGTTCTTTCAACTTAATTCATTTTGCTTGAGATTACTAAACATCTCAACCAAGGCCCATTAAGTTTCTCATGTTATACTATTAATAATACATTATTTCGATACACATTTACAAACCTCTTCACTTGTTTTGCAATTATCAAATCCTTGGATTATAGTCCTCAACCTCTACACACAAGGTACTTCTTGCCATCCTTCGTGGATTGATATTATTATGAAGATTAGAATGTCATTTAAGAACACCATGATGAAAAAGCCAAGCTAGAGTCATCAAGCATCTCTCATCAACATCATGGAAGTGGATGGTATTATTGCAAAGTCTGAATGGTATAATAAACCACTCATACAATCCTTATCAAACCTTGTACACAATTTTTCAAGTATCCTACAAATTGATCAGAACTAAGTGACATCTCGACTTCAAATCTAAGTCAAATTGGTGAATGCTCCAACTGCTCCAAAATATCACCTATTTTGGGCATTATAAAATCTTGTTTATAATCTAATTATTATCATGGCAATCAATGCACAGGCATCATTCTTCATTCTTCTTAAGTAACATCATATAGGTGATCCATATGACAAGCTACTCAACTTCAAGAATCTTGTCTCAAGAAAATCCTTAACAAGCTTCTGCATTTCTTCGAATTCTATGACCGAATATCTAAGACAGGTGCATATGACACATTGAAAATCCCATGCTCAATGTTCCATCTTAGGGGATAGCTGTGTGATTCTTCAAACATGTTGGAATGCTCGAGAAGTTCTTTCAACTCACTTCATTTTGTTTCAGATTACTAAACATCTCAACCAAGGCCCATTAGGTTTCTCATGTTATACTATTAATAGTACATTATTTCGATACGCATTTACAAATCTCTTCACTTGTTTTGCAATTAACAAATCCTTGGGTTATAGTTCTCAATCTCTACACACAAGGTACTTCTTCAAATCCTTCGTGAATTAATATTATTATAAAGATTAGAATGTCATTCAAGAACACCATGATGAAAAAACCAAACTAGAATCATCAAACATCTCTCATCAACATCATGGAAGTGGATGGTACTATTGCAAAGTCTGAATGGTATAATAAACCACTCATACAATCCTTATCAAACCTTGTACACAATTTCTCAAGAATCCTGCAAATTGATCAGAACTATGTGACATCTCGACTTCAAATCTAAGAGAAATTGGTCAATGCTTCAACTACTCCAAAATATCACCTATTTTGGGCATTATCAAATCTTGTTTATAATCTTATTATCATCACGACAATCAATGCACATGCATCATTCTTCATTCTTCTTAGATAGCATCATTATAGGTGATCTAAATGACAAGCCACTCAACTTCAAGAATTTTGTCTCAAGCAAATTCTAAACAGGCTTCTAGATTTCTTCGAGTTCTATGACCAAGTATCTAAGACAGGTGCATATGACATATTGAAAATCTCATGCTCAATGTTCCTTCTTAAGGGAAAGCTACGTGATTCCTACATGTTAGAATGCTTGTGAAGTTCTCATTTTGCTTCAGATTCCTAAACATTTCAACCAAGCCCCATTAGGTTTCTCATGTTATACAATTAATAGTACATTATTTCGTTATGCATTTACAAATCTCTTCACTTATTTTGCAATTAACAAATCCTTGGGTTATAATCCT
This sequence comes from Vanilla planifolia, assembly GCA_023846275.1. NCBI lineage: Eukaryota > Viridiplantae > Streptophyta > Magnoliopsida > Asparagales > Orchidaceae > Vanilla > Vanilla planifolia. The sequence goes on along the minus strand of CM043866.1, from coordinate 17,650,652 downwards.
CAACCTTTACACACAAGGTACTTCTTCACATACCTATCCCAATAGTAGTGTGAGTCATGTATAGCCTAGCAAATAACAAGAGGCAAACATTTGCATATTATCTTGTCAATGTAATCTTTAGTAATAACAAGCTCTACTTAACACTGCTACTCAATCTTCATCATATTATCAATCTACATTCATCCAATGGAATATAGTCAAGGGTGAGAAGTGATGAAGTGTGGCATCATAGAAGTTGTTGCTATGTTTAAGTTGGGTTAATCATACGTGAATAATGTACCAACACATTCGAATTTATGAAATGAATAAATTTGTTGCATTATTATCTCATAAAACATATTAACATTTAATTAAAATTAAAATATTTCAAAATATTGAAATAAAAATAATTTTAAAATACTTCAAGATAAGTCCAATGATATTTATTTTGTCTCAATTAAATTTCATTTGAAGTTATTATGAATTGTTTAAGAATAAAAATAAAATAAAAAGATTAACTAATTAATTACTTAAAACCTAAATCGAATTTATGTCACACCTATTCCTGCATGTCACTACTTTCACATTCAATTAAACACCATTCCTTTACTTCAAAACCCTAACTCTCACTATAATTGTTTCGACATTGAGACCAAGTTAAGTAAGTGGAAGCGAGGAAATTTAATGTCTTGTAAAAGAGCTAAACATGAATTCCTAATTTAAAAAATTTTTGAAAGATCAATAGAAGAATGAGAAACTTGGATCTATTTCACTTGTACATGGTTGCAACTTAAATATCCCAAGTGTAAAATGTATTGAAGGATTTAATTTTTTTGTAATTTGTTTCCAATTTTGCACTTCTCATGCCTAAGAGATTCGATTACAAGACTAACAAATATTCTAGCTTCAATTAAGTTAATCTCCTACTAGAAATAAGATACACTAGTTGTTTCCTATGTTAATAAGATTCATTTGGATTCTGGTTTTCTATTTTGGGGAATCAATTTTCTAATTAAACACCATTTTATCTAAACATCTTGCTACAAAGAACAAGAATAATTTGTCTACACTTTCCTCATGATACTAGATCTTTCTCTAAATACCTAAAATCTGAAAGTAATATGGCTGTTGAAATAGGTAGCTCCTCAACAAAAGATAACCCAAATCACATGAGTGCTCTCAATCATGCACCTTTTTCCATCATCGACAATCATAAATTCAATGTTCCCAAGCAGTTTACCCGTTTATTTCCAAAAAAGGTCAAATACATCAACAGGTGAAGCCTCTATAAGGGATATCTAAAATTATGAATGTGGAAAACAAAGACCAGTCTTGTCAACTCGAAGCTCTTAAATTCTATGACAAACAAGACTGGAGAGGATTTTCTATACAAAACAATGCAAATATATGGGAAGTTGCAGCGGAAGCCTATTATGATGTGGAAAATATGTCCGAGTAATTTGATATTCAACGATTAACATCAAGGAGACTTCACCATCATTCAATATATTTTAATACTCTTCACCAAAACTAGTAGTAATTAGAGACAAATGAAACCTTTTCTAGAAACAAAAAAAAAAGAAATTCATCAGCAACAAAAGAGTTTAAAGTGTAAAGTATTATCCTTTTGGGGGAGAAGGATGGATTGTTAGTGTGGATGATTTTGGAAGATATAATCGGGGGACATGTTTGGTTAGATTCCATTTGTATACTTGGTGAAATTTGGCATATCTTAACCAAAGCTTTTGCTTGGGCTCATCGTACATTTGTATGGTCTGGAAAGGCTTACTTCAAGTTTACAATCAAATTATATGAAATGAAAGAAGAGGCTCCGGGGTATGGAGAGGACCTCACCGTTTAAGAAGTTGCCATAAAAATGAGAGAACCCACTATTCTTTTTTATTTAACAGCAGCAGAATTTATTATTTTCAGGTCGGATACCTAGAAGGAAGAAAAAATCATGGTTGGGAACAAAGAATCACTTGTCATATGAGAAGCACTAGAATTAAAGACATTAAATTTACTAGAACAAGAAGTTGAAACAAAAGTAGAAACAATATGAGAGGTAATAAATAGCTGAGGATAATGTACAATATCACTATAGTTGTTCATAATAGGATCAAAATAATAACAACAACAAGCCATGCGGTCATAAGATAACCTATTTTTTCCGAACAACAATCTGATTAGCAATTAACTCTCTAACAATGCTAGTAGAGTAGAAAGAAGTAAATGACCACGACCTTATCTGCCACCTCAACCAATACTACCACAAGTCCAAAAACCCCCCCTCTAAAACCAACAACAAGAGAAATATGTTCAAGGATCAAGGAAGACAAAGCAAAAAGCTTAGTGACTCATAGAACAAGGGAGCCAACAAGATATTTGGTATCTTTGGTTACATCCATATTCTTCAAGAGTTAAATCGTCCAAATGATGAATACCACAAAATATAATTGATATCATTAAGTTTAATAGTGACACCAATGATTGAGAAAGTCTTTGTATTAGAGAGAGAAGTTGAACATACTATCAACAAATAATGTCAAAAAAATAACTAGCAAACTTATTAAGCATTTTTAATTGATGAGAAGGAAAAATAGTCTCCATGTGATCCATCAAGATATAGAACAACAGTTGGTGGCATCCCCATGAAGGAGGCTTCAATTGGCACCAAAGATGAGGTGATTGGATGACAACACAATAACGAAGCATAAAGGGAGACAACTCAATAAGATCATGTAATAGATAGAGCAACACAATAGAGAACTAGATAATAATGAAAGGGATGGGACAAGAGGGTAACAATATTGGTTTTGTTTTGATCACTCGAGCTTATAGGATTTGCATGGCCCAAGGGCTCACACTGCGGATGAGGGGTGTAGGGGTTAATTAATAGGTGAGAGAAGAGTGTGGTAGGGGCTAACAAGACTATTTGTGAAGGGATTGCAAGAACATGAAGTCATGGTGGAGAAACACCTTGCCCTAGATATCATGCTAACGAGGAAGAAAGGGTTATTTCATTGCCTGAAGGAAGAGCTTATAAAATAGACAAATAAAATAAGTACAATTGATAAAAAAAAGGACAATATTACAATGTTATGAAAGAAAATTCTAAAGATGTTCATGAGAATATTCTCATGGTTAATCTTCCCAATATCATTGATATTATCCATAATATCCTTCACAATATTATATTTATAAATGAGAATTATATGCCATTATTCAATCTTTAAGATATTAGAACATTATTTGTCTCTTATAAAATTGGTATTATTATCTAATAATCAACCACTTAAATATAAAAATTCTCAACCCAAATTATCTACTAGACATATTAAAATGGATTTGTCATGCAAAAATATACATTTATTTTGAAATGATGCAAGGGAAGTGAAAATAAACCAACTTATGCATTAAATACAATTGCACTTATTTTAAAGATAATGAATATTAAAATTATAGGATTTGACAAAATAAAAAATGATAATGCTAATTGTCATGATTTTAAAAATATTTATTTTACTTTATTTGTTGATTCTAATAAGCTTTTAAATGACAATGTGATATGGGTATTTGTATCATTCGAATAAGCTTTGTATACCAAGTACTCAAAAATTTTATCATTTGGGAAATTCATGTAGGATGCTTTAATGGACATTTTGGTAGTGACAACGCAAGAAACCTAATAGAAGTTCGAATTTATTAGTTTGGTGTGATGAAACAAACTACGATGGTAGCTATTGGTTGTCATGTTTGGCAAATTTTTAAAAGTAATAGCAAAATACATGACTATCTGAATTAAAGAAGCTCAAGAACATGCTTATGGACTTTCTTTTTAAAACACTTCCATGTCCTTCTAGTTGGGTTTAGGGATGAGAATATTAATTCTACCGATGCATCTACTAAGCTAAACCTATGGAGTCGTCCATGCCTAAGACTTATGTTGATGCCCTTGTTGATTTTTCTTTTCCTCCTGACAATGCTTTTTTTAATAATATTTCACCTATTAATATTTATATGCACAATGCTAGAACTAGCATTCTAAGCTTTGCTCAATGATTGCCATGTGAGTTATAAATTATAAAGATCATTCTAGATGACTAAATTGTTAGTTCTATTAATAAGAGATATCAGAGACATCTTGCATGTTAAAGAGGCCAACTAGATTCCAAGATCACATGGGTACTTGCTAAGCATATGGATTGAATGGGTGAAAACATGCCACACATATACCACTTGGACCACTCAAAGGGGATGAGTGATTTTAAGCTAAAAAGAAATGATAGAGTTGATAAACTTGGAGATACTTACTACACTTGGAGACAAAAAGACTATTAAGGCATGGTCTGATGCATGTGTCTATTCCAATTGTTGCTTTAATTATTTGGTTCAAATTGACTTTACATTTTATTGGCGTCAAATATTGTAAGAATCGTTTAGACAATCATATTCCAATGGACAAGTTGTGTTGTGACTAGATGGACTTTGGAATGTTTCTAAGTAGGTGTTAAGGGATGAGATAGTGGAGACCAAAAGATATAAATTAACTTCTAAGCATGTCCCAGATTTGGCATCTGAGACAACAATCAAACATTCTATCACCCCAATTGAATAATGAAGGCCAAGAGGGTGGAGATAGTGAATTTTTCCATTCTTTTGATTAAACAATTAATTTCATGATAGATCTTGGAGAAAGTATCATCCAAATGGCTCTAAGGGTAGGGTTTTTTAGTTTGTTTTTCCTATTTAGGCTATAAATAGTCATATTTTATTCAATTTGTTGAGACTTTTGATGACAACAAATATTCTAACCTTTATTTGAGTAATTGTTGGTTTAAAAGCCAATCTATACAAAAATTGAAAATCCAACTACAATCAATTATGATTATAACTTTTGTCTTCTTTCCTTAATTTCCTTGCATGTGATTTGCCCTACAACAAATTGTCATTCTTGTTATATTTTGTATTTATTTCAATAACTATCACATGAATGTGATCATCTTTGGAGTGTTTCTAGTTTGTTTGTACATTGATCTAAAATCTAAGAAATTTAAGACAAGAATGTGATCTTTAACATGAAATTCTTAATTTTCTAAAAGTTTTCTTGTTTACGTTAGATTATCTTGATTTGACTGAATACATAGATTGATATCAAGAACAAAGGTGATATTTTGAAACCTTTGTAGCTTTCAATTTTGTTTGGATATATTACATCATTGAAAAGCAATCATAGATAAGCTTAATTTGGAGTAGAAATTAATGTAGCTTTAAAATCACACTTTTCTTATACTTTTGCATCAAAGGAAAATATTAACATTTAATTTGTCAAAAATAATCATCTCTAACTTTGCTCAAGAAATTTATTTTCATTTGTAGCTTTAATTTATTGGCGTAGGGTTATGCCTTCGAACAACATAACACCAATAAATCAACAATATGGTAACAATACCGATAAGCTTTTACTAAATAGACAATTAAATATCGTTTAGCCTTATTTCATTTAAACACATGCTTCATCACGCAAGTTTAAGCAGCTTGTTCGCCTTGAAAAGTGATGATCGTGATCATATGAGCTATTTCATGTTAAAAAAAATAACATAACATTTTTTTTACAAAATCCAAACATCAAGGACAACACTTCATCATTCAATCAAATGATTAAAATTCATAATCTTGGTACTCATGATGTCAATTTTCTTGCAACCTAATCTTCAAGTTTCCTATTCTTGATCATTGATCCATGGTTCTTCCATCATGACTAATAATGGATGACAAAACACAAATAAAAAAAAAGATTATTCTTTGAGTGGTGAACCCTCACCAAAAAATTAAATGAGCTAAGTGCTTTCAAAAGACCTAAACTCAAGAAGAGGGATAAACCATTCCATAAAAACACAAAATTATATATAAGATCATCATACAAAAAAATAGACTGTAATGAAAAGAATTAAATAAACATCATCATATGTCAAAAATGATCTAAACATTTTTAAACCATAACACACCAGAAGCTCAAAAAAGTAATGATTAAAAAACCCCAACTCAATATTCTAACTAACTAAAACAAAACTACTAATTAAAGAACTTCTAAAATAAATAGAACTAAAACCATTTGTTACAATTAGCAAGAAATCTTAACAATATTCATATTATCAACATGCATTTTCAATTAGTACAAATCTTTTGAGAGCAATGAGGCACAATTAAGGCTACGTTAGTTTCTTGCTGGATTGAACAAATGGAGCTTGCACGGAGCAGCATCTTGAAACCATTTCAAGTTCACGCTAAGTTTGAGTTTAAGCAAAACTAGGAATATCATGCGCAACTTGAGTCCAAAAACACTGATAGATGCCCATTGTTAGACAACACCACAAACTAGAATGTTGTCTAATGCAACAAGGTGGCCACTAAATTGGAAATCATAAGAAAAATGACAAATAAAAAGTCTCAGCTGGGAGCTTTCTTACTTGGGAAACACGATAGCCATCTTCATAAGTTTGTCCCAAAGGATGTTGTATAGATGTATCATTCTGCTTGTATCCTCCAATGCTACCATATTGCCCGCCTAAATGAAGAAATACAAAAGAAATAAGAAACCAATATGCTAGTTGCATGCCGTTAAAGTGGATTTACAGTGTAAGTAGATTCATGCCTGCCTTATCTGAGTTATTAGCATTGGACAACTCTTTATGAAGTTTTTCCACCTCCCCCAGCATTGACACATAATTCTTTTCCATTACTTGAAGTGACTCATAATGATCAATTCGCAATTTTCTTTCATAGTCATATGTAGCCCTACGTAAAGAAGGTATTAAAAGCATTAGATCCTGTTGAAGGTTGAATCTGGAAAAAAATTATGTAAGCATATCAGTCAATACCTGTAATGCTGATACTCTTGCCTTAGAGCATCTAACTCAGATAATAATGAAGGAATCTGTTGCGCATCACCATGGCTTTTCTGTAGTTCCTGGGTTAACTGATGCACTTTGGAAAGCAGCTCATGTCTAGCAATAGCCAAGCTTTCAGCTTCAGCATGAGCCGTCTGCAAATCAATCTTAACAGACCCAGAGGCTTTCAAGTCAGCTTCCATCTTTGACAACTTATCTAAGGTTGCCCTCATTTGCTGTTCATGCTCCAACTTTACAGCAGACAAGTGAGCTTCTATCCTCTGCAATTCATGCTGTGTGGTAGCTAATTCATGCCGCAAAGCTGAATGAGTAGCAGCAAGCCGGTGGTTTTCCAAATCAAGTGTCTGCATCTCCATGTGCTGCAAAGCAAGTTTTTGCTCCACAGATTCTGGAGGAACCATCACATCAAAGGGCAATGCACCAAATGGTGGGCGAACAACAGGAACAAAAGGCTCAGGACGAAACATGCCAGGACCAGGGACTGGCCTTCGCATATGAGGTGGTATGTGTCCCTTACTTCCCATTACAATCAACTAAAATAGCCTGTTATATATCCAAAAAAAAAATGTAAATAAACATGGGAAGGTTTTAGATTTAACAGGAACTGGTATGGCTCATTGATTTAAAATTGGTTTCAGTGTGAACCAGTCTGAAACTGTCATTGAAACTTGATTTCTGATGGTTTTTACGAAACCATTACAATGCCTGATTTGACCAGTCACTGCCAAAAAAGGCCGAAAATAGGCTGGTTTTGAATATTTTATTTTTGTGAAGATTTGTTAGTACTCTCTTAATTTCCATATAATAATTTTGAAAGTTTAGTGTAGCCTTGTTGGTGGAGATTTTGTACTGCCACCTAGGGGATTTGGTTTTGAATTCCAGACTACTTAATAACTGCACCTTTCTTTTTTTTTGGTTTCTATTTTGTTAAGGATTTATTTTATTTTTAAAATACTTTTATGTAAAACTAAAATGTTCTAGCACAAGTTTCAGCGTGTTTGCTGCTCTATCCATAAAGTTGTGGGTTCAATTCTTAGGAATATTACATTGTTTTCAAATTAAAAAAAAATATTTTAGTTTGTTTACTGACCCTATTTTTGAGGTGACTATTAAGCAAAGATACTTTCAAGCTTCACAAAATAAGCTTCCAGCAACTAAAACAATATGTTACTTGAAAATCTATGATTACATTTTTTTTTAATTTAATTTATGCAATATTATAGTTTGATGACCATAAAAATGGAAAATTAGTTTATGGTTTTAATTTTAAAACATAATGTTGCCTTATTCTTTTATAAAGCATCAATCAAAACTGAAAGTGAAACTAAGATCTAAACCTGTCAAAATTACCAGAACCTAAACTTTAAGAACAGAACCAAAGCTGAAACCGGAACTCCAAACCAGTGTCTTGAACCATTTCTTGAGAAGGAAACCTTTTATGGATCTATAGCAAAAGCAGAATGCAGAAGAAACTCGTGAGATTGGAAAGAAATCATATTGCATTTGAAAACGGTCAGAAACACCATTGGATATAAAGAATAGGGAATTGGTCATGGAAGAGATATGATCAAACATGATAAGGGTTTACTAAGCCTCACAACACAACAGAGGAAAAACATTATACACATTATGCCCGGCTTCCAGAAAGCGTCGAACACTAGTGTTAGCGATGAAAAGTTTAAATTCGCCAAGTATTTCGTGCAGAAGCTTTACGATAACGGATTCTAGGTTTTGATACAATTTTACATAGGACGGAGAAGAACCAAGACGAAGGGATTAAGATAAAAAGGTACAAAAGGGTGGCGAAGGAAAGAACCTGCTCCGGCCGGCAGGATGGAGAAGACGGGAGCGGCTGATGGTCGACAACAATGCTAGCTATGGGCGAGAACTTGAAATAGAGAAGATCAGCAGTCGAACAACAATGCCACTGCCTTGCAGAATTAGGGCAGGGGCGGCAGTTATATGTTACTCTATTTACCTTTTAGCTTATTTTTTTCTACGCTCATAATATTCTAAAAAATTAGTCAATATTCTTTGTCATCTTATTGCTTAAAATCAAGTATTTTTATGTATTATTTATTTATTATTTTGTTCACATAATCTTAAGACCTGTTTGGCAATATTTGGGTTTTACTTTTCTTGAGATTAATTTAATTTAATTTTAATTATTTTAGTGAGATTAGAGGAAAAAATATGTTTGAATCTATTCCAAGATAAAATAAATTAGACCGAAATTATGTTTATATGTTATATTAAATTAGGTAGTGTTAAAATAAATTTATGTTTGATAGTTATTATAAATTAAATAATAATTTAACATAATAAAAAAATGTTAGTATGATTTACTATTTTAAATTTATTATCATAATTATTTATTTTGCTTCAAAATATTGTCAAAATAATTATATTATTTTATTAAAAATAGCAATATATTATAAAATATTATAAAATAATATTTATTTAAATTTAATTACCTATATACTAATCCTATTTGAAATTATTATTTACGTAATTAATAAATATTAATGAATTAAAAAATAAATCAAACCAATCAGGTTTAATCAAAGACTCTTTTCAATCCAAAGTTTGTTGTGATTTGTTTTCTATTTTTAGGTCGTTTAAGCTTCAGTTTTTTATCCAAATCTTTTACTTATTATTATAACTAAATTTGATAGATTTATTTTGTAATTGCAAAAATATATAATGAGATTATTTTATAACTTACTTATTTTTAAATGAAGATTATAACTTTTGATTTCCAATAGTTTGCTATAACATCATTTTCAGTATTATAGTTTGTCAATTTATAATATAAAAATAATATGTTAAATATAAAATATACTATAATATCATTTTCAATCATATCAATCAATAATTTATAATATAAATATTAAATATTAAATTCATGCATAATTAAATAATGTTTTTAGCTGTAATAAAAGATTTTAAGTGGGTTGACATGACATAACAAGAAAAATTAATATGCCAAATAAGAAATGCATTGTATATGAAATTAGAAAACTTGCCATCAACAAAGCTTAGCAAAAAAATGTCTATTTGTCTGAACTATGAACGAGATTAGTTGCAATGGAGTGGTTAAAAACGTTGAATTTTTTAGAACGATGAAGTCCAATTGAATGCAGACAACTATATTATCAAAAACTTTGTCATGGGATGTAATTGATGATGGCTTCATCGAAAAGTTTATTAAATATCAATTTATTTATATATTGAATTATATTTTGAACCCTTTAAGTAATTTGTTTAAATAGTTTGTGTGATACTAAGTTTTATTATATTTATCATGGTATATTGAAGTTCAAGACAAGTGATTTTTCATGATAATATATGTGATTATTGGGTAGGCTCATAATGCATTTGATGACATAAAAGACATCATTAGAGAGAAAGTGATGGTTATTATAGATGAATTCACACGTATGAAAAGATTTTTAGATTTTTACATGGCAATTTTCTCATAGTATATGATAAATAATTAGAATTTATTTAGTGATGTTGTTGGAAAGTGTTATTTGAAAATATAATTAAAATAAAGTGATATTTAATATAATTAAAAACTAATTTTGAAATATATATTGTGTATGAGGATAATATTATTTTTTGAATTAAATAACAATAATAATGATTGTATTTGATAAGAATAATCTTTTTAAAACAATTTTTTAAAATAGTATATGATGGATCTTATAAATATTTGGTATTATGATTTGACTACAATGATCTAATTTAATTACCAAGAGTTTGTTTAATGAACTATCGTAGTTTAAAAATGAGATGACGGGAGTTTGGAAAAAATAAATAAATAAATTGTTAAATGAACTTTGTTTAGTAAAATATAGTTGAAAAAGAATCCTTAAATTGATTTTGATTTTTTTGTGTGAATTCTAAACCATTCTTAACAAATTTTTATGAGTTTTATTTACTAAAATCAGAATTCTTAAATTGTTTTTAAATTTTTTGAGTAGAAAAAAACTTTTTTAAAATGAACTGTTAAATGATTTTTGTTTAGTAAAATATAATTGAAAAAGAATCACTAAATTGATTTTTATTTATTTTTTTGTGTAATTCAAAACCATTCTTAACTTCTTTTTATGAATTTTATTTAGTAAAATTAGAACTCATAATTTGTTTTTATAAATTCAAAAGCATCTTTATCCTTTCTGAAACATACAAAAGTTAAAACAACAAAAATATGTTTTTTAGTAAAAATAAAGAGGTGTTGGTCCCCATCGAGTTTTGCAACTATAGTTTGGTAGTTGTATCGAATGCTAATTAATCTTGAATGAGCAATGTGATGCCCTTGTTTACCTTTAGATATGATTTTAATTTAGAAATTTTAAAAGAAACAATATTAGAACATATTTCAAATAAATGAATTTAAAAATTTGTGAAATTTCTTAATGTAAAGATCTTTGCAAGATAGCTTCTAATTAGAAGGGTTTATAAAACAACAAATTGGATCAAATGCTTGAAATCATCAAAGTAAAGATGGAAAAAGCACAAATGTATGACATTAATTATATTAAAACTTTAATCTCTTAAATGAATTCTTCTTCATCCAATTCAAACCCTAAGGCACTCATTCATATTTAAATGAAATTGGATATTTTTTTAAGAAGCATCATATCTTAAATTCTTTTTCACCCAAACTATTGTGAAGATAAGCTTAAAAACATATTCCATCACCCCTTTAAAGCTTTGAGAACTAGACATGGCAATCATAGAGTTCAAATGATTTCTATACTAGCTTTGGATGAATTGAAAAAATATTTATATGTTAGGCCCATGCAAGTATGCAAAAACATTGCTTATGAAGTAATGAACTAAGAGAGTTAGGCTTTGTATGACATTGTCTCATACAAAAACTTAAAAAAAATGCTCATAACATATATACCTTGTGCACTTAAGTGTTGAATAATCTTTGTTCTTGTTAGTTTTATTTGAAACATAAAGATTTAATGAAAGCTTGTATGTCATCATTATTAAGGGAGTATAATTCTTGGGACTTTAAATGATCATTACAATCCAAAAATAGCTACAATCATAGATAAGTGCTTTTGCAACTAGTGTGAAGGTTTGAACTTCAAATGCGATATTCTCTTTCTCCTTGAGGCAATCCCTTCAAACAAGATGGCTCTAACTCGCACAATTCACTAGCTCGTATCTTTTCTTCCTCACTAAACAACTTAATGCATTAGCCCAAGATGCTTTTAGCTTGCACCATGCATTGGCTTGAACACATTCTTTCTTATAAAAGTCATATAATATAATGTCTTAAGATGTCATTATTTTCTTGATGTAATAACTTAGATAATTTCTTTCTTGCCAAAACACTTAAGCCATTAATCCAAGATCATGTTAGATCACTTAATGCATTAAATAGTTGTTTGCTGGGTCACCTTGTGCACCAAAAAGGATTCTTTATTGAATTTTGTTGGTTTAAAGACAAGCCCAAATAAGAGAGGGGAGAACATTCATCGAGTAAAATGACAAAAATAAATATTATTTTTTCATATGAATTTGGGAAACTCAAATTCTTTTTTTATCACATGGACTTGCTTGTGTTATTGTCTCACAAGGGTATTACAAAGACAAAAATAAAAAGAGCAAGGATTTTTATTAATAAATATGTATCAAATAAAATAATAAAATCTTATGACATGTAAAGTCTAAAGCCCATAAAAAGAAGAGTTTTTAAGAATGAAATAAATCATGACATGCAAAGTCTAAGCTCAAAATTCTTACGTGAAAGGGAAGTTATTATTTCTTACCTAGTATCTATATGCTTGACAAAATAATGTTGATAATCATCACTATTCGTCTAGTGCACATCAATATTTGTCAATGTGCCAAATTCACCAAATCAATTCTTAATAAATATTTGATAGTGGTATAAAAAATCGTCATTAATTATCTATACCACATCAATACTAAATTTCGTCTTAGCAAATATCATCATCTCTAAACATATACATGATTAAATGATACTAATAATCATCAATAATTATCTAGATTACATTGATATCAAATTTTATCAAAGCAAATATCATCATTTCTCAATGAGTACTTGATAGAGTGATATTAATAATCATCACTAGAAATCTAGTTCTTTTGTAAGGTTGCATTATGAGTTAAAACATCATATGCATATTAATATCTATTAATATACCAAAGTTTATATAAGCAAACATTTTCAACTCACAAACATGTAATTTTTTTATTCTAAATTTTCATGTATTATTTTATTTTCACCTCAAGCACATGTTAATGAATGCATGCCAGAAGTAACACTTGATAATGTCATTAGACATTGGTAGCAAGAGTAATGAACACTTCAATTTTTTGTAATAAACTCAATTCTAAGATTTATTAGGGAGGATTTTGTGATTTCTCATAGAATAGTATGTTCTATAGAAAGAAGATAAAAAATGACTTGATAATATCATATTAGAGAAGATTGATTATTGAAAAATATGAGTACACTTTTTCTTAGATGCCTAGATATGTGTAATAAGTGACAATTGAAAGCAAAAGTGTTATATAATTTACAAAGGTTTGCAAGACTCAATTAGAAGTGTTATTTCTCTCATGGAATTCTCAACATATAGAAAAACTAAAAGATGTGTCATGATGAATCAAATGAGACTAATATGCTATGGATGGTTGGAAGGAATTAGTAAAAAGAAGACGCATTCCTTTTACAAAGTTGGAACATATCCAAAAAGTCTATGATAGTTGAGTCAAGGTCTCAAGCTATAAAATCTAGAATGAGATGCAAGAAAATATGTATTACATGTAGTAAAATTCACTAATAGGAATGTTATTAGAAGAATATCAAGTATTTTACTTGTACTAGGTTTGAACACTTTATTGAAGATTATCCACAAGTTGTAGTTTCAATCAAGGATAAATGACAAGTTTCATCAACATAATATCAACTTGCTCAACTGAAGATCAATGTAATCACACAAAAGAAGAGTCAAAAACATCATGATGACATCTCAAATACTTTATTATAACTTATAAAATTTTTTTGTTTTGTCATGAAACATCTCATCTACTTAGTTCATATAGATCAGATACAAACATGGTGGTAATTGAGTATTATATTTTTAGTCATCATACTTATAAGAAAAGAAGATAAAGCAAATAACTACTTAATGAAAACACAACAATCTCTTAAAAATATTTAATTTAAAAAGAAAATAATGTGATGTAAAATATTAAAAAATATGGATTTTGTAAGTATCAAAAAATTAGAGTTCTCTTTATCATTTTATTGCCATTAAGTGTACTTTACTTTAAGTTGGTTTCACATGGGCAAGGAAGAGCCCACAAACTAGCATTCCTTAAAGATATATATATAAAAAAATATTATCAGCACAACGTAAGGTGACCGCAACAAGTGGTAGCCCTTGAGTTACTTCACTTTCACAACAAAAAAAATAGATAAATAAATAAAAACTCACCAAGTGCTATGCACTTAAAAGATACTCTAATCACTTTTAAAAAATAATGATAACAACTTGAAAACTTATGAAAGAAATGTAAAATGAGCATCTGAACTTGGTTCGAACTTTGGGAAAGGAATTTGTAACATCACAAAGAGGCATGGGAAAGTATGCAAACTTTTATTTATTAAAAGTTAAAAATAATTATCACATGAATTAATAATAAGATGGATATGATTTTATAAGAAGTGGAGAAAAATGGTAAAAAATTTTAAAGGGAAAATCTATCGATTTGCAACGAGTGATTTTTTTAAAATTTGAAAAAGTAATTTTTATTTGTTAGAACGGAGTTATAAGTCCTAAATAGATGGAGATAAAATTTAAATAATAAAATATAAATAATTATGAATCCAATGATAAAAATTCTAAAAATTGGATAAGAAATAATCATTCAATGAAAATCAAAGTAATAAAAAATATTTTTAATTTTATTTATATAATTTTTTAGAATTAAAATACCTAATAATATCATAAAATTATGAAAATTTATCACATGTAGAATATTTTATTAGGAACCTAATAGTATAAATATTATGAAAATTAAATGTATTTTGTTCATCAAAAGAGAGATTGAAGTTATAGGAATACTTATTTAAATACATATATAACTTTTTACTAATGAATTTTTTTTTTTTTTTTTTTGCTAATAGAGCTTGTGAAATAACAAATTTTAGGATTGAATGGCAAGTTTTTGGAATTTGTTTGGACTAAATATTATTTTCTAATTTAGTAAAATTCCTAAATAGTGGAAGCGAATCAAGGGACATGAAATGACCATTGAATCTTAATTGTTGGCAATAAAATTGATAAAAAGTGATCCTTTTGGGAGAGGGAAAGTGTTGGGAAAGCAAAGCGATGGATCTTAGAAATAGTTTTAGGAAATATTTTGGTAAGCTAAGAAAGGTAAGAAAAAGGGGGAAGGTGCTTTAGTTGTTGTGGGATAGAGAAAGAAGAAAATTCCTTTGGAAGCATTAGGAAGGAGAACACATTCCTATTGGAAAGCAAAGAAAAGAGAAGGGTCAAGTTTTGGATGATTGTGAGGTCACATACAAGCAAAGAAAAAATTAATCCTCAACATGAGACAACTATAATGAAAATTACCATGTAACTAATGACGCATTTGATTGTTGTTTGACAAGTTAAATAGTTGGCCTTCAAATAACAAAGTTGAAACTCATGACAATTAGCCAATATATAGAATGTGTGATGCATTTAAATTGATGTGTGATATGAAATAATTTGGTGCCTTGTCATGTAATAGTGAAATTATTAAAAGAGTGAAATACAAATTTAAATTTTTATTAAAATTCTTATATGTAAATAAATAAAAATGATGGTTTATAAATGCAATAGTTTTATTAGTATAAATAAATTTGGAATTTGTGGATAAGTAGAAAGCCTATGTATTTTTTTACATAGTTGATTGATATATAATTCATTGGTTTGAATGAAGAAATAGATTAAACTCATGAATGTGAATATATGAAAATTCAATAGTTTAACTAAGTGCGTTTAATATGGTTAAGAATAGATAAACATTTATCAACTGAAATCTATATTTGAAATGATGATTACTATATGATATTATATACATTTAATATTTTGTATAGAAACATAAGTAAAGGAACATGTTGGTATAAGAAAATTAAATAAATAAGATTTTTTAATATTCAAAGGATAGAGCTGATTACTTGGTAACAAAAGCATATAAAAAGGGAAAGACCTCTAAGATTTGGAAATTTGGGTCTCCAAAAGGGTGTAGTTAGTCCAAAAAAAATTTGATATGAGTGAGCTTAAATATGAGAACAATATAAATAATTATAATCTGATATACATTTAATATTAATTTAGAACATTGGAAAGGTTACAACCAATATAGAAAATAGTCTTTATGTGTACACATGAATATAAGAATGATGGTAGTGAGTGTAACCTAATATAGAAGATGATTTGTGAGGTTTCATCTAATATTGATTCAAAACACTGGGTCCCAAAAAAGTGCAACCCTGTAAGAAAAAAATGCATGAAGATGTAGTGGGTATAACTCAATTAAGAAAATAAACCATAAAGGTGCTCCTTAATATGTTAATCTTGATATGATCAAGGTTGATATCGATGACTTAACTTTATGTCTAATGTTAAATAATAAAATTATTTGTTGATAAAAGATCTTGAAAAAGTGAAAGATGAACAAAGAAAAATTTTGAAAAAGTAAATTAAATGAATATAAAGAATTGAAATTTAAAAAGTTAGTTGTACTTATAAGCATATTTTATTTATTTTTTAAAATATAACAATTACTTCTAATTAGTTATATATTTTTATTTTGTATATGACTCAAAGCATATAGTATGACTCAAATATATTGACTTTGTCTACTAATCCTATGATAATTGACTTAGTGTATTTTTAACTTAATGATTACAAATACTAAAAGATACATTTATTAGACTCTAAGGGAGTTTTGATTGAGTTGTCAACTTAGCAGACTTGTTTATTTTTATAATGATGTAACTAAAGGACAATAATCTAATTTGGTTAACATTATTGCAACAATAATTTGGCATTTTTAGTAATTTAAAATTTTTTAGTTTTCTTTCTAAAACATCATCAATTTCCAAAAGTAATAAAATTATTTTAACATTTTGGGATGATATTATGAGGATACAAAATGTCTCAAAAGAAAGAATAGATATTAACTAAAAAAATAAATTATTTTAAATTATAAAAATAAATATATCATTGGATATATCTTTTGATGAGATAAGTCCAAAAAAACTTGTTTTGATCTCAATAGTTGTTCATTTGTAATATATATAAATCACTAAAACTATAATTTCCCATAATTTATCTTTCCCAATTCCCTATCATGCACTCGTTGATAGATCCCTTGTAGGGAAATCTCAAACTTAAAACACTTCTTATCGCATTGTTCGTCACCTCTTAATCACCAAAGCATTATAAAAAAAAAGTGATGTCATCCTTATGTCCATCTAAGGAGCCATGCAAGTTTCTTGAAACCCTAATCCCTCTCTCTCCCTCTCATTATTGTGAAGATGTCACTTGTGAGTGGTGAAAAGAAGAGAGGGTTCAAGAGAGTGAAGTAAAGGAGAGAGAAAGAAGGGAAACTAAGAATAGAGGCAATTGAAAAGTAAAGAAAAAAAATTAGGATTTATGGAACTTAATTAATGGGAGAGAAAGAGAAAGATGAGAGAAAGACAATTGGGGGAATTAAGAATCTATTTTTATTATAGAGATCTGTGATTTCTCAAACCCTAAATTGAGATGTATGCTTATTGGGCAAGTTTTATTGTTGGATTAGCCATGGTATCAAAAAAGCTTACACATAATAAAGTTTGTCACTTCTTGAAAGGATAAATTTGAAGATGAGAAAGTTAAGTACTTGTTGACAATTCAATGATGTGTCTGACATCTGATGTATCCTAAATGCAAGCCAGTAGCTGTTTAGAGAACCTATACAAGGGGGTTGAACCCCTCACTAGTATCATAAATTGGGAAAACATCAAAGAGAAAAAGAGATTTATATGATTTATTGAGGTAGACCTTTGTGTATTATTATTTTGTACATATTTGTGATGTAGTATTATTATGTTATAAATAATCTGAACACATTATGATTTGCATATAAGATACTGAATTATAATTGATCTACTTATAGTTATAAGCTTGTTGGGCTAATTGTTGTGATACATATATAATATTACATGTTATACTTAAAAAAATGAACGTTGTGATATATGAATACTTATAGCATACTTATTACATGCATGAGCATATGATATTATGATTAAACATGTATAACATCAAACTTTATTATTTGCATGAAAATAGATTATATTTATGATTTATACATGAGTATAAATTATTATATGCTTGATACAAGAAATGTGTAACTATACTATTGAAAAAATAAGAAAAGATATACACTAACTTGTAAGTCATATAAGTTAAAAGATTAAAATACTAATAGAAATTAGTTGAGTGATCATTGGGTTATGTGACTAAAAATGTTGAAAATAACATGCTAAATAATTGGCTAAAAATAACAAGAAACAAAATTTTTTAAGTGCTATGTGCATAGAAATATGAAAAATAATAAATGTGATTTCTACTATAGCTAGGAAAATCGAAGAAAATACTAGCTACTTATAGAAATAGGGGGAAGTAAAAACATAATCATCGAAAAGGGTTACTTGGTTAAAATGAAGTAACACTTATAAATAATATCCCATTAAGAAAAAAATGATAATCATGAGATTGCATATCTATGATTATTTCTTTATTGATGGTGGCATATCTATATACATAGCATGATTTGGTTTTATTTTTGCGATGAAAGCTATGATTACTTCTTTCTTGCTTAATTTACAAGTTAAAGACTTTGCATGTCACATAATTTAAATATTTTATTGATCGTCATATAATGATTGTGTTAAAATTTAGGTTGTTAAGCATAAGATAGTGGTTCGACTTATGTATTGGTACTAACGTTTTAGGTGCTTTGAGATGACAATACAAGAATAAAAAATGTCTAAAATATTTAGTTTTACTATAACATGTAAAAGTTCTATCTAATAACTAAGAATTATTCATATTACATTATAAGATATTATATCATTGTGGATGTATAGTAGACAATTACATAGATGTTGATAATCGTGTGGGATGTTATAAGTCAAAACTGTATTGTTATTTGATGCCTATGCATATAAAAAATAAATGAAATATAAGAGATATCCTATTTATTTAAAATCTATAATTTGAAAAGATATATTTAAACAATTTTAAGATCAATAATCTATATTTCACATTCATGATGAGAGGATGAGAATGTCAAATCTCCATTACAAGAAATGTGGACATTTAAACTTTTCTTATATGAACTTTAAATGTGTGGGTTTCATACATTCTATTATGATTAAAAAGGATATAATAAGATATATAGCTATTAATTTCCAAATAGAGAAAAATAACATACTTTTCAAAAAAAACTTTTAAAATAAAAGAGATTTTTAAATACAATATTTTCTTATAAGAATAATGATTTCAAAAATAAAGTAATCATATTATAGAAAAAGACACCATTGAGAAATATTTATAATAGTTTAGTCTTATTATATCAAGACATTATCTTTTTAGTTAACTATGGTGACACCTCACTACTTGTTTCTAAATTTTGGTGTCATGATAGTTATTCTTTTCTTAACATTTTAAGACATGTAAACTTCTTTCTTTGCTTTTTATAATAAACATAATAGAAGTAAGCCTTTAATATTTTAAATCAAATGACAGAAATATCTTTTACAATTATGTAAAATATAAAATTTTTTACATTTTTTTAAAAACATATTTATATAAATATTATTGTTAACAAATTCCTTATATATCTTTTTTGTTAAAATAAAATAAATATAAAAAACACATGTGTAATGATAATTATAATATTTTTTAAATTATCATATACTAGCTCTTAATTTATCTTGATAGGCCTATAAAACACATTCTTTTGACTAAAAATATTAAGTTAAAATAGACAAAACTAAATTGATACTGGTTTAATACCAAATAACTTTTTATATATGTAAAATATTATATTATTTAAGTAATCACATGCAAGAGTCATTCATAATACTACTATATAAATAAAATATGTGAATATTTAAAAAAAGTAAAATAACAAAATGCATGTAACTTCTTTATACATGAATCTTTTATATTTTTATAAATTGTTTACTTTTTTTTTTACTTTTTTTAATCTCTTCAGAGATTTGGATCAATAATATACCTTTTTAATTCAACAAATTAAACATATTTAGAAATATTTCACACTTAAACATCCTAAACAAAGGCTTATTTGGTTCATATAAAGAATATATTATTTTGACATAATATTTCTTACTTTGGATAACCTCGTGTTCCTTTATTTTGATCATTTATCTTCTTTTTACCAACCCCCTTTTTTTTATTCTTATTTTTTCCTTTTTTTCTCATTTTACTTTCCATTTTTTTCTTATTTTTGTGACTATTATCGTAAGACAACTTGACTTGTGTATTTATTATCACATATTACATCATTAAATGACATGTAATCAAAGTACAATATCATTCATATTCAAACATTACACATATATATAAATCATGATATAAAAATACTTATTTTTTTACCGCCATTAATAAATTTCACTTTGTAATCAATAAATATATAAATATTAACAAGCATAATGTATTAATATAATTATTTTTTATGCATGTCATGCTCATTTCATGTATCTCTAATTTAATCTTTGTAATTAATTATCTCGTAACCTCTATCTTAAAATACATATTATAAATAATCATATGCATATAAGCACGTATTTTTTCTTATATTTCAAAATTAAGTCGTGATCTCATCAAGGGTGAAGTCTTGCTCAAAAATATCTTTACTTATTTTTCTCTTTTCTATACTAACTATGGCTAAATGTTGCACTTCTCAAATTTCTCAAAAAACAACTTATTGCATTTACTTTGTTTTTCTCTTATTTTGTTTTTATTTCTTTTTCTTATCTTTGTGACTATTATCATAAGATAAATATCTTATGTGTTTATTATCACATAATTAAATCAATAAATAACTTGTAATCAAAATAACATATCATTCATGTTTAAACATCATACTTATTTATAAATTATAATATAAAATATTTGTTTTTATCATCATTCATAAATTTCACTTTTAAATCAATAAATATATAAATTTTTCAAGCATAATATATTAATAAAATTATCTTTTATGTATATCATGTTTATTTTATGTATCTCTAATTTAATCTTTATAATCAATTAATTAAAATCTCTATCATAAAATACATATTACAAATAATCTTATACATATAAGTACATATTTTTTCATACCTTTCATAACTAAGTCGTGGTCTCACTAAGGCTTAAGTCTTGCTTAATTTTTTGAGTTATTATAATACACAAAATTATGTACTTTTTTAATTTTTTTTCTTTTCCTCCTATATAACTCTCTTTCAAATCTTTTAAAAATATCTTCACTTATTCTCCTCTCTTTTTTACTAACTATGATTGGGTCCTATACTTCTTAATTTCTCAAAAGAAACTCTTTAAGTCACAACCATTTCTTATTTATACTTATTCTCATAACGTTTTGCATCCTCAACATTTTAAATGTCTTTAATAGTTGTGTCATTCATTTTGATACCTTTTCAAATCATATAATTTCATCTAAAAGGTTTTTGTCAATTAAACTTTCTCCTATATTAGTTTTCTCAATAACTTATTATATCGTGTTTTAAGTTTTGTAAAGTTTCTATTAATCATACAAGTATGACCATTACTTTCATATTATATGATTCATAATCTTGCACATCTACCTTAATTTTTTATCATATTATTATGATCTCATTATCATACTAATATGATATTACCATTTCTCTTATATCATATTATAATTTTTATTTATGATATAACCTTTTGTTTATCATATTATATGCTATAGATCATCTTACTAAACAAAAACTCTTCGATTGATTATTTGTAAGCAATACTATTATGTTATATTGTATGATTTTACTTGAAGTATTTTAACTTATATCTTTTATCAATTCATAATCAATGATAATCCTATATGTTATGCTTTTATGTATCGATCATACTACTACAATCATTTATAATCTTATATAATCATTTGGGGTATCTTGAAAGCTTTCATATTAAGCACACTTCATCTTATATTCTATAATCATATGTTACAATATACTTATGTCATATTGTATGATCCAATATCTTTTAATGATTGATACAGATTATCATATTGGTAAATCTGTATTATTTTACTTGCAACCAGGTATTGGGCTTTACAATTTATTGTACTTATATATTTGTGTTATTATATAGTATAATACTATATTATCTATCAATTATTTATTTTTATATATTATTGGTCTAATATGATATCATGATTATCTTATATAATTTTTATTATATTTTTACGTACATTCATACTTGTTTACATTTATTCTCTCTCTTACCTAATTATAATGTATAATATTTTATAGTTATATTATATGATAAACTCTTTTCTTAACCTTTCAAACTGTTCTGATCCATAATTGACTATACTTTATCATGCTTATATGTTATCATAATTATATTAGTATGATTCAATCTCATTTTATAAATTTGTTCATCTAATTACTTATCTCACTTGATCATAATTATAATACCATGATATTATACTATATGATACATTAAAACTTTAAAAAATCATTAAAAATCTTTCAAAAAACTTATATAAATTCTTCAATTATATTTATATTGAAATTATTATTTTATATAACTTCTTCCATAATAATATTAATCATTTATTAATATTGTTTTTTTAATATCATATGATTTAAATTTATTAGAATTTCTTATACTTATTTTTGAGATGTTACTTAGATATATTAACACATTAAAACCATAATATAACATATAAATCTTAGAAAATTCTATCTATATAATATTTATCTTTATAACCCTTTATTTAGAAGCTTATTAATAGCTATTTTTTATTTGATAATTTTTTTTCCTGATACTTG
Source organism: Vanilla planifolia (assembly GCA_023846275.1). Classification (NCBI taxonomy): domain Eukaryota; kingdom Viridiplantae; phylum Streptophyta; class Magnoliopsida; order Asparagales; family Orchidaceae; genus Vanilla; species Vanilla planifolia. Next base: position 17,627,621 of record CM043866.1, on the reverse strand, counting down.
ATCACTCGTTATTCTTATGTTTTAGGTGTTATAGAACTACCAATTTTAGTTTTGTTTATCTTAAAATTATTATACTATTGAGGATGATGATCACAAATATGAGTTATTAATTATTGATAAATATTTGGAAGTATTGTGTAGAAGCAATAAATGAATGCAAAGGAGTAAGATTTAAGTATTAAAACTAGTACAAGGATAAAGACTTATGCTTAAGTCTTTTGGCTCAACTTGGATATCATAGAGCCTTAATTTCAACTCTTAGTTAAGTAGCTAACCATCATAAGTTTCTTTACATGCAATTAATAAGATTTGAGTGGTTAATTCTATCATTTGTTTATATGTGACATGATTAAGATTACATTACATTTTAATTTTATGCATGCATTGTAAAAAACATATCTTTTATCTTATAAAGTACTTCAAACTTATAGTAATTAAATAATAATATCATTACATAATATGCTTTAGAGTCAATTTAAATCTTAAGATAATACAATTAGATTTAAAATGAGTTAGTCTCCTATAAATTAATGATCATATAAAATAATATCTCATATTATACTTATGTAGTCTATATTTTGGCTTAAAGCCTCAACTAAAGTTTGATGTTGTTATGACATTGAATAAGTACGATGATTTTATCGTACAAATGTCACCACCATCTAGATAAATGATTTAAAATACAAATAAGATTGTATAAGATATTGATATGATACATGTGATACATTATTTGAAAGTTGAGTTTTTACTAATACTATATGAGTACAAAGCTTACTTCATACTAATAAATGATTTTTTTCCTCTAAGAATTATAATTTATGTAAGCTTAGTAGTGATCAAACATGTACAATTACTATATCATAATGGAATGATCTTATCTTATTATTATTAGCTTGATTATTTATTTTATAACTCTTATATAATTATTAAATTTTATATATCATATAATGCAAAATATAATGTTATAGTTATATGTTTTAGTCTAACTCATAAATAATATTATTAGCATAGAATAATAATATACTTATAGTATTATATAAATATAATACTTGTATTATATGAGTATATAAATTGATATAATTAATATTCTTCAATATACGAGAACAACATATGCATTAATCTTATATGATTCATTATTAGTCAAAAGACAATAAAAATAATAATTTTATCGTATAAGTATGATAATCATCTAATATGATTGAGTTTTGAAATTTCAGTATTGTCATATAATTATGACTTATATATCACACTTACATGATGTTTTTCTTCATAATATTTTTATTTAATAAATAATTATCATACTATTATAACAAGTTTATCATATGTATATGATTGTCTCCTTAAGTCTAATAAAACTAATAAATACATGATTATATAAGTATTCATCTTAATATGATCACATTGTAAAGTTTTTTTAGAGCTCAATTTTTAGTGAAAATATATAATATATGATAAGAATTATTTATCAGATATGTATAATTTATTTAAATTATAAAGTTAAACTATATTATGCTAATATAATATATGTGTTTATTTGGTGTGGTATTTATAAGAACTTGAAAGCATTACATTATAAATTAGCATTAATAGTACAATAACATTTCTTGGACTTGTACGATAAGTTCTTTTTATCAATAAGTGATAATTGTATTGTTAGATCATCAAGATGATTCTAGTTCTATTTTTTATCATTCTAACATGATATCTTAAACGTACTAATACAATGTGCTCACGAAACATATAATGACTATTTGGAGTGTGTTGGGAATATCATTATAACCAATGGAAGTTATTTACATAAATAGTGAAGAAAATCATGATAAATAAGATCTAATTCAAAATCCTTTAGTTGTGAGTTAAAAGCAAGTTCTCTCAATAAAAATTGTACGTAGCAAAACCTTCATGTTGTTGAATTCTAGTTTTAATTATCATCGATATTTCATCACTTTCTAATGTTACATAGTAACATCTTTTACATTATTTTAATTTAATGCCATATGATTTTTTTATAATTGTATGATGTAAATGTTGTGAGCTATATCATGTAATTGAACTATATTTTTAATTAAATCACTATACTCATTACATGTATAAGGCAGACCCCTTAAAAGGCTACGATAAAGGATAGTGGATTTGTAAGTGTTGTATTATCTTTACCCCATTTTGTAACAACAAAATTAAAGTGGTATGTAGTTGAAGTATAACAATTTGGTTGGGGTGGATATAGATTCAAGTTTAGATCAGACTAACTAAAAATTGTTATATTCTTTGTTCTTCTTGCACTTTCACACAAAGATTTATATAACTATACAATATTTTAAAATTTTGTTTATATTAATTCCTAAGAGAAATTAAGATAATCAAAAGATTCTTGTTACAAAATTATTTAAGTTATATGAAGTATCTTCATAAAGAAATTGAATGGCCTAATATGTCATAACTTGAATTATTAAATTTTATTTAAAGAATACAATACATTTATATTGTTGCTTATTGTTGAGTTACAAGAATTGAAATTGTGAAAGTATTTTAGTTATAAAATTATATTGATTCTTTAATTAGCACAATTCATGCCCTCCTTATGGACTTCACCAATCTTATATTTACAATACAAACTACATTAAACTAGAATAGATGCCAGTCTAAAACTATAATTGTGATGATCTTATCTTATTATGTTAAAATATTATCTTCTTGGATGCCCACTTCATGTTTTAAGTGATTTTTACTCTCAAAAAATGTCTTAACATCTCAAAACAATGATATTTCATAAAGAAACCCAAAATCTTCTCATAAAAATATATGAACCTCAAGAAAGGCATGATATTATGTCTTTTAGAAAAAAAACACTTGGATTAATTTTCAAAACTTTTGTCTGAACCAAATAAATAAATAAATATTATAAATAAATCATAACAAAATCTTAAATAATTTGATACAAACTTAGATCTACATACACTTATAATCTAATAATTAGACTTACTCTATAGATACATATTTCATCAAAAGATTAATAGTTGAAAGCTAATTCAAGAATGAACCAATAAAGGGCCTAAATGAGTCACAAACAAATAGGACTCGAATGAGTTTGTTAGAATTATGTTTAAAAAAAACAATAAGCACTTTATAATATGAGCATTACATGATCCCGACAACTTTAACTAAAGTCTCAAATGGCACAAAGCAAATGAAATTAATTATGACATCACGTTACCAAATATGTGAAACATGAAAAAATAAAGTTTCTTGAAAATAACTTTGAAATTTTCCTCCATACTATTAAAATGCTTAAGATTTAAGATGTATAATATAGAACTTAGTCGAAGTATAACTTCTCACTTGTTAATTGTTACACCCCAATTTTCCTAGGCTGATTTTTGGCATACACTTTTTTTTTTTTTTTTTTTACATATAGACAGCTCAGATCGTCCCATACCAACCTGAGTAGCCTACGAAAACATAGGATATAACACATCATTACACACCTACTTTCCTTAACAATGTGGATCCCATCTCCCGGGTACACCGTCAAATCAGGTTCATGACTCCTGAATTAACAGATGGACTCGCGCAATGTTACTCCTACTAGACCCAATACTCCTAACCCATACGGGTAGGAGAACCGATCTAATAGAAATCTGAACCCCCACGGTTAAGTTCCATAGTCATGTAATGACCTCACCATCAAACAAAAAGATATATAACATCCTCAGATAAAATATGGCACTCCACACACCATACTCCAAAACAATAAAATAAAACAGTGAATGAAACTACATCACAAGAATAAGATCCAAGTCCAACAAGTGCAATATTATCCAACCAGAAACATAAGTCAGAATTCCCTCACATATTACATGACATATGAGAATAACAATCTCATTAAATACATCCAACAGCAACAATCAACTAACCAGAATATCTCAGACAATCACAAATCAGATATCCTCCACAACCCTACTGACCACGATCCCACCTAATCTGGTAGCGTCAAGTCTGCCGAGCCACTGAAAATATATAATACAGGAATGAGCTATGCCCAGTAGGAAAGACAGCTAGTAAAACTCACATGCAAGAGAAGGATAATAACAAAAATATAGGAATACAGCATAACAATGTATGGTGGATAGGCACTCTCAGTCCCAGACTCCGACCAACCACAGTCACCCCTAGTCACACCAGAGTAGCTCTCCTCTGGGCTTCCAGATAGCGTGCCAGTGGGAACGCCCATCTTGAAACACGCATGGCGCCTAAGCACCCGACACCGCAGCGTCTCTCGTCAATCAATCTCCTGGAGACTATAGACAGATCCAGTCACAAAATCTCTAGCCAACGTGAGACACCCCTGCCACCCTAAGGCGCGCAGGCCTACACACTTGGCTAGCCACTGTGAGACACCCCTGCCACCCTCAGGCGCGCAGGTCTACACACATGGACCAGGAGAGATCGACTCAGCCACCGTCCCAAAGAGTCCTCTACCAACAACTTCCATAGGAGCTCACGCCCCTACAGTCATTGCCAATCTCTAACTCCAAGATTCGGCAACATGTGTCCAGGTACAACAAGGCGCATACCAGTCCACATGTATACTGTGGAAGCTAAGTCTGAACCGCATAGTTACCTACCACAACTACCCTAAAACATCATATAGGGTCTATAGTAGTCCGGTCCAGTATGCCAATCCATAAAATATGCCAACACTGAGTAACTGACTCAATCCATGCCATTGCCATCCAAGCAATACAACTGTCAATTACTGACTGTTCTGGTAGCATCCATGTACCATACCTCTGTCTGACTGTTTCCAGCTGTACTGTTATCACTGATAACATTTTTCCCCACTTCAGGCAATTTTTTTTTTCTTTACCCACGGATCTCCAGAATTTTCGAAATTTCTCATTTTCAAATTTTCTGATTTTTCTTGAATTTTCTAAAATATAATAATCCCTAAAACTCAATTATCGAATTTTTCCTAAATTCGAAATATCAATTTTGCAATTTTATCCATTTTCCGAAATTCGGAATAATTAACGAATTAAATTTCCGTTTATTCTATTATACCGCGCCGCACTTCCGTGAACCCGGTTCTCGCCGCCGGTTCGACCTTCGCGCTGAGCCGAGAACCCCTTCTCACTGAACCGCGCCGAATCCCCTGAACCGGATCTCGCCACCGGTTCGGGCCTTCGCGCTGAACCAAACCCCCGCCGGTCGAAGTTATTAATCCGAATTCGGCCGACGCTTAATATATAATCTTAATAATTAATATAATCATTCTCTTAATAAATCAACTAATCCCTAATTAACCCTTAATTCGTCTCCTTCCTTCGCCCGTCGTCCGCGAAACCCTAGCCGCCGCAATCGCCGACCAATACTCGATTTCCGGCAACTGCGAACAAGGAGAACATGTTCGTACTATCCTAACATTCCAATGATGTCACTAATTCCTAAGATTCAATCAAAATATCCGTCGAAGGAGTTTCATCAGATCCCTAATGGACAATTAATGATTCTAGCATTTGAAAACCACCTTAACATGATTAAGCACATAATCAACTCAACATATGCTTGGTAAAATTTCTGAATTCGACGGTATAATTTTTTTTTTTTTCGAAAACCCTAAACATGCTAAAATCAATAATTGCATTAATCAATCCCAAAAACCCACATTTCGCATGCTCAGGTAGTAATTTGCAAAATAACCCATATTTTTAACTTGCTAATTAACTGATTTAAATCTGAATTTCCTACCTCAAAGTCGCCGGCGACGGTGAGCCTCGTCCGCAGCTCGCCGCAGCTCCTCACCGAACGAATCTGGTATCAATCGACTCTCTTCGGTCCCGTGAATCTCCAGACACAAAAAGCCCCTTGCCAGGCCACCGGAATCACGCGCCGTACGCCGGAAAATTCCTCTCTATCGGTCGGTCGAACGAAACCCTAATCGTTCGCGAGGGTTTTATATTCCTGGCCGACACGGTGAAAACCCGTTACGCACCGTTGACACGCTTTCGACACGGTAAGCACCCGATACGCGCTGTCGACACGCTATCGACACGGTAAGCACCCGATCAGCCGGTTCAATCCCAACCGTCGATCACGACCGTCCGATCCACTTATCAGAACGCATGCGCAAACTGTTACACCCCATTTTTTTCCTAGGCTGATTTTTGGCATACATTTTTTTTTTTTTTTTTTTATATAGACAGCTCAGATCGTCCCATACCAACCTGAGCAGCCTACGAAAACATAGGATATAACACATCATTACACACCTACTTTCCTTAACAATGTGGATCCCATCTCCCGGGTACACCGTCAAGTCAGGTTCATGACTCCTGAGTTAACAGATGGACTCGCGCAATGTTACTCCTACTAGACCAAATACTCCTTACCCACACCGGTAGGAGAACCGATCTAATAGAAGTCTGAACCCCCACGGTTAAGTTCCATAGTCATGTAATGACCTCACCATCAAACAGAAAGATATATAACATCCACAGATAAATGTAGCACTCCACTCACCATACTCCAAGACAATAAGATAAGACAGTAAATGGAACTACATTACAAGAATAAGATACAAGTCCACTAGTGTAATATTGTTCATCCAGATACATAATTCCGAATTTCCCTCACATATTACATGACATATGAGAATAACAATCTCATTAAATACATCCAACAGCAATAATCAACTAACCAGAATATCTCAGACAATTACAAATCAGATATCCTCCACAATCCTGCTGACCACGATCCCACCTAATCTGGTAGCGTTAAGTCTGCCGAGCCACTGAAAATATATAATACAGGAATGAGCTACGCCCAGTAGGAAAGACAGCTAGTAAAACTCACATGCAAGAGAAGGATAATAGCAAAAATATAGGAATACAGCATAACAATGTATGGTGGATAGGCACTCTCAGTCCCAGACTCCGACCAACCACAGCCACCCCAGTCACACCAGAGTAGCTCTCCTCTGGGCTACCAGGCAACGTGCCAGTGGGAACGCCCATCTCGAAACACGCATGGCGCCTAAGCACCCGACACCGCAGTGTCTCTCGTCAATCAATCTCCTGGAGACTACAGACAGATCCAGTCACATAATCTCTAGCCAACGTGAGACACCCCTGCCACCCTAAGGCGCACAGGCCTACACACTTGGCTAGCCACTGCGAGACACCCCTGCCACCCTCAGGCGCGCAGGCCTACACACATGGACCAGGAGAGATTGACTCAGCCACCGTCCCAAGGAGTCCTCTACCAACAACTTCCATAGAAGCTCACGCCCCTACAGTCATTGCCAATCTCTAACTCCAAGATTCGGCAACATGTGTCCAGGTACAACAAGGCGTATACCAGTCTACATGTATACTGTGGAAGCTAAGTCCGAACCGCACAGTTACCTACCACAACTACCCTAAAACATCATATAGGGTCTATAGTAGTCCGGTCCAATATGCCAATCCATGAAATATGCCAATACTGAATAAACTGACTCAATCCATGCCGTTGCCATCAAAGCAACACAATTGTCAATTACTGACTGTTCTGGTAGCATCCGTGTACCATACCTTTGTCTGACTGTTTCCAGCTGTACTGTCATCAGTGATAACATTTTTCCCCACTTCAGGAAATTTGTTCTTTACCCACTGATCTCTAGAATTTTCGAAATTTCTCATTTCCAAGTTTTCTGATTTTCCTTGAATTTTCTAAATGTAAATAATTCCTAAAACTCAATTATCGAATTTTTCCTAAATTTGAAATATCAAATTTTGCATTTTATCCATTTTTTTCCAAAATTCGGAATAATTCCCCGAATTTAAAATTTTGCTATTCACTATACTGCGCCGAATCCCCTGAATCGCATCTTGCCACCGGTTCGGGCTTTCATGCTGAACCAAACCCCGCCGGTCAGTTATTAATCCGAAATTCAGCCGACGCTTATATATAATATTAATGATTAATATTATTATTATTCTCTTAATAATTCAACTAATCCCTAATTAATCCTTAATTCGTCTCCTTCCTTCGCCCGTCGTCCGCGAAACCCTAGCCGCCGCACTAGCCGACCAATACGATCATTCCGTCGATTTCCGGCGACTGCGAACAAGGAGAACATGTTCGTACTATCCTAATGTTCCAATAATGTCGCTAATTTCCTAAGGTTTAAATCAAGTTTTCCGCCGAGCAGTTTCGTCTAATCCTCATGTTGACAATTCACGAAATTATAGTTCTAGCATTATACAATCATATTAACATGAATAAAGTGGCATATTTAAATCCTCATGCTTGGTAATTTTCGAATTTCGGCGAAACAAATTAACGTCCCGAAAACCCTAACATGCAATTTTCGATAATTTGTACAATTAGCTTCAAAAATCACATTCGCATGCTTAGATAGAGATTTGCAAACTAATACATGCTTCAATTTGCTAATTATCTAATTTAAATATCTGAAATTCCTACCTCGAAGACGCCGGCGACGGTGAAGCTCGTCCGCAGTTCGCCGCAGCTCCTCGCCGAACGAATTTGGTCTCAATCGACTCTCCTCGGTCTCGTGAATCTCCGGGCACAAAAAGCCCCTTGCCAGGCCGCCGGAATCACGCGCCGTACGCCGGGAATTTCCTCACTATCGCCGTCGAACGAAAACCCTATTCGCTGCTTCGCGAGGGTTTTTATACCCCGGGCCGACACGGTGAACCCGTTACGCGTTCGACACGTTTTCGACACGTGAGCACCCGATACGCGCTGTCGACACGCTATCCACACGGTAAGCACACAATACGCGCTGTCGACACGCTATCGACACGGTAAGCACCCGATCAGCCGGTTCGATCTCACCCGCCGATCTCGACCGTCCGATCCGCTTATTAGAACGCACACGCAAACTCACCCGGCGAACCGCCTCCGCCTCCGCTGAACCGTTCCGGTCCGGTTCACGCGCGATAAAAAAAAACGATTTCCGGTTTAATTTAATTAGATTTTCGAATTTCTAAAAATCTAATAAATCCAATTAAATAGGGAAAATTAATTAAAAATTCCTCGGTGCTCCGAAAAATTCCCAAAAGATTTCAGAAATTTCCAATAGCCTACAATTGAGTTCCTAGCTCATCCTACTGTCGATTCGAAATCATCCAAGCCACAATTAATTTATTAAAGATCAAATACATAAAATTTTACCGGGTATAACACAAACTCACTCGGTGAACCGCCTCCGCCTCCGCTGAATCGTTCCGGTCCGGTTCACGCGCGGTAAAAACCAATTTCCGGTTTAATTTAAATGGATTTTCGAATTTCTAAAAATCCAATAAATCTAATTAAACAGGGAAAATTTCTTAAAATTCACCTCGGTGCTCCGAAAAATCCCTAGAAATTTCAGAAATTCCAATAGCCTCCAATTGAGCTCCTGGCTCATCCTACTGTCGATCTGAAATCATCCAAGCCAAAAATTAATTTATTAAAGATTAACATAAAAATTTTTACTGGGTATAACATTAATACATGAAAAATTATATTAGCTATTTCTTAAGTGATTTTAAGTTCTATTTGAAGTAAGAAAATGGTTAACAAAGCTCTTAAGGTAATTATAATGTCTACAAATAACTAATTATGATTTTCAAAATGATTAACTAATAATTGTGTAATTTTTTGTTCTATTTATATTGTACGATCAGGGTGATTGTATTATATAATATCATTAAAAACACTAGTTGAGAGGATATTAATCCAATAATGGGTGAGAGGAGTGAAGGTTTTGTGAAGTTGGTGGATTCAATGAGGTATTTGAAAATTCTACTTTTGAGGTTTGATATATCAAGGCTATTCTGCAGTTTTGATATGAAAAATTTAGGTCATAAGTTCTTTGGGTTTGACCTTGCATTTTGGGCCACACTCTTGACTTCTTTCTCCTCATCAACGATGCATAGATCATCACTTGAGAAGTTCCTCCACATATTCTATTAGATATTTGGAGTGGGATTTGTTAACTCTTAAGGGTTATAATCTATTAATACAGGTGATCATTACTAGTTTTTTTTGCAACATTTATACATTCATGAGTATGATTAAATTTTTGGAGATAGGCTCAAATGGGCACATTGTCCCCCTAGACAATGACAAAAAAGGCTTGCACTCTCCTTTATGGCTTTATGGCAAATAATAAAATCCAACAAGGAGGCTTGTTAGGAATCGATGAAGGTGGTTATCAAGCTATGGGAGAAGCACAAAAAATAGTTAAGGGTAACCTCTTGTCAAAAATTTATCTAAAAGCTAGCATTTAATTACATGAAAATGACTTAAGCATCAAAGTAACATCAAATTCAATCATGAAGCAAGATCAAACTTTCATTGACAATATTGTAATAGTGTTATTTAGTATTTGACTAGAAATTCATTACCATGGATATGTTGCATAATGGGATTCTCCTTCCAATTTATTTTTAGCTCTCAATTGTAAAGCTAACTTTGATCTCCTTGTGGAGAAGTCTTAATATCTTGTTGGGCTAAGAATGAGCTTCATTAGAGGTTGATGAATGGGGTGTTTTGACAATGTTGATAATCAAAGCAAAAGAAATACTATAACCCTCTATCTAGGCTTAATAAAAATGGTTGAATGAGCTTTCTTAGGAATTGTTTCCTTTATAACAAACAACATTAGAGTTCAATAATTTACAAGAATAATAATTGGGCTATGTTTTAATGTGAAGGGGTGATCAAGACAAGAGTAGAAGATGATGATTATAAATTAGGCTATAATTTGTTGAAATAACTCTATATTGGCATTCATAATTTGGAAGAAATTAATAGAAAAAATGGAGTTAAGAATTCTTTAAGGCACTCATGATAATAAGGGGTTGGAGAATATGTAGAATTGAGTTAGGGTGTTGAGTTATATAAGATGAAAGGATATTATTTTTTGTTGTTCTTAGTTCACATGTCATTATCCATTGTCATGTTAAGAAATGATTAAAGATTTTCTTTAAGAATTAAATAAGAGCATATACTTGGGAGGGAAGAAATGTATTATAAACTATAGATAAGTTGTTCCAAAAAATTAGAAAAAAAAAGGAAAAAAAAACATGTGATAAAAGTTAGAAAAAAATATAAAATTACAAGTCATCTAAAAGATCTCAATATACTAAAAGATTCCTATATTAAAAATAGTATTAATAAAAAGATTTATATAAAAAATTGGTTATAGTTGGTTACAATAATTATAGTAACTAAATTGATCCAGTCTTCTAAATTTTTCTTTAAAATCTGATCTTAAAGTGAATCATGAGAAATTTATTGAAAGATGTCAAAAACTTTTATTTTGCTCAATCAAAATCCATTATTAAGTAAAAAAATGATATGACCTAAAGTTTATTTAATAAACTCTTAAGGATATCAAAAAAATCTAAGTTGTCATTAAAATTGACAATACTAATGTTCACATAAGTTAACAATTTTGTGTTAACACTCAAAAGTTGTTTATAATAAACGATCTTGCATAATTATGTAAAACCCTTGGTTAAAAACCAAAAGTACTAAAGCTAGAAAATTAATTTTTATTATAGTTTTGTTATATATAATTAAATGGAATTAAAATGTTTAATTTTTATTAATTTCATCTAAAATGAAAATAAAAAGACTTACACTTCACATATTACGTAGCGTAGCAATAACTGTCCATCCATCTGGACCGAACTGGGCAATGTTTATTTAGCTTCTAAATTACCAGAACCGTTTTTAAAACCACCGGAAAAGCAAACCTCCGCGCCCTAGCCGACCGGCCAGGAATCGAGAGCGAGTCGAAAGCGTAGGAGAGGAGATCCGGTGTCTGCTCGCGACGAACGACGGAGATCGAAGGAATAGGGTTCAGGAGGATCCGAGATTGTGAGGATCTGGAACTCGCCGAGGAGTATATAGAGAAACGTGGACGAGCAGGCGCTCGGACTGGCCCTGTGAGCGGTGGTGGGGAAAAGGGATACTAGCTAGTATCCTAAATGTAGAGGCTCGTCTGTGAGCGTCCAACCGTGAGACCTTTTCTTGTTTGGCTTCGTCGGAGAGTGAAGAAACGCGGCGTCATTTTGTTGCGTGTGGTTCGTGGCGATGCGAGCTAGTGACAGCGCCAGAGAGGTTGTGGACAGCGTAACGGGCTGTGGGCAGTGTTCAGCTGCAGCCATGGCTTGTGATATAAGCACAACAGTCGAGCAAGCAGCGGCTTTTCTGGCGACAAATAAGAAAACATTCAACTTCGTTTTTCTCTTTTGAGATCGTAAGATTTCTTTCCCTGGCACTCTTTTCCAATGCTTGGCTCTAAAGTTGTCATCCTTTTTGAACAAATAGTAGTGACTGGAAGCCATGTTGCCAAACAAAGGCTGCACACCGTCGTTGTAAGTTTGGTAGAGATTAGATTCCATTGCATAGAGCTTTGTCACACTTCCAACCCAAATTTCCTTGTGATCATATGTCATACATTACACTTTTTTTTGTTTTTTTGCTTTTTTTGCTTAAACCAATGTTTTGGTCTGCATTATGTGTAGGCGTTACTTAGTTCCGGAGTTATGATCTGCGAATTTTAGGCTAAATGTACGTGAATTTGTTGTGCATACAAAGAAACATTAAATTTGAATCAATTGGGAATTTTTTATGTTCACAACTATTAATTATGGATATTTCACAGGACCTGGGAGTGTAGTGTGATGAGATACGACAATATGAGAACTTGCTAGAAAACAGTACACAGATTTGGTAGATGAATATAATAAATTTTAAGTGCATATATGCAATTAATAATCCCTACTATAACTAAAAATAAACAATGGATTGCAAATTGATAATATGAATTTAATAAAACCTAAAAAGCAATTTAGTTTGCACTCAAGTGTTTGAACATGCTTAAGAATGGATGTTGAGAATAATATGAATTTTGAGGTAACTTAAATAATTTAATTCTGTAATAATTCTTCTAGTTGAAAAGCTATAATTTGTTATTTCATTATTAATTAATTGGAATGGGAATTTACTAATATTTGTCTAGTCTACATGCAGGAAAACTTTCAGTCACTATTGATCACTCAGTTTTGTTGGATTTATGTGTTGCTTTCTAGTGGGGAGCACTTGTTTGATGAAAAATTAGAATTTGTTTATTTAAGTAGGATATAAGTGAAATGATAATAAACACTATGTCTTTATTCACTATAGGTTTTGATGATATGCATTACAAATACAACATTTATTATTTGTATCATTAAATATGGTATTTTTTACACTGTTTTATAAAGCATTTCAGGTGGGTATGTTAAATTTATCTTTTTGGTTTGCTTGTTGAGAATTGCTAGGTGCTGTATGATTGATTGGAACTTCGTTAAGTGAAAGTTGTCAAGTGAAGTTCTGTTTGGCAGTCATTAGACCTGTCTGCTATGAGTTTGTTTGCCTCGTTGGTTTAAAGACCTTGTCTCATACTTACATAGAGATCCTTTGCTTAGAGATTGTTAGTATTCTCTGCTCTTAGAGATTTAGTCTCTTTTTCTCAGAGTGATTTAGCTCTTTTGTTCTAATCATGTTTCTTTTGTTCAATAGACTTTAGTTCGTTTTGTCAAGAGAAATTGTTTCTATTTGCTTGGAGAGAGTTTTGTTCTTCTGCACAAAAGAATTTGGTATCTTTTGTTTATAGAGCTATGGTTTTTTCTGTTTAAAGAATGTTAATGTCATTTATTTAGTGAGTTTATCTCTTTTGTTTCAAGGATTTTGGTCTCTTATTTTCATAGACTATGGTCTCTTTTGTTTAAAGATTTATAGCTTTTAGTTTAGAGGTCTGTAGTCTCTTTTTTTGAAGAGATTTGTTCTCTTTTGTTTGGAAAACTTAATTTCTTTTTTGTTTAGAAGTTTCAATCTCTACTGTTCTACCTCCTCTGGCCTAATAATTTGAGTTATGTAATTTTTATTGTAATTGTTTATTTTATTCGAGAATCAGAAAACAAAGAAATTACTTTTCAGTTTTTTTTGACATATTTTAATTTCAGCCTTAGTTGGTATTACTACCAATTCGTGTATGGGCACAGATCTCAATCTGTTTTTGTTTGAATTTATTCATATGATAGCAAAAAATGTGTTTTTTGGACTCTAAAAATAAAATGGTTTCATTTATGTGCTTATTTGCAATCATTTTTAAATAATTCTGATTTTTTTTATTGATTTTAGATTGATTTATTATTAACCAATATATTCTGTAGGACTGAGCATGACAGTAGTGTATTCAAGATGATTTGGTTGATCTAAGCGAAATATTCTTTATAAGATGGTCTAATTATACTAATACTTATCATTGGTGTATGGTATTACTTTTTATACTGATACTGAAACCCACATTATTTGTATCAGTGTAACTATTTGTCTTATAAATGGGTATGCTTTCATAGACATGGCTCGATGGTCCTTGATTTGTCAACTGTGTTGAGAGTTTCAATCTCATACAATTATGACAATTTTGTGTTGACTAATGATTATGGGATTAAAGAGTGAAGCAGAAACATTTTGTGGATTGTATTTCTTATTTGTTTTGAAGTACTTTAAAGAATGTCAATATCTGAGGGATGACGTGCTTGACTTGTGATTGATAATGTTTAAGTTTGATGTTGTTTCTGTGAGTAATTGGTACGAATGTATTTGAGGTTTTATTGTTATAAATTATGATTTAAACATTCTATATATGTTGAGTTTTATTTTTCTGTTTCAATTGGCCCATCTTATTCGGATTGTTTCAGAATTTTTTGAGCCCAACCGGTTGGACATCACTTGCTTACTCTCCCTATTTTTCTGATAAATCCTCACTTTCTTTTCCTGACCATATAATCCTATGAATCTCACACTTTAACGGTCCTCTTATATTTTCCTATTATATTTACTGCCAGTCCTCAGTAAGTCACATTTGTGGCTCATTTGTTTTGAAAATTCACATTTTCTCTTGTGGGAAGAGACCGAGAAGATTCTGTGTACTTATTTGACCATAGATTTACCATCATTGTTTTATGGAAGGAGTCATGAAATCTTAGTTATTGTTTCCACTGACAAGCAATTTGTTACTATGGTTGTATTCCTACTGATGGGAATGTTTTAAATGCAACCTCAACCATTCGTTAGCTTTTGTATTTTGTTCCGAACCATGTATGTTCTTTCTATGTCATTATGTACTTTATTGGTGCAGACAAAGCAAATGATGATCAAAACTTCATTGAGTAATGGTGACTTGCTGGGTCAAAGGCAGTTGTGCCCTTGTGGTGATAATCTATGCTATATCAATACAGAAATCAAGGAAGAACATTCTGTTGTTGAACCCATGGGTCCTGGGGATTCCTATCTAGTGGCGAGGAGCCGTGTTTCATCAGAGCTTAACAATGCTGTGCTCCCACCATTTATAGGGCAGTCTTTCCAGAGTGATGAAGAGGCACTTGTATATTATAGCAGCTTTGCTCGGAATAATGGTTTCTCAGTCAGACGAGAGCGTTCAAAGGGAAACCCTGAGCACCCAATGGGAGTTTACAAGCGTGAGCTTGTTTGCCACCGGGCTGGACCTCCTTTGCCTAGGAAAACAGATGATGTGAAGCGACAGAGGAGTAGAAAAGCTTCACGTTGCAAATGTGAGGCACAAATGGTTATAAAGAAGAATGTTTCTGCAGGAGTAACTAGGTGGGTGGTGGTCAACTTTAGCAATATTCATAATCACGAGTTTATGGATAGCAGTGAAGTGCCATATCCTTCTCCTCATCAAAATATATCATCATCTGATAGGGATCGTATTCTAGCTCTTGCAAAGAATGGCTGTGCTGAGAATCTTATATTGAGGACCCTTGAGTTAGAGAAAGGATTAAGTCCTGGTCAGTTGGCATTTGGTGAAAGGGATATTAAAATTTTCCTTCTAGCCTTCAAGAACATAAATAGAGACACTGAAGGGATGGAGCTTCTTAAGGTTTGTAGGGCTATGAAGGAGAAGAATCCTGATTTCAAGTATGAGTATACATCAGATGACAACAATAAGCTTGGGCATGTAGCTTGGTCTTATGCTAGTTCAGTCCGTGCATTTAAAGTTTTTGGTGATGTTGCCGTTCTTGACACTACTTTTCATCTGAATGCCTATAATAGACCTGTTGGGGTTTGGTTTGGCATTGACAATTATGGTCATACCATATTCTTTTGTTGTGTTATATTGTTAGATGAGAAGCCAGAGTCCATGGCATGGGCCTTACAGGTTAATTTTTTTTATCCGTATGCTGGGAGAACAAACAAATGTTTTTTATTGTTGTTTCTCAATTATTGGCCTAAACTTTATGTTCATTTTCTGACGCATTTTTCTCTTTTGCTAGGCATTTCGCAGCCTGATGGATGGAAAACTACCCCAGACGATCATGACTGATGTAGATATGGGACTTAAAGATGCAATATCTACCAACCTGCCTGAAATTAAGCAGTCGTTCTGCATCTGGCATGTATTGTCCAAGCTACCAAGCTGGTTTTCTGCATCTCTGGGCTCTGAGTTTGACAGATTCAGGTCTGAGTTTCAGAAAATATATGACTCGGAGTCCATGGAAGAGTTTGAAGATCAATGGTCTAAAATGGTGATGGACTTTGGCCTTGTAGCAGACAAGCATGCATCTTTTTTATACTCTCATAGGTTCTACTGGGCACGACCATACTTGCAGGGCTGGTTTTTTGGTGGGTTGTTGACAATCGGTAGAACATTGTCGATTCAATCCTTCTTCAAAGGATTCCTCAACCCACAAACACGGCTGAAGGATTTTATGGAGCAGGTGAACTATCAAACTATCATTACTTAGTTTGAATCTATCAAATTCTCCATAGTCATCAGCATTTGACTTGCACCATTCCATAGGTGGGTGTTGCAGTGGATTTCCAGAATCAAGCAGGAGAAGAAGTAACTACACAGCAAAGCCAACAGGATGTCAACATTAAAACCTGCATGCCCATTGAAGAGCATGCGTCAACTATCCTTTCACGCTATTCTTTCCTCATGTTTCAGAAGGAAATAATGGCATCGGCTCAATTTGCTGTTTATGAAACTGCAACAGAGAATTACCTTGTACGACACCATATGAGGTCTGATGGAGGCCATTTGGTGAGTTGCATACCTTCGGATGAAGATGTACACTGCAGCTGCAAAGGGTTTGAGACAACTGGGATTTTATGTAGACATGCTCTGAGGGTTTTATCCTTGAAGAATTGCTTCTTCATTCCAGATAAGTATTTGTTGACACGATGGCGTCGAGAAAGTTCGCTGTTTCCAAAGAGTAGCAGTCAAAAGTATCGTTCACAAGCATTGCGCTCTCTTGCATCAATCATAATCCAGGAATCGGCAATAACAAAGGACCGTTTTGACTATGTTGAGTGGCATCTAAGCAGGCTTCTCGATCACGTCAGGAACATGCCATCTTTAGAAGCTTCTGCACCAGATATGGAGCCAAACTCTTGTTTCAGTGATATAGTAGACATTGTTACTGCTCCATCGGTTACCAGAGGCAGGCCAAGAAAAGTTAAGCAATCTGTCAAGAATACGAGGGAATTACATACATGATCTTAGCGGCCATTGTAAATATTGGTTTAGAGGTCACTGTGACATGTGGTAATTGTTAATTTTGTTAGAAGGCTACTGATCTCAAGGAAAAACTGTACCGTGGTTCTATTTTTTTCCTGAAAGCAGCAGCTGCCATGGTTTCGTGAGATGTGCTTCAGTTTTCTGCTGCTGTGGTGCTGTGTGAATTATTTGCTTGGCTTGGGTTATGAATTGAAGATAAATTCTTCTTATCGTCGGCTACTTGTGTAACCTTCATCGTGGTGTCGAATAGTAATCTTGACAAAAGGTTGTAATTTGTAAATGGACTGAACTTATCAGTGGTCAAAAAGTTTAAATTATTCTTAAATTTATTATAGAAATGATTGAATTGTTGTTGTGACTCATTTAAGTGGACTAAGTTCGAAATTTTCCAATTGTTATCTTCCAGAACATATTTGAAACTTTAATTTCATAGAGGTTAATTGATGATCTTTAATTATTTAAATTCATTTACTGTTTGTGTGGATTGTATGATCCTTGTATTGGTTAATTCGATGTAGTGGTAAAAAACGAGTTTTTTTAACTGCCAGTAAATCAATCTCGACTAACCTCCCACACATCTGCTTTATCAGTTAACACATTATTTCCTGTGGTTCCTGAGCTTACTATTCATCAATAGAGACGCATCCATTCCAATCGTTTCTCTTGTGTTCAATCTCGCACAGTGCTCTAAAGTATCAAAAGGTATGCTAGCATACGATCCAACACTTGCAGGAAAGATGGAACAAGTAAAATGCAATACTGTGTAAACGATGATTGCTGTAGATGTCATCTAGATATTATAGTTTTGAGATTCTTTGTTATGAATACAATGTTATTTGAAGACAAAACGAAAATCAAAAAATTGAAAAGGTCAAATAAAATAACAAGAAAGTGAATGCTAACAACCAAGTTCCTGAGTTGGTAGATGCATGCTTAACAGATCATCAAATAGAATTAGAAGCACTTGTAGAACGACCAAAAGTCTACGCAAATGATCAATTAACATATAGGGGAAACATGAGGAGAGCAAGATTGACTTGACTGTTGCAGTAAAATCCCACAGCAGCAAGAAGGAACAAACCCAGAGTTCCTGCTTGGAGCATTTAAGCTTAAAACTACAGTCTTGTACTTGCAAGCAGCTTTTATTCAACCACAAAAGAAAGAAAACTATGCAGATATTAGCTTCGCATACGCCTGCTTGAAAAGAAATCAACAAATAGCAAAACCACAAATATACCCTTCATCAGTTAAGCATGACGTTGAGAGCAGGGTTTCTTTGCAGTGGCCACTTGTTCTTCTAGTTTCTGAATAACAAACCAAAGAATTATGTACAGAAAATGACACGACAGGAAGAAGAAACATAAAACTTGGGAGATTGTCATTAAATTCAAATCTCACAGTCAGGAAGAAAATATGTCTTCGAAGGATCAAACTTCAGATGAAGCTGCCTGAGATTTCTTCTGCAAGTCTGACACAAATTGTTCCTTCTCTTCAAACTTAGCTTCAAGTTGATCAAGCCAGAGAAGAAAGAAATTCAATTTAAAACTAGTACTTCCTTCAGGTAAAAGAAGTAACTTCGTCAGATTCTACTGAAGGGCCAAGAAATGAGAGATATTAACATTAAATTTTGCAACTCCATGAGAGAAGCAAATGCAGAATCATATCAATGCAGTAGTTTGAGTACTTCAGCTTCCGAAAAGTCTTTGGATGCCTTGCACTTGTATAAAGAATATGGTGTTCTTTGTCTTTTGCTAAGCATGTGTAGTTGATACAATTTTTGGCAATTGGCAAATTTTGAAGAACGAGTTTTTCATCCACAGCAAAAAATACCAAAGGTGGCTATTAATATGCGTTCACGAAGGTTAAATGGTGCTTAAGGAAATTAAAGTACACTATGCTACTCAAAAGTAACAAGAAAAGGAAAGTAAACTTTTTAAAACTGCATTAAGTTAGTTGCACTTTATCTTATAGAATAGAACAAAAGTATATGCATGCACATAGATAAGAATTTCCAAGACGGAAATTATACCATGCATGAGTTATACTATACAAAAAGATGGATTATAAAAAGAGCACCCTAAATAACACTGTAGCATCAACTAAAGGCTAATTGACTGTAATCAAGTTAAAGTAATACTAGAAATTCTTAATTGAAAGAAATATTGCAACTGTGTCAAATAATATTGTAGAAATTTCATAATATGAAGAGCTAGTCATAGAGTGCCTAGTAAATGAAAGCGCAAAAAGTTTATAGTAAACATAATTGGGCACAATTTAGTTGGGTAGCTATATCTAGACACTGTAACTTGTTTCAATATATTGGCTGATTCTATATTTCATATTGAAATAAATTAAAGAAATTTCTTTTGTTTGGCTCCTAATGCAAATAAGTTCTTCAAGTTTCCAAAAGAAGCCCATAAGGTCCATCCATCATTTAGTTATAGTGCAATCTATCATAACTAATCTTGCATTTAAATGTAACTCTCTAACAGTAAAACATCTAGCTGATATGTATTCCAAGAGAAGCATTCATGGTGAAGACCACTTCTGTGCATCTGGTTCATAAAATCCGAAGGTTTGGCTTTTTTTGTTTAAAGTTGATGTATTGTCCCTCCAATTTGGTCTTGTCAAAAGCTTCATTATTCTTCTTTCTATAGTGAGAATGTTTCATTCTTTGTGAAAGCAATCCCCTCTGACCATTGACCTTTTGCTTATGCAATGGATGTGTTTATACAAAGCATCTTTTCTCCATAAGCATTTGATAGTTGAATGTAAGATGCTTGATGAAATATTTGCATGTTTCAACTGTAATGTGATGTAGGAGCATCTTGCGTTAGCTCACAAACATACACCCGCTAGTTTTGCACCAGTCCCATTTGAACTTAGAGTTGTACTCGAGCCGGATTTTATTTTGATTAGTTATCTTTATTAATCATAGGGATCAACTATAGTGCTTTATTTTCCCTTATGATTATCTCCATTATTTTTGTTCTATTCATCCAAACATATTTCACAGTAAAATATGCTATCATCGATGTCGGTTATTGTGCATGTTTCGCTCGCTATTGTTTGTCGTCCTGCATCACTTGATTGTCTGCTACTCCCGATCATTTTTGCTTAGTTACCCAACATCATCTAGTTTCCTACCATCGCTAGGCTGCCCATTGCTCCTCGGTTGCCTATCATCGCTTGACTGCCTATCAGATACCACCCTCTGGCCATTGTCGACCACTGTCATCCGTCTTGTCCACTGCTGGCATCCTAATCGTATCATCATTTACGTCCTATCGTCATGTTACATGATTGCATAATTTTTTTAATATCATCATTTTTTCATACATTTTTATATTTTTTATTTAACATAGTTGGCCTACTTGGAATTAATGTCATAAAATTTTAAAGATATGTTTAGATTCTTAAGTGATTTAACTTCAAAATTGTCTTTTCTCATATATTTTGTCATTAATATAATTAATCTACTAGGAGTTAATATCATAGAATTATAAAAATCTCTTTTGAATTCTTGAGTAATTTAATTCTAAAATTGTCTTTCTCATTTTTTCATACTTATGATATTTTTCAAAGGTGTAATTTCATTTTTTTATGTTTTTCATACATTAAGCTCTTTTTTATCTGTAAATGAGAGAGACTCTCTCATTGTAATATAGTTATTGATGAATAAAATTTCTCTTATTTGTACTCTTCCACCTTTATAATGAAAGAGTGTCTGCTTAACTCTAGTTGAAGAGATTCCAACTTCTCCTTCCTTATGAGAGATAAAGATTAAAAATGAGACACTTTCCAATAGGAGAGCCAACAACCAAACAAATTCTCGTTTCTACACTAAAGTCTTCACCCACCCTTTTACTCTCTTTATCCAATTACCAAATCATCACCCTCATCAACGATACTCTAGATCAAAGTCTACTAACTTGTTACCCCTTTAACCAAGCTTCCGTGCTAACCCAAACCTCCACTTTTTCGTTATTTTCATTTTTTTGGTGCTCCACATGTCCACTTCAAAGGAAACTGCAAGCCGCCATAGCCATAAAAAGTACACTTTTTCTGCAACTTTTATTTTTTAAGTGATAATCTAAAGTTAAAATTACTCTTTCTTCTATTAAAAAATTCCATGTAGAGTTTGTCTTAAAGTTTTTATTTTATTTATGCAAAATTGAATGTGATAAAACTGTTCAGTATGATTTTATATTTAACTCTTAACGTGTTGTCACCTACTCTATTTAATAATCTATGCTACATCTTTGAAAGCTAATGTTTGAACAATTATAAAATGTCACACATGCTACCAAACTCTAATTAACATATTATATCTTTTAATATTGTATAATAATATGTTGATCATCTTTAGTATCATAGGTTCCAAATTAGAATCTAACAGAACTCTAATTTGCCATACATTATAATGATTTAAGATATTTCTAATACAAGTATTTTACAAAATAGTAAAAAGACGTGTTAGCTTCAATAATGGATTGGCACTATTGTCGACAGTAATTTGCAGTGAAGATCTCTGAGTTTTTCAAAAACCTTATCAGATAGTTCTATTTCTTTTAGGATAGGAACTGTCTTTTTTTTATTAATGCAATCACTTCGAGGAAGAAATGATCATCAAACATTTCTCTTTTAATGTTGCAGACAAAAGTGTGTCCACCATGAAGAAGAAGCTATAATTATAACATCAGAATGCATACATGAAAAATCAACTAAAAAAATTAGTTGTATAAATCATCATTTTTCTTAAAATTCACTTATGTCTATTGAAGTGAGAGTGGTATCATTGTAGGTAGAGTTTAGTTTTTAATATAGCTTCAAAAAAAATTTTTAGTTTCTGTTGTAAAAAATTATATTACCTTTCTTAACATCAAATGAATGCATCCCAAAAATTTTTCATGTGGTTTGCTGTACTATAAGACGCAAGAGACTAATGTTATGGTTATCTTAACATGTGTTGCTAACATCCTTCCTGGACGGGAGCCTGTGATGGGAGCTAGCGACGAGAGCCTGTGACAGGATCTAGCGGCGGGAGCCAGCGACCAGTGCCTGTGGTGTGGGCCACACTCGGGTGACTGCGTTAAAGCGGCGGTGCCGGGAAGGAGCTCGTTTGGTGGCTCGGCCCAGGAGACGGTGACGGAAGGCTGGTGGTGACGGAGTGCACGGGACGGAATGGGTGCGGTGGCCTGGAGGGCTGACGCAGCTGATATCCACAACTGGTGGGGTGGCGCAATCGGAGGGTGTGCTATGGCGGAGCGGCGGTGTTGGTGGGCACGTGACGGGTAGCGGATAAAGGCTAAAGGTCGCACGTGCGAAGGGCACGTGAGGCTCTCGATCGTTGCGGAAATTTGCCGGGTCATGTGGATCCGGGAACTTTGAATTTGAAAATCCGGACCTGGCTGAAGCGGGGCGTAGGGACAGGATTAAACAGCTTAGCTATCCGTGGCGCACCTCACCGCATCGTCCTTGTGCTTGGAGGGCCACACAGCGAGTGCTGTTATGCTGGAGCTACAGGACACGGTGCACAGGAAGGCGGAGCCCGTTGTGAGCAAATTCATGGGAGAAAGCAACCAAACCTGAGTACGGGGCTGCTGGGAATCGGGCGGCTCTCGTAACTAAGTTCAGCTTCAGAGAAGCCCTGATCGCAAACAACAACAACCATAACAACAGTCTGGTGATCTCTTATGTGCATCCGGCCAACATCGACGTCAAGGAGCGAGCCGCGGGAATCCCTTATTACGTCGAGGGCGGTGACATACTCATGTCATCAGATGCATGCCAGTGGCGTATCGAATTTCATAAATTCGATTTGGTTGGCCGAATCTATAGGAACACACTCTCCTTTCCCGTCATCGCACGGGTGTTGCTCAAGAGATGGGGTCACTACAAGAATTTTAAGGTCTTCGACTTGTCTTCCAGCTATTTTTTCTTGCCCTTTGATTCCATCAATGACAGAAACGAAGTTTGGCTCGGCGGCCTGTGGCAGATCGCTGGCCAAGCCATAGGGCTTGATATCTAGACGTACGAGTTCGGACCAAACACTGCAACCGCGCTGCGCGCACCGGTATTGGTGTGTCTTCCGTGCCTCCCACTCATTTACTGGGACGTAGAGAATATATTACGAATTGCTAAGGCTATCGGGGAACCTTTTCTCCTTGACGGTTGGATTGCTGAGATGGCACATTCTTCTTAAGCTCGGGTGTGCGTCCGGACGGATCTTTTGAAGCCACTGAAACCCGGCATACGGCTCAAAGGAGAATTTGGGAGAACCTATCAGGCATTTGAGTACGAGGGGTTGCCGCGGATCTGCTTCACATGTGGTCATGTTGGTCATCTGGCAAGCAATTGTAACATGCAAAAGGAGGCGGTGCTTGCTTGCTCTGTTCCCCCTTCGTCTACAGAAGTGGGCCGTAAAGGACTGACGATGGCGGCGGACACGTCTTCTGGTGATTGGAGACCCACAGAGGCGGGAGGCACTAGTGGCCTTCGAAAGCAGGAGGTGAACATACTTGATCCGGAAGGAAAGGCACATGGGCTGGGGCCATGGATGCTCGTCCAACCCCGACGTAGGAGACAGGGGGCAGTTGACCACAGAAGCTCGGCTGTTACGGCAAGCCAGCCTCCTCGAAAGGATGCCAACCACATAATTCGTGGTCGGGAGACTGCTAACACGTCCCACAGCATTAGAAGCCCATCCACGGATTATGACGGAAGCAGAGCAAAGTGGGCTTCGCAACCTGGGGGTCGTGAGGACCGGATGCAGACAAACTTGGTTGATCATCCCATGATTGTTGTGGGAATGGGTCACGCGCTCCATATAGAAGGGCACAAGGGAAACTGCCCTTGTTGCAGGAGGAATGGGAGGGGGATATATCTATAAGCCCAAATGGACATGTCATTAAATCAAATTAGGAGACGTCTCTAGGGCTGCACTTCGTGGGGCACAGTGGCCATCAAGGAGGAAGATGGAGGTGGCTTTATGCGGAGGTGATGCATGGATGCATGGGAGCACCGATAACATGGTCTACGTCAAAATGCGGCTCACAGTCTAGAATATTAGAGGTGTTAAGAATAGGAAGTCGAGGAGATACTTGCAAAGTTTGGTTTGTGAGGGGAATGCTGCAGTCGTGGCCTTGATGGAGACGAAAGTGCAGACCTTCTCACGGTAGAATGCGGACTGGCTCCTCGGGAGTGACTAAGACTTCGCGGCTCACCCTTCCGAGGGCATGTCGGCTGGCATTGTTCTCTTGTGGAAAAATTGGGTTGATCTTAAGATCAGGGCGGCCTCAGCACACGTTGTGGCATGCACAGTTAGTCATCGCGCTGACTGTATGCTCAATTGCTTCTTTGTTTATGGTCTTAAAGACCACCATAAGCGTCGGGAGATTTGGGACACCATTCGGCACTCTTCTTATGGGGATGATCCCCTCATTGTCGTTGGGGACCTCAACCTGGTTATGGCCTAGGAGGAGAAACGCAGCGGACAAAGATTCATCTATGGCAGGGGCCAGCAAGAACTTGCTGACTTTATGCAGGAGCTCCAACTTGCTGATTTGGGCTTCTCCAGCAACCGTTTTACATGGTGCAACGGGAAGCAGGGTGGCACGCAGATCCTGGAGCGTTTAGACCGTGTTCTCATGAATTCTACGGGAATGGTGGCCTTCCCCGAATGCTCTGTGCACCATCTTAGTCGGCTCGGGTCGGACCATTGCCCGCTGCTGGTTAACTTAGGTGGCAGGAACCCGTGGCCTAAAACTGGCACGTCGCTCTTTGATAGCATGTGGTTAGACTTTCCACAATCGTTCTAGGTGGTGAACCATGCATGGCAAAGACGGGCGGGGGGAAATCGCATGGAGGCAGTTATGACCAAGTTCAAGCGATCGCTAACGGCGCTGTGAAGATGGAGCCAGGAGGAGGTGGGGAACCTTGTCAACAGGAACAGGGAGCTGGAACAGGGTATTGACGAACTTCATACAAGGGAGTCTCGGGAGGGACTTATTGAAGAGGATCACGCGCGGCTTGGGCATATGGTCACGGCCTTCCACTGCGGTTGCGCAAATGAGGAGCAATGGTGGTGGCAGCGCGCCAAAGTGCACTGGGCACAACTTGGAGACTGCAACATGAGGTTCTTCCATAATGCGGCTACGGCTCGTGCTCGGATGAGTCGGATTACCCAGCTGAGGGACGACGATGACAAGGTGGCGGACTCTCCCTACAGCATTAGACGGGTTCTCCTGGCTTACTTCAAACGGAAATAGCGGTGTGGGGACCAGGTGGCATTGCCACAAATTTTCTCGCTATCTGGCATTGTCAGCGATGATGTGGCATCCAATATTGGCTGCAGGGTTACTGAAAACGAAATTATCGCGACCATGTGGGGAATCAAGAGGAATAGAGCCCAGAGCATCGATGTGATCACAGTGGAGTTCTTGCACGGCTACTGTGCCATCACGCGTAGCGACGTCATTAGCACGGTGCAGGCCTTCTTAGAGGAACAGAGGCTGTCGAAGGTCTGGAAGGACACGCTCATTATCTTTATCCAAAAGAAACATAGAGCGTATAGGTCGGAGCACTACCGGCCAATCAGCCTCTACAAACACCATCTACAAGGTGGTGGCGCGCATTCTGGTCGGGAGGCTGAAGTCGTTGCTGCCGAGCGTCATCTCGCGCGAGCAAGCTGCATTCATTCCCGGGCGGAGCATTTCTGATAACATCAATATCGCATAGGAAATGGCCTCGAAGGTGCGCACCTGCACCGCTGCTTCGGGCATCATGGCTATGAAGATAGACATAAAGCAGGCTTACGACAACGTGAGATGGGATTTCCTGCTTGAGATTATGAAGGTCATGGGATTTCCCCTCGTCTGGCACGATTGGATCGCTGCGTGTATCACTCGTCCGAGATTTGGTGTCCTCCTCAATGGCTCTTGCCTCCCTAGGTGGTGGCGCAGTGGGGACTCCGGCATGGCTGCCCGCTCTCACCCTACCTCTACGTCTTGGCCACTAAATACCTTTTCGAGATTGGTGAGGGACTATGAGTCGAGACAGCTGCTTGGTTTCAGTCCTGGGCAGCACGCGCCGTGGATTTCTCACCTTTCGTTCGCGGATGATGTGCTGCCGTTTGCTCCCGCCACCCGCGAGGCTGCACGCGCTGTTTGCAGTATCATGCGGGCTTTCGAGGAGGCTGCTGGGTTGCGAGTCAAGCTCCCGAAGTCCAGGGTCTACTTCAGCACTAAGTTCAGCAAGAAGAAATCCAAGTTGATTCTGAGGAAGCTCCGCATGGAACATGGCCGGACGCTTACGTACCTTGGTGTCCCCATCGCTGTGAGGCGCCTGAATAAGGCTGACCTCAACTTCCTTGTCCAAAGGATTGATGCCGTGGTGGTCAATTGGTGTATCCGTCCGCTGTCGCTTGCGGGCAGAGTCGCCTTGGCCTCCTCTATTCTCAGTGTTATCCCCAACCACGTCCTGATGCATTGTGTGGTGCCCGACGGGGGTTCTTGATGACATGGAGAGGCGTGTTAGAAGGTTCCTTTGGTGCGGGACAAGTTACGCTAACATGATGCATTACGCGCCATGAGACTGCATCACCTTTGCCGAAGGCCTCTGGCGGGCTTGGTCTTCGGGACTTCCGCATTTGGCATCGTGTGCTCCAAATAAGCAACTGCACACGCATCCTCAGTCGCGAAGCTAGTATATGGGTTGACATTATGAGGAGGAAATATACACTGAGTAATCCGCTAATGAAAGCTCCCCGGAAGGCCTCTTCTGTGTGCAAAGTGCTAGAGGCGATGCCTGTGGCAATTTCGATCTTCGTCTGGCGCATCGGCGACGGGCAGACAGTGCGTTTTGCAGAGGACAATTGGCTGGGCGTCCTCCCACTCTGCTGCTGACCGACTTTCGTCAATACACACTCACTGGCCGGCTAGTGTTGCTGACTGTATCACAGCTGTTGGGGACTGGGATGTGGTTGCCATCCGTAATTGGGCGGGCGAAGAGCTCAATGACAGAATTCTGCACCTTCGGAAGGCTCGGGCATCTGCCTAGGACGTTCTGCTCCAGATGCACACCGAGACGGCTAGGGTTGACAGTGGCCGGATTTACACGCATACAGTTTGTAGTGCTGAGGATTTCGTCAGGCGTGGTGGCTGGCGTCCCGCTGATGTGATGAGGAGAATCTGGAAGTATCAAAGCGATGCTGAGGGTACGTATGTGCTTGTGGCGGGTCGCCGGTGAGTTCTTTCTTACGGCGGTGCGGTTGGCCAGTAGGGGCTTAAGCCGGAATACCAGCTGGGCTGCTTGGCGAAGGAGTCCCTGCAACACGTGTTCTGGGACTGCCCGCTTGCCTAGGATCTTTGGGTTGACCGCCAGGTCCGTGGGGCTGTGACTGAACTGGGTCGGTCCACGAGTGCGGGTGTCGGGTCACTGTTCACCGACCGGCTCCTTCGGTTTGTAGGCTCGCCCGCTGCACGCCGTGGTAACGGTGCGAGGCATGTTGCCACGTTAGCCACCACCATGTACTACATTTGGGCAAGGAGGAACGCAATTAGGCACAACAACCCGGTGACTTTGCCATGCTCGTTGCTTCGAACGATCAAGATCGAGGTGAACACTGCATTCAGTCGGCATCTCTTCTACTCATCCCTGTCCAGCAGAAATCCTGGCAACTCTTCGGACTTGATTGTAACGCATGGTTGGCTCCCCCACAACAGGATGGATAAAATTTAATTGCGATGCTGCTGTTGGTGATTCCATTGCTGGTCTTGGCATGGTTGTCAGAGATTGCATGGGAAGGCCGCTCTTGGCGGCCGGCAAGAGGGTATTCTCCCAGGCCGCTGACATGATGGAGGTCCAGGCTATGCTCATGGCCCTTAACTTGCTTAGGGGTTCCCTTCCCCTTAACCGGGTTGTGGATATTCAAACTGATTCGATGAAGGCGCTCCAGGTGGTTCGTGAGATGATATCCCATCCTCCTGAGGATGGGGTTTTTGCTGAGACCCTTAAGTATGCCAGGGGTCTAGAGGCAGTCCAGTTCTCCCATATTCACAGAGAGGGGAACGCGCCTGCTGACTGGGTTGCTCATGCTGCATGCCTCAATAAGTTCGTTTGGGATCCTGGGGACTCCTTTCCCATGCCCCTACTCAAACTCATGTTGTCTGACTCCATGTTTGATTCCCTTGAGGATCCTTCTTGTGGTTTCTTGTATGTCTTTGCCAATTTTAATTATATCAATTTTCAAAAAAATAAAAATTTGAAGAACATAACTTTTCACAAACTTTGATATAATTCAGATAGCAATGACAAAACTTGTTCTAGATATGGCCCATATGCATTTCACTAAAAAGAAACCAGCATTTATACTATTGTTAGCCATTAATAATTGCATTTCTCTTGAAACTAATCAACAGCATATAGTATTGTGCAAAACAACAGTGATATGATATGCTTTACAATCAAAACATCTGCTACAGCCTACATCCCATCCAGCTGCAGATAAAACAAAACATCCAGTAGCCTATAGCACTTCCAAGAGTCTACTAAACAGTCATCTTGATTGTAGATTTTGCAACATAGATGCTTGTATCTATTAAGTTTTGGCCTTTTCATTTAGATAGAATCTTGTAAGACGCAGTCTTTCCTCACGTACTCAAAGCGATGCAGAATGAAAAGAGCTAACCGACCGAACTGCAGACGCGTGCCACTTGGCTGGCCAGCCACCCGGGGGGCAGTTCTTGCTCAAGTTTGATTTCATTCAAATCCTGGAAGGGAAATTTCCCGAAAGAAGTGATCCAAGAACATGTCACATTAAATTTGCTAGCATCGCTACGGGGCTTAGTATTCCGAAGAGTCTCCCAACTAGATAAACAAGTGGATTTTCTTTCGCGCGCGCGCGCGCTGACTCGGAGACCTGGGATCTTCGATAGGCATCGAATGAAGGGAAGCACGAGAGTTGGGGGAGTTTCAGAAAGGTGTTCGAGAAAACGTTATGACTTGAGGTTTTTAATTTTTTTAATTTTTTTTAATTTCAAATATTTTTATCAATGTACTTAAAAAAGACAGGCTTATGAATCGGACATAACCTTTGTATAAATAAATTTTTTACTTTTATTTCTTTATATATTATTGAGATCTTAAAATTAATTATAACAAGAATTTAGATGTGTTAGTTAGGTTTTGGTATTGTGAGGATGGGTGCGAGGCGGTGAGACGTCATGCTAGCTTATCTTTGACTCAATCACAAAATTTGTTACTATCGTCAGCATAACGATTTTCTAGTCTCACACTATCATTACCGATTTGACTTGGATTTTTCATCATTGCAATCACACTCGATACTTCATACATGAATCTTAGGTTTTAGTCACCTTTTCTATTTGATATAATTCAATGTTTTTGGGTGTTTTTTTAACAATTTTGTCGTACAATTATCTTGTTTGTATCTGAACTTGTTTGATCTTTATTTTGTTAATTAGTTTACTCCAGACAGCATAATTAAACTCTTTTTCAAGTATCATGTTTCTATTTTGTTGAAAAGATTGAGAGCTTAGTATACGGAGTGACCCTTATGTTGCTCCCAATTTTTTATTAAATAAGATTGTGTTAGATTTGTTTCTCTTGCATATTTTTCTTTTTGAATTTCTAGTATTTATCCTTTTTATTTCTCTGCTCCTAAAATGCTTAGTTAAAATTATGACATCCAATTTGTTCATTGTTGGGTTTCCCAGAACAAGTAGTACTTACAAAAAAAAAAAAAAAAATCTGTCATTTGCATGACAAATCCTAAGCTTCCTTTGAGGGTAAGAAATAGAGGCAAAGTTAAGGTTCCCTAAGGCTTTGTCCAACATAGGGGAAGTTATGATCACACCTAATGCTCATTCTCTGAACAGCACATCCAGAAAGAGAAGTTCTGCAAAATTGTCGATGTCGCCTAGCATCCAGTGCACATCTGTTATAAGGTCTTATGAAACAACCTTAATTAGTAGTTACCTAACTAATAGAACTTACTTTGTGCACTCCTTATCGTCAATACGCCTAAATCACCTCTATTCTTTACAAACAATGTGTCTTGCCACCATTTTCCCAAAGCCCATCCTGCATGTGGCAAGCAACACCTCCAAGGCAACTACATATTCAGTAAGCCATACAAGAGAAGCATGCCATGTCACGTTAGCCATCCACTTTGCTTTTTTATGAAGGGGAAAAGGACCAAGACTCGAAGAAGGGAAGTAAAACTCCTACAAACAACTATGCCAAATACAAATAAGGGTAAGTTGGACTCCGAAGGAGACTTCTTCCTCCTTTTCTCAAACCGCTTTTCCTACTCCTACAGAAGACCTCTCTTCCGCAGCCTTAACTCTGTATTACTGCAAGCTATTCTTCCTTCTCTTTTCCAAAGAGCTTTATGAAAAGCGAAACCCAATGGTGTACTGGTAGAGCTTTTCCGTCACCTGCTTTTCCCCGTACTAAAGGTTTTTAATTGTTCTTCTTTCTCATTTTCTTGTATTTTCTTTCATTTCCGTTACGCTAAAACTCTCGAGTTGGTCATCTCCATGAATGTTAACATCATTGGTGTGACACCATCCACCACAAATGTAGAGCAATCACAGAGAGGAAAGTGTATAACATTTCCCTCATATGACGTAAAAGTGAACAACGAAAGATAACACAACGTTTCAAGAAAGAGGACACAATGGTCCTAGGATTGGACCTTGATGGTGACTAAGGCACCGTAGGGAGAGAAAGCACGACAAATGTCGGACTCTGGCATCGTATGGGGGACCACTGACGTGGATGGAGTTGTCATCGTCGATAGTCGTCTTGCAACGTCTTCACTTGATTCTCAAGTTACCGTGTCTGCTAGGGTCTTTTGAAAAAGCAAAGCTCTGTCGTCGGCAAGCAACGGCGGCCAAGGTCACTGGTGGGGTGCAATTTGTGTGAGAACCACCCATGTTTTGCCTCCGAAACGCCATCTTTCCAAATACACTGTAATGAATTTGAAAAAAAAAAGCCAAAATATTTCTTAAAAAAAAATTATAAAAATAAAAGAAAAATAAAAAATTTAATAAAAAATATTAACTAGAATTTTAATAAAACTTTTAAAGAAACTAATTTAAAACTCATTTATAAAAAGACCTAAAATTTGGGTCAATTCTCAATTCGCTCAGTATTCATAATGATTTATTTGATTTTAATATTTGATTCTATTAAAATTTTGTTGGAAATTTTAATTGTGGCATTATTTTTTATTACATTTTTTTTGTATATTTCAATTATTACTCTATCAGTGACATTTAGTGCTTTTATATTATATGTTAGCATTTTGCTAATAAACGAAGAAAAAGTTGAGTTCTGATGTTAAAAAAAAAAAAAAAAAAAAAAACTTTGAGCAGTATGCTTTTTTTCATCACAAGTGCAGGATTATGCCTTCACTTTTTTAAAAGTAAAAGCCAAGATTTTGTATGAAAATTTTTGTTTATTTTATACTAAAGAATTCTCAACTTTTATACTGTATGATTTGTTTCTTTAAAATTTTGTACAGATTACGATGGTGGTTAATTTTGTAATTTTGAAGTTATTGCAAAGATAAAGCAAGTGTTAGTTTTTATGATTTTCTTTTATAGTTTTTGTCTACTTATAAAATTAATAAAAAATTACTGTTTTAATTAGGAATGGGTTTTTTTTGTCCACATTTTATATTCACAAGTTTGCCATCTTAAGCTAATTTAATTAATTAAAAATGAGAGTAGCATTTTTATGCACAAATCAAGTTAGTTAAAAAATCATGATCTACCCCACATATAAATGAATGCACAACTTAATGGTATTATCAAAGGAGTTACAATTTTGGCAAGATGGTGAAGTATCATGCAAGTGGTGGCTTAACTTAAAAGTGTTAAGATTGTCTTAAATAATAATATGTTTTTCATCTCTCTCTACTAATTTAATTAATAAGCAATAGGAGTTATGTTCATGTGCATAAAATAATCAAGTTTGCTTAAAACTTATGATTTATCTTTTCACATCTCAAGAAGCATTCTCTTCTCATACAACCTACTCATTCATCTGCTCACTAATTTTTTGTATTATTATTCACACACTTTGTTATTTACTTTTGTTATTTTTATTATGTTATTATCACAACCCAGTTTTCTTATATTAATATATTATTCTTTTTAATTGTCTTATATCAATTAAAGTGAATTTTATCTCTGAAAAATATTTTAATATTTTAAGATTATAATATCACATGCAAAACTTATAATTATTTTGCCCTCTATATAACTTAGTGTATCAAGTTAGTTCAAAACTTATGATTTGCTTTCCCATTTCAAAAAAATATTCTTTTCTCATACAATCTACACATTCATCTGTTTACTATTTTTGATATTGTACACCTTTCTTTTTCTCCCTTTGTTATTTTTCTTATATACACAATCTAATTTTATTATATTAATGTATTACTCTCTTTTGATTCTCTTATATTAATTAAAGTAGTTTTTATCTCTAAGAGATGTCTTAAAGTTCCAAAATTGTGATATTATATATCAATTCCAACAATAATTTTTGCCTTTTATAATGTTTGGGTGCAATAAACCTATTAACTTTTGTTTTGTTAATCCATAATCAATATTATACTATAAGTGTTATCGCTTAACGATGTCAGTACCCCATTTTATTATATCAATATATTCCTTGTTTGGGTGTTCGATACTAACCAAAGTAAGTTTTGTCTTCAAAAAATATCTCCACATCTTAAGACCATCGTCTCACATAAGAGCCTAGAATCATTATCTCGTCTTATGATAATGTGGGGTTATTATATCCTAGGAGATTATTGCAAGTGATGTTTTTGAACTAAGATATTGATTTTGAGATATAAAAACAATTCTTAAAAGTAATATTTTTGTAAATCTCAGTAATAAGTTTGTTTTATTGATATTGATTCTATCAACTATTCTAAATTGTCTAGAATTAAAATTCCAACAAATATATCTAATATTTATTACTACTCTAATAAGTGATTGTTAATCACACTTTAATAATTAATTAGTGAAACTTTGCTAATGATGTTCTAATTGATTTTGACCATAATAGGGATGCTTAAAATTCTACAACAAAAAGCACTTATAGGCTTCTAGTTTGTGAAAGGTTCAATGCATTTTCTACTCCAATAATATCCATAATTAATCCAGTGTAGGTACTTTTAAAATTCTTTATTTGATAATTGCAACTTCTTAAATCTTATTATGCAAGGGATTGATCATAATCTAAAGAATATGTAATGTAAAAAGTTACAAGAAAAAGATATTTTAAAAATAAATTTTATGTACAAGAAATAAAATTACAAAAAAGTATTTGATAGCCTTTTTTATGATTTGAGTTGCAAAAGAAAAAAAAAACTCTAATAGTGCTTTTCAAACTCAACCGTCAAACATATCCTTCACTTCTTTTCAATGACCTTTGTTTGATGATATGTTCATATAAAGTTGTTATTTCATTTGAAATCATGACTCTTCTAAAACTTTCACTAAGTTAATAATATCATAATCAATATATATTATATCTTTAAAATGTTTTTATTATATTAAAATATATATAATTATAATCTAACTGGTTTAATCTCATGATTTATAATATATTATACATGATAAAAGTTTGACTTGTTACAAAATGACTCACAATAACTCAAGATTTAAAAGGAATAAAAGGAAATTCATATGTCTAAGTAGATAATGATTGCTTGTGATATGTTTATTGGGAAGCTATATTTCTTATGCTATTAACTCTTTAGAATGAATCAATAATGTTGGTACCAAACATGCATAGAAAAAAATCACGTCTTCTTATTTTCTCCTTCTTCCTCTCCAAACTCTCCTCAAATGCAGCCCTTCTCAATTGAGCAACAAGCAAAAAGAAGCCACTAAAATAAGAAAACTCTTATATATCTAATGAAATATTAAGTAATGGATTAATTAGTATACTTTTCCAAATTATACCTCTCAATTAATAAAATAATTAATATATTTTATTTTAAAAATTTATAACAAATTATTTAGATATTCAAAATTACAAATTAACTATTGTTGGATTTCTCTTATAAGGATTTTTATAATGGTATGTTCAAATAAAATTTTTAATTTCATTTAAAATAATGACATATTTTTCAAAATTTTATCAATTTAACAATATTTTAATTAGTAATACACCATATCTATGAAAAATAATTTTACTATATCTAAGCATACATAGTTATGGCTTTACCAACTTAATATCGTAATTTATAATTGTTACACCCCATTTTTCCTAGGCTGATTTTTGGCATACAATTTTTTTTTTTTTTTTTTATATATAGACAACTCAGATCGTCCCATACCAACCTGAGTAGCCTACGAAAACATAGGATATAACACATCATTACACACCTACTTCCCTTAACAATGTGGATCCCATCTCCCGGGTACACCGTCAAATCAGTTTCATGACTCCTGAATTAACAGATGGACTCGCGCAATGTTACTCCTACTAGACCCAATACTCCTAACCCCTACGGGTAGGAGAACCGGTCTATTAGAAGTCTGAACCCCCATGGTTAAGTTCCATAGTCATGTAATGACCTCACCATCAAACAAAAGATATATAACATCCTCAGATAAAATATGGCACTCCACACACCATACTCCAAGACAATAAGGTAGGGTAGTAAATGGAAACTACATTACAAGAATAAGACCAAGTCCAACAAGTGCAATATTATCCAACCAGAAACATAAGTCAGAATTTTCCTCACATATTACATGACATATGAGAATAATAACCTCATTAAATACATCCAACAGCAACAATCAACTAACCAGAATATCTCAGACAATCACAATCAGATATCCTCCACAAGCCTGCTGACCACGATCCCACCTAATCAGGTAGCGTCAAGTCTGCCGAGCCACTGAAATATACAATACAGGAATGAGCTACGCCCAGTAGGAAAGACAGCTAGTAAAACTCACATGCAAGAGAAGGATAATAGCAAAAATATAGGAATACAGCATAACAATGTATGGTGGATAGGCACTCTCAGTTCCAGACTCCGACCAACCACAGTCACCCCTAGTCACACCAGAGTAGCTCTCCTCTGGGCTTCCAGGTAGCATGCCAGTGGGAACGCCCATCTCGAAACACGCATGGCGCCTAAGCACCCGACACCGCAGCGTCTCTCGTCAATCAATCTCCTGGAGACTATAGACAGATCCAGTCACAAAATCTCTAGCCAACGTGAGACACCCCTGCCACCCTAAGGCGCGCAGGCCTACACACTTGGCTAGCCACTGCGAGACACCCCTGCCACCCTCAGGCGCGCAGGCCTACACACATGGACCAGGAGAGATCGACTCAGCCACCGTCCCAAAGAGTCCTCTACCAACAACTTCCATAGAAGCTCACGCCCCTACAGTCATTGCCAATCTCTAACTCCAAGATCCGGCAACATGTATCCAGGTACAACAAGGCGCATACCAGTCACATGTATACTGTGGAAGCTAAGTCTGAACCGCACAGTTACCTACCACAACTACCCTAAAACATCATATAGGGTCTATAGTAGTCCGGTCCAGTATGCCAATCCATAAAATATGCCAACACTGAGTAAACTGACTCAATCCATGCCGTTGCCATCAAGCAACACAACTGTCAATTACTGACTGTTCTGGTAGCATCCATGTACCATACTTCTGTCTGACTGTTTCCAGCTGTACTGTCATCACTGATAACATTTTTCCCCACTTCAGGAAATTTTTAAATCCCAATTTCAATTTCCGCCCTTTATCCATTTTCCGAAATTCGAAATAAATTTCCGAATTTAAATTCCACATATATCCTTTTTCCAAAAATTCGGATTAATTTCCGAATTAAATTTTTCGCTTATCCTTTTTATTTCCGAAAATTCGGATTAATAATAAATTTCCGAATTTTCCTTCCGCTTCTCTCTCCTCCGCGCCGCGCCGTTCGTCCGCGCCGACTCCCGCTGAACCGGTTTTCGCTGCCGGTTCGGCTTTCGCGCCGTTCGTCCGCGCCGAATCCCGCGGAACCGGTTTTCGCTGCCGGTTCGGCTTTCGCGCCGTTCGTCCGCGCCGAATCCCGCTGAACCGGTTTTCGCTGCCGGTTCGGAACTCTCGCGCCGTTCGTCCGCGCCGAATCCCGCTGAACCGGTTTTCGCTGCCGGTTCGGAACTCTCGCGCCGTTCGTCCGCGCCGAATCCCGCTGAACCGGTTTTCGCTGCCGGTTCGGAACTCTCGCGCTGAACCGCGACACCGCCGAACCAATTTCTTAATAATCCGTTAATCGGATTAATTTTAATTACTAATAAAATGGCGTAAATATCATTAATTACTTAATTAGATTTGATATTATCTAAACCCTTCTCCTTTCTCGGTCCAAAGCCCGCGAAACCCTAGCCGCCGCCATCGCCGACCATTACGATCCTTCCGTCGATTTCCGGCGACTGCGAACAAGGAGAACAATTTCCTAACATGCTCCTAAGCATCAATAAATTTTTTTTTTCGGCGAAATGGGAATTTTTCTAGGAAATTCCGAAATTTGCAAAAGACACAATTTAGCATTCAATTAAATCCGATTTTCATCCACATGCTTGTTTTCATTAAGCAAAGTATTTCATGCTTTTAATTTTCTACTAAATCACTAATTTAAACTGAATTTCCTACCTCAACGACGCCGGCGACGGTGAACTTCGTCCGTAGCTCGCCGCAGCTCCTCGCCGAACGAATCCGGTACGAATTGACTCTCCTCGTTCCCGTGAATCTCCAGGCACAAAAAGCCCCTTGCCAGGCCGCCGGAATCACGCGCCGTACGCCGGAAAAACTCTCTCTATCGGTCGGCCGAACGAACCCTAATCGTTTCGCGAGGGTTTTATATTTCTGGCCGACACGGTGAAACCCATTACGCGCCGTTGACACGCTTTCGACACGGTAAGCACCCGATACGCGCTGTCGACACGCTATCGACACGGTAAGCACCCGATCAGCCGGTTCAATCCCAATCGTCGATCACGACCGTCCGATCAGCTTATCAGAACGCACGCGCAAACTCACTCGGCGAACCGTCTCCGCCTCCGCTGAACCGTTCCGGTCCGGTTCACGCGCGGTAAACCAATTTCCGGTTTAATTTAAATGGATTTTCGAATTTCTAAAAATCCAATAAATCTAATTAAACAGGGAAAATTACTTAAAATTCACCTCGGTGCTCCGAAAAATCCCTAGAAATTTCAGAAATTCCACTAGCCTCTGATTGAGCTCCTGGCTCATCCTACTGTCGATCTAAAATCATCCAAGCCAAAAATTAATTATTAAAGATTAACATAAAAATTTTTACTGGGTATAACAATAATATATTACATATGACAAAATTTTGGATTGTTATAAATTGAGTCACAATAGCTTAAGATATATAAAGGATAAAAGGAAATTCATATGTTTGATTCTATGGAAGTGAATGACTGATCGCTTATGATGTATTTATTAAGAGTGCTATATTTTATAAGTTGGTAACTCTTAAGAAAAGAACAAACAATTGTTCTTGAAATGAGTAGTCTTGACTATTTCATCATTCTATAAGTATGTGGAGCC
This sequence comes from Vanilla planifolia, assembly GCA_023846275.1. Classification (NCBI taxonomy): domain Eukaryota; kingdom Viridiplantae; phylum Streptophyta; class Magnoliopsida; order Asparagales; family Orchidaceae; genus Vanilla; species Vanilla planifolia. Next base: position 17,589,380 of record CM043866.1, on the reverse strand, counting down.
ATGATCAAGACAAAAGGATGCAAGCATCTTTTTTATTTTTGAACTTTTTATTTTTAACTTGTTTTGAGTCATTCATTTTCGATCAAATTATGATTAGAATACTCATTTAATTGAGATTTGATAAATTCATTCTTATCTGTTTATTCTTATGATGTATTGAAGTTATACCTTCACCATTATCTTAGCATGTGATAGTTTCAAACGTCATAACACTTGCTTTCATTTATTTTTACTTTCTTTACGGCCTCTTTCTATATTTTGAGTTTTGGCTCATTTATTATTATCTGAAATTGAAGAGCCAAGCCACATATGGTTAACAATGTTGTTAACTCTCTGACTCATTACTTTACTCTGAACCATTGTCCTAGTATTCGATAATCCTTTAAGCATGTACATTATTTGTTAATTGCCATAAAGATAATAAAACTAAGTGTAAAATGGTTACATAAGTGATCTTTGAAAGTCATTGTACCTCCTTTAATTTCCTTTTATAAACCTTGACGTATTGGATTCCAACCTTAGCCTTTTTGATAAAGTCATATATTATTACAAGCTAACATGATTCACTATGATGTTGAAAATCCATTGTTTTATTATCTTATCCTAGGTAATCATGGTTATCCTCAATTCTTTGATTTTGATTTAAGCTTCTTTATGTCATGCTTAACCATGTGAAGTCTAACAATTAGTTGTAAGAGGTCACCAATGGTTTGTGTTGGGTTTGGTAGATTGCTTTGATACTATTTGTTAGGAATTCTTATGGCGTGTTTGGATATCAATTGTAGAGTTTTGATCAGTCAAAGAGGAGAGATAAATTACATTGTCATATATTTAAAAATGTTTCTTTGAAGTGTTACAAAAAATCATTAAATGTTGCTTGTAATGATTAAATCGATTAAAGCATCAAATAATAGGAAAAAGGCAATGAAAAAAGTAAAGAATATGCCAAATTCTTTAGATGGTTCAACTACTAATTATTGACTTATAAATATGTTGACAACATTATATAATACAAATTGAATAAAATCTTATGCAACCAAATTCTGAGTTTTTGAAAAAAATATTATATGATGCACGATCATATCATATGATACATTGTTTGAGAAACTCATAGTACTAATCAACCAATGTCAACAAGCCTAAAACAATGGATCGTATAAGTCTAAGATGGCTCACGTATTGTATGACTCTACTATAGTGACCAACGCTTAAGTTTTTATATTAATCATACTAATATAAAGATAGATTGTCATCATATGATACATATTTATTAGAAACTGAGTTTTCAAAAAAAAAAATATTATGCGCTATGATCATATGCTATGACTTCTTATATTCTACAAATTTTACTTAAATTATTCTAATTAGAAAACAGATCATATTCATACGATATATGCTATTTAATTAGTATGTATCATATGACATATTAATTCAAATTTAAATTTTTTTATACATTACAAAAATTCTTAACAATTAATTTTACCAATATAATATTACTATCGTTATAATATGATAATAAATAATCCAAAACATATATAAACTAACAATTTTAACATTGTTGTACTAGTTTAATATAAAGATTATCCTATTACTATGTACAATATATACTAAGTGATGAACATAGTTAGATGATATAACAATTGTTGATAAGTTTATACCTTATGTTTAACAGTGATCGTAAAAGATTAGTGCATTAATATATTTATACGTAAAGTGATTTTATACATTGGTTCATATACATACAATACAAATCTTGATTTGTACAATATAGTAAGCACATATATTAATAAATGCATAATTATGAGACATAACTTTTACTGTATGGTACAATAAGCACATCTATTAACAAACATATGGCTATAATACATAGACTTTATATTATATGATATATAGTGCTCGTGTTAGTATAATTTGAATGTAATAATACAAAACATAAAATCATATCTATCCAACATATAATCATCATGAATCTAGATAGAAAATAAGTTATGTATTTGTACAAAATAGGCTTTTTATGTATACGATGCAAATTTGAATTAAACCAACATAGATCGAACAATATATGTACAAAATAATACCTTGTTCGACTAACTTTGTGCACCCATAAATAGCTTAGCCACATGGTCACACCTGTACAATGGATACATCATTCATGTATGATCTCGACACTAGTTTATTAATGAGTGCAAATAAAAACCTAAAAATATATCATTTAAGTACGATATTAGCCATCATATTGTATGGTTAGTAAGAAGTGAAGATAATGGCCTGAATTTGCACGTTATAAATTGGATTTTTTAAATCTAAGACTTGTGTAAGACTAAATGCAATATAAAGTATTATTTCATAAAATCCTAAGTAGTTTTAATGATCATAACAACAATGAAAAGAGGTTTAGCAATTGAATATACTTGTAATAGAATCATAATTTTGTCACATAAGTATTTAAAGAAAAGGTTTGAATCTAATAATAAGTAATGTATATATGAAGGTCTCCAAGTAATTTAGTTTCCTATAATGGGAAACTTAATTAACTCTAGAATATGAAAATTAAGTTAAGTTTGAGCAAAGCTATCAACACTCATTTATATTGTCTTTTCAAGTGAATTGTTTCATGAATTATTTCATCAAAACTCTAATTAAGTAATCTCTATTTGATCTTAAGAATCATGATTTAAAATATACTTAAAAAATATTAGAGATAATAACATGATAGTTTTGTATTCATCAAATAAGTGGTGTATAATTAAGGGTTCAATATTCAAATTAAAATTATTCTTTATAGATTTTATCAATAGTATATGTGATGTGTTTCATGTTGCCACACTTTAGCATCACATTTTCCTACTTTATATACACATAATAAGACATATGCATACATACTAACATCATAATTCACATGTAAATCTTCATTCTCAATTGCTAACCATTCCCAAGTATAAAGAATATGCATCATAAAATAAAGTGTCTTGGCAAAGATTTATGGAGCCATGTGTTCTAATAATGAAATGAAGGTTATTATATCAATCTTATATTGGTATGATTATGAAAATTTTATTATATACATTTTATAACAAAATATTCACATAACATTTCTTTCCTTGCTATTGCTAGTAGGCATCTTAAACCCATCCTTATGTGTTTTGACATCCAGTCAACATACTTTAAGCTATGAGTATCAAACATAAGTTGAGTGAAATGTTATAAACAACAAATAGAATAATCTAATAACAATTATAATATGTAAAATAATATAATATTTAGATTATATCATATACAATTTTATGATAAGAATATGATCATCTACATTATAATAACAATAAAGCACATGTTCTATCATGCAATTTTACTCTTTTTATTTCATTAGAAATTTATGTAAAACTTTCTTGTTTTTTACATCATTTGGCCACTCTTTCATCCCATAAGATTTATCTCAACTCCTTATATGGATAAACCATCTTATTGTCTTATGAGAATTTTCAACTCCTCATATAGACAGATTATCCTCATCTTACAACACTATTATCATCATATTAAGTTTTCATTAATTCCCTCTTACAAACAAGGCTATATTCATGCCACATAGTTCTTTCAAACCCTTCATATAGATTAGGTCACATTCTTATAACTTTATTTACATCTCATGTTTATAAATGCACTTAGCAACACAAAAATATTTATTTTTCATGCAAATTCATAGCCAATCATACATCATCATGTACTTACTGAACATTTACCACAATACATTATGCTTAAAATGAATATAACATTATAGATACAACATGCTTAGTAACATAACATGTAATAAGATATGCACATATAAAAAGTATCACATGCCTACGTCAAAAGTTAGAATAGTCGATGTTCAATTCTCTCTTCTTTTTCTTTCTTATTATACATGAAATTTATACTTTCTTTATCATATATTGACAAACTACCCATATTATGATCAATGTATTTATTTAGTCTTTCTAGACCTCCTTAAATTCATTTTTATTTTACCACTATCAATTGTCCATCTATACTATTAAACTATCCAATAATCATATTAGATTATCTAATTGGCATATAATCTGTCTTCCATAGCTTCCAGCTCATTAGATAATCAAACTCTTAATAGGCACCTACAACTTCATTTTTATTCTCCATCTAATTCTCTCTAAGACCCCATCGATCGTGTGATCTCACATTATATTATTTATTCCCCAAAAATTCAAGGACTTGGTACTTGATGTTCTTTTTTATCATCTAACTATATCTGTAAGACTATCTTTTAGATTGTTTGATAGCCATATGAAAACCATCAGAATGATTGTGAACATTTGATAGAGATATTATTCTTATTTTCTTGATTTATTTGGAAGCTAACTTTTGATTTTTTCCATGTGAAGAAATGGATAACAAAATTTGAAACTATGTTGAAAAACATGACATTTTGTAAGGATGTCAAATTTTAGAATCGAACATATATTTGAAAAGTGCTTAAATTATAAAAAAGAAATCATTGATACTTAAATTATAATTTTTAGTAATCAAATGGAGTTGATATGAATTCTTGACATTTAAAGAATATCTAAATTTAATTAAGAAAGTTTTATTAGGACTAATTAATCTTAATCCTTTGTTCTGTCATGACATTTGATTCGCCTTGGCTTGCAATTCATGCTATCATGTGTAGGGAAGGTTCCTTGTTCTTGGAGGTTTCCCCCAAGGGTCTTAGAGAAGAAGTGGAGAAGTACTGGAGCTCCAGCAGTGGCATGTTTGCATTTGCCAACAGCAGGAGAAGGAGCTGCATGTAAGCTCTTAGCTACTACTGCTTCTAGAATTAGGAGGCTGTCAGGAAGTTAGTGGAGAGGAAGCCTTGTGTAGCAACTGTTGCAGCATTTTTTTTTCCCGAAAAATAGAGAGGAAGAACTAAGGTTGTGGTTGGAGGTTCCCAAATCTTGAAAAAAAAAGTCTTTGAGGAATAATTGAGCACCTGTAGCATGGAGTAAGGTAAGGCTATGCATGTGTTTCCCTTTGGCTATCGTGTGAGGAAAATTCTTGATGCCCAGAGCTTAAATTGCACTATTTTGAGTCTTGTGTTGCTACTTTGGGAGGTTCAACAATTGCAGGAGTACTACTGTTTTGATGGATGCTGTTGGGACTTGTGAGAAAAAGATAAGATTTGCAACAAGTTTTCGTTGGAGGAGCTTGTTGTTGCGGTTGCATGCACGTTCAATGACGAAAAGGGTGTTATGAGGAGTTGAGCAAAGCTGAAGGAGAGGAAGAACACAGGGATCTACTACTTTGAGAAGAAAACAAAGGAGGGGCAATTGTTGTAGCCAAAGAGGGAGATACGAGGTTTCCAGCTATAGTATAGAAGGTATTATTGGGAGAAGAAGATGAAGAGAAGGGTTGTAACAGTTGTATTTGCAAAGGTTGAGCAGCAGACAAAGAAACCGTGGCTGATTGTTGAGGAGTTGGGCTTAAGAGCTACTGCAGAGCTGGCTAGGTTAGTTTTAATACATTTTCCTTCATGACTTGCACTGGGTTTTATTCTCTAGAGGTCTGGAATAAAAAATGTTTAGAACCTTAAGATGGAAGTAGCTTAACTAGAGATCTTGTAAGGGAATGAATGAATATTCTTTGCAGTTTTTATTGTCTCAGGGGTGTATTACATTTTTTTTTCTTAACTCTCGCCTTTGGCTTATGGGGGAGTTAGAATTAGAGTTACAACAAAATATAGAATAGAAGTTGTGTTTATAGCGCAGATGATCTGTTCATTCGATGCATGATCTGGTTAGCTTCAATGTACCGTTCGATAAGCCAAGGGGTAGTATGTGAAGCTGTTCAAACGATCTGATGGGGAGGTAGGAGAATCTAAGTGCTAAAGTTCTAATGAAATTGATATTTTATAATGTGATCTTATTTGAGCCAGTGTTCTTTATTAGCATTATAATAATTAAATAGTGAGCTTGTTTATGACATCTCAAAAGATGCAACAGAATTGTTGAATTAAATAACTAATATTTAAATTATTAACTTAGAGAATTTATTTAATTAGCATATTAAATACATTTTAGAATAATTTAGTCCTAAAACAATGAAAATAAATGATAATCATCATCAAGATAATAAGGTTATTAATTTGAAATTCTATCAAGTAATTATCAGATTGATGAATTAAAAAGGGGTCACGAGTCAAAAAAGATAGAAGAATTTCAAATAGTGAAGAATTATTATGAAACTATTTCATAAAATTTAGTCTTAAACTGATCACAAAATGATTGATCTAACCTATAAGAAAACTATTGGTATCCAATTCATATGATTTTCAATAATAGAAACATTATATAATTATCAATTGTTGTTAAAAATTTCAAAACGGTTACAACAGATAGAAAAATTTGTTAAAATTTTAATAGTATAATTTTTGTGAGAATATGTTGTATATGTCAATCATAAAATGAGATTATGAATTTATAGAAAAATAATATTTAATTAATAATTTTATGATTCTTTGGAAATAGAATTATAAAGAAAAAAAATCAAATGATGCAAAAAAAAAAAAAGATTTAAAATTTTAATGAATGATAAAGTTTGTTGAGTAATTCATTTTGAAATATTCAACAAAATTTGTGAGGTCAATTGAAAAAGAAAACTTAAAAAAGGTACAGACCTAAAGTTTTTAATTAAAATTTTAATTTTTCTAAATTCTAATCCCTAAAACTGGTGGAGATGAAATGGCACTTAGAGAGGAAAAATATGCAAAATAGTAGCGAGGGGGATGTGAACCATCAAGAGTTTAGCCAATTAAAAGGAAGGGATGATTGCTTTGAAGAGTAAAAAAATTAACATGAATGAGAGTAGTTTTGGGTGAAAGGGAAACAATGTGAAGCTTGATCAATTTTTCAGAGACTAATTAAAGGGGAACTTTGATTATTTGGAGAGTTTTTGAAAGGAATTTAATGTTACCACAAGAGAGAGAGAGAGAGAGAGAGAGAGAGAGAGAGAGAGAGAGAGAGAGAGAGAGAGAGAGAGAGAGAGAGAGTTATGGATTTAGTTGAAGGAATAAGAGGAGAAATTTGGGCTAAGATTCCTTGCAAACAAGTGGAAAGAAAGGTAGTAAAGAAGAAAGGGATTTTAAAATTAAGAAGGATTGAAGAAGAGGTACAATCCATAATCAATCAATTGTTGGTGTTACCATTACTTGAAATCGAAGACAGGTGATCAATATACTCAGTGTACATAATTGACATTACATTGGTTTTCATTTTAAGTCTCATTTTAAAAGTGATATAAATATTGTAAGAATTTACATCTTAGTTAATGCTTGATGAATTATCTGTTTGTGTTATAAACAATTGTAAAAAATTGACTTGATTTGTAACAGTCCTAGTTTTCTCTTATTTGTATTTTTATATTTTTTTATAGAAAGAGCTCCGTGAGACGAATCCAACGATGTTTAATTTGTAATTTTCGGAGCTCTAATGAATAAATTATGAATTTTTGAAGATTTGAGATAAATTTGTAACGTAGAGGATAGATCTGTAAATTTTAAATGTCGGCTTAGTTCAAATCCGATTGGCGGAGGATATATTTGCAAATATAAAATTTAGAGGGGGTTTTCTGCAAAAAAAGCGGTTCACGAACCGACGGATAAGCGCGTCTATAAAAGCCGAGCCAGGTGCGTTTGGAAAAGCACTTCTGCAAAAAACGCCGGCGAAGAGGTGGCAGAGTGCGACGATTAAGTTTCCATAAGGTAAGAAATAAATTTTTGTCGTCGGGGTTGTGTAAAGTTTTCTGGGGAGCGGGGGAGATCGAGAAGCGGAAGCCGAGCCGGATTCGATCGATCCAGCATATGAAACGGCCGATCCAGCGCCGGCAAAAAATTTCGGTTTCGTCAGACGTGAGAGAGAGAGGGGGGCGGCGTGAACCGGTCCAGGCTTTGGACCGAGTTACGCTGTTGAACCGGATGCCGAGGCGCGCGGTCCAGCATGTCGAGCGCGCGGTCCAACGCCAAGCGCGGGGGGGTTCAGCGCGCCGAGCGTCCGGTCCAGCGCCAAGCGCTCGCGGTCCAGCGCGCCGAGCGTGCGCGTGCGGTCCAGCGGGCGGTTCAGTGTCGCGTAAGCCATCTTTTGGGATTATTTTGGGGTGTGTTTGGAAAAGCTTTTAGAAAGCTTCTATGCGCGGGCGGTCCAGCGCCGAGCATGCGCGCGCGGTCCAGCGGGCGGTTCAGTGCCGCGTAAGCCATCTTTTGGGATTATTTTGGGGTGTGTTTGGGAAAGCTTTTAGAAAGCAATTTTTTTGACTAATAAGCATATTTAAATTAATTATTTTTGTATTTTACGGGCTTGTAGGACATCAAGAAGAAACAGAAGTGAGTAAGACAGTTGGTACAACAAATTCAGGTAGATAAATTCCTAACCCTTTGATGTAGCACAATATTATGTATTTTTACATGCTTTTCTTACTATTATAAAATTTGTGATTTGTTGCATATGTTTATGGGATAAAAAGAAAGGAATATTATGGTGTGGATTATTTATGCATTTGCATGAAAAACTGAAAAGAAAGAAATAACACGATATGACAATGAAATCAAAAGAAAGAAACAATATGGAAAGAAGGTCTTTTGATATGGCGTAATTGTTTGGAATCATGATTGGAAATGATAGTAAAAATGGATTCCCAGAGAACATTATCCTCACCACTAGGCCCAGCATGTGTTGCAGGGTATCGATCTTCGGATCAGATATCTGCCTAATGTTTATACCAGGCCCAGCGTGTGTCGCAGGGTGTCGATCTTCGGATCAGATATCTGCCTGGTATTATGTGCTATGACTCCATGATGATTTACACCAGGCCCAGCATGTGTTGCAGGGTATGGTACCATACTTACCTGGTGGCACTAGGCCCAACATGTGTTGCAGGGTATCGATCTTCGGATCAGATATCTGCCTAGTGTTATGTGTTTGGTTGGATGCCGGCTGGAGGTCATTTATTGATGATATTTGGATCCAGAGGATAATGCGTCAAAGGGAATTGGGCCCGGTAATAACACACTATATAAGGAACTTGCATTCTTTATGGTTTTCATTTGACATTTCCTTATATGTATGTATGACATTCATTCATTCTTTACTGTTAATGGTATTTGTTATGTCTTTTATTTTCTTGGTTAACTATGTGGATTTATCTACTGAGATTTATAAAATCTCATTTAGTGCTTACATCACAGGTCATGAAACCACTACACCGAGAACTGGGAATGATGCTGTTACAGGAGAGCCCTTTCCAAGAGATGTGTGAGAGGGAAAATTTTAGTGTGATTAAATGTTTAAAAACATGTCTTTATATATATACTTTGGATTTTGAGTTAGTGTTTGTCTTACCATCGGGTCCCCACCTATGGTTTGTTTATTTGTCCTCACTTAGATATTGTATCTCGTGACTCTGATGTTCATTTTGTGACATAATGGTATTGATGTCGGTGGGGGCTTGACATGATTGTATTAGCAATTCTTACATAAACATTGATTTAATTTATGCACTACTTAATCCTGAGCATGTTATTATATCTTTTGTCATGGACATGTTTCCAAATTTCTTTAAAACATGCATACATATAAGCATGTAAATGTGCATAAATTTTTGGATATTTTGGAAAATAAAAGAAAAACATATTGTTTGAAAATGTTGATTTGGGTAAAATACCAACATTTGGATTGAAATATGGCTTTAAAAAAGGTTGGTTTAAATCATCTAAAGGTTGTTTTAAATTCTCCTTATGGTTATACTCAACGTGATTGAAAAGAAGAAATGTCAAGAAAAAAATAACAAGCCTAATGTAATAGTTAGGATTGAATAAGAAAAGAAGTAAATATTAAGTAATATTCTGAGAAAAAATCATTAGATAAAGGATAGTTCTTGATAAACTTTTTAGTAAAAGGATATGAGACGTATTATTTCATATCAACTATTGAGAGATTAATTTTAGTATTTATTTGAGATATCATTATTTTAAGATATTGAGATATATTTTGAGGGTAAAACTTACTTAGATTAAGATAAAACTGCTTAACAAGACAATATCTTAATATAATGTTGTCATGATATCATAATTGGTATTAATGCAAATCCTTTTAATAGTTCAATATGATTAGAGAATGGACCAAGTAAAAATTAATGTGCTTGTAACACTTGTTGTAAAAAAGAATGAGAAGTGAATGTGATATGATGTCATGAGAGAGGAATTACAAGACAATGAGCAATTAATAATAAGTTTCTAAGTAGAGAAATATAATGATGAATTATCTCACATCAATTACCTAGAGATTAATTATAATATTAATATAATATATCATTATCATAACTTATTGATATATTTTTTAAGGATAAGCTCTTCTTGGGTTAAGATGAGATCATCTAAGAAGATAATATCTTAATATAATAATATTAAGATATCACACCTAGTTATGTAACATTATTGATATGGACCTAGTTGGATATATCCCTACATATGATTTATAATGATTTAACTTATTGAGTAGACTAATATATAAAATTTGATACAAATGATAAAAATGCCAGCAATTTAAAAAATGATTTTATAAGTAGTTTAGTGACAAAAAAACAAAATGAATAAGAAAATGTCATTTTTGATGTTAAAAGACATTACATGGTTAATAATATTATAATATTAGATTTTAACATATTCATAAGTTTGTCATAAAACTCAATATGCAACATGATTTAAATTTCTATTATTTTTTATTATGCTATATAACATTTTTTGTTAAGCTTGTGATAGTTTGTTTAATCAATTTTTAACTTAACATATTTCAAGTTATACTCATATACTTTATGAGAACCAAGTGAATGATGACTAATATAATAACATAACATAAACATGATTTATTTTATATTTTTTAGACATAATGTATTTGATTCTAAACCATTTAGGATGTACTAGTTATTGTTGTGATAACATATTTTACATTATGACTCTAGTATGATTTCAATTTATTAAAATGAGAGATCTTATTATTAATTTTCTAAATTTGATGTTTTGAATTATGCTAAAATTTATATTTTCTTATAATTTATATGAAATTATGTCATGATATTTAAACTAGATGTTTTGGCCTAAAATATTATGATATATATAGGTAAGTTCTGGAATTTCATAAGAAACTATTTTTATTACAAAAGAGATGTTTCAAGTAAAATGTTGCTTGTTGCTTCTTTGATAAACAAAAAAGTTAAGAGAGAAAACCGTCATATCTTAAACTTTATAGAGAAAACATATAACCTTTGAGAGGTCTTTTACAAGAGTATTTGTGGTGAGTTTTTGGAAAGTATGTTTCATGGTGTATTCTGTGTTGAGTGTTGCATATACATATTGATTTTCAGCTTTTAATATGCATGTATATATTAATTATTGATTTTAAACTTAACTAGAACTATTTGGTTTCAAAAAAATATTTTTGAAAATCATGTTTCTTTGTTACACTTTTTTGTTGTTCAATGGATGTCTTTAATTGCACATTTCTTTTCTAAAATTTTCTAATTTTGGTGCATTATTTTACATTTATCGAGCTATAGGTCAAGCAAAACATAACAAAAACACCTACATATTTTTACATCTACCTCTTTATCAAATAATATCAATCTTTGTCAAACAAAAATCATAAATGACAATTATTATATTAATATATCTCTTTTATTATCATCAAAATAAAAATATTATTTTTTATTTTTCTTTTGTTATCTAAATCTGATAGTTATAGTTGAAAATAACAATTATATCAATCATCAAATGGCATTTATATTAATTTTTTTTAAACAAGAGTTTAAGAATCCTATAAAAATTGATAAATTAAAACTATATTCCTCCTTTGTTATCACCTTATATAATTTAAATACTTTTGAAAACTTGTTGACATTGAATATCAAAAAAAAAAAAAAAAAAAAAAAAGGAAAAAATTTCCTAAGGTAAATGATTCAGAGTTTCAAATAACATGACTTTTCCCATTTCAAAAAGGCCACCCCCACCAAGACTGCAGCAGCTCTAAGTTTCCATCAAAATAGCATTACCATAACACAAAATGATTAACCTCTTTCAAAGGATAAACTGAAAATTTATACAGTTTACATTCCATTTGTGTAATGGAGAATCACCTTCACGATTCCATGTAGACTGCAGCAGATATTTACGCAGTAATACAGTCCCTAATACAGGCACTAACACAATTTTTTATCGTAATTGAAAAAAAAGATTGCTGGACGGTGGCGCCGCCACACGTTCGCTGGGGTGCCAGGCCGAGGCTGAGATGACGGCGCGGCCGTGCCAGCCAAGAGTTAAACATCCGTCGACCTCCTCCACGCCGTAGCCCTCACTCGAGAAAAGCGTAAGGAGCATGCTCGCTTGCCGGAAAGCATTCGAACCGAGATGGGCTGGCAAAAATCCGGCTTGCCCAAACCGGGTCCTCCAACTTGCCAGCGGCTCATGCCGCTCCACCCGGTCTGTCCCCTCGCAGCACACGATGTTGCAGATCTCCTTCTGCAGAAACAACTCAGCAAACGCCGCTAGCTCCGCCGCCTGTCCGCCGGCTGAGGCCCCGGCCTCCAGCGAGTCGAATACAGTTGAGTAATAGAAGAGTGCCTCCGTGAATCGGTCGAGAAAGGCCGGCTTGTTGTGGTCCGCCTCCTGCTCGACAACCGTCACTATCACGGGCCGGAGCTCCCCGATCCAACTCAGTACCGAATCGATCGGGCTGGGAGAACCAGGGTCGCTCAGCAGGCGATGAAACTGGAGCATGGAGTTGATCGCCACCGCCTCACCGTGCTCCACCCGAAGCATTGTCGGTCCGATCTCATCAAGGGTGGCGGAGATGATGCTGCGGAAAGCGAAGGGGACGCCAACCGACCTGGCCAAGTCGGCGAGGCGCTGACCTACATCTCGGAGTGCATCCCTACCATCGGCTGACGGCGGCCCGATTCCCGTGAGCCGCAGGAACGGCGGTCTACCTGGCCGGAGAGCGAGAGCCTGGATCAGTGCCGGCCACTGGAGGCCGTGCATCAGGTTGAAATCGATTACGTGGACGCGATCTTGACCGTCAAAAACATCCAAGATGGCCTGGTTCGCCGTGAAGTGAGCAAACTTGAGATAGGGGCTTGCCTCATAGAAGTAATGGTAGAGGATCTCGTCCTCCTCAGACGCCTGAGAGGTGGATGCAACCGTGGGAGAGTGGAGGCGGCGATTCAAGGCATCAGCGAAGTAGCCGGCGACCTTCCCGATGCCGAATATTGTTCCTACACGAGGTAGCAACAGCCGCATCTCTTCGATGAGGGTGACAGCCATTTGGCGGTCGCCACGGTGTATGAAGTCCGCACAGGTCATGAGGAGGTGGACGAGGCGGATTCCCTCGTTCTCCTTCTCAGCCGAAGTTCCAATTTCCGCCACGGTGGAGACGGAAGCTGCAGGCGGCGGGGCGGCGGGGCGGATCTCGTTGCTCCAGACGGCAGGAGCAGGGTGGGCGGGAACGAAGTGATCGGATTGGAGTTCTGTGAGTGTGGCAACGGAGTCAACCCAAGCGGCGAGATCGGAAGGGTTGAAGTGGACGGCGTCGGAACATAGGAATTCCGGCGGGATTCCAGCAGAAGATGCAGCGATCATTGCGGAATCCAGTTTCTCAAGTCGCTCGGCAACGTGGCAGAGATCCGAAGGCCGGATACTGTATCCCATGCCGGCGAGGAGACAGTCAACCTCCGCTGCGGGCATGATTGCTTTGCCTAAGCCGGCTTGGCCATACGATCCATTTTCCATGGCTGTGCGGAGAAATAACGATAGAGCAAAGGGGGCATTGCTCCGTTCTCCTTTGGCATGCTTATAAAAGGAAAGATATGACGTCATACGTTTAGGGTACGTGGTTGTTCCAAAAAAGACTCAGGTGGCCAGGTCTTCCTTGTCTACCTGGCGATCACAATCATCCAACGGTAAGCACATGGCTGCGAACTGTCAATCATGACCGTCTTTGCAAAGAACGGCAAATTTTTCACCGCACGATACTTCGTTCTATTACAGCTTTTGTTAAAAATTTTATTTTCTGAAATTAAGCTATGCTATTGTTAGCCATGGCGAAAAACTGGCTTCTGCTCTAAACTAAAAGACATGTTGTACTATAACTTGCTTGTCCGATGGGATTCAAACGAAACCGATGATCGTCAATGTTTGCACTGGATTCATAGCATTTATGGGATAAAAGCATGATCGTTAGCCAAAGAGAACTTTTTTTTTGTTAATTAAAAATACATAAAAAAAAAATGCTTGAACTCGTTCAATCATATAAATTTGAAAACATTGTTCAATCAAAAGAAAACAGAAGTAAACCAGAAATTTAAGAAAATTCCACTATTTGAACATCTAACAAATAAAAGATGTTAGACTAAAAAAATGTAAATATTAAAAATAATTAATTTATTAATACAATAAATAGTTTTTTTCTATTTTCTCTTTTGTCTCTATTTCTTCTTCATTTTCTTGCAACTCAATCGACTTCACATTATTGATTTCTCTCCTCTTATGTCTTACGCTCTCTCCCCTCTCTATTATCTTCTTTATTATTTTTGTTTCTCTTTCCTCCATGCAATTTCCTTAATCCTCTTCATTCTTTCTCCTTGTAGTTTTTTCACTTTTATAATTTCTTATATTACCTTCTTTGCATTCTTTTATTTCTATTCTTTCTCAACTATGATTTTCCTTCATTCATACAATAGATGTGATGCATTTCATTAATTCTAGTGCTTTATTATTATTGTTTTAGTTGTATCTATATTTTTAATTTTATTTTATTATTTCAATATTATATGAACATATTTGCACTAAAATCAAGTTATAGATATGAGCTATCATAAAAAAAAGTTGATTAACTATGATATTTTCCTTTGGCCACCATAAATATTGCATTATAGTAAATGCTTTCATCGATATTTTTATCTCAAAATATAGGTTTTTTATGACGAAGTAATTAATCAAGTAAATTGAGATAGTTTATTCCATCATAGATAACCCTCAATGAGAAAATGTCTTACAATGAAAAATTTTGTCACAAATAGAAATCTTTGAAAGGGATTTTTTGGCAATAGAATATGGGACAATTGCATAAATACATTCTTTGAAAATTATGGAATTCAAAGCAGATTTTTCTTGCCCATACATTTTATGAGGCATAATTTAATTGCATACTAGAAATTTTTGGCTTAATTTTTTGTACATGAAAATTTTGTAATATAATTTTTCTTATGTAAAATAATGACAACGTTAAACTTAACCAACTCTTAGCCCTCACTTCATTCTCATTATAATTGATTGACGAGAGTATTGCCACCATGATGGAATAATTTGATGTTTATCTAAAGGTGGTACACATTGACAAACTCCTCTAATGCAAACACGTTGCATTAGAAAGATAATTGTAAGAATAGTTTTTCAGAATTGATCTAATACTAATTTAGACTAAAAATGAGAAAAATATATGTTTATTCAAGGAACCCAAATTCATTTATTCAAATATGAGAAAAATAAATGAGTGAAAGGCTTCTTATTAATGTTTTAAGAGTTTAAATATTTATTGAGTTGTAAGTTATTTATGAGACCCAAGATTGGCTTTGATTTTGTTTTTATAAATATCTTTTTTCAATATTTTCTTTTCCTTTATTTAATTATCTTTGTTAATTTTACATTCAAATTGTATTTTAGTATTTATATTTTATGTTGCTTCCTTCTTTTATTCTATTTGAGCTCTTTTTGGGTACATGAATGTTCAATAAATTATTTTTAATGAAGGTGCAGACTAACCTTTGATCCTAGCTAGGTTGTGATCTAAATTTGTCTTGATTTTTATTGTTATCTTCATCACCATCAGCATTTTCTTCATCCATCCTTATTATCTTTATTGCCTTAATTAGTTACTATAGATTTCAACATATGTTGCTGCATTATTATAGCTACAAATCAGTTATTGGAGATTTCTTCAAATTTTGTTTTGTTATTATCGTCTATGACTAGTTATTGTGGATTTCACCAAATTCCTTGTGTTATTGTCACGATTGTAGATCCCACCTTATACTTAATCTCCTATCCTGCATTCATACAAACCATCCTACATTGAGTAAGAGGAATAGCAACTTAATCATATTAGCCTTTAATCTACATGCATCCATACTAACTATTGAATGCCTTCATCCTCACCATTGATGCCATAAAAAAGAACTCGCTATTTTGTTAACTCTCAATTTCCTTGTCAACCTTGACATTGTAATAATCATGCATTATAGCTACCTCCTTGATGACCTCCCTTAACCATTGTAGTGTTTACATTTCTTCTTCTCTTTCATTACCACTAATTCAACCAACATTCTCCTCCTTGCAATTGATATGAGGACATGAACCACATTATTCGACTACCCAAGCAATATCTCAAGCCACCTTTTGCATTTATTACTGCTTAGAGTTTAGTTTTGATTTGGTTGTAGATTGGATCAAAATCGTCAACTCGTTATTTTCTTAACCATGCCTTACATAGTATACAATTGGGTCAATTATCTTATATGATAAACTTAATCAGACGATATAGCAAGGTAACAAATAGTAAGATGAGTAAGACTTTAAAATTGATCCTTTCCCATGAGAATCATATAGTATGCTAATATTTATTAAATTATAAGTCAACAGTATTAAACCTTAAATTATGGAGAGAATCTTACAATATTATAATATTAATCAAATTATATAATTAATTGTGTAAAAATGATCTCTGAATTTCTAGATCATATGATATGATAATATTCGTTAGATTGTATGACCTTTTGATATCTTGGTGCTATTATATTGATGTATTTTCTTATTGGGTCATTTTTTATTGACCTAAGTGGGTTTTGTTTTCAAAAAATATCTCAATATTTTCAAAAATTCTCATATAAATGTTAAGATTGATCCTTTAGTAATCAATATGAGATAATTCATCTCTATATTTTTTTACCTAGAAACCTATTAAGAGCTACTCTTTATCCAGTAATTTCTCTCTCAGGATATCACTAGATGATCATTATTCTCTCTTTTTGGTCCAAGGTGTTACAGCTCACCAGCTTCTACTTAGTTTATTCTCAAACTCTATTAAGCTAGTAACAAATATTACTCTAATACCAAATATGACATCTTTGTCTTATTTTGTTGAGATATTATTCTCTTGGATCATTTTATGCTAATATAAGTAGGTTTTGTCTTAAAAAAACTTCTCAATATCTTACAACAATATATCTCATTAAACACAGGGATTAATTCCTTAATAGTCAATATAAGATAATTTATCCTATTATCTTTTTACCTAAAGCTTATCAAATATTGCACCTTGTCTAGTAATTCATCTTTAAGGATATTACATGAAAATCATTCCCACCTTTCTTTAGTCTAAAGTGTTACATCCTAAGGTGGGGACCCCTTATTGTCGTTGCTAGATTTTTATGTTATATCTATTTTTTCTCTTTCTCAAAATATTTTGTAAACATATAAAAATTATTATTTACTTTTTATAAAAAATTGTAACAAAAGACATTTATCCTTTTAAAATCAAGTAGTATAAGTGTCAAGCCCCCACCTAACCAAGTACCATTTTATCTCAATATTATCATAAATTTACTTAACTGTTACATCAAGTGAGGACAAATAACTCAAAAATCAAAGGTGGGGACCCGACGGTGAGACAAACACTAACTCAAAATCCAAAGTATATATATAAAGACATGTTTTTAACATTTAATCACACTAAAATTTTCCCCCTCACACATCTCTTGAAAAGGGCTCTCCTGTAATAGCATCATTCCTAGTTCTCAGTGTAGTGGTTTCATGACCTGTGATGTAAGCACTAAATGAGATTTTATAAATCTCAGTAGATAAATCCACATAGTTAACCAAGAAAATAAAAGGCATAACAAATACCATTAACAATAAAGATGAATGTCATACATACATATAAGGAAATGCCAAATGAAAACCATAAAGAATGCAAGTTCCTTATATAGTGTGTTATTACCGGGCCCAATTCCCTTTGACGCATTATCCTCTGGATCAAAATATCATCAATAAATGACATCCAGCCGGCATCCAACCAATCACATAACATTAGGCAGATATCTGATCCGAAGATCGATACCCTACAACACATGCTGAGCCTAATGCCACCAGGCAGGTATGGTACCATACCCTGCAACACATGCTGAGCCTGGTGTAAATCATCATGGAGTCATAGCACATAATACCAGGCAGAGATATGATCCGAAGATCGATAACCTGCGACACACGCTGAGCCTGATATAAACACTAGGCAGATATCTGATCCGAAGATCGATACCCTGCAACACATGCTGAGCCTAGTGGTGAGGATAATGTTCTCTGGGAATCCCATTGTTTTATTTGTTATTTTTCCAAACATCAATCCATGTCATATCAAAAGTCCTTTCATGCCATATTGTTTCATCTCTTTCTTTAGCATATTGTATCATATTCTTTCTTTTCATGTTATTTCTTCTTTTTCTAATTACTATACCAATGCATAAATAACAACAAAAAACATCATGTTTTCCTTTATCATATGCAACAATTTAAAACACCATGTGATAGTAATAAAACCATGTAAAACATATAATACTGTGCTACATCACAGGGTTAGGAAATTATCTACCTGAATTTGCTGTACCAACTGTCCACTTTTGTTTCTTCTTGATGTCCTACAAGCCCGTAAAATACAAAAATAATTAATTTAAATATGCTTATTAGTCAAAATTGCTTTGTAAAAGTTTTCCCAAACACACCCCAAAATAATCCCAAAAGATGGCTTACGCGGCACTGAACCGCCCGCTGGACCGCGCGCGCACGTTCGGCGCTGGACCGCCCGCGTAGAAAAAGCTTTCTAAAAGCTTTTCCAAACGGCTTCTAAAATAAATCTGGCTTACGCGGGCACTGGACCGCCCGCGCAGAAAAGCTTTCTAAAAGCTTTTCCAAACGGCATTTTAAAAATAAATCTCGCTTACGCAGGCGCTGGACCGCCCGAGCCCGACACTGGACCGCGCGTGCTTGGCACTAGACCGGGCGCTCGGCGCGCTGGACCGCGCTTGCGACGTGCTGGACCGCCCGCCTCGGCATCCGGTTCAACAGCGTAACCCGGTCCAAAGCCTGGACCGGTTCACACCGCCTCCCCTCTCTCTCTCTCTCGCGTCCGGCGAAACCGAAATCTTTCGCCGGTGCTGGATCGGCCGTTTCACGTGCTGAATCGATCGAATCCGGCTCGGCTTCCGCCTCTCGGTCTCCCCCGCTCACCGGAGAATTTACATAACCCTAACGACCAATAAAAAATTATTTCTTACCTTACAGAAACCTTTGCCGGCCGTCACTGTCGCGTGCCGGAAATCCTCGCCGGCCGTTACTGTCGCGTCCAATGCTCACGGAATCCTCGTTGGATGTTAATGTAGTGTGCAAAAACTTCTTTAAGATGTTCTCCGAAATCTCGCCGTCGCACTCCGGCGAACTCTTCGCCGCCGTTTTTCGCAGAAGCGCTTTTCCAAACGCACCTGGGTCGGCCTTTTATAAACGCGGTCGAAACCGATAAGCCCTCGGTTCGTGAACCACGTTTTTGCAGAAACCCCCTTCTAAATTTTATATTTGCAAATATATCATCCGCCAATCGGATTTGAACTAAGCCGACATTTAAAAATTACAGATCTATCATCTACGTTACAAATTTATCCCAAATCTTCAAAAATTCATAATTTATTCATTAGAGCTCCGAAAATTACAAATTAAACATCGTTGGATTCGTCTCACAGAGCTCTTTCTATAAAAAAATATAAAAAATACAAATAAGAGAAAACTAGTGCTGTTACAATAAGCATCTTTTAAAATCAAATATGATTATCAAGTATTTTATATTCCTATATAAAAGTATATATATAAATATATACAATATCAAAATCAATAAATCTTTTATATACCTTTCTTGCTTAAATAAAATAAAAATTTGAGGCCAAAATAGGTAATAGTTAATTGACATTCCTTTAGTGACAAAAATATGTAATATAATATAAAAATTGTTAGATAAGCACATGCATGATCTATCTCAATAGTATTATAAATTAGTAAAAGACATGTATCTTTTTTTAATTTATTTGAAATCAAATTTTCTCTTTAAGAAATCATATTAATTTTCTTAACCACATTTTTCTTTTGTGCATCTATAATATTTTACTTTAGATAGTCCAACAATAACTATTGACAACACTCGCAAAGATATTAATCTTAGTGTAATATTATTTTATAAGACATATTAATGTGGATAACAAAATAGTTACTTTCAGAGATATATTAATCCAAATAATAAGTTAGCTTTATAAGCACCTATTAAAGCTTTATATTTTAATCATAATATATCACTTTATTATCAATATTTATTAATCACCTATTTTATCTTTTTAGCACATGTGACAGTATAAAGTTAATACATAACTAATAAAAACATTTAACAAAAAATATATAATAATATATTTTTGTAATAAATAATAAAAAGCATATTTAACTATAATATTTTCTTATATCAATTTAAGCTTTTAACAAAATATTACATATTTCATAAAACATATTAACACAGGAGCATCTAAAATTAGTTTTCAAACACAGATTTATTGGTATCGCACCAGTTCCAAAAGCCTGTCAGTACAAAATTGGATTAAAAATTACTTAAAATACTGAAAATTGAACTTTTTTTTATTGATTTTACTACCTGTCACTTTCTGTCGTTGTTAACATTCGTTGCACCGCCATAGCCGACCCGCGATGACCTACGACGACCCGTGCCAACTCACTAGTCCTGTTGACCAGTTCTATTTCGCCCAACTCACAACTACCCAAAACCTAGAATGGACGCGCTGAGACCTCCGCTTGTATTGTGTCCGACCGCTTCACCGGTTGTCGTTATTGACACCTGAAACTCGTAATCTATTTGAGAACTACTTAATTCAATTAATTTTATAGTTTTTTTTTTATTTTTTATTTTTTTTTAAATTAGTGATGAATATTAAAAATCTCCATAAATAAGGATGTTCACTATATTAAAGAAAAAAAAGTTTGGAATAAAATTTCTTTTTTGTATACTTTCACTTTTATGAATAAGATATACACACTCAATCCTAGTTAGAGGGATTTCAATTTTTCTTATAAGATACAAGGATTGAAGGTGAGAGACATCTCATAGAGAGAGTCAACAATCAAATCCCTTTGGGAGATAAGAACCAAATGTGAGAGACCTTTCATTTAGGAAACAACAGCTAGACATATTCTTGCTTCCACAAATACCCACAAAGTCATTAAAAAAGATGAATCTTTTCAGCAACTTTTATTTTCTAAATAGTAATCTAAAATTAGAGTTATTTTTTCTATTAGAGTATTCTACAAAAAATTTATCTAATTTTTTTATTTTATATGTGTAAAATTAGATGTGATAAAAAATATTTTGTAAGATTTTTTTTAATGCTTAAGGAGTTACTAGCTACTCAACTTAATAGTTTATACTACAACTTTTGAATGCTAACATTTGAATAGTTTTAAAATATTACACATATCACATATCCCTAATTATTGCATAGTATCTTTTCATATTTATTAGTAATCTATTGATTATCTTCAGTATTATAGTCTCTAATTTAGATTGATAAAAGTTTAATCTATACTACATCATATATATATTATAAATAATTTTACTTATATAAGCATCTTTTATTTATTTTATTTCAATAAATATGTCCTCTAACCTATAATGTATGTTACATCAAATTTTATATGTCATGAATAAGTTTATCTTTTCTTTTAAATCTAAGTAGTGATCTCATTAAGGTTTAAATGTTTACTCCAGTCTTAGTTGCTAAAATATCTGAGAGTTTTTTCTTTTGATTTTGTCTTTGTCTTTGCATAATGTTTTTTTAAATCTCTTTGAACAACTTTTTTTTCTCTTTCCTATCCTCTATTGACTATGACCTATACTAGACCTCTTAAATTCTCTTAAAGAAAATCTTACAAATTATGGATAAACCCTTATTTATACTTATTCTCTTGAGTTTTCTTATTTTGGTCTTTTAAATACCTCTAATAGCTATCTCTCATTAAGTGGATACCTATTCATGTTCTAATCTTTCATTTTCAAGGATTTCTCATTAATTAAAATTACCTTCATGGTAAATTTTTAAGTTATTTTTCTTTTTTGATTTTAAGATTTATTCATTTCTATTAGCATACATGTATGATCACTAGTTTCATACTATATGATTCTTAATTTTATCAAATTGTTTCTTAATTTTCACTTATTATACTATTATAATCTCACTATCATACTAGTAGAATAACATCGTTCTTATTGCGTCATACAGATAACTTCATTTATTAAGCTAATCCTTACATTATTGTATTATATATTTTCACGTATCATATTGTATAATTAATTCCTTATATCTGTGTTGATCATAGTAATACGATTATTTATCATATTGTATAATCAATTAAGGATATTTTTTTCTCTTGGATGCTTTCAAACTAAGCCTACTTTATTTACTCTTATGATCTAATATTTTTATGAATTCATACTTAAACATTGCCATACTGATATGTTTATCATAATGTACTTATATGACTTAGTGTTATGTTCAACTTGATGTTATATTTTTATATTTTTGTATTTCATATTGTATGATGTTATATTATTTGTATCAACATTTTTGTCCTTTTGATTTAATGTCGTAGTGTAATGGTGCATTCATTTTGTATGATTCTCATCCTATTTTTGTATACATTCATAATTGTCTCTCATTTATTCTCTCTTACTCAATCATACAATGTGATAGTTTATGATTGTACTATATGATCTACCTCTTTTCATAACTTTGTTTATTGTGCTTTATCATACTTGTACAAAATCATAATTATACTTGTATGATTAAATCTTATCTTATGAATTTGATCAAATTAATTCTCTCACTTGATCTACTATATAATTTTATGATATCAAACTATAAGATATCATAAAAATATTCTTAAAAATTTCAAAATTATATTTAAATAAATATTATTATTTTATAACTTTTTTTAAGAATATCAATTATTTTTTAAATATTTTTATTTTTAAAATCACATAATTTAAATTTATAAAAAAAATTTGTCACTACTTTTGGGATGTTGCGGAACCTACCTTATTCAGTAAATTAAACTATTTGAATTAGAAGCGTTTGGTTTAAATCCAATAATCATATAGTTTGTTGGAATCATTGAATGATATGATTAACTTTAAGAAGCACATCAAAGCTTATATCATTCCATTTGACCCAATGTATGAATAGCTAGTTGTTCGTGATTATACAATATGATAGGGAGATTAAACTCTATGATGAAAAGGCTTAAGCAATGAATCTAGATAACATGTTTGAAAGATTTTGGCAACTATTGTAATAGTGTTTGAAAATACTTTTTATATATAAAATAAATAGTTTCATGGAATGTAAAAGAATAGAGAGTGTAAAATAAATATACAAACTTTTAAAGTTTAAGAAAAAATTGAATAATTATTGATAAAATATAATGAGAATTGTGTATAAAATGAAAGAAAAAATAGAAGAAATGTAAACGTAATTAAAAATCATCCCAAAGTTTTTAAGTAAATAAATAATATAATTGTGATGTAAATAAGTTGACTTATTTAAATACCTTTGAATATTATTTTGAATTGCAACATGGATACTAGCATAGCATAAAATAATTTGCATATTTTCTTATTTACAAGAGATTTCATAATATTATTATTATATATGCATGCATGTGTTTGTATGTTTGCGCATATGTACATGCTAAAGAAAATAAGAATATAAGATAAGAAATAAATAAATAAAATAAAAAGAACGAAAGAAAACAAAGAAATGATGTTCAAGCTTAATGATATAAAAGATCTTAAACATAAAAAATAACATCATGAAATTTTTTCTTTATGACCCTTTCTTATACCTAATACAAGAAAGAAAATTACCATCTTGGTGTCATTGGGACAAATATTAGAGGCCATAAAGGATAGGATGTTTTGGTAATACGAGTTGTGGCTTAGTGCCACAAAAAAAAAAAATTCACCATCATAGTATCATTGGGACCCAAATTAGTTCACATGGCATGTGAGAGGCCTCATCAATGTAAGTATTAGATGCTAGGTGATGAAGATGATGGCTCAATGATAGATAATAATATGAAATTCTAAAGAGTAAGAATAATAGTCATATAAGAAATTTAGGCCATAAAAAAAGAAAAGAATAAAATGAGAAAAAAATAAAAAAAAAGATGAATCCAATTTGAATATAAAAGAAAAATAATAATGGATATAATATAAGTATTATATGATATTAATATTTTATGATATATATATATATATATATATATATATGATCATGTTGCATACAAACATTTATGCAATGATTTAGTACTTTCATACCTTTATAGATTATCATGCACACTTTTTATTTATTACTTTATCCTTTCTTATTAGGCATATATTTGTGTTTTTATACTACTTCATATGCTTGTAGCTAATAGCATTAGGACTCCATCTGAATAGTTCATAATATTTACTAACAATAATAAATTAAACATCAATAATTAAAAATGTGATAATACATTAACACCTTTAGTAGGGACCTAATGATGAAAAATATTTAAAATCCCTCTAAAACCAACATAAAACAATAGTTCAATTTGAAATCATTTATAAATACTCAAAATGTAAACAAAAGATTTTAATTGTAGAACTATGTATAAAACAACTTATAAAGTATAAGACATTAAGCTGAATATATATAAAACCATCATGTATACAAAGTTGCATAAACTAATAACACATTAGATTCTACTTACCACTCCATCTAAAAGGTAGAATCTACCTTCATTGCATCATTTCTCTCTCTTTTAATTAATGGATGTATGACCTATGATGTTAAAACTCGAGAGATTTTAAAAAGCTTAATAAATAAGTCATGGAAGATAATTATATAATATAACAATACTATAACATGATAAATTAGTATAAAAATAATATATTAATAATAAGATAATAAGTAATCATAAAAGAATAAACCATGATATAAGTAAGCCAATGAAAAAAAACTATTAATTATAAGTAAAAAAAATGTGAAAGTATAATTCCCTTAATTGTTTTTTTATTTTCAATTTCTAATGTATTAACTCTATAAAGTCTAATTTCTTTTTGATCATCCTCTAGATCTAATAACCAATATTTATATGACCTTAGCCTATATGCATAATAAGTTAACATCAATTCAAATAATGGTATTCTCACTTTAACCACCTCACACAAAGTATTAGATTATATATATATATATATATATATATATATATATATATATATATATATATATATATATATATATATATATATATAAGGGTATTCTCATCTTAAGGGCATCTTCACTTTACCAAATGATGTCATGGAGCTTATAAGAGTTTCCTTATCCCATGAAGTATAATGAGAATAATGTCTTAAGGAACTATCAATTGTTATATTCAATTCCACTTTTTATAAATAAATTTATAAATCTCATTTGTTATATCATAAATTATTTATTTTACTATTTTTATATATCCATATATCTTTTATGCAAATATTTTAATATGAATATATTTAATTTTATATAGCAAAGTAAATACCCAATACATAAAATGAAATCACATGTAAATTAAATCTCATATAATCTACAAATATTAAAGTAAATGATAAAAATAATCACATATAAATTGATTTTAAAATATTTATAATTTTATTATTATATTTATATCATAGTTATCAAATTTACTTATCTAGATCAATAATAAAATCTCATTGTACAATCTCTCAACCTTCTTAATTCTCTATAATGACATTTAAACATCTAAATCACTAAATTATCATTTTAATGTGTGTGTGTGTGTATAACACTTATACTAATAATCATAAAACTCTCAAAGTATTTTCTTTATGACTATTTTTTTTCACCAACAAACTATCCATTGACTTTCATGTATGGTAAGTTTTTCACATATCATTTATATTATTTCGTATTGTATGTCAGGTACACCATACCACATTGAACCTCTAAAATTCTCTATCATCCACTTTGAAGTACCATCATTTCCTTCTCAATTCAAAACCCCTTGTTTACCTCACTTAATGTATTATACTTCAAACTTATTATATAATTATTTAGTTCTATTGAATACTTTGCTAATAAATAGTGCCATCCTTTGCTCTCATTGGCTTTAAATAACATATTATACATATACTTTAAGCATGTTGACTTACTAAATTGAGTTATAATTAACCATACTATATATTGTGTCTAACATATGATTTGCTCATTTCTAGTTAGGAACAAACCATTTCAAATCAACATAATTTTCACTCCAATCAAAAATAAACTTCTTTCAATCATTAAAATAATATTCTAATAATTTTTCATAATGAAACTCTAGGTTATTATAATGTAAAATATATTAAATTAATAAAAAGAATCAAATTTTACTTAACTCTTCAATCTTTTCTTTCTAAATTTCTCTTACCACAACACTTTATCCTTAACTTCTAATAGTAAATTATCCATCCAACCATCTTGTAAACATGATCCTTGAATTTCTTCTTGCTCCTTTGTAGCTTTGATTCTCCTTTCTTCCTATTTTCTTCTTTCATCTTCTCTTTTCTTCTTATTATCTTTTTTCCCTCTTTCTCCCTCTTTTTCTCTACCTCTCTCCCTCTCTCTCTCTCTCTCTCTCCAATACCATTAATAGTCCTCTCATGAGACAAAAGGTATGCTAAATTTATCGAAATGTCATCAATAATTGCTAAATTTTATTTGTCTTTGTTTCTAAAAAAATCACAACTAATTATTTAGATATTTAAAAATGATAAAGTCATCATCATTAGATTTCTCATAAAAATATCTTTCTAAAGGTATGCTCAAATATTTTTTTTGTCTTTATTTAGAAACAGGTCATAAATAATTATTATAATTATATTTGTATTCTTTCTCTTAAAAAATTTATAACTAATTATTTAGGTATATAAAAATTAGAAACTCATCGTCATTCAATCTCTTTTAATAAACACATTTCAATAATATAGCCAAATAATTTTTTTGATTTTATTTAAAATTATGACACATTTCTTAAGATAATATTTATATAATAATATTTAATCATAACCAAAATACTTTAAGAAGCATCACATTAAATTATAATAGTCATATTTATCATCATATTAAATTAGCATTATGATTTACAATTTATTTTATATAGCTAAATTTTAGAATATCATAAATAATTTAACTATTAAGCATATCAATATTATCATTTACTTATAGTATAAGATAGGATGTAGATATTCACAAAACTGGGATACTCTAAAGGATAGTTTAGGATCTTGAATGTGAGAGATTATATTTATTTTTGAGTTCTATGAGAGATATTTTGCATATAAAGACTTTTGTTGTATGTTTTAACATGTCATATCTTATTTCAATCATTATACAATTTGATTGATTTGAGACTATATGCATTACTTTTATATGGTGTTTCTAAGACAATTATTTACAAATTATGAGTATGAAAAGAAGGGATAAAAAATGTTTTGATTACATCATCTACGAGAAAAATAACAAATGTAATGTATGTCTATAAACTTTCCACACAATGTATAACCATTAATGTACCCTAAACTTGTGGAGTATTCTTAGTATTCAGAGACTTGGTAGGGTCATGAAAGACTCACTTTAAACAAGTTGAAATATTTGTAGATCTTAATGGGTTGTGTCCTGATAGATCCATAAAGGATTCACCAAGTTGGGTTAAAATGTTTATGGTTTTTTTGCCGATGATGAAACTCAAAAATTAAATAAAAATATAAAATTATTTTTTATGAAAATAAATAAGTAAAAAGGGAGAAAATAGAATAATTAATTAAACGATTATGATGGAATGATGACTTAGAGGATTATGATTCATTTAAAACACGATAAATTTAACTTAATTTCTTGTTTTTTCTTATATTATTGGTTTTAATTATTGTTACTTGTTTGGTTATTGATCAAAGCATACTATGTTCTCAAACTTGTAATGATTTGCAAGATTAGTATACAGATTTTGTTCACTAAGCTTATGACAGTAGTCCCAGCCATTTTTTTGCTTAAATTATATGTGAAAAATGAAATAAAGAAAGACATAATCTTGGGAGCTTTTATTTATTCCTTTTATAGTGAGCATATATTAAGGTTTTTATCATGAAACTAAGTTTTTAAATCAACTAATCTATTTTGGACCTTATTTTAGTGTTTAGTTATTTTTTTGTTAAAACATAAAGTTGAATTTGAAATGATAATTTCTTATGTTCTAATGCATTGGCTAGAAAAAAATTGGGTTGAGTAGTTATATTTTTTATTCTTCCACAAATTAAATTAAGTTATTTGGCACAAAATCAAAAAAAGAGATTTTTTTTTTCAATCAATGATTTTTTTAATATGTAAATATCCAAGTTTTTTGCATTAAAATAAATGAAGGCATTTTTAAATAAAGAAAAAAATTAAATGCTTGTTATGTTTATAATGTTGTCATTTCAACTCAATTAAAATACATAAATGCTAAGGTGGTAAGTTAGCAAAAAAAATATTATTTAAGTCATTTAGAGTCAATTTAACATTTTGAAATTAAAAATGATGAAATTATTAGTCAAATGGACATTACATAACATATTTTTAATGAGAAACTTAGTAATTCTAAATAGCAATATTTCACTAATGACAAAATGTTTCATACTATTAGACAAGCTTTGAAACATTAAAAGCCCTATTTGATTAAAAAAATTAACTATAAATCAGCATGTTTTGAAATATCTTAATACTAAAAAGAAAGTGACTCATATGCATGCAAAATGAATTGAATTCTTGCATGATTACTTCTTCACCTTGAAAAACAAATATTATAATCAAAATAAACTAACTTTGATATTTTATTTAAAATTGTATTCATTGTGTCTTTAATATTCTTAGATATAATAGATTAAAAGATGGTTACATGTCATATATTTGTTTTTACATAATTTACAATAAATTAAGAGACAACCCTAAACATTTACAAGATCATTTCTACTTAATTTATATATACATGTTCAAATGAAAAAACATTAAGTATTCCTTAGTCATCTTTATGAATATTTTTTTATTATTAAATTATATTTTAAAGGAATATCAGATCAAATAATTATATTATTGGGTTCTTGAATTTATTAACCTTCATTAAAGAATGATATAGGCCATATTAGTTCCTAATATTATGTTGAAAAGCAAGCAAAGACTACAAAGCAAAAGATTTGTTGTATGTATGTTGTCAAGAGTTCCGAGTAAACATTAGGAAAATATTTCAATGAATTCTATTTTAGGATGATTGTGCAATGCTCTCCGTAAAAGAATATTTCTTAGTAGTACATAGTTTTCGAAGATGTTACATTTTATCCCATGCCAAAAGACAATAATGTATCTCCCATAAAAAAAATTTTTTAAGAAAATTATTAAGCTAGATAGGTCATCAAATAGAATAGTCTTAAAAAATAATTTTAGATTCATTCATATTTTTAAAAGATCCCATGAAAATTGTGTGAAAAAAAAATTGAAAATTTCATTTATATTTAACCCAATGGACAAACTAAATTATTTAGTAAGACTCACAAAAAATTATTAAGATGTTACATTGGAATGATTATTTTGGATTGGTACTTGCACCTATCTACAACTTAGTTGCTTATAATACTATAATTTCAAACACACCAAAATTATCACCCTTTGAAATCATTTATAGATAGAATTCTGAAAGTGTGATAGATTTAGTGGACATTATCACTTATTTTTATATAATATATTTTTTAAACACAAAAGAATTTTATAACTTGCATAAAAATGTAAAGCATAAAATTGACACTATAGCTCAAAATATATTAAAGTTGTTAATAAAAGTGAGCTTTTAGAGATTTAAAAGAGGGAGAGTATGTGATTGTATGGATTAACCCTAAGAGATTTGTAACCAACCAATACAAACAATTGCACACGAGATTTGGTAGTTTAGTTAAATTATTTAAAAAGTTGATTACTAATCATTTATATTTTGGAATTATCATCCAACATATTTATATAATAGGAATTTATGAGCTAACCGTTTTAAACGCAACACAAATGATGATCAATAATTTTTTCCTTTTGATATCAAGGTCTTCATAGTTGACATTATCTTGATTAATGAATTTCTAATTTTGATATTCTTTGTATGCTTTTAGTTCATTAGCAAGTCAACCACTATCAAAAGACACTTGTTAACCATGGAGAATATGGAGTGAGCATTGACCATGTAGAAGGATTACTTGATTTTAACCTTGTAAATCAAACTTTTTTGGTGGGCTAGAGTTGTTTATGTTCTCTCTCTCTCTCTCTCTCTCTCTCTCTCTCTCTCTCTCTCTCTCTCTCTCTCTCTCTCTCTCTCTCTTTCTCTTCGTCTCATTCTTAAATCAATGATAAAAGTAACTTTTGAATAGAAAAATTTTGTATGTAAAAAAACCACTTTTTAATTTGTAACAAAGAAGACAAATATTTATATAAACTCTTTTTAATAAAGAAAATCTTTTTTAACTTCTAAGGGAGAATAACAAAACTTATTTTGTAAAACCATTTGTTATTAAAATCAAATCATCAATAAGAAAATAAGGTAAGCTTTATAATAACTAAACAATTAACCATATTAGTTTACTACTTAGTTACAACACAAGCCTACAAACTAACATCATGGCCATAGCTCTAATATATAATCCATGACTGTCTCATAAAAATATATGATCGCAACCATCACATAATAAAGTAATATGATAAAACATTCTCTAAATGAAATCATCATGAATCTAACTTCATTGCTGTCCTATATTCTCATCTAGCACCTCATTCTAACATAAAAATGTTAAGCCAAAAAAGACATGAGCCAACTATCATTAGCTCAATGACAAATAACTATATATATATATGTATATATGTGTGTGTGTGTGTGTGTGTGTGTGTGTGTGTGTGTTTATATATATATATATATATTATAATATTTGGGTGTTCACATATAAGGGTCGTTTAAAATAATAAAATATAAACGAAACATATAATCATTTAAAACAAAATAAAGTAAAATTATGTATTAAAGTTTTGTATACCTGAATTGTTTGTATCTTTTACATATTACTTTCTTTCTTTTAGCATTTTAATAATTTAAGGATTTGGTTCATGAAAAATCTCTTTTTTATCAACAAATTAAACACGTTTAAGAATAGTTGTTCTATACATAAATAACACAAACAGAGGTTTTGTTGGCTTATATCTGAAAAATATTTTTCTGGCATAGTATTTGTCACTTTGAATAACCTCATATTATTTCACTTTGAATATTTACCTTCTCTTTATCCAACTCTTTTTTCTTTTCTCATTTTGTTTTCATTTTTTTTCTTTTCTCATATTTTTATCATCAAACAATTATATTAATAAGTGACTTATAATTAAAGTATGATAATTATTTATATTCTAACATCACATATGTATATAAGTCATAATATAGAAAACTGTTACACCCTTGTGTTTGATGAGTCAAGCATAAATGTGTATATTTTATTTGGGCTTGATTTTAAGTAAAATTGTTAATAATTAATTAAATCAAGCCATGTATTTTATATGTCTAAAATAATGGTCTCTAAGGGCCTTGAGGTCATGGCATACTTCAAGGAAATTTGAGACATGCACAAGATTTTTTATAATTGAATTTCTTTTTATTTCTCTTGAACTTGATATGTCCAAACTTTGAGATTATGAGGCACACTAGTAGTATTAACATTTAAAAATATTTTAAAATTATTTAATACTGAATTTTGATTTTTGGGCCAAGCATATTTGCCAAAATATATAGACATTAGTATTTGATTTTTTAATATTATTTTGGAATTGTTTTTCATGAATTTCTTTTCATAGCTATTTAAATAACTTATAATACTATAAGAATATAAAATTATTTTTATACACTTATATTCAAATTATTGGCACAAAAATTCGTCAAAAATACACTAAAACAGCCGAAGTCTCGGGAAAATACACTGTAGCAATGGGCGGGTCGACCCGGCGTGAAAACAGCCCGTCCAGGTCTTTTAGAAATTAAAAATTTAATCTAAAAATAAAAAATTTGATTGACCCGAAAAGGCCGCACAACGGTCAAATCAACAGTGCCTGGCTAAGCCAAGCCCGCCCAAAGCCCGCCGAGAGGAGCTCGGCTAGGTCAAACTGCAGCGCGGTCAACGGTCAATGAACAATGCATGGCTAAGTCGACCCAAACCAGGTGATGAAGTCCCGGTCAAGGAAGGGGGGAGCCAGCCCCACAGGCTCGAAAGCTGCAGGGCGCAAATTCCTTATAAAGCAATGCGCCAATTTCTTGTCTGCAGTGTGGGACTAAAAATCCCACCTTATAATTTCGGCAGGATCCAAAGGCGCAGATCAAGCCCGCCCAGATCCAACGGGCGAGAAGAGTTTCGAACGGCTGTTTCGCAAGGTTAATCGGCGCCGTTCGTTCAGCGCGCGGATCCAACGCTCCAGATCAAAATCGAACGGCCGTTTAATCGGCGCCGTTCATTCAGCGCCCGGATCCTACGCACGGGATTAAATCGCGTAAACAGTAATCGCGAGATTTAATCCGTGCCGTTCGATTACGCGCCCGGATCCAACGCTCCGGATTAAGCCCGAACGGTAAAATCCGTAAATCAATCTGCGCCATTCGTTTTTGGGCCCGGATCGGACGGTGGCTGCTTTCCGTCCGTTGCCCAAACGGCTAATTAATTTTTGGAGCCGTTGGAGGTGTTTTTAGAGCTCAAATTTAAGCTCTATAAATAGGGAAAATTTATGTATTTTTCAGTTTAACTTTTGCTAGATTTTCCAAAGATTTCAGATCTCAAAATTCGAGCAATCAAGCAAAAACGGTGCATCCAAGCTCGAAAAGCAAAGCGGCAAGAAGGCTATTGGAATTAGAGGTTTTTCAATTATTTCTCAATTCCTATTCCTCTAATTTGTCGATTGTGTGTGCCTCCTCTTTTCTCCTATTTCTCTTAAGTTATTTGCCAATTTTTCGTATTTTTCGTTTTGGGGCAAGTGCATCCCGGCAGTTGTGCAAAAGCCCCGGGTTTGAGTTGAGCCCGGTAAAAACTCAAGTAGGTTTGGGATTAGCCGTAATAAAAATCCCAAGTAGGTTCGAGGTGAACCGTAGGAAAAACCTCACTTGTAATCGGTGCATTTAGTGGATTTTTCCCAACACCGGTTGGGGGTGGACGTAGACTCGGTTTTGAGTCGAACCACTTAAAAATTTGTGTGTTCCACTTTCTTTACTCTTGCTTAAAGGTTTTTAAGTTTAATTTCGAAATTCGTAAAATTTTTAAATACACAATTCACCCCCCTCTTGTGGGATTTCCTTAGCACGAAACACTTCAAAAACAAAACTTGCTTTTTACCATCACTTATAAATTTTGTTTTTTGATATTAAAATATATAAATTTTACTTTTTTGATAATCAAATATAAAAATTTGAGCATGCAACATGCATCATAGATCAATATAATTATCTTCTATAGTTACTATACTCATTTCATGTATCTCTAAACTCTTATAATCAATCAATCAAATTCTTTAGTCCAACATTAAAAATTACATTCAAAGAAATACAGTTAGGTACAAAATTTTTTTTCTATTCTAAAACTTAGTAGTGTGCTCACCATGGCTCAATTTTACTCAAATCCTTCGATTGCTACACTACCTGAGATCGTGTTCTTCTCAAGTTTACCTTAGCTGCTAGCTTAACTTGCATGATTTTCTTTGAAATCCTCTTGAAATCACTTTCTCCTTTCAATTTTCTTTCTCTTAAACACCTTTGGTTGATCTAATTATTAAAACTTTCTTCTTAAAGAATTTGATAGTCTTCGATAACACCTCATTTATATTATTCATCATGACTTTTCACATTCTATCCATTCAAATCATTTAAAAGTTGTGTCCTTATAGGTGGATGCCTTATCACATTAATTCCTCTCATTTCCAAGGTTTTGCAATAATGAAAATTATCCCCAATCAATTTTCTTGACCATTCGCCATTTCAAGTTTTACAACCTATTTAGTTTGTACTAATTGTACAAGTTTGATATCTAGCTTCATATTGAATATTTTCTAAATTTTGCTTAAATCTTCCTTCATTTTGTCTTATCATATTATTGTGATCCTTATGTTATACTTTATGATATTTCATGTAGCTCATAATTAATGATTATTCGTCTTGTTTATGTCTTGATCATGTTGATATGATAAGTATATTATATTGTATGATATATTTAAGATATCTTTTATTATAAATGTTTTCACATTGAGCTCTCTTCCTTCTATTTTGAGTGATATTATCATAAGGTATACTTCTATCGTAGTGTACGATACAATTATTTTTATGGACTCACACTAAATACATGTTGGCATATTTATATGTTTTCCATTTCATACTAGTACTACTAGGTGTTAGCTTTCTTATTGTGCTTATATGATAGTATAGTCATATTAGTATGATATTCATCTGACCTTAATCTTTATCTTGATCAGCCGTACAATGAATTATATCATATTATACAATATGGCCAACACTTTTCCCTTATGGACCTGTTTGATGGCTTGTGATGATGCATTACTAAAAAAATTATTATACTGATATAATGATTCATTTCATACTCTATGATTTTCTCCATTTGATATTATTTGAGTGCTTCCTTTTATCGTATTTACGATCCTCATTATTGTTTTGATGACTTATAAAAATTTATATTTTTATCAAATAATTTTTTTAAAATAATTTTTATTTGTACGAAGAACAAGATGTTGCATTGATGCAACATAATTAGAGGATCCTAAATAGCCTAGGATGCATAAGGCCCAATTTTATCATCAAATTTGGACTAAATCTCAAATGGGGGATCAAATAGTATAGGAAAGTGAGCCTTAAAATCTATTTTTTTTTGCTAATGATTTGTAATATATTATTTATATGACTTGAGAAAGTTTCTCTTTATTATAAACATCAAAATTGGATTTTTTTTCTCTTGTTATTTTATTTTTATTAATTTATTAATTTTAGTTTAAAAAAAGAAATGTGAAAACCAATAAATCATCTTTCATTTCAATTATTTACTAATTTTATGGATTTATGAGCTATTGTACAAATTGGGAGAAATGAAATTATGCTAAAACCATTGGATTAATCATAGTGTTTACAAAAGTTGGTGTTTTAGTCACCATACTTTATTTTGTCATAACAATAGCAGTACTTTAATCTATTATTAGATATTTTTGTAATTAAAACAATGTCATAACCATTTGAAAACCAAAGAAATTTTTATACTAGTTTAAATATTTGGCATAAGTCCAAGTCCTATAAAAACTTTTAAAATGACCATTATGAACATTTGGAAAAAAAACAAATCACATATTGATTTTAAATATTGTTATATATTTATATTAGTTGCTCAAATGACTAAAATAGGTCTACCCTATAAGCAAATAAACAAATAAGTGCCATGCCATTCTTTTTCTTTCGATGCTTAAACAATCATTGTGAAAGTTTTACATGGGATTTCCAAAATCCATTGTATGAAAATCTTTAAATCCTAACATATATCTAATATCTAGAATCTATTTGTTTGAAGCATTGTTTTAAATTTCTTGCTTGAGCTCATAATGTTTTTAAGATGATGAAAATTTTTTTCTCACTCTTAAGAGAATTAATAGGTTCTACTCCAAAAATAAGTTTCTTTGGTTGTTAAAATTAGAAAAACCAAAAAATATTATAACTATAAAACTATTTGGTTGATAACTGTGTGTACCATTATTATTTATGGTTTAGAATTTGTCTAATTTTAAACAATGCAACAATTTTATAGAATTGTTTCCAAACATTTTGATAAATTCTTAATCTGCTTTTGATTCTTTCAACTCTCAATTCATTCATGTGTGTATTGTGCTTGTGATCTTCCATAAAAATGAACCATATGACAATAAAAAATTATATTTCCTCTCATCTCACAATCTTTGTAACTTCCTCAAACCTAGACCTAACAAGACAAAAAAAAGTAATGCCACCATGAACAAATAATTGGCCCTTATAATCACTTATATCTTAACAATTATCCATCTCACATGTCTGTGAATTGTTATATGTCTTAATGAGAATAAGTGTAATTGTTAACACAAACTTTAAATCAAAGCATGTCACAAAATTTAACTAAACAAAATGATATTGTAAATAGCACTAATTTTAAATCATGTTCAACACATACAAGTGTAGCATCTAAAAAATTTAGGTATAAATTTTCATAATATAGTCAAATAAATGCATTATATTTGAATTTTAAATTTTTATAGAATATGAAAAATTTTATTAACTAAATGCATTTTGATAAAGTTGTGGTGATATGTGTGTAAACACTAAAGTGGGAGAAAATTATATAGTATTATAAAGAAAGCTACTTTAAATATGATGAAACTAATTTTATTGAAATCATACTTTAATCATAATTGTTTTCAAATAATCAATAAAGGATATATTATATTCTTAATAAATCTTTACTTTAAGACACATTGGATTAGTGAGCCAATTAAGCATAAAGAAGGAGAACGCAAAAGGATCCTTCCAATTATATGGCATCGTTGACTATCTTGAGGAAAATTTCATGCATAGGAGAGGGTTTGAAGAGAAGAGTTCAATCTTGGAAGACATTCACCCAAAAGAATAATGAATTTCCACCAAAAAGCTAGTCTTTCCATTTTGTTTTCAATCCAAGTTACATTACCAAGTTTGGAAAAAAAATATGCATGCATAAGAGTGCATAGAAGAAAAGGGTTAAGGAAAGTCTGTGATGTTATATTAGGTTTTTAGATGAACATAAATAAAAGTAACTAACACTTGAAAGATAGAATTCAATGCTCCAAATCTTTATCAGACAATTTGATTGAGCGATTAGATAGTTTGATGGAGCATTGAGGAAGAAGAGCATTTCTATCCGACATTCAACAAACAATCCAACAATCATATGATAGGTTATTGGATAGTTTATCAAGGGATTATCAGACAGTTTTATAACACAACTAATACCTAGGTTATGAGGATTAGATGATCTAAAAATATACAACTACTTCAATGTGATTCCAAGAAAGATCATACTAAGAATTATATGCACGTAAAATAACCTAATAAGATAGATCAATTAGCTTAATAGTGCTAATAGATAGCTCGATAGTGAAATTCTAGCTATGCAAGGAGTTCCATTAAACTCTAAGAGAATAATGAATATAGTAGCATATGAATTACAAATAAATGTAAATATATCGTAAAATCCAAATAAAATTTACAAAAAGTGAAGGGGATAAAGGAAAATAAATAAAGTACTCCAATATTTGACAATTAGGCATAGCTCAACCTGCAAAATGCATATGACTTAATAAAATATTTGAATAGTAGGTGTTATTACACATTTTCTTATATGTCATTATACTTATAAGTATTGTTTGTGTATTAAATTATTTGAATATGACTCTATGATAAGTTAGGAGTACATGAGGGATAATATTATATATGAAATGAGATTATATAATTTTGATTAATATTGATGTTATAAGGAGATGTGATTGAGACTTAGGTGGTAATGAGTCCATAAGTGTGATGTATAACTTGGAGCAATAATGGTGTCACATAAAGGTAAAATATGCATTAAGTGGTGTTGTTTATATAGTCTTGTTACCTCTCATCTTGACAACCCAAGCATAGTATGATTACCTTATTGATCTCTATCTACACTTAAGCCAGACCTTGTTAGCACCATCCTAAGATTACTTACATTGGAAGTCATGACTCCTAGGTTTTCTTAATGCCCCATGAACATGATATTTGAATCATCACTTAAAGGCGTGATCTTTCACAAGGCCTCTCACTTTACTATTCTTAGTTGTGCAACTAACTTAAACCACTCCATAATTCTTCTCTCTCATCATTTCTCTTTAATTATGTTGGTTGCTTGGGAAACTATTTTTGAAACATTTTCTATAAACCCTCGAGTCATGAAGAAAAGTAGATATATTATTTAGTTGGATTGGCTTTGATTAGGGCTATTTGTTTAACTAAAAGTTTTTTTGCATAGAAAAATGATCCAATTGTTTGAATGATATCTTCAACACATGCGTGGGAGCAAGTTCTACATGTGTTGGAAGAAATTGAGGCAATAGATGCCATCAAAGATTATCAATTAAGGAGATATTAAAAATGTGAAGCTAAGTCTAAACACAAGAGGCACAAAAGCAAATTGCACTGTAAAAAACCCAAAAAAAGATAAACTCATGGACTCGAAAGCATAAATACTTCATTATACTAGAAATGCATAATTGGGGCGACATTTTTGTTGTAAGGGACACTTAGTTGTTGACCTTAGCTTTCATTTTTATAGTAGCAACAAGAAGAAGCTTAGGATTTCACAAGAAAAAAAATATTAATGGGAGTCAATGTTAGAGAGAGAAAATAACTTCTAGAAAATGAGATAAAAATGTTTGATAGATAGGACTTTTTCTCAAAAAATAAAAAAATCTTTTCCATGAATCTCAAAGGAACATTTTTTGTTACTATTAAGAGAGGTTAATAGTTATTAGGATTAAAAGTATTTATTATTAAGGAGCAAGTTCTAATTGGCAAAGGTAGTAGCAAATCTATTAATCCCAAAGATATGGGGAGTTAAATATCTATTTAACACCCATATAATCGATGTTTTTGGGTGACAAGGAAATAAATATTGTTTTGCAAAAAATGAAAAATGATTTGATCAACGAGGGCAATCTATCAAATATCCTGATTAATGAGGGGGATAAATATCATTTGTTGTTGTGCTATCACTGCTTGGGAGGAAATGGAAGCTCTTGATGATTGGAGAGCCTTAATCGATTGAAGTCAATCAAGTCATTTCAGGAGAACTAGACAAGCAACTTGCTAGAGATGCCAAAGTAAGAAGAAGAAGACCTTGAGCATCTAATCTACTTGAAGACGTGCCAAGCTAAAAGCTTCATGCAATGCAATTTGGTGGATATAAACATGGATTAGTCCACAGACTTAGTGATATTTGGAAAACTTTGTGTGAATGTTATGTTAACATTGCATAACATTAACTAAATACATAAGCACCTTGTAACAAAAACTAGTTTTATAGACATAGATTACATGATAACACAAAATTATACTCAATCTTTGAAGACCATGATCTAATCCACTAGGGCATAAAAAAAAAAAGCAAGGTCGGGTTCCGAATTGAAGAATGTCCTTTCGGTGAATTTGCATACTTAAAAATGAATTGGGGTCATCCTCCTTCTCGTTGATAATTTGATCTGTAAAAGTTGAACTATTCTAGTGATGGAAATAAAATGAAACAAAATATATCTCGAATTGCAAATAACAAACTTGCACTCGAGAGTATTTGAGAGAAATTAGAAAATGGTGACGAAAACCCTAAATAGCGGGAAGACAAAGACAATGAAATTTTATTTCATTCATGCATAACAACAAAGTGACAATTACACCATTTTATAAGCAAATAACCTACCAAATATTTGGTTTTAATTAAAAAAATTATTAATCTAAATGATAAAGATTAACTTAAAATTTAAAATTATTTAAATATTTAAATATTTAAATGTATTATAGTACTAATAAATATTTAAAAATACTAACAAATTCTTAAAATATGCTAACCAACCCTTAAAAAGTGCTAACAAATATTTAAAATTTTCTAACATTACTCCCTCTCAAACTTGAAGTATCTTCAAGCCTAATTGATTTCGTAATTCTTCAAACTTCTTCACTCCAAGTAATTTAGTAAAAATATTAGTCACTTGTTCTTCAGTACTATAATGTACTAGGCACATAATCTCCTTATTGACATGATCATGACAAAAATGATACCTTGTCTCGATATGCTTGCTTCTCCCATTTTGAACTAGATTTTTTACTAATTTGATGGCTGACATATTATCAATAAAGATAGTTGTTAACTCTTCTTATTGATGATGTACCTCCTGTAATAAATTTCACAATCAAATTACTTCACAAACTATTGATGAAGCTACAATATACTCTGCTTCAAAAAATGAAAGAGCAATGACATCTTGTTTAGTTAATTTCTACATGAATGCTAATGAACCTAAGCAAAATAATAACTAGTTGTATTCTTCTTTTCATCTATATCACCTCCTCAGTCATTGTCAAAGTAGTCACATAAATCTATCCTACTTTGATTAGTAAAATACAAACCATAATCAAGTATTTTGTTTAATATACCTTAGTATTCTTTTTGCAACCATCCAATGTGTTTCTTTTGAATTTTTCATATATCGACTAATGAGTATAACAGAATATAGAATATTAGATCTTGTGATAGCGAAATAATGAAGACTACCAACAATACTTTTGATCAAAGTAGAGTTAATACTTTTTTCTTCTCTTTTTCTACTTATTTTTATTCTCACATCAAATGGTATTATCAATGATTGGCAATCTTCCATTCTAAACTTCTTTAGAAGTTCAATAGCATAATCTTTTTAAGAGATTTGGGTTTTTTTATCATTTGCTTCACTTCCAAGCCAATGAAGTATGATATTTCACAATTATTTGTCATAATAAATTCATGTTGTATAATTCTTTTGAATTCTTGAAACAATTTTAATTTTTTTGTATAAAACATAT
This sequence comes from Vanilla planifolia, assembly GCA_023846275.1. Taxonomy (NCBI): domain Eukaryota; kingdom Viridiplantae; phylum Streptophyta; class Magnoliopsida; order Asparagales; family Orchidaceae; genus Vanilla; species Vanilla planifolia. Next base: position 17,548,426 of record CM043866.1, on the reverse strand, counting down.
CATCTACATGAAGACAAATTATAATAATATTATTGTTAGTTATCTTAATATAAAGTGCATGTTCAAATAGATGTTTTTTGAATCTTTGTTGTTGAAGATATTTATCAATCTTGGTATTCCATGCCTTTGATGCTTGCTTCAATCTATATAAAACATTCTTCAAATGATAAACTTTATGTAGATTACTTACTATTTTGTAACATTCAGTTGGTCAACATATACCTTTTCTTTTAAAACTCTATTTAAAAATATAGATTTAACATCAAGTGGTATACCTTCCATCCATGATGTGTTGCAAGTACTAAAATCAACTTCATTGTATCACATCAAGCAACTGGAGCAAATACATCATTGTAGTCTATACCATATTTTTGCTTAAGGCTTTTTGTCACAAGTCTTATCTTGTATCTATCTACTATTTCATCTACTTTATACTTGATCTAATAAACCCATTTCATTTTTATAGATTTCTTTTAAGGAGGGAGATCAACCAACTCTCACGTATCATTCTTTTTTTATAAATGTTATTTCTTCTTTCATAGCTTTTTATCAATTTATATCCTATGCCACTTCATCAAAAAAATGTGTTCATTATCAGTAAAATAATAGAATAAGTTAGAATACTTAGAAGTTTGCTCATTTATTTTTTGTAGACTTTTGAATTCTTATTATATCTAATAAATATATATTTTTTACCTTTATCATCTAATTTCTTCTTTAATATATTAGGTACTTATGCATATAGAATACAACCAAATATACAAAAATGAGAAACAATTGGTTCATATCCACTCCAAGCTTCTTGTAGAGTCATATAATACATAGCCTTAGTAGAACAATAATTCAACAAATAAGTCAAACATGCAACTACTTTTGCCCAAAATGTTTTTGACATATTCTTCTCTCTCATCATTGTTTTTATCATATCAAGGATAGTATGATTTTCTTATTCAACCACTCCATTTTATTGTGAAGTATAACTCTTGGTAAGTTGTCATATACTTTTTTTTATTTATATAATTGAATAAATTCATTTGATGTATACTCACCACCTCTATCAGACCTAAGGTTTTGAATGAATAGCCCATTCTCTTTTTCAATCTTGTATTTGAACTCTTTAAATATAGATATAATAGTAGGTTTTTCTTTAATAAAATATGTCTATTTTTTTACTAAAATCATCCATAAAATTAATAAAATTCTTATTATCTCCATTAGATAATGATACCAATGGACCACAAATATCTATATGAATAAACTGTAATGGTCTTTTAGCTCTCAAAGTGTTATTCTTTTGAAATGATAGACGATGTTGCTTTTCAAGTATACAAGCTTTACATGTATGATTTGGATCATCTAATAAAGGAAGACCTTTCACCATTCATTCCTTTCTTAATACTTTAAATCTCCAAAGTTAAGGTGACCATACCTTAGAAGTCATTTCAAAGAATCATTTGAAAGATGTTAATGATAACAAACTTCACTGGTTTACTTTTATTGAAGAGGAAACATACGATTTATCGACATCTTCACTTTATTAATATTCTTTCCTTTAAAATCTTGTAAAAGAAGATAACCATTCTCCATATGTATAATATATCATTTCTCAATCAATTGCCCAAGTCTAAGAAAATTACTTTTCATATCAGGAATAAAATATGCATCAGACATTATAATTAAAAACTCATTCTCTTTGTAAGGTTTTATGTTACCCTTGTCTTCAACTTTCAACTTTGATGAGTCTCTAAGACTCACATTTGCTTGCACATTTTCAATTGTATCAAATAGATATCTATTTCCACACATATGTTTGCTTGCTCCTGAGTTAAGAAACCTTGCATCTTCTCTTTCTTTACCTTATTTTTTGGCCAATAATGATATTGACTCTTCTTGTGATGTTCCAACATAGTTTGATTGGTTATTTTTATGCCAACAATCAAAAGCATAATGACCAAACTTAAGACAATTGTAACGTTCAACATTTCTTTCTTGTCCTCGACCTCGAGAAGCACTATTCCTTCCATGCCTGTGTTGAGTGTAAGGTTGATTAATTTTTTGTTGAGATTTATTTTGAAACCGACCTCTTCCACGTCCATCGATATGAACCTCATCCTCTTCTCCTTGAATTTGAATTCTTTTTCTTCAAGGTATTGTCTTCTTTCAAATTTAGTTTTCATTCTAATGCTTGATCGATAAGTACAACTTCAGCCCTTTTCTTTAGTGGTTCTCCATGCACTTGTAAGGAACCCATTAGCTCTTCAATAGATAATCTATCTATATCTTTATATTCTTCAATCACTGTTACCATATACTCAAACATAGGAGTTAAAGAATGAAGTTCCTTTTCAATGACACGTACATCATCAATTTGTTCTCCATTTCTTTTCATCAAATTCACAATAGCAATTAATCGTGAAACATAATCAGAGATAGTCTCATTTTCATTCATCTTTGTCCGCTCAAAATCACCTCTAAGGATTTGAAAACGTACACGCTTCATACGTTCAACACCTTTGAAGATTGTGTTGAGTTTATTCCAAGCTTCTCGGCTTGGAGTAGCTTCTACAACTTTCTCAAAAATGACTTCATCAAGCCCTTGATATATTAAGAACAATGTCTTTTTGTCTTTTTTTTATTTTCTTTCAATAATTTTCTCTCCGCTTCAATAGCATTTGATTCTTCAAAACTATTGATAATAATCTACCAGGTCTTGCAAGCAAAGAAGGGTTTTAAATTGAATGCACCATTTATCATAATTATCGTTAGTCAATCTGGGAATAATTTGTTACATAATTCCTGACATTTTAAATAAAAATACACTTCCAAACACTGCTTCTACTTTCTGCAAATGCAATGTCGAACACTGTGTTGCTTCTCATTTCTGCACATCGCACTTTCTGCAAACCGCACTTCCAAAAAAGAGTTTTTCACTCTTCTTCCTTTGACTTTGTAGCGTTCAATCTTCTTCTTTTTTAAGCTCTAATACCACTTTGATGAAATTAAAATGAAACAAGATAGATCTCGAATTGCAAATAACAAACTTGTTTTCAATAGTATTTGGGAGAAATTGAAAAATGGTGGCAAAAACCCTAAACAGTAGGAAGACAAGGACAATGAAATTTATTTCATTCATGCATAACTGCAAATCAACAATTACATCATTTTATAAGCAAATAATCTCTCAAATATTTGCTTTTAGTTTGAAAATTTGTTCATAATCTAAATGATAAAAATCAACTTAAAATTTAAAATTATTTAAATATTTAGACACCTAAAAATACAACCAAATATTTAAAAATACTAACAATAACTTAAAATATATTAACTACTACTTAAAAGTGCTAACAAACACTTAAATTTACTAACATCTTGTAATCTCATCACTTTCTTTTTATCTCTTGTTCTTAATGACTAAATCTCATATTTTGCTTAGTTGTTTTTCTGATTTTTTTTATTTTTTGGCAGTATTTCCCAGAGTTGATTTACTTAGCTAACAGTTCATAGCTTAATCCTACGCTCAGCTTGCAAGATAAATTATTTAATTGCGACCATTTATCTTGCAAAATAGCTCCTGGCAATAGGCAATATATTCCGTGTTCAGTACTCCTTGTACTCATTTTTTAATTTGAAGTCACCATTTTTCCTTTTATTTTCGATGTATTATCTCTTTGTAATATCATCTAATGATGAAGAAACTAACCCTTCCGACTCTTGATTTCTTCATTACGCGCTTTTATTACATCGTTAAATAATAAGTCAGAATTTTATTATTTATAGATAATATGTAGGTGTTATCCAAATTAACACTGATTTAAAGAATATCTTTACTAAAAATATTTGTTTAAGTCAAATAAAAAACTATCAATAACTTTTATGCACCTTGACGTCTATCGTTAATGTAAAGCACATCGAGTTTGCTCTGTCGTCTCCAAATTTTTCTTCACCAAAGCTAAAAATTCCTAAAGATGACGTGGTTTCGGATTTCGCGATGAAGAAGATCAATCCGTCCCGTTTGCTAATTTGACGATCTCAGCCTGTAATGAGCCACAAAATTGTCTTAAATCGAAGCCTAATTACCTGCATTGTTATTACCAATTTAATGCCCCAGATGATGTTCCTTTCAGCCATTACAATTTTGATAGTTTAATATTGCTAACTTTGATTATTACCATTGATATTTGTGATTTATTCTAGATAAATTATAGGATAAATATTAGTAAATGAGCCAAAATAATTATTTTAAACCGTGATTTGAGCTGCTTGTGAATGGTGTTTCGAGTTGACTTTTTCAAAAATAATATTTTTTTTCAAATTCAAAATCATCAAAATTCTACCAAATAATGTTTGTTAAAATTTCATTTATTATAGTGACATGATTTTTATTCAAAAACTTCTTTCAAAATGTTTTTTTTAACCATTTTCTAAATCCACAGTCTAAAGATGATAGTGGTGGAAGATAAAACACAAATCGTACAGGTGCCTACATGTTGTTTGTTAAATCATATATTTACACAGTTGTATATAAATTAGTTTATTAATATAAATATTAAATTTATTGATGGATAATTGTTAGAATTTAAATCATGCATAATATGACTGAATTTTTTGCATAAAAATTGTTCATATTTTTATTAATTTAAGCATATTAATTTAATAGTTTATAAAATAGGTAATTTCTAAATTATGCATAACTAAAATATGTGAATAAAATCACCTCTGTATTATTTAGTTCATCCATATATTATATAATTATATATGCGCAGCTTTTATTGTGCATGCATTATTATTATTATTATTATTATTTTCATTTTGAATTGGTTGAAATAATGCAGGCATAAAAACAATCTTAAAATGCCCATGTTCACATCATTTAGAGTTGAACTCCAGGGCACGTCTATTTTCGCTGTAACACATTGCCACATGTTCTAAATATATTAGAATTTGAATATTGCAGGATATAGGCAATGCACATCTTATGTTATTTTTTATTTAAAATAAAGAAACAAGATAAATTAATTTACTTATAAAAAAATTATTATGTGAAATTTTTCGTTGACCATTCCAATAACACAACTTGTTAAGTAGTCAATATTTGATTCTATACTATACATTGTTTGCTTTGACACATTAAGCATATCTTGGACAAATGATGTTAATTTGTTCACATCATTTGTCCAACAAATAGATGTCTTAATTGCATATAATAGATTAGTTGTTAATGGCTACTAATTTAGTTAGTTTTATGTCATTCTCAAAACAAAAGTAGATCATTTATACTTCAATAGAATGAGTGGTCACATTAATATGTACAAATCATGTATTTTTTTTATGACTACACAATGATAATCCTTTTCAATAGTGATCACTAATTTTGTGTAACATACCCTATCTTTTAACTCTTATGCATTGGGATAACAATTCATGCTTGAGCGCTCATAATCTCGAGATTGTTAATTGTAATTCACCCCCCCATTTAATATGAAAAAGGAAGTATTTCCATGAATTAGTACATTAGCTAAGGATCATGGTGATCAACCATCATCACTAGTTTAATTGATATATTTTATATGTGGTTGGCATTTTCACATGTGTTTGTGATAGTTGTTTTTTAACTTTTAGTAATGCACAAATAAGTTTTTATGTACATTTGACATTTGTTTGTTGATTTATAAGTTATAGGCTTTAAGCATCTTTTAAATATGAGCGAGAAAATGAGATGACACAAGAGATGGGTGATATGTCAGACCAATGAAGAGTCATTGCACAGAACACAATAAGAAATAACAAATCATAAGTGATGTCAAATTTGGTATAAAACTAAATTCTAGATAGATTTTTTCGATCAATATTTGGGGTTAAAAATACTATAAAATTTTAAGAATCCCATGAAATTTTGAATACCAAGTTATATAGATATCAATTATGCTAATGGCCTACAAAAGTTTTGTTATATCCTTAGCATTTACATCACTTATTTGATGATAATAAAATTATTATGTTATTATTATTAATAATTTTTATAAGTACTTTTCAAGTCATACATCTTAAGATTGTTTAATAAAATAAAGAGTTTAATTAAATCATAATATGTAAAAAAAAAATTAATAATATTGTTTAAATTTGGCTCAACTTACAAATTTTGAACATTTTGAACTCGATTCTTAATGGAGTGGCTACTCATATGGAGCTCATTTTCAATACAATACTTTAGCTAGAACTTGCAAGGTCTACACTTATTCTTTATATAACACATAGGATTGTATTTAATCTACTTATGTATAATTCATATCTATCTATCTTCAAGTGAGTCAAATTATAAAAACATTGGCTTAATAATATGAAAACATTATATCTAAAAGGTTAAATTTATCTTAAATTAAATTTGAAATAAAAAAATTGAAAACATATTGATACAAGCTAACTTCTTAAGTTATATATATATATATATATATATATTATACAATACGATAGTTATTATTATACATATATATCCTTTTTTTTACTTTGCATCATAAGTCATATATAGTTATAATTGCTTATCATATAATTATGATGTACTAATTATTTTATTAACTGTGTATGTGACGTAACTTAATTTGTAGAGTGCATTGATGTTTTTCTTGAAAGGTGTCCATTAAGGTTTAGAATTACTGAACTTCGTATAATATAATATTACATTTTATATTTATATAATATAATATTTATTAGGTTAGACAAGTAATTAGACCTAGCAATGGCTATATAATTACACTTTTTTAACATAAGTGTATGATATCAATTTCATAAAATATGATATCTTTATCAATAGTAATGGTAATTGACCTAAGGAGAGATTAGGCTAAAATCTATCATATGAATACTATATTAATTTTGCACCTATACAATACCATTTTCTCAAAGCCAATCTAGCTTAATACATAGGTAATAAGAGTGAGGATTTTCTTCATATTAATACAATCAATATATTGTATGAATATAATACTTCTCAATCAGTGACATGAGCATGTTATACAAAATATCATATTATATTATCTTATTATACAGCAAATTCTTGAGAGCTTTGAACTTGATGAAAAGAATTATCATACAATGATAATCTTTTATCGAACTTTTATAATAAATGTCAAGAAACATAAATGAACTAATGGAATAGACACATCCTAAGGGTGATATCTTCTTAATATCTATTGTCTTATGATCCTATTATCATAGTAATATTATCATTATCCTAAGAGCATAGTGACTATTTCAATCATTTTGGAATATCATTCTAGCTATTAGAACTTCTTTATTTATATATATCTCTTTAACAAATATAAATAGCAATACTTTTGAGTAATAATTAATTGATGAAACTAAGTACATAATATTTAGAAGAGAAGGGAGAATAAGAGTTGTAGGTTGTGATCTATATTGTGAAGATTTTTTCATCCTAATTTATATGAGCCTTAATTGCATTATTCTTACAACCATTACAAAAGAGCTTCACATATTGTTTAGTAAATTCTTAGTACATTTTAAACACTATGCCATACATTCTCTAAGGTAAATGGTATAAGATTTTTTATATACTATTTTATTAAGTACTATAATTTATTATAAAGTTGTATACTCTTTTGAGTGAGGTTGACTTTTATCTAATTATAATAAAAAAGAGAGTATATTTAGATTGAAATCTACCTAGATGTGACAAAGAGTAAGTACTTATATTAAGTTTATTCTACTTGACTACAACAAATCAAGAGTATTTTTTAATGGAAGCCTAATCATTTGGATGTTGGGCCTGATTTGAATCAAATCACCTAATAATCTTCTTAAGTTCTCTTGTGTGTCCTTTCTTATTTGTGGTAATTTTTGTTTATCATATACTCACACGAAGGTTTTTAACTCCAAAGAATCATTTTTTAAAGATTTATTACAAGAGCAATTAAGATAGATAAAAGTTTTCCAGCTAAAAAATATTTGAGTTATTTTAATTTGGATTAAGTAATTGACAATTTTATTTCAATCTCATTCCAAACAAATTAGGGGATGCAAGAAATGAAATTAAGCTCAAATTTTGTTCATATCGTATGGTTGCCTCTGTTTAGCAATAGGTACCACAAATGAAGAAGTCGTCTATATAGTATCATTTTGTTTTTCAGCTTACTGTTCTACCTCTTTACCTCTACCAAAGGTTTGTGACTCAAACTTATCTAAATCTCCTTTCACTATCCTTTCTTGAAAGAATATTTATATGTATATATAATGTTTTTCTTATATGTTATAATTTTTTATTTCCTTTTTTTAAATTTTTTTCTTACATTTTTATATTTTCTTCTTTTTGCTAATTGGTTCATGTTTCTCCTTAATACATTATTTCATTTTTTATTTGGTATCTAACCTTTACCTATGGGCAATTTATAGTTAGCCAATAATCACATCATATCATGCTCACACATTAAGGTCCTACATAAAGTGATAACAATGATAGCTTTTAAATATCCATTATATATAAAGTATGAGTAATGCTAGTATTTATAATCTCATCATCTCTTAATATCAATCCTGCATAAAACATGAGTAATGTCTAAATATCATATTCTCATAATCTTAGAGTACATTCACCTTATACAACATTAATAATGCCTAAATATCATAATCTTGCCATGTCTTAATACACTTACCAATCATCGACTATCCTCAAATTTTTATGCAACACCATAATTTTTATTTTTTTAAAATATAACAACAAAAAAATCTTTCCAATCTTATTACATGCTTAATTGTATAATTAATATTTAATTACATGCTTAATCATATATTTATAATATTATATAACAATTATAACACAGGTTGTCATGCTTAAGGTTATACACACATATACTTGTCATATGCTTACCTTAATATTATAGTGTATATTTCTCTTCTTGCTTGGTTTTCATTCCTTAAGTATCATGGGCTATTGCAGGCCTCTAACTCGAATTCAACTAATTTTCATTGTTGACCTACTTCATGACTCTTCACTTCACTTTCTCTTTTATCTTTCTCTCTCTCTCATTAAGCAAATTCCAAGCCTTAATTTCCTTTTTTTCAAAATTTTCTTTCCTCTTCTCTCCCTCTTTCCCTCTTTCCCTCTTTCTTAAGTCTTCTTCCTTTCTCTCTCTAGGTTCCTCCCTCTTTTCTTTCAATTTTTCATGTGCCTCCTTCCCACTCTACTAAATATCTCATGGGGGGCCACTAAAGTGACCACCATAATCGTTTCTAAAATGGATCAAATGGGCTTAGTGGGGCTCAAACCTACAAGATTATCCTGCCTTGGGCCCTAATCTTACCCTTATGGGCCCCCCTTTTCTTACTTTTATTCCTCTAACCATTTTTTACCCTTAATCCAAGGTGTTACTCGATCGAAATCTTCCTCCAATTTAGTGCCTTTACCTCATTGTATTCTATCAACGAGAAATGTAGGGGTAGTAGGAAAGATATTAGAGTTAAGGATTCACATTAAGGAGCAACCAAATCAAGCTAAAAAAAGAAAAATAGAGATTCATGAAAAAGCATGAAGGTGAAATGGGTTAGGAATTAGAATTAAGATATTTATGAATAAAATATTATTAATTAAATATTTATTTAATTTAAAATAATATTTTAATAATTCATAATTAGATTTACCTTAACATGCTTTATTTAATTATATTTTTTTCATACTATTAAAACCTTATTTTTTTAGACACTTCTATCACATTTTATGAGATATTCTTAAATGCTTACAAGTTGATCTTAAAGCATTAATATAATTTAATTATTTTAAAATTTTGAGGACACATTACTTCAACATAAAAAGGACTAAGATATAACCCATCTCAAAGAACGCACTTAGTACATCACTACTATAATCATTTACTTGCATAAAAAAAGAGTTGAAATTATTAATGAAGTCACATGAGAGCTATCATTCTCATTTATTAAATTAAATAAATATTGCTCCACTTTAAGTGGTTTCATTACAACAAAGAAAGTCATGGCAAACTCCTTTAGTTAAAAATATGTTGAAATTATGAAGGCACCAAGTTTTGAAACAAATTTGGGAATGATCCTCCAAGTGTGATTAACAAATGTCACTTTATACCCACTAACATATGGTATAAACTAATTGATTGTCAAGAATTAGTGACATTATCTTTTGAATCAATTTTATTTTGTACTTTGATAATTAGTAAAATATTAAATCTATTAGAAGCTCTCCTTAATGAACTCACCAGCCAATATGTAAAATCTAATGTTCAAATATTTCTTTTATTAATTTGATCATTTTTATCTATAAAGACTTTAGTTATGACTCTAGCTAAGCATAATTTTGACTTCGCACCAAGGAGTTTTTTTCATCCTATTCACCATGATTCATCCTATGATCAAAAACTAAAGGAAATGTCTTAGCTCCTTTGAATGTTGAGAAACATATAGAGAAAGATTTGGTAAAACAAAAGTTAGGTTAGGTGTGTAGCGACCAACCTGCTTTTGCAAGTTGTGAATGACATCTTTTATTGTTTTTGGAAACTATTCCTTCTTTCAAATAAATAAACAAAATTGGTAAGCCACACTAATCCCATTTTGAAAACCAATATAAACCATATATGAAAGCATTGAAAACAGCCATATTACTTTTTTATGAATATGATCATTCATGATCTATCGTAATTGAATAAAAAAATATTACATGTCCAACACTATGAATGAAGTTAGTTGTTGTAGTAACTTCTATATTATGAAATATAAAGAAGTAAATTACAACTCATATGAGCCAGATAATATCTCTCTCACTACTTTCATGGAGTCTAATATTGTGACACATAATGTCTTAAAATGTTATACTATAAAAATAGGTTGAACCAATCATAATTGACTCAATAATAAAATAGTACATCATATATGTAAATAAAACATCTTTGATTATATAATATACTAGGTTAAGTTGCACTATATAATATGTTAAGTAATATATGATAAGCATATAATAAAATGCCAACTTTATTTTTAAAATCTCCTTTTCTTCTATTTTAATGAAATCATATTAATTTAATTTAACCTTTTTTTGTCTTTTCATACTTAATCTCTTTTACATGGATTTAGGGTAAGTTTTTTCACATTTTCAAATCAAATTAGACTTATTCTTTAAAACATGCCATTCTAAAATAATAATAGCCTTAATGACAATTCCTTTAGTAGCGCCTCCATAACATGTTAGTTTGAGCTATCTTACTTCTAGAACATATTATTCTGTAACAAGTTAAGTTTGGACAACACTATCTATAAATTTTAAAATATTGTCTAGCCCCATTCAACCAATTAGTATTCTTACTATTTTTTTTGCTTTTCTAATTTATCATAATGCATAATTTGTTTCTAACATTGTTATCTTTTATCTTTATTTTCCTTTATATTGTAACATGTTCATCTCTAATAGAAGGTACATAATTTATTATCAATATAATATCATATTAAAATTGAAAAATAATAGTCAATGGTAATACAACCAAGTATCACACACAACCTTGAAGATATCAAACTCAATTTACATCTCCTAACAAGTTTCTTATGAAATAAACAATAATAGAACAAATAAATACATAAATGATACAAGGTTTTTTTACCTCGATTTTTGTTTATCTTTTCTTATGATTGTTCTAGATTTGAATGCTTTTTCGAATAAGAGCAAGTCTTTTATCTTATTAATTTCTTTCTTCTTTATATATCTATTATAAAATATTTTAAATTTTATTTTTTTACTCTCTTTGTACATCTCATTTCCCTTTTTTTTTCTTTTTTTCTCCCTCCTCCACCTCAATTGCGTACAAAGATTTTTTTCTCATTTTTTTCTAAACTCCCAATATGTCTTGACCTTAAGCTCCTTTTATATGAATTTTATGTCTTATCATCTTTCTAATGTTTCATTCCCTTGGCTTACATGTTCATCTGTTTTCCTAACCTTTCCTCACCTCAAAATAGACGTGCCACCTCCCCTTTTAGTAGTTGTCCATCATTGGGTTCATTATCAAGTTAGATTTTCTCCATCAGTTCAAAGTTAGGTTTAGGAAATTATAATTTTAGAAATTTAATTAAGACGAAATTAAACTATATAAAATTTAATATTCTCACACTTTTTTTTTATCAATTTGATGTGTAAATATTTATCAATCAATTCCTTATTATTCTTTCTAATGAGTTTTACCTACCATCTAATTTTATTTTTTATAACCATTTAATATTTTTAATAATTTTTCAAACTTAAAAGTTTTTATTAAAATTATTATTATCCTTAAATTAGTTTTGGCTTTTACTTCTTTGATCATTACACTTCTTTTCCATGCCGAAAAATGTTTATTAAGTTTATCTTTTTAAATATTATGTCTTTATTAAATTTCATAATTTTTTTTCACTTATACAACTACAATTTCTATCAACTTAATGTCTTGAAAATTAAATAATTTGTAGACTTTATTTTTTTTTAGCTTATCTCATTTCTTTAAGGTATCATATCATTTTTTTAACAATATATAATATTTTGAAAGAAAATAGATAAGTATATAAAAATTTATAAAAAGTTCTAAAATTTTCACATGATATAAAATCATGATAAATATTATTTTATTACATTGAAGTACTACAAATCTTCATTATTTATATGAATTTTTTTATCAATTGCAAACTCATGGTTTTTTTTTATTTTGGCATTTGATGAATTTAAATTTTTGTGATATTATTTAAAAAATTATTCTCACTTTTAAGATGATATAAGTAATTTATGGTTGATTATGCATAGATGGTACTAGATAATGTATTCCATAATGCTCATAATATATGAGAGGTTTTAATTATATAACGAAGGAGAGAGAAAGTGAAAGAGAATAAAGTTATGAGTGAACCTTTTAGTCAAATATTACCAAGTCTTGGACATAACACTTTATATTACTCTTACAAAGGCCATCCTTTTTTTTACTCTTTTAACCTTCTTTTAGACTAGATCCAAAGTGCTACAAGAAACAAAATTTTCTCAAATAGCATGCCTTTACCTCAAGGGACTCTATTAATGAGCAACATGCAAACAAAAAGTAGTAAGAAAGAAATTAAAGTTAAAGAGTCACAATAAGTGGCCAAATTGAGCAAGAGAAAAGGGAAATCGGGATACAAGAAAGGTGTGAGAGTGAGCTAGGTCAAGAATTAGAATTAGTGTGTTATATATGTAATATTATTTTTGAAATATTTATTTAATTTCAATATAATATTTCAATAAATCATAACTACTCTAAATAGATTTTGATTTATATAAAATAAATATTGTTAGATTCATATTAATAAATTTTATCTAATAATATATTTATTTTTATATTTTAAAATATTTTATTTTTTAGACAATCGAGAATTTTTTATAAGATACTCCTATATGTTTACAAGTTGATCTCAAAGTATTAATGCATCTTAATTATTCAAAAATTTTGTTGATATTACATCAACATAAAAAAGGACTAAGATTTAACATTTCTCAAAGAATATGAATTGGTGTATCATTACTATAACAATTTATCTACATAAAAATAGAGCTAAAATGATTATTAAGTTATATGTGGGCTTTCATTCTCCTTTTTTCAAATGAAACAAATCTTGCTCTACTCTGCATGGTTTTATTACAACAAAGAAAATGGTGCATACTCTTTCAATTTATAGTATTTTAAAATCAAGAAGGTACTATATTCAGAAACAAATTTTGGAATGATCCTCTAAAGTGTAATGAACAAATTAGAGTTTATAAGAACTAACATATAATGCACACCTATTTTGGTTAAAAATTAACGGCATTATCTTTTTCAATTTTTGTCTTGTACTTTGGTAATTAGTGAAACATTGAATCTATGAGAGATCTTTTCAACAAACTCACAAATCAATAAATGAAATTCAACATTCAAATACTTCTTTATTCAATTTGATCAATTTTTAGCTATAGAAGCTTTTAACCATGGCTTTAACTAAACATAGTTTTGACTTTACACTATAGAGGAGCTCTTTAATATCTTCTTTTTTTATTAGTTTTAAAAACAACCCCTTCTTTTAATTAAATAGAAAAAATGACATGTTACATGATTCTCATATTATAAACCAATTTTAACCACATATGAAAACATTAAAAATCAATAACATTACTTTTTGATAAATAGGTTCATATATAATCTATTACATCGAAACAAAAATCAATACATATTTGATACTAAAAATGAAACTAATTATCGTAGCAACTTATACATCGTAAAATATAAAGAAATAAACTATGACTCATAAAAGTATTGTACTATCTCTATTATTATTCCATTAAAGTTCTATCTTGTATCTTATAATTCACATAAATGTTTTGTCATAAAAATAAGTTGAACAAACTATTAGTAACTCAATAACAAAATATTATAATATCTATAAAAAAATCCTAGGTCATATCGTATGTTGTGAAAACAATAAGATGGGATTTTGCATTTTTGACCTTTTGCATTTCAATTTTGAGAGTTGGATTAGATCAAAGTAAAATAATTATAATTACCAAATAATAATTCAAAAATTTAACTTCTTTAAAAAGTTAATGATATGTTTGGAGTCCTGAGCTCATGATCATGTCAAATCGCAGCTTAATGAATTCAATTAAGCTCAAATCACTCTTACAGTAACTCCTATCTTTTACATTTCTTGTTGCTTGTATCGCACTCAACCCTATTGAAATAATTTTTTAGACCACAGTCATGATTTATTAAAAATGTTTCTCACGCTGTTTTACTTCTTGCTTAAGTTCTACAGCTTGAATAGTTGAGATCCGCGGATTATTTCTGGGGCAAATATGACTTGGATGATGTTTTATTACTTTAATTAATGGGCACGGATTACATCCAGCATTAGTTAACAAATGCATGTGGCACGTATTGCGTCCACTATAAAATTATTATGTCTGGTATATTAATAATATCTTATATTCAGCATCAGCTCATGCAACGTCATAAGATTACAGAAGTTGCCATTATTAATTCTGCGTTTTTTTAATAATAAAACTGTTATCAAGCGTGGCATTTTAAGCATGATTAACGAAAGCAGATTAACTTTTGAGCCGTTTCGAACCACAACAATGATCTCAGCCGGCCGGCTTTCTCACGTGAAGGGAGGGTATTGCTCTAACGATATTATTATATTTTTATATACAATTTGCTGCTGATAAAAAACTTGTCAATATAATTAATTTGATATATAGAATATATGTAAGATGGGGACCAATCAGGTATATTTTTAAAATGATTTCTATGTGTAAATTAAATTATTTTTATGTTTTCTAAAAGATATGTCTTACGTGCTATTCGGAATGATGATGGCTAGAGATATGCTGACGTTTATGATTAGATTGATTTATGACACAGTTTTAAATATTTGTAGGCTTCGGGTTTTTCGAATTACAGTTGCTTGGATGTAGAAGGAAAGAAAAAAAAACTAAACTAATCCATCTGAAGGAATTAATCAAAGAAAATAGAAAAAATAGATTTATACCAAAACTCTTTTTGTATTTTTGTAATTGGACCATTCAGGATTAGGGCTAAACGGTAAATAAAGTTGTCAATTGTAGAGCATTAGAAATCAAAATAAATAAAGGTAAAATGAACTAAAATGATTGCTTAGAGAGCAATACGTGTATTACAAATTAAGGGGTTTCTATCTAGCAGAAGATCATAGCCACAAAACCAGATATTATCATTCATTCTTTATCAACTGTCATGCTTTATTATTATGTTAATAATCAAGAGATTATGGTAAGTCTTTTTCTTATTTCTTATTTTAATGCATAAAACATTAACTTATTTTAAATGAAATAAAATAAGATTATATAAATTATTCCTCTAAATCTAATTATACACAATATAATTTCTATAAGGGTGAGTGACACATTTGTAGATAAGTACAAATCTGATTGGATTTGATGATAAATAAAATATTAACTTGTGGAGATAAATTATAAGATAAAATCACAAACTAGACTTACAACTACAAGAATAAAAAAATATACTTCACAGATAAAAGAGTTATAATAATGTTCTGCATAATAAAGTACAAAAAATATTATAGAAATTTATTATAAATAAAGATCTCAAATTCTATAAGCTAAAGATGTTTATTTATAACGTAAGATTAATCTTATTTTTATTTTCCCTAGCTCTTCTTAACATAAAACTTGTCTTTCTTAATCATCTTCGAAATTTACCTGCCCTTTTTTGCCAATTACCTATTTTTTGGACTAATGTTTGAAGTTTTAAGATAAACATTTGCCCCTTTCTATTAATTACCTATTTTTTTTATTAATAATCTTTAAAGTCTTAAAGTAAACATGTAAACATGGTTAAACTGAGGTAGCAAACAATTTAATTGAAATATCTATAACATCCAGAAAGCTTGAGAATTTATTTAAATATTTTAAAAACAAAAAATAAAAATTATCATATAATGTTATAATAAGATAGATTCAAATTTATAAAGAAGAAAAAACTCAAACAACCTCAAAGGAAATCAAACATATCAATTTGATATTTAAATAAGTGTTATAAATTAGTTGTGATTTATTTAAATTAGCAAGACTAATAGTATTTGTCACAAATAAGTTAAAAGTCCAAAGATGAGGGATGTGAATTTCAAATTATAAAGTTCAGATTATTAGAAATCAAAAGATATCAATTTTTTGGAAGTCAAATATGTCAACACAATGAAATGAGAAGTCAAACTTATAAAAAAAATGTTATTATTTTAATTTGTATAAAATTTTTAAAAAATTATTAAAAATACTAAGTAATATTTAAAATTTATAGAAAGTAGAGATCATGGAAAAGAAAATTTTAAAGTTGTTGGGCTAATTTTTGAAAGTCATTTTGGATTAAAAAAATTCAAAAAGTTAAAGATAATTATGAGATTTTAATTAAAACTTAAATAAAACTCTAATTTTTCTAAATTTCTAAATTCCAAAGCACAAAAGTGAACCAATAGACACAATATGGCAAACAAATCTCAATTACTAGCAACTGAATCAATACAAAAGTAAGGGGGCATAGTCGATGAAAGGATTAATGCAAAGATTGTGGTTGTTTGAAGTAGACAATGAGCCATAAAAAGAAGAGTAATCAAGAGAATTATAAAAAAAATTAAAGACTACTAACAGGATTTCGTGAAAAGGAATTTTAGAAAAGATTGGAAGTGGGAAGAGAGGGAGGGATTGAGGAGCAATTCTTAGAACCATAGCATTGTTACCATAAAGAGGAATTTAAGAAATTCCTTTGGAAGCTTTGAGTAGTAAAAGGAGTTCATGAACCATCTTGTAGATAAGGAGTTCATGAGCCATCTTGTAGATAAGAAAGGAAAAAAGGGATGAAATTGAAAAGAAAATTTGAGGTATGCAAGTAAGAATCAATCCATCTTGGTGTGATCACTATTTGAAACTATGTATTTCGTAATATATCTATTTGATGTTTTATTCTATTGTAACTAATAGCCCCAACAAGATAAGACAATCTTCATATTTATTGTAAATTATCTTGGTGAAATTATTGATTTTGTTCTTTTGCAAATTTGTATGTTAAATTAATGGTTGAGATATGTTAAACTATTATATCATATGTTATATTTTTGAAAAAAAAATTATATATATATATATATATATATATATATATATATATATATATATATATATATATATATATATATATATGTGTGTGTGTGTGTGTGTGTATGTGTATATATATAAGAAAAGCATATATTAAATTACTTCTTTATTTTAGAAGTCTTTTTTCATTTGATTTTTTTTCTAAAAATTATAAACCAAATATATTTGATAATATAGACAAATCATTTTTAGATGTAACTAAATTCAAATATTATACATTTCATTTCAAATAAGTAAAAAACAAATATTCATATTTAATGCAAACGAAGTAACTAAGAAATATCAATATGCTAACATGCCAAATTGTCTTCACAACTATGCTTATCACATCGAAGTATTCTCATTATGTTACATCATTATGAAAATAAAAATATATATTAAGAAATCAACTTCATCCAAAGTTCCTCTAGAGGCCTATGAAGTTCTATCACCTATATTTTTTAAGTAAAAAATAAACTAGTCTATCATCACAAGCTTATAGATAAAATTTATATAATCATTTATAAAAAATAATACATATTTAGGTTATACAAGATGTTGTATTCAATAAATATAAAAAATACACATAATAATTGGTTGCACAACAATTCTTTAAATGAAATACATAATCATATGCCAATACAATACACTCGACACTTCAAATATAAATTAAATATCATTCTTTAATTAATCATTTTAGCTTTTCCCCTTTTTGTCTTTTACTTTTTTTAGGCTTCTTATCAACCCATAATTCCATTATTTATCATTAAAACTAAGATTAAGTCATAAATACTAAACGAAAACATATCATGGTTAAAATAATAATGCATATTCTTAAGTACTATTTTTTGAATCAAGTTATACCCTATATTTAAGTGATCCCTTATAGATTACTCTTAGCAATGAGTTATGTTCTTTTTTAAGTCCTAATAGTTTTACTCGATATTGAATACACTTTTAGAGATTGTGTTTCTTATTAAGTTAAATCCAATACCATTATTTCTATATTTAAGCTTTTATGCCCACATAAGGAATATGATAATGTAATCATATTATAATTTATTAATAAATCATTTAATCATATGACCTATTTATGATTGATCTATATGAGAATTCAAATATATATATAGCCTCATTTGTAAATTATCTATTTTTTATATACAACAATAATATAATGTCATCTTATCACAATATATATAATATTATAAACAATTATATTATATTCTAAAATGAAAACAACAACTAAAAGTATAAAATCACATTCAAATAAGTTCACATATATCTAAACATCTCTAACATATTTTCACAAAGGATACACTATTATATCTACCTTAATCACTATAAAAATATAATTTATTTTGGAAACTTAACATATTCATGATTGATCATCAAGCTTGTCTAATAAATCTCAAAGCATACCTAAATCCTCTAACTTATTTTGAACCTCACCTAAATACTATGTACATGCCTAACTTGTAATGTAGGTATGAGATAAAGCTTAAATAAACTTTGTGGATAAATTGTAAACAATCAACATAATATAGCAACAATGTAACAAGAATAACAGAAACAACCAATCACACATGATGGCATACATAAGAAAATCAAAATATAAAAAACACATAAGTAGTAAAAAGAAATAATTTTATTTATTTCTTTTTTATTTTTCTTTCTATACCTTTCCTCATTAATTTATTCATATTTCTTCTTTTTGTATCTTCTTTTCTTGATTAGAGTCTTATTTTTATATAACTATTATCTTTACTCATCACAACATACTATATCTATAGAGCTGGACTTCTAAGAAGATCTCCAATAAGGTCTCCAACCATATGCATATATTAAACACTCACCTTCATGTCATATCTTAATATTATAACTCTAGAAATCACACCTAGGCACCTTACAAATTTGAAAGTATACTAGTGAAAACTCTTTAAAATAAGTTACACACCCACACCTACTCACCCTATAAGTTTAACAGCAAGCTAATAACAACTCTCTAAATGGCTTGCATGCTCTAAAGGCATAATTCATCATATATTATTTAGCATCATTTCATGTCACATTATAGTATACACCCGTACTCATCTATCCTACAAACTCAAAGATAGGCCAACAACCACACTAACATAATTTCAAAGTGAATGTTGGGTAATATCTTAAGAGAGAAATCATTGAATAATGAGTAATTATTAATAGACTTTTAAGTGGAGGGATATAATAATAAATTATCTCATATAATAGCTACTGAAAGAGTAATTTTACTATTTATATGAAATATTATAATTTTAAGATATTAAAATATTTTTTAAGACAAATTTTGCTTGAGATAAGATAATCTAAGAGCAAAACTCTTCAATATAGTAAAACTAAAATATCACATAACTATCATACTCAAGCTATGAGATAATATCATAAGAAATTCACATCTCATTGCTCAAATATTTTTCATGCTTTTATTTTATTTGTATTATGTATAATTATCCAAAGGTGTATATTTTCATATCATGGAAAACTCAAAAAATCATATGCTATTATAATTCTTAAATGAAATGTAAAGCAAAATGCATTTTTGAATTGATCTTATGCTAGCTCATGTTATAATTACATATTGTCATAATCTATTATATAACATACTTGAGATCATAAAATACAAAAGGAATAATCTAATCAGGCAAACTTATACCACAATTATTTGATTTATTTGGATTATTTGATGTGCTCCAAATCTTGTCTTAAATTTTCTTTTCCATTCTATATATTAATAAATCACATAATTCCATCAATCACACATTCCTCATAATTTTCCTATGTTTTATTCACATTTTCTAACTTATAATAAAGCCACCCCTACTAATAACATCCTTAACTCTAGTTTGATCAATGTTATTTGATTCCTACTTTATTTATAAATAAGCTTCAATTTAATACCATAGAAAACATGTTACAATAATTACCTCATTTGCTTTCTTAGTCTATTCGTAGTTCCAAATTAAATCCTAACCTTGCTATCATATTCCAAAGCTTTCTTACTCAAGCTCCAATCATTTTCCCTTTATTTACAATTTTTCACCTTAGGTTTCCCCTACTAGAAACAAGCTACCAAGGCTTCATCTCTTTAGTTCTAATTAAAGAAAGAAGTAACAAGCACAACAAAAATTAATAATCTATAAATTCCACTGCAATAGTCGCACGCCGAAGAAATTAAATTAAATATATGGTTATATAGGAAGGTAGGGTTTCCAAAACCATAGTTTTCACCTTACTGATGCCTAAGGAGGAAGGGAAAGAGTTGAATGCACAAGTAACTATTTGGAAAGTTTCTTCCATGTAATCGCAATGATGCATTTCACCTTCCGTATGGCACGAAAAGAAACTTTCACCTTGAAAGGAAACCAGCTCCGATCGCCTTCAACCTTCATGTCTTCTCCCTCAACTTCAATGGTAGCCTCAATAGCCTTGGCCATAGCAGTCACAAGAAATAAGAAAAGAAGAAAGAAATAAAGATTTTTGGGTGATTTGGAGTGGAGCAACCGAGCAAGCTAGTGGTGAAAACTACGTGTAGGCAGTGATGGTGAAAGCCAGGATTACAGGATTTATATAAATACAATAGTTTTATGAACTAAATAATCTATCATCTTAAATAAATCCCAAATTTTAAAATATATATGATAATTATAAACAAATTCTAATTAATATGAAACAAATATCGTTAGGCTCATCTTAATAAATTTTTTTCGAAAAATATAGTTATTTTCAAAATCTAAAAATAAGCTTTTAAAACACACATTATAAGACAATATAAAAATTGTTATTTTTCTTTCTAAATAACATTTTCAAATTCAAAATATCAAAATTGAATACTGAAAGCATTCTCACCATTAATCACATATTATATGACAAAATCAATTTATTAAAATAAAATGGATTTCAAGGTATTATAATTCTTCTCACTTTAAAAAAACTTCAACCCAAAATTTTAACAGCTAAAGTTATCTTGACATGTCTGATTCAAGCTCCCCAATTGCATCCTATTTAAATTGGTGTTCAATAAATCTTAATCATAAGGATTACTTTATTCATTGATACTTTTTTTTGCTCAAAATTTGCACTAACATGTCATCATATGTCATATCTAGATGGATTTTGATTTTCTCAACATCATTCCATTGTCTCACTAATATTTTATCTATTTAATATTTTATCTATGTAATATTTGCTAAACTTTTTTTATTCATTTATTACCTCAGTGTTTATTAACCAAATATCATTTTTCAATCCCATTATCATATTTTATCTCTGTCATCTTTAAATTTTCTCAAATCATTAAAATTTTAAATTTATTCCATTTAGAATTCATCTATATTTTTCTTCAAATACACACACATATACATTCATCACAAACTATGCTTACAATTAATCAAAATATACTTGTCGCAGTACAAATTATGAAAACAAAATTTGATTTTACACTACTTGTTTATTTTTATGAATTTTAGAGATTTTTTAAATTGTTAGGAATAAATTTTGAATTATTAAGGTGACAATATCTCAAACCAGAGAAATGAGATGAGAAATTTAATAAAAACTTATCTAGAGGACTATGATAAAACAAATTGATAAAAATTTATTTGTTTTTCAAAATTAAATTGAATGATTTGAAAATTATAGCAATTTATTTATGAGTTTTGGAAAAAAAATAAAAATTAATAAATATATTAAATGAACTTAAAAAATATTATCAAGATCTAAAACTTATAAAGAATGTGGGATTAAAAGATAAAGTAGAATTTTAGAAAACATATTAAAAAAATATTTTTAAGGATTTTGTTTCTAGAAAATTATTAAAAAAAAAATACTAAATGTTTCTAGAAAATGTGAAGTTTGGCTGACTAGCAGTTTTCATTAAAAATATTTAAATAAAATTAATTGACAAATTTTTGCAGCTCATATTTCTTTAAAAATATAAGAAAAGTTATGACTTTCTATGTTTAATTAAAAGTATTTAAGTAATTATTACAATTTCTAAATTTTTAATTTTCTAAAATTAACAATCAAAATAGTGAAGGAAACCTAATCGTTGGCATCCTAAAATGATAGCCAACCACTGTATTCCAAGTGGAAGAGAGTTGAGGTGGTGGCCTTTAAAAGGACAACCATTTGAGTAAGATGAAAAGCTAGTAATGAAAAAGGGTGTTGGTTAAGTGTAAGATAGAGGTAGTCTACAATAGAAAGAGCTTTTTGGAAAAAGTTTGGAAGGAGAAGCCACACTCGAGACTTAGAGAAAGTGAGAGGAGTTGATTGAGACATAATTTATGCAACTAGTATAATAATCCAAAAGGAGATTCAAAGATATAAGGAAAAGTATTGTGTAGTACTATAAAAATACTATAATAATTGTTAAGAGATGGAAATTATATATTTCAAAATCTATTTCACTATGTAACTATTACTCAAGAGTTTTAAGATAAGTAGGCTTATCTATATATGTAACTACTTGATATAATGTATATAAAGTTTAATAACTCTACTAGAAAATAAATTTATAGCATTTAGTGTGTTTGCTTATGACTTAACTTGATATGTCATATGATTTATTTAATATCTTATTTGTTACGAATGACCTAGTATGTAACTATTGTAATTATATGTTAAATGATATAGTAGTCTATAAAAGAATGTGAATCCTATGATAATAATCACTAAAAGAAAAGAAAAAAATTAATGCTTAAGTAATCAATAAAGAAAAAAAGAAAAGAAAATATGAACAAAAAGTTAATAAAAAGTTAAGAGGATTTTAAAAAATATATATAAATGTTGGTTGTCCAAAATAATAATTATTATATAAAAATATATTTTAGAGATGAGCCAAATGAACGATTATGTTAGTTATTTAAAATAGTAATTATCATTCTAAAAGGATGTGATTTAAAGATGAATCAAACAAGTCATCATTTGGGACTATTCTTAATCAAAATAGCTATGCCCAACTTTTTTTTATACATTATAAAAAGTTTTATCTTAAATGAATTAAAAGACAAGTGAAATAAGAAAAATATAAACAAAAAAAACTAAGAAAACTTACATGATAATGTTATAAAAATAAGATCACTTGAATCATATATGACATTTTTATTTTATTAGTTATTATATATTATGATATATTTATTGTGTGGGATTGATCTAGTATATAACATAATCCAAACATTGCTTATTTTACATGTATATATATAATGTTGTTATTGAGTCAATGAAGTTGACTTAACATGTTTTTGTCTTAACACTTTCAGATCAATATTAGACTTAATATGAGATTATAAGAGAATAATGACAAATAGTTCCAATAACACTTAGTTGAGATAATGCTTTACTTATATTATTAGTTATATCAATTACTATGCTAATTAAATAGTCACCTGATTGGTATGGACATTAGTTTCTATTTTGTTTGGTACTGGATATGTTTATCTTCTCTTGTAGCATTATATGGACAACACATTTTAGATAATGTCATAGTTTATTACGTGTTTTTCTTAGATTTTAAGAAGGTAAAGGTTTTAAATTTACTTTTGTTATATTTTAAGATTATTTTCTAAATTGAGCATAAAATAGGTTTGGAAAAAGTACTTAATTATTCATGTTTCATTTATTAAAAAATATATTTTTAAAAGCAAATGAGAGATAAAAGAAATAGATTGTAAGATACGAAACCCACAAAAAGTTAGAGGTACATCTCATAATTCTATATTTGATAATTTTAATTCATTTACCTTTTTATTTATTCTATTTTTATATAATGTCTGATGAGCTATATCGTTTTTATTAAAAATTAATATCAAATTTAATTTACATTTAAAAAATTTATTATTTAAATTTAAATTCCCTTATAAATCAGTAATAATTTTCATCCATCATATTAAAATCTCAATAATATTATCTTTCTTATTTATTTCATTCTTTCATTTCTTGCTCTTTATTTCTTTATCAGCAATCTAATATATTGGTGATATTCAATTGAAGTTTTGTGCTTCAATGCATGATTAATATCATGTTGGAAAAAGCTTATTGAATAAATTTTCTATATTTTTATGAAAGTATTTAAATAATAAGAAATATAATTCAACAACATTTGTTCATTTCAAAAATTTTCAAATACTTATAACTAATACTTTAGAAAATTTATTTTTAGCAAAGATTATTTTTTTTGGAAAAGTATTCAAAATACTTGTTAAAATTATTTAATAAGAATTATGTTTTGCAAGGGAAGCATTTAACAAAGTTATAAATGACATTCAGTCATTGTTATAATTAATTAATATTTTGTTTGCTGTTCAAGAGAATTATTTAAATAGTTATAAATAATATTCATTAATATGCATGATTTGTGTATTTTTAAGTTTGGTAGTAGTCTAACAGCATTTTTTAGGCAGAATACTCTCAAGAAGTATTTGAGAATTTTTGTATTATCATAGTTTAAAGGGATCAAATCTTTAGACTTGTTTTATATTGTTATTATTATTGATATTGCTAAAAGAAATGATAGTTATTTGATCCTACTAATATGTTGAAAGAAATTTACCACAATTCCTTTTTCTTAAGGCAAAATAATCACTTTTATTTTAATGAAATGTCCTAAAAATTTGGTTAGTCATTTTGTTTTACTAAATAAATATGTTACAAGAAGTGACAATTTTCAAATTTACAACAAAGGAATATTTTATTAGATGATTTCTTATATTTTATTTCCACAAATGAAAGTTGTTTCTCTCCCCAAGTAGAAACAATCTGATCCTAAGACAAAAATAGTAGGTGCTATCCTCAAATGTAAGCAATTATTGAATTATTTGCACTGTATTTGGTGGACTCGGCTGATGCTTAGATCAGATAGTGATACAGCAGCAACTCTTTGAATACTATACTCACAAGTACATAGGCTCCAGTTCACTTCCAACATTTTTAAAAGACAAGGTGACTATTTTTTTTTTTTTCAAATGGAATTTATTATTTGAAAAATGTTTTTTTTTATAAATTACCATTTGAAATAAAATCATTCAAATTTATTTACGTTTTTGTTTTCCAAAATCATGCACACTAAAAACGTTATCTGTTGAAATATTTTAGCGTGAACATTCGCAATTTTTAAGCACAATTTGCATTCTCAACAATGCATGCTTCAAACCTTTGCTTGTGTATTTTATCTTTTTTTTTTTTTTTTTTTTTTTTTTTAATGTTTAAGTCCTCCTTGAAGTTTCACCAATAATCCATTTAGTACTCAATCATGGATTAGGATAATGTAGGGTTTTTGACGATTGCCCTTCATGATGCTTTAATTCCATAATTATGCCCCTCTAACTATTGCTTATTGGCTAACTGTCACGTCGGATGTTATTTAAAACTTACTTCACAAATTAATGACCCCTTAATTCCATAATTATGCCCCTCTAAACTTTTTCTTATTGGCTAATCTGTCATATCAAACGCTATTAAATACTTCTTCACAAAGTGCAGCAATGCAAGCGAATTGATGGGTTACCTGTATTATATTAAAACCCGGAAGGCTGTACTTAAAAATTGCCCAACGATGTTAACGTGCGTAAGTTGGATTAGTTTAATTATATTTTTTTAGTTATTATCTTAACCTCGGTTTCTGCGATGCTTCTCTGAGCACTACGAGTGATTTTAGCTAGCTTCTTTGGTCATTCCAATTGAATCAAATATGAACAAATCTGCCGGCTGTTGCTTGGTTAATTAATTAATTGATCCCAACGTCACTAACGTGTAATTAAATAATTCAAGTACTATATTTAAGTGGCTTTATTGATCGTATGAGTTGAAGAGTGTACAATTTGGCATAGTTAAAAGCTCGATCGTACGCATGGGTAGAATTTATAAATGTTTGCCTTGAATTCCGTTACATAAAAAAGGAAACTTCACGTCGTTGAATATAATTTTAATAATTTTTTATTTAATATATTTTTAAAGCAGATTTTAAAATGTAAATATTGCCATTGAACAGAGACGTGGTAGAAAGGAAATTTGAATGCCTGTGTGTCACTTTAAACGGCTGACTCGACATTCGATCTGTTGTAGATTTTTAATGGAGGCGTTACAATTAATCTATAATTTATGATTGGTCAATCAATCAAGTATTTTCATTCAAATTGAGGTTTGTTTAATACTGCAATGTGAAAAACAAAAAATATTTTCTTAAATATTATTATTAAGTGGTTGTCTGATGGCTAATTTATATTAAAAATTTAAAAATTTTAAAAATTAAAAAATAATGATAATATTGAAAAGTAAAATGATCTTTATAATTTTCAAATAAAAATAATAAATGACGATGACTGATGAAAGTTGTGTGTGTAAAGTTTTCATTTTAATTAGTTTTTCAAAAAAAAATATTCAAATTTGAAAACATAAAAAAATTTATGAATATTTTCATTAAAGTTTTAATTTTTTTTCATATAAACTTTGTTTTTAAAACATCTTAGACCAACATATTGGGCCTACATTTCGGAACAATCAAAGCTCGTTAGCTGCACTAATTGTGCATTAACAGTTGCTTCGTATTTCCATCACTTCCAAATTACAGAAAAAAAAAAAAAAAAAGAGGTGCAAGCAACAATGAAGAACAACTGTAATGATTGATTTGATTTGTGAGCTACAAAAAGTAGTTTTTAACAAATTTTTCAAAATAAAAATACATTAAAATTTTTTAAAAGAAAGTTTGCTCCTATAAAATTTTATTATTTTTATTACAATTTCAAATTTAAGATATAATTTGTGAAAATTCAATTTTCACTTATCTCGTTCTCAAAATAAATACTTCATGAGCATTAAAAGGATAACATGTATTAGTTGTTATTCAACAAATCTCAAGTATGTATGCATTTTATGGACATTTTTTTGACAAAATGTTGTAAAATGATCAAACCTCCACACTTATTTTTTTATCCTTCAATGATTCATGACAATGCCTTTTGAGGCAAATTTATATAGTTTGTTCAAATTAAATGCTACACCCAACCGCCAAGAAATAAATACCAAATTAATAGTAACAATTGAATTCTAATAATCACTAATTCTTTAAAAAAATTATGATGATTATACCTATTCTCATGATTTCTTTTCTAATTTTTTTTATCTATGAAAATCCTATTGTTAAAAATGTTTAAATTTTTGTACTTTTGTAATGTTTTGACCCTCCATTACTTTGATTTCAAAGCTAATATATATTTAGAGTACGAGAGCAATGTTTTAATATTGTCATCATGCTCTTATATCATCGCCACTATTATTGCATTTAGCCTTTGTAGTAATTTTTGTAGCTTTGATGTCAATGTCATATGCAGTTGAAGAATCATTGCCTTCGTTACATTTTGTGAAATCTGTTTGACACTTTTAAGAATCACTAGGTAGTTTTTCATGATAACTAAGAATAAAGAATGCATACAAAATTCTTAAAAGATATTATAAATCTAAGAAATCATTTTTCTATTTAATTTTTATAACAAATTTTATTGTTCAAATTTGATTAAATATTGTTTTTATTCAAACTTCAAATCTAAGATATAATTTTTAAAGGTTTAATTTTTTTTACCACCAAGATCTTGATTATAAATCATTCTTAAAATTCAATAGACAAAATATGTCAAATCTAAATTAGCATATTCATAGTGCTTCCAATGCTTTTTAGGCACCTTTTTAATTTGCTTAACTGATGTTTCTCTCTAACCTATAATAATTGAAAAATTTTATGTTCTTTTTTATTTGGGAAAAGAAGAGAGAATAATTAGCTTTGTTAATCCAGAAAAACATGTTTGTAACAAACTATGAACATAAATTCATAGCCTTGGACAAATTTGCATTTGACCTTGTTAATCTAAAGAAGCAATGATCCTTCATTTGAATATAAAAGGAAGGATGTCTCATCATGCTTTGCAAACTTCAGAATAAGGAGCACCACTTTTTTCAAGAAAGGTTTTAAAGGGGACGAGGTTGCAAAAGATTTGGTAGGCCTTAACAAAATTTTGGAGTAGGTAGTAGTAGATAAGATGTAGGAATTAGTGGAAAGACACTCGAGTGTTAGAAGTTCAAAAACTTTTATAGAGTTACTTGTTAGTTTAGCTAAAGGGGACAATGGAGATTGGGGAAATTTGGCCAAAAATTATCCTTAGGTAAGAAAATTATTAAAAGGTAGCTTCTATGTCTTAGGATTTGGGTCACAATGTTATTAAAGGTTATTTTAATAGGTGGTGTGTTTGCTTCTAGTTCAGATAATTTAGTTAGAAGTCAATCCTTAGTTAAAGGCTAACAACCCAAAGTTTATGCTATTATGCAACAGGATGCTCCTCATTCTACTAATGTGATCACATATATTTTGTCATTCTAGCATGTTTTTATTATTATAGCTTTTTTGTTGTAGAGCATCTAATTCTTTTATATCCCATCATCTGTTTGATGAATTGTCTGTTGAATTAAAGCCACAAGATAATTCATTATTAGTAAAATTATCTTATATAAATTAGTTTAGAACAAATTAGTACATTCAATGAGAGATTGAAATTAGAGAAAAAAATGCCTTATTGAATTGTTTATGTTACCTCTAATAGAATTTGATATTGTTCTAAGCTTGAAGTGTTTGTATAGTCCTCAAATGTACATTGCTATGTTGGAAAGAAAGTGAAACTGAGAGCTCTTGATAGAAAGAAATAATTTATGATGGAAAAGGGAGTGTTATGTCTCTTTTTACATTAAAGGAACAGAAGCTATTGTTAAAAGGAAGGAATTTTCATTGGCTATCAAAATTTTAGTATGAAAGTTTGTCAGTCCTCAACAAGTGTTAATTATTTGTGAATATTTAGATATTTTTTTTCAAAGGAATTGACTAACCTCTCTCCTGGCAAGATAAATAGATATCAAAAACTCCTTACAAAGTGTCCCTTACAAACTTGCAAGAAATTAAAGTTCATATTTAGGAATTATTAGGTATAAGCTTCATTCATGACTATGCGTGCCCTTAAGAAACACTCATTTTGTTTCTTTAGAAGAAGGATATTAGCCTCTAGAAATGTATTACTTTTAGAGAAATAAATAAGATTATCATTAATAATAAGTATCATTTGTGAAGGATATATGATCTTTTTGATTAGTTTGAAGATGCTATTATCTTTTTCTAAAATAAATCTAAATCAATGTATCGTCAACTAAAAGTGAAAGAAGAGAACATCTCCAAGGCAACTTGAAGAACTTGATATGAACATTAAATTCTTGTTTTTGTCTTTTGGTTTCATCAATGCAACTGCTGTATATATAGATTTGATTAATAAAATATTTAAGAAATATCTTGACGATATTATTTTATATTCAAAGTCCTATGAATATCACATGAAGTATTTATATATTGATTTTCAATAGTTATGAGAACACTAATAATTTGCTAAGTTCTCTAAATACAAGTTCTAATTTTATCAAGTTATTATTTTTTTGAAATATGTTGTTTGTGTACAAGGAATTTTTTGATCCCCAAAAGATTATTACACTTATAAATTGGTTGAGACCAATGACTATTTTAGAAATTAGAAGTTCTTTAGGTCTAGTAAGATAATACAAAAAATGTATTGATGGCTTTTCTTAGACAACATCTTCTTTAACAAGGTCAACTAAGAAAGCAATGAAATTTTTTTGAGATTCTACCTCTAAAGATAACTTTCAAACTTTGAAAGAAAACTTTACCACATCTTCACTTCTAATTTTACTTGAAGGAACATAATAATATCAGATATTTAGTGATGTTTTATTTAATAGATTAGGTTAGTTGATGTAATTTAGAAAAGTTATTATTTATGCCCTTAGATAATTGAAACTACATAAAAAAATTATCTAATCCATGATTTATAACTTAGAGCTATTATTTTTGCACATAAGATATAACAACATTATTTGTAATGTGTGAAATATGATGTGTGCACTAATCATCAAAGTTTAGAGAAAGTGACTAAATTTTATTAAAGACCATGACCTAGATATCATTTACCATTTTAGCAAAGCAAATGTTGTTATTGATACTTTAAGTTAAAAAGCAGGAATCAATATGGTTATGTCTTGACTTGATAAACAAACCATTTTTGAAGTTGATAAATAACAACAAGAAAGAGAAGGGTGAAGAAATGTGGAGTTGTTGTATCAACTCTCAATTAGATCTAAATGGTTTTAATCTATCAAGAAAGACTACTTTAAAATGAAGAATGTTAGAATTTGATTATGAGAGTTGACGAGGGATGGGTATTTGATTTTACCCTTGATGAAGATGATGTGTTATAATTTCAAAGCTAATTTTACATCCTCATACACTTGTGAGGCAATTTTTGCTTAAAGAAGCTCACAAATGTAGATAATACATCTATCTAAGCAAAAAATAAAACATATCAAGAGTTAAAACAAAAATATTTGTGATCTAGACTTAAAAGAGATGCTATAAGTTAGGTTAAGAAATATCTATTGTGTCAATAGGTAAAGGATGAGTAACAAAAGCTAATTTCTTTATTATAATCTTTATCTATTCCAACATAGAAGTGAGAATGCATTACTATGGACTTTATTGTGGGATTATTTAGATCACCTATAGAACATCATTCCATATAAATAATAATTGACATATTGATTAAATCAATCCACTTTTTGGAGATAAAAATAACTTAATTTGTAGAGAAATTTACTTAAATATTTTTGCAAGAAATTGTAATACTTTATGTTGTGCTTGTGGTTATCATCTGTTATTCTAGGTGCTGTGATGATGATTCTACTTATTATATAATCATCTTATCAGATTTGAAATAAAAAATAAATCACAAAAATTGGAGTAATTTTTTTCAAAGCTAAGTTAATACAACATTATCACAACAAAAATAAAGTATTATATGTCCATAATCATACAAGTGACAATAGTTGATGCAAAAGCTTATACAACATAATGTAAGAACAACTAAAGCATCTACGACAAAAAAAGTGAAAAGCACTTTTTCTTAAAGCTTCCTTGGGGTTTTGTACTTGTCTTATCATTCTTGAAAGTGTAAATCCATAAAACAAATAAGTTAATCATCAATAGCTTAGTAGAAAAATTATATAATGTGTATGTAAAAAAATAAATTTGGAGTTGCGTCATGTGTTGGTCAAAATCACCACATAACATGTAAAATAATAGATAAGAAGTATATGTATAAATAAAACATTTTTTAAAAAATAATTTGTCTTATTTCAAAAATATCACATGAATATCTTTAGAAACCATTTTATTTTATATTTTTTTACAAATTTTTCTCTCTTTTAGTTCCTTCGACACTGGCTTATAGTATTAAAATATTTTGTGCTCTTCCTCTAGGCCATGCACTAGAACAAGATATGCCTTAAGCTCCACCTTTGATTTGTGCATTGAAATGAGAAACACCAAAATTGGACCATAATCATTTTAGATATCTTGAAATCACCCCCCTCTTCTTTACAAACAAACTTTTGTTCTTATCTCCTCTTTGTTTGTCCATTCTTTTCCAATTTCACTTGTGATAATAATTTTATTTTAAATAGCATATCATTTTTACTTTGTCTTCATTGAATGTTTTAATCCCATATAACATGTTGTATAAAAATAATAGTAAAAATCTTAAACATTTTTTTGCATTGCCTTGATATATGAGAAGATAAAGCATTAATTATCAATGTGTACTCATGCTTATATAACAATAACATAAGCATTTTTCATAGTACAAGCAAGCAATTTATCACAATATCAATCATCTTCCAATTTCTCAATTTCAAAGTCAAATCCTTATTAAGGTCACTATATATTAAGCAATACTACAACAAACATATGTATATATGACAGACAACCTGTTAACCTTGATTTGTCAATTGTAATGGTCTTTGCTTAAGTTTGCACAAATTTGTGAAATCTTCTTTTTAATCTATTCTTTTTTCACCCTTTTCCTTTGTCCAACTACATAGGAAATTCCTTCCAAATTTCTTATGCTTCTCTTGTTCCATTTCTTTATTAATTTCTCTCTTCTCCTCTCTTTCATTTGCTTGCTTGGCTCGACTACCCTAGGAATTCTTCCCAATTTCCCAAAACTCTTATTAGCAGCCTTAACTTCTCTTTTGAAGCCCTCGGTTGACAATTCCTATCCCTCAATTCTTCTCATTACTTAATTGTCACATCCTTTGGGCTTCACAACCATTCATTTTGTGCTAATTGATGTGCCCTCTCCTCTTTTTTGCTACTTGAGATTTCATTGTTGGGGTGGGATTTGCCTTTAGGAATTAGGATTTTGTAAATAAAAATAAAATAAAAATTTTCCAATAAAACCTAGGGATTTATTAAATTTATGAAAATTTTCTTTCAAAATGGTTCCCAAAAATTTATTAGCCAATTCCATAAGATGACCTCGAAGAGTTCTACCCAAGAAAAAAATTTTATATTTTTCTCAAGATATTTAGTATTTTAATAATTCCTCAAGCCAAAAAATCCTTATAATATTAATTTATTATTTTATTTAGAAATTATTTGATCTTTAATTTTGTGATCATAACACTTCTTTTTTTATGCTAAAATTTTTTTATTGTGAGCTTCTTTATCAGTTCTAAGTCATGGTCTAATTTCATAATTAAGTTCATTTTAATAAATAAGACATCATGAAGCTTATAGTGCAATTATTTAATTAATATTGAGCACTCCAATATTTTGTTTTATGATTTAGACAACTTTGATCTCTACCAACTTAGTATCATTAAATTTATACAAATTTGTAACTTATTTTATGGTTCATATCCTTCCTTTAACATGTTGTATCTCCTATATGATTTTGTAAAATAATTTAACTAAATTCTTAATACTTTTAAAAAATTTCTAAAAAATTTCAATCATGCAAAAGAATTATAATACTAAATTTTTATTATATTTGGGATATAAAATATAAAAAAACTATTTTAGATAGAGATCCAAATTTCATATTGTACTTCTAAAAAATATTCATTGAGTTTTTAATATCTAATTGATATTTACTATGACTTTTTATTCTCAAAGTAAATGACAAACTAAGAGAACTATCAATTGAGATTGTATATATTTTATTTTGGAGAAGATTAGTTTAGTTATTTATCATTAAGAGAATTTGATATAATAAATTTTTCATTCTAGAATTGAAATGATTTTCTATGAAGATCTTTATAAAAGAAAATGTGAATCTCCCTTGCGCTAGTTTGGTAATAGAGAACAATATTTGATTGAGTCAATTTTTGTAGATGAGGCCATTAAAAAAGTAAAATTGATTAGAAAAGAATCTAATCTACACAATATATATATATAATATTTTGATGTCAAAACATAGAAATGTTGAATTGAAAAAAAATAGTTTCTCTTTATCAAAGTTAATTACTTGAAAGGGATAATTAGATTTGACAAAACTAGAAAGTTGATACCTAAATACATTTGGCCTTTTCAAATCATGGAAAGAGTTGATCAAATTATTTACAGATTAACTTTATCACCCAAATTTGCCAGTTTTCATAATATCTTTCATATTTTTTTATTAAAAAAAATATATTTTAGACTCATCTCACATCATTTATTATGATTTAGAAGAATTAAATATTTATCATATATTTTTTTATCTAAAAGACCAATTTGAATTTTGGATAAACAAAATAAAATGTTAAGGTACAAAATAATTCCTATGATTAAAGTTTGATGTTATAATCAAATTGAAAGAAGAGTTACATTAGAAGTTGAACCTAACATAAGAAATTAGTATCCAACTCCATTAAATTTTAAAACTTAATTTTTACAAGATAAGAAAATTGTAATATCTTAAATTATTATTATTATATACTTGTGTATTTAAGATTATATCACTAGTTTTTTATTATTAAGCTGATACTTTGAATTATTTGAACAAAATAAAATATTAATATTTGGGATGCATTTCATTTAATGTTCTAGCCAACAATTTTTGAAAGATAAGGAGATTTAATGAAATTACAAATTTTTTTATTGTGTAATTGGGGGTATTAATGCTTTGCTAAATACCATAAGTGCTACATTTGATAAAGAAGAAAGTGAAGTGCCTTTCCTTGCATGTTAACCATCTTTTTGCAAGGGATTATGAGCATGAGAAACAAGTTGCAAAGCAAGATAATGTTGTAGGAAGTATGTGAGTCAAGGCTTGCTTGATTTTCTCCTTTCATGTGCAAAGAATTCTTTCAATTTTGGTTATTAGTTCTATGCTTGTAACCATAGGAGAAGGGTAATAGAGGGTGTTTGGCTCTAGCAAGAGAGCTAAAATCTAAATTGAAGGAGAAGAGAAAGTCTTTGAGGTAGCCACGACTAAAAGTAAAGAGGAAGGATTCTTGTGGGCTATAGCAAAGATATAATTTGAGCAGAAATCAAAGAGTTTCATAGGAACTGCAACATAAACTTTGAAGAAAATTTGTTGGAATAGTTTTTGAGCAATTATTATGAAGAACTTAAGACATGGATTTTTGAAAATTTTGTATGAGATTTCATTTAGTTTTATCTAGCGTCTCGCTTTAATTATTGTATGACTTTCATATAGGCAAGTTTTACTAATTTTAGGAAATAGTTTGAAGTTTTCTATAATATCTTAATAGTAAGAGAAATTATTTAAATAATATTTTAAAGATATTTAAATTTTTAAATACTTAAATTAATAAAAAATCATAAATTTAAAGTTGAGCAAAGATCTTATAAGAATGAATGATTTGTAATATTTTAAATATGATAGTTGAGATTAATAATTATTTTGAATTATCTAAATTTTAAGATAATTTTAAAATTTATTTTATAATTACATGAAAAATTATATGCTGCTAAAAAGAGATATGATATCTTAAAAAAGAGAGATGAACTAAGAAATGAATTATATAAATTATTTAAACTTTATCAATATCAATTAGGTGAAAATAAAAATTTTTAAATTGTTAAAATTGAAGATTAAAAATTAATTAAAATTAATTTATAAGGTTAAAAAATCTTAAAAATTGATGAAAACATTAAATGGACTTTAAAAATTATGAAATCTTACCAAAAAAATTATTTGACACAAAAAAAGTGGAACAAACTATTGAATAAAAAGCTGAAAATGATTTCAATAAAATTATTAAATAATGATTATAAGTATTTTATTATTGATAAATTATTAAAAATACTAAAATCATATAAAAATTATGAAATTTGGCTAATATGTAGAGCTCATCAAGAAGAACACAAAATTAAGTGACAATTTTTTGGAGCTCAAATAAAACAATGTTAAAAATATTGAAATTAACCAAGTTCAATTAATATGATTTTAATTAATCTTAATTTCAAATTTTCATTATCCCTAAATGGACATGACAAATTCTAATTAGATGGAGGATTCATTGAACTAAAGAATAGCAGTGTTGGGAGGAGATGGAGTATTGGAAGTGGATTAGGCATGGGAATTTATATACAAAAGGATGCCTAAAAACGATGCAAGAGTTAAAAAATGAAAATTTTGGGGCTTAATCAAGATCTTAGAGAGAAGATGAGAGAGAGAGAGAGAGAGAAGGTATTGCCAAATCGTTAGAGGAAGTTGAGCTAAAGATTTGCAAAGAACTCTTTGCATGATTAAGTGAGACAATGTGCAAAAAGGAAAAGAGTTCAAGAAAAGGAATGAAATTTAAGATCCATACCAATGTGAGACCACTGTAAATTAGAATTATGGTAGACAAGATTGTACATCACTGAATATGTTTGATATGATATTGTATGATACTTAGCAAACACAATAGAGGACAACTTGAAATCTATTAATGTAAATGATGGGGATCAATGCTTATATGGCTCTTGTTTTCCTATTTTTTTACTCATACGATATGATTGTTGTTTCATGCTAATGCTGTTTATAATATGATATTTGATTATAATGGTTATCCTACAAAAAGAGGAAAAAATAATAGATATTCTTATAACAAATTGGAATGAAAAAAGGAAAAAAAGAGGTAAGAATAAGAGTTGATGATTGGTAAGGTGTGATTCTTAAAGTGCATTGATGTTAGCTATACAAAATAATAATTATCAAAATAATTTATTTCAAAGATAAGTTAAAGGAGTCATTAGAGTTATTTTACTTGAAATGATATATTCTAAAAAAATAAGTCTAATATAAGTCTTGTCTTAAACCAACTAAAAAAAAGTTAATTGAAAAAATATAAAGAAAAAAATTAAAAAAAATAATTTGGATGTTTTCTTATATGGATACTAAGAATTTTGTAAAAAAAAAGAAATAATAAAAGACATTTTATTTCTTATCCTTTCATATGTCTTTACTTTTTTTGTATGAGATTGACTTAACATGTGACACGAGCTCAAACATTGATTATCTTATATATTGTATATACTTTTTTTATCATTAAGTCAATAATAATTGATTTAACTTATTTTATGATCTAACATTTCAAGTTATAATGTTACACATAATGAGATTTTCAGGAAGTAATAAGAACGACGACTTATGGGATCTTTAACTAAATGTTGTTTATCTTTACTTTTTTCATTATATAAGCTATTGCGTTAGCTCATTACATCCTTAATTTAGCATGGGCATTTTTAATATATCATATGTACTTGGTTTAGTTCAAACGTGGTTAGTAATCTCTTAACAATTTAAAAGAATTTTGAAATGTTTTTAATTTGCTTATGTTTTGATTTTTAAAAAGGTAAAAATTTTATAATTACTTCTCCTATGGTTTTTAAAAATATGAGCATGTTAATTATTTTGTAATTAGTTGTTTTAAAAGATACTTATAGAATTAAAAAAAATGAAAAGAAAAAAATGGCATGGCTCCACCTAAAAATAAGGGTTTGGTTCACTACATTTCATTAAATGTTCTACAAGAGATTTCCTTAGTGCCATTTAAATGTCTTTTGGGTGCTATCCAACATATGTTGTAGTTAGAAAGGCCATTTTGTAACTTTCAAGCTTGGTTTTTTTAAGCATAAGTTGGTGTTTTGCCTCCATTCCTTGGTTTCTTATTGATTTGAAGGGCTGCAATTGTTTTGATTTCATAGGTTTTAGGTTTGATAATCCTTCAAGTTTAATTTGAAGATTTTGAGAGCTTGATAATCATGAAATATAGGATTTTTTGGTGCCTTAAGCAAAACTAGAATTTAGGAACATGTTTATAATGAAACATGAATCTTTTTTGTAAGTAATTATGCATACTTTGATTTTGTAAGAGCTTAAAAAAAGAGAATCATAATTGAGAATGCTAATAGATAAACTAAAATAATTATAGTGTAAGTATGAATTATTATTTATCTGAAAAAATGCATTCACATAAGTGTGATAATATGGAATCACTTGATATATTCATACATATATTTTGTTAAAAAATGACATACTTTTTAGTATCATTTATTATATGAAATGAGAGTGAGATTATTATATTTCTATAAAATATTTGATTGTTATATATATTAGAACATGATTAAAAGACATTACTAAAGAACAAAAAATGGTGAGAAATAAGATATGATTATATGAGTCTTTTGGTATGATATAATATGTAATAATAATATATTATAATTTTTTGTGACATTATTTCATTGTTATCACTTCCTATGTGATATGATGGCTATTGTTTATTGTGTGATATAATAGTTTTAATATTATGTTATTAATAATAACCTTAGTTATTTATCATTTACTATGTGATTTGATGAGTGAGTTAAGGCTTATTTTCATTAGTATTTTTTGCTATATGGATGAGTGAGATTGATATGATAGAGTTATACTTATTGTGTGATTTAGGTAGCCAAGATAGCTAAAAATAAGATATGTTAAAATTCCAAATAATATGAGACAAGATATTGAGAAGATGAGATATAATCATTTAGAAAAATAGAAACTTTATTTTGAAAAAATGAGAATAATTTGAGAATATGAGAAATAATAAAATAAAAAAATGATTATA
Source organism: Vanilla planifolia (assembly GCA_023846275.1). NCBI lineage: Eukaryota > Viridiplantae > Streptophyta > Magnoliopsida > Asparagales > Orchidaceae > Vanilla > Vanilla planifolia. The sequence goes on along the minus strand of CM043866.1, from coordinate 17,509,731 downwards.
AAATAAAGAGTAAAAGAATTAATATACTATAAAAAACATGATATGATCATACACACACACACACACACACACATGCAAAATAATGAATATGATGTACATTATATATTGTTAATATATTTTTACTTGAGTAATACATTGATATCATACATTTGTTACTATTTTTTATTATTATTAGTCATTTTCTATTGATATAATACTCATAGTTATCAATTTATATATTTAACTTATAAAACTTATTATCTATCTATATTATAGGTTAAGTTATAGATGTGTACAAAATTGAAAAATTTTAAAAAATTTGAAAAATGTTCTTGAAAGAAAATCCTGTGATGAGTTGTATGAGATATTTCTTTTCATACATTATAAAATTTGAGGACTATATTGGGTTGTGAATCATGCAATTATGCTAGTACTTTGCTATGATTTTACTTTGGTTTTAAAAAAAATTAAATGAGTTTTATCATTATCTTTACTAAAGTGTTATGTAACATTTTCAATTGTACTATTTACTCTAATGTTTTTTTGGAAAAATGTTCTTTATGTCTCATCGAATAGAAAGGACAAGTATAAGCTTAACATTATATTCTTAGACTACTTTTTAGGTAATAAATTTATATAATTTTATTTTTCATTAGGCACACATGTATTGATTTTAGTTTGATGATTTTTTTCAAAATATTAGATCAAATATTTGAATAATTCATTACCAAGATTATTTAACAAAATGATTTTTTTAAGTGCTTTTTTTAAAACATATTCCATTATAGCTTTTAAAATATCTATTCACTCAAAAGAACAGCAAAAGGGCTTTAAACTAGTCTAGGAATCTATCTTATCATATAGCTAATGGTATGTTTTTACTCTCCTAATTGCTAGATATGTGAGTATCATATAATTTTTTTTTAATATAACTTGTGAGTCTTATCATCAAAGAAGAGTTACATTGATGATGTCACTTTCTAATGATTTAGTTGAGGATAATGATGATGGTGCCTATTATTTGAGTAGCTAAAGATAGAAAGATAAATATATAAGCAAATAACAACTCTGTTGGTGCCAATTAAGAGATGATGGTTAACTTCTTAATGATCAACTTATTATTATATGTAAGATTGAATGACTAATATACCATATGTCAAGACGAGATGACAACTTTTGGATAAGTTATTTTTTTGGAGTTAAATTTTAGTTGTTTTTTTCTTAGGTTTGAGTCTACTGTCTGAATGATTATAGTTTACACTATGATTTTGGATGGTATATTTTGATAATTTGTAAATGTCATACAAGTAAACTTCTCTTTAGGAGAGTTGGGATACATCTTCGGTGCTTATTTGAATGTGTCCTCATCGCCCCCCATGCCACATGAGAGACTCTAAGGACCGCTCGCTCTCGAGCCGTTGAAGCGTTTTTTGTGTTCTAATTCGGAAAAAAAAAAAAAAAAAAAAAAAAAATCGTAGTGTAGGTTGTTATTCGGCGGCGATCCCTGTTTGGAAGGTGATGTCTTCGAGTTCATGGACACGAGCTTTGATGCATATCTCGCCCTACTCGTTCGCGTCCGTGGGGTTTGCGATGTCAGTCGGAGTTTCTGTGCTCGGGGCTGCTTGGTAGTCATCCATTTTTTTCCTGCTTGTTCTATTTCGTCTTGAATTGTAGTTTTCTTTAGTATCTAGGTACATTATAATGGCTCCTTCTTTCCCAAACAATTTTAGGGGAATCTTCATAACTGGAAGCAGTTTGATCGGTGCTGCAACTAAGTTCCCTAGAATCACGTCCAAGAATTAATTAGGTATGCTGCGTTCCTCTTTTCGCACGTCTTCATTCTTTAAGAATGTTCTCCTCTTTTATTTGGGATGGTGTATATATTTGCTTATGCTGATCTTTTGATCTGGATGAATCAAAAGCATGCTAATGATTGGGGAAAAATTTTAAGTTTTAAGCAGCTAATGTTTGCTAGTAAATCTCATTTGACTTGCTTTGAAATTGTTGCTGGAGAGACGTCTAAATTAAATTGAATTTTGGGGTTGTTACTGGTGTATTAAAGTCATTATTTAGATGCACATTATCCAATTCTTTTATATTACTAGCATATGACTTTCAAATTGTTATATTACATATTTAGTAAACAATTCAGTAGTGTAGTCATTTAATCTATTATAATTATAAATATACAACCTTTGACATATAATAATTATTTTTAGACTATTTTTCTGTTATCTTATTTAGTTTATGGTCAAGAAAATATAATATATCAGTTAATTTAGATTGTAAAATCATAATATTAACTTTAAAAATTTCTCTCAACTCTTGATTAAGAGTCTCATTCGTATTGTCCATCCTCTTATCTTTGAAATTTTAGTCTAAATAAATGGAGTGTCATGTCAACTACCAAGGAAGCCAAATGGCTTTGTCGAGAGTGAATTCAAGTAATAAAACATAAACATATCTGTGGCAAGAAAGTGTGGGAGAGAGAAAATTTCACTAGAAGGAAGAAAGATAAACATTCTCTATGAAAAAACTAACAGGTGTTAGATGACTCATATTTTTAAAATATTTTTTTTTATCATCCTACAGTTAGAATATTTATAGACTAATTTTGATGGGAAAAAATGATTATATCAATGGTCATAAAAAATTAACAGTCTAAAGTTCTCTGGTCTTTGAGCTGCTTCCTAAGGGATTGGTCAAAGAAATGACCTCGAGAATCATTTCAGGAGTTGTTGAGAGTAATTGGTTTTCTTAGAAAAGAACTTGGAGGTTGGCTAGAAAATAAATTGAAAATTGGTTGAAAAAGATAGTTAGCCCTTGGAGAACACTTGCTGTAATCAGGAAATTCCAATGGACCCTTGACACATGTTAGTCATCTAATGGTGGAGGTGATGTATAGCTAGGATCATAGTAGTAGAGAATCACATTTTTGTTGCCCCTCAGACTCATTGCATTAGCATTTATGTTGAAGACAAGGAGTCACATTATCATTATAGTCACATGACACTTTAAAAATTGTGTATCTTTACTTATATATTATGTTGCAAAAGTGTTGGTTTTCCATCCTTGATCCTTCTACACTTTGTAATTTGTGAGAGAGAATTTCTCATTTGAATTTTCTAATGGCCTAAAGGTTTAGGATGGGCAAGTTCTTTACTAAGACTTTGTGTAAGATGCTTGACAATGAGAAGCCAGTCTTAGCTTTCTTTTGAGTCAACTATTGTGATTACACCATCGAATCATCTTCAAACGAAGACTTTGACAACAATTGAAATTCAAGAGATTTGACCAATTGTGGTAGTAACTCCTCCAAGGCTTGATTCATAATTGATCTTAATCAAGCCTACAACCTGGTTAGGTCTAAAGGCGGATAAAATTACTTCCTTGATGGCTATAACAGAGTTTTGTGAAGATCTCTTGAGCTCATTTCAGGAGATGGAACGTGATATTTTGACCATGACAAGGTCAAGAAGAGAGATTTTCATCAATAATCTAGGAAAAATTGATCTAAATATGATAGAGTAGTAGGCTGCCTCCCATTACTTGAAGCGTGTCCAATGTGGATGCTTACGCCTTGGAAATAACTTTATTGTTGGATGTTGCCTTGATTGGTTAGGGAGTAGGCCTTGAGGAATTATAGGTATTGTATTATAAGAATATGCACCGATTGAGTAGGTGATGAATGAAAATAGGGCTGTCATGTTCAACAATCTTGAGCACAATTTTTTTTGGAAATTCTAATTGGGTAAGCGAGCCAATTAACCAATGTGGAGTTTTTGATCATCCTCCCAAGGGAAAAGTCAAGGCTCTAGGCTCCACCCTCGAGAAAATGAAGAAAGCCTATTGTGTGTTTGAATCCACACTTGAATGTTCAACTTATGCCCTCTACAAGGGATTGAAAGAAGACTAGGATGCAGCAAGAGAAGGGTGGATGTCTTTGAGGAAAAAATAACTTTGTCAAAAGTAGGAGGAGGCTAAAGAAAATCTGATTAGAGGCTTGGAATGATGCTAAACATCTGTTCTCAAAAGGTTTAACATCGAAGGCCTGCTAATGCAAAGACTTTTAGAGGAGGGATATGGAGTATTCAACGAATGAAGCAATCAAGGAAGTTTGCTCAATGAAACTTTGGGACATTGGCTTTTTAGAAGGGAATTGAGGAAGTAGTCATCCTTTTTTTGGAGGAAGCAATCATCACATTCAAAGTTTTATCTCTGCCATTTGCAATTTGACTGGTGGGCTTATCAAGTTTAAGGACAGAACCATTAGAAAAGCCAAAAAATAATGCCTAACTTGAGATGTCCCTTAAATCGATAGTGTTGTAAATCCATTTGGTATACAGTAAAATGTCAAGTTTTTTTTTGTAATATTTTATCCAAGCATTCAATAATTTAGTACTCTTCTAATGAATTTTTAGCATGAAAATTTTATTAACTCTTTGTTAAAGAATGAACGTCGATTTTACATGTCAAGGTGTTACCCTTTTTGTTTAAAGACTAAGTAAAATTGTGAGATTTGCTCAATTAATGATCATTAATCAAAAACTCAATCATTAGGATTCATAAGAACACCATTTTGGAGGCATATTATAATGAAATCAATTGATAGCTTAGTCTCAAAAAATATTGTCATCATTGCAATTGAAAATCATATTTCGCTTGTAATCTGAAATTTTATGATTCAAATTTGAAATTTATGCAAGAAAATTAATTTTTGAACTTCAAATTTAGGTTATGTCTAATCCTCATGAAAATCTCTTGGTTTTAATTATGATGCATGGTTTGTGTCACAATTGAAGCACAATTTTTTAAAATTAATCCTAGGCATTGGGTCAACTTCTCAAGGTCTTTCTTGATAAAATTCCTTTCACACCATTACTTTGATCACTTCCTCATACCAAGCTTTAAACTTTTTGAGCTCTATTCTTCTTTGAGAGTTTTGTTATTTTTTTTATGATTCAATCTTGATAATGGCTATGATTCATCGCTTAGTCAATACAACTGATTTTTGACGATCAACATTGGTACCATACCACTGCATATTGAATTGGAATGGATTTGTTGCTAATTCTTTGATTAAGTTTGAGGTGGTTGAGAAGGAAAAATGTCTCAACACAATAATTGATGTTAAAGTCTTTGTTTTTGTCGAGTGCTTCTTATGTGTATTTTTTTTAACCTTTTAGCATTTTGTTGACATCTTTGACCACTTTGGTATGATCCTGCACAATTGGCCCCAAACGGCTTCACTATGATCCATTGTTTTCTTTGTGTTGATTGAGAAGAAAAAAAATGGAAATTGTCATGGTGTTGGCATGTCTTCTTGTTTGAGAGAATGAGCATTCAAGAATACTATTTTTGAACAGCCATTCGAGAAAGTTGCACTTCAAACTCTCGACTTTTTATTTTTACTAGCAAACAAGGTAAGCCTTTGTTAGCAGGTTATCATTGGAGGTAGTTCTATTTATTTAGGATAAGAAGCAAAGTTTCAACTTCTAGACTTTTTTGTGAAGAAGATTTTTCTCAACAATCATTTCAACAAAGAGTGGAAGAATCTAACAGATTAATTGGCATTAGAAGTACAAAGGAGACGGGAAAAAAAGGAGACGAAGTTAGGGAAAATCAAGAAAAGGAAGGGTAAGGAACTAGTTGAGGCTTAGCTGATTTCCAAGAGATAGCCAGCCGATTAATGGGTCAAAATTTTACCTTCATCTGCTTCATCAGAAGCCTGTTCTGGTTTTGGGTCAAGCACCACTTGAGAAACAACTTTTGAACTCATCGAGATTCTAGGCCTTGGGACACCTTAAGAGCTGATTGGGTTCCAAGAAATTGTGACTCCACATGTTGCAATTCTAATGTCATCTTAATCAGCAGCTTTCTTGTCCTCCCCAAACAAGAATGCTCTTATTGAGTCTAAGACGGCAAGGCCACATTTGAATTTTTGGTTACCCTAAAATTTTCAGCATTCTCAATGATGGGAATGAAAACGTGTTATTATTAATTTTGTTATTCAGTTTTCCTTTAAATAAGGAAATAATAAAGGAAACCATGTAATTTGGATGTAGAAGAAGCTAACTAAAAATATATGTCAGGTAAATTGAATCAAGAGTTGGATGGCTTAGAACTTCAAAAAAGATTGTATTCATGGGTCTTTTTTTGATAGAGTAATAGTTACAATGGTTAAAATAAATTAGTAATTGATGTTTAAGAGGCTTTGGGTTGCTTCCCAAGGGATTGGTTAGGGAATCAATCTCGAGAAACACCTTGAAGACATTGTTGAAAATGGTTGTGATGTTCTAAAAAGAAATTGGAGTTTGTTTAGAAAACAGATTGATATAGGCTTAAAAAAGACAGCTGGCCCTCAGAGAGCAACTGCTACAATCGAGAAACTCTAATCAATTCTTGACACTTGTCAATCTTGTATGGTAGAGGAGATGTATGGTTGAGATTGTAGTGTTCGGAAATTATATCTGCAAGCTTATTCTATCATGCTTTTTATTGTGATATCTAATGGTGACACTTCGATTGCTTCGACATCGATGGTCAATTTGTGAGAGTTGTGTTGGTCACTCTAATGAAGCATAAATCACTCAATTTAAGCTTTTCAACATCACGATATACCTTTTATAGCTTCAACTACTCAATTATGTCTAGCATCTTTAGGCCACCCAAAGCTCTTGAATTATGTTTGAACATGTTTTGGATTAATTGAAACCTATGAAGCTACAAATCACATAAATCACTTGATTATAACAAATTTAACTCTCATACCAATTCTTTATGGATGATCATTGAATGTGGAGTATAAAATTAGGTTTAATGTATCATGAGATCAACACCCATTAACTCAAAGGATTAAGCCTTTGAGTAGGAATTATATATTAAAATTCTAATATTTTATTCACTTTTCAATGTGGGATTGATTTTAGTCTCACTCATGGTATTATCTTGGGAAGGAATAAAGGAGAGGATGTGAAGAGTTGATTGTTTTGCTAAAAATACATTGTTAAGGTTCATAAAGGTCTTAAGTACTTATCGAGCTGGCTTGCTCGTTGTGATGGATGCATTTCTTATCAAAGGAATGCTTGAGTTATTTCTTTAAAGGCTATTAGCAAGTTAACATCTCGGAAAGGTGGTGCTCCATGTCTTCTTATGGGGGGTGGTGTCTTAGGGATGGAGAGTTACTTTAGTGATTTTGATTCCAAAGGGCCATTTATAAAGTTGTGGAAAAAGTTGTTTTTAAGATGATGGAGCTCTATTAGGGTCCTTTTGATTGTTCTTAATGGGCCTTTATTTTGGGTAGAAACATCTTGAGACCTTATGTGATGGCACGATTTAATTAAAAAATGTGTCTTAAATAGTTTATTTGGGTTGTATAGGTATGTGATATGGAGTTTGCATTTTTTGGTGCACCTTGAAAATGTCTTGGCGTGAAGATTGTATCGGTATGATGTTTGTAATTTTAGAAGGTTGTTTGGAATTTTTACAAATTCTAAAACAAAAGAGAAAGAAATTATTATTATTATATTAAATCCTTTTACTAATACAAAAGAATAAAGCCCTAGCTTGTCTTGTTCTCTTTTGGTTGTGACTTGCAAGGGAGATTGGGAAAGAGAGGAAGAGTTGGGAGAGGGCGAGTAGTAAGGGCCTGGAGGGGAGATCCATGAGAAAACGAAGGATTAAAGAGTAGCATCTCAATTTTCCATTGAGATGGAAGAAGGAAGAATGGGAGAAAGAGATTTGGATCTTGGTGTTAAGGTATGCTTTTATTAGAGTTTTCCCTTGCAATATGTTCTCTTATATTTCCTTTCGTGTTGCTCGAGTTTGACTTTGGATTGATCGAGGATTGGGTTAGGATTTGTAAGTTGTGTTTTTTCACTTAAGTCTTGCATTCTGTATGACTAGAGTGATTGTACCGTACAATAAATTTGGAAAGATAGTGTGACGAGAAAAGAGACAATTCAACTGGTGAAGATTTTGGGTTGACCCCTTACTCAAAAGGATCGGATGATACAATCACTTTGGATGTACTTTACAATTAGTTAGGCAACACAAGGCCTTGGTTTTTCTAGAAAATCATACAAAACTATTCTTTGAACCACACAAACAACCTTGAGCAACAAGTGATTGACATGGTGCCTATGTATATTAGACCATACAATAGGACCATCAAATTGTATGATTAGTTTGTTGGAAACAAGAGATCGGATTGTTTGAAATAGAATTTTTCAACTGAAACATTGAAGGTCGTATCATATGATAGAATCATTGGATGGTACGATTAGTTTCATAAAGAGGATAAGCCTGTGATTGGTTGTGAGACCTAGTGTATGAATAGTTTTAGCTGATTATCATACTGTACAATTTGGGAGATTGGATTATACAATGTGAAGGATTGAATAGTAAATTGTAGTTGAATTAGAGATTCTTCGTGCCATATTTGCAAATGTTATTGAATAAAGAATGTATAAATATTAATAGAATATAATAGGTCTTGTGGAGGAAATGAGAGGAAAAATAAAAGAAAAGAGAAAGCAATGGATTATGCATCCGTTATTAGGTAGGCAAATTAATTTATTATGATATAAGTATGTTAATTATTTTAAGATAATGTTGTGGAATATGATGTGATTATTTTGTATGGATTGAATTCATTTACATATGTTCTGATTTATGCTAATTTTCTATTATAATATATATATATATATATATTATAAGTTATAAATATCATAACATAAATAAGAGACTCTAAAAGAGTAGAATCCTATGTTATTACCAAAAAAGGGAGAGGAGGTGATAGCAAGTTTGCAGAATAGAACTCACTAGTTCAGATATAATCTTTTTCCCCAAAGTCCCCAAGAAAGTCCCAAAAGGAGCCTTTGTGTTGATAAAGTGGCCGAACAGTTTTGTAGGATGCAACCTCTATGTTTCTCAAGAGGAGTTGATTATTTGGAGGAAGAAAATTGGATACGTTAGATGAGTAGAATATTTGATGGTCTTGCCTACTTAGAAAATAGGAAATTGTCTTTCTTCTTTTTTCTTTTGGATGAGACTATGATCTTGTGGTAGGAATATCGTCACTATCTTTCATAAGTTGGCCAATCAAGGAAATCTCATGGGAAGACTTTGTAGAGGATTTTGAAATATGGTTTGTGTCTTTGTCTCTCAGAGAGAATATGTGAGAGAAACTGATAATCCATAAGCAAGGGAACATGTGAGTGATAGACTATGAGAGGAATTTTCTTTCGCGGCTCACTGTGCACTATAGGAAGTGAATTCAGAATATTAGGGATGTTTTGTATTTCATCGAGGATTGAAAGAATCTATTAGAGTTGTCATGATCATCTTCAAAACTATTGTTTTCGTTGAGCTTGTTGAACAAACTAGGTCAGTGGAGCAAGAACCAGAAATCTTTTAGGCCCATAAGACCACAGTTGCAAAAAAGGAATCTTTGTCAGCAAAGAGTTCTAATTCTTTTAATAAGTTTTTTTTAGAAAATTAGAGGTGATTGATGTTCAAAGCACTATCACCTTAGCCAATAGAACTTAGGTGTTGCTAGTAGTAAAATGGACACAAAACTAATGAAAAGGCGCCTTAGTGTGCAGATATGGAAGATTCACCATAGGGTATATTGGTCTAGGTGGAGAGGCCAACCCAAATGCTTTAGTTGTGGAGAGCTTGGATATTTGGCTAAAGCCTATTCGCAAGTAGTGTCAAAGATGGCTTTTTCCTCACTAAGCATTGGGCATGGTGCTAGAAGAGGAGATTTTAGTAAGGGAGTGCCTTTGCGATAGCCTTAGGGAGCATAAGTTGAGGCCAGATTGTAAGTTGAGGTGGTCAGCTTAGGGTTAATGTTATCACTTAGCAGGATGCTCCTCACTTAAAAAATACAATAGCAAGTATGATTCTCTTTATCTATTTTCAACAGTTGTCTTATTTGTTAGCGATGCCTCACATTCATTCATCTCTCATCGTGTGCTTGATGCATTGATTGTCTTACTAAACCAAATGAATGATTCATTAATTGTGAAACTGCCCATTGTGAATCTCTCATCATGTGCTTAATGCATTGATTGTCTTACTAAACCAAATGAATGATTCATTAATTGTAAAACTGCCCATTGGGATTTGAATTCCTAGTGAACATATTCATTCGTGGATAAATAGAAATAGGAGGAAAAAAATTTCCTTTTGAGTTGCTTGTCATATATTTATCTGAATTCAATATTATTTTGGGCATTAGATTGGTTGTCTAAACATGAAGCAATTATTGATTGTGTAAAAAAAGAGAATTATATTGATTACTTTAGATAGAGAGGAAGTGTCTTCTTTGGTAAAAGAAGATGAATCCTACTTATTTTTTAACTTAAGCATCAAAAAATGTTGAGAAAATATAGTGAAGGATTTTTGTTATTTATTGTATATGTCGATTAATTTTTCAAACCTCAAGATGTGTTGGTGTTTTGTGAATGTGTGGATGTTTTTTCAGAAGAGCTATCTGGTTTACCTTATGATAAGGAAATTGAGTTTGAAATTAAGTTGATACTGAGAGTTGAGTCGATATCCAAAGCATTGTACAAAATGACTCTTGTAGAATTGGCGGAAGTAAAATTGTAAATTTAAGAACTATTAGATAAGGGTTTTATCTATTGTAGTGTGTCCTTATGAGGAATCACTTGTCATGTTTGTTAAGGAAGATAGATAATAATTTGTGAATATGTATAGACTATCATGAATTAAACAAATTAAGTGTTAAGAATAAATGTCCGTTGCCAATAACTAATAATTTATTTGACTATATATAGCGTGTTATAGTGCTCACCAAAATTAATTTGAGATTGGATTTGAAAATCAAGGAAGTAGATATGGCTAAGACCATTTTAGGATTTGACATAAATATTAGGAGTTTTTTGTGTTACCTTTTAGTCTGATGAATGCTCCTGTAGTCTTTATTGAATTGATGAACATAATTGTTGGAAGATTCTTGGATTAGCTTGCGATCGATTTCATTGATGATATTTTTGTATGTTCTAAATTCTCAAAAGATTATGTTGTTTATTGGTATATTATATTGTAAAATTAAGTGAAAATCAGTTATATAAAAAATTTTCGAAGTGTGAATTTTTGTTCTTTCATATAGTATTTCTAGGGCATGTTATTAGTGTAGCAAGGATAGCAATCGATCCTCAGAAAATCTTTATCATTACGATTGGCTTTGGCTCTTTTTTGTTTCAAAGATTTGGAGTTTCTTAGGTTTAAGTAGTTATTATTAGAAGTTTGTATAGGGATTTTCCCAGATAGCATTCTCATGAATAAGGTTGACACAGAAAGTCGTGAAATGTGAGTGGGATGTCGATTGTGAGAATAGTTTTCAAAAGTTTAAGGAGAAATTTATCATGGCTCTCATTCTAATTTTATCGGAAGGATTGAATGAATTGCGAATTTTTAGTGTTGCTTTAGTCCAATGATTGGGATTTATGTTGATGTAGAATGACAATTATTGTTTATATTTCTAGACAATTGAAACCTTATGAGAAGAACTATCCAATGCATGATTTGGAATTAATTATCATGGTTTTTGTTTTGAAAAATCTAGAGTCGTTACCTGCATGGGATAAAATATAGTGTTTACTGATCACCAAATTTGAGATATTTTTTTCACTAAAAATGAATTGAATTTGAGATAAATGAGATTACTAGAATTGATTAAAGACCATGACTTAACTATTAATTATTGTGTAAGTAAAACTACTATTGTAGCTAATACTTCGAGTAGAAAAGCTGTTGTACTTTCTCTTATTAAATGACCAAACGAGAAACAAATTTCTTTTGAAATTGATAAATGTAAGCAGCTATGTTTAAGAATATTGGGTTACTTTACTAACTCTTGTTTAGATTGGCTTAAATTTATTAATAAAGATTAACTCCAACATGTGGAATGTTAGAAATTAACCCATAGAATTAGAGTTGGATGGAAATTGGACTATTGGACTTTACCTTTGATAAGAATGATGTGTTGGGATTCCAAGATAGTTTGTGCATTATAGCTCATCAATAATTTAAATAACTATTATTGTCAAAAGCCTATAATTCTAAGTACTTCGTTCCTCTAAGAAATAATAAGATATATCAAGAGTCAAGATAGATATATTAGTGTCTTAATTTAAAGAAAGATGTGGTCGAATAGATAAAAGAGTTTCTAGTTTATCAATAGGTTAAGGGTGAACTATAAGTGCATAATGGATTGTTACAATCCTTACTAATTCCAAAATGAAAAGAAGAATGTGGCTAGGAATGAAGAAGAAATACTTTGATGAGAAATATAAAGATGTCAAATTTTATGAAAGTTAACATGTTTTCCTTAAAACAAGTCCCTTGAAGGATGTAATAAGATTTGTTAAGGCAAGGGAATGAGACTCAAATATATTGGGCCTTTCTAAGTTTTGAAAAGAATTAGGATAGTTGCCCACAAAGTGGCTTCGCCCCTTAAATGATTAGTGCATGATGTTTTTCATCTTTTCTCATTGAAAAAATATGTTCTTAGTTCATGTAATGTGATCTAATATGATTATGAGAAAATTGAAATTTAACCCGACTTGTCATACCAAGAATAGCCAACAATAATTCTAGTTGAGCAAAAAAAAGAAGTTGAGAAACAAAGTTATTCTTATGGTCAAAATCTTTTGGAGTAATCAGATTAAAAGGGAAGCTATCTAAGAAGTTAAAAAGAATAATGATGTCTTTGTATCCCGAGCTATTTTAAATTTGCGATGTAATTTCTTATAAGGTGGGGAGATTTTGAAGGCTTACTTTATTTAATTAAAAAATTATCTTTCATAATTTATTTATGTTTGGTGGGTTTTGTGATCTAAAAATTGGCCAGTGTTCTCAAAAAACGTGCTGGGTTTCTTGCAGTCACAATTGAGATTTGAGTTCAACGTTGAGGTTTCAATGTGAGGATTGTGTCGATGTGTTGTAATTTTAGGATGTTATTTGGAATTTCGATCAATTTTAAATGAGAAATGAGAAAAAATTATTATTATTATATTAAATCATTTTACAAATATAAAAGAATAAAGTTGTACCATTTTTTATGCTTTTTTGATTGTTTATTGTGTGTTAGGGAGATTGAGATAATGAAGAAGAGTTGGGAGAGGGCAAGTAGGAAGGGACTTGGAAGGGAGACTTGTGAGCAAAGTATTGAATAGCAACACCTTAGTTTCCCCTTAAAACAAAGGAAGGAAGAACAGGAGAAAGGGATTTAGATCTCGATTGTATGGAAATGATTGATTAAGGTATGTTTTTTTTGGTGTTTTCCTTATAATATTCATATGTTGCATTTCGTGCTACTCAAGTTTGATTTTTGATTAGCCAGGGATTAGGGTTGAGATTTGCAAGTCCTACTTTCCACCCAAGTCTTGCGTACTATACTATTAGATCAATTGCACTGTACAATGCTCAATGGGACAGTGCGATGATAATCACAGATGGTTCAATTGGCAAAGATTTTGCATTGATCCTCTTGCTTGAGAGGATTGGATGGTACGATCACTTTGCACATACTATATGATTAGTTGTGTAACACTAAACCTTTGTTTCCTAAGAAAATTGCATGGTACAGGAATATTCTTCAAACTATTCTACAAAGCCTTAAGCAGCAACGGCGAATGGTTCATAGGACAATCGCTTGATGCTTGTGCATACAAACCATACGTCGGGGACATTGGACCGTACAATTAATTTGTTGGGAGTAACAATTTAGTATGCAGTTGGAACCGAAGGGTTGTAATATATGTTGAGATTATCATATGATATAATTAGTTTCAAAAAGAGGATAACCATGTAATCAGTATATGCAACCTAGTGTATGAATAGTTTCATGTTGATGGTCATGCAGTACGATTTAGGGGATCAAAGTATATGATATGAAGGATTGAAAAATAAAATAACAGAATTAAAGATTATTTGTGCCATGTTTGCAAATACTTATTGAGAAGTAAATGTGCAGATATTAATAGAAAATAATGGGTATTGTATAAGAAATGAGTGAAAGAAAAGATTGGGAAAGTAGTGAAAGATGCATCTTAAAGTTGTTAGATAAGCAAATTAATTAATTGTGATATAAGTAGATTAAATTAATTATTTTAAAATAATATTATAAAATATGATGTGGTGTAAGTACTTTGCATGGTATGAATTCATTTGTATATATTTTGATCTATGTTATAGTATTCTAATATATATTTTGATCCATGTTATAGTATTCTGTGTGTGTGTGTGTTGAGAAGCAAAAATAGTAGTTATATAAGAAAATCGGGGTTCAAAAATAATAAATGAGAAATAAATAAAAAAATATGAAAATAAAATTGAATATAAAATAAAAAAATAATATAATATAAGTATTATATGATACTTGTATTATGAGATGATTATTTACATACATGATTATGATATGTATAAGTATATATATGTAGTGATTTAGTATTTTCATCTAATTATAGATTATTATGTATTATTTTATTTATTGTTTCATTTGTTTATTAGCTACTTTACTATATTTTTATATTGATTTGTTACTTATAATTAGTAATTTATTTATTTAGCGTATTATGCTCTCTCCATATTTACATACAGGTTAGAATGCAGATTTGCATATAGCTAAGCTTTTAAAGATTAACTAAAGGGCCTAGAAGGGGAGAGAGAGAGAGAGAGAGATAGAGTTTAATGTTTGAGCTTGATGACAGATGTTATGTATATGAGAACTATGTTGTATTATGATAATTGTGTTTACTTTTTTTTTTAGCTAATATTTGTATAAAAGTTTTGAGATTATATGTGATGCTTTTATTTGATTGTTTTTTATGAGATGATTATGGATTGAAATGTTTTATCGTCACATTTATTTGATTTTGGTTTGTGTTTTGTGGTTTGTGCTATTCACTCTATTTAACCTAGATAATTAGGTATTTTGGGATTTTTAATGAGTTTTACTGAGTTTAAGCTTAACGGGACATGACACCTATGTTTTTGTGAGCACTGATTATGATAAAAGTTGACATAGAGTAAGTATATTATAGGGACAAATGAGATTTTTTTGAATTTGGTGCTTTATCATTTTGTTTTTTTTTTTGTCATTTAGATTGATTAGATTAGGAGATATCTCTTTAAGACCAATTTCTCTTTCTTAGTTAATGGGACACAAGAATATTGAATTTATGACAATTAAGGATGTGCATTTGGTTGGGTTTTGTCAAAAGTGGAAACAAACTAAAAAACCAAACTTCTCTCTAAGTCTTTCTTAGTTAATAGGACACAAGAAGAGTGGATTTAAGACAATTAAGGATGTGCATTTGGTTGGTTTAATGAATTTGTTTAATAGATTGGTTGAATCAATGGAGTTTTGTTTGGACAAAGTTGAAAACTGAATCAAATTAGGTTTTGTCAAAAGTGGAAACAAACTAAAAAACCAAACTTCTAAAAAATGAATTTGTTCGAACTATGTTTAATGAATCGGGTTTAGGATCAAGTTAAATTTTATACTTGATTAAAGCCAAAAACCCATAAAATTGAACCACCAAACAAATAAATCAATTTGAAAACTATAAAATCTATGATAACTTGGTTTTGTTTCATCATGTTTGTTTTCTTTTGGACTTAAATATTTAGCCAAAAATTTTGAAATGCAATTTCTTCCAAAAACCAAACCAAACATTTTGAACAAATTGGATTGATTAAATGTTTTTGTCATATTTTGTTTTGTTAATGCACACATCTAAAGGACATTGTGACTTTTATTAAGGGTGTCTTCTTTCTCATATCTTTTCATCATTCAATAGTTGGAGTTTAAGGCATTATTGGTTTTTTTATCTATTTCTCATGTTCATTAGTTACCATCTCTTTGTTGGTGATAATGTTTTATTTTTGCAATAATCACTTAATTGTAGTTTCCTTTGTTCAATCTTGGAGGCTTTGTCACTCATGAATAGAAAGTTTTTAGCCAAGTCCTTGGTTATGTTTAGTTGGATGATGCTAAAAACTTGGTAGAAGATTGTTGCACTCAATCATAGGATGATAACACTTGGTGGGTGATGGTAGCTTGGTGTATTGTTAGGCTAGTTGCTCTCTCTTGCTTAGTTTCAAGGTCACCATTATTAATAATATCTTCATATCTAGCATTATTTACTTCTTGTCTTAGACATGGGTGTTGGTAAATTTGATGGAAGTCATTAAGAGATAGATCAGTTCTCTTGTAGAATAGAGTCTAAGATTTTGGCTTGATGCATAATTTGCTATCCTCACAATTCTTGCCTTATGGACTTGTTAGGTTACTTTTGTGTCTAGAATACTTGGTTTTTTTGCTGGGAGGATTGCCTTTGAATCTAGTGTATGTCATCTTAGTGAAGTGGTTGCAAAGGTAATTTTGTGTTTAAGAGGGAAACTTGTGGGCTTAGAAGCTAATTTGAAAGATATGATTATTCAAGATACGATGGGATGGTAGGTGGGCAATGTACAATGAAACTTAGTCGTTAATACCCTTGTATTCATCATTAACCTTGAACCAGTGGCCAACTTTTGTTTCTACAAACCACCCACATCCTCTGATTGTAGATAGCCTTCTCACCTACGACAAGTAGGATGTTGACACAGTTCAAGAGCTCCTTTGGGATACTCGACATGGAGGGTTCTCATGATGTGTTGGATTGTTCAATACCAATGCAACCTTTTAGTTTGGCTTAAGATCAAGTTGATATCTGTCCTAACCACGTTTATATATTGCTCAAATTTTTGTGATACTTCGCATGGTACTGGTGCTTGGTATAGAATATCAATGCAAGACTCAAAATGGTTATTTTTCAATGTCTTGGCTAGATTTCAAAGGTTTGTGGGAGATATAATATAACAAAATCGTCCACTAATAATCCCTTATCTTAAACTTTAGAACCTCTTCAGCCATCCACTAGTAATCCTTTTTGTTTATTCCAGTAATAAATAAAACACTTCACCAGATTCCTTTTCACCCTTATCATGCTAATAGGAGAAAAAGTTTTGGCCACTTTACCAAAGAAAGTTTACCAAATATGTCAAATATCTATCTTTCCAATAAATTGCCACTCGATGCCGTACCCATAACATCCAAACTTTATTACATTACATCTATCTTAAAAAACTTTCTAGCGCACACCTATTCATAACATCCTATTAATGTGTCTTTATCGTATAACACAAAGACCTTCCAGCTCACACTAAGCTAAAGTCCTCTTTTATCAACTCAATATTGTAATGTTACAAGCTCCTACTTTTGATCAAGAACACTCATGTCTTCTTGATGATGAGTCTCACCTATATTGGTAACACAGGTATAACCCAAATGTTATCAAGAAAGTTTTCTCTTTTATTGAAGAAATCTCTTCGATGTTTCTACCTCTTAAGCTTCAACTGTATAACTCCATCTTTTACTACAACAATTCAGATTTCTATGTTTTCTTAAAAGAATTTGAAATAACTACCTCTTTATATGTCATAATTGGGTCCATTAATGCAAAATTTTCTTTATCTTAAAGATGTAGTCTCAGAGTAGTTTTGTAAATTATTTCCTAAGTCAATTTCTTTATTTAACCAACTCAAAAGGTTATTCTTATCATTTTTTGTCAACTGTATCAGACTTAAAAAGATATCTAAATCTCTTTTCAATTTAAAGCAATATCAATTAGAACAACTTCGACCCTACCTCCAACACATCAGAGAAGCTCTTAAAGAAATTGATCAAGCAGACTCTCTACTTACTTGAGTGGCCCTCATTAAGTCTCTTCAATCAAGAAATTTCCAAAAATATTTGGTTAGATTCTCATCGAAATCCCTACAAAAAATCTTCAATAGAGCCACATTTGTTTCATCAATGAGTTTTCTTTATCTCTATCTGGCAGATTAGAAGGGAAGGCATCGTTATCACCAAGGTCTCTCAATCGGGAACAAAAAAAGCCACATGACAACAAAGATTACCCACATATGGCGTCACACGACCAACAAAGATACCAAGCTAAGCTTTTCAGCATTACCTTAAGTGCACTCCTAGAAGACATTTGGCAGTATTAGAAAATATGGATTATATTAAAAGTTGAGATCGCTTTTAGGAAATAATCGGGACACAACAAAATTATGCAAATATCATGAGGATCATGGCCACACACTTCTAAATGCAAGGCTCTCAAAACCTTAATCAAGAAACTATTGAAGGAAGGCCACCTCCAAGAGTATTGGGTAGAAGTCTCTGAATTGAATCCTTCTCTAATAAGCTTACAGGACCAAGTATCGTCGAAAAAAACTAAGAATTAGGATTGTCTATATCATCACTAGATAGAAGTAGTTCCTCTCAAAGAGCTCCACCCTAAAAATACTGGGACGAATTATGATTACCAATATGACAAGGCAACAGAAGTCTTTAGTTCCAATATCATTATGGCCCAAAGACATGCTCTCCTCTTGGCAACCCCTACGACGATGCTATAGTAATCTCAGGGATAATTACCAACGTAGAAGTTCGTTTCATGCTCATTGAAACCGGGAGCTCAATTAATATCAATTTTTTTATGCTTTTGATTGTATTAGTCGAAACTTTATCCTTTAGGTTGGATCACTCGTAGGTTTCTATGGAGAACCTTTCATTATCGCTACTCTTTTTACCTAAAATGCTATCCTTAGGAGGTCGACAATGAACACCTTCTAGATCGTCTTCTTGACCTCACACATATGCATAAAATTCAACACTCTAAGGGTGGTTTGAGTGCAAGACTTTCTACAATCAATGCGATATTACCTAAACACCATAAAAATGACAATTAAGTTATCTTTCAAACACTCCGAAAGAGAAGTTGCTAATCTTGTTTCCTCGTGTCTCTCATTTTCTCTTGATCTATCTTACTCAACCAAGCTTGTAATTGTTTCTACTGATCGAGATGAAAAAAGGAGGTCGCCATTAAGCTTTTGGTCGAATGTCTTGATGTTTTTTCTTGGGGACTCTCAAACATGTCAGGGGTAAACCCTTCAATAGCCCAACACTCTATATAGATCCAGAAGTTTCGACAATTTGACAAAAAAAACGAGTGTTTAGCATCAAAAAGCAAAAGACAATTAAAGAAGTGTCAATACTCCTTGAAGTCGGTTTCATTCGACTAGTCCGTTATCCTAAATTGTTAGAAAATTTGGTACTTGTAAAGAAAAGCAATGACAAAAGACGCATGTGTGTGGACAATACCAATCTTAACTAAACCAAGCCCAAAAGATTTATATCCTTTATCTTAAATAAATAATTTCTTGGATTTGGTTGCTGGCTTCAGATGCCTTTAGTTTTTAGATGCATTCTTAGAATACCACCAGATTAAGATGACTGAGGAAAACAAAAAAAATGCATTCATTATCGACTTCAAGACATCTTGTTCTGAAGTTAAGGCCTTTGGGTTTAAGAACTTGGGGGTAACTTATCAAAGGATGATCGCCACTGTCTTTTAGAATTAAAAAAATAAGAATCTTAAAACTTATGTGGATGATATCCTGGTGAAAATTATTTCTTTCAAGACATATCTTCAAGACGTAAAAGAAACCTTTGAGACTTGTTGAAAATTCAATCTCAAGCTCAATCCCTCAAAATACACTTTTAGCACATCCTCAGAAAAGTTTTTTAGTTATATGGTGTCAAAGGAGAAAATCCAACCAAACCCCAATAAGGTAAGAGATCTTTTAGACATGCCTTCTCCAAAGACCTCAAAGAACGTTCAATGTCTGGATGCATCGTAAGGTATAGTCATTTCATCTTCAAGTCATGAGAAAAAGCTCAACCATTATTCAAAACAAGGCCATGCTAATATGGATAGAGGACTATGAAAAATTCTTTTAGAAACTCAAGGCTTATTTATCTCATCCCCTTTTTTTAAGCAGTTTGATACTTGGGGAACCTTTATTCATCTACTTAGCAGCCTCAAGCTCAGCTGTCAGCTTTGTGTTAATCTGAGGCGACAAAGGCATGTTTCGACCAATTTATTATGTCTCTCACACTTTAAAGGATGCAAAAACAAGATATTCTCTTTGTGAAAGATGGTGCTAGCACTCATATCTACTTGACGATTACAACAGTATTTTCAATCCCACGATGCCAATGCCTATGACAAGCCTTTGAAATGTATCTTTCAGTCAACGGAAGTCTAAAAAAGATGGCGAAAATAGATCATCGAGCTCACCAAATTTGAGATTGATTTTATAACTTGATCATCCCTTAAATCTCAAGTACTTATGAATTTTTTGATTAAGGGAATTTCCCTTTAAGCAGAACTTGAGCTCTCCTTAGAAACTTTAAAGCTATTTGTGGATAGAGCATCAGGACAAGATTCATGTGGTTTCAACTTTGTTTTACTAAGTCTAGAGGATGTTAAATTAAAAGGAGAGATCAGAATCAATTTTTTAGTCACAAATAAACAAGACGAATATGAAGCTTTGATAGTTAGATTGAAATTTTTTTTAGATTTTGCGAGTCAAATACTACTAATCTTCAGTGACTCACAACTGGTTGTTAGCCAAGTCAACGGTTCGTTTGAAATTGAAGGTCTAATCCTCTAAGCATACAAGGCATTTGCACAAAAAAGTTTGATCAAAGCCTCACCTGGATCCTTTGTAAGTAAAATCAATAGGTCGACTTACTAGCCAAACTAGGGGACCCCAAGGAAGGTTTCCCCCCTCTTGAAAAACCATTAGTTGAGAAAGCGAAAGTGATAATCCTTAACCTCGAGAGGCTTACTTGTTGGATAACTCCTATGGAAGCCTACTCAAGACGGGAGCATTTTCTTATAAAAAATTAGACACAGGAAAAATCAAGAGATAACCCTAATGATATGTCCTAATTGAAGATCAATTATACTGAAAGTTTTACCTCGAGTTTTTACTTAAATGCGTTCATCTATTTGAGGTTGAAGACATCATAATGGAAATACATTTAGGAGTATGAAGTAACTATGCCTGTAGTCGTAACCTGGCTATAAAAATTATGAGACAAGGATTCTTTTGGCCTGCCATGCAAAAAGACATTGCTTTGTTTGTTAAAAGATGTGAATGATGCTAACTTCGTGCTCCCTTTCTCGACAACCGACAACCCCGATAAGAGTCGTCAATATTTCTTGGCCTATCTCTGTATGGGGCATGGACTTCTTAGGGCATTTTCCTATAGCTATAGAGGGAAGTTTCTCTTCATTACAATTAATTACTTCTCAAAGTGGATTAAAGCTAAACCTCTTGTTAACCAGATGACAATTGAAATTCATAATTTCCTTTGAGGAGATATATCTAGTCGATTTATGATTTTATCAGCTATAGTCATTGACAATACTACAATGTTCCAAGTGGAGGTATTCCAAAGCTTCTACAAGAAATACGACTGCCGCCTAAAATGTGCCTCTGTAACCTATTCTCGAACAAGTGGCTACGCAAGAGCACCAAACAAGAACTTGCTAAGGATTTTGAAATCTTGCTTGGAATGACAGTGGTTTGGATCGATGAGCTTCTTGGCGTATTATGGGCATGTCAAATCACTCTTTCCATTTCCCTTGGAGAATCCTTGTACTCTTTAGTTCATGGCTTTGAAGCTATGCTCCAAATAGAAATCAATCACTCCACTTTATGAGTCCAAACATTAAGAAAAGATCAAGACATAGTCAATGCATGGCAAACAAATGAAGCTAGAAAATGCGAGCTAAATCTTCTCAATGAGAAATGCTTTCAAACACATTAAAATAGCTCAACAGAAAGCGAAACACGAAAAAATAATTCAACAAACACATCAAAAGACGCCCTCTTAAAGTAGAGACTTTGCCCTCAGAAAATACAAGATTTCAAAGCGACAGTCAGGGTTCGATAAGTTAGTACCAAATTGGGAAGGATCATATCTCGTTAAAGAAATCATTGGACCGAATGTTTATTTACTTTAGATAGAAGATAGTATCCCACAAACTTGGAGGAAAGACCACTTGAAAATGTTTTATCCCTAAAAGGTAAAAAAAATGCTAAATGTATGAGTTAACATATTTTATTGACTCTTAATACAAGATCTATATGACTGTTCTCTTAAGCGACATAATTAAGAACCACTTACAAAATCTAATAAATATTGTAGCATCGCTTAAAGCTTGACTAGCATATTCTTGAAATCTTTTGTTACCACACAAAACGTTGAAAAGTACATAGAGAGATGGCATCCACCCCTTCTTTTACTCTTACCTCTTGAACGAAGCAACGAGAGACAAGGTTTGGACTACTTCTCATTCTTCATCATTGTTCTATTACATGAAGGCTTAGGGAAGTATACTCTTGTCTTCTCTCTTTCCTCTTATTGCAGCTACATTACATGATGGATTCAAGAAGTGTGGCCTATAAGAGCTGGTTTTTCATCCTGTCTTTTGCCACCTTAAAAAAAGTTCGACAATCACCTTCGCGCGCTTCAAATTCTTAGTAAGCTACAATACTATTGATAAATTCTTTACAACATCCTTTCAAAAAATTGACAACTTAATGGCTCCATAGGTAAATCCTCTTGTTGAAAAGATTACAAGTAACTCATCATTGCAACATGAATGATGATATGAAGAATTGAATGACCAAATGAAAATGCAAAAAAAACCTGTAAAAAACAAAGTAATGGAGGTGACTTACTACACTCACATCAGATTAAAAAACATAGGTAGGAATTCAATGTGGTCTTGGTGCCATTACTATAAGATCTCCGATCTCGCCGATTGGAAAAGAGGGAGGTAGAAGGGAAAGGAGAAGAAAGACAAAAAAGAAAGGTGAAAAGAAAAGGAGAAAGCTTTGGGAAGCCCCTTCGACGTGGATGAAGCCATTTGCCCTCGTTGTCAGAGACCATTCGTAGGACGAGCCCCCTCCGAACGAGGTTCAAATCATTGCATCAGTACCGACTTCACTGGATGCCCCAGCCGACTTCTCTCCTCCATCGTCAAAAGTGATCCCACATCTTAGTTGCTTTTCGAGCCGTCAAATACCCTCACTATTTTTTTCTCTTTGCAAGTGAAATTCCACTGTCTTCTCATAAGCTTTTTGTGCCACTTGTACTTGCATGCGCAAACATGCGCCACTTGCACCAACCCACTCGGACACACATTGACAGTGCCGACCTATGTTGACCCGCTCCAACATGTATCAACTCACGTCGACTCGGTGGACTTGTGCCACTTACGTTGACTCGCTTCGACACGCATTGACAGTGCCGACCCACTCCAACATGTGTCGACTCGCATCAACCTAGACAACCCGTGTCACTTGCGTCAACAACACTAGCTCACGTCGAACCGCTCTGACATGGAAAACTCTGCGGCTGCTCCAAAGTTTGCTAATGGTTGTTTCCCTTCGACTATATGCGGATACTAGGATCACTTATCTACTAAGAAGGGAATACTGCTGCAAATAAGATTGCACACCATGCTATTTTTGTTGATTTTCTTTGGGATTGGGGTATGCCCCTTTTCTAATCGGTAGTTTCTATTTTGATGCATGATTATTTTCAAGAAACTTCATAGGGCGTGCTTTTTATAGGCTTCAAACTTAAGAAATAATTTCTTTAAATACAATTAAATTTAAGTAAAAAGTCATTTAGTTGGTTATCTTTTGAGTTCTGGTGATTGTAATATAGGCTTTACGCAAACCTTATTCAAATAGTTTTATTTTTTTGACTTGATTTTGAAATTGAAAAAATTAGGTCCTTGTAAATATTAAAAATTCTCGAAGAAAAACCTTTATAATTGTATATAAAATTGACCCAAAAATGGTGGGAATATTGTGCTTGGTTGATTATATTGATTACTTTTATGATTTAAATATGATAAACTAATTTTGGTTGTATTATAGTCAAATATTTTGGTGTATTTTTTACTTTCCTAGTTAGATATCTTGATGTATTCCCTTTTTTGTTGATGTCAATAAGGCAAAAATAACTGCATAGTTTATTTTTTTTGTGTATGGTGCATAGAATTAGGGTATCACATTTGAATGCAGACGTAATTGCTTTAATTGATATATTGCATGGTATGTAAGTTGACTTTTCTTAATAATTAAAATGACACATATTTAGGGGAGTTCTGTCATTTGCATGATTTCTGAAGGAGTTTATATTTTTTAGTTTCATCTCACATTTTTAAGTAACTTTAATCATCAAATTAGATAAATCATTGAACATTATATATCTCCAATAAATAGATTTTGATGATAACAAATTCCAAGTAATTATGATAATCCAATGCATTCTAGTGTGCATTTTAGGTTTATGTATATAAATAGGTACTGTTTTGCATCACCATGCCTTGGAGTAGTTCTATTTTTGTGTTTGAAAGTAGAAGATCATCTTGATGCGTAAAGGGTTTGGGCAAAATAAAAATATAATTAAAAGTAATGCATATATCTAAGGGAATCTCTGTCATATTTTTACTTACATTATGAGAGAAACTTTTTCTTCAATTTAATGCCATGCACTTTGGCATTTGTAATTATAAACTATGATATTATAATTAATTTTAATGATGATAAATTCCATAAATACTTATTATAGTGATCTAATGCATTTTCCTACTATGCTTTTGAGGTTTGTTATATAGATATTTAGCATTAAACATTATCAAGACTTTAAATGGTTTGTCTTGTACATTAATGATCATCTAGATAACTCAAGGATGTGGACAAAGTGAGAATATAATGGTTAAAAGTGATGCATATATTTAGGGAGGAGCCATATGATGTATTTGTAAGTTTTTTAAGGAGTTTTGTTTTTCATTTGTTTCATCCCTTGGATTTCGATATTTAACCATTAAAATAAAGGAGATTATTAAGTAACATGTGCCATCCATAGTTATATTTGATTTTGATAATAATAATTATTATAAATATTTTTTATGACAATTTAATACATTTATTTTTTTTCAAATTTTTCTACAAATAGTATTGGACATTACCATATCTTGGAATGGTTTATTTTATGTTTGATTTTCTAGATATTAACCATAATTTTGAATTGTTTGGTTTTCAGAGTGCTAAAGGCTAGATCACTGTGAAAGAAATTCTTATGCAAAAGAAGTTAAAACATTTCATTCATCATTCATATTCATCCTCACACTCTTGCATGCTCTTGATAGTTTGGCGTCTCTCTCCTTAATCATCAAGTGCTTTGCATTGTGCTATCTTCTTGAGGTTAAATTGTTTTCTTATATATCTTTTTACTTGTTTGTAAACATCTTGACCCAATTTTTGGGTAACTTGTGTTGTGTTTCTCTCAGTTCAGAGAGTTCGTGGGTTGTGCCTTATTTCATTATCCAAAAGACTATTGATTAATTAGACCGTGCTTGATCTCAATAAAGACACTAGTAGGTTGTGCCTGATCCCAAAAAAAAAAAAAAAATATTTGTAGTTATACTTCATCTCGTTAAAAAGGATAATATTTGCATCGACTTCTCTGCATTCCTGTGTGAAAAAATGTTTACTTGTGGTGGACATAGGATGATGGTTGAACCACTATAAAAAGCTTTGCTTATGCTTTCCTTTTTATCATGTTTATTGTTTATACTTGCTTATTTGTTTGGATTGAATATCTTTGTAATAATTAAATTAAAATTAATTGAAAATTAATTAAATTTAATCCACTCTATTGGATTTGCCTATTGGTCAACACATTGGCTACCAGATTGCCTAAAAGTATTTAGGCTTTAATAAACTTTCTGTGATAAGACTTTAAATAGATTGGTCGAATGGTAGTGGGTTTTTAGATTTTTCCTTGTGAATGACGGGCACCCTTAGTGAACTTGGTTCCTTTGAGACCCAAGTGGTATTCCTATCAGCATACCTGAAGCCATTGGGGCGTATCATACAACTAAAATGATATTGGCTTTGGGTATCAAAACTGTGTATTATCTCTTGTATGCAGTCAGTCAGCACGAGAATATGTGATCAGCTTGTATAGTGTAAATCCCAGCAATTCAGCCTGCTGGGTAATCAACATAGTTAAAAGCTTCTATGTGGAGAAATATTGTGTTGTTTTTTGTGCTTTTTGCAATTCTGTATTAGAATGATTCAAGCAGCCCAAGCATCCGTAATGTGATGTTGCAGTGGGACAGACACAGAATTGATATACATGCAAAAGCTGATCATGCCAACCAATTTCTAGCCCAAACGATGAACATTTAGTATTTGTTTCTGCTATCAAACGTCATACTGCTATCGTGTAGCATCGACCTAATAAATGGATTTGCCACGCTGACTCATGTTTCAAACTGAGCTTGAAGGAACATGCATGTTGATTTTCTGTATACATTTCCAAAATGAAACCTGCCTTTTTTTGGCCGACCTTTGAAATCTAACCAGCACGGCCTTTCCACGAGGTAACGTTTGATTGTTCAGTATTTCACTTAAAATTATTATGCTTATTTTAATACAAAGATGTCTCGAGCTACTTTCCTTTTTTGAACCTAATTATATATATCTACTGTTTTTTATTTTCAGCGTTATCTTTTGTGAGGCTGTTGCTATCTATGGCGTTATTGTTGCCATCATTCTGCAAACCAAACAAGAAAACGTGGGAAAATCTCAGATTTATGCGTCAGGTTCTCTGAGGGCTGGTTGCGCCATCTTTGCTTCCGGCTTAATTGTTGGTTTTGCAAACCTTGCTTGTGGGTATGCTTGTAATCCTTGGAGCTCATGATGTTTGTATCCTGATTTTACATTTTTGAAATAATTTTGTATATTTTGTCAGATTTGCAATGTTTCTGAAGCAGGGTTTGCGTTGGAATTGTTGGGAGTAGCTGTGCTCTTTCCGATGCTCAAAACTCATCTATTTTCATCAAGATTTTGGTGATCGAGATATTTGGCAGTGCACTTGGTCTGTTTGGTGTGATTGTGGGCACTATCCTGTCATCGCAGGCGACATGGCCACCAAAAACTGGATGATCTTCCACTCGTGCATATGCAACCTTTGTAAGTAGTACAATTAGTTGTTATGTACGCTTAATATAATTTTTAACATATATAACGTAACATAGGAAGACCATGACGATTATTACAACATTAGGAAGCTTTATTCTGATGAGCCAAATGGATTCTAATTGGCTTCTGTGGTTACTGATTTGCCCTGCTCCAACAACGCCCGAAAGGAGTGGGGGATCCAATCAAGGCACAGGGGAATAAGTGGTTACCATATCAATCAAATTGCAGTAAGAGGAGCCTCCTGGCTGCATCGCCCTGCGGGCCTTCTCGCTCAATTCCTGCACCCTCTGCTTCATTCCATCCCATTGTCCCTTATCCACCAACCTCCGCACGGCCTTCTCCACATCTCCACTCCTCACCACTGTCTCCTGTGCCTTTCGCCAACCCACCACAGTATTCACCCCAACCGCCACACCGATCTTCAGGATCTCCACAATCAGTTTCTCGTTCACGAATTGGTCGCCAAAATGGGGCCACGTCACCATGGGCATGCCGGCCAACACCGCCTCCATTGTGGAGTTCCACCCGCAATGCGTCATGAAACCGCCCACCGCCGGGTGGCCGAGGATCGTCGCCTGTGGGGCCCATCCCCGTATTATTAGTCCCCTTCCTTTCATCCTTTCCTCGAAACCATCGCCGTCGGTAAGCCACTTCTCCATTTCCAATGCCTGCTCACCGGCCTTGATCACCCAGATAAATGGTTGGTCTGCAGCCTCCAGGCCCATGCCGATCTCCACGAGCTGCGTAAATCCAGTTTGCACCAAGCTCCCAAAACTGACGTAAATCACCGATCCGGGTTTCTTCGAGTCGAGCCACTTTATGCACCAGTCCTCGTCAATGGAGGACTTGTTCCCCCGGCCGAACGTGCCTTCTTCGCTCACATTCGAGAGGAACACCGGACCCACGGTCCACACCTTCTTCCCAATGGCTTTTTCACACCATTCTCGGTATCCCGGTTCAAACTCGTCGAAGCTATTCACCATCACGCCATCGGAGGCGGCCTCAGCCGCCACCATCTCGTCGTTGTACTTTCTGGCGCTGAAGAAGGTTTTGAAACTCGGCAATTGGCCGCGGCTCAACTCGACTCGGTGGGGAAAGTCGGGAAGCACGAAAGCCTTGTCGTCATCTATGGCATCTGTTTGCTCGAGAAGCTGATGCTCGCGGACAACGTGTACGCAGAGGAGCGCGATGCAGCCGAAACCGTGGAAGAAGAGGCGCGGTATATGGAGCTCGAGCGCGATGTCGATGGTCCACGCGTGAAAGCGGTCTGAGACAATGCAGGACGGAGGAGGGGAGCAGACTTGGAGGTGTTGTTCCAGCGGCTCACGGAGGGCTTTGCAGGCGTCGAGGAAGTTGTGAGCAAGGTCGCGGGAGGGGAGGAGGTCAGCATTCTCGCATCCATCGGGGAGGCCGAACTTTGCTGTGGGAAAGGTGAGGGAGAGGAAACGTATTGGGAGGGAGGAGTGGGCGATGGCGTCGATGATGTCCGAGATGCGGGCGGCGTTGACGGGAGTGGTGACAATGGTGACGACGGCGGCGGCGCGGTCGGCGAGGAGGTGGGCCATGTCGATCATCGGGATCATGTGGCCGGGGGCCATGAGGGGGACCAGGACGAAATGCGGCCGACGAAGCCACTTGTTCTCGTTTTGGGAGCCTAAGAAATAACAGCTCGCTGGCGATTGACCATCGGAAGCCATTGTTTTCTAATCAAACTGCTTTGTCAGATGTGAGCAAGGAGGATAGGAACAATGCGGCCATGGCAGCTGGATTTAAGGCGTTGATGAAACGGCCTCTTGTTGTTCTTGCTCGTCGGCAAGTACAAAGCTACAAAGAGTGGAGTCCAATACATTCTTGATGCATGAAACTGCGACTCCTTGGCCGACTCGTTGTCGACGTTTGAGACATAATTAAAAAAAAAACACAAACCAATAAAATTTCCATTGGAAAAAAAAATATGGAAAGGTGAAGCTATACGAAGTGTGAATTAAATAATATAATATATCATACAATATATTATAATGTATATATTTATATATAAGTAATAAATAAAAAAAATAAAAATCATAAATATATAACATTATCTTAAATAAAATATATGAAATTAAGATATATATAGTGTTGATTTTTATAGAGATTCATTAGAATTTTTATGATGACAATGTCTTGTCTTTATATGTCTTTCGATAATTATGATTTTTTTATCATGTTGAAGCCTTCTTTGTGTTTTGATTAGATAATATTGTTACTTATTTCTTTGCTTGTAGAGTTTCCAAATGGGGTTTAATATAAAGAAGGAGAATGCTCTTCTCGTGAGATGATTTTGTTATTTAAAATGTGAATTTCTAATTTTATAGGTTTCAACATTATTTGAGTTTTTATCTCACAAACATATATATATGAATGTTATCTTTAATGTTTGTCATTGATGTTATCTTCTAATATTTTTTTGACAATATTGTCAATTTTTGTCATGACCTCATGACCAATGACATGATTAAAAAATACATTTATAATAGATAATATTTATATTTATCTAAATGTATATTATATATATGTATACATTTTAATTTTTATAAAAATTAAAATTTATTATTTTTTTTGTAGTATTAAAGCAGTAGAAAGGCTAAAAAAATTAGAGCAAGTCAAATGCCTAAAAGCAAAAAAAAAGAAGTTAAAACAGTAAAAGAAAATTGTCTAGTCTTAAGCATTGTTTTTAAGTAAATTGAATCTTATTTAGTTTAGTTAGACCCATGTAATATTTAGATGATAAATTTTAGTAGTACGAGACTCTAAGTTGGTGTTGGTTATTCGAACAAGATAATTTATCATTATATTATTCTTTTTGAATATCTGTTGTATCTGAATTATTTTGAGGTTTATGAACTCTTTGATAAGTTGAATGTTGTTATGCATTTTTTAAGGAATAGATATTTTTATCCTATATGTTTAAGATTATTTGTTAGTTCAATTTCACCCAAAGATTGTAACACTCAAATGTCTGCAACGTTGAAGTCTCAAAAGTAATTCCTTGGAATGCTACTCACTGGGAGCTTGATCTCCCTAAAAAAGTGCCGAGTTGGGGAGTTTTCAAATTACCCAACAAATGAGAGAAGGTATTCCTTGGTTACTCCTCTTTTTAACAGTTTTTTAGGACCCCTTGTACATATTAAAGTAATATATGTTTTAATGTTTTATAAAGTATTTTTAGTTTTTAATCATAAATAAAGTGTTATATCTATGTATTTGTTTTATTCAAATATCAATTCTGTTATAAAAGCAA
Organism: Vanilla planifolia; assembly: GCA_023846275.1. Taxonomy (NCBI): domain Eukaryota; kingdom Viridiplantae; phylum Streptophyta; class Magnoliopsida; order Asparagales; family Orchidaceae; genus Vanilla; species Vanilla planifolia. Next base: position 17,479,457 of record CM043866.1, on the reverse strand, counting down.
TAGAAATATATATATATATATATATATATATATATTTCTATTGCTTATATAACACAATTGATATTTGAATAAAACTATATATATAAAGAATCGGAGATGAAGCCGAAGGCAAACGTTGAGCCGTCACAGAAATTACTATACAGAAAAAAAGGTATTAGTTTACATTTATAATGTATTATACATATTAGATATTTTATGTTTGTTAAAATTATATGTTCAAAATTATTTTATGAATTTATAATTGGCTCATACCATTTTTTCTTTTAAAGTGTTTTCACAATACAGATATTATTATTATTATTATTATTATTATTACTATTTTATATTATATATTTAAATTTTATTATTTAGTTAAGAATGAGCCATTGTTTCCTGTACGATGGAGCACAATTTCCCTTTTTTGTTTAAGTTTTTGATGTTTTGATATTTTTTTTTTTGGTATTTCATTTTATATAATGTTGATTGTACTGGATGACGATGACCAATGCTTGGAGAATGATTTATCTATACTCTGGCTTATTTGAATGGTATTGTTGCCTGCTCAAACAACAAAATGATATTTTTTAAGAAATTTAAAAAATTAAATAATTTATTTTTAAACGTGTATTTTTAAACTTCTTTTCCCAGTCAATTCATTCTTTTACTCAAATTAAGCAAGAAAATCCTTACAATTCCCTTCAAAACAAGGCAATGTCAGAACTCTGATCGGCTAGTCAACACAATGTTAAAACATACTAAATTAATTATTGAATTATGACATAATAATGATATTTCGATTGTATTAATTTACCAAATTTATGTTTTAATAATATATATGATGCTCTAATTTATCTTGTATACCTAAAAGTCAAAATTAGTTATTTGACACCAAAATTGATTCAAACTTGAGCCATAATATTATAGTGATTTTGTATAAATACATCGTTCATATAGGACATATTTTTAGTGTTATGGAACTAAGTTATGAATCTTATGATTCGAATCAAAATTTAACCTAGTTTTTAAGATTTCATATTAAATATCCTTCATTTGATCAATTTAATTAATTGCTTAGGTTCAAGAGATACAACCAAATCCTTCGAAAAATTAAGCTTATTTTATATCTCAAATTTTAATGCAATTAGTTCATAAAACTATGGTTCTAATGATGTAAATTGTTATTTGAGTTCATATTTTAACCATGATTATATGAATGCAATTCAAATCATATGCAAATGAAAGAAATCATTACCGTGCATGCATAAGTTTATTAAATAATAAGATAAACATCAAACCATAATCTTTACATGAATAGTAAAAGAAGATGAAACAAAAACTATATATATATATATATATATATATATATATATATATTGTCATCTAATATCTATCGTTTTCTTTTAAGAATTTAAAAAATCATTATTTTATAAAATTTTCTTTATTTTGAAAACTTTTTGGCATAAGTAGAATGAAAATTTTAAAACCAAATGAATATGTAGTAATAATAAATCTACATTTTTTTTAAGAAAAGATCACATAAAATAATTTTTGCAATGAAAATATAGTTACCCCTCATCAGTAGTTATCAAATTTTGGTGTCACATTATCATTTTCATTTTTTTAGATATATGCAATAATGAAACCATCTTTCTAAAAGAAAGTTTTTTACTTAAATATTTTCTTTTTAAATCACTGTGAAAGAGAATGAAAATATTTTTTTAACAAATTAACTTTTAAACAAAAATTTAAAACATAAGTTCTTAATATAATTTTACAATAACTAAAAGTTATATCACTTATTATTACATATTTTTTCTCTCGTAATAAAATAAAAAAAAACTCAACACATATATTGAATCACATCTTCTAGTGGTATTATTCATGCCTAGCCCTCAGTACTTTATTGTAGACTCATATAATTCCTTATTTTATCTTAAAAATATTATGCTAAAATAAACATTAGTCAATTGACATTTGTTTAATAACAAAACATACACATATATTTAAACAAATAATATTGAGGTAGATGCATGCATAGTCAATAATAAGAATATAAAGAAATGAAAGCATTTGAATGATAACATATAAGATAAATGGTCCTAATGTTATTAATCGTAATGAAATAAAAGCATGTTTGTTCTTAATTTTTTATTGTCTTATACATTTACTCATTATGTTAACTATTTATCTTCTTTAGGATTTGGTTTGGTCAAAGGTATTTTATATTAATTGTGTATATTTAGGAACATATTATTCTATATTTAAATAGTCCAGATATAATGACCTTTTTTCTTGCCTTTGCAACTCATTATGGAATGCATTATTGCCTTTTAGGTCTACCATTCATCGTAATTTTAGCAAAAAACGTTTTCCTTCCGTTTCCAATTCTTATTTCTCTTCTCTTTTTCTTTCATAATCTTTTTTTTATTTTTTTTTGCTACCATAACCATGATAATTTTACTCATTTCCTTATCATTTCTTATTTCATGAAAAAGATATAAATAAAATAAATATTGTTTAGTATGTTATAATCTTATATAAAAATCAAGCATATGGCAAAGCATTCACAAAATCAATTATCAATCGTCCTCAAATAACCATAAAACTATCTCTTAAATTTCTATTCAAATAACATGCAACATACATTAAACATTAAGCCAACATTTGACATCTTTAAATCTATGTTTTCTTCAAATTATTAAGGCTTTTATCCTATATTATACAATACATCAAATATATACATGTAATATAAACTTTCTTACCTTTCAATCCAAGTAGTAGTCATAACATACATGCAAGCAATTTCAATAACAAAAGAATTCAACAACTTTCATTTGAAATAATTAAAAATCTTCGCAATACCCTTTTCAATTAGTATCACAACATTCTTCCACCATTCCAATAACAAATATATAAAAGCATATCGAATTCTTGCCAGAAAACAAAATTTTTTTATAGCCTCTAACCAACAGGTATTAAATAGCAAATATATACATGTTGAATAATATTTCATACCTCTTTTCTTCATTTGTGTAGTGGTCGCACGAAAGCTTAAAATTTTTTGCAAAACACACCTTCTTTTGCTCTCTTCTTCTTTATATAGCTCTTAGTCAAATGTTATACCTCTCAATTCTCATAAACATTTTTAATTCATAGCCAATACTTTATTTATATTTATTATTATTATTATTATTATTATTATTATTATTATTATTATTATTATTATTATTATTATTATTATTTACCTTCTTGACTTTCCAAATTTTTTCAAAAATTATGTCATTTCATATGGATGCATTTTTTACTTTATAACCTCTTATTTACAAGAGGATTAAACTTGCCCCCAAGATAGTTTTTTGTCGTTCACTGTTTCAAATTTTAAAATATGTTCGATTTCTACAAAATGTATATGTATGGTCACTAGATTTATATCATACATTTCTCAACTTTTTCAAATCTACCTTTATTCATTCTTAGTATACTATTATGATTTTCTTATTATACTAGTTTGATAATACCATTCTCTTATGTCATACGAATGATTTCGTTTATGATACTTGTCTTCAATTTATTATACTATACTATATGACATCCTTTAATTAATTATTTTTAGATATTATCAATAATCATACTGTATGATATTACTTGTATTGCTTATATAATTTATTGTTTATATCTTTTACTAAGTTATAACTAATGATAGTCATATATATTATACCCTTATATCCTTATCATATTGATACAATTAATTTATCATACTATATAATCAATCTAAGATATCTTGCTTTTAAATGTTTTCACACTTAACACACTTTATTTTCTTTCATGTAATCATATTATATAATATACTTCTATAGTACTATGCAATATAATATTTGTATGGATCCTTATAAACATTATCATTTTGATACACTTATCCTATAATACTTATATAATTGGGTGATGTGTTCCACACCATGTCATACTTGTGCATTAGTATCTTTTGTACTGTACAATATTATGTTATTTGTATTGATTATTTGCTCTCATATATTAACAACCTAGTACAATGTTATATCTGTCTTGTACAATATTCAACTTATTTTTGTGTGTATTCACATTTATCCCACATTATTCATTCTCTTGTTTAATCATAATATATGATACTTTACGATTATACTATGCAGTTGATCCCTTCCTTAACTTGTCAAAATTTTTTAACCCATAATAACTTACTACGCTTTATTGTACTCACACTTTGACTTAATCATACTTGTATGACACAATCTTATATAACAAATCTATTCATCTAATTAATTTTCTCGCTCATTCTTATCAAACAATATTGTGATATTATATTATACAATAACTTAAAATCGTAAAATGTTATTAAATTTTTTTTAAAAAATTAATAAATCTTTTAAAATATATTTAGATCAAAATCATTATTTTATAACTCTTTTTTTAATATTATCAACCATTTTTAATATTATTATTTTTAATATCATATGATTTAAATTTATTAAAATTATTTGCCCCCTTTTTAAAATGTTATAAGATAAATTAAGGTCAATTGTGACATTTCTTGCATTATGGATGGAAGGGTGGGGATTGGTATCATTAGTCAAAAACTTGGAAGGGTATCTCCTTCAAGCCATGTGGAAAGGGGAATATTCTTGCTACTATTGTCATGGAAGAATGTGTTTTTTTACCATTGATCTCTTATTGAAATATTTTCCTCCTTCGTGTAATATTTAGCTTGAATAAGACTTTGCGGTAATCATTAACAAATTCATCGTCTTACTCAATGAGAAAGACATTGGATTTTGCTTCCTCCAATCATCTTTTACTTTGCAAATATTTACATGGTTCCTAATTTCTCATGTTCTAAGGGAATACAACACTATGGTCCACTAGGTGACGAACTGCCTTATTTTGTGATTGTATTTGGGCCAAGGATATGCCCTTATTGACTAATCTTGGCTTTATTTTTTATGACAATCACTTATATGGTTCTCCTTAAAGCTTGTTAATATATGGCATATACTTATCCCATTTCAAAAAAAAGTAACCTTTTATAATAATAGGCTAGACAATTATTGTAAATGTTTTATTTTTATTGTTATTTTATAATTATTATATAATATAATGTCTTTTATATTAGTAATTTCTATAATAGTGATGCCTTCACCATTTTAAAGTAGTTCTTAGTCATAAAATATCTTTGCTTCTAATCTACTTATGAGATTTAAAAAGGCGACACGCCTTTTATCAAATGTTATGAAAAGGTTGCAAAGCTTATCTCGTTTCACACCTTATAATAATAGCAATTTAACTCTTTAGTCTCTTTGTGTGTTTTAAAGAGTTTATAAAAATATTATGATTATAATAACATGTAACTATCATCAGAGGAATGTAAAAATAATTATCCAAATTAATAAGATAGAAGAAGAACTATATATAGGTTATGAGTCAAACAGAAAATCTTACATCATAAGAGCGGTGCGGGTGACAACTTGTGATTTGTTCTTTATAATGATTATCTTGACAACAGTTTCATCCATAAAAAATCGTAAGTTGCAATTCGTTTTTTTATTTTTTAATTAAATTTATAAAAACTTATACATTTGATAACCATATGAATCACAGAGTGATGATATTAAGAGTGGATCATATCGAGACTTTTTAAAGTATTCATTTAGTTATTGTGATATATAATTATGAATTCTTAATCCATTGATTATTCAATTTGTGAAAATAATAATATCGGGTATAAAACTTGGACTCTATTTGTTAAATAGCTTTTAAACTTATGTTCTAAAAGTTTATTTTTAAAAATTAAAAAAGATATTTATCTGATCATTTTTTAAAATATATATTTTTAATTCAAAATGTTAAAAAAAATAATATAAAAAATAAAAGATAATTTAATTTTTTTAACAATGATGCAAAATACTTTTTTTATAAAAAAAAAAAACTTATTTTAGTCATTTTGTTAAATATTTATTGAAATATATTTATTAAACATATAATTTTTTAATAATATTAAAAACAATATATTATTAAGTTAATATTTAATAATAATTTTAACAAATAAAGTCTTAAATACACATTTCTTGTCCTTTCAGATTAATAATATATATTAATTATGTATTTTTTTCAAGAAGAACATTAAAGTATTGTTTGTTAATCAACAATGAGCCATTCGCTCTTCTTTTTCTTGTCCATCTCAAAATTTTCAAACTCTTTTTTAAGTTTGGAAAATAAAAAATAATATCATGTTTAACTACATTACTGATTTTAATATTTTTTTATTCTTGCATATATTTGAACAGAAAGAATTTTTCTAAATATAATATTTTCTGATAGATTGTTACTCATATGGAACGGACACGTTGCGATAGTATATCGTCCTTTTCAAGCCAACTTACCCCCATTTATTTTACATGCAGGTGTCGCTTGGCCACCTACCATTACCGTAGGATCGAGGACGGTGGATTTTTTTTTTTTTTTCATTTTTAAAAAAACTAAGAATTCTTAGAAGGACATTATATAAAAATCATTCATTAAAAATATTAGTAGATGCAAGCAGAATTAGAGTTTTTAAATAAGAAATAGTTGATATATTTTTTGAACTTCATGATACGAACATTGGTAAAAAGGTCAATTTGCATCAAATGTACCCCAAATCATAACCCCATTTATGCTCTTCTTGATAGCAATGAGTTAAAAAAAGATTCAAGAAAAAAAATTAATAATAAAATTTTTATATATCATTTTACATAAAATATAAGTTTTGATAAAAAAAAAAAAGGGAATCTTCATTACAAATACCCCAAATCATCCCATTTAAGTTCTTCATGATAGCAATGAATTAAAAAAGAGTGTTTGAAAAACAAAATAATAATAAAATTTTAAAAAAATTATTTTACATAAAATATAATTTTTGAGAAAAAAAAAATCTTCATTACAAATGAAGTTGAAAAGATAAGAGTTATTAAAGAGAACTTTAATAAAATATTCTTAACATAATTATGAGATTGTTTAGTAAAAAATTAATGATTTTTGAAAGACCAAAGTTGTCTTTTAAAATTTTGTCATTTGACTTGATAACTTTTAATTTTTTTTGTAGAATGATACTTTTTGTTTGTATTAATAATTTTTATTTATACATTGTTTCATTTGTATTTTCAAGAGATCACCCATACTTTTTTTTCTAGTTACAAATGATGGTCAATGACGATTGTGATTTAACTAGTAAACTATGATGATGGTACATGTTGATCAACCATGACAATGGTTAAAGGTGGTTTACAATAGTAGCGATCGATGGCTGTGACATGCAATGTTCATTGATGGTCACAGGGATGGGTTGTAGCAATTTCCTTGCTAATAAATGTTTGCGTTAAGTGGTGTTCAACAATGGTTGGAGACAAGTGGCAATTGAAGACATTTGACAACATCATTGATTGTAAGCTATGGATGGGGATCAACGAGGAGTGGAGTTGGTAAATAGTGTTAATGCTTAATAGTGGTGATTAAGATAGCAATTGACACTATTTAGTAATAGTATGATGAGGTTATAGGTAGTGGTCATGTTAATTGTGGTGGGGATCTTTGGGACTAGGTGTTTGACAGTGGGCAAGATGTGACAAAAGTGGTCAATAGATAGAAATTGATAATGATTGACAATGGGTGGCAGTTAGCATGGTTAATGATTTTTAGCAAGAGATCAATTAGTGCTGGTCAACAGCTGATGATCAATAATGGTTGGTGACTAATGGTTGTCTAAGAGTGGTGGTGGTGATGGTGGTCAACAATAAGGACGATCACGAGCAGCAACACCAATGTTCAATGAAGAAAGATTGATGGTTGTAAGATTATAAGATGTTATGAAAATCAAATATTATAATATTAAAAAATTAAAAGATGTCTAACTTCTAAAAAATTGTCAATCTTATTGAGTTGTAAAAGTTTTCTTTTAAGAATTTCTAAATACTTATTGATATTAGATGTTAGTAGATATCGTCAAACAAATATTTGTCTTTTATATTAGATCTTTAAAAAACATGGCATGTCTACCAATCAAAGACCATTACATTTCCACCCTATCAAACAATTTTGGTAAAGAATTTATGCTTTGTTAATTTTAAAGTTTTTTTCATTGCAAAACTCACCACGTTGTATTTGGATGAAATCTTATTTTAGAGACTACATATTGGCCACATGTGATGGAACTCACTTGAGGTCTTTTATTTTTTTTTTTAAAACAAAACTTATAATACACAATTTAGTATCTATGATAATTATATATTTTATTTTATCCACATTTAAAAAGCTAAAGTTTAATTTAATTCTCATAAGTCATTTTATTTCAAAATATAATATCTCAATTATAGTTTATCAAGCAACATTGGACTTTTGATGCATCATTTTAGCATAATTAATCTCATTGTGTTTTACATCTCATTATATTTCCATCATAATTATTGATCTCCACCATACATTATTGCAAGAGATTAAAACATTTTTAAAAAAACAAAAAATGAGAGAACCTTTAAGTATACCCAAAAAAATTTAAAGAGTTAATCCCATGATTTTAAATATTAGTTTAGTTTAATAAAATAAAAATATTTTTAATAAAAAATATTTTTATTAACTCGTGTCAAAAGATTTAACAAAAGCTATTTATTCTTTAAACCTTAAGACACTATTATTTTGTTTGGTTTGCAAAAAGATCATTTTATTCTTGAAAAATATAATTATTATTTTTAAAATCGATTCAAACATATTTTAAATAAATACCTTTTAACATAATTGCTCATAAACTTTGTTCAAAGTCAACATTATAATATTAAGTGTTAAAAAAAATTATTTCGACAGCATCAAAACAAATCATAAAAAATATGAACTAATTTAAAGCAATATTAATATTTAAATAGATTTCACAGTTATCAAAATTATAAAATATCAAACAGATCTTGAACATTAATTTGGATGTTCTTTTTTTGGATCGCTACAAAACATTTTGACAAAAAATAAAGCAAATAAAAATTAAAAAATTTCTGTACAAAAGTATTTTTTTAAGATTTGATATTTTTTGAAAAAATAAATAAAAAAACTCAGTAGGGTGTTTGGGGTTTATTGGAAGGTTAGCGGTTGGCTGTTTGAGGGAATGAAAAACAATTGGAACGAAAGCGGCAGATCGAGCGATAGAAAGAAAGAAAGTAATCGGCAATAATTAACGACGGCGGCGGAGGAAGAAGGTCAACGGAAGCCTTGCCATCGGGACAGGTGAGCGGCTTTGGTGATTTTATTAAAGTTTATTCTGCGTCGAAGAATTGGTAGACACATTCGTAGGTTTCGTACACAGCTTCGCTTGCTTCTTTAAAAAGCCTCGGGCCATGCATACCGCTTCCAGAAGCAGAAAAGAGAAACTCAGTTGGCCTCGGCCCTCTTCTTCTTACTTAAGTCGAGTCGTTCACCCCATCAAGGTCGACGAACTCAGCTGCACAGATTTGAGATCCGAGGTCAGTCGAATCTCACCAAAAAATGCTTTTTTCTTACCGTATCTGTTTTTCCTTTCTCATTTCTGAGACTGAGCTTACCTTCTCGCAGTTGCAACGATGGCAGAATCAAAGCAAGGCTCTGCGTCCCCCTCAAGGAATCTCCCTGACTTCAAGCAATCGGTCAAGCTCAAATACGTGAAGCTGGGTTACCACTATCTCATCACCCACGCCATGTACGTCTTCCTAACCCCGATGGTCGGAGTATTAGCTGCCCAAGCCTCCACCTTCTCCTTGCAAGACCTTTTTTACCTATGGGACCGTCTTCGCTTCAATCTCATCTCAGTCGTTCTCTGCTCCACCCTGCTTGTCTTCCTCTCTACTCTTTACTTCTTCAGCCGCCCCAAGCCTGTCTACCTGGTCGACTTCGGCTGCTACAAACCCGAGGATGCCCGGAAATGCACGCGCCAAAGATTCGTGGATCTGTCTCGGCTCACGGGTACGTTCACACAAGAAAACCTCGAGTTCCAGAGAAGGATCGTCGAAAGATCCGGCCTTGGGGAAGATTCTTACCTTCCCAAGGCAGTCATGAATGTTCCACCCAATCCTTCCATGGCCGAAGCCAGGAAGGAGGCCGAGGCCGTCATGTTCGGTGCAATCGATGAGCTTTTCGCGAAGACGAACATCAAGCCCAAGGATGTTGGAATTCTGATTGTGAACTGCAGCCTTTTCAATCCGACTCCTTCGCTCTCCGCCATGGTCGTAAACCACTACAAGCTTAGAGGAAACATTGCAAGCTATAACCTTGGAGGGATGGGCTGCAGTGCCGGGCTGATCTCTATTGATCTCGCAAAGCAGCTCCTTCAGGTCTGCCCGGATTCCTATGCGTTGGTAGTCAGCATGGAGAACATCACGTTGAACTGGTATTTCGGCAACAACCGATCCATGCTCGTCTCGAACTGTCTCTTCCGCATGGGCGGAGCTGCAATCCTTCTGTCAAACAAGCGATCCGACCGCCGTCGATCCAAGTACCAGTTGATCCATACGGTTCGAACCCACAAAGGAGCCGACGAGAAATGTTACTGCTGTGTGAAGCAGGAAGAAGACGCCAACGGAAAGATTGGAGTTTCCCTTTCGAAGGATCTCATGGAAGTTGCCGGCAATGCTCTGAAGACCAACATCACAACGTTGGCCCCTCTTGTGCTTCCCATGTCCGAGCAGCTGCTCTTCTTTGCCACGCTCGTGGGGAGAAAGCTGCTGAAGATGAAGATTAAACCGTATATCCCAGACTTCAAGCTTGCCTTCGAGCATTTCTGCATCCATGCGGGTGGAAGGGCTGTGTTGGATGAGCTGGAGAAGAACTTGCAGCTCTCTGAGTGGCATATGGAGCCTTCGAGGATGACACTTTATAGATTTGGGAACACTTCGAGCAGCTCCCTTTGGTATGAATTGGCTTATACTGAGGCCAAGGGACGCATGAAGAAGAAGGATAGGATTTGGCAGATCGCGTTCGGTTCTGGCTTTAAGTGTAATAGCGCGGTGTGGAAGTGTTTAAGGAGTGTGAATCCGGCCAAGGAAAAGAACCCTTGGATGGATGAAATCCACCGTTTTCCGGTCACGGTTCCAAGGATTGCCGCGCTCAGCTCTTGAAGCTTGAACTTGGAATAGCTGCAGAAGACTCTGATTCGTATACATTTCAATGATTTGGTCCGCTGGTGATTTACCGATTATGTCTGCTTTGCTTTTTTAAGTCACCTATTATTGACATTTGTAGTGATAAACTTAATCTTTTTTAAAATATTTTCTATCATTAAAGGATATATTAGTTACAAATATATATAATGATGCAGATGATTTATATTCTCAATATATTTTCACCATTTGAAAATATATCGTTTTCAATATAGTTGTTCATAAAATTTTTTCCCAAATTTGTAAATTCTTTTGTTATATTGGTGACAAACATTGCTCAGCATCTCTCAAAAATAAAAAAAATTTAATATGATCTATTGAGTATTATTAAAAATCTAAATTTAATAACAGAATTTTCAGTTAATAATCTCTCATCTACTAATATCCTCATAAATAACCACTTTTTTTCTTTATCAGCATACCTAATCAATTCATAGTTGATCAACAATCTCCTTATATTATCAATCTTGTAGTTCAACAATCAGATGATGTACGAGCATGTGAAAACTTTAATAGATGTTCTACACTTGTCAATTCAAATTAAGTTGATGCAAACATATAACTATATCCTTCATCATCTAGTTCGAAGCAACATTATTATAATGATACTTGCATCTCAAACAAACATATTTTCTTTTGAATAATCAAATTATAACTTCTGAGTTAGGTTATGTTAAATTATTAATCTTTTAACTAGTTTAACTCTATTCAAGGGTGAAACAAATATAAATTAATGAGTCTATAATACTAGAAGAAATGTATGATAATCATGAGTATTTTAGTCATATTAAAATTTATTCTTTTAACTTGGGTTGAGGAGGGGTTTAGATCTAACTCTTATTATTATATATAATATAAAAGCAAATATGTAACTAACAAATTGATTAAAGTTAAATAAATAACATCATTGTATTATTACTTTGTGAATTTTTTTCTTACATCATGTTGAGAGAAAAAGGCATGAATAACATATTACAAATGTTATTTTTTGTGCTGTTGGATTCCTACAATATGCAAACTATTACATGGTAATTTATACATTTCATTAATTGCTCATTTTAAATATTTTGTTAATCATTATGTGTGTTTTCATACATCAAAGGCTTGAGTATATCATTTTTTGTGGCCTATGGACTAATATGTGTCTTAAAAACTCAAATATTTTTATATTTCTATTATCTTAATGCTTATTCGTATCTTAACATAAATGATGGATTTCAAAAAATCTTAATTGTACTCTATTTTTGTTATATAACAGAAAAACTTTATTCTTATTTGTCATTTACTAAAACTTTATAAAATGTTATGAAGCATGCTCAAGTTTTGTTAATATTTTTTTATTACTCTTGTTACATGACAACTAAAAATTCTATATGTCCATTAACATTATTGATTTTGGATTATCCATTGGATCTTTTGACAATTTACTAGACTAAATTGTTTTCATTGTAATAACATTGTCATTTATATCTACAAGCTATGCGTACACTTATTTTCATTTAAAAAAACATGATTATATTGTTTTAGTGATAACTAAAAAGTAAGTCAATATTGAGTAAAATTACAACAAGAAATAGTTTTGATGTGAATTATGAGCTCTCAAAAATATAATAGATATTTTATTGAGAATTTAAGAGGAGATCACATAATTGTTTGTGTGTGTATATAGTAAGAGAGAGAAGGAGAGAGTTAGCGAGAGAGAAATAAAAAGCTTGAGATTCTCACAATTAAAAATGATTATAGAAGTAGAGAGAATATCGTGGTTTAAAAAATACAAATAGAGAAAAAAATAAAGAAAAGACTCTTATAAGTGAAGTATAGATATATTGAATTGAATCTAATTAGATTGATGCATTATTGTGAACTTGATGCTTTAGGGTCTATTACATTTGATAAAATTGATAATATAAGATGAGATTATTTTTGCATGCAGAGAACTACAATTTTCATTCAATTGTGATAATTTAATCATTTGAGACTAACATTTATCTTTTATTTATATAATTAGTTTTTGCTAGAATAAGAGTTTAATTATAACCATCATCATAAAGAGTTTGACAAACATTGATGATGTGATAATGATAGTTCTTACAATCAAACTTTTCATAATTTAAAATAATGAATAAAAAGTTCATGTTTCTAGCTCTTATCCAATGTAGTTGGATACTTACTAAGAGTTTGGCTTTCACTTGGTGGCTTCGAGGATTTTATCTCCAAGAGCTAGGCATGAGTCACTAAAATTTATCACACAACGACAATTTGGTTTAATTATTAAGATTTAATAAGTGAAATTTTGCATCTTAACATAACAAAATCAAAATTAAGAATTCAAAAGAATTATCATTAGCAAATCAACTAACATAGAAAATTATGTAAAGATAACTAATAAATATTATTTCACTCGATGAATTGTAAACAAGTGCTATAATTAAAAGTCTTGAAATAATCATTATTTGAGTAAAACTTTATTCTCATTTGCATTCAATTTTACTTGATTAACCACACATTAGCACTTCAATGTATAATTTAAATTAATTGCTTCATTTCTTTGTTCATTGATAACCTTACTTCTAAGAAACAATGAAGGCCTTCCTAGATGTCTAGAGTTGTCAAAGGATGATGATGTGTTCGTGAGTTTGCTTGACCTTATTTAATATAGATTTTGTATGATAACAAACAATTGCTTCGATGAGTTGTTTTCAACTACAGAAACCTTTAATATCGAGCAATGGGTAGCTTCTGTTGTTCGCTTCTTTCATCAAACCATAGAAAGCCATAAGTGAACAATAAGCAAGCCCATTTATTTCAGTCGGGTCCATTGAATTTATTCGTTGATGCTCTGAAGGCCCGCTCACCTCGATGCTCGAACTGCGTAACGGGTAATGGCACGAGAAGAATCTCGAAGTAAACAACATCCCATCAGTACAGATGTCCTCCTCTCTTAAGATTTGTTTGCCAATGACGTTTAAAACATAGTTTTTATATATATTTTTTTTCTTTTTTACTAAAAAGATTTATAAAACAACACATTCCTAAACAAGTAAACTTTTACCTGTCCACTATATCGGATACAACCATCCACAATCCCAATGATTAACGAAGACAACCAACCGTCCTTGCCCACAAAAGCCAGCAAGCACGATCCTGTGCACATCTCCGCCTGTCTTCTCTATACTGGGCCCAGTTTGGGTCCACATTTTCCGGCCCAGCCAATCGCGGGCCAGCACGGGTCGGCTTTTATTTTTATTTTAAATGAAAAACTTTTAATTATAGATATTTGCGGGACTTGAGGATTTAAATTTGTACCAAACGGCTCTTATGGAGGTGTTGAAAAAAATAGAAGGCGATTTCTTTTTTATCGACAGAAGTACGCTGATCCAAGCGAGTTGTGGGGTAGGGTTGGGCTTGGCTTATTTGCCAAGAAGGTCGGTTTGTCTCCGAACTACGAAGCCAACTGTGAGGCAGCTTGTGTGTTAGCTTGGCTCATTTAGGGCCTTATGTTAGCTACTGTTAGCTTCTTGAAACAAAAAAAAAAAAAAAAAAAAAAAAAAAAAAAAAAAAAAAAAAAAAAAAAAAAACAGAAGTAAACCATTTTTTAAAACAAAATAGATTTAAATAACTAATATCATCATTTAGTAATGCTAATAGAAAAAAAAAATCGACCCAAGTTTGTTAGATAATATTAAAAATTATATTTGATAATATTGTTTTAAGTAATATTTAATAAAATTATTATTATTGTTATTCTTATATCATGATTAAATTATGTTTTTTTAACTTTTATATAATATATAGATAAAATGTTTGAAGTTAGTTTTGATATATAAATTTGTTTTTTATTGTTCTCATTTCTTTTATTTTTTGTAATAGAAAAATATCATCTCATATGTTAAATCAAATATGAAATCACATATCCAATTTAAAAAAGAGCAACATGTTACCAATGTTCCTAGTTTTAAACCACTAGTTTGCAACATGTTATCAAATTTAAAATGCCATCCATGTCAACTAAGATTCTTATGCCTTTAAAAGAAGTCTTATCAATTAAGGAACTTCAATGATTTTTTTCGTTAATAGTAATTCACTCACCACTATAAAATTATAAATATTTGTCATGCTTAAAATGTATCTATGATTTTTTAAAATTGGATAATTATTAGATCTTAATTTAAAAAATATATAAATTCTTATAGAATATATTGATTGCTTACATCTCATGCAAATCTTTGTACTTTCTAATTTACTTGTAGATTTTTTTTCTCATCAGAATTGTCCTCAATTTGATATATTCTTACATTATTTTTTGAATTAACATTGACATTTTTTGTGTCATCGGTCTCCACGATGATATCACTTGGATTTTTAATTGCTATCCCTATTATAATTTCTCCAACAAAATCATGTAATCTTAATGTCAAGCAATTAGTTATTGACATATTGTGATGATATCTTAATCTTCATAAATTGGGTCAACAATTAACTCATGTAGCCTATTCCTCATAAATTGGGTCAACAATTAACTCTTATGCTCCTCACAAAATAGGTAACAAAAAAGCTTTCACTGTTAATAGACCATAGATTATTGGGATTCACCACGATCAACTTTCAAGATATTTTTAAAAGAAAATTGAGAATTGATTGTATAAAATTGAAGCCAAACAATAGTTCAATAATTTGCCTTTCACAACCCACATCCTTGTGGAAGACATCTTGTTGAAGCACCAAAAACTTATAATGGTCAATTGCTTTAATCAAATGGATTCTAATGTTTTCTTGAGAAAGTCCAACATTGCCATGACTATTAGCTCAACCTTGGTAAAGTTTAATTTTTTTGTGGATTGTTGAAAGAAGAAACCCTTGAATGGTTTTAGAAACTTTCTTATGGTCCATCATTCCCTTCATTGATTTTTGACATGCCTTGTTTGTCAACTTGTGCTACTTCTTGTATAGCCAAGGAGCATTGGGTCAACTTTCCTACATTTACTAAAATTTCAAGAAATTATTTAGAAATGTATTTAGTGCTTCAACATTAGAATGGTTAAAGTTGTGTATGTCTTATTGCTTGATTTACTATGATAATATGATTAAAATTCTCAAGAAGGACAACTGTTATATCCATTTGAAAGATAGGCATTTAGAAAAAAAAGGAGGATCAATTATGAAAAATTAAAACATAGTCTCATAAGGAGAATTACAAGACCAAAATCAAGAAGAAGGCTAATTATTTTGATACTTGTTGAAAGTAGTTTTCATGATTTGCTAGATCACCTTAAGCTTAGAGGCATTTTACCTTTATAAGTCATCCAAGATCAAAACTTGGTGAATCTTAAAGAAAAAGGACATTATTGAGTGCAAAAGTTAATGAAAAATTTAACAAGTTGAAATCTAAACAAACACTTCAAGTATGAGAAGAGTGGGCATGGTTTCAAGAAGTGGTGAAAGATGAAAAAGCTTATAAGAAAATCTTCTTAAAAGGAAATAACTACATTTTGAAAAAATAAGACTCTAAACAAAAAAATAGCTAATGCATTTAGACCATTGGTTGATATTTGTCCAAACATTTCACTTGTCCATCCAGCAAAATTTGAAAAAATGCATTAAAGAAGATAAACATTTTTTATATCACTACGATATTTAAGACCAAAAAAGATGAGAAATGATTATTGAGTTATATTTCAAAGAAAGCAACCATTAGATAAGTGCTACATTTGCTATGATTATAAATAGAAGAGCATTTGAATGGATAATCTCATATAAGATAAAAATGGGAAGATTATATATATATATATATATATATATATATATATATATATATATATATATATATATATATATATATATATATATATATATATATATATATATATATATATATATATAATTTCATGGTATTAGAAAGTGAGATTTTTTCTAGGATAACTATTTTTTATTGTTATTAGATGATGAAAGAGGAACACCACCTTGATATAGAATGACTTGGTTGTGTCATTATAGTAATAAAACAAATTCTTCTAAAGTACAATACGTTTTGAGTAAAAATCATATTTAATTTAATGGGCTTATGATAACTACGATAAAAGGGAGTGTTATATTCCAGACTATGAAAAACAACATTAAGAAGAGAGAAAAAATCATAAATATTATAAAAATTTATTATACCAAATGACGATTTTATGATTTTAAAATGTTTTTGGTGAATTATTAATTTTTTTCAAAAAACATAATCACACAAATAGAAGTTATGACTCAAAAAGTGCCAAATAAACTTAAAATATATAAATATAATTTATTTGAAACTCGATAGTAAAAAATGAAAAACAATAGTGGTGCTTAAACTATAAAATAATATATTAGAAGACTTTAAAAATTTATAATAATTTAATTACATAATAAGACTTAATTAAAGATTTAAAATAAATATTAAATGATTTTAAAAAATTATGAAACTATACAATGATGTTGGGGTCATAAAAAATTTAAGTTGAAATTATTTCAATAAGGATATGAAGTATATTAATATAACATCATAAAAATAAGGGCGAATAATTTTAATAAGTCTTAATTTAATGATTGATGATTATAAAAAGGAAAGAGTGATAAAGTTAAAAAACTAATCATGATTTTGATTGAGAAATATTTTTATAAAATTGAAAAAATTATTAAAATTATTTGAGAATATTTTAAGTTTTAAAAAAATAGATCATATAGTATAATATAAGAGATCATACAACATGATGAAGATAGAATTAATAAGAAAAGTTTAGTTGAGGATATCATACAATAAAATATCATATTATTATGCATTATGATCAAGTGAAAAGAAAAATTTTGAGACAATTTGAAGAGCTACATAAGTCAAATTATTATTATAAAATTATATTTTTTTACATGCAATAATACATTGTCTTAATGGATCATATTAAATGATGAGGCAATATTGTATCCTATAGATATGAAGAAAAGATCATACATGTATAATCAAAAGAGATGAAAAACTCAAGTATAATAGATTGAGTAGCAAATAAACTTATTACATAATTACGATAAGAACAATAATGTAAGTACAATTAAATGAAGAATGGTATCATATATGAAATCATATATTTACAACAAAAAAATTATATTCATGACAATAAATTCATACAAATATGAAGAAGATATGGTACATGTACGATTAAAAAAGAAGAAAAATGTAGCTAAGTATGATGGGTTAAGTATAGATGAATGCATTGTACAATATTAAGAACACAATCATATACATACAACTGAGTGAAGAATAATGTTATACATGCAATCATCAATTTAAAATGAAAGGAGCATAAGCATCACAATATGTCATACAAGCATGAAATAGTAATCATATATGTACAATCAAAAGAGATAAATAAGTATAATGATTAACTAACAAATGAGTACATCACATAGTATAATAAACACAATTATTTAAGTACGATCAAGCGAAAATGATGTTGTACATGAAATCATTGGTTTATGATTAATGAAAAATATGCATAATAATATTTCTTATAAGTATGATGATAAAAGCTTATAAGTGTGATTAATAGAAATTATAACATATAAGGATAAAACTTATTGTCATACGATATGAAGTTATGAATCATTTGAGAATGATGTAAAAAAACTAAATAGATTTTAAAATTCAAAATAGTGAACAGATGTTTTAATCAATGTGGGGAACTATCAATCAAAAGGAAACTGTTAGAGTTATGTTGGGACAAAGGTGAAGAGGAAATCGATTGAATGAATGCAATTATTGGAGGATGATAAACACTTGAGAATGCAAAGGGATTTTACTTGAGAATCTGAACAAGTGAAACTAAGCTTGGGAAGAATTTTTTAGAAAAACCTAATGCAGTTAAACTTAACCAAGTACGTAAGAGTAAAAAGCGAGAGAGGGAGTATTACCAAGTGCTTGGAAGAAATCTAAAAGGAGCTAAGCTTACGATAATGGTGAACTCAAAGAGTTGTAGCCAAGAGTACTATTGCAACCAAGAGCAAAAAACAAAGCTTGATCCTTAGTGAACCACTACATGAGAATTGAAGGGTAGAACTTGTACCTATATGCATTGTAGTTTAAAAACCTTAATGAATTGAGATAAATGCCAAGTTAAAGATGCCTATTTAGGTAAGATATATATATAAGATTATATTTGATGCATAGTGCTTGTCAGAAATATAAGATGATAATCAAGGATTTTAGAACAATTTAATAGGGATGTTTCATTTTTTTTTATAGAATTTTAAGAGATGGTCTCATGTAGAGTTCTTGATGAGGGTCAATTCCTTTGAATTCAATATTTTTTCATGTTAGATTATCACATGATGCTAGAGCATGATACGATACTTATTAATATATTATATGTTTCACAAATTAACTTAATATTATTTGCTTGTGGTGAATCCTTGGACATTTCATTTATATTTATGCTATTATGAAAATGTTATTAAAATAAAAAGGAAAAGAAATTTGAAAATTCATGTTGTGATAATTATCACAAAAGACAAATGATAGCAATATATAAAGAATTGTTTAAATGTGAAAAGTGGAAAACAAAAGGAAAATGGGATAAGATTAAGTTGGCAAAATGCTAAAAAGGTTTTAAATAAAAAAATTTATAAATGTTAGTTGTCTAAAAAAACGACTATCATTCAATAGTAACAAGTTTCATAAATGAGCCAAGGGTTACATCATAATTATTATCAAAAGTATCAACTATCATTTTGAAATAATATGACTTTGAGATGACATAAAAGAACTATCATTTAGGGTTATTCTTTTTTAGAATATGCTTAATTTATTTTTAAATTCTAAAATAAAAAGACATTGTCATATAAGTCATTCTTTGAAAAAATAAAAGTTAGAAAGGAATAAGATATCTATAAAAGTTATAAATGATAATGTGATAAAAGAATCATATATAAATTCTATTACATGCTCTTTCAATATTATACATGACTACCAAAATATGATATTCTTTACATGTATGTGCTTACTTTTGCTACTGAAATGGTGTTAGTTAGCTCATACATATTTTGTCCTAACATTTTTATGTCAAAAGAAAACATTTTATGCTATTATTTGGGAGAGATAGGAGATTGCATTTGTTGTCATAGAAAATGATACAATTTACACTAAATGTCATAATTTTTATTCTTATTTTATTTGATCAAAAAGATATTTAATAAATTATCATCCATGGATGTTGTATGAAACCTGAGATTTTTTGAAGGATTGTAAAAACTTATGGTTCATATTAATTATAGGAAAAGTTGGTTTTTTTATGGGGAAAAGTTTATATTAGATTTCAGGTCGACTTTAAAAGTTTTATCTGAAAATAATTTCATTTTAAAAGAAACTTTTGCTATTGATTTTTAATAAAAAAAGTTACAAGATTTTTCAATTAAAAAAAAAAAGAAAGATTTAAAAAATAGATAACGTGACATTGAAATATAGGAAAGATCATTACAAAGGGTATGTTATAGATAATCACAAAATAAGAAGCTAAACATTAATAAGAAATTAATTATTAGAAGAAAAAGTTATTAAAATGCTAAATAAAGTAAGAGAAATATGAAATTTTAATAATAAAGAAACCTCATGGAATAGTAACTTTCAAAAATAATCATTTAATATTTGGAGGTTAAATTAATTAAAATATTTATCAAATTAATTAATATTTTAAATTAAAAATAAATAAAATTAAATAACCAACCCAATATACTATAAGTGAACGTGGAGGATTATGGGTAATAAAGTTAATTAATTTAAATATAAATATATATATATATTCAAACATAACATATAAAATATTATATAAACTAGCTCTAATATAAAACCCAAAATAGTGCAACTACAACGTGTGGGTTACATATGGAAGAGATGGTGAAGCACAACAAAGGAGAAATGCTGGAGCTCAACCATAGATTGCAAGTATCTTGGGTATTTTAAAGAGTGAAAGTTGTGTGAAGATGAGAGGTTAGCTACTAGAAAACATCTTAGAGGAATTTTTCAATTGTTTGGGTTCATCTTGTTAGAAAGGAGAGAGAGGAGAAGAGAGCATGTTGAGAGGTGGGGCATGTTGTGTTAGGAGCGAAGAAGAGAATATGATAGATTGTGGTGCTATTAAGAGGGGAGCTTCTAAGAAAGAGAGAAAGAGAAATATAAGCTTCAAGAGAGAAAAGGAGAGAAAAGGAATGAATAATCATTAGGAGAGAAGAAAAAAGGATAGAACTACACCATCACGGAATTGGTTAGAGAGAACACACATTGCAAATAAAAAGAAATACAACATTGGGTAGGAGATATAAGGAATAATGCTATGAAAGAAAAAAATTGATGTCTCACAAGGAGAAAGGAACGATATTGAGAATAAAAAATATATAAAAAAAAATGAGGAATATTTTAGGGTTTTTTGAAAAAAAAGAAAAGACAAAGATGAATTGTGGGGGAATAGCTAGGAGGAATAAAAGAAAAGAAAAGAAAATGTAAGCTTTACATGTAAGAGAGAGAAAGGTAGAAAGAAAGAGAAAACACTTGCTCAAAAATAGGAGTTAGGAAAAACTCAGTAGCAACCCCATAAGAAAGAAAGAAGAAAGAATCAAACTCATCAAGGGTTTTAGTTAATAAAAATCAAATCCATTTAGTATGACCAATGCATCAAAATCAAGATTGGTATTTTTATATAGTTTATGTACATATGATTGTTGTATTGATGTTTGAAATTTAGAGAAATATGAATAAGAAAATAAAAAAGTTGAATGGGTGATGATTTGATACTTGTTTCACATTTTCTACATAATTAGTTGCTTTGATTGTTTTATATATTTTACATGCTAATTTTAGGGTTACATGGAGATGTTTATTCTAATGTAAATCATATTCATATACATGTAAATTTTAGTACAGAATATTATGATTTACTTCATATTCTTGTTATATTAAGAATTTATTTATATAAATTGGCATTACATGAGAATTATGTTTTGCCAATGTTGTCATGAACATTGACATAAATATAAAAATATGTAACAAAATAGTATTCAATGTAAGATTTGTTTAAAAACAACTAATCTAAGGAAGTAACAATGGGTATTACTCATGCTAGATGGTGGCAAAAGAGTGCATCCAATATTATTCCTTTGAATAAATTAAAGGAAATTTAAATCTTATAATAAATTGAACAATTATTGTTACATAAGTTGAAGGGGCTTTCAAGAGTACATCTTATTATTTGCCAAAATATCATGAGATATTATAAAGACTAGATGATGGTCTCAATAGTGAATCTTATGGTATGATGGATGAAATAAAAATACAAAACAAATTTGTAAATGTAGAAGTCAAGGGACCATTGATGATAAAGAAAAGATAAACATATTACAAGAAATAAGAATAAATAATATGATATTATGCATCATATTCAAACATATAATGAAAGCATTTCATATATATACATATTTACATAATCAATTTTATTACGTTGTACATGTTATAGTGTGTTACTTGATTTAAAATGCAATATGATTGATTGAAAAATCAATTATAGGTTTATTCAATTATCAAGCAATTTCTGTTTGAGCAGGACTTAAAGGAGGATATATGACCAAAGTTTGTCGCACATTGCATATGTCGTGCAACTATATGTGGAATTATACAACACGTATTGTTGTCTATATGCATCAATGCTTAGGTCACTTGAAAGAGTATGTAGTTGATGGTAGGAAAAAATGAAAGACAACACTAGATAACCTAAGGGGAACAACATGTTAGTAAAAACTAAGGTGTAGGAAGTGTGGCATGCACAGTGTGCTTTGAAGCCCTTATCATATGCACAAGTGCTGTGATAGATACACCTGCTGATGTAGGACTAGACGAAAATTGCTTAGTTAGAAAATTCGTGACTGATGCACAACAAAGAACAGCGCCGTCACCCTAAGGGACACACACCTAGATACGATGAGGGTTGAAAGCAAAAGGCACCAACCAATGAATCCTAACTAAACTTAGGATCGTTAGCGGCTAAGAAGTCGCTAAATCGATTACGGCTACACACTTTCAAACACGCAGAAATAAGGAGTACTTAGATTGGTTAAGTACCAGTTGAAATTAAAATATAATTTATAGTAAAGTTGCACTTCGCAGAATGAAAATATATTGAAGACAAATTAGTAAACTAGGAATGGAAATTACTCGTAAAAAGGAAGACGAGGAAAAAACCAAAAATTTCAACTTGAAGATGGTTGAGCAGTGAAGGAAGATGATAGACTGGAGTGGCGTCTCACCACTTGGACCTCGCGTCCCTCCTCCCAGTATCAGAGCTTTGACGAGTCGGCACGCCAAAGACACTCAGAGCACTCACGAACTCAGAATGGAAGCAAAGAACACTCAAAAGCTTGCATTAACTATTCAATCTCCCTACAACAGAAGAGGACTCCCCCTTATATAGGAATCCATAAGGGTATAAAAGACATTTGACCCACAACATGGGAATACTAAAGGACACATGGGTAAACTAAAAGTCACCTAAAAAATACAAATAGACTCTTAGAAATCTGAAAAAAATAATAAAATTAAGTGCATTCATCCTAATTTCGGATGGCCGGAGGCGCGGCGAAGGCGGCGGCGGCGGCGGTGCGAGTCGGTGCGGGCTGGCGCGGGTCGGTGCAGGCTAGCGTGGGTCGGCGCGGGTCGCAGGTCGCTGGCGCGGGTTGGTGCAGGCTGGCGTGGGTTGGCGCGGGTCGCAAGTCGCTGGCGCGGGTTGGTGCGGGCTGGCCTGGGTCGGCGCGGGTCGCAGGTTGCGGGGTCATCCGGGTAGCTTGGGTAGGCGCCTGGCTGGACTTATGCACAGCGGTTCGGGCAAACCCGGAACCGGTTCGGGCACGAACGGTTCGACGCAGCGGCGGGCGGTTCACTGTGGCGGCGGAGGTTGCGGTGGAGGCGGCAGTCGGTGGCAGGAATAGTGATTTGGCCCTTTTTTTTTTTTTTTTTTTTTTTTCAAGACCAGGTCCTTGGACGTCGAAAATCCTTCTCGAACATGATGTCCTCATCACCTGCACATATATGAGTCATGTGCATATGGTGTTACATGTATTATAACATATGATTTGGATAATATAATACATAACAGTAATAAAGATGACTTAGCAAAGATCATCATTTAGTAAAATATAGAAAATCATATGGTATGATAAAAAAGCTAAAAGTTAATGATATCATTTGACATGATTTGAGTTATCGTATCTATATGATATTATGGTAAATAGTTGCTTCATTTATACAAGTTAGATTAGTCCAATAGACAAAGAAAGAAATAATTAGAGTGTATAATGTGACATAGGTGGAGCTTAGAATAAAATAAGTAATAAAAAATAAAGTCGGGGTGTAATGCAAATAGGAAAAAAAACAAGATAAGTATTGTAAAAAACAACCATGACATCTTATGAGGCCATTAAAGCATAAGATTTCTGTCTCTTACTTTCTTGTATAGTAGTACTCTCATCAAAGTTAGATATTCTTTCATCACTCTTGAGTTTCTTAGCCTCTTATAAACCTCCTTTCCAAACCTCTCAAAAACATCTTCGCTTACTCTTTTTTTTCCTCTACTGAGTATGGATGAGTGTTGAAATTGTCTTCAGTTCTTCTTAATATATTATTATGATATTTGCATCATACTATACAATATTATCATATATCTTATGTTATATGGATAATTTTTCTTGTGCATTATTATTTTTAATTTTATTATTCTTATATGATATCATCTTCATGTTATATGCTTAATTAAATCTTCTTTTGTCTATGATCATAAATGCTAATCATTTTGATAAGATCTACTAGTTGATGTGATAAACAATAATTTTGTAGAAGTTTATGTTTGGTACTTAAGTTATTGTCACATTTTTAACTTAATAATCTATGTTATAATTTTAGAACATCAATCTTTGAAAAATTCTAAAATATTATACACGTCATCTAATCTAAATTAGTGCATAGTATATTTTTATATTTCTTAATAATCTATTAAGGATATTCAATATTATAGACTCTAAATTAGACTTTTATAAATATCTAAATTTATGTTATATCAATTTTGAATTAAAAAATAATATTTTCTATTAAAAAAAGTTTTTTTACTTAATAGATCGATAAAATACTCTTAACTAGTTTTATGTAAATTTTATCTTGAAATATGGTATAAAAGTAGTGATATAACTCTCCATTATTTTTCTTAAGAATTATCAAATTCTATCTAACAAGTGATATAGCATAAAAAGGACTCTAATCACTCACCAGTCTCTTGGAAGCATACCATATCTAAGCATTGGTGATCTATAGCTACGATTGCTTTCCTTTCATAATTTTTTAAAAAAAATATCCTACATTATTTTTCATCCTTGATATCCCCTTGTGTGACAAAGCTTTGTATGACTGTAAGATTTGACAAATCTTATCAAATAACAAATCAAAATCAAGAATTAATCCAAAACTAAAGACAAAATTTAAACCAAAATTAAATGCTAAAAACATCTTAATTTATAGCCCAACTCACCTAGATGATTGGACAAATTCTCTAAATCTAATAATGTGAACCAAATTCTAGAAAAAAAGATAATAAGAAAAAATATCACACTCAATGATTTAGAAGAAAAAAATCTTAAAAGATATAAGAACCATAAAAGACATAATAATCATTCTAACGAATCTAGTAAAAATATCTATTAGAAAAATCATGATCATAAAAAAAGAAATGAGTATTCCCATCAGTTAGACAAAAATGATGATTTAAATATATCATATGTGGAGGAAAAACCTACGGGGTGTTGAGATAAAGATGAAAATATTGAAACAAAATTTTATTTTATTTGTGTGCTTCTTATTTTATAAACAAAGTGTGTGTACCTAACTCTAGTTATAGAGATTTTAACTTTCCTAGTAAGAGGTAACGATCGAAGGAGAGACATTCCATTAAGAGAACCAAAAATGAAATCCCTTGTGAGAAACAAAGATTAAAGGTGATATACCTTCCACCGAAATTGTCGATAACTAGAAAAATTTTTGCTTCCACCAACACCCACATAATCATCAAAAAGGTATACTATTTTAACAATTTTTATTTTCAAAATTGCAATCCAAAATTAGAGTTACTACTTTTATTCTCATATAATTTGTTTTAAATTCTCTATTTTATATGCGTAAAATTCGATGTAATAAAAAATATTTTGTAAGATTTTATGTTTAATACTTAAAGTATTGTTAGTTACTCAACTTAATAAAATATATTATAATTTTAGAATATTAATATTTGAAAAGTTTTAAAATATCACACATGT
Source organism: Vanilla planifolia (assembly GCA_023846275.1). Classification (NCBI taxonomy): domain Eukaryota; kingdom Viridiplantae; phylum Streptophyta; class Magnoliopsida; order Asparagales; family Orchidaceae; genus Vanilla; species Vanilla planifolia. Next base: position 17,452,950 of record CM043866.1, on the reverse strand, counting down.
TGATACAATATTGATTTATACTTTTATTAAGATTTAAATTTGGGGCCTACAATATAGAAGATGCTTAATAAATTATTAAAAAATATAAAATGATATTATATATTAATAAATATTAAGTGATATATGTGATATTTTAAAATTATTTAGAGATTAGTATTCTAAATTTATAATATAGATTATTAAATAAAGTAGGTAGTAACATCTTAAGCATTAAATATAAAATCTTATAAAGTAGTTTTTATCACATCCAATCTCATACATATAAAATAAAGAATTTAAGGTAAATTATATGTTAAGTACATTAATAAAAAATAACAACTCTAGCTTTAGATTACTACCTATAAAATATAAGTTGTTGAAAATGTGCATCTTTTCGATGATGATGTCATGTCGTTTTGTAGACATTGGTGTTTGGAGCACCAAAGGGTAAAAGGGTGATAAGACGGTGATTTGGGTTATTAACGAAGCTTAGGGGTGTTGAAAAAAATGAGAATTTATTTGAATATCAGCTCTTCTGATAGAAGGTCTCTCACATTCGATCTTTGTCTCTTATAAGGGAAGTTAAAACTTCTTTAACCAGAGTTAGGCACACATATTTTATTCACAAAGATAAAAATAGGCAAATAAAATAGATTTTTATTCTATAATTTTTTATCTGCTAATATGGTAAAAATCTCAATTTATAAGAACCTCAAAAGTTTATCAATAATTTTTTAAAAATAGAAAATAAAGCTGCAAAATTAATTAAATTTACCAGTTCCCAAATTAGTCGTGCACTTCGATGGATCAACGCATCATTTTTTGTTTTGTTTTCAGTAGGAGACACTAATCAAGTAGGTTTCGAGTTCCATGGGTCGGCATGGGTCGGGTGGGCAGAAGACCAGTGGTGACGATAGCTTTTGAAGACAACGCTTGCGGCAACGCTGACTGTGGTAGACAATGATGGATGGTGAAAGGCCATGAAGTCAATAAAAATTTTAATTTTAATCATTCTTTAAGTAATTTTCAACCAAAAATTATACCGATAAACTTATGAAACCAGTGCAATGTTAGAGGATGTATGTTTGTGAGGCAATGTTAAACACTTTTACATCACATGTCCTTTAATCTTAATTATTGCATAATATTTTTTATATTTTTTAATCATCTATTGAATATCCCTAGTATTGTAAGCTTCAAATTAAATTATAGTAAAAATCTAAATTTGTCCTACATCAATTGGGCTCAAGAGTCTTTAGAGTATCTACTTTGTCTGAGAAGGTTTTATGAAATTAAAGTGTTGCCAATTATTTGAGGACCTATTTTTGTTAAATAATGATTCAAATTTTCTTCTTATTAATAGAAATTTTTATTTTTTTTGTGTATTTATTGCTTTCTTCTTCTCATGCAGCTCATTTTTATTGTTTTTTTTTGTTTGAACAATCTCTAGAGGGATCACTTCCTAACATTGTAAAATTGGAAAATGGTGTTTAAGTTTTAACTTGTTTAGCTAATTTTAAGTTAGATCTTAGTCCCAATAGCTTACTATTAGCTTGCAAATAGTTTGTGAGTTCAAAAAGATGTTTAAAAATGAGCATTGGAAATGAATTGTTTAGAAAATGAAGTCTTATGTAAGTAGAAATAGATTTTGGTAAAAGCCATTTACTATAATCTCTTTCTTTTGACTTTAAAAAGTAGACATATTAGAAAATAATGTTTGCAACAATACTTACAAATGTAGCTGTAGCCTTATTTTTAACATAATTAGAGGATCGATAAAAACAAAGGTTGGGTTTTGGTGCTAACTCCTTTTTATTCTACAATTGATATACTATTTATGCTAATTGTTGGACATTATCCTTTCTATTTTGAGCACCATCATTGATAAGAAACCTTCTTTGGCTACCACTAATAGCAATAACACCCAACACCAACATAATTGCTTCATCTTAATCACTAACGCTTTTATATTCTACTACCTTAGAGAAATGAGCAAAACCATTATTAGCTAGCCACCCCTTTGCTAACATTTATGGTGATCCACCAACATTAGTTGATTGAATAACCCCACCACTATAGTCCACCACCACCTTTAGTTGCTCAACACCATTTATGGGTGCCAACTATTACACTACAATCAACTATAGACACCAGTTCATCTAAACTGATCATACAAAAACTTTTATGAGCACAACACTCCCATTTATAATCAATGACATTATCAGCTTCCACAAACTTTTTTGTTAGTGATAAGGAATCTTAATCTTATGTAAAGAAAAGATGAACTTTAGCGTATGATATCAAAATCTCATATCAACTCTTTTTATTGTTTATTAGTAATATCACATAACGACAAATGGGCCTTTCAGGTTTTAGTCTTTAGACACTTTCTTTGTCTAGCTAATGAAAAAGGGATGTAACCACACAAATGTGCCTCCCTATCCCTTATTCAACCACACACAAACATTAAAGTTTTTGTTGGCTTTTTTCTATCACTGAGTGGAGAACAAAGAGATTAATTGAAAAGTGATGTGGGAATTGACATGAAGGTGCCAAATTAATATTGTTCTTTTGCTGGGAACAAAATTGAAATATCTCCATATATTGCTAACTTTTTTGCATTTTATTTAAAACACAAGTATGACCAATGAATTATTATTCTCTTCTTTGTACTTAATTGTTATTTTCAACTAATTGTTTTTATGTTATTAGTTTGATTTATGTTTTGTTAACAAATCATGTGTCAAAATTTTGGAAAATTATTAAATGCTTTTTTATAATAATCATTTTATATTAAAAATTTTATATTATATTTGTGGAGCTTAAATTTTTTAGTTTCAAGAAAATGTTTTAACTTAAGAAAATGAAACGTGAAACCAAATTATTTTTAGTTGTGAAAAAGCACTTAAAATGTGTTTGAGTCCATTGGCATAAAAAAAACTAAATATGATCTCAATCATAGATGTGACAACATGTAATTATTAGATATTTATTACACCTCATTAATGAGTCACATGCACAAAAACATTGCAACTAGAAGAGGCCATAATCATACAAACTAAGACTCCATATTTGTGGAGCACCCTTATGACTTGTAATCATGGTAGGCTAATCATGTTCTAACAAATGCATGTTATATTATAATGTAATTTTTGACACATACAAAACCACAAGTATACTATTGATTATTAAGTTGAGCATAAAACATATCTATTTGAATTTGAATAAATAATGTGACAACTTAAATTGGTCTATTTTGAATATTTAACAAATTACTTTTCATTGAGATTAAACTATTATGTTATAGATTTTTAACATTTAATTATATTTATAATCAAATTAGCTAATTTTGAGATAAGTGAGTTTATAATTGTTAATGATCTAAATGTTATTTAATTGAATTCATGAATTATTTTTATTATTTTTTAAAAAATTGGCTAGCTTAACTTATAGTTATTAGATAACCAATTTTAATATTTTCTTAGAACATCTTTTACTTCTCTTTAATTTTGACTTGATTAGTGTTTGGCATGGTTATAAAATGCTTATTTAGATGAAAGAAAGTATAGAATATAGAATATTAATTTTTTACATAATTTAGTTGTCAACACATAAAAAATAAATATTATCTTTTACAAATTATAAGTTAAACTTTTAAATGTTTACATATTTATTTCTCTCACATCAGTTTTTTTTTCTAATATTTTTAATCAATGCATAATTTATTATGATTTAATCACATGCTTATGATTGGCACATAAAAAGATATTTTTCATCATATTTAATAGTTTATTTATTTGTTATTTTTAAAATTTTTAAATAAAATTAATTGAAATCAGAAGAGAAATTACTAAAACGACAAGATATCATGTCTCAATAACAGACTGCATACGATTGTGTAATAATAAATAAATTTGAATGAAAAATATGGCAGACTTTAGCATTAAATAATATTTGTTTAAAAGGCTGCACAAAATGAAGGGTATTTTATAGGAAGGCTGCAATCTCAGGAGTACTCAATGCGGGCCAGAGGGGTCAGGGGTACTTTGGTAACTGCGAAGAAAAGGACAATTCAGTAGGGTTGATGAGAAGTCGAAAGGAAAAAAAAGGCTGCGCTTTTCAGTGTGACAGGAAATAAAAGAATCGCAAATGATTGGTCGACGCGTGGCAAATATCTATTCGTGGATTTTCTGGCCAGATTCAGGAAAAGATACCTTTTTAATTGTGGACAGAGGCCCTGATGCGCTCGATAACGACACAGCGGCGACTGACGGCCACACCCCGTCGCCATGCCAGTGTATCATCTGCCGTTCATCATAGATCGGAAGGATCGTAGGAGCTCAGTTCGGCAGAGAATCTCAGTTTTCCGTTCCCTACCGTTGCGTCTCTTGCAGGACGGGACCCACCAGGTGTTAGGTTTCTGTGCTTCGAATGCCGGATTTGAAAACTATGTTTGCATTTTGAAAAAGATAGTTTAAAAAGTAATTGACATGAATTTTTTAAAATGATTTTTTAAGAATTTTAGATCGAGTTAGAGAAAGAATGATTTAGTTTTACCGTTTTTTTTAACCCCAACGTCAAATAAAGGCAATGCACGAGTTGTCAAATTTAATGCAGCTATATAAGCAAAAATATAAGCCTTCATCTTATAATAGCATGAAAGAAATTCTATATAAACAAGAAAAAAAAAATCAAGTTTAATTATAAAATAACATGTTAATTAAAAACAATATGTTTGTGATTTGTTATATGTTTTAGTAACTTGTTCGACATTTGATTAAAAGAGTGCAGGAAGTAAATTATGCAAAATGATATAACTTATGAATATAATTTTTCAATGTTCTTCATAATGTATATGTGATTTATGTTCATCACATCACAAGCTACTTGTTGTCATTGAGGATTTCCCACATGTGACCCTTAAGGTCATTGGATGTTATGTTTTTGTGATTGCAAATATGAACATTCTATAGATTTTTCAGATTTGTTAGGGTTTCATATGTAATCTTATTACTTGGTGTTATAACTCAAACAATATTAATAGTTTTGAAATTTTAGGAATTGTCACACTAAAATTTCCAGCAATGTTTATATTCATGGCTTCTTAAGATTTTATTGCATTGAATTTTGTTACTCTTTACATAAATATTTTTCAGTAAAGAAAATTTTTTTTTTAAACTTATGAAAGTGAATAATAAAAACAATTTGATAAAACCATTTGTTATTAAAACCACATTCTCATTAAGACAATAATACAAGCTTTATAATAACTAAATAATTAATTATATTTATTTAAAATATAGCCATAATACAAAGTATAAAAACTAACGTTATGACGATAATTCTACTACATAATTCATCAGTGTCTCATAAAAACATATGATCTCAATTATCACTTAATTAAGTAATATGATAAAATATTCTCTAGATAAAATTGCCATGAACCTAATATCATTATTCCTCTACATCTTCATGTGGCCTCTTGTTCTGAAATGAAAATATTAAGTTAAAAAAGATATTTGTCAATTGATGCTGGCTAAGTGATAAATAGCTATATATATGTAACACAAAAATATTTGAATACATATATATAAAGGCCAATTATAATAATAAAATATAATAGTATTTAAATAAAAGTAATGTAATACAATGTATGAAACTTTTATATAGATAAATCTTCTATATTTTTACACATTATTTTCTTTTTTTTTTACCTACTTAACTCTTTAAGAAATTAGTTTAGAAAAATATCCTTTTTTATCAATAAATTAGATATGTTTAGGAACATATTATTTTATACTTAAATAACATAAACAAAAGTTCATTTAGCTCATATATAAAATGTGTTATTCTAACACAACATTTGTCATTTTGGACATCCTAACATCTTTTTGTTTTACACATTTATTTTTTTTACATCAATTTTTTTTATTTTTCTCATTTTATTTTTAATTTTTTTATCTTTGTGACTATTATAACAAAATAATTTGCATGTGTATTCATTATCAAACAAATATATTAATAAATAAGTTATAATCAAAATAAGACAATCATTCACACCAAAACTTCACACATAAAAATATTTTTTATCATTACATATAAATTTTACTTTTTGATAATCAAACATACAGTATTCATTTTTTTTATAAAATATGTAAATTTGAGCAAGTATGATGTATATGTATAATCATCTTCTATATTTATTATCCTCATTTCATACTTTAACTCTTATAATCAAAAAAGCAAATTCTTTATCTTAAGATTACAAATAATGCATTCAAACATATAGATATAAGTACAAGATTTTCCTACCTTTCAAAACTAAGTAGTGGTCTCACCATCACTCAATTTTTGCTTAAATCGATTACTGTAGTGCCTGATACTATGTTATTATTAAGTTTGCTTTAGCTACAAGCTTAACTTGTACAATTTCCTTGAAATCTAGATGGAATCATTTTCTTTTTTTTCTCTTTTTCCTCTCTTTAAGACCATTAATGACTCTAACTATTAAAGCATTTTTCCAAAAAAATATTATAAATCTTGGGTAGCATTATATTTATATTATTTCATATAATTTTTCATGTTCTTGACCTTTTAAATATCATTAAAAGTTTTATCTTTTTATGTAGATGTCTTATCACCTTTTTTTGGATCATTTCTAAGAATTTTATAACAATTATAGTCGGCCTCAAGTCAATTTTCTCAATATCCATGATTTCATATTTTTCATAATAAAGCTTTTTTCCAAAAAAATATTGTTAAGTCTTGGGTAGCATCATATTTATATTATTTCATGTAACTTTTCATGTTCTTGACCTTTCAAATATCTTTAAAAGTTTTATCATTTTATGTAGATGTCTTATCACCTTTTTTGGATCATTTCTAAGAATTTTATAATAATTATAGTCAATCTCAAGTCAATTTTCTCAATATTCATGATTTCATAATTTTCATAATTGTTTAATTTATACTAATCAAACAAGTATGTTATCTAGTTTCATACAACATGTTTTTAAATTTTTCTCAAATCCTTCTTCATTTCATTTTATTATATTATTACGTTACATATGTCTTATTATACAATATTTTATGTAACCCATAACTGTCTGATTTATATCTTGATTGTATTGATATGATAATTGTAACATAAGATATGTTAAATTTAGGATATCTTTTCGAAATGCATTCACAAAGTGTTAGATTCATTTTCTCTTAAATGATCATATTATACGATATGATTTTTTCATACTGCACGATAATTCTTGTAACTCATAATCATTTTTATCATACTGATATGAAACATGTATCATACGATATGAAAATTTAATGATATTTTTTTATAAATGCATTCACACTGAGCTTGCTTCATTTTCTCTTAAATGATCATATCATAAGATATGCTCTTGCAATATTGCTCAGTACAATTGTTTTTATAGATTTATACTAAATACATATTGGCATGCTAATCTTATTTTCCTTATTATACTTGTACGATCAAGCATAGAGTTTCCTATCATGCTTGTATAATGGTACAATTGTATTTATACGATGCTCATTTAACTTTAATTTTTCATTGATTGGCCTACATGCTAAGCTCTATCATACAATATAATATTGTCAGCCATTTTCTATTAAGAGATTTAACATATTGAAACAATGAACTATTTCGTACTACAAGATTTTCTTTGTTTACTTCTATTACATTACATAATCCTCATGATCACATGGTATTATGATTTATAAAAATTTATATTTTCTTGGAAAAATTCTAGAACAATTTTATAAAAATAATTTTTTTGTACAAAGCTTAGGATGTTACATAAAATATGAACATTTTATAGATTTTTTTAATATTATTTAAGGTTTCACATGCAATCTTAATGTTTAGTTCATAACTCCTAAAAAATATTAATAATTGTGAATTTTTAGAATTTTCAAACCATAGTTTCTAACATCTTTTTTGTTTAGAACTTCTTAAGATTTCTTTTCAATTCTTTACAAAAATTTCCACAATTGTCTATATATTCTTTATGCTTAGAATTTTAAGTTTCTATTATGCTTGCTTTGTTATTTTGTTTCATTGTCATTGTGTTTCCACCATTATAAACCCTAATAATTTAGTGCAAACTAGATGAACCATACTAATTAAATTCAAACATATAACCCTTTGAAATAGTTTACCAAAAAAAATTCAATATAATAAAGATGTTAAGAAAATCTAATAACACATGACATGATAACAAAATATACATCTAAAATAATGTAATATAATATAAGGTTTTTTCTCTAAATTTTAACAATTTTTACTAGCTCTTAATTTATGCAAGTTTACAACACGTACAATTTTTATGCTTTTGCTATATCAATATAACTTGGAATGCAACCAACTATGTAATAATCTACCCAAGAAAATAATTCAAATTATAGTAGTCAACTCACGAGCTTGCTACACAAGATAAATAATATCCTTTGGAGATTACTTTGTTTTTTAATCTAGTTATCATAAGTGAAAAAATGTAACAAAATTTCAATAGAAATGTGTACAAAATTTTCTAAAATCATGTGATTTCCTTTTTTTTATAGTTAGGCATAAGCAAAAGGAAAAGGATATATAGTGAATCGATAAATATCGAGGAAGGTTTTAAGAAGATGCTAGTTGTTCAATAAAATTAATTTTGTAATATGAATTATTTACTTGAATTAAAGTTCACTTTTCTAATCACTAGGCTTGGTTCTCTCTCAGCACTTCCTAACTATTTAAGCCTCTAACTGTGTAGTACCACATTTAATAACTTTATTATCGAGACTAAATAGAGTTTTATAGTAGATTTAGGATACTGGAAACCAAACTAGACAAAGAATGACAAATAAATCCAACTCTTAAGTACTCCAAAACCATTAAACTTCACATTTTAAAAAAAGATACTAAAGCTTAAAATTCTATTGGACATAGTTTCCCTTAAATATGTCTATTTCTCCCATAAAAAAATGACACATCATAATAATCACTCACATAAGTAAACAACATTCATATCTCAACCAAAACTCAATATGCCTAATAATGTTACATGTACATAATCAAAAATAACTACAACCATGATAGCTATCACCAAAATCATATAAATATTAAAATACCATAATACCAACATAAGCATAGTAATGACAACATGTAAAACAACAATACAATCACATCCCTATTAAAATCATACATAATGAGCATATACAAATTATTTTCATCAAGTTTCTCTCTATAAGACCTGCTTCAACTACAAGAAGCATTCATAACTTTTGATCCATAATTATGTTCTAATCTATAATGTAAGTAGCTAATGAACATAAAAATGCTCAACAAAAAAATTGTTAACTAGTAGTAATAAAGTAAAACGACATATAATAATTAACATACAAATCAAAAGAAGTAATAACTAATATGTATGGCATTTAACAAGTATTCAAAAGAAATATACTACTAATGTACATATATACGTACCTGTATATATCATGCATGCAAATTTTTATCAATTAGTACTTCTCTTTTTATTATTTTTTATTTTTATCATTTTTCATGTTTCTTAATCTTTCATATTCTTTCACTCAATAAGACTATAAATTATCTGAATGACTATATTTGCTTTATAGGGTCCCACATTATTACATATCTGTATGACATCAACATATCTCTAAGACCTCTATCTATAGTTAACCAACTATCTCATTCATAAACACTTTATCAATCATCTCTATGTACAAAGTACTAGTGTTAACAAACACTTTTCCTTTCATCTCTCAACAAAGAGTACTAGCGATAATAGAGAATAAGGTCTAATGCCAACAAATATCAGCCTTGTGTAAAGATCTTGTGATGGGGCTTTAATTACATCATATAAAAAAAGTTAAGAGACAATGTCATAAGAAAATTAAATTATTCTTTTATTTTCATACATCATATCATAAAATAGATTATCAAGCTCTTAGGTTCAAATCTCATTGATCATTCCTTTTTTTTGTTTAATTTTATTTTATTATTTCATGTTTTAAAACTTAAAATAATTTAAATATAATAACAGCTACATAAGCTTTCATTTCATTTACATATAACACAAGATAACATTATATATAAGTTTAGAACATATGCATCTAATTATCTATTGCCATGTAGACATACTTGCATCACATCATATAATATCAATATATAAGGGTATATAACAATAGTCTACTTGTATCATATTTACTTAAGTTTTCTTAACTAATTCCTTTAGAAAGATTTTTTATCAACTTTCCCTTCTCTTTCTCTTCCCATAAAATTAAATGGTGCAAAATACATCATAACATGCTCATTTTGTTAAAAAATACATATTCATATTTTCTTGTTTCAATTATAGCATCAAATTTTGTAATTGCATAAATGTAAAAACTACAACAATTTAAAGAGGAGCAAGCAAAACCCTACTATCTTTCAATTCAAGCATCTTTAAACTTTATGTATGTAGTTCTATAAAATCCATGCCCTATATTTTGGCTAATCATTTGGTAATCCTATAATTAGGTATTTAAGAATGTAATTAAGCATTGATGATGTAGTGAAGTTTATATTTGAATGTTAAAATAAAATAATATTATGTTCATCATGTCTTAAAAATGTGCAATTTTGTAAAGTTACTAAAAATTCAAAATAAAATATGCCCATGAGTAAAACTCCTTAAAAAGAATGTAATGACTTTTGGGTTATAATTTTTTGATCTCAAACAAAATTGTTGTGAAATGTGAAAGATATTTTTAAACATACTAATCAAATGTACTAGTTATGGATTTAACCTCTAATGCAAGGTCATTTAGGAACTTTTGCTTCTCAAATAAACCCAATTGTCATATAAGGACAATCAAAGTTAGTACATGGGATCAGACAAGTGATCTATAATAAGTATTTCATGAAATTATTGTAGTAATCCTATCTCTAATTCATACTTATGAAGTCATCTTAAGCGTCGCTGATCAAAAGAGGGATCATACTAACAATATTCTTGCTAGGTGCCCCAAGCTAATCGTATTATTTGATCATATTATCATATAAATATGTTGATCATTTGACAACTCATTTGACACAAAATCTAAGGCTCTTCGCCAACACCATTGTGAAGGTTGCACCAGATGATTTGTATGATAGTTTTTGATGTTCGCTATAGTAAAAAAACTATACCAAGGTATTTGTTCACAAATCCACCAAAATCTTGCAAGATTAACTTCCTTCTCAATCTAAGTAATAAATTATATACTATATAAATAAGGGCTTTGGTAAGGTCTTAGTTTATTATGTGATTCTAGCAAGGCAACGATCAAAAATATTTTTCTTTCCCAAGATTTCTTCCTCTTCTTCATGATATTTTGAATCCTTACAAAATCTAGAGCCAAATATGCTTACATTTCTCATTCTCCCTTTCTCCAAAGATTTCCTCACATTCCATCTTCCTTAACTTGAAAACTACACGAAGGTTCACATCTCCAAGAGGTGAAGATTATCTTTAATTTTATATAAGAGGTTATCCTTTCAATCATCAATGTGCTTATTTATCTTTTCTTTTTAAACTTTAAAAATTCATAGAATATCCAATTGGTCTCCAAAAAATACAAATGGCATTTCTTTAAATCAAGATCTTCACATTAGTATATTGAAAACTGATATCCATTTATTGTCATTTGGACATGCTAATCTGTCATGTTATCTACCAAATGCACTCATCTACCACATATCAATTTGTAGCACAACAATTTACAACACATGATTTGGTATTCTCTCTATTCAATCACCTACCTATGCGTCTTATGTGTTGGTCTACACACATGTGCCTTCCTGTGACATGCACTAGTATGCATGTGTGGTCTACTTCGCACATGCCAACATCCACGAGTCATGTACACACAATTTTTCACACGTGCTTAAGGTGTCTTGCATGCACATTGCACTACGTCTTGACACACAAAATGATTATTTTTACAAATTTCTCCTATACAAAGGGCATTTATTTCATCAAGGTCTACTTGATATTGAATGATTCAATTTTTTTATTAGACTATGAATTGATACAATGATAAGAGAGAGATTCATATTTTGAGCAAAAAGGGTTACATTGATTTTCCAAAGAGAAGAAAATATAAGAAGTGAAAGGTATGACTACATGAGTTGAACCCCATGAGTTTAAAGGTATTTATAATATTTTGATGATAACAAATAATTTAAGTGTTAATTTTGTGATCTAACTTGTCTATTAGTGAGCTATACGTTGCCGTAGTATATAGATAAATGATGTCATGTTATAATTATGACTGGGTAATAAAATCTTGAATCAAGTTGAAAATACCTTGTACATGATGGCATGCAATAACTTATGGGAAGAGAAGCTAGAAGCACGTGCTCTTAATTTCAAGTGGTTATTTATTATGGAATATATGTGAGGATTACATATCAAGTTACCATCCATGAGGGCTTGTATTTCACTTCACTCACACAAACCTTAGAAAATTATGTTCAAATTACTTTAGTTTCATACGTACTAAAAGACATCTTGTGAACTCTAATGCACATCTCTATATGATCTAATGAGTTCTGAAAGGGAGAAGTTGAATTGAAGTTTAGATCTAAGAGGAATCAAAGATTGTTCTAATTATAAAGTATGAAATTTATTTTAAACTATATGGTAAAGCATTTTTTTATTCTGATGATAGAGAAATCAGACTATTAGATTTGAGTTTTATTGTTGGTTTATGGCAATTAGAAGATATTTGCCTTGGTTCAAATAATATAATCTTGTTGTAAGCATAATATGTAAGGATTTTAATAATATGGAATCTTAATAGAAATAACATGATTTGTTTAACATAAAAATCTTTAGAATTTTATATAGTATGATTTTATTTACTTGATAGTATATATTTGTTAAGAACAACATCGATAAGAAATTAAGTAGTAAAATAATAGAATATTATTAAACTATTTTTATAACTTATTAGTCATAGTTCAAAATATAGAGGATTTTCAACATATTAATTTATCTTGAAACTGTAATATGGTATTATAATATTTGAAATGTGGAGAAAAATAATTTTAAAACACTATTATAAAAATCAGATAAGAGTAATTAATTTATAATATAATTAATATACCATTAATCTAATCATATGATTAATGTAGTATATAAACTTTTAAGGTTTTCTCTCATTTGTCATGTACATGTATCATTTAGTAATTATGCTTAATGGTAGAAATTATTGTACCTTACAAATAGTTTGGCAATATGTCATAACATATAGTCCAATATTGCTTTACTATTAACCATTTTAATGTGTTATTAATACTTGTCTTTTGAATCAATTATATTATACATTAAATAAAACCAAACTATATGAAATTCTCAAGATTTTTGTGTTGTACAAATTACATTGTTTACTCTTTTTCTAAACTATTTGATCATCTATATGTGACCAATGTTAAGACATTATATTAACTAATTATAAGATATTTTTTTCAAATTACATAGAAAGCCACTAATAACCTAAAATGGAATAGTCTATTACCTTGGTGATCTACTTAATACTAAATTAGTTGTACAATATGAAGTAGGTTTCACATTATGTGATTAATATAATTCTATCAATTTTTAGGTCTTATATTGATAATTCAAAAACCATTATTCTTAACTTCTCACTTTTTATAAACTTATCAGTATTGTCGATTTATTTGTATTAAGAATAAGTACATGCATCTAGATATTTGGCTTGTATAGCATAGGTCTTCTAAATGAAATGCAAATGTCTTGTGTGTATCAAATTTATTCTTTTATGTTTAATAAATAACTTGATTATAATTCTTACATATGTCTTATGTGTTGCAAGCCTTGACAACTTGAAGACATGGATTTTCCAAGAGACATGGTTTTATTTTTTTTTTTATTTGCATTATTAGACGGCATCACCTTTGAGTATTTTCACTTATTTGCGTAAGATTGCATCCATCCAATCAAAGTTAAAGATGCACTTTTTTTATTAGACCTAGATTAACTTATATCACACTGAGTAGACAAGTTATATCACAAAAAAACTTTTAAATGATTTATTATCATCAAAATAATATATTATTTTTAAAACTTATATGGTTCAATATATAATTTCTTTAATTTCTTTAGCTTTAACAATTCAAAATAAATTGAATATATCTTTGAAAATTATGATCCATATAGTAGTGAATTTGTAGCAACCTGAATCAAAGAAGGGTAGGAGTGACTGTCGGGTGTTTTCCTAAGAAAAAAATTACTAGAAAAAGAATAGCTCGTTATAGGCATTTAAGTGGAGTCATAAAATGATGAATTATTTTATATTGGTTGTTGATAGATAGATTTTAGTGTTTATATATGATATCATAGTTTTAAGATATTAAAATATATTTTGAGAACAAAATTCACTCATGTTAATATATAATGACTTAAGAAGATAATATCTCAATATTATAAGATAAAGATATTAGATTTAGTATCAAAATAATACACTTTACTAATTTGGTGTGGTTCAAGAATGAACAAAGAAGAAGTTAGTAAATTTGTAATACCCATAATTAATCTTAATGAGATATTAAGATGTCTTTTGAGGATAAATGTCGAGCCCCCACCTAAAATAGTACCACTAGATAACAAAATTAACATCAGAGTCGCGAGATAAAATATATAAGTGAGGATAAAGAACAAAACCCAAGGTGGGGACCCGACGGTAAGACAAACCCTAACGCCAAAATCCAAAATATAAAAATAAAGACATGTTTTTAAACATTTAGTCACATCAAGCCCTCCCCTTTCTCACATATCTTATGAAAAAGGCTCTTCTTTAACAGCATCATTCCCAGCTTTCGGTGTAGTGGTAGCATGACCTGTGATGTAAGCACTAATGAGATTTATAAATCTCAGTAGATAAATCTACATAGTTAACCCAATATAAATGAAAATACATACCATGATTAGTGCAGATGAATCATATGCATAAAGCTCAAACCATACCAAATGTCATATATAATGTCAGATGAAAAATCAAAGAAAAACCAAAAGAAATGCAAGTTCCTTATAGGTGTGTTATTACCAGACCCAATTCCCTTGATGCATTATCCTCTGGATTCAATCATCATCAATCAATGACCTCCAGCCGACATCCAACTAAACACATAACACTAGGGAGATATCTGATCCGAAGATCGATACCCTACAACACATGCTAAGCCTAGTGCCACCAGGCAGATATGATACCATACCCTGCAACACATGCTGAGCCTGGTGTAAATCATCGTGGAGTCATAACACATAACATATATCCAAATAATGCACAGGATAATTCTTTTCATGTGTCTTAAGTTATCTAGATGCGTAGGCAATTACCTTATGATGTTGCATCAATACACAGCCTAGCCCTTACAATGAGACATCACTATATATCTGGTAACCTTCTGTGTCTTCTGGCACTGCTAGAATTAGAGTTGTAATTAATTTCTCTTTCAGTATTTGGAAACTATTCTCACAAGCTGCATCCAATTCAAATTTTGTTGTCTTTCGTGTTAAATTGGGGTGTGACAATCTGAGAAAAACTCTTGACAAACTTCCTGTAATATCCGGCCAATCCCAAGAAGCTTCTGACCTCAGTCACTGTTGTGGGTCTTGGCCAATCGATGATAGCTGAAATCTTTTGTGGATCCAAAGTGTTCCTTTCTGTACTGACAACATATCCTAAGAAAATGACTTTGGATAACCAAAACTCACATTTCGAGAATTTGGCATTTAATTAGTTTTCTCTCAAAGTTTGCAATGTTAAATGCAAGTATGTATCATGTTCTTCCAAGGATTAGGAATAAATTAGGATATCATCAATAAAAATAATAATAAAGTGGTCCAAATATTTCTTAAACACTTAATTCATCAAATGCATAAAGGTTGTTAGCACATTGGTTAGCCCAAAGGGTAGTACTAAAAAATTCATAATGTCCATACCTGGTTCTGAAAGCTATCTTTGGAATATCTTCTTGCTTGATTTTTAACTGATGATATCCGTATCTCTCTCCCGTGCAACGGATTCGAAACAGTTCACAGGCGAAATTAGAGACCTTCTATGTCTCCCACTGGCCAATCGACCCTCCTCTCGGTCTCCGTCGCTCACTGAAAAGCCTTACACAACCCGATGATGAAGCAATTTTTTCTTACCATAGGGAAATCATCGCCGGCTGTTACTGTCGCGTGCGAACTTCGCTAAGGATGGCAGCAGCTATCAGAAAACTCGCCCTCGCAACTCCGGTAACCCCCCCCCCCCCCCGCAGTCGGTGTTAGCAGAAGTGCTTTTCAAACGCACCTTAGTTTTGGTTTTTATAACCGAGGTCAAAATTAGTAAACCGACTTACCCAAAGGTTCGTGAATCGGCATTTTGCATAACACCCATTCCGAATTCTTTTTTTGCACATATATCCTCCGTCCACAGAAATATAGCTGTGCCAAAAATCCTAAAATTGGACATATACACAGTGTAGCCAACATCTTTTAAAATTGCAAATATACCTTCTGCAAAAATGAATTTGAACTATGCTGACATTTACAAAATTACAAATCTATCCTCAATGTTACAAATTTATTCCACATCTTTAAAAATTCATAATTTATTCCTTAGAGCTCCTAAAATTACAAACTCAATACCTTGGACTCGTCTCAAAGAACTCTTTATTAAAATAAAAAAAAATAAAAAAACTAAGACTGTTACAATAAAGATATGAGATGACTCAATAGTATAACATCTCAGCATAGTGAAACTTGGATATCACATGTTTTCTTATGATAAGATTTATACAGAAACATATTCATCAATAAAATTTGAATTACTTAGTTTGGCACATTTCTTTAAACATGACAAAATATAATTATTTTTATCTTACTAAAAGTTTAAAATATTAAAATCAAATTTTAATATTTAAAAATAACAAAAAGAGAAATATGTGATGTTACATAGATGGTTGACTTTTATTTCTATCTTTAAATGTCTTAGAAGAATATGCTTTTTTATCTTTTTAACCTTTAACAATAGATATTTTTTCCATTTCTCTCCCTCCACTTCTTTCTTCTTTTCTCCATCTATGAGCATTCTCTTTCGATGTATATGCTTTATCAATTTAATATTAGAGTTACATGCATCTCCAACACTTTTGGCATAAGAGTGTTCCAACGCTTACATTATTTAAGTATTAGAATCAACTTCACCAAATTTAGCCCACATGACCATCCACATTCCTCTTTTGCAAAAAAAAAAAGAACTTGGGGTTGACTTTTTTATGAGGAGAGCTTAACCATGACAAAAATATCATTTCTGTTTATCTTATTTTCTTATAAACAAATTAATAAACATGAAAAATTTTATTTATTTGGATAACTTTCATCATTTTAATTTTTCTTTAAATTTATTTTTTAAACTTCACATTTAATTTTATCATATTTACTTGGTTATTTAGCTTGAATTTTATAATTTTGATAAAGGTTAGTTTGTTGGATTAACATGAATTTATTCGCTTTTGAATTTAAATGTAATATCATTTGTATATAAATAAGGAATTTTTATGAGAAATAAAATTAATGATTTGTAATACTTCTTCACTATTAACAAGCATACTTATTATCCCTTTACCCTCTAATGGGAGGTCAAGTTTTCTTTATGTATTTTTTCCCAAACAAGAGATTGACTTTCCATTTTCTTTTTTACTTTTCATCTTCTCTCTCTCTCTCTCTCTCTCTCTCTCTCTCTCTCTCTCTCTCTCTCTCTCTCTCTATGAGGCTTCTCTTACAATGCATATGATCTATCAAGTTGATTTCAAGGAGAAATTTATTCACTATAAATTTGGTCTCAGAGCCAGATTCATTCACCTTTAGCTATTATCTTAAAGCATTACAACCATCATCTTGTAGTGAGAACCTAATGATTTGTTGATAGGGTACTCATTGAGTGATAGAATAATCATTTTAGTAAACACATTTGCTTCCTTACTGGGTTCATTCTATCACCTTAGGCTTAAGATGATCTAATCCAAACAATTAGTAAATAAATGAATTAAACCAAAAGATGGCTAGATTTATGACTGAAGACAAAGTAGCCAAACTAATAGCAGGCAAGTCATCACTATAGGGCATCTCTAAAGAGTGGTATAGCATTAAAGACCAAGGGGTTACATAATGGGTTTCCATCAACGTCTAGGAAGATGTTGAGGGAATTAATGGTTCTAGAATGCATATACCTAATTCTTTTGAGTGTATAAGTGATATATAGAAAACTTATAGTCCAAAATACTTTATATTACTTCTTTTAGAAAATATTTTTTATTTTGTATAATGTATTGCAAACTTATTACTTTTAAATTTAAAGGTATAAGAGTTTTGATACTCACATTACAAGCACTTACCACCAATACCTACACAAGGTGTATCAACATAATATGAGTGTGCATGGTTAAAATAGTTGTATCTTTTGATATGATGATCACAAAACTAATACTAAGTGATTACTAATGTCTTGTTTAGCTTAGTGTTATTTCAATTAAAACTCAAGAAGTATTTTAACGATCTAAGTTTGTTGAAGCATGGATTGTAGCATAAATAGTGGATGTAATTTGATAGCTTCACTCGCTAACTTTGGAGTCAATGATAATGATATTTGTAGAGTGGCTAATCCATTAAAAATTATATTTCTAAATTTTTATGATTGTTAAACCTTTAAATTCTTCGTAATTATGACACAGAGTTATCTTTCATGCATATGTAAATTTACTTCAAGTTATATTTTTTTAAGTCATTTAAGTTTTTGAAATCTTATAAATATTCAAATATTTTTTATAAGAATATTATTACTATAAAAATAATAACAATTTGCTTAAGCACTTAACCCCATTGCTAAGCCAAAAGGGATTTGGTCAAGTGGCATGCAGTACGAGCATAAGCCTTGGGAAGCCGTAGGCTTAGAGCTCAATTGAAATCGAGACAGGTCAGGCCTGAGAATCTGTCTAAGTCAAGGTTACTGTTGTAGTTTTTCGATCAATTAATTCATTGCATTACTCTTGAATCGACTTAAGTGAAACAAGTCAAGCTAGACTCATTAATTAGCTCATGTAATTTAGGTCAAGTCAGGCCTGTAGATGCATGCTAGCGACCAGGGTAATGACTTCTCGAGAACACAAGGGGGTAGCTAACCTTGAATTGCTTTCCAAACTTGGTTCTTTAACACCTCCTGATCACTTTTTTTTCAAGATCGAGTGGTCAGGATGATGCTTGCATTTATGGATAATTCACTTGCATCTAGCTATTCATTTGAGATGGTTAATTGAATATCTAGACAACTCTCCACTTTTGTAAATAGTATTCATGTTTATTTAGCTTTCGAATTGAACACATCATATCTTATCTTACTACAATTAGATCTGGACCCTTTATCATTTAATCCGATCAGAAGGTCGCTGCTTTGTGCACTTAATCAGACCATAGCTGTACCATCTTCTCCGTCAGTAATGGTTAGTTTTTTGAAAAGTTGATTTTAACTATTGGAGGAGTTATTTTTGAAGTTTTTCATTTTAATTGTAAATAAAGTTTATTTGCTTACTATTTTAATTAATTAAATCAACTTGAAAATTTTTTATACAAGTTCGAGTGAAGTTCAAAACGTGAGTAATGAATTTTTTTGCAATTATAAGAGCTATGGATTTTCATTAGTCTCTATTTCTCTTGTTTCTATTCATAATCATTTATATATTTTCTGATTATATCTATCTCATTCATTAGTAGTGGATCACTTATTTAAAGAATTACAAGTGCAGGAATTTTTATAAACAAAAATTATAAAGTTACAAATTTTTTTGTAGAGCCAAAATTTCTCTAATTTTGGTGTCTCATTAGAGCACTAGTATATATTTGGTTTATCTTTACCAGCCTTGACAAAAAGAATTGGTTTTTGGAAGCTCGATTGAGGATCAACGGTGGATGTAGGCATTGATTTTGGTCAAATCTCTTAAAAATCTTTTGTACATTTTATTTATTATTGAAAAATTTTATTTTGCTGATAATATTTATAAAAGAAGTTTTATTTTAAGCTAAAAAACTTTTATTCTAATTTTTTAAATAAAATAATTTGTTAAACATATAATTTACCCCTCATCTCTTATTTATCTTGCCTCACACATTTTATAACAAGAATATCATAACATGATGACTTCAATTAGGCTCTTAACTACACTAATATGTGGCATCTTTGAGTACTATGTAAGATTAAGTTATCCCCTAAGATAGTTTTCTATTGATTCAAATAGGAAATAATGTAAAAATCATCATACTTAAAATGCCATTACGACTAAGTTGGCATCACTCACTAATAACAAGGTTGCATATTTTAGTCCCAAGTTTATAAGATGTGTGGAATGTAGTAGGGTAAAGTCTAGCATAATGACTTAATGGCCTCTTTGGGATTTGAACTATGATAGATGTGTTACAAATGTAAAGATGTGGGGGAATGGACCAAGTAATTCGAGGTATTGTCTAGACAAATCTATAACATCCCTTGACCATACAAATGAAGCATGCTTGGATTTTTTTATGTAATCTTAAAAAGATCTTGAAGAAGTAGGAAATGTCCCCTAAAAAAGAAAAAATAATAATTGTGTGGAAGACCTACTACATTTTGCCAGATTCCTCGAGAAAACCACAACACCGAATTAAAAAATCGTAGAGAAAATCCAACACGGTCTTGGATCCATCCACCAAGCACTACTATAAATCTCCCTCCTCGTCAACTACAAAGGGGCCCGAAATAAGCGGAAGCAGAGAGAGGAGTAGAAGAGAAAAGTAGCTTTGGAAAACCCTTCCAACATAGTAAGAACCTTCGCAATCATCACTGGAGATCAAACATAGGACAAGATTGTTTTGAATGAGCTTCATCTCCCTCCACCCATAATCCCAACTTAACTAGAAAATGGTCGATTTCCTCTCCTTCGTCATAAAAAATGATCCAGTCTTTGTTGCTTCCCTAACTGTCACTCAGACTCCTGTCTTCTCGATTGCTGGCAACATGAAAGAGGAAATTAGGGATTTAAATCGTGCTTGCTTGGTATTTTTAAGAAGGTTCGCAAGTTGGCTCGTATTGACTTACGTGGACTAGCATCGACCCACGTCGACCCACACCGATCCGCAGCGACCCGCTTTGACTTGCACACCTTTGCTGACACATGTAGACTCAATGACCCACATCAATCAATGTTAAACCAAACTGATTACAATCCGCAACAACCCACATCGACTAACTTCTTCCCGTGTCGATCTGTCATTCTTGTTCTGACACACACGGATTCGAAAACCAGCATCGACCCATGTCGACCCAAACTGATCATTGACCTGCTTCAACCAGTATCAACCCACATCACCTGTGTTAACATGCGTCGATATACATTGACTCGCTCTGATCTACACTGAACTACGTATAACCAAGTTAGCTCGCATCTGTATGAGCTGACCCGCTCTGGCCCACACCAATTCTTGCTCGCCCAAGCCTATCTATGTCCACCCACATCGACTCAAGCTTGCCCAACTGATGTGTCATTGTTACACCCCATTTTTCCTAGGCTGATTTTTGGCATAAAATTTTTTTTTTATATAGACAGCTCAGATCGTCCCATACCAACCTGAGTAGCCTACGAAAAACATAGGATATAACACATCATTACACACCTACTTTCCTTAACAATGTGGATCCCATCTCCCGGGTACACCGTCAAATCAGGTTCATGACTCCTGAATTAACAGATGGACTCGCGCAATGTTACTCCTGCTAAACCCAATACTCCTAACCCATACCGATAGGAGAACCGGTCTAATAGAAGTCTGAACCCCCACGGTTAAGTTCCATAGTCATGTAATGACCTCACCATCAAAAATAAAATACATAACATCCACAAATAAGATATGGCACTCCACACACCATACTCCAATACAATAAGGTAAGACAGTAAATGGAACTACATTACAAGAATAAGATACAAGTCCACAAGTGTAATATTGTTCATCCAGATACATAATTCCGAATTACCCTCAAATTATATGTAACATATGAGCATAACAGTCTCACTGAAACATCCAACAGCAACAATCAACTAACCAGAATATCTCAGACAATCACCAATCAGAAATCCTTCACAAGCCTGCTGACCACGATCCCACCTAATCCGGTAGCGTCAAGTCTGCCGAGCCACTGAAAATATATAATACAGGAATGAGCTACGCCCAGTAGGAAAGTCAGCTAGTAAAACTCACATGCAAGGGAAGGATAATAGCAAAAATACAGGAATACAGCATAACAATGTACGGTGGATAGGCACTCTCAGTCCCAGACTCCGACCAACCACAGCCACCCCAGTCACACCAGAGTAGCTCTCCTCTGGGCTACCAGGCAACGTGCCAGTGGGAACGCCCATCTCGAAACACGCATGGCGCCTAAGCACCCGACACCGCAGTGTCTCTCGTCAATCAATCTCCTGGAGACTACAGACAGATCCAGTCACATAATCTCTAGCCAACGTGAGACACCCCTGCCACCCTAAGGCGCGCAGGCCTACACACTTGGCTAGCCACTGCGAGACACCCCTGCCACCCTCAGGCGCGCAGGCCTACACACATGGACCAGGAGAGATTGACTCAGCCACCGTCCCAAGGAGTCCTCTACCAACAACTTCCATAGAAGCTCACGCCCCTACAGTCATTGCCAATCTCTAACTCCAAGATTCGACAACATGTGTCCAGGTACAACAAGGCGTATACCAGTCTACATGTATACTGTGGAAGCTAAGTCCGAACCGCACAGTTACCTACCACAACTACCCTAAAACATCATATAGGGTCTATAGTAGTCCGGTCCAATATGCCAATCCATGAAATATGCCAATACTGAATAAACTGACTCAATCCATGCCGTTGCCATCAAAGCAACACAATTGTCAATTACTGACTGTTCTGGTAGCATCCGTGTACCATATCATTGTCTGACTGTTTCCAGCTGTACTGTCATCACTGATAACATTTTTCCCCACTTCAGGAAATTTTTAAATTCCAATTTCAATTTCCGCCCTTTATCCATTTTCCGAAATTCGAAATAAATTTCCGAATTTAAATTCCACATATATCCTTTTTCCAAAAATTCGGATTAATTTTCGAATTTAATTTTTCGCTTATCCTTTTTATTTCCGAAAATTCGGATTAATAATAAATTTCCGAATTTTCCTTCCGCTTCTCTCTCCTCCGCGCCGCGCCGTTCGTCCGCGCCGACTCCCGCTGAACCGGTTTTCGCTGCCGGTTCGGCTTTCGCGCCGTTCGTCCGCGCCGAATCCCGCGGAACCGGTTTTCGCTGCCGGTTCGGCTTTCGCGCCGTTCGTCCGCGCCGAATCCCGCTGAACCGGTTTTCGCTGCC
The DNA here is from genome assembly GCA_023846275.1 of Vanilla planifolia. Taxonomy (NCBI): domain Eukaryota; kingdom Viridiplantae; phylum Streptophyta; class Magnoliopsida; order Asparagales; family Orchidaceae; genus Vanilla; species Vanilla planifolia. Next base: position 17,429,478 of record CM043866.1, on the reverse strand, counting down.
GGTTCGGAACTCTCGCGCTGAACCGCGACACCGCCGAACCAATTTCTTAATAATCCGTTAATCGGATTAATTTTAATTACTAATAAAATGGCGTAAATATCATTAATTACTTAATTAGATTTGATATTATCTAAACTCTTCTCCTTTCTCGGTCCGAAGCCCGCGAAACCCTAGCCGCCGCCATCGCCGACCATTACGATCCTTCCGTCGATTTCCGGCGACTGCGAACAAGGAGAACAATTTCCTAACATGCTCCTAAGCATCAATAAATTTTTTTTTTTTTTCGGCGAAATGGGAATTTTTCCAGGAAATTCCGAAATTTGCAAAAGACACAAATTAGCATTCAATTAAATCCGATTTTCATCCACATGCTTGTTTTCATTAAGCAAAGTATTTCATGCTTTTAATTTTCTACTAAATCACTAATTTAAACTGAATTTCCTACCTCAACGACGCCGGCGACGGTGAACTTCGTCCGTAGCTCGCCGCAGCTCCTCGCCGAACGAATCCGGTACGAATTGACTCTCCTCGTTCCCGTGAATCTCCAGGCACAAAAAGCCCCTTGCCAGGCCGCCGGAATCACGCGCCGTACGCCGGAAAAACTCTCTCTATCGGTCGGCCGAACAAACCCTAATCGTTTCGCGAGGGTTTTATATTTCTGGCCGACACGGTGAAACCCATTACGCGCCGTTGACACGCTTTCGACACGGTAAGCACCCGATACGCGCTGTCGACACGCTATCGACACGGTAAGCACCCGATCAGCCGGTTCAATCCCAACCGTCGATCACGACCGTCCGATCAGCTTATCAGAACGCACGCGCAAACTCACTCGGCGAACCGTCTCCGCCTCCGCTGAACCGTTCCGGTCCGGTTCACGCGCGGTAAACCAATTTCCGGTTTAATTTAAATGGATTTTCGAATTTCTAAAAATCCAATAAATCTAATTAAACAGGGAAAATTAATTAAAAATTCCTCGGTGCTCCGAAAAATTCCCAAAAGATTTCAGAAATTCCAATAGCCTACAATTGAGTTCCTGGCTCATCCTACTGTCGATTCGAAATCATCCAAGCCACAATTAATTTATTAAAGATCAAATACATAAAATTTTACCGGGTATAACAGTCATCATTGCCCTAACAATTCAACACTATTATTTATTGATTTGAGACTGATCCTGGTGGATTTATAGCCTATCCAGTCTAATTTCTCATTGATCCACATCGATTCACCATTGAGTTAGGCCAACATGAATCACTTAGGTCTATTTGTTGCCGATCTACGGCGAGTCGTGGCCAATCTATCCAAATCTACAATGATTTCAGGTGAGTCAATGCCTATCCCAACCGAATCGTCACCAATCATGACCGAGTCATCGTCAATCTAAGCCGAGTCATTGTCGATCCAAGTTGAGTTGCTTTTGCATCTTACTACACCATCTTGACATCAACCATGTTATATTCTACATCATGAGACATTCTTCATAGAGCCACATGCCTGCAAATCAAAGTATAGTAATCAGAACTTTACCACATCACGCCAACTTTTCCAAAAAGCGTGCTCTAATCTCCTTCCAAACAAAGTTAGGATAATCAATTATTAATACAAAATAAATAAATATTAATTTTTTTATTTTTTTATTTTTAGGAAAAATTTTATCTGACTAAAAATATTACATAGAATATGATAAATCTTTAAATACATATTTTTAACAATTACTTGCAAAGAATAAGCACAAAATTTATATTTTTTATATTGTTAAGAAGTTTTACTTTAGAAAATTATCCATTGTTTATTTTTGCCAAACAGTAGTAAGACTATCCAGTTGGTGTCCGAGGTACGGCAAATAGTCTGATGAGGAGACTGGATGGTTTAATAAATTTTTAGAAAGAACATAGACAACAAAAAACCATGCAAATCTTTCTCTTCTTTGAGGACAATGGACCCATCCTTCTTCCACATCTCTTGTGGTAATGGGTCTTTACATGATCTTGTTCTACGACGTTTGTTGCTTTTAAATTCTCGTGCATCTTGTGCTGGAATTCAATCAGCAATTCATAGATAGAGTCCCATAATCTTCAACACAACATAAAACATTTTTACTTTTGTTTTAGAATGGTTCCTGGAACATAACCGGCCTTGGTTGCAAACTTTAGTGCATACTCTACTATATTCTGATTCCTTTAAATGCAATGAGCATGTTCTTCTTTCATCTTAAATGCTTAAAATTGCCCATATTGGATCAACTTTAACATTATGCCTTCATCTTTTAATATGATCTTCTTATGATGTAACCAAAAAGGATGTTCAACATCAATCTTTTTCTTGGCAAGATCTTCATTCACTTGTTTGTAGTTCTTTTACGGCATCTCTATTTGTTTGAACTTAATTTGAATACAATTCTTCTTTATGTGTTTGAAACTTCCTTTAAATGACAATTAGGTTAAAAGACCATCTGTATTTGTCATCAGTCCGTTATTACAATGATCTCATCTAAATTTGAAGAACAAATGAAGAGTTTGAAATGTCTAAACACGTAGATATCTATTTCATATTTGTTAATATTTTACCTTAAAACACAAACTAGGGATTTGTTGGCAAGTCTAATTCAGATATTGTCCTATTCTTGAATTATTGCTTTCATCTTTTGAAAAAATATGATAACATTTGGTAGTATACCTAACAAATGACAGCACAAAAACCCAGCTGATTTTTTTTTCTAATTAAAAAAATAAATAAATAAATAAAAAATGGAGCAATTCGTCGGGACAGGAAAATTATTTTAAGTTTTAATAACAGTGTTTGACTCTCTCCCAGGCGTACGAAAAGGCCATTTTTTCCTCTGTTGCTTGTTATCATGGAATTAATGGGAAAGTGACCATTAAATCATTTTATCCACAAACCTATACCCTAATATTACAAATTTTTTTTTTTTTTTTTTTTTTTGCAATCATGATATATATATTATATGTGTTTAAATGAATTGAACAGGGTATTTATTATCTATAAGATAAATTATAATTGTGATTTAAGGATAATTACTTGCATTATCCTTGTTTAAGGAGTATAATAAAGGACATTTGTGCATTATCTATAGAACCGGTAAGTCACTATGTTTCCCATTCTTTTACAAATTCTTTCTGTGGTTTTCTGTTTTATTGCTTGTGACGTTTAGATGTGGCCGAAATTGCTGCATTAAAAAGAGATGTTTAATATGGCTTCGATGTTGGCCTGTTACTAAATCAGTGTTTTTTTTTAAAAGGAAAATAAAAATAATGAAGGTCAAATGAGTGTTGTTTATCTCTTCTAAATTTGATTTTTAAGTCAGGTTATCAAATACATGACGTTTAACTAATTAGCAGGCAGATTTCAAATCTATTGGCCCCTTTCAATTTTCTCGTTGTTTGTGTTTTGTCTAAAACAACAGGTTATTTGGGGAAAGTGCTGCATTTTCCCAATTTCAAACGTCAACTTTAACAGAAAAAACATATTTATTACTTATATTACTTAAATTTGAAAAAAAAATTAAATTAGTTTATTAAATCTAAAATTGAATTGTGCATGAGCTTGAGTTTAATAACTTTATTAATTTCTTCATTTAAACTAAATGCAAAGATAATCTTGATTAATAATCTGTCATTCTCAACATATATAAATGTTAATTGGACTACGTTATGGTTTTTTTTTTTCAATTGTATATAAAAGTTTGTTTGTTTTAGTAATTACATTGAGCTTACAATGACCCTTGTGAAGTTAAAATGCAATAATATTTTATAAATTATAATCAAAATTTGACACTTAAAATAGAATACATAAAAAATTAAAGTATTTTTAATTTTTAATAAAGGCTAAATTAAAATTTTAAGATTTTTTTAAAATTAAAATGATTATTTTTAATGATTATTTTTAATGATGATTTTTAATGCTTAAAAATAAGTTTATTGAAACCACGTACTAAGAAAAAAATATATTATTTTTGCCGAAGTTAAAAAAAGGAAGAATTGTACATGATTTTTTTCTACGGATTTTTAATATCTTTAAAATGCTTGACTTGGTCTTGATGACTATTTTGAATTTGTTTTGATGCAAAGAAAATTCTATTAAATATATAAATCACGGAAAAACACATCAGCCTACTCTTTTCAGTATAACTTTGCAATGGAATAATTTAGATAACAAAAATTATATTTTTAATATTTCTTTTAAATATTACTATCAAATAAGAAATTATAATTTTTCTGAGCATTAATTTGATTTAAAGATGAACTGAAACTAAGTTTGAAGCCAGTTACCGAAATAAAAATCTGACTGAAACCGAAGAAATTAATTTAGAGCCTTTCTTTAATATTCTAGAATTGACTGGATAACACATGAACTAATTCAAATATTTAATATTTTATATCAATCAATCTTATCATTTTTAAAAATATTAAAATACCTTATATCAAATAAAATTGAGTGACCAAAATTATTTTCCTTCAATTATTATTTTTCTACAACTCACTAATACTTTCTAACATATCATTCATAACTCTTTAATAAACAATAAATCAATCATCTTGATTTTTTTAGAATCAATTATCAAACTTTCTCATCTCATACTTTATTGAAATCTTTATCTTACCAAAAATTGAAAGAGTTAGACCAATTTAAGAGCTAAGATTAAGTCAAATAAATATTTAAATGAATATCAATAATTAAAAATTTTAAATTTATATATAAGAATTATATTAATTATATAATAAGATTCTAACATAATCATTAGGGTTATTATAAGTTTGATAAACAATTCAAATTTGAGAAAGATTTAACAAAAATTTTTGATAAATGATTATTGTCTGAGTTAAGTGGTGTGTATGCAGAGCTCTAACATATCAGACAAGCACAATGTAAAATTAATTGGCAAAAGATTTTATCATTTTTTTTTCAAAAAAATATTTTTAATTTTAATTATTGTTATGGAGCTATTTTACATATTAAATTAATTGGCAAACAACTTTCAAACATTGGGTATACAAAATTGAACTTTTCCAAGTTTTCTAAATATGAATTGAATTAATTGAGCAAAAATCTCGTGGTATTTTTTTGGACAATATTCCTAATTCATTTCTCAGTTGATCTTCCTTAATTTAGCATCAAATTAAGATGATTTTTTTTTAGATAAAAAATATAGAACTACAATTTTCTTCTTATAGAAGAAACTTAAAAAAAATTATTTTTTAAAATAATTTTTTGACTTCACAAGCAATAGATAAACAAAATCTAAAACCTTTGTCTTTTACCGCTTTATGATTTGCATCATTATATTTTAAAAATTTACAGAGATGTTGCTATATTGTCCATTTCCCATAAAATTGACACAATTACTTATCAATATAAAAAAAAATAGAAGAAAACAATTATCCCCTAAGCAATGACTTGGTAACGTCTAATCCATTGTATATAGCGGATTTATTGTGGGACATTTGGTATGAATTCAAATAATAAATTCCATATTCAAATATATTGTGATTATGATATTTTTAATAATATCGAAATGAAAATAATTGATCTAATAAATAATGTAAAAATCAGGTCAATAAATCATAGCTAGTTTATGTTTAATTGAAGAAAAAACGAGGATTTTGAAGACAGGCGTCCTTTGAAAAATTATTAATCCAATAATATAATCTTATATATTCTTTATGAAAATTATTATTTTAAAAATTTAAAAGCGAAATAATTCTTTTGAAAAATACCTATCTTGGCTTTTAATTAAAATGCAACGATGCATGTGGATTTTTTTTTTCCAAAAAAAAAAATGCAAAATTAACATTTGATAGAAAATAAATAAAATATATTATTGATCATTGAAAGAAAGGGATGAGATAAGATGGAATGCATTTGGATCAATGTAAATGTGTTCCTAATGATTGAAGATAGTATTTACCCAAATTAACGTGCTGAAGCATGAGAGACAAACACAAAGCTAAGTGCTCAAGTCCCACTTGAGGTAATGTGAAAAGGGATCCGAAAGAACGTGGTAAAGTAGAAGCATGACATGGTTGATGAGATTGAAATGTTTGGTAGGAATGCGATGGAGTTTGGTAGAAGTTGTTGAAATGAGAGTTTTGAAAATAGGTGTTAAAAGGCAATTATTTTAATATTTGAAAATTATATAAAATTAAAATTTTGATAATTATATGTAATAAGTATTAGCTTATTATTTTTTATTATTTTTAAAACTTAGTGATAAATAACATACGAACAAGTTATGAACAAATACGAATTAATACGATCAAAATATACTTTGATGAACAAAATACAATCAAGCACAATTTTAATATGCTTGAAAAACAATGATAAAAATTGTGATGATAATAATTAGAATGTCATAAATAATGAGCTTAAAAAATAATTTATTGAATTGAAGTCGAGCTAACATAAGAGAAGAGGTTAGTAAGTTGAAAAGTCTTTATTGTTTGATGACAATAGTTAGAATGTAATAAATAAGAGTGTGAAAAACCTAATGAGATTGGAATATATGATTGAAGTGCAATAAAATTTTATGGAAGTGACCAAAATGGTGTTTTTCAAATTAAATATATTTATAATGTTATTTTTCTAAACTTTTGAGAGTGAATTAAAGCTAAAATATAATAATCATATGTATGATATAGCAATTCATGATTTTTGTTCTTATAAAAAAACTTAGTGATGATTCACATGTGGATTTCATCATGTATGGTTGGCATGTAGATTATTGAATAAAATATTTTCTAATGCATCTTTGTGAGTTTATAAAACAATAATAAGAAATTCAAAAGAAGAAAAACCTTATTTTAAGATTAATGAAATCATAGAAAGAGACATGATTTTATCTTTAAAATTAGTTTAAACTTACATAATATTCTTTATAACTTGATTGATTATAATTTTCAAAACAAAATTGAAACTATTTTAATCAAATTTGTATTGCCTCTAATGACAAATCTTAAACATGTGACATATTGACAACTAGTCAATATCACAATGACACGTTTCAATCATATGAGAAATTGACCATTAGCCAAATAAAACTATAGTTTAAAATAAATAATTTAATAATCATTGGCTTTATTTTAATTTATTTAATTTAAAATTTAATTTCACATTTTTATAAAATATAATTAAATGTATGTAATTAAAATAATACATGACATATCATGTTTTCACATTTCACTAATAGTTAATTATATTCATATAAATAATATATTTTTTAATATAACTAAAATACATATAACTACATGTTATGCTTGAATGTTCAAGATCTCAAACCATCACTTTTGACACAATTTTATAAATTTAACCATAACAACATTAAGATCAAACATCATAAATATTATACATGACTCTTACAATAAGTTATATATATATATATATATATATATATATATATATATAATTCAATATTACATTGAACTCATAGAGATATATTATGTCAGAGTGTCTACCTCGAGATTTTTTTGTTGTGTTTGCTCTTATTGTTAATCAATTTTCTCATCTTCAAATTCAACTTATCAAACAACATCCATTCATTATTAAACAAGAATTTTTGTACAATTATGATTTCATCAACTACATATTCAAGGCTTCAAAAACATACTTTCATAGTTGGTAAATATTTTTTTATATTTATTTTCCTTCTTTCACTCTCTTTTTATTTTTCCTATTATTGAAATTGTAACATTCAATCTCCTTAACATTTTCCTCTCAACAACTAAAAAATACTATAAAAAGTTTCACTAAACTTATTAATAATCCTTCGCTTCAAAATTGAAGACTAAATCTTTAAGTTCCTTCCATTCTCATTTTTAGAAACTCCCAAATTCTTTATCGTCATTATTGTCATGGTTCTGCGTTGTGAAAACCTGCTCCTTGATTCCATCAGAATTTCGAAGGTGAATGCAGTCCTTGTTCTCAATGATGAAGAATTCCAATGACTTCAAAGTGCTTAAAAGAGGAATGAAAACCATAACCTGTGCTCAAGTGTGAGTTAGGAAATTCTTTAAGATAAATTTGATTAGAATTTAATAATTTAATTATTTTCATTACATAATTTTTTAATTTTCTTCTTAATATTGAAAAATATTATAATAATTTTATACAATCTCTAATTAAGACTAAATAAACATCATTTGAGTCATTTTGATAAGTTTTATCTAATTTTATATTTATCTTTATAGTTCAAAATACAATATTTTTCAATCATTTGATATGTTTTTATAACATAGTTTGATTCATATCTAATTTTGAGGTTTAATGATTTTACAATATGTTTCTTTTGAAAATACAACTTTGGGCGAATAATATTGTATTAAAAAAACCTATAGATCTTGTATTTAATTTTATTTTTATAACATTTGGATTATCAAATCTAAAGAGTGGTGAGGTATAGAATCTTATGAGAGACAAAACTTTTTAATTATCTCTAATTTTCACAATATCTATTCATTCATCCATATGTCATGTCAAAATGAGGAATGTGGCATAACATTGTGACTCACCAATAAGAGATACGAATAAAAGGAAAATTAATAACACCATGATTGTTTAAAATAATTCTCATTTATAAAAATCATGTATTTAAAAATAATAATAAATCATATACATCAATTATATACAATTTTTTAGAATTTTTTTATCATATAAATAGTTTCTGTGAATATTTTTATAAAAATTATTTATGAACGCTATTGAAGATTTTTTTTTTATTGAGGCTCCCATAAAAAAAAAAACTGAAATATGAAATTATGATCTCCTACTTCCCTTAAGCAAAACAAGCCATGGCATCCCAGAAGGAGAAACGATATTTTAGGCAGGCATAAAGGCGAACCGAAATCAATGCCACATATCGCTCGAGCTCCATTGCGTATCATGGCTAGCGTAGCCCGCTCCTTGGGTTCATCGACATGTCATCTCCTACACTTAGCCTCTGGTCTACATATTTAAGGAAGCCAAGGTTAGTTTGCATTATTGTTGAGCCGGGTGAGCTGTACACCCCATTAGAGGGCTAAACTCCAAGCCTTAAATGAGGCCATCTTGGAAAGAAAAGAGGCATTTGCAGCAAAAGGGAAAACTTGAGGGAAATGTGATAATTTATGGGGGCTGCGTCTGACACACTCGGAACCGCCCAATCATCACAAAGTGGCAGTCTTTATTCTTCTTCTGTTACACAACACCCCCACCCTTATTTTCCCCTTTAAATGTTTTTGTCATTTATTTATCAATTATATATTCCCCATTCCTCCTTATCTACAAATCAGCACAATTAAATGCCTTTTTAACTAAAAGAAAATTGCTGCCGCTCAACCAAGGTCCTAAAATGCGCAACGAGACGACAAGAGAGGAGCAATGTTTGCTTCCTCGGCTCTGTATGGGTATTTTTGTCATTTACGCTTTCTTTTTTCATGTTTTTAATCTTGGGTTCGCCTCGTTGACCCTTGCATACCCGGAGGCGTCCACGATAGCGTATGCCTTGTTTCCTATCCCTCCTCCATTCCTATAAAATCTCTCTTACCCTCTGCCTCTTTTCATCCCATCTCTTTGAGGTCTTTCTCTCCGCTGTTGCTCTTTATATACGCTTCATAACTTGTATAGAGGGGGAGACCATAAAGGAGGGTTAAGGAGTTGTTATTTCTGCTTTGGAAATTGCAATACTAGTAAGACAGATTGGAGAGGAAAGAACAAACAAGAGAGGATGGGAGCAGAGATGTGGGTGTGGCCATGGAGGTGGATGTTGTCCCTGGCCGCCGCCGCGCTGTGCTTGGTGGCAGGTGTAAAGCTGTTCAACACGTTATGGTGGAAGCCGAGGAGGGTAGAGGAGCACTTCGCCAAACAGGGGATAAGAGGACCGCCCTACCGTTTTTTCATCGGAAACCTTAGGGAGATGGTGGGCTTGATGCTTGAGGCCTCGGCAAAGCCAATGTCGTCCCAGAGCTGTCACAACATTCTTCCGAGAGTTCTCTCCTTCTACCATCATTGGAAGAAGATCTATGGTTGGTACTCCTCTTGAAACTCTGTGTCTCAAAAGCTATTTTTTTCTTCTTCTCTCTTGCGTCCATCTCTCTGTTTCTAATCCTTGTTCCGATTCCTCCTCCGACCTTGGTATTACACCGCCGTTGTATTTATTGAGTTGTTCGTTGTGTTCGTCATTGATTTTGGAATGTCGTGAATCTGCTTCTTTTGCATGCCAACTCAGCTCTGGACGCACTCCAATGGCTTCTAAACTGCATCTTTGAGGCTGGTTAGTTGCAGGCGAGAGTTCGCATCATGGGTTTTAACCGTTTCTCTTTTCACTCGCAGTTTAGGGAAATTATTTTTGTCTTTTTTTTCCACCTTAATATTCTGTTCGTTTTGATAACCGGTGTCTTTAATCTCCCGTCGCTTTCGCTTACTCCTCCCATGTCTCTGCCTCTGAAGCGCAGCAGCATATGGTGGCCATATGATTTCTCTGCCTTAACTGCTTGGCCTTTTCGCTCTTGCCTGCTTTCCACTCCGACTTGCTCTGCCATCTAACTTGAAGCACTCTGTTCATCTTTATTAATTTTTACAGCAGCTAAACTCCTAAATCCTAACTCATGGAGGTGAACATAACGGTTGTCTTTCGTTTTCCTTGTCCCCGTTTTGCGACTTTGCTGGGACACCTCTGCTTCTTACCCTTCTTCTCTGAAGAACGGAAGCCTCTGTCCGTAGCCACCAATACCGCCCTGCTGTTCTTTGCCGCGGATAGACCTTTTGCCTCATATCTGGGTTGAAATCGATATCAATGCCGGTCGCCAGCAAATTTCTGATTGCGGTTCCTGGTGATGGGGGAGGCCACCGGCCAATTCCTTCGCTCTCTATCTGTTCCATCATTTCAAATCTTGTCCATTCTGTCTGATGGATGCTTCTCTGCTTTGTTTGCTACCGGCAGGCTCCACCTTCTTGCTCTGGTTCGGCCCCACTGCCCGGCTGGCCGTCGCCGATCCCGAGCTCATCCGGGAGATATTTGTCTCCCGTGCCGATTTCTTCGAACGATACGAGTCCCACCACCTTGTTCGGCAGCTTGAGGGCGAGGGCCTCGTCAGCCTTCGTGGCGAGAAGTGGGCGCACCACCGCAAGGTCCTCACGCCCACATTCCACATGGACAATCTCAAAGTAGGTCCTCTCTGTTCTAACAACCAAATTGTTTTTTTTTTTTTTTTTTTTTTTTCTTTTTTTCGTGGGGTTTGCTCCTGACTGTTTGTTTGTGGTTGCTGTCGCAGCTGTTGATACCCATGATTGGAAAGACGGTGTTGGATATGGTGGAGAAGTGGGTGGAGATGCCATCAACCGGCGGAGATGCAGAGGTCGAGATCGACGTGTCCGATTGGTTTCAGGGGGTGACGGAGGACGCTATCACCCGGGCGGCCTTCGGGCGGAGCTACGAGGATGGCAAAGCTGTCTTCCGCCTGCAGGCCCAGCAAATGGTGTTCGCCGCTGAGGCGTTCCGTATGGTTCTCGTGCCCGGCTACAGGTGAGGAAAAAAAAAAAAACCAAATTCGCGTTGCAGGAGTTAGTAATCGGTGTCATAGAGCAGCGTACGACATCATCGAACTGAAAGGTCTAATTTTGAATCCAGATTTCTGCCGACGAAGCTGAACACAAGCTCGTGGAAATTGGACAAGCAGATTCGCCGGAATTTGGAGGATCTAATAGGACGCCGAAAGGGCGGCTCTGTCATCATCGACGAGGAGAGAAAAACGGATGAAGCTTCCGCTCACGCAGCCGCCAAGGACTTACTCGGGCTCATGATAAACGCCGGCGTGAGCGGCACGCGACGGACCGGACCAGCCCCGGCGGAGATCTCGGTGCGTGACATCGTGGAGGAGTGCAAGACATTCTTCTTCGCGGGGAAGCAGACCACCTCCAACCTGCTAACGTGGACGACGGTGCTCCTTGCCACGCATCCAGAATGGCAGGAGCGCGCTCGTAAGGAGGTCCTGCAGGTGTGCGGTTCACGTGACATCCCATCCCGCGATCAGCTCGCCAAGCTCAAAACGGTAACTCCACTTCTTTGTTTATTTATTTAATTTTAATTCATCAGTACGCATTACTGAGCCACTGGTGTCTGTTTACTGCAGCTAGGAATGATTCTGAACGAGACTCTGAGGCTGTACCCGCCGGCAGTGGCGACGATCCGTCGGGCAAAAACTGACGTCCACCTCGGCAGTTACAACATCCCGCAGGGGACCGAGCTTCTGATTCCGATCATGGCATTGCACCACGACACCCGGCTATGGGGGGCGGACGCGGCCCAATTTAACCCGGGCCGGTTCGTGGAAGGGGTTGCCCGAGCCGCTCGACATCCCATGGCCTTCATTCCTTTCGGGATGGGGGCCCGAATGTGCATAGGCCAGAACTTGGCCCTTACGGAAGCCAGACTAACCATGGCCCTCATCCTTCAACGCTTCTCCTTCCGCCCATCTCCTTCTTATATCCATGCCCCAACCGTTCTGATGCTTCTCTACCCACAGTACGGCGCCCCCATCCTCTTCCGGCCCTTGTCTTCCTGTGGATTTCATCCCGGCACTGTCTCGTGACGCCTTGTTAATTGCCTTCCCTACTTATGGGCCAATTTACACGTCTTTTACAATCTCTTCTCCACTGACCCCAAACAAACATCTGCAAAGCGATATGTAATCTTTGTTCTATTGATCAATGTTCACCAACTTAAGCCTGCTCCTTTTTGGTCTGTGACATCCATAGAGATGATGGTTTTGGGTTTTTTTTTTTTTTTTTTTTCTGGCTACTTCGCCAAGCTGAGAGCTTTTAACAGTAAATCTGGTGTTGTCTTGTGCAGTAATTGCGGTGTTCTGTAAAAATGATCATGTCTTGCACTAATCCAATCATGTACGGAAAAGATTAAAAGGAAGTGCTACAAGTCAGCTACTGTTTTTGTTTTCGATTTTTTTTTTTTTTTTTTTTTTTTTTTTTTGGGATAGACTGCATGAGAGTTTAAATCACGAGGACATGGCAATAGTATGGTTGAAAGGGGCATAAAGGGTTAATTAGCAGTTCTTCTCGATGGAGCGTAAGGGGGAAAAGCGGGGAAATTGAGGGGGAACAGCACATCAGCCAACGAAAGAAAGAATCTGCTATTCTTCCAAAGAAGGCTTTGGCTGGTTATTGTACCTTCACGGCATGCATGTGCCGTTGCTTTTGCTTGCCGCTGTTTGGCGCATATGGGTGTTGGGGCTCTCCTTAGGGAGGCAAGCCATTTTCTTGGCAAAAGGGGAAGGCCAGCGTTGTTGGTTACGTTCCAAGGCCAGCAGCTTGTAATTCGTGTCACCCAGGGGCGGGGGGAAAAGAAAGGGGAATTTGCAATTGTGGGTGTGTTTTGCCTCTCATGTTCTATTGCAAATGGTCCCCCTTCGAGCCATGTGGTTAAGTGTAGCACTTGCTTTCTTGCTCCTCATCAATATATTCCATTGCATACATAAATTAGAAACAAGCATGCCAAAGGATCATGTGAATCATCCCAAGGCATAATTACATTTCAGATATAAACTTACCTTTATTGACATGACCCTTAGTCTTTTTAACTAGTTGAAATTATTGTAGTTAATAATAGTTGAAATGTGATATCAAAGCAACTAATAATTCTCAAAAGATGATTTTATTTTATTCATTGGAATGTGATATCAAAGTAAATTTTTTAATTGAGAATACATGCAATATAGAAAAGAAACAAAGATTATGCCATCTAAAGAAAGGACATTGGAGTGGCATAAGATAACACATATGCTTAAATTATATTGTGTAGGGATGATCATCCTTTTTTAAAACATTAAGAGCTAGTGATTTTTAATTTATTTTGATTATTTGAATCATATGTTTATTTCAGTATGTTATTTTGAATTTATTTAATATATATATAATTATATTTATATGTTTAAATTATGTTGAATCATGTGATTCATAGAGCTATTTTTTTTTGAAGATGATATAATAACTATTATATCAAGGCCAAGCTAGAATTACAAAAGGATTCTCAAGGGGGATCAAAAGTGAAGTCAGATAACATAAGGTCGAGCAGGGGCTTAGGGATGGGATCCCCAGAGGCCCAGATGAAGTCCTTAAGGCACGCAGCCCGAGCAGCCCAATCAGCAGGCGCATTCCCGTCTCTGAGAATGTGGGAGAAACGAACGGCCTCAAGACCCGTAGCGTACTAGATAGTTGCTGCGAAGACACCCGACCCAGGGGGGAGGGACACCATCTCGCGCACCTCCTGAATAGCCAGCATTGAGTCGGATTGGAGTTCCACAGCCCGGTGCAAGGGAAGTAAATCCCTAACCATGTCAAGCGCCATAAGCAAAGCCTGGGTCTCCATCATGTCCACCGCCTGGGATAGCAACCTTTTGCCAGCCACCAGGAGAGGTCTGCCCATGCTATCCCGCACAACCATGCCCAACCCGGCCATAAAATCACCAACCGTGGCATCACAATTCACTCTGATCCATCCTGTTGGGGGGGGGATCCAACTATGCGGAATAAGCAAGTCCATGGATTTGCCAAGGTTCCCGTTGGACAGGGAGAGAGGGATAGATGTCGGTTGAGAGACGAATGAACCTTAAGCAAGATAGTCCGAATAGTGGAGCAAGGCAGAGGCACCAAGATGTTGTGTCTGGCAACATTCCTCCTTGACCAAATATAGTACAACTTAGTCGCAATAGTGGCTGCATGCAATTACCCGGCACGACGACGAGCATCAGGAGAGCCGACGAATCGGAGGACCCGGTCAATGAACAGTAGACCGGCCCCGGATGACTGGTCCAACCTGGTCAACGCTGCCCGAACAGTGCGGTCAGCCCAAAGCTCTTGGGCTCTCGGCAGCGCCAAAAGATATGCTGCATTGATTCATCTTCCGTGCAGCCCTGCTGGCAAGAGGAAGTGTTGCAGAGCCTTTGGCGGGCCAACCACACCGCCGATGGGAGGTGGTCACCGGCGACCCTCCACATGAAGAAGTGAACTCTGGGAGTGACTTTTAGCTTCCAGATGCCACGGAATTCCTCCAAGGGCCGGCTGCCATTACTGTCCTTCCGAGCATTGCAGACGATGCTCGAGTAGATCTGGCCACAGGCAGCCCGGGGCTTCTCAGTAAGGGAAAGAAGCAATGCGTACTGTGAGGACCGCAAGGCTCTCGGAAGATGCAAGATGCGGTCCTGAAGCTCCCCATCCGCCCAAGCGCGGATGACCTCCCTGTTCCAATTCCCGCTGGGCAAAAGACATTCAGCAACGCTGGCCGGCCAGTAGGAGTTCATGTTGATGAAAGTAGGCCAGCAACTCAAAGGAAGGACTCCCAATCAGTTATCTTCCAAAAACCTCGTCGTCCGTCCATCCCCAATGCGCCAAACAAAGAGGGAAATGGCCTCCGGCATTGCCCCCATCACCATTTTGCAGACCGGGGACACATTGCGAGGGGCCTTCATTAGCGGATCCTCCATGGCGTATCTTTTTCACATCAAAAGAGTTATTTAAAGCAAGCATAATATGATATTGAGATTTTATGTGACAACTTGGTCATGTTATGTCGATATAATTTCTCATTAGGTCATCTCATTCTAAACTTCATTGGTTATCTGTAAAAGGTTTTTCATATCTAAATCATGATATCTTATATAAAGTTCATATTTTTTTCTTAATATTTGGTATGAGAGAATTTATTCTTACATTTTTATAAACATATTAACAAAAGTTGCATATCATACAATGATTTATTTCTCTTAAATATCATCTAACAATCACTTTCTAGCATATTCAACTGTTACAACTTGTTCAATAATAGAAATATTCAATAGTAAACTTGCAAAATATTGTTAAGGAGACACGACAAGAGTGTTACCCATGAAGACAATAACATCAAATAAATTTAAATTCTTCTCGTCTAACTTCTCTATCATCATCACGTTCTCATTCCACGTGAATAGTTTCTTTCCATGATTACACTTCTATTAGTTTGGCTAACTTTCGTTTTTTTCTCTTACTTTCCTACATTAATCAACGTGTATTTTCGATTTCATATTATAACTCTTGTAAAAGTGACTTTATTGATATAAGTTTGAGTTTGCTCAACTAATTCTAATCAATAATGGTTGCATCGAGAACCTTCCCTACTAATATCCACTCTAAATTTTTTTCATATTTGTCAAAATAGTATTTGACCACATAATCTAACGAAAACAAATCTTATTGTAGCCTCCATGATCTTAACCTCCAAAGTTTTAATAAATTTTAATATAGTTATATTCTCAAATAATGTGCAAATTGTATGATTAAGAATGCAATATCAAAGTTAAAGAGTGGGCATAAAAAATAAATTAATATTAAGACATCTAAAGATGGTTTGTAGGAATCAAGAATGAGATTTTATGGAGGCATCAATGATTATCATACAAAAGAGGGTAGGAGTGAATAAGTGATGAGAGACCAATAATTTTATGTGAAAAACATCTATTAACTAAGAAAAACTTTAATTAAATTTTAATACAATCCACTAGTGAAAAGAGTCTATCATTATTAAAGTGATTATAATATATCGTATTACAAAAGCTTATATGGGATTAACCAAGTGAGTTAGTCATAATGGTCGAAGAAAAGATTTAACAGATAAGTTCAATAGGTTTAAGGGCATTTGCCTATTATTCTATAATTAATTACGTCTTTCACATAAGTACGATAGCTAATGTCTAAATGAGAGGCCTTGGCAAAAGCAAAGGTCGTGTTGTAGGCTAAAGTCTTACTCCACATCTTTGATATAACTTCGAATATCAAATCAATAAGAAGGAATACCATCCAACGATTGCCATTATGCCATTAACTTTGCTCTTCACATCGATGATTTGGTTGATATGAATAGTCAACTCAATATTTTACCTCCATTAATAGTTGTAGTTATTAAGTAGGATGCAAAGCTAACATCTCACAATTTGCACTGACTAGTATTCATAAGGTTTACAATCAATTTTTTTTTGTTTCTCATCACATCGCATTGCTATGGAGTCATATTATGCTTCATCTCATCTATTTTGATTAATCATTTTTTCGCCCACTCTTTAGACTCTTATTTTGTGTATTAAAGGGATGTTAAATTTTTTCATACTTCCATTTGTGAACCAAATAAATGACTTGAATGATATGGCTTGGATTGTTTGGTGATACTATACTTTGAATTTGAGTAGTTCAACCAATAATGTGTGGCCAATTTTCTTTTGTATTTTGCCTTGGCTAAGTCCATTATCAACTTTGTAGTATCCTCCCTTTGTTTTGTTTAATCTATATACTTGGTCTCTTTTGATCACATGGACAATAAGTGGACTCAAGTTGGATGGCTTAAATCAACTTGGCTTAAATTGATTAAAGAAGAGGAAGTTCATTGAGAAAATCATTCCCCTAATCAACATTACGAAATTAAAGAATTATGAGTTGAGGAGACTACAACATAGCATAGCCTTACTAGCATGAGATCACCATTGAGCTCAAAAGTTCAACTCAATTGCTTCCTCTACTTGTTGACTTAATCATTAAAAAATAGAGAGTCAACCAAGAAACCCCAATAGGTAACATTTGCCCACAATGGAGTTAGTTAGCTCAACGCCAATATCTATTATTGGTTTTAGGTATCTCATATAAATACATACTAAGGGCTAAAATTAGTTGAGTTTTATGAGCATAGATGGTAGGTGTATTTTGTTTATGTAAATAATTAATAGGTTATAAACTATGCAATAGTTTTTATGTAAATAATTATATAAAAAGCTCTATTTTATGTTTTGTACTTCATTATATTTAGAAAAAAAATATGTATGTAAAATACATTTTGAAGATTAGAAATATGAAGTTAGGTTTTCAATGAAACAAGTAGACTTGTCAACTATTGTATGCATTAGGTTGTCACTTATTACTTCTATTTGTCACAGATTAGGGTACTACAAAACCAATCATGATGACATCATCGTAGAAGCGATATAACTTTATTAAAATGCTTCACTTAGTCGCCAAGGGAAGGTCATGACCAAGGTAGAGGAAGAGGGAGGCTTTACCTTTCCTCAAAGCTATGGAGGGACCAATGCAACGTTGAAAGCGTCCTTAACTTTAGAAAATAATGTCTTAAATGTGGTCTTGAAGTAGTGATTCTTATAAGTAGTAATATCTTCATTTTCATGCTAGGGAAGTACTTAAATCAAGTAAGAGATGCTTCAAGTTGGGGTATTATCTAATG
The DNA here is from genome assembly GCA_023846275.1 of Vanilla planifolia. Lineage (NCBI taxonomy): Eukaryota > Viridiplantae > Streptophyta > Magnoliopsida > Asparagales > Orchidaceae > Vanilla > Vanilla planifolia. The sequence continues at coordinate 17,411,219 of CM043866.1, read as the reverse complement.
AAGGATTCTTGCTACCAAATCACTTGGGCAACAAGAAATATTGAATTGTTGTGCTAATCTTGGTGATAAAAAAGGAACTTTTTATTCTCCTTGAAGAAGAGCTGGTAGTAAATGATAGGTGATGCTTGAGTCAATTATAACTCATTGAAGAGTTTTAGGGAGATTCCTAAGCCTTTGAGGGAATTGTAAACATGGCCAAGGCATCACATAAGATGATTGTCACTTAGAATTCATAAAAATGATGCTTTAAGAGATAAGATTTAGAAGATGAAAGAATGATTGTTCAAGATCAAAATTGAAATCTCCTTTGCAGAGAGCATCTTTGGAGGCACTAGAGCCCTTTTTTATATAAAGTTTAGGCATAAAAGTTAATGATATTTTGACCTTGTTGGAACCATCTTACTTAGAGCAAACTTTCATATACCTTATGACCTTTGGGATATCAAGCATTTGCAAAAAAAAAACAAGATCCCCATGATAGAAAGAGCAATGATATACATGTTTGTTGAAGTAGCATTAGTTTGTTCTCTTGCTTTCTTTTTGCCTCAAGTAGGTTAATTGTTAAGACTCATCCATGAGGCTTACGTCAATCCATAGGGTTCCTCATTAATATTTTCCTAAATTGGAGAAAGAGTTCCCCCGTCATTAAGGGATTATATCTGATGTGTTGGCATGTTGGCTTTGATGAGATGCAACATTCTTAGGAGGATATAATCCTTGAATTTGGTGCCACTCAAAGATGAGGACAGTGGAAATGAAACAAAATAGAAAACAAAAGAAAGTAAAAAAAAAAAGAGAATGCAAGAAATCTATATAGATTTAATATATACTTAAGAAAATGAAAATAGAACATATAAAACTTAAGAAAATATTGACTATCAAAATTATAGTTCTGAAAATGAACTAACAAACTCAAAGTTTCAAATGATCTTTAAAATGAATTAATGAGACAAAATAATCACACAAAAAGATGATTCTTAAAAATCCTAATTATTGAACATATCTAGTTATGACTCTTAAAATATCAACATGGATAATTTATCATAAAAAGTTAACCATGAGAGTTATAGAGGGCTTATTCAAACTATCATGTTACAAAATTAAGTAATTTAGTACACATTTGTAGTTGACAAATGGCAAAATATAAAGAATTAAACAAATAATAATATTTTGGTTAATTTTCAATCTTCTAATAAAGTGATAATAGGCTCAAAGTATAAGATAAATAAAACAAGAAACATAAATGTTATATTTTAAAACTTTTATGGAAGTAATGAAGCATTGAAGTGACTAAATTTTCTTCAAGTGAAGGAAAGCTTGAAGATGAAAATGAATGCAAGGAACCTTGTGAGATAGGTGTGGTGTATTGCCAAAGATCATAACACTAGTCACTCCAAATAAGATAAAGTTAGAAAAAAAAAATGGTTTGTTTTAGGTACATTGTACATAAAATACATCACCCTAACCAATGCCTCCTAAAAAAACCTCCCTAGAGTTTTCTTAGAAGGTATATGAAAAGTTCATTGTGAAGCCAACTCATTTATATTAGATATCCAGAGAATTATTTAGATAGAATGCTTAAACCAAACTGCATCTAGGGCATGGATTAGACCACTGAAAGTCATTTTCTTTCACTAACCAATAGAGGTAATTCGAGTAGTACTTGGGGATTTGAATATTGAACCACAAAAAACCTTTGTTAATCATCGAAAGACTTTTAGAGCATTTTGCATGATCAAACTGTTACAGGACTAAAATGGTGGTATGTGTAGACAATTAAGTGAAGAGATCTACAAAAGTTTAAAGGAGAAACTTCATTCTTGCTATTTTACCATTATTCTAATGGATAGGCTTGTGTTGAGGAAATCATAGATTTGTATTTGCTACAAAACATAGCTAGTTACTTTGAGCTTTCCATATGGAATCTAAACTTCATATACTTCTTTTGCATGCTAAGTTCTAATTTAGTACTATGACACTCCTTTTCCTACTTCAAAAGTTAGTTTTAATTTAACAAAAAATGATATCATAAAATCTAAAATTAGTTAACCCATTAATAATATTTTATTATCCATTATTACTCTTTCTTATAATTCAATTCTAATTCTATTTTAAAAGATCTAAAGATAAGGATAGCTAAGATTTAAATTAAACATTTCTATTAGGACAAGAAATTCTTTAAAACACGTAGCATCATATCTTTTAGTGGAGCATGAGTAGAAGGTTAAATTCATAATTTTTATTCATCAACTAGTTGATGATTTCTTATTTTATTGACTTTTGTGTCCTTGAGTGAAAGAAACAAAAAGCATAACAATAATAAACCAAGATGGATTTTCTCTAGTGGATTGTTGAATGTAGATTCATGCTCTAGGGGCAAAAGCATAAGATTTCAACAACAAACAGTGAAAGTGTATCAATATGCATGGTTAGAAGATTTGGTAACCAAAAGACACAATATTGTTTCACAATAAGTCCAAATATGGAGCACATGAATTCTTTTTGTTGAGACATAAGAACAAGGGTTTTGTTAGTGTTCATTTTTTTGTTAGGGTTGCTCTTCTATTTGGGTCTAGGCAATCTCTTATTCTACTTGGGTGAGATGTGGCTTTCTTCTTCAATTATGTTACTCGAGTTCTCTTCAATTGCTTGTTATCTTTACACAAAAAAAAAAATTGTTGTTACAAGATTTGGTTTTGATAAAAGAACAACAATAATTTATATAAGAATTAAAAGAATGAGGCTTTAGGGAGGAATCAAGTATTGCCATGCAACAAGATATGAGAGTGAACGAGTAAAGGACAAGTGCAAGTCCAAGGAACTTATGTGAAAAATGCCTTATAGATAAGGGAGAAACATGGCTAGAGCTTAGTGCAATCATATATGAAAAAAATAAACATAAATAAAGTTAATACAAAAGGGCATGTACTACAACAAATTTCTAAAACAAATAAACAATAGATAAGTTTTTAGTATAGATAAAAAAAATTAGTTAACTAAAAGAGAGATAATAGGCTTGATGGTCAATGCAATTTCCATGTCTTGGACTAATTTCTTCCATTTTCTTTTATAACCCCTGCTCATTGAATGCAAATATGTAGCAACTAAACTAGAGGTTATGGTTAGAGTAGAAATCATGGCATATGTTACAATCTCTGATCACTTCTTGGACATACCTTGGATCGAACAAAAAATAGTGAGGATGCCATCCAACAATCGTCGACAATTCCAATATTCAAAATAATATAAACTCCTTGAACAACAAATCTATATATTTTTCTTCAAATAATAATGATTGTAAATCATGAAAGGTGTGAAGCAAATATTTTACCATGTCAACTAGTCAATATTCCTTGGGATGGCAATCGATATAAGATGTAACAAGATGCTACTCATTTCATGTCATATTCGATTAGTGTGAAGTGATTTCATGCAAGAAGACAATAGACCAACCCGATAAATTTAGGATCATCAAGTGTTTGTTTACGAAGGACAGGTTGTTAGAAGGAAGAAATAATAAAATTAAAGCTAAGATGCAAATGATGAGAGCAATGGGCGCTTACAGCAATCTTACAGCAATCATAATTATTGAAAATGGTTGGCTGCCTTGACATTGGGAAACAGTATTAATAACTGCCTCAAGGATGAGTTGGAATCAAGTTTTGTCCTCTTCTTTCCACTTCCTTAGGAGCTTATCTCAAAATTTCGACCTGATTCTCCTGCTTGTGGGGGGCAAATTAGTGTACTGTGAATTTAAATTAATAACAATGTAAGTCAAATTATTAAAAATGGGAATCATTAATCCAATTAAATAAAGAATGCACATGCCTAGGTAATTGTGGAATATGCAACTAGCTGTTGGAAGAAGCTGTAAACACTAATTCCAAGTAATCCAGAAGTTTATCCTTAATCTAAAAGTTCCTTGGGCTTATGTTTTGATTGAGGTGAAACTTGATAAAGTAAAAAAAAAAACTATTTCTTTATCATAATTTTATTTTTTGAACTTATTTTCTTTTCACCATCATTTTTCTATTTTTTGTCTTTTACCGAGACCGAATATAATATAGACAAGCACATTCATATTGCTTTCGTTTTGTTAAAAAACAAAAATGCAAAATAATAGGCAAATGACTTGAAAGAAAATTAAGCAGTACAATGTACCTAAGATATGAAAACTAAGGAAAAAAAATCAACTGTTATATTAACACTACAGTAATCTGAGGGCCTTTAACAAAACGTTTTTCATTAGGCAAAGGTCAAGCTGCATAAATCAGAAACTAAATTCAAATTCCAACAACTTAATCTTTCTTTTCTTTTTTTTTTGTTACACCAATATCCTTGTCATCACAGAATAAGTTGAATTTACATACCGTTTGGATATGGGAAATAGGAGCATCATGCATCGTGGTGCTAATTAACTACCATTACTTGTTTATCAAGTGCTAGTTAAGCATTATTTTAATTATTAATTTTTATAGAGCAGCACGAGAAGGTAAGTCTTTAGACATTGGAAATTTACCCTCTTCGGTGAAGTACATGTACTTGAATTAACAGTTCATTGACCAGTGAAACATTTCTCGTTTAACAATTCTCCCGAAATATATGTGAAAGCTAGCTAGATATGCGAGCTGTCACAGAAAAATAAGTTATTTCTATGTTGCTACAGTTTCTTATTACCTCAAAATACCAAATCGATGACTTTTTTTAACCAATATTTAATCATGGATAATGGCTTTGAAGGTCTTTTCCATTGTAAATTTTCTTTGAAGGACATGCGTTGTACATGTCTTTTTTCAAGAATCTAAGGGAATTATTTTTATTGTTTTTCCCCAGATTGAAGCCCCTGAATTTAAAAAAAAAATGGCATTAATATAAAAGTTTCTACGAACGTGGCTTGGGATGGGATGAATCATCTACAGGTAAGACAAACTTGCACTGCCAATTTTCTTAAAGAAACCTCTAACTAAAGAGTCTAATTGCCACAAATGCAGCATTAACTCTCCTTCTCCAATTGACGTAGTTGAAGAAGAGCCACTCTCCTTGATCCAAAGCACACCTACCTAAGAATATACAGCAAAGCCAGTCTGGCAAAGTGGTGACCTATTAGCAATGAGGGTCAGTAACACTAGGGTTGTTTTATTTTATTTTATTTTTGAGATAAGTTGAGTGTTGAACTAATGGTATGTAAGAGAAAAATAAAACTCCAGTAATGGACTCACTACAGTGAACAACCAACCAACTTAAAATCTCGGACGAACAACCACAAGACAATACACAGAAAGTAGGAACACGTCCTGAAGCATCTAATTAAATAAGCAATCAACAAGAGGGCTACCCTCCCTCCAGTTGGTCGTTAGGCGTGCGACAACCGTCCGACCAAAGAATGCACATCTGTGATCGAGGCATCATATGTTACACATTTTAATGTACAAAGGAGGTCTTTCTCCTTTGCCTTTACCTGTATACTTTGCTTGTTACAGGCAAAAAAAATAATATATAGAGAGATGATTGGCATGCTTGGATATCACAACCTGGATGGATTCCAGCTCATTTAGAGCTGGGACCAAGGAGTGATCCTCGCATAAAAAAACACAGCCCATCATATCTTAATCCCTCCTGCACAGTCATAACACGCAGTTCCCCAGTAATTTTTTTCAGATCCATGGTTTCAGCTGTAAGCCTTCTCCTTAATCAAAGTCTAAATATATATGACCCACTCGCTACAAGACAACCCCTTTGGCCCTTGATCACTGCCAAATTGTCGGGAGTATTGTAAACACAATAGGGCATGCTCCTCTCTCATCCAATGGTTGGATGGGCATCCTGCATCTATCCCTAAAACTACTCCAGTTTTAATTTATTTACTGCTGAAATGCTTCCTTCCATCCACAGCATGATTTCTGATCCCTTCCTCTCCTCGAAATGATGGTTAATTACAGCTGCACTTGAGCTGTTCGAGGCTCGCAGATCAACCCCATTGCTTTAATCATTTGGGCCACCTCTTGGGCTTGAGACCATAACCTGCTCACTGCCTTACCCGCTATATCATGCTCGTATGTTGGTCCTTCTGCAGCCTAACATTATAGCCGAACTGGTGTCCGGTCTTTCCAAGGTGGAAGGGCTAAAGTGATAAACCTGACACACCATATGCCCCGTTGTACTTGACCCACTTCCTACAACTTGGAAACCAATCTCCATCTATCAATTCATTGGCCTTTTCTATCTGCAACAGACCTGCTCTTATTTCAGTGTAGATGACAATCTCAATGAGGTTTAGCATCAACAAACTTACCTGCTCATTTCCAAAGTATCACCACTTGATAGGTTCGGTTTTAACCATGCTATGATGTTAACGCTTGATCTTTGTGCCACCATTATAATTTGCATATGTTATATGCATGGAAAGGCAAGCTCCAGGCATGTGATATTCTACACTAATAGCAATCAGGCATATTAAAATGCAGGCCATCATAATTGGAGTCTTTCTAAAACCAGTAACAATGCTTATGAGAGATAAAGACAAAATGATGAACTTAAGAGACCAAATAATTTCGAATCATTTGAAACTATGAACGAAATAATGAGAGCTACTTAAGCAGCAATAATTGCAGGAATGGTTTTCTGAATTCATTAAATGTCTCATCGAATTGATAACATACCAACATCTCGCCATAGAAGCTGAACCATTAATCTAGCCTGCCACGTACCTGCTGATCACATGCACAGCACGTGACTAAGCATCACACCAGGATATTCAAACTGTAAAAGCGACAAGTCAGATGATATTGTGGGACCAGTCAGTCACCCATAAGGAAATTTAAAACTCACCTCAGCAAACCATCTTCAAAATCTCTTGGCGGACCGACACTAAAAACATCGATGAAGGAAGGAGAAGCACTTAGAAATGGATTTCTAATTTCAATAACAGCACCTGAAATAAAGCAATGGAAGAGGAGTTAAGCAAATCGAAGCTGCTTTCAATCTAAAGGTGAAAACAGTAAATAAAAGCGTCAGTAGGATAACCACTATTTACTGGATATGAAAGAAAAAGACAAGAGAGCATGTCCAAAACACAATAGACTGCTACAAGATAAAACAATAGATTAACAAAAGCATCATGTGCGTTGCATTATGATCAATTAATTCCTCCAGCTTTACATTCATCTCAGCTGTGCCATTACAAGAACCATATGATCACCAAGGGAAAGAAGGAAACTTTGTATCATAACTTGGTCCACAATGATTGGTACCCTATAAACTCAAATTAGCAACAAAAAATAGCTATTAATTGGGTGCCAACAATGGGGGGTCTTAGCAGGCGGTTGCTCCTTTCCGGGCATCTTTTTATCACAAGTCCTAAATATAGTACTGCTACTATATATATTCTATCCAGTAAATGCCCAAAAAAAGCAGATTATGTTGGTTCAGAGTATTTTCACCACCAACTGCTTGCTCTATCACGTGGTCTGTGTTACGAAATGGAGTCTTATAGAAATATTTAAGTTCATACAAAATAAAGATGCAATGTATAGAAGTTTGTTATTATCATGCATAATTTAAGATTGCGATGTGCATATTATGGATAAGCAAAGTTTAAGTTAAAACTATAGACATTCTCAAAGGATGCAAAGCTTAAGTTTACAAAGGTTTACAGTGGGAAAGCTAGGAAATAATTCAAACGTTACTTGAGAAATATAGTCTGACAAGAGGTTGTAGCACAAACATGTGAGTGACATGGTAGACAATTGATTCTTAGTGAATTGCTCTCTGATTTGGACACATGAAAACTACTTTACAAGGCTACATAAAGAGAAGATTATCAATGTGTTAGTACGAAGGACAAGTGTGCACAAAGTAAAACCTTAAGTCTTCTTTTTTTCACTCAAGGATAATTCGTAGATGTTTTCATAATCACTATAAGATGGTAACTTTGTGACCTCATTTAAATTTTAATAAAAATATTCTACAGCATAAGTGCAATTTTGCTTTCATTCAGGATTTTATATGAATCTTATCTTCAGTCTCTTATCTACTCGTGTTTTGTTATTTCTTTAAATTCTTTGTTTGAAAATATTTTGTTGCTATAATATTTATTTTGTTATGATTTAAGTGACAAATAATTTATTTGTAGATGACAAAGTAGACGATGTTTATCTTTGCAACCAACCCAATAAATTTATAATTTGGAGTAAATTTTATGCACTTGAGATCAATCATTCCATGATAGCATAATCTTTGGGATTATGTTTTTGTTACTCAAAATATTTTGATACACTTTCTTTATAACATAGGTTTACTTAGAATTAGATGTGGTATTAACTGTACAATTTCACCTGTATTCAACAAAAATGAGAGCCTCTTGAACAAAAAGGATAACTAGCCACAATCATGGCCATCTATAGTCAATGTGAAATCCAAATTATAAAAGGTACAGCGATTGAGCAATTTTCTACAAAAAGCACTATTATAAATTATAATTAATAGTAAGTTGCGAATAATTCTTTTATGAAAAGGATGAAAATCCTTGTGAACATAAAGACTGACCTAATTGTTGTTTTATCTCACTAGTTAACCACTCAATATGATTACATCAACAAAAAAGATTAAGAAAGATTCTAACATCCTCTTCCAATCAATTAAAGCTACTATGTCTTTAATCATGCAAGCCGATCTTGGGCAATATTAACATTATAATCATCCTCTCTTTACAAACCCACATCGTGCTTACTTCTGAACACAGTTTAGAACTATACCTAACAAAACCAAATCAACAACTAAAGTTAATGATTCTTTGTAAGGTACATAAAAGCATAAAAAAGCAAAAACTATTAAATATCCAACTCTTATCAACTATCTTTTGTTCTTCATATATGCTATTATAAGTGGTCGATAAAGCCAACAAAAAAAGCTACCATTAAAATGAAATAAATTTGATTATATACATAAAATTATAACCAATCATTTTCAATAATTGTCGTTTTGGATGACACATGATACTAGTTATTGATAGTAATTGGGGATAGATGACATTGTGATTGTTGGCAATAGCTAACATAAGATGAATAATAGTAGACGAAGATGAAAAGTATAAAAAACCTCAAGGGGTGCTTGGTTCCACCCGCAAAAAAAAAATTATAGGAGAACAAGCATTATGTCGAAGAGAACTTAAAGGAGATGATAAAAAAAAGAAAAACAAATAAGAGAGAAAAACAAAAAAAAAATAAGGAAATGAAAATAGTCTAGTTTTGATCCATTTCTTTGGCATTTTACCATTAAATGAAGAGAATATTCTTCATTTACCCAAAAAATTTATTTTTGGTATTCCTTTATTGAGATTCCTCAAGCATGTTTGTAGCTTAAGATAAAAACTACTCTTGTTATCTATATAGCTTTATTTGACACAAGGGTTTTTAAGTTCAACATGATTTTCTATTACCCATCTTTTCCATCCCATTTTTAGATTTGGATACAACAATTATTATTATTGTGTTATTCTTAATTGAAGGAACAATAGATGTCCCATTGTACAAACCCTTCACAAGTGATATCAAAATCTAACTGCTTTTATATAGATTATCAATTTGAAGAAGGTAATGCTAAGCCAAAAGACATCTAGTGCTTAGTGCAACAACTTGAATTGAAAGGCCATCAAGCATATTAGACAATTGTTGAATGACACTATTTCTATTATGTGTCTAATGAAATTTTTGCCAATTATCTTCGTAAAAAGTTAAAGGTCCTTTACAAAAGAAAAACAAAAGGGAGTAAGTCTTTTTTATTCAAAAAACTTAAAGGACATATATTATACACCCAAAATAGTGTATCTAAATGAATTTTAGAATTTGATAAATCAAGTTGCTATAAAAATGATAACTGAGATTGAAGAGTATGAAAGTAAACATGAGAAGACAACTCTTAGTACTCTTGAACACAATAGTAAGACAAAGAATTAATCACATCAACGTGGAGAAAGTTGGCAACATTCTAAGGATGGCAAAATTATATTAGTAGTTTTGGGTAGAAGCTGAACATATAGCTTGTTACTTGATTAACACATCCCTCTCAATTCCATTGCAAGGGGATTCTTGAAAGAATTTCAAAAGGCAAGAATATCTCTTAGTCTAATTTGAATGTATTCGACTACAATGCATTTCTGCATGTACGCAAAGAAGAAACAAAAAACCAACTAGGCTATTCTCTATGTATTTGTTGGCCACACAAATGAAGAGTTTGACAATAGATTATGGGAGTCTAAAGGGAAGATGCTTCACAAAAATAGAGACGTCATAATTTAAATTTAGGCAGATCAAATCATAGAAAATGTTAGAAAGACTTATAAACCTTTACAAACTGCTAATTGTATGCCAAATTTATCTTCAATTTATTCTCTAGTACTAATTACTTATGATGAAGAAGAAGAACGAAATGAGAAAGCTAATATGGATAAAAATCATGGTGATCAAATTATTAATGGGAGCATACCACTCCTTAAGTTGGGGTTAATAAGCCAAGCTTATTACATTCTACTCAACTATACCAACTCTCTAGAAAATATTCCTCATTAGGGTATTATCTTGTTACTAATGAAACAAAACCAAAGAATTTCCCAAAAATAGTGATTCATCAAGATAAAACAAAATGGATGAAAAATATGCAAGAAACAATTGGCTAATACATAAGAATGATACTTAAGAGTTGAATGGAACTTCCTGATGGCAAAAAGTACTAAAGAACAAAAGCATCTTCAAGTTGAAGTAATGCTAATTAGATGAAGTACAAAACTTGTCCTATTGTGAAGAGTTTTAGTCACAAAGATGGGATAAGCTTTGATGAGATTGTAGTTACCATGGATTTGGAGATAAAACAACTTGATATGACTTTGAAAATGATATTTATATGGTTCATCCAAAAGGATTTGAAATAGAAGGCAAAAAGCACTTGTCTAAGCTAAACCAAGCACACTATAAGTGTACAAGAAGCTTGACTCATTCATATAGTGTTGAACATAGGACAAAATATTTAGATCATTAAGAAGCAAAAAAAGATGTAAGTGTTTAACATGAACAACTTAAGTCTTACTAGATAAATTTTGGGCATGAGGTTGTTGCGTGATACAAAAGCTAAGTTATGGTTGTTATAAGAAAAATATGTTAAACAAATGCTTGAAAAATTCAACATGAAATCTACTAAACCTTTAGCACATTTCTGGGAAGTCGCATAAAGCTTAACAAAAAGCTTTGCAACATTACAGATGCAAAAAATTTCCTATTTGTTAGCAATTGATAGTTTTATTGTATGCTATTGTATATACCATACCAAATGTAGCACACACTATCAAAATAGTGCACAGATATTTATCTAATCTTAATAAGACTCATTAAAAAGTGGTGAATTTTGTGCTTAGGTGTTCAAGAGAGAGAATCATGATGTGTTCATGCTTTGGAAAGTTCCAATCAATCTTAAAAGGCCATACTAATTCTAATATAGCTAGAGATTCTAATAAGAGAAAATTTATATCTAGATATTTGCTTATTTTGTAAGGGGAGCGGAGCTATCTTATGAACATTTAAAATATAAAATCGAGTTATTCTTTCTACTATCAAGACAGAATGTATTACATCTATAAAGGCAGACAAGGAAATGCTAATGTTGAAACTTTTTTTCTAAGAATTAGACTAGATACAAAAAGCATATTTGGAATAGTTAAAAATGAATGCCGTGTATTCTAATCATGCCAAAAACATTGTTATGCACTATCATTGAACATACAAAACTACTTAGAAAGAGATGAAATTTTTGAAAATTTACATTAACAAGAATCCATCAAATATGATAGCAAAGATTATTCCTAAGAAAAAGTTTGAGTTTTGCAATCAAAATAGATGAGTTTGGACTCTTTCTAAATAAGTCTATTGGTGGGTTAGAACTAAAATGGGGGATTATTGAATATCTAACTCTTGCCACCTAACCTTCTTTTTTTCTTCACATATGATGTTAGAGGTGGTTGTCAAAGTTAGCAAGTAAAAGCAACTACTATAATAAGCTAAAAAGTGTCATTATGTGCATAAATTTTTAGTCAACTACCTGGGTGATAGTTGATGGTAAGTAACACATAATGATAGTCGGTAAAAATTGATAATAGATCACAAATTGTGATAACAAGTTATAACAATTACATGATAAATAGTGATAGATGGAATTGATAGGTATAATAAACTCTTATAAAAAAGGGTATTTGGCTCCTCCCTTGAAAAACTGATCACGAGAAAAGAAACATTGAGTTAAGGGGATTTTAAACTAGGGACAGGAAAAAATAAAAAGAGAAAAAAAGATAGAAAGAATATAATAAGGAAAGCAAATTACTTTTGATCCCTTTTTCTGACTTTCCGCCTTTTTTAGTAAGAGTATCATTCATCTTTTTGAAAAAAATTTCTTAATGTTATTTTATAAGAATTGCTCAAACTTATTTATGACTTGAGAGTAAAAATTGTATTTTATAATCTACATATTTTATCTTACATATATGTTTATTGTTAAATTTAATATGGTCTTCTATTACTTATTTCATCCGTTCTATTTTCAACATTGAATACATCCATTTTTATTATTCCAACATACAACTCATGCCACAAGGAAGGTTGGTGACATAGCAATTTATGTGCATACAATCGACATAAAATCATCAATGAGTAGTTGTACCTTTGGGCCATTAAAGGTCATCTTTACCTAAAAAACCTCAACATTAGCCAAAGCATGGTTCCCTCATTTTTTTGTAGGACCCTTCCTGTAATCCAATACAAAACTGATGGAAAAAGCTACATTATATTGTCACTACCGAATCAGTATAAAAAACCAAAAAGCAAAAAGCTACATTATAGGAACTGACACTACTAACAAGACAAATATGATCACTTTTTTATGAAGTCTTACAAACACAATAATAAAATGGCATAGTAAAGCTTAACATGAAAATAGAAGCATGAAACGAATTATATTGAAAGAAGGACAGATCAATCATGGAATGACTGGGATATTTTCAAGAAAAACTTTATTACCCGGAGATTGCTCCCCGCCTCCTGATATTTTATTGGTTCATTCCCCCTGAAAAAGTGAACTCTAACCATAGATTTAGACCTACTCTTGTGGGGTTGATAATGTTTACCAACCTCGATTAGTAACAGCTATGGTATTTCTGTTTTAGTTATCAATATCAAATTTCTGCTGACCATACAAACAAGCTGGCAGGTTTAAGTTAAGACAGTTGTCCCCCTTCTTTCTTACATGCCGTTGGACAAACTCATATATTTCAGAACCAAAAACAATCTAACAAAGCCAACAACAGACATCTAACTCCTACTACTTCCTTGAAACAGGAGTTCTAACATGTTTGCTTCAAAAAAATGTTTTTGAACGTACGTAACTAAATTGCTAGCACAGTATCCACCAATAGTTATCAAAAAACTCTAAATAGAAAAATTATTATCGAACTAAAAAAGACAGTCTGATATCCCCTACAATTACAAAAGGAGATTGAAACCGGATCATGCCAACTAAACCAGAATCAAATTCATAGAGCGCGATCAGCTCGTCATTATAAATGAGACGCCCAATACATGAAACACAGCATACTAGCAAAGAAAACTCTGTACAAATTTCTTCAATGTAAAAAATAATCTAGAAAAGTAGTGCAAACCCTTGACAATAACCAGAAATGAAAATTTGCTTTCCATCATTATCCTCACAAAATTTAAAAAAATTGAACCCATTGCTTTACTGTTAACAATAGCAAATGTAGAAACCGAATTTCTTCAAAGTGAATTCAAGTGGCTCGTAACGTAATCCATATAAATTTGACTCGCTGTAAAGAGCTGCTTTATGAAAACCTTTAGCTGTAGAAGATTAACCATTGTTCACTTCAAACTAGATATGGGAACCTACTCAGAGATCCGCTTAAGCCCATTCTTTGCCCATGTTTGAACGACAAATTTGGGCCAAAACCTTATATGTTCCAGCTATCTTGGGCATTATCTTTTTTTGAAACAGAGCGGTCCAATTCAACTTACATAGTTGACTGGGTCAATCCATGGCTGCGAGTCTTAGTTCCTTGGCACAGTATCGACCAAAACGCAGGTCTAGATCGAATACGCTCCAATTAGATCATCAATCCTCTTGCATTTAAAGCTACCAATACAGCACAGAACGCAACTAAAACCTTGCTCTAAATTCAATTAACTGGAAATAAGATATTCAATTATACGCCGCAAAAGAGCACGAAAGTCTTTCATCATAGAATGCCAAGTATGCAGGTAAGCAGGCCCCTGTTCGTTATCTTTAAGGATGTACAGAATTGTACATAATTTGTTGTCAACAACGTCTTGAGGAACAGCATATCAAACTTCCTTCAGAAACCACTAGATGCCGATCCCCGAGATGCAAACGAATAACTATGCATGTCGTGATGCATGTCGTGAAGAATCACTAGCTGAGAAACATCCAAGTATGTTAAGATCAGACCGGTAGACTTTTCCAATATGGTAACGATGAGGGAACATAGCACGAAAAAAGGAGCATAAGCTAGGCAGGGAGATCTGATACAGGTTAAGGAAAAATTATATGAGTTAAAAATATGGCACGATAAGGGACACAATATAGACAATAAGATATGAAAGTTGTAACGTACGAACGCAAAACAGTAGGATTTAGCTTACAGAGATGAAAATGCTTTTAAGACATGGGGCTAAGAAGACGACGTGAGCTTTAGAAGATAAGATCATGGCATGAGAGAAATTGCGATGGACGATCACAAAATTGTACACTTGACCGCTCAAGGCAGCTTCAAAGACAATGGCCGATATCATACAAAAAAACGACTTACAAAAATTATGAGAGTAGCATACGACAGACATGACTTGTGAAGTTTATGATTTTGAACGATCGTGTCAATGACAACATGATTATTCTTGAAGGCAAATTTTGAGGCACAACAAATGGATCCTGAAATGGTAGCAAAAATGATGCTTAAGTAGGAATCGTATGCATAGGGCCATTAATCCAAGGTCATAAACATTCAAATCGAAATTTGAAGTCATGATCAGAAACACAATTGTGGAAGTTGAAGTAAATCGAAAATGTAAGAATACCGCAATAGGTAACAGGGATGCAGATGAGATCAAGGTTACCAACTTATAATGTAATACAGTCACAAACATAAGATTCATAGCATATTACAAACTATGATTAATGAACCCAAAACACATTATAGTTAACGTGGCTGGGTCCACAACATAGTACAACCACAAGCTTCAAGCCCATAAAATGGGCTTCGACATTTAAAGTCTCAGATAGCGAGTATAAAGGGGTGAACTCATATTGCATATAGGATTTGAATGTTGTAGGACTCGATGGTGACTGGTTGGTCGGTGCTTCTAATAGGATAGGGCTTAGTTAGATTAGGATCTAGTTCCTAAGAGTAATTCAACAAGGCTTGTGAACAAGAAGGCGGATAATAAGTACTAAAAGAATCTGTATCGTTATTCTTTCATGAACAGTTCAGACGTTTGTTGTTGTACATCGGGCAAAATTCTGCACCTCTCCACAAGACCACCAAAAATGTTCATAACAAAGATGTAAAAATCCATGAAAACCATCGACGCAAAATAATGAACAAGGAAGCCATAGAAATTATGATGTAATAACATGGGGCTTAAGGCTTATGGAATCAAAGAGAAAACAATAGACTGTTTCCTTGAAAACAGTATAATCGTACGTACATTTTCTCCTCCTATTTTCTAACCAAGAAATTTAAGTGGTCCCAATGACTGTAGATATGTGGTTCCAAGCACCATTAAAAAGACAGGTATTTGTCAACAATAAGCATAACTGGCCATGCAAACTATTCCAATTTAAGTAACTAACAGTCTATGCTCAAACTAGGCTAAACAAGGCTATGAGCTAGTGAGAGAATGCTTATTATGAGCTGCGTAACAATAACTGACAAGCTATTGTCAGATCTAAAGAAATAACTACTTTGGACAATTGTGGTCATTAAAGGCTCACTTCCACTTAGATGCCACTATTGGCGACCACCTCGAGTGTCAACAACAAAGAGGCCACAAAGCTCACAAAGGTCACTGAAATGCGCAAGGAATAGTAGACCAAATTTACTGTCCGAGGAGATAAGAGAGGTAGGATCAGTGCTAGACGAGGTGTCAAGGTCTCGTTCTTGAGAAAAGGAGCAAGCAACATGATAAGAAGGAGGATTGAGTGTGAAGAGGATGTCCTTGAGCCCAAGAAGAGAGAGTAATGAGATCCCAAAGAGAGGAGGCGAGAAAGATGATCGATGAGCTGAGGAAAGAGGCAAGAGAGATCCTTAGAAGAGGAGTTGCAAAGTATGGAAGATTAGAGAAAGGTTTTGGTAATTAAGAAGAGGGGACCTTTAGCCTTTTTGGGGAGGGCATTTGGAAAAGTAGCTGTGGGAAAGATTTTCTGGAATATTACAGGCATATTAAACATTAAACATGTGGACAACCAAGATTAACCACGCCAAATCTTAGGTCAATTGTAAGAAAAACTTGAGATTTATTTTTCAAAAATATACCCATGCCTTCTTAATAGAACCATCGATGAAAGTAACATAGTAACACGATCCTCCAATATAACACATTACAACTAACATAAATAGATGTGTGGACTTCATGAAGATAAATGGAGTGGTAATACAAATCGGGTCTAGCTCTAATGTCAAAGAGACATGGAAATATATTAATCTGACTTTGATACAAAAATCTGATGAAAACTAAAATCTGAACAAGCAGCTGGCGTTGGGATGCAATGACGATGCCAGGTGGTTGGGCAGTACTCAAGCGAACAAGGTAATTTATCTCGGAGCTTGACTATAGTTGGAAACGGCAATAATCACCATGGTCAGAAACCTAAAAGCAGTTGGTCCCAAGTGGTGGTACAATCCAGTCCATTCAATTAGTGATGGTTACAACTCACGAGCAAGAAGGTTCTAGAAGGCATAAGCAGTGTAGTCCAGTAGAATCTAATAGCCACTTGGTTCCAAATTGATGGCTGTCTATAATGTCCTTCCATTCCTTTGCAATGTTTAAATAGTATAAAAAAAGAAGGCCTAACTAATATGTGAAGACTAAAATTCCCTCAAACTAAAATAAAAAATAATAAAAAAATGAAAATGCAAACAAAAGAAAAATGCACAAAAACAAAACAAGAAGCTCATGGGTCTCAAAAGTAATTGATTATAACATAATAACATCTAGCAATATCAATAAACCCAATAAAGCTCTTACATGAGCCTTTTTAAGAACTTTGTGATATCATCCACAACCTATGATGAAATTGAATCTCTTATATCCTAAGTTTCATTGGATCTACTTAACATTATACATTAACTCGCACCCACCAAAAAAACCCTATTCTATATGATTGAGTTTCAAGTAATCTCTTAATAAATCTGGTACTAACATGCCTAATGTCCTCCATAGTCAAGTAGATGTGTTTTGATTGTGGTTGATCTTGCCAATGAACCAAGAGATTACAAGAAACACTAGAATGAGAAGAGACATCAATTAAGATATTATCAACAAGAAAGAACATGATATCAAAAGGTAGAGAAAGTTGATCATCACTCAAACGACCTAAAGAAGAGTTAAGTCTACAAATTTTCAAGATATATATCACTTTAATATAATAATAAATCTTCAAAATTAAAAATATTACTAATAAACATGTGGGATAACAACTCTAGAATATAAACATTAGTATTCAGCTTTTTAATGATTTTGAATGAACCATAAGCTCTCTTATATAACTATTTAAATTTGTAGTGGGAAACCTTTTAACATAAACATACACTAATACATAATCTCTCTCATTAACTTTTCTAAAAGTTCTACTTCGATTAACAATCTCAACATATTTTAAGGTATTAAATTCAAATGTTACATTACCTTCCATACAATATTTGAAAATATTTTGCAAATGAGAATGCAAAATCAAAATAAAGATAAATAGAAATAAAAATCAAATCTATAGATTTGTTAGAATTCTAACTATATATTATCTTAAAAAGTCATAATTTTGTGGTTTTAGAGACAATACGCATGTAAACAAACTTTATTGTAAGTAAATGTAAATCTTAATTTCTAATTCTCTTATCAACTAAGCTTTTTAATAAATTTTTCAATATCATATTGACTGTCTTAATTTGACCATCTATTTGAGGGTGAAATATAAAAGATAATTTAACTTTAACAAAATCTTCTTAAAATATGAGATATGCAGTTCATTTGGAAACTCCAATGGGATAAGATCGATAAATTTGTCCAATAATTTAAGAGCCTCTTAGAAAACATGATCTTTAAGCCGATCAATTAGAACACCCTTCATATCAAAGGTACAAGAATTGTTTATCAAGATATTCATTTTAAAGACTATTAAATCTGAGCCTATCTATCTCACATATGATCCATATTTTAATCGACATCCTTATTTGGATTATTGTTTAATGATCCTCTAACAATTGAAAAGTTATCAATTATCATTCTTTTCTTGAGAAATAACAAATTTCAATTCAAACAACAAGATAGAAGGTTGGAGCTTCTTAATTGACCTAATGGATGAAACCCAATAACTTGGCCATTATACTTGAACATATAAGTGCTGCTCTTCCTCCCATAATTTATAACACTAAAATCATACAAACACTTAATGGAATAAGAGCTACATCCATAAGTAGAATATTACACTGAATACTATACTTATATGTCCTTATTTTCAATGAAACTAGGCACCAAGATGTAACTAAGAAATAAGTGTGGTTTACCCAACTTCGAATTGAGATTGGCTCTCTTGAGTGCATTTATTCAAATTACATCCATAGTACTCCCAATGTTTATAACTGATCTAAATTTCTTCTTAATACAATTATAAAGGTATTAAAAGTATTCTCTCTTCTAATTCTTAATTTTTTTTCTAAACACAAATATGCATTACATGACACTTGTGTCCATAATCTTCTTAACATTGTCCCTTATCAATGAATAGAATACCTTCTTACTCTAACAATACTTATTTTGAATATGGGTGTTATTTCTAGTTGTGCCCATAATAATCTAAGCACTAGACAACAAAGGCAAACAAAGCTTAGTGATAACCTTGGGCACCCCAATGATGAACCTGATGATTTATACTTATTCATGTTGTATGAAACACAAGAGGGTGAATTATGCCCTTTAAAACTAAAATGAAAAAGATCTAACTTCACAACTAATCATGGTCAAGTCATCTTTCTAACCTATAGTTAAATGTGCAGGATTTGGAGCCCTTTGAGTTTCAGTTGTCGTTTGGTACAACCTTTATTTCCATTGTTGTGCTCCCACCTAACAATGATGGCTCGTTTGATTCCAATGTCATTCCTCACTCAAGTTTTATGATTATGAGCCCTTACAGGCTCAAAAAGGAATTGTGATTCATGGCTTATGCCAAGTAGTGGCCCTTTGTATTTGTTGAATGATTGACTTCTACTCCAACTTCTATCATCGTCTAGTGAAAACAAGATCTTCGTGATTGAATGGCCATGCTTGATGAAATGTTCTCTCTTATCCATGACTTAAGACTCGTAGTTTACATGGCCTAAAAAATGGAGCAGGATGAGGGTATCAACTACACATCAGGTGTTACCAATACTATCAAATTTTACAAGTCAATCTCTACAAGATCAATATCCTTTTCTAAAGGCACTTAACAAAAACACTTGATTCCCTTGGTATCTCATGAATTCAGGCAAACTGCTTCGTGCTCTTCTAATTTTTTTCCCCAACTCTTCTCTAAAACAACCATTGAGAAGTCCACCATACTCCATGATAATGTGCAATATCAATGATAAACTAACATCCTTCTCAATGGCCTTGCATCAACACAAACTCTTTGCATCATCCATGACATCCATTATTATGCACAACTTATGATGACAGTAACACTGTCATTCATTCCCAAGTCGCGACAACACCTAGCTTAAATATTATTTAAGACACCCTATATGCTACCTTCAACGATGCTTATGATTCACATGTGTTCCATGCATGTCAATGCCCATCAACATGCCTATCAAAAGTCATTATTGACAAATTTTTCTAACCCACATTATATATGAGCTGCTTTTGTTAGGAACTACAACTTGTAATGCAAAGGGATCTATGGGATCCAAAATAGATGGTCATCCCATTTAAATTATAGTTTTATATTTTTTCTAGAGTCTAATAGTCTTGGACTTGACAATTTTTATGAATGATGTTGTCTTTAGTGCAAGTGGCTTATAGGACAGCCCTTAGGTTGTGTTGACATGCTTCGATGACTATTATGCTTGGATTGTTTCCCAAATGACCTCTTTATGAGTCAATGCTTAGCTAGACTCCATGGGAGAAGAAAGAGGTTCCAAGGGATGAAGATCCCACTCAAATCCTTCTATTTGAAAAGGGTCTATATAAGGAGGGAATAAGACCTAAAGAATGATAAGGCCCTACATATTATCTCCAATGACCAATGTCAAAATCTCCAATCACCACAACTTCTCTGCAAACCAAACACGCTATGCTCTAGAATTCGTCCCTCATTGCCAGCATGAAACCTTTACCAAATTCAAAGGAAGAGAAGGCAATGGAGAAGGTGGACATGCTGCTTCTCTAACAACTATTAATAGAAGAAAAAGGAATAGAAACATGATGAACAATTGACAAGATAAGGGAAACAAAAGAGGACAAGATAAAGAGATAATGGGAAATGTTGAAGAATGGAAGGAGAGAAAGTGGGATGTTTTTTCCATCCAACCTAACAATATCATTGGCATGTAAGTGTGCAAATCTGTCCACCAAAAAGTTTTGGATGTTTTTAAGCCTATCACCACTACCCAACAATATTTCTATCTTGTTTAAGTCTGCAAAAATCTATTATAAAATCTATACAAATTTTCTCCCACTTCCACCCTAGAATAAGGAGATACTACAACAAACTAACACGGCACCAGCGCTCAACCTTAACCATCTAACAGGTCAAGCACTTATCTACAAAGTTTGTTGTTTCTTTTTGCATACCAGGCAGTAATAAAGCTCCTTAAGATCATCATACATCATTGTGCTTTCAAGTTGAATTGAATAAGGAGTAATTTACAAAACCTACAATAGCTCCTATCAAAGTCCTCAATTTGGAATTCATAATTGATCTATCAATCCCAAAATTCAACCTTCATCCACTTTGAATTCAGTCCTCGAACTCAATTGAACCCAGATTTTTGAACTTAGCTACATGAGTTTAATCCAATGATGTAGGTTGAAGGTCGATGTAGGCCAAAATAGGACTTTTGTTAGTGGTAATGACCTTTAACTAAAATTTATCTTATACATCAACTTTGACTCATCATAGCTACAAGTTGAAGCCATGTTCAATTTACTTGGATGTTCCATCATCTGTAAATCATAATCTTTCATCAACTCAAGTCTTTGCTTTTTCCTAGAATTCAACAAATCTCATCTTTCATCAACTCAAGTCTTTGCTTTTTCCTAGAATTCAACAAATCTCAGAATGAATTTATATTTCAAAACTCTAATGATTTGTGAAAATTTCACACAAAACTCATTAGAAAATGTGCCTCCCACATAACCAAGACAACAATGATGCTAGCCAACTCTAGATCATTAGTAATCTCCTCCATGAATTTTGAAATTTATAGAGAAATGTTAAAAAAAAGAATAAATGACTCCATAATTTAAAATATTTTGTCACTTTTCAATGTGATTTGTTTAATTCATTTATAAGCCAGCTTACTAATCCAATTCCACAAAAAATGTTTGATCTTATACAAGTTAAATATCATAAACATCTCACCAAACTTTGTGGAGAGTGGGATTTTTCATGTCTTTATCACATCATGATAATTTTACTTTACAAACAACCAATACATTAACTGAATTGTAATCTTCTATTTTGAATCTTTTAAGAACCTTTTTTGCAAAATGCTTTTATGTGATAAAGATGCTTTCTTTAAGTTGTTTAACCTCAAGACAAAAAGATATTAGACTCATATCTATCATTTCTAACTCCTTTGTCATAGCTTATTTGAATTCTTCAATTAATTTTGAAGAATTTTTTATAAAAAGAAGATTATCCATGTACAAAGAAACAAATAATACATATTTTTTTTATTTTATATATAGAACATATTCAGGTGGATATTAAATAAATTCATTTGTCTTTAAATATAAATCAATTCTAGAGTTCCAAGCTCATGGCTTTTGCTTTAAGCCAATGAGTGCATTTTTTAATTTCAAAACTTTCTCATCTTGTCCTCTTTCACAAAACTCATAGGTTGCTTAATACAAATTTCTTTCTACAAATAACCATTAAGGAAGGCTAATTTCACATCAAGTTCAAAAATTTGTCATTTATTGAGCCATTATTGAAAAAATCAATCAAATGATTTCTATTTATACAATAGGAGCAAAAACTTCATAATAATCAATCTTGGTCATTTTAGCAAAACCTTTTCTTATAAGTCTAATATTTTTTAATCTTTTCTCGTATATTTTTTTTAACTTTATAAATCTACTTTACACTAATAGACCTTCAATAAATCAATGGGCTCTAATGTTTTATTCTTTTAATAAAAGTTATCATTTGTTTCCATTTATTATTTTTTATTTCATCTTCAAAAGTAATAATTTCTTCAATAACAAAAAAACAAATAATATTAAAAAGACTCGATATCTTATATAAATCATGAATGTTTCTAGTTCATTATATCGTAAGACCATCTTCATTTAATGACAATATGTAAGAGATGATAGTGGTGTGAATTCTCTACTTTGTTTAATAATTTGCTCTTCACGTATCATTGTCAAGTTGTTTTTCCAATTTCACATCATCTTTTGAAACTCTATATCATACTTTACGATAATATTTTTCTATTTCTATTTATAAAATGAAAATGCATGAAATACTCTTATCATCCAACTTAGTCTTTTTTTTATCAGGTACATGTGCATAAGTTATTCATCCAAAAATTTTAAAAGTGTAACACATTCAGCTTGAATCTGCTCTATCTTTCTTATGAAATTAGTCATTCCAAATTTTTTATAAAACACTTATTCAATAAGTTGACCGCATAATTGACAGCCTCTACCTAAAATTTGTTTAGTAATTCCACAATTTTTAGTATGCTTTAAACCGTGTAAAGTATAATTTAATTCTTCCTCTTTGTTATATCATTTTGTTGAGGTCAAGACAGTGCAGTTAAAGTTTTCATATGTCATAATATTTGCAATTTTACTCACACTCCATAGATGTGAATTCACCTCCATGATTCGATCTCATCGCCTTAACCTTATAGCCACTTCAGCTTTCGACCAAGACTTTGAACTCCTTGAATGCTTAAAATACTTTTGACTTATTTTTTAAGAATATATCTATAATTTTTCACCAACATCATCAATGAAGGTTAGAAAATAATGATAACCTCTAAATAAGATTAAAATAATTGATTCACATATGTCGATGTGAACCAGTGACTTTATTAAAAGACTTAGAAAACTTTTCTTTTGATGTTTCTCAAGTACATATAATTCACATATTATATTTAGTACATTAATATTTAACAATCCCCTAATCATTTTCTTGCTTGATAGAAGTTTAAAAACACCAAAATTAATATGCCTAATTTCAAATACCATATCTAAGAACTATCATTCATAGAAGTACTTAAACATTTAGCAATAACATGATTAATGTTGAGAATAAAAACACAATTTTTGTTTCATAGAACATGTGTAATTAGT
Source organism: Vanilla planifolia (assembly GCA_023846275.1). Classification (NCBI taxonomy): domain Eukaryota; kingdom Viridiplantae; phylum Streptophyta; class Magnoliopsida; order Asparagales; family Orchidaceae; genus Vanilla; species Vanilla planifolia. Next base: position 17,387,373 of record CM043866.1, on the reverse strand, counting down.
TTATTCTCCTTCTTTAAATAAATACTTTTGTTTCGTATATGTATATCAAATCTTTTTTCTAATAAATATCTAAGACTAAGAATGTTTCTTTTTATCTCCAAAATATAATAAACATTAGAGACAAATTATTGAATATCAATTTTTGAATTAAATAAGAATCTTACTTATACCTTTTACTTGCAAAATAACAAGACATGGTCTACCATCCACCGATTCATCTAGTTCTATAAAAATTTCTTTGTCCATAAATTTTGATTTATAAATTTTTCTTTTTTTCTTGCTAACAAAAATATTTCTATTTGAACATTTTTTAACATAGTTGATTTTCTCATACACTGAATTTGAAATATTTGACTAATATTCTGAAGAATAATGTCAATACTTATTACAAAAATAACATTGAATATTATTTTTATCATGCCTCTTGTCTCTTTCTCTTTCACTTTTTTATCTTTATATTTGATGATTTCTTCACAATTATTATAGTTATCATGACCTTACACATGACCATAGAATCCATGACCTCAAACATTGCCTCAATCATGACCACAACTTCTTGATATTTTTGTTCTTCTTTTGTTTCTTGTATTATCAAGTTACTTAGAAAAATAGTTCAAATGGTTGTTTACTTTTTCTTTGAATATGATGTTCATAGGATTCAAATGAACCCATGAGTTCTTCAATCTTCATAATGTCCAAGTTTTTAAACTATTCAATAGCCATTACAACATAATTATACATACAATGTAAAGATCACAAAAATTTTCTCTACCAGTTGCTTGCCCTCAAATATTTTTCCAAGTTTTTTAGTTAAATTAGTATAGTTAACATCCTTAAGAAATACTCTAAAATACTTTTTAATTCCTTGACTTATAATTAACTTCTTAAAGCTTGGAAACATGCCCTTTTCACTTTATCATTTTCTTTTGTATGTTTTTTGCACTAATCATTTTCTTGAATGCAACATCATCTATAACTTGATAAATGAAGAAAAGCGGTTTCTTATCTTTCTTTGTTGACTTTGCTAATGCCATCTTCTTATTTTATATAAGAGTCATTTCATCTTAAACCTTTTCATACACTTATCAACATACTCTCAAATATCTTTGCTTTTGAAAAATGTCTTCATCTGTATACTCTAATTATCATAATTGTTTATAAGATAAAAGATAAAAAGTATACTGCTTATCATCTTCACAAGATATTTCCCAAGCTTTGAAACTACTTTGTTTGAAGAAAAAAAACTTCAAAGAATATTAGAAATTCGAATAGAGAAGAAGTGAGCCAAAACGGAGACCATAAAATTGATATTTTCTACATTATATGAAATGACAAATTACAGCCATATATATATTTTTAAGAGATTTCTAAATTTGAATCTTTAATACAAACTTATAGCCAATAAATATGAAACTTAAAAAATCAAAATGTGAACAACTTACAAAACATTCCAACTTCATTTTCCTAACCTAAATGCTTCATTTTTTTAATACAAACTATTTTTGGTCATATTTAAATCATTACAAATTAAAGCCGCATTTAAGTTCATCATTTTCCAACAATGCTTGTCCATTGATTCCTATTTAACATAGTATCCATAAGCACTTTGTGTCCTCTTTGATCCTATGCATCAAAGGCTTACAAAACTTACATCTTATTTCTTTTTATCATATTATAACAGGTACTTCTTTAATCATTATGTTATGATTTAGCCTACAATATTGAGTTATTACCTATTTAAGTAATTCCATCTGACCTCTCAATTTTGTTCCAACAAGTATCTTGTGATTTTAAGATTATGAACTTACATATATATAATCTTAAAATATTTTCATCTTTAATGTAAAACTATTTACTTCTTTCTCTTTACATAAAAACTTGTCAACGATCACTCCCTGAATAATGATTCTAACTATTGGACATACCTTAATAATCACTTCTCATCCTCTTCATTCCAAGTATCAAAAATAAGCTTGAGTTTTTATAAATAACATCAAAATCAATTTCAAATAACTATTTTAAGGCTCTTGATGAAAAAAATTAATAACTTTTTCACATAGAATATAATAGCTACATTTGATAAAAAAAAATTGATAAGCAACCTTGGAAAAACAATTCTTCATTTTATGTGTCATCACAATACTCAAAACCAATGGCAATAAACTTTGGAAGACATTTTCTTAAATTGTCAAAATCTAAGGATGCAAAATCTCATCAAAATTGTTTTTTGCTAACTAATCTATTCCTTATGGTATAGTCCATTATATCATTAAGCATCTTGATAAATGGGAAATAGTATTAGAAGCTCAAATATGTATAATTTCTATTAGTAACTATTGATGTAACATATAAAAATAGCTCCACTATAGAATTTTGTTTTTTGAGGATGTCTTATTTGTCATGTTCTTCAATCTTACAAGGGAATTTAATGATAACCTAAAGTAGAGGCTACACTCACAAGATTTATGTTTTACAATTCAATAAGGTTATGTCACTAGTGTATCATAATGTAAGTTCATCATTACAAACTTAATCATTAATGAATGTTAATTTAGTAGGGGGCTTAAAAATCATATGATGAGCTATAAGCCATGAAGCATCTTAAATCTTTTATCTCTTAATTTTCTTGAACCATCTTTGTGATAATGTTTTGGATTCTATTTAGCTTGAAACTTAAACAAATCTTGACTCCCATCCAAAAATAGTACTTGCTTTCTTTTTGAGTTATCCCGAAATTTCCATTCAGAAGGAAATATTTCAAAAAATTTATCTATTTTTTAAAGTGCTATAAATACTCTTCATTATTGAAGTTGATGAGATCTCTTCCTTTATGATTGATTTGTTGTTTTTCTATTTTGTAATCTTATTTTTCTTCATAATAAATTTTTGTTATCATTGTCCACGGATGTGGCCTAAATACTTAGGTGAACCACATAAATCATTTTGTTTTTATATGTGTTTACTTTCTTTTTGTTTGATATTTGATATTGTAGCCTTTAAAGTCTAACAATATTAATTAGGGTTATGTTATCAAACATAATGTTATACTAAAGATTTGAGGTTGTTTTATCTGTTCTTCTCTAATCATAATTCCATATGTTCTCGCTAATAACAACATTATTGTGAATATAAGGTGCTAAATCTATGCATATTTCTATCATCATTCATTTTGATTATACTAATTAAATTTAGTTTACGAAAACATGGATCTAAGTTTCATATTTGTAGATGTCCACTGCTAAAATATGTCGTACAATGATGCAATTCTACAACTAGCAAAGCATAACCTTAAATTTGAAACCAAAGGAAAAAAAAGACTAACATGCAGTTTTTAGCAAAACAAAAAATAATTATACAAGAAACAAGCAAGATCAAGAACTTAAAACTGCCTTATCCATGCTTTCCTTCAAATCCTTATGCATTATTTGACCAACTAGGGATGGAGAAACCTCCTATCCACATTATGAAGGAAACCATCACTATCAATAGTGCTCCAGTTGAATTGTACAAATGTGAAGTATGATGACTTGCTTAATTTCATTGTAACCAATACGATGAAATGGAGCTCCTAGAAGTTCATAACCAGAAACATCAATCCAAGGAAAATCTGATCATTTCAATGATCAAGGAACTGAAGATTACCAATGCCTACAATGACATGAGCGATATGTCAATGGTGGCTTTAGCCATCCTTGCTTGTGAATCAAACATTACAAGTATAATGTATATCTCCGTGGATAAGGGGGGAAAAAAGCATGCTATGGGCATCAATATTGAAACCCCACTTTGGAGAACACATTTTACCTTTTGCATCTTCTGCTGGGTCAAAGAGCGTATGATTGACTGGAGATCCATTCAAGAGGCACAAGCGATTTTCCATAAAGCCACAATTAGATTATAACGACACACATACACTATACGGCCTAATTCTTCCCTTAGTCCTGCTTTAGTTCGCAAGAATAAATGCAACTGGAAGGGAAAGAGAAAGCACCACCATAATTTGGTTATGTCTAATTAAGGATTGAGGCTCTACTCATAATCAAAACACAGCTTCCCAATTTCCAACTGCAAATGGAGTCGAGATCAAACAAAAAAGCTGCAACCCAAACCCTAATATGACATTTTGATGAGACAAAACAAAAACTAAGAATCAAAACAACGCAATTCAAGCGCAACGCCCTTGACGTCCCCTAGACATGACATGAGCACTAAATTCCGGCGCATTCTTGAATCGGCGAAGCATTCAATCAGAAACTGGATGTGGCTGATTTCTACCCGATAGGAGCAGTGACAGAAGGTGAAGAGTTTGGCTAAAGACAATAACGCAAGAAATCAAAAAAAAAAAATGAGCAGCTGCATGAATCCCATGCGCGAGAGAGCAGGAGTCGAGTTATCATAGATCCGCAGGGCATTTCCAGAACAAGAACAACGTGTTCGAAGGACAGTGCCTCCCGGGACCAGCTAGGACGACGAAGGAGAGCTTAACAACTTTTCCTTTGGACAGAATACAAAGCGCTTGAATCGAGTGGAATGGAATCGACGACAACGGAGAGGAATCGAATTGGCGACGCCGTTGTCGTAGGAATCGCTGCAGTTTAAGCTCCCCTTTAGTCTTTTCCCGCCATCAAATGACATGTAAGTTGGAAACGCTGGCGTTCGCCGAAGTTAGGACGGCGTCCACGTGGCAAGTCATGAACTAAGCTAGTGACGTAATCGTCATGGGTTCGGTGTAAAAATTAGGGGCATTTTACAACGGGCTTCAAAAAGAATTTATTTTAAACCTATTTTTTATATCAATTAGTGGTATTCTTAACCAAGTTCACATGGTGTCAAATATATTTGTTGCATGAACAAAACAAAGGAAATTGTACATATTTCAACAAAAAAAATTAATCAATTTTGAACCTTAAAAACTTTTTCAAAAAATCTTATCAGAATTTGCAATTGCTTTAAGGTGTAGTATATTCAAAGGTCTTCAATTTCTCTCATTTTCTAACGCAAAATTCAGTGAAATATTAGTTAAAATTAGCGCTGAATATAAGTACTTGAAAATTTACATTTTAAACAAAATTAAGTCACGACATTCTAAAAAGTAATGGAAAAGATTAAGTAAAACAAAAAATAATTAAAAATTAATGAAAGAAGCATATAAATAAAAAAAAGATCAAAAAAACATCAATATACTTGTGCAATGTAGTATGGTGTATTTGGTTATAAATCTATGCTAATGCAAAAAAATTACAAGCCAACTATAAAATTCTACATTAACATGAAACCTCTTAGATGAAATTAGGACAATAAATAAAATCTATTGATGTTAAAAATGGTCATCCATAGGTTTTATGTCAAATTTGTGAACTATGAAGGTGAAGAGAAGATAAAGCAAAGAAAAGCATGACATAATAATTTGGTAATATGAAAAATTAAGAGGATAAAAACTAAGATTATAAATAACAAAATGGAGTTTAATTGACACTTTGAGTTATGAAAGAATGGCATTGTTGTTATAATAGTTGTTCAACAAAAACAAAAAAAAATAAAAAGAATATTGGATTCCAATGAACATTAGAGATGGAGCTTGTTATCACAAGTGTAAATTCCCCTCTCAATGAAGGGTGATTTGGATTTAGGTCTAGTAAAGAAATATGGTATAAACAAGAATGTAATAATAAAAGAGACCCAATATGTACAAAAAGGGAATAAATTGATCTACCAAATGGGGAGGACAACCATGTGAGCTTGGGCAGGATGCCTATGCAAAACCTCTAAAGACTATAGAACTAAGTTAAACGCAACACTAAGAGCAAAGACACAAGGACAACACATGTCATGCAATGAGAGAAAAGAGAATAATTAGGTTAATAAAAGTCTCTTATTTTAATAAATATAGATATTTGTGTGGGTCTATCAAATTCTAACTATTCTAACTCTTACCCTCATATAATGTTTAAAAGGAGGAGAGGGAAGAGGTTTTATATCTTAGGTAGAACCTTACAATAATAAAACTTTTCAAACTATATCAATGGACCTTAATTGGATGAGAAAAGTATTTGTTAAGAAGCAATCAAGGAAAAAGAAAAAGGTCTCTCACTCTAGCACTAATAAGGCACTAGTTGACATGATGACAAGTAGTTATATGTTTTAGAAAAACACTTGACACTACTAAAGGTCAAGGACTAAAGGGACACAAACCTTCAAAGGGATAAATATATAATGGAGCTAACATGACAAAGGGGTTTTGTGGGTAGATGGTGCCCATCTCAAGGACAATCTACCCAAAAGTGCAAAGTGATAAGATTGACTTCCTTTATAAGACCTAAGGTAGAAGGCTATCTTTGTGGCCATGAGGAGGGAATGCAAGCCTTTGAATCTAAGTCCCTACCATTTATGTGGTTAATGAATCACTACGAAATTGCTCTCTTACAAAATACCAGGCTAAGGAGAGAAGAGGAGTAGAGTTCTCCATTGAAGTCTACTCTTAGGATGGAGAGAAACCTTCAAAGAGTCCATCCAACCCAAAGGAAGTATCTCAACTAATCTAACTATTGGTTGGGCCTTAAAAAGGAAAACGAAATGTTTTTATCAAGCTAAAGAAAATGCTCAATAAGAGGAATTAGGCTACACAATAACTTGTGAAGTGCTTACCAAGGAAGTAGGGAACCTATTTAACATGTTGGTCTTTGAGAACTAAAGGATTGACGCCTAGTTATCATATGTGACTAAACCATGGAGAGAGATATTTTGTTAACCTTTTATTTGGGTTACACATCTAAACTATATTCCAAATGAAATATACTTTACCATTGTCCCTATTATCAAATTGCACATCTACATTATGCTCCTAAATAAGACATGATGTATTATTGACTCCTAGTCATTGTATCTGTTATACCCAATAAAAATTTTTATGTTAATCTTTAGTAAATTAATTTTTGGCTTGGATGATTTCAGATCGACAGTAGGATGAGCCAGGAGCTCAATTGGAGGCTATTGGAATTTCTGAAATTTCTAGGGATTTTTCGGAGCACCGAGGTGAATTTTAAGAAATTTTCCCTGTTTAATTAGATTTATTGGATTTTTAGAAATTCGAAAATCCATTTAAATTAAACCGGAAATTGGTTTTTACCGCGCGTGAACCGGACCGGAACGGTTCGGCGGAGGCGGAGGCGGTTCGCCGAGTGAGTTTGCGCGTGCGTTCTGATAAGCGGATCGGACGGTCGTGATCGACGGTTGGGATTGAACCGGCTGATCGGGTGCTTACCGTGTCGATAGCGTGTCGACAGCGCGTATCGGGTGCTTACCGTGTCGAAAGCGTGTCAACGGTGCGTAACGGGTTTTCACCGTGTCGGCCAGGAATATAAAACCCTCGCGAACGATTAGGGTTTCGTTCGACCGACCGATAGAGAGGAATTTTCCGGCGTACGGCGCGTGATTCCGGCGGCCTGGCAAGGGGCTTTTTGTACCTGGAGGTTCGCATGATCGAGGAGAATCGATTGGTACCGGTTTCGTTCGGCGAGGAGCAGCGGTTGGTCGCGTGCGAGCTTCACCGTCGCCACCGTCGCCGGAGAAGAAAGGTAGGAAATTTCGGCTTAAATTAGTTAATTTGCAAGTTAAAAATATGGGTTATTTTGCAATTACTACCTGAGCATGCGAATGTGGGTTTTTTGGAATTGATTAATGCAATTATTGATTTTAGCATGTTTAGGGTTTTCGAAAAAAAAAAATTATACCGTCGAATTCGGAAATTTTACCAAGCATATGTTGAGTTGATTTTGTGCTTAATCATGTTAAGGTGGTTTGCAAATGCTGGAATCATTAATTTCATAAATTGTCAATTAAGGATCGGATGAAACTCCTTCGACGGATATTTTGATTGAATCTTAGGAATTAATGACATCTTTGGAATGTTAGGATAGTACGAACATGTTCTCCTTGTTCGCAGTTGCCGGAAATCGAGTATTGGTCGGCGATTGCGGCGGCTAGGGTTTCGCGGACGACGGGCGAAGGAAGGAGACGAATTAAGGGTTAATTAGGGATTAGTTGATTTATTAAGAGAATAATTATATTAATTATTAAGAGTATATATTAAGCGTCGGCCGAATTCGGGTTAATAACTTCGACCGGCGGGGGTTTGGTTCAGCGCGAAGGCCAGAACCGGTGGCGAGATCCGGTTCAGGGGATTCGGCGCGGTTCAGTGAGAAGCGGTTCTCGGCTCAGCGCGAAGGCCGAACCGGCGGCGAGAACCGGGTTCACGGAAGTACAGCGCGGTAAACGGAATAACGGAATTTTTAAATTCGGTAATTATTCCGAATTTCGGAAAATGGATAAAATTGCAAAATTTGATATTTCGAATTTAGGAAAAATTTGATAATTGAGTTTTAGGGATTATTATATTTTAGAAAATTCAAGAAAAATCAGAAAATTTGGAAATGAGAAATTTCGAAAATTCTGGAGATCCGTGGGTAAAGAAAAAAAATTGCCTGAAGTGGGGAAAAATGTTATCAGTGATGACAGTACAGCTGGAAACAGTCAGACAGAGGTATGGTACATGGATGCTACCAGAACAGTCAGTAATTGACAGTTGTATTGCTTGGATGGCAATGGTATGGATTGAGTCAGTTTACTCAGTGTTGGCATATTTCACGGATTGACATACTAGACCGGACTACTATAGACCCTATATGATGTTTTAGGGTAGTTGTGGTAGGTAACTATGCGGTTCAAACTTAGCTTCCACAGTATACATGTGGACTGGTATGCGCCTTGTTGTACCTGGATACATGTTGCCGGATCTTGGAGTTAGAGATTGGCAATGACTGTAGGGGCGTGAGCTTCTATGGAAGTTGTTGGTAGAGGACTCTTTGGGACGGTGGCTGAGTCGATCTCTCCTGGTCCATGTGTGTAGGCCTGCGCGCCTGAAGGTGGCAGGGGTGTCTCGCAGTGGCTAGCCAAGTGTGTAGGCCTGCGCGCCTTAGGGTGGCAGGGGTGTCTCACGTTGGCTAGAGATTTTGTGACTGGATCTGTCTATAGTCTCCAGGAGATTGATTGACGAGAGACGCTGCGGTGTCGGGTGCTTAGGCGCCATGCGTGTTTCGAGATGGGCGTTCCCACTGGCACGCTACCTGGAAGCCCAGAGGAGAGCTACTCTGGTGTGACTGGGGGTGACTGTGGTTGGTCGGAGTCTGGGACTGAGAGTGCCTATCCACCATACATTGTTATGCTGTATTCCTATATTTTTGTTATTATCCTTCTCTTGCATGTGAGTTTTACTAGCTGTCTTTCCTACTGGGCGTAGCTCATTCCTGTATTATATATTTTCAGTGGCTCGGCAGACTTGATGCTACCAGATTAGGTAGGATCGTGGTCAGCAGGATTGTGGAGGATATCTGACTTGTGATTGTCTGAGATATTCTGGTTAGTTGATTGTTGCTGTTGGATGTATTTAATGAGATTGTTATTCTCATATGTCATGTAATATGTGAGGGAAATTCTGACTTATGTTTCTGGTTGGATAATATTGCACTTGTTGGACTTGGATCTTATTCTTGTAATGTAGTTTCATTCACTGTTTTATTTTATTGTCTTGGAGTATGGTGTGTGGAGTGCCATATTTTATCTGAGGATGTTATATATCTTTTTGTTTGATGGTGAGGTCATTACATGACTATGGAACTTAACCATGGGGGTTCAGACTTCTAATAGACCGGTTCTCCTACCCGTAGGGGTTAGGAGTATTGGGTCTAGTAGGAGTAACATTGCACGAGTCCATCTGTTAATTCAGGAGTCATGAACCTGATTTGACGGTGTACCCGGGAGATGGGATCCACATTGTTAAGGGAAGTAGGTGTGTAATGATGTGTTATATCCTATGTTTTCGTAGGCTACTCAGGTTGGTATGGGACGATCTGAGCTGTCTATATAAAAAAAAAAAATTGTATGCCAAAAATCAGCCTAGGAAAAATGGGGTGTAACAGTATCTTATTTGATGAAAATAAATTCTAAATATGTCTAATAAATTGGTTTAAGTATATCTTCAAATTTTAAGTAATCAATACTTGTATTCGTGGGAGAACTTAAATAAGAAGATATACAACTATTAAATCCTATGAATATCATCTTGATTAGAGTGATAAACCATCAAGAGATATATTTTAAATTTAATTTTAGATATTTTAATTTTATTTTGATTAAAATATTAAGTTTGATTGAAATATTTATGATAAGACATAAAAATTAAATTATAATTAATCATCTTAGCAAAATATTTAGAATGTTAATATTTTTAATCCATCCTTCTTGATTATCTTTATCATCATTTTATCTTAATAAATTTTTAATTAATTTATTACAAAAAAAATATGTTATAATTATTTTAATTAATTAGTAAAAATTTAAAAACTTTCCAAATCCATTCAGCATAGCTACTACAAGCAATTTCAGGTCAAGGCAATTAAGTCCAAACCCATTCGATACAGCAAACGGGTCGAGAACCCAATTCCTAAGCATGGATTTGGTTATTAATCCTTTTTCCATAAATTAAGTAAAAACAATTGTTGGCCATAAGGATAATGACTGCTTGAGTGAATCAGGGGCAGCCAATCCCGAACACTTGCTTTAGTTGTTTACACAAACCTATAAAAACCAATATTTTCAAGGTGTGCTTCACCATGTAAGACTAAAATTATATCTTGTTTTTCTGTGCTCCTTTTCAAATTGTGATAGGAATCACGGTGGTTCGATCGCATAACTTCGCTATCGAACGATCTTAGCCTCATCCACTTTTTTATAGTACCTTATTATATCCTCCATCCAATCATGTCATTTTGCAATTGCACAGACCTTGTTTATTTTGTGCATAGGATCTAAATCCAACTGTCCTATCACTTTTCAAATTTAACAATCCAGTACGTCGAACATTTTCCTTGTATTGTCATTTTATTTTATTGTAGGGTTATAGTAGTCTGTCTCGTCTATTTCTTTGTTGTGAAAGTTTAATCTACCAGTTTTTTGGCAAAATATTTATATTATGTTTGTTTTTACTTGATTTTTTATTAGGGGTGGATGTAGGCTTATTTATAAATGAATCAACAAAAAATCAATTATGTATATTTTTAATTATTATTAATTTTTTAATTGCATAATTTTTATAAAACGTAATATGTTTTAAAATAAAATTAAAAATTATAAAAAATTACTTTTTATATTTGTTAAATCTTATTAAAAATTACTTTAAATATTTTCTTGAAATATTTTGTAAGAAACTAAAACTTTTATTCCTATGTGAGCTTGGGCAGGATGCCTATGCAAAACCTCCAAAGACTATAGAACTAAGTTAAAGGCCACACTAAGAGCAAAGACACAAGAACAACAAATGTCATGCAATGAGAGAAAAAAATAATTGGATTAATAAAAGTCTCTTATTTTAATAAATATAGATATTTATGCGGGTCTATCAAATTCTAACTACTCTAACTCTTACCCTCATATAATGTTTAAAAGTAGGAGAGGGAAGAGGTTTGATATCTTACATAGAACCTTACAATAATGAAAATTTTCAAACTATATCAATCGTCCTTAATTGGATGAGAAAAGTACTTGTTGAAAAGCAATCAAGGAAAAAGAAAAAGGTCTCTTACTCTAGCACTAGTAAGGCACTAGTTGAGACAAGTAGCCAGATGTCTTAGAAAAACACTTGACAGTACTAATGGTCAAGGACTAAAGCGACACAAACCTTCAAAGAAATAAACATATAATGGAGCTCACAAGACAAAGGGGTTTTTATGGGTAGTTGGTGCCCATCTCAAGGACAATCTACCCAAAAGTGCAAAGTGATAAGATTGACTTCCTTTATAAGACCTAAGGTAGAAGGCTATCTTTGTGGCCATGAGGAGGGAATGCAAGCCTTTGACTCCAAGTCCCTACCATTTATGTGGTTAATGAATCACTAAGGCAATGCTCTCTTACTAAATACCAAGCTAAGGAGAGAAGAGGAGTAGAGTTCTCCATTGAAGTCTACTCCTAGGATGGAGAGAAACCTTCAAAGAGTCCATCTAATCCAAATGAAGTCTCTAAAAAATCTAATTATTGGTTGGACCTTAAAAAGAAAAAGGGCATGTTTTTATTAAGCTAAAGAAAATGCTCAATAAGAGGAATTATGCTACACAACAACTTTGTGAAGTGCTTACCAAGGAAGTAAGGAACCTGTTTAACATGTTGGTCTTTGAGAACTAAAGGAGTGAAGCCTAGTTATCGTATGTGACTAAACCATGGAGAGGGATATTTTGTTAACCTTTTATTTGGATTATACCTCTAAATTATATTCCAAATGAAATATACTTTACCATTGTTCCTATTATCAAGTTGCACCTCTATATTATGCTCATAAATAAGACATGTATTATTGACTCCTAATCATGGTATTTTATTTGATGAAAATAGATCCTAAATATGTCTAATAAATTTGTTTAAGTATACTTTCAATTTTTAAGTAAATGATTACACATATTTATGGGAAAACTAAATAAGCATATATACAACTATTAAATCCTATGAATATCATCTTGGTTAGAATGGAAAACTATCAAAAGATATATTTTAAATTTAATTTTAGATATTTTAATTTTATTTTGATTAAAATATTAAGTTTGATTAAAATATTTATTATAAGACACACAAGCTAAATTATAATTAATCTTCTTAGCAAAATATTTAGATTGTTAATATTTTTATCCATTCTTCTTGATTATCTTGATCAACATTTTATCTTAATAAATTTTTAATTAATTTATTATAAAAAATAATGTCATAATTATTTTAATTAATTAGTAAAAACTTAAAAACTTTCCAAACCCGTTCAATATAGCTACTACAAGCAGTTTCAGGTCAAGGCAATTAAGTCCAAACCCATTCAATACAACAAACGTGTCGAGAATCCAATTCCTAAACATGGATTAGGTTATTAATCCTTTTTCCATAAATTAAGTATAATCAATCATTGGCTATAAGGATAATGACCTCTTGAGTGAACCAGGGGTAACCAAACCTGAACAATTGCTTTAGTTGTTTACACAAACCTATAAAACCAATATTTTTAAGGTCTACTTCACCATGTGGGACTAAAATTCTATCTTGCTTTTGTGCGCTCCTTTTCAAGTTGTGAGAGGAGTCACGGTCATCCGATCATGTAATTTTGCTATTGAATGATCTTGGCCTCATCCACGTTTTTATAATATCTTATTATATCCTCCGTCCAATCACGTCATTTTGTAATCGCACGATCCTTGTTTATTTTGCACGTAAGATCTAAATCCAGTCGTCCAATCGCTTTTCAAATTTAACAACCCAGATCGTCAAGTATTTTTCTTTTATTGTCATTTTATTTTATTGTAAAGTCGTAGTAGTCTGTCATGTCTGTTTCTTTGTTGTGAAAGTTTAGTCTACCCATCTTTTGATGAAATGTTTATATTAGTTTATTTTTACTTGATTTTTATCAGAGATGGATGTAGGCTTATTTTATAAATAGAACTATCTAAACATCAATTATGTATATTTTTAATTATTATTAATTTTTTAATTATACAATTTTTATAAAACTTAATATGTTTTTAAAATAAAATTAAAAATTATAAAAAACTACTTTTATATATTTGTTAAATCTTATTAAAAATTACTTTAAATATTTTCTTGCAATATTTTGTAAGAAACTAAAACTTTTATTCATAATAGTTCACCTCTCCCCCCTTCCCCTCCTTCTACTCATGCTGAACCACACTTCAAGACCATCCTTATGACAATCCAATCACATTCTTTTTATTCAAATGCTTTATTCTCACTTACTATTCTTTATTCTTAGTCTCTATAACCCCTTTTTAATACCTTTAAATAAAAATTATTTTATTTGTTTGATTTAACAACTTATTTCTCTTTTTCTTAATTATATGAAGTTATATAGATTATGTCACATTAGATAAAAAGTAAAATAAATAACAAAAACTAATGAATTTAGCTTTTATGTCAATTCTTGCCATCCAAAACATTGATTTTTATAATTTTGAAAAAAAAAACATTTTCACATTATAAAACAAAATGAGAAAGAACATATCTTATGGGTGTATTTTTCATTTTAAGCACATGATAATTGTTCTAATTATGACTTACTATTATATGATGGCATAAAAATATTTTAATATACATAACATCAAAAAGTTAAGATGAACAATATTCACTCAACATCCAAAAAATAAGATGTATTAATTTATACAACTTCTTACATTAGTTATGAGTAATGATCATACAGAGAAAAATGATCTCTTAATTATGTGATTCTCTTCATTAACTCAAACCTTTGTCTTTTTCTTCATTCCTATGCTTAATAATTATAGTAAAATTTTAAATTTTTCTTCTATTTTGTAATAATAGTACTTCGTTTCCATTCCTCTCATGCAAAATACACCAAGAAGCAACTTTTTCAAATTTTCAATGAACCTTCATCTATAGCAACATCATAAGTGGTTAGTAGTCATACTATATCATATCATAAATACACATCAATATCTTTCAAAAAATACTAGTGGTGGCAGACTCAATACATACAAATCCAACATAGAGTAAAGATGGTGCCTGAGTATCATAATATCATCATCTTCATATATCAATACCCTATACAATAGCTAGTGTTGTATAAGAAGAACATCTCTGATGCTAACTCATGGTCGGGCATACAACTTATGCCATAAAATGCTTTATATCATGTGCCAAGATTCTATTCCTTTGATGTTATCAATTATATAATACTATATTAAGGGATCCATACTTTGGTTCTTATTCATTTTTTACTTAATATCACATATGAGAATGAAGTATAAAAATGGCTTATTTAGCTTATTTTAATAAATATTGCATCCTTTGTTCTTTTTTCAATCATCCTTTATATCATTATATAGCCTTTATATATTTCATATGAGTCTAGTATCTCATCTAGCTTACTTAACATATCTAAGATCTTGTACACATATTTTATATACTATATTTTTCATCCTATATAATTGGATATTAATATATCAAGTAATTTTATATACATTCTCTTAAAATAATATTATTCATATATCACAACATGTCTCATAACATGTAAGATGAATGCATCATGATCCCAAGTGTATGCTCATGGTGATAAATTTTTCTAGAAATAATTACTCTTTACTACTTATATTACTAGTGCAAGATTTATTTACCTGAAATCTTGAGGATTGGCTTCGATTCATTCTTTTTTCTTTCATTCTCTACATCATAAATCAGATACAATTTAATCAATAATTATCCATTTATAATTCTTTACATGTTTCTTACATTCCACAATTCTCTCCTATATTTTATTCTTTATTATAGTACTCACATACTGTATATTCCTTCTATCATAACATATATGAGTGTTTGGGATTTCCCTTGAACTAACTAATTGAAATTCTCTTTCTCAAAGTATGATACTTTAAAGATCACATAAGATATGCTTCTTTAGTTATATACCACAGTATGTTCGTTCTTCTCATATACTACTTAAAAATATTTCATGCATTATACATTATTTATAACATATTATACATTAAATCTTGAAAAACCAATTTGTAACATAAACTACTTTCCCTTTCAATTGCATCCTTCTTTTGAACTAAAAATATCATCTCTTATCACCAACTATACTTTATTTGAATTAAATATATCATATGTAAAATATTGACACACTCCTTATCTCACTTAAACTTAATATATCATGTGTTACATACCAACATATTATCTATTAATTTTGAGAAATTAATATAAATAATAAAACTTATACATTTTTTACTAAAACCTATTCTTATTTAAAAGAGATCATAATAAAATATTCTATAGTCCTTTAGACCTTAATAACTCTTACAAAACTTTAAAATATTATCACAAGTAATTTAATCTCCACAACATAAGAAATTCCTTAAACCTCCATATAGTAAGAAGGAAAACATGAAACACATGCTAAGTCTAAATACCTCACTTAATTCATCTTCTCCATGACATAACAAACTAGGCTCACGTGTTCTACTTTCCTCTTTCTCAAGCTTTCTATTTCTCCATCTTTTCTTTTTATCAAACAATACCTATTGTTATTAACTATGTGTAGCTATTCTCTTCTTCCTTCTCCTAAACTTCTCATACTGATTCCTACTCTTTGAGCTTGTGCTAAAGCTAACCAAACTACCCAAATCAATTCTTACCTTCACACCTTACTCTAGAAGCCTCCAATCCCTTTTCTCTTAGGCAGCTATAAGGAAAAGGAAAAATAAGATGTAAAAGTTTCACCTACAACTGTATTTATTATACACACATATATATCAACTAGTTCACATTTATAACTTTCTTAATTTATAACTAATTTATTTGAGTTCCAAAAATTACAACTAATAAGTTATTATATTTTTTTTAATAAACTCTATCCATTGGCATGTTTAATTTAGCATTTTAAGCTTCTCTACAAAATTATGCATCTTTCAAGATAATGTACAAATTATATTTTTCTAGTTTGGCCTCAAACTATAAACTTTATTATATTATCATTTTCAATCTATATTATTGACCATAAAATTATATTTTTACAACATATTTAACATAAAATACAACATAGAAATGTCACACATATGGTAACGCATCTTTGCAAGACATGGGCATCACAAGCATTTGACGCTCGTTTGGATCAATCAATTGCCTGCATCAAATCTAATTTCACTTAGTTCTTTGTTGTTGTTGTTTGCTAGGGCGACATTAACGCTCTCAAATCCATTATTTTTAAGCTAATTGACACTTATCACCACACCATTGTTGCCATCAACTATCATGCTTTTCCTTTTTTCTTGGATCCTTGCCAAACTTGAAATCACATTATTTGACTACCTCTTAAGTCATCTCATCAGATGTATTCAATCACTTAAAGTCACCATGAGTCTTCCCTCCTTGAATACCTCTTAAAATCTACCTTTGCACCACATAGATGTACCTAGAATCATAGCTATCCAACTTCAAATCTAGTCATCTTTGACCACCATTTCCTTGCACATGCTACCTTTAGCAACATTTTGGTATTAGATTCATATTTGAGCCATACTAACACTTTATCACTTGTTTGGTGTCAAAGTGAGTTTCATGACATTTAAATCTCCATGATGGTCTAAGTTCTACATTAAGATTGAAAGACTTAGAGATTCTAAAATCATAGTGTTTGCTAACATGATAGGATCATGCTAGAAGTTAAAAGAATTGTAAATCAAGAGAGTTACTAAAGTTGGGTAATCATGTGAATAACCTAATTATTTATCATTTCTAAAAATTGTCTTTGTTTTTTACATGTGGGGTAGTTTGAATATGTTTGGTTGCAACTCTTCTAAAGGAGTAATTCATATATTTATATATCAACTCAATTAGAATATAAACTATATATTTGAGATCTTAATATTTTTTTGATAAGCACAATTAAGGTTACTATTTAATCAAAAGTTTTATTTGATTTAGTTTGCTATTGTTCATTTTTTTAAAAAAAATATGCATATTACTTTTTAGAATTATTTAATTAATTTAATTTAGTATTAAAATAATAAGTTATCTCACCTTGATATCTTTTTTTGACATTTTAAAATTTTATAATGTCACAAAAACACAACTAAATAAATAACTTATAAATAATTAAACTTTAGTGAAATGAGACAAATACATTGCATCATTTAGTGAAAAATTCTTCAAATGGGTTGGATAAAATTGAAAGCATGCTAAATAGCTTAGTTCAATTTTGGAACTATGACTAAGAGTCACACCACACCTCCCTATCATGAATCCTTAGAAAAAGATCTTCCCACTCCAAAAAAAAATAAGATGGACATGAAGTCTCAACATCTTGGAAATTGTAAGAATGACTAAATAGAGATTCATAATAAAGTTAAGGTCAAAGCACTAATATTTTTTATGTTTATAACTCTAATAAATTTTTAGATTAGCTAGCTAAATATAAGATTTTCTTGATTGGTATGCTTTTAATGATTTTCATATGACTAGTTTTAAAAAGATGAAATAGAGTGGTAATAAGAATGTTATTCTAACTCTGATACCAAATGATAAAAGATGACATTAATTTGGCTCTAAAACCAAAAAGTTAACAAAGTTGTAAGATGGAAGCCAATCTTACTCTAATATCAAATGATGGAGAGGAGGTGTAGGGTATGTTCATTTACTTAGAATACTGAATCTTCAACATGATAGTGGACATGGACAAGATGCTAATGATAGACTCTAGTAAAGGGACTATTAGCTAAATATGCTTGGTAAGGTCAAAAAGTTGGTTGTCCATTCTAGTCAAAATTTGGTGGTGTTGGTCACAACCAAAACCTAACAACAATTTATAGGCCTCCTTTTGATTCGATCATAAATAAGCTTCCCAGTTGTGGAGAAGCTTTAGATTTGACTTTGAAGGAATTTTGATCCAGTTCAAATATAGCCAAGATAAGAAGCTTTGTCGCATAATTGGTCAGCTAATTAAGTATAAGGTTTGTGATGATAGGGGTGTGGTATTTGACAGAGGATGAGTAGAAGAAACTCCTATAGCTAGATCTTAACCAATGATTGATGTTATATATTAACATAGGATGGGGAGGAGGAACTTTCGTATCTAGATCTCAACTAAGCACTACTACTAAAATTGACAAAAAAAAAAGAGATAGGAATGATCTTGCATCAATATTTGAGGTGAAAGATGAAAATAACAAAGATGATAATGACAATAAAGTAGATCTAAATTATAGTCTGAATATCTTTGATAAAAATCTAAAAGAATTTAGATCTAGGGATGTACATGCATGCATGATAAAAAAATTTATAGTTTCAAATGATAATGTCAAAAAAAAAAGTTTTCATTCTATTAAGTAATTTTTTAGATTATAAGACTAAATCAAAACTCAAAAAAATTATAAAAACTCTCTTGCTAAAATAATCAAATATGCGAAAAAAACAAAAATAAAAATAAAAGAAACTTTATATATTATAATCTATAATAAAATAAACATATAATAAATTAAATAAAATATAAATAAAATTTACTAAATTAGCTTAATAATCATAATGATGTAGCCCATCTTACATCAATCTATCTCACCAAAAGAAACTTTAGCAAAATTATACTTCAAGTAAATCTTCATCAAGCTTATACTTTTCTCAAAAATCAAGACATAAGGGACGATTCTTTTAAAAAATTAGAAAATTTTTTCGTAGACTCACTAATTATCATATTTGTTACCCAATATTTAAAACTTATTTCTTAAAAGAACAAATAAAAATTTTATAGGAAAGGCTTTTATTGATTCAAAATTTATTTAAATTCTAGACCAAAATCCTTCTAAAAAATATTTTGGAAGGAGTTTCCAAATTGATTGTCAAATAAGTTGTTCTAGATTTTGTTCAAACTTAGTTTGAACCAATTCAGGTGCCTCGATGTAGATTTTTCAATGAGTTCATTCAGGTTAGGTGAGTCAACTTTGATGGCTCTAGTGTAGATGCGAATGACACATGCTAGTTCAATGAATGTTGGGCTAGTTTTGCTCATGCACTGATTCAGTATTAAGATTCCTCTCCTTTTTTTAATTTAAGAGTAAGGTAGGAGAAGCAACGACAACTAGGGTTTGCAAGCTATAGTTAGGCATAAAACAGATACAAATAAAGTGGAATAGTGGCTGAGGGATAGCACGTGGATGCTATGTGAGCTAGTGTAGTCAAACATAAGGACACCCCACACAACCCATACAAGAGGGGCCAAGAGCTATCGCAGATATGCACAAATGTGGTGACAAAATGACTACAATATGGTGGGTACAGGTGATGACATCTAGTGACACATAACCTAAGACAACAAAATAATTTAATTTCTACACTACTAAATAAGCAACTGAGGATCAATGGAACAAAAATCAAATGCTCAAAAACAATGGGAACAAAAAGTTGCAACTTGTACAACAACAATGACAAATCATCGTTGTGGTTGGAACATTGTAAATAAGTCTTTGATATCAAAATTTGATAGATTACATGGCTGAATAGTGTCAAACATGCGAGGGACCTAGGTTAGGCATGTGGTTAATAGGCAAGCCAACCTAAGGTTAGTTGTGTGGGATGGCATAGAAAAGAGAGAGATATAAGAAAGGAGTTGCATAAATTTTAACAAAAGAAATAAAGTAATGGATAGATAAGCAATTATGTTAGTCTCTAAGAGGTGGAAGAAAATAGGAAGGCCCAAAAAATCTAATGTGGGAGGCTAGTAGTAGCAAGAAGGAGATTTAGGAAGAAGTAGTGGTACATAGGTCATCAACAATGATCAGAGGGAAAGAAGATGATAGTATTAATAGGGATAAATTTAGATCATAACTTAGATGAGGAAGAATGCTAGCCTATACCTTTATTGAAGGAAACCTCTTATGCACATATACACTATATAATCTTTAGGTTCCAAATTAACAGAACATCCTTTTACATTCCTTTATAATATTTAAATAGCATATAAGGAGAAGCCCTAATAAAATGTAAAGTCCAAAATGCTCTTTATCTTAAACAAATAACAATAAAAATAAAATAACAATACAAATAAATAAGAAAATGTGTAGAAATAAAGTAATAAATATGAGTCATTATAACATCTTACATTATAAAATAAAGATATTTTGAGTTAAATAGATTTTTAAAATTTT
The DNA here is from genome assembly GCA_023846275.1 of Vanilla planifolia. Taxonomy (NCBI): domain Eukaryota; kingdom Viridiplantae; phylum Streptophyta; class Magnoliopsida; order Asparagales; family Orchidaceae; genus Vanilla; species Vanilla planifolia. The sequence continues at coordinate 17,366,626 of CM043866.1, read as the reverse complement.
TATAAATTTTTTTCTAAAACTTTTCTCTAAAATTAAATTTTTTAAAGGATCATATAGTATGAAAAAATAAATCATACAGCACGATTTAGTGTGATGAAAGAAAAAAACTTAAATAAAAGCTAAGCATATCGTACAATATGATATTAACATTTTACAATATGATAGAATGGAAACTCAACTCGATGAGCTAAAGAGGATTGTATGGTACGATTTAGAACATCATATCAGTACAACCAGAGACCCTTGTAACACATCGCCACTAAGTATCTTACAAGACTAATTATGCTAAGAAAGAAGAGAATTAGATTATATAGTATGATAATAGCATATCATGTCATACAATTAATGTAAGAGTAAAGATTATATGGAGTTGGATTAGATCGTAACGTGCGACATCATCGATCATGCTAGTATGATCAATTATGAAGGAAAAACTTAACTAAGTATGATAGTAAATAATGGATGCCAAGATTCATTGTAAAAATATCATTAATGAATCTTATGAATATAATAAAGTTGTGAAGAGTATCGTACAGTAGTAATATATAATAAAATAGATCATACTAGTATGATAAAGGATATCATATAGTATGATGTAAGAAAAATGTTTGATTTAAACATGTTGAAATGGATCATACACATACGAAGAAGGTGATTATATAAGTGTTATAAGTGCAAATAAAAAGAGATTCTGCTCATTGTATAGCATGAAGCTAAGAATCGTACAAGTACATTATGGAGAAAAAACTTTTTAAAAATCAAAATAACAAATAGCTAAGTTAATTATCATGAGGAGTATCCAACTGATGAGAAACTATCAAAGTTAAGAGGGGATGCAAACAAGGAGGCATGACATTAAGCAAACATAACTATTGGATTAAGTTAAATGATTAGATGAAATGTAGTGGACAATGTCTACGTATAAAAAGGATTGCAAATAAGACATACAAAAAATTTTGGGAGAAAACTTAGGAATTAATTTTTATTAAAAATATTTAAGAGAAAGGAAGAGAGAATGAAGAAGTGCCTCTTAGAGGAACTGATGAAAATCTTTCAAGTTGAACTCAAGGCTAACATAAAATCGAGGCAATCCAATTTTAGGTGCTGTAATACTTAAGAGCTTGGAACAAAGATCTAAATTTTAAAGAGACCACTACACGAGAATTGAGAGATAGAAAAACTTATATTATGTATATATGTTTGATGGTTGATGTTTGTAAGTTAGAGGCTTTCAATTGATAATATTTGGTAAATATCTTGCAGATGCTTATATAAACTAGCTGTGCTAATGAATGATGTTAATTTTTTATGTTTGTTAAGAGAGTAGAATAATAAAAGTTGATTTCTCATATTAATCTTGAGGATGTTTAATTTCTTAAGTTGCAAAGCATTTGACACATTGATTTTCTCATGATGATATAACTTGATACATTGACTTGTCTTGTTTACATGTATGTTAATTTTCACATGATGTTAAAGCATAATACATTGAGTTGGATTATTTATGTCTTATCTCTTCATGCTAATGTAGAAAGGTTTACAAAGAGTAAAAAGAATGTATAAAAAAAAATATCATTTGTAATGGTAGTAAAAAAAGAAATGATAAGCTAAAAAGAAAGAGAAAAAGATTTAATGAAGGAAGAACAATATTCAAAAGATAATATGTTGACTAGTTGTCTGAAGTGATAATTATCCTTCTAAAATAATAGTTTCAAAGTGGCTAAATGAGTTATTTATTTGGGTTATTTATTTGTAATAATGTGTTCCTAAACATACATAATAGTTTATGAAGTGGCATTAATTCTAAGTCATTCCTTAATGAAGATGGAAAGATAAAAAAAGTAATGAGAAAATTTAAAAGATGATGAAAGATATAAGTTTTAAAGCCTTTATATGAAAATATGTTTTAGCTTATTTATATACTTTAATATATTGCATTGATTATAATTGACCCATAAATGCTAATACATAAATGTTGTATTCTCTATATGTATATACTTGTTTTGCCACTTATCCAATGTTCGTTGTCTTGACCAATTGTTAGCCTAACATTTTCAGATCAAAATGAGACACCACATGAGACTACGGGACAAAGGTAAGGGCTAGATTATAATGGCTTGACCAAGAGAATGTTTTACTTTTTTTTGTAATAATTGTGACAATTTTTTTCTTTTAATGTGAGAATGATGAACATGTAATAAGACTTTCATCATGATATTGGTTTAGACTTTATATTATTTGTGCAATGTATAGATAAAAGAAAAATTAAAATATTTTATTTATTTCCCTTTATAAAAAATAAGATTTTCAAAAGAAAAGAACTTATTTTAAAAGTGATTTACTTATAAATTTTTATTTAAATTTGCTTTTGCTATATGTTTATTTTAAAGAAAAGAAAATTTTCATATTTCAAAATGGCAAACGAAAGTAAAAAAAGCAAATGACATTGTATTGAATCAAAGAAAGGCAAGGTCAAGTTTGCCACAATCTCATTATAAGACTTCAAGTATTATAAATTCTTCTAAAATTAATTACTTTTAGAAAGGATGCATACCCTAGTCTTATAATGCATTCAACATTATCCAAAAGACCAAAGACAAGTATCTATCATGGTTAGCACACACCTATGGAGTTTAAGCAAATGGGTATGTTAAACTCCACAAAATCCAGGCATAGGCCATACTTCTAACAAACTTAAACCAACAACACCACTATGCCTCGAACTCATGACCACTATTCTAATACCACTTGATGAATAATAATGCTACTAACTCTCCTAAAAGTAATTGTTAGCTTTGTAATACATTGGACACGAGTAAGAATAACAAGAACAAGCAGTTGTAAAAAAGCTGGTACGTGCTCACACCAACAACATTTATGTACATGGGGATGATGGACTCATCAAAAGCCCAACAGAGGCCATGTAGCCCAACACTCATAAATAATTGTTAGAAGCTAATAATATCCAAGAATACTAATAAGTCCAATAAAACTCACATGCATTAATCCACCCCATTAAAAGAAATTATTTCCTAAAGAGTTATACTCTCAAATAAAACTTTATTAAACTTGGTATCAATCTTTTTATATCATTCTTGTTATTCAAGATATTAGGTGGCCTAACTATACAAAAGATTAAGTAGGTTGATTGACTATATGTCAGGCACCCCACCTTACCAACTACAGTAAATTAAGGATGCTGCATAAGAAATAATCTCGAGTGAGGACAAACCATGCCTAGGTGGGGACCCGACGGTGAGACAATTCTAACCCTCGAACCAATCTGGTATATTTTGAAAACATTTTAACCAAATCCATACTATGGAGCTGAAATGAAAACATGTGTATATTAAACTGCATATATATACAATAAATCACAAAACTAAAATACCAAAAGGTAATACCAAAATGAAACCAAATCCACTCCCACCATAAATCTATCCCCTCTCACATGTCAGGAGTATAGTCCTCTCCTGTACTATTATAATCCCCAGCTCTCGGTGCAGTGATTTCATGACCTGTGATGAAGCACTAATGAGACATATATATCTCAGCAGATAAATCCATTATGTAACCAAGTAAAATAAATCTCTAGATATAAAAGACAAGCTGTGAAACATGATAAAACAAAATCCATCTCATAAACGGTGAAAAATAAACCATATGAATACCTTCTTATCAAATGTCATGCAGTATTAAAAGTAAACCAGATAAACATGTATACCAAATTTCCATTTCCATTATTTTATATGTTATATACTTACTGGGCCTGATTCCCTTGTGAATCATTATCCTCTGGATCCAATCATCATATCAAATGACCTTCAGCCGGCATCCATCCAGTCATAACACTAGGCAGATATCTGATCCGAAGACCGATACCCTGCAATCTCATCCGCTAGGCCTAGTGCCACCAGGCAGGTATAGTACTGATACCCTGCGATCACATCCGCTAGGCCTGGTGTCATCAATATATACGAAGGTCATGGTACACATACACACTAGGCAGATATCTGATCCGAAGATCGATACCCTGCGATCTCATCCGCTAGGCCTAGTGGTGAGGATAATGTCTCCAGGAATCCAATTTTCAATTTTTATTTTCCAATCATGTCACACATGTGATAAATATGCCAAAACCATATCAATATGTCCAACCAATTATATTTTATCTCATATTATGCTTTTTGTTTCAATTTCCTTTTTGTCATCTTTTATGCTTTCAGTTCAATCAGAAAATAACACCATAAAACATATATCAAGCCATGAGATAAAAGTCATGTAAAGAAAAACTGTAATGCAGCCCGTAAGAAACCATGTATCGAAATATAAATAAATACTATTGTGCTATATCACAGGTTACGAATTTATCTACCTGGATCTATTATTGTAGGACCTCTATTCTCAATTTCTGGAGTCCCTACAAGGTCACATGTGCAAAATAATTAAAATAAATAAAAAGGTTTTAAGTCACAAAAACAGCTTTCTAAAAGCTTTCCCAAACACACCCCAAAATAATCCAAAAAATGGGCTTACGCGGCACTGAACCGCCCGCTGGACCGCCCGCGCACGCTCGGCGCTTTCTAAAAGCTTTTCCAAACAGCATTTTTCCCAAAATTTCTTTTCGCGGTGCTGGACCGCCCGCTCCCAGCGCGCTGGACCGCGCGCTCTCGGCGCTGGACCGCGCGCTCTCGGCGCTGGACCGGGCGTGCTCGGCGCGCTGGACCGCACGCGCTCGGCATCCGGTTCAGCGTAACCCGGTCCAAAGCCTGGACCGGTTCACGCCGCCCCTCTCTCTCTCGTCCGGCGAAACCGAAATATTTCGTCGGCGAACTTCGAAATTTCTTGCGTCTCTCGCCGGCCAACTGACCGCCGCTCCCTGAAAATCTTATAAAACAACAAAGAAAATAAAATTCTCACCTTCGTTGGCCGTTGTCGTCGCGTGTCGAAAATCACAAAATTTCCTCGCCGCCGTGCCTCGCCGCAGCGTTCGCAGAAACACGTTCCAAACGCGCAAAGTCGGCTTTTATAGCCGCGGCCGAAACCGACTCAATGGAAGGGTCGTGAACCGCATTTTGCAGAAAACCCCCTCTAAATTTTATATATGCAAATATATCCTCCGCCAATCGGATTTGAACTAAGCCGACATTTAAAATTTACAGATCTATCCTCTACGTTACAAATTTATCCCAAATCTTCAAAAATTCATAATTTATTCATTAGAGCTCCGAAAATTACAAATTAAACATCGTTGGATTCGTCTCACAGAGCTCTTTCTATAAAAAATATAAAAATACAAATAAGAGAAAACTAGGACTGTTACACTATATCTCTTAAGTAACTCATCTAATGGTCTAGTCACGTAGAAGATCAAACAACTTAATTGAGTACAACTTATGTTCATTAAACCTATAAAAGAAATGGGTGCCCTTAATATGCCTTAATAAACAAATACAACTTCCAAATGATAAGTTAGATTTAGTATTTTATGTAAAATAAAATTATAATTAATTAAAAATCAACTTGTTGAAGGAATTTTACAACTTAATTGTGGAGCTGAAATTAGAAACAAAAGAATTCTTGAAGATTATAGCAATCCAACTAATTCTTTTTTTGATAGTTTATTTAATTAAAACTCAAAGAGAATAAATTTGGGTGGATCTAATTCAAAAGGTGCATAAAGCTTGAGTTCATATAAAAAAAATCATCATTTTTTTTGGATGATATTGTTAATAAAATTTATAACTGATAATATAACAAGTAGGTTTGACTAGAATAGACTAGAGAAGTGACGAATCAACAAAAAATTTATTTATGAGAATTTGATTACTTGGATATTGTTAAAACGAGAAAAACGATTCAGGGATTCAAACAAAAGTATATATGAACTAGGGTTAAAGAACTTAATCTGTAAGGCGACGTCTTTTAGTAACTTCTAAAGCTTTTAATCACCTTATTATTGAAGCAAGAAAATTTGTGCTATTAAAAAGTGTTTGAGATTAGAGGAGAGTTTTCTTATAGGTGTGAAAAAATTGTTTAGGCTCTTTCCTGATTAGAGTGGCTTAGTCCAGTGCGGTATGGTATGCAATTTGATGTGATCAGCACAGCTCTAAGAAATTGGGCACGACGAGGCGCGGTCAGGCACCATCGTGCGCAATGCGGCACGGCAAGTGCATGGTCGGGAATGACATTATGCAATTAGGAGTGGTAGGGCGCGGTCCGACACAGGTGAGCGTGGCATGGCGCACTCAGGCACAAAGGGCAAGGTCAGGTGCAGTCGAGCTCGACGCGACAGCGGGGGCAGGCACGGTCTAGCACAATGCAGTGCAATCGGGCGCATTAGATCTGTCTACTGTAAGCAGGCACAGTGGGGCACATGTGGAACAACTCATCGTGTGGGATTTCTGAGTCTCAACGTGACTCGAGCATGTTTCAAAAAACTCGGGTAGCACGGGCAGCTTACGGAATGTTTCAGGCAAGCAAAGGGGTGCCGGTAACTTCAGTCAATGAAATGGGCTTTAGAGTAGAGAAAATGTTTCAAGAGGTGCTTTTGGGAAGCCAGGAGCAGAGAGGATAACAAGTGGCATGCAACAAAAGGCGGACAACTAATTGATTAACATAAGTCATGTAGAATCTCCCTTTCTTTTATTCGAGAATAACTCAGCATGCATTCAAAAATCAGTTACACTTTCATGATCTAATATCAATGTGTCAAGTTATTATCTCATTCGATTGTTCAATTAAAACAAATTTTATACTCAAAATATAACTCGGCATCTTAAAATCGTAAATTTTCATTTCAAGTTTATAATCATTTATTTTATAATAGATGTGAAAATATTCATCTTTATATCATTTCATTTAAAAATTTATTAATAACTCATTGAGATTATATTTTTGAGATTAGATTTTTACCTTTTTTTTTAATCTTAAGTAATTCTTTATATGTTTCACTCAAAGCATAAATATTATGAATTGATGACTTTGATTCTAAATTTCACCCAATTTTAAACTTTGGCTCAACAAGGTCATATTCAATCATTTGAGATTATATAATTCATTTAAGAGTTTCTCCTTATAAGTAATATGAACATATTGTTTCTTGAATTGTTCTTTTGTATAAACCAAAATATCAACCACTCTTATTCAAATAATGTTTTCTTTCTCTCTACTAAAACATGGTAAATTTTTGCTTGCCTAATTAATTTCATCATAGCAAAGTTGACCTTTCTAAATTCTTACATATGTTACAAATCAAAACTCTAATTCATACAAATAATCAAGATCATGAAATCTTTTTCATCACCTTGATCATAAAAATGATGGTGTCTCCACTTTAGTATGGTTAAATACATGACTCTCTTCCTCTTGATCATAATTCCACTATTCAAGCATTTCTTATGTCATTTTGCAATTCGTTGCACTTTTTATTTATGTACTTTATGGTTCCAATGATGGAAGTTTCAAGTTGATGAGTATAAGTATTTTTCAAAAATAATATAAGCTTCGGCTATAATTATCGTTAAGAAATTAGTACATTAAAGTTTTTAAAGTGGTTCGTAAACAAATTGGATGTAACACTAGATAAATTTATCCTAAATCAACTAGAGAGCTTAACATCAATTTCTTAAGTATTAAAACATGAAGAAATCAAATGAAACATTGGGGAATTTCAAAAAAAAAAATCAACTTTAAACTTTGAAAATCAGTTTGAAAAATCTTCCTTCAATTTGTAATCATGTTAAGTCTTAGTATATTAAAAAGTCTTCAATTACGTACAAAATTTAATCACAAAATTCAATAAAATGTCAACCTAAAGTAGGTCATAATATTTGCATATCAAATCAAATTCAATCATAATATTCAAAAAATAGAACACAAGTAAACAAATAGATCAAGAAAAACACAAAAAAAAAACCTAATTCGACCTCCAAAGTGATAACATCATATTTCGTTTCAACTCTCTGCCACTAATAAATATCGCATTCCATTCTTTTGTCAATTGAAAGCATCTAATTTGAAATTACGGCAAAAAAAAAAGATGGAATTTGCATCAAACCTCTTTTCTTTCAAGTTAGAATAGCACACTTGCACTTAAGATTCTTACACACTGAATTTAAATTGTTTAAAAAGAAGATTTTAAAATTTCAATTGCAAGATTAGTAAATTTTTGTTTCTGGTATATCTTTTCAGCTCGTTTCATCTTTCATCTTTGACAATCAAAACCTGTTTTTTTTTTTTTTTTCTTTTCTCTTGCTTGTCTAATGATCAACCATTATGCAATATTGTGATTTTGTTATTGAGCAATCCACAATTTCCATATTGTTTTCCAATAAATATAAATCTATTTGTATGGATTTTAACATAACTGTTAACCCCAAGTGTGGCTGCATTCATGTAGAATTGACCTATTCCTGGTTTTGACAAACCAAGACATTTGAAAAATTTCAGTAAATATTATAAGCAAAGTATTCTTGAGATTATCAAAGTCTCCATCATTCGTTCTCTCTCTAGTCTATTGCCTAACATCAGATTGTCAACGCCCTGTACGTCATCAGATTGACTCCCTGCTCCATGGTTTCTTGTTTGTGCATCGAGGCCCCCTCCCCTACTAGATAAAGTGCTTTACAAAAGTTAATATCAATTCTTACTATGATGCTTTTAGGGTTTACGAGATTCTCAGCGTTCTTTTTTACGTTTGTGATACGTATGATACTTGGATCTCCATTTTTTTTTTTTTTTTTTTTGTGTCCCAATGCCTCCTCGAGAATTTTGATTAAACTTGGAGAGACGAGCAAATACTTGGCCATGAGGAAGAACAATTTTAATGCCCGGAAACAAGAAAGCAAGGCAACTTGCTTCGCTGGTTAGCAATTGCTAATAAGCCCACAATGGAAATAAAACCGTGAACAAATTCCATAGCAATCTCAATGCAGTCATCGGACAACTAACCATTCGAGATCTTAATAGACTAAGACACCTTGTTTTTATGTCACCTGAAGCTTCTTCCTCCGTGGAATTATACCCTCCGGCGCAGGCTAGAGGAACATAAAGCATTCCCAGCAATCATTAACGGCAACCGTATCGTTATTCACACGGGAAACAATCGCGGCGTCTCTCGCCGCGCCATCGATGTCTGCAAATGGAATTGACCAAAGGAAAAGTCACGACTAAGCGACGCCAAACGCTACGCGTTTAAGGGAGAGAGTACCTCGGGAAGAGAGGAAACAGAGGACGATGATGCAAAGGAAGGTGACGATCGGTAGGGCGTGAATCGTCCACTCCGCGAATCGCAATCGACGTGCTTCCTTCTTGCCGGCGAAGGAGCAGGGATCGGTGGTCGGGAGGAAGTCTATCTCCAAAATCGACCGGTGAGTCCGCTGCATCCCTCTGACCACAGCCGCGCTCCGCCGAAAATCGTCGGTCCGCGTCGCGGTCGCCGATTTCTCCATCTTCTCCACGATCGGCAACAGAAGGTCGAGAATGAGACGTCGGCTTCGCTTGCAATTAGCCCTTTGCTTCCCTTGATTCGTTTCAATTTTCGAAACTTCTCACGCAGTAAGTTGCGAGTACGGTAAGATAAGAAAGATGATCGCAATCTTTACAGGTTTGTTAACGCGTCTTGCGCGCCCCATGGACGGTTTTCGTGGGGTGATTTTTTTTTGAATTACTTAGATTTATGTTTAAATAATATGAATTAAAAATTGATATATGTTTAAATAATATAAATTAAAAATTGATATGATATTTTAAATCAAAAGACTTCCAAATATTAAATGTTTAATTTTAATATAAAAAATTATGATAGAATAAAATCCATATGTTCGAGTCCCAATTATAATTAAAAATTTTCAGTTGAATTACAATTCACTAGTATATCAAATTGGTTCAGTTCAAGTTCTACCAATTTTAAGTTGACTCCCATTTAAGTTGTTAAAAAATTCAAAGCTAGAGTTTTTTTTAAAGACAATTTGAAAATTAAAAAAAATAAAATTTCAAATGGAATCATATAGTTTTTAAAAGATTTTTTTGTACAATATATATATATATATATAAATATATATATTTATTTAAGAGATCTACTATATTATCATTTTTCAACATTAAATTAAGAAATAATTTTGTTTGAAGAATTAATTAATGAACTATTTCTCAAAAATTCAAATCTTACAACCTTTATTAACACTTTTGTTATACAATTATTCTTTCACACTTTATTTCTCTATCACAATGCTAATGTCAATAATGGTCCAAGTGATTCGATAACTCATGCAAAGATAATAATAATGCATAAACATTAAGGAAAAAAATGAGAAATAATGTAAAAAGTAAATAAAAATAAACAAAGAAAACAGAAAGTACATAGAAATTCACATAAAAAATCCCAAGCAGAAAAGCATGAATATAATAACATAGACAATGAAGCTCTAATGTGAACGAAAATAAACAAAAGACTTATTTGCTTCTTATTTCAACTCATTGAACGTCCATATAGACAAGACTGCGTCTTAATCTCATCTCACTTTCTGAAATCACTTCCAAGTCAAGAGTTCTACTTTCATATTGGTTATGTACAGTTTACGCTGTTAAAAAAATCATTTAAAAAAGAGAATAGTTTTTAAAATGTTTTTTTAATAAAGACAAAAGGTACAACGCTTATCTAAGTTTCCGCGCTTCTAATTTCCAAAAAAAAAATTAAAAAAAAAAACTTTTCAAATGCCACGAACAATCTGCCTTGAATAGAGCTCATTAAAAAAAAAAAAGAGTACTTTAGGATGCATTTTTATTAAACAGCCATGTTACCACCATCTGTCGCAAAAAAAAAAAAAAAAAAAAAAAAAATAGAGAAATAAAAAGAAGATTTATCCACAACTTAACCTAATGATACAAACAAATACTAAAAAAAGGGTTAAGTATTCCTCCTATTCTGCAGTATTTTACTACCATACCTTACGAGTAGAGACGCAGGCACTAAAGAACTCGGTTAGAACCAAGGTGGCGTTCCAGAGTCAAACCCCGTCCTTCCCTTCCGAATGATCTCCGACGCCGCCGACTCTGTCGTCGTCTCTTCTAAGTTGTTTCTGTCAGGAATGCGAGACGGAAATTGACTATTGGAAGGTGGACATGTTCGTGTATCATGCACCAAGTTTTGGGGTGGGCAAACTCGCTTCTTATTCGGGGAGTTGATCATCACAGCGGATGGAGCACAGTTGAACTCTTCAGGAGCTTCGTATGCATAATTGCAGAACTTCGAACCATTTAAGGAAGCTTGGGGAGTCATGGGTGAAAAATGCTGGGGATCAAGGCAAACAGCGGATTGGAACAAATCTGAATAAGTCCAAGACTGACCGATCAGATTTGCCATAGAATCCGAACCCTCCGTCGAGTACGTCACAATAGCCATAGATGTTCCTCCCTCTCCCGCATTAGTAGAATGACTCGCCTGATTCCTCGACGCCACCACCGTTGGTAATGGTAAAGGAGCAGCATTAGAGAATGAATCTGGTTGTTGAATAAACAAGCGACGATACCCATTCATGCCGATTCGAATATCAGCATGATCACTTGAGCGTCCACTTAAAAGACCATTGGTCGACTGAGCGGTATGCGAGGGGATTGAAGTCAGCGGAGGAAGAAAGCCATGCCATTCGCCACCTCGGCTCAATGGCAATTGAGACGCTACGGTTGACTGGAGTTCAACGTGATACCCGTTACTGTTGTTGGTTTGAAGAATATGTTGGTTTGGGGTAGATGAACCCATTGTTAGGTCATTCTCGCTGCGCTCAAAATGTCCCACTGGTATACGACACATTTTAGCATATTCTGCAGCACAAAAGGAGATTGTTAAAATATATAATTGGCACAGAATCGATCCAAACGAAGGGATTCCACACAAGATAATATATGCAATGGTATGTTTGCAAATCAGAAGAGGTTTTTCAGTGAAGAACGTTAGTGGAACACCTTGCACAATATAATAAAGTATTCATCCTAGTGGATAACTTCGAGCTGCCGATGAGAAGACAATATTCAGTAATAGGACAGTTAACAAGTGAACAAAAATCTTGTCACCTCCTCTGTCTTTCTCTTACTGAAACCTCATACCTCATCCCAGCAATCAGTTCCCAAGCTTGACTCCCTATTATTTGTTTCTCATTTTCCCTCTTTTCTGTCTCCCCATTATCAGTTCCCAAGCTTGACCACTTTTGACACATATGCGGGACACACGCCTATAAACGTGTCCAGACCATCTTCCAATGCCTTACTTGGGCTTCGGTTGGGGAACCTCCCTTGATATGAGACTAATTCATCTTCTAAGCTTTCTTTCAGGGCCTTAAGAGATAAATTCTCATTATATTAGTCATGTATAACCTCCTTATTTACTAACAGCATTCCATCGAGAAACTCATGGGAGTCCAACCATTCTGCACTAGCAACTGTCAAGTCCTAAGATACCCCACAAATCTTCATGAAAATCTAGCTCAATGTGTCCTTCAAATCATTTCAGATGACAATCAAGAGTTCAACAAAACCAATATCTAAAAAATTAACACACTTGGAGTGAAATTATTACCATTAGATAGTATGTTCACATCCTCCCACCGACAACCAGAGACCTCAAGAGGAGCTCAAATATCTTCCACAAAAGGCAGGTAGTCTATCAGGTCAATCCCTAAATCCTTTTTATTTCGAGATAGAGTAGTTGATAATTTAACCTTCATAGACGCATCTAAAACCTCTTCCCTTTTCTTCTTTCTTCATCTTTGCTGACGTTTTCACAACCACGACAATGGTAGCTTGGAGGGATATTTACTTCCCTATGCAGTAGTCAAAGAAAAATCAAAAGAACTAAGAAAATTCACTGACCTATTAACTACATTTTTAATGGTGACTTAGAAAGTGTTACCTCTACATTTGCAGTGATTCCAACCCTAAGAGAGGCTATTGAAGATTCCAAACATTCACTCTCACTAATTTTTTCTAAGAAATATCTTTGATCTTAGTGTCTGTCCATCCCCTTCTTTTTAAAAGGTTCCTTTCCCTTCATTATGAAGAAGCTTATCCAAGACACTTAGCATGGCATCAAGTCAGTCCATGTCAAAAATCTTCTAGATTAATAAGTCGACAAAGATTCAAGCCCTAATCAACCCAATTTAAAGAGCAAAAAGATAAACCAACTAGCATATCATGTGAGTTATCATTACTTCACTAATTTAAAAGTGGCATGTTACTTTGATGGTTATTTTTTTTGCAAAAGCTTGTAAAAAACTCTTCATAATAATATAAACGATGAAAAAACAGAGCTCCAAGACCGAAAGAATGTGCAAAAATTCAAAAGTTAAATCTCAATTATCGATTTGGAAGGAAAACACATGGCAAGCATTGGCAACAAACTACTCAAGGCCAAATCTTTAAGGCCCAACCACTCTTGGCAAAAACCTTAAGACCCAGTTGCCCTTGGCTAATCTCTCAGGACCAAGATACTCAAGGTCAGTCCCTCAAGGCCTGGCCATTGCAGTCAAGACGCTAGAGTCCAAAGCATTCCAAGTCAACTCTGTAAGGAGTCATCTTCTAACACCAACTTCATCTAAATATAAGTTGGCCTTGTCACACAATAAACCCAAGAAAATAACCATCATTGAGATGACCTTTGAAGATTCTCGATAACAGCAATAACTATCATCATGTGCAAATGTCTTTGACAATTTAATTCATGACCAATGAAATGGTGGTAACTTTTCTCACATGAACACATGCTTTAAGCAATTAAGCCAATATCAATTTAACAACTACAACTCCCCTATAATCCAAGTCAAAGTTGAGACATGCCTGTACTATAATTAAGCCCCAAGTGTTCAATTCAAGGTAAGTGGAAAACTAGAGAGAAGTTTTTTTAATTTCCTTCTGTTTTTTTCTCCTTTCTTGGTTATCCTTAGCCTATGAGGATTGAGCTCTCTCCCTCTCCTTATTTATATTCTCACCCTCTAAATTATCAACTAAGTAAGCTTCCTTTAATTCCCTTGAGTTTAATTTCCACATCAAGATAACCCAAAGGCAAAAGAAAAGCTACTTGTGTATCTCCAGCCATCGATGAGGTCGTGACTGTAGTCCTCATGTAGGACGAGTATAAAGTGCAATTGCTAGTGCACTATGAACCAACCAAGTTTTTTTGTGGGCTAAAGACCACATATCTAGCCTTGGAGAAGCTTACCCAACCTTTTATTACAACGACGAAGAAGTTGAGGTAATATTTCCAAGCCCATTCCAAGTTGATCATGATCGACCATCCCTTAGGTGAATCCTTTATTCCTCAGACAAATCTGGAAGGTAGCAGAAGTAGTTCATTAAACTTAGCAAGTATAACTTGATCATGGACTATGCCTGAGCCAATTCCATAGCCAGCCAAATGACATCAAAGGAGCTCACAAAGTCTGGACACGACACTCCTTGGTAATTGTTTCTAAAATAAATCTTCTAGCAAACTTTGTAGAGCTAGCATTGTTTCATATCACTCTTCATCTAGCCCTTCGCTTCAACATCAAAGCCATCAACAATCCAGTAAAATATGCAATCATGTGGATCAGCCTACTCTCCATCAAGATTCTCAATATCTAGTTGGTGCACATCTTTAGTAATTTAGAGCTCATCAAGTGACGAAATAAAGGCAATTCAGAAGCAAAGAACGTGTTCCTCAAGGAGCGATACAAATATTGTCTGAGAAGTTTAGCAATCCTTCAAATAAGTTGAGCTTTGTTAACCCCCCAGAGGAAACACAGCAAGCCAATTATTTGGCTAAGTACGATGTCAATGACATGTACACTGAGTTGCTCCTTAGATATCATGTCATGATGTATGGATGATTTCATTTGCTACCTAGGGATGAGGCCTTGCTTTCATCAAACAGATCAGAAGATGGACAATTGTATTTCAGGACATTTTGAGTTAAAATTAGGAAAAATCATAGACCAGACATTCTACTTGACTGGTAGTGATTGATAACCTAAAATCTGGCTTCTATCCAAAATTTTAGAATCATAGACTTGAGCAAAATATTTGTTTAGCTGTTTCCTGCATGCTTTGAACACCTAAATAATGTTTCATAATTAAGTTTAATTAAGGTTTGCTTGTTTTGTAGTAGATAGAGAAGTGGATCTTTAAATACTAGAAGTGGATTTTGAGAAATCACTTTGTAGTATATTGTTTGGTATTGTATGGGAGTAAGTGTCACTTCTAATACTATATTATTTGGTTGATTCTAAAGTGGAAGTGGAAGTAACAATTTTCAGATGACAATCTATTGCCGCTAGCCGTTAACTAAATGTGACAATAAGGGAAAGTGGATGACTTGTTATAGGACAAGTAACTTCAACATGTTTTTCACTGAAGTAGAGGAAGTGACAAAATAGAACTCTACTTAGAATGCAATAATTTCCCCCATTTACAATGAACAAACACAAATATGAAATGAAAAATGACATGTAATTTTCTGCTTCTTATTTTCAATTACAATGAAATAAACAAGTACCTAAGATTTTTGTGATTAAGTTGTTCCCAAGATCTGTTAACAATCATAATTCAAAAATTTCAACATAATCCTCACAAAAACCCTCTTTACTTTAAGCAGCAATTAAATCTAAAGGCTATCCTTACTTTCCTTTTGTGGTCACGATTTTATTACCACTATAAAACCTTTCAAATTACTGTCCAAAGATTTTTTAAACCAAACCCTAACACTAAACTATCATATCCCAAAATTTCAAAACCTAATCCCCTAACTTTACCAATAAACATAACCTTACAGCTTAGCTTTCTTTAATTAACATACATATCACAGCCCTTATTCGTGCTAGTCTCTTCTCATTCATTAAACACAAATAAGTTATGTAGTGTTAATTATTTCCAAGAAAATATGGAAATCTAAGATGATTCTGTAGAGAGCACTAATAGCCTCGCAAAGAGGGCAGGGTAAGGCAAAAATTTCACTCACCTGCTTCATGATAGGGAGCAAATTCCACATGAGATCTTACACCATTTAATTGTGTGAGAGAGATTAAAACTGCATTAAGATATGACAAACAAATTTATATACTTCCCATCAATCTATTACAAATTTCATGTAGTTTCTCTAAGCATACCCTCCTGAGTTTTTCTCTATTATATTCAAAGAGTGTATCAACTCTATGCGATGATTTTCTTGGTATATCAAAAAATAGGCCCAATTAGACTATTGGTTATAGTCAACAAGGGATCTACATTTCTAAATAATATTTATTCCATCTTATTTGATAACAATAATTATAATCCATATTATAACAAATCCTCATATTCATCAATTATTTTAGATATTTTAAATCCAATTGACACAAACAATACAGATGATACCTCTTTAAGTAACGCTAATTTATATGAAATCTCTTTCGATGTCACCACTTTAAAGGACATTGATAATTCAATTTTCTTAGACAATCCTAGTTTACCATTTGCAATGATACTTATCAATGGTACAAAATTTATTATTCTTTCTAACATTGTTTCAATTTTTGAGATTTAAATTTTTGACTATTGCTAAAAAGGTTCATAATACCATGTGTTGCTACTTCAGATTCAAGAATGAACATTCATCCACCACTATCTCAAAATATGATGTTATTGCACTTACCTTTTTATTCTAAAGGGCAATATGACTTTGCCTTCAACACAACATTAGATGATCCAATTATTAAACTTTCTCTTATTGCCACTTTATAGATAAAATCGATTGCAACATAGCATGAATGAATGCCGTCTCCCAGAGATACCAAGCAATGCCTAGAAAAAAATGTTAGTTAAAGTCAAATTTCAAAGCCGATTAGATTTGACCCAGCTTGGTCAGCCACAATAAACACAATTTACTACTAGTGTCATTGTCATATTCTTCAATGTAACATTTTTTTACTTATAATTATGTTCTACCTTCAATATCATATTGGTCCATTTAAGAAGTTTTGACCACCTCGGCAGAAGCTATGGAACACAATGACCAGTAATGTTTAGGTCTCAATTACTTTGTGGCTAGCTAACAACAACCGCCTCAAGCATTCAACCCAAGTTTTTAACATCCTATGTTACTTGTGCAAGCTGTGTTATATATGGTCATGTATTCATGATGTTAAACATTGTTGATGATATCCATATTGCTTATCTTATATTTCCAATCCTTGGATGTGAGATATCCTATGTGGAATCATTTCTCCAAACCTCTATTATGAAATCTAATGTAGCATAAGTTAGTTCATGACTTGTGGTTGTTAGTGAATGTGAGGATTCTACAATGAGAAACTAAGTGTTAGTGCTGTTAGAGTTTGTCCTACATGATAACCTACCACTTCCTTCTTGCTTTTTGATGCTTGATCTTTGTTTTTACCTGTGTTATGCAAACCATTATAAATTGCAAATTTAATTACCTATTTTCCAAGAATAATTTTAGTTAAATCTTGATAAATATTCTGAGATAAAATTTGTAGAGTTTATAGAGCAGATAACCTACATGAATTGCAAGGTGATTAATAACCTTAATCTGGTTTCTACTCAAAATTATTGAAGTGTAAACTTGACAAAATTTTTCTAATTATTCGTTTTTTTCCTGTAAACTTCAAGGCATCTAAATTATGTTCCATGGATAAGTTTAACTTAAACATGCTTCAAATAAGGTAAAACTTCTTACCATGATTTGTCGAAAGTCTTATATCAAAAATATCAGCTACACCCTAACAAAACCACCCTTTATCCTAAGTTATTCTCAAATTTTAAGCCCAACCTTAGTTTTCTTTCGTTGTCTAAATTTTCTTGAGTTTAAACACTCATTCTAAACTGCCCTACAAATAACACCAATACTAACCCTCATCTCTCACAAATTCAACACTCCACTTTACTCATAAACCTATCTTTAAACTTTGGCTTCAGTTAATCACAGGTTATGCTAATCACAACACAGACACAACAACTACAATCAATAGTTTCACTTAAAATCTTTGATATTTCCTACATCGGCATTTGGAGAGTCTCGTTGCAGACAACTCTTCATCACTATTGATTGGTACCACCAAGCCCATGATGATGTGGAAAGGCCTCCAAGTTAAAAAGTTTCTGGTATGACATACTTATGGGTCCTGGTTGCCCCATGCTATCATCACTACCAATGATAGATCATTTAGCAATGCTAATGTCAAGATAAGAATGTCCATCATCATGATAAGCTATCTTAACTATTATTCATTAAAGAAAATTTTTCAATTTTATTCTTATTACATCCAGAAATGATCCTTCCCATACTAAATAGACAAGAAGCTTAATTGTCAAATAAATTCCAGAAGTTGTATTCAGGCAATTTCTTAATGGTAAACCTATTGTATACTTGTATTGCATTTAGGTAATTTCTTTATGTGGAACTTAAGCTTGCACATAAGTTCAATCAAGTTTTAACATCAACACTAGCTCCCTATCGTCACATCTCACACTGCTCCAATCCTAATATTGTACAATATGCAAAAATGGTTCATACAAATTTACAATGGCAGGACAATCTACATTAGCACCACAATTTTGAATAGCATTGCATAAGCCAAGCTAAGATCTGGGAGCACTGCATTTATCAACCATATCCATGTCTGACCCAACAAAGACTAGATTTTGATTGGATTTCAATGTGGGCATGACTTGAATACTGTTCATTAACCCTGATACTTGAATGGGTCTCCGATCAGCCTAACTTAGGTCAGGTGCTATACAACAAGAATATGGAAAGACTAACCAAAATATTGCTCATTTATAAGCTCATTCTTCTAGTTTTGTTTACTTTATGGTCAATATCTAGTAACTAATGAAATGCTTTCTAGGTTAGGGACTTTAAACATCAACGCAACAATGCAAAAAGCTTACATATTAACTTCATTCACTGTTATGAGCTAGTGATAAAAAGCATTAAATTAATCTATGTCATACCTTGCTTTGTATGATGAATATTCCCACAGTCAATGCACCGGCAACTCAAAGTGCACCCAACACCAGCCTTCAAAATAAACCAAAGGGCAGTGAGGTCAAGCAACCAAAAGCTAAATTAAAAAGTTAAGGAGAACAATAAAAGACAAACTTGATAGCATTCACAGTATTTCTTGTGGCATTTAGACTTCCTGCAACTACATCCCGTTTTATGTCTGGCTGTTGGGAGTGTGACACACATGCTATCCTGAAGAACAGAACTTGTTAAGTATCACATTAAAGAAATAGAAATAATCTACAAATTGCCAATGTCCATACATTCTCAATCTGTTCACCATTTGCATAGATAACTTCAGGATCATGGACAACTTCAGGAGAAAATGCATGCGGATTGCGATTCTTTATCTTTTGTTTGGTTGAACTGATCATTTCTTCCTGTGAACTCTTGTTAAAGCAATCTTTGCATTTGCAAGCTTCATCACAAAGTTCTCCACCAGCAAAGCACACACAGTAGCTAGAAAAAGAAGCATGAGATCAAGCATGAGGCAAACATGCAGTATACAACTTCTATTTAAGCTTACAGTTTAAGGCATCTTGACTTCTTGCATTTGCATAATTTCTGTCCCAAGTTCTCAGCATCGTTTTCCCTGCTAAATTTGGGAACTTATAATAGCAAAGAAAAGCAAGAACACAGATAGAAAGAAGGGTATAGACACGAGTCAGAATAAGTCACACTTGCCTCTTCTTTCCAAGCGTAGTTTGCTTTGAATACTCCGATTTGCTAGCTTCTTCAGGCGGCAGTAAACTTGTATTGCTTGGTACTGTTTCATGATTGTTGATATTTGGTTGCATACGTATCCCCAAATATTGTAATGTAGGTGTAGAATGACTTGGTAGAGTAGATTCCAGCAAATTTTGATTTCTCCCTATATGGCTATCATCCAAGGTAGCAAATTTGGTAGCATCAGGACTGGTTAACAATTGATTCTGCACGTTTAATTGCACACTAGTATGCCCCACATTGTTAATGGCAACTATTTTGCAAAGAAATACCAGAAAGTTAGAGACATCGATGTGAAACTTTGGTTTATAAATAATTATCAACGTCAAATCAACAGCTGCATGAAATATTACCATGGGAAGACAGATCGGACTGTATTCTACTAATTGATGCCATTGAATTGTGATAAAAAAATCTGTGAAGTCGGACAAGCAGATGGCATCAATGTTCTCTTATTCACGGAATGATAACCTTCTAAATTCGGTTGCTGCTTATGGCTATTCTTAAACTGAGGTTTGGGCAGGCAGCCATAAGAAGAATTGATGTCCTACATTAATTTATCATTAGAAATTATACATTATTCTGAATAGAATGAATAGAAAACACTCAAAACCTAAAACTTCTGAGATAATCTAAGTGTGTTACAGATAATACTAATTTGCAACTAAATTGGAAAGATTTCATCAGAAAATGCTGAATAACAGTCACAACCCAGTTGAGTAAATGGTGGTAATGATTATATAATTTTAAAAAGACAAAATATTTCCAAAACAACAAACTAGTTCGAATAAAAGTACACAGAAAATTCATAGATCATGTTTGATGTAACACTCTGGTAAGTATAACAATTACAGTACTCAGCATGCAAAGAAACAGGACAACAAAAGTGCAAGTTGAACATGTCAACTAGCATGCTAACACAGGATTTCTTAGATTATTCTATTCCACAAAGGCCACCAACAATTATGAGGCATTTTATGATTAATTAACAAGAAGACTGCATGAAACACGTGCCAAATTATACATGAAATAATAGCACAAATAAACTCGTGCTATACTCAGCAAATAATTCCTTCAACGTAAACCTTAGTTTTGTTTTTTCTTATTTTCGTTGAGTAAAGCAATAAGCTACTAGATCCATAGCAAACTAAATAAAATTAAAAAATTATAAGTTTTTCTCCCGATACTGCACATATATGTGTGATGTTGAAAAAAGTTGACTTAGGGTTCAAAACATTTCATTTCGCATTCAAGTCATGTGTATACAATAACATATAAGCAAATGCACTACAAATACAGGGACAAACCCATGTTGCTAAATTGCTATAACATCCAACCATGGACAAAATTGTTGTTGCTAATCAATTCTAGGTTTTCAAAGAAATCAAGCATATTCTTGATCCAGGCAAAAGAGGCCATTAAGAGACATAAAGTTAATCATCCACAACTCCCTACACTACATTGAGTTTTGAAGGAATTCAAAAGTTTACAACGATTGTTTAAATAATGGAATGAAACCCAATTTCATATATTTCCCTAAAATACACAAACAATTGAGAAGTTTTACATCATCATAGGTAGCCTATTTCATGTCATAGGGATTAGGCATCTAATTGGTCGTCACAATTATCAAGCAAATGAAGAGACCCTAACTAGTACAAGTTTTGCCTCATTAACACCTTTTAATTCAACACATCCATTGGGTTGCATTCTTTCCTAGTATGCTGGAAGTGTTAAGGAATACGTCTCTACTGATATTCCAATAATTAGAGCTATTTGGGACACGGAATTATCCAATCCTTCCATGCCCATTGGAATATGTTGATTGTATATGACAAAAAAAAGTCAAGACAGAATTAGCTAACACTGTTATCATTAAACACCTCGAATGGCATACTTGGATGAGATGGCTTCTACCTTGAACGATCATTCTAAATTTAATATAATGCATTTCAACGAGCAAAAGAGCACGGGTAGCCAAAGCTTCCAAAACATAAGACTAAATGGTTAATAATGTTGTTCAACAATGCTTATTTAAGAAAATCATTTTGTGCTTTCATATCATGCATATCAACAAGCTTTGAATGCTTGGTGAAAAGAAAATATAAAGTATGATTCTTGTTCTACAATTTAAACAATAAAATCTAAATATTCAACTTTAACAAAATGCTAATGACAAAAAATATAGAATACAATGTGTATTCCATAGAAAATTTATCGATGATATATTAAAAATATATAACCACAAAAGTTAATTTACAAAACAAACTAGTAAGTAAACCTAATGATTAAAGCATAAATGACAAAGTACTAAGGCATGAATATGCACAATAATTGCCATGAGTAAAAAGAATATTAACAAAACAAACTATAATGTCATATGTCGTAGTTTGTAATATGAATCTAAGTTATGACTAAATAAGTAGAATACAAGTATCTAAACATGTCAGCATGGAAATGAAAGTATAAATAGTAACAATATATCAAATGTCAAAAGCTCATCAACAATACCAATCAAAATTTATGCCAATAATCACATGTCACATACACTCAAATGTGCATACTTATCATGTCAATCATCATCCCTTTCCATCTTCTCATATAATTAATAGTCATTATGTCAATACATTATAATCATCTTGTTCTAAGAAGACTGACGTCAATTTAAATCAATAGATTCGTCAATATGCTTGCTTGTTAACTAATCGAATTGATTATATCACATAACTAATCTAACTGATTATATCTACCAACAATATATAGAGACAATATCTCATTCTTACACATACAATCACACGTATATGAATATTGATAAAATTATTGTCAATAACATAATAATTAATATGAATAATCAACATTAATACCAAATGGGTAAAAATCAACAATCCATAACATGAAAAATATACAAATTTCTTGAAATAAAAATACAACAAGATGTAAATACTTGTTGGAACCATGTCACTATAACTGAGGATGCTAACAAATATTTAAACTCCAACAATACAATATAATTAAGGAACATGGAGGTGCATCATGAAATTAACAATTGAAAAATCTATATACAATTGTATAGATTATTAAAGGATTGCATATCCAAAATGCAAAAGAATCACAAAAAAATAATGCAACAACTACAATAAATGAAACATGGATATAAAATTGAGAAATAAACATAAATTATGCTTACATCAATATGCTAGCAATGAAACAAAATGTACACCAATCAAATAGACTTATCTAATATATGCCAAAAATAACCAAAGATAATATCAATTCCAAAGGAATCCAACTAGACATTAATTCAATACAATCAAGAATGCATGCAAACAAATCTATGCATAACTAGATATGTAGTTAACGTCACATGTCTAAAGCATATAATAATAACAAAAGAATAATCCTAACGAGATAAACTAAACAACAAGATAAATTAAACCTTATAAACTACAACATACTCATGAATAACAATTACAAGAATCAACATCTAAAGATCAATTTTCATAAAATAAATTAATTATGGGTAATATATATTGACAAGGGGAAGGTGGCGGCAACTTCCAATGCGTTGCCTTCGTCGAAGCGGGTGACCCAAGTAAAGGTGGAAGTCGTTAGGGTTTCAGTTGAAGTAAAAGGAAGGAGGCTTAGGCTATCTTGAACCCAGGTATCTTCAGAAGAAGCGGAGCCAGCTATGGCGACTTCTCTGCAAAAAATGTCAGCGGATACCTCCTCCAGCCGTCAATGGCGACGATGCCGACCTTCTCGTTGAGTTAAAATGAAAGAGAGGGGGGAGAGGGAGAACGGAAGGAAACACGGTGGCGAGGAGGCCGGGGTGGGTTAAGAGAGATAAAACAGAAGGAAACACGGTGCGAGCGGATCGGCGCGGGTTTAGAAAGGGGTTAAGAATTATTAAATAATTAAGGGATAAGAGCTTTTAAGATAAACTCTAATCTATTCACTTGAATCAGATGGGTTGAACGTCTGCACCTGCCATCTAATCCAATAAGGCTAAAAAAAAAAAATAATGGCCATTATATTTAGTCACACTAACAATTCCCAAAAAAAAAAACCTTGATTAGTCGTCAAAGACTTAGATAAAATTACTACTCCTTTATAGTATATATTCTAAACATATAATTTTTTTATCATTTAGTAATAATATTTTAAATATATTTTTTTAATTAATTTAATATTTAATAATTATATCAATTCAGTCCATTGACGATCATCTTTGACCATGTAATTGTCTTTATTGCATTTAATAAGTGCTTAATAAAGTACTTATATACTTGATTACGATTTTCTAGAAATGTTTCCTTAGAAAATGTAAAAGCTAAGGGTTCACGCACAGGAGTTACAAAAATGACGTGTTGTTTGAATCATTCAAATGTTATACATTTTTTTATTTGAAGACTTAACAATTTGACATAATTCTGGCAATGGATAAAACAACTTTAAGGTTAGTAACGATTAGGTCACTTGAGTTGATGTTTATGATATTTTGTAACTTTGAGCACCGATGGAAACTTCTTTAATTGATGGCCAGAAGTCCAGAAAGTCGTTAGGCCACTTTTCTCATAGTTATTTTGTCAAGCTCCCACCTACATCAAGTACCACTACATAACAAAATCATCATCAGAGTCGCGAGATACAACATCTAAGTGAGGACACATAACAAAACCCAATGTAGGGACCCGACGGTAAGAAAAAAACCAACTCCCAAATCCAAAATATATATATATAAACAAACATGTTTTTTAACAAATTCACTAATGCCAAACCCTTCCCTTTCTCATTTATCTAGTGGAAAGAGCTCTCCTGTAGCATTATCTTTTCCTGTTCTCGGTGTTGTGGACACGTGGGATGTATGACCTGTGATGTAGGTACTAAATAAGATTTTATAGATCTCAGTAGATAAATCACAATAACTAACCAAGTATGAAAAAAGATATCTCAAAATACCATGAGTAGTGAAGATCAATCGTATGCATAAAATTACAATCACACAAGATATCATATATATAAAGTAATGCCAAATGAAAATCATAAAGAAATGCCAGTTTCTTATATAGGTGTGTTATTATCGGGCCCAATTTCCTTTGACGCATTATCCTCTGGATCCAATCATCATCAATAAATGACCTCCAACCGGCATCCAACCAAACACATAATACTAGGCAGATATCTGATCCGAAGATCGATACCCTGCAACACATGCTGGGCCTAGTGCCACTAGGCAGGTATGGTACCATACCCTGCAACACATGCTAGGCCTGGGGTAAATCATCATGGAGTCATAACACATAGCACATAACATATAACACTAGGCAGATATCTGATCCGAAGATCGATACCCTACAACACATGTTGGGCCTAGTGGTGAGGATAATGTTCTCTCGGAATCCCATTCTATATATTTGTCATTTTCCAAACATGAATCCAAATAAGTATCCATATCAAAAGACTTTTCGTTCCATATTGCTTTTTCTCTTTTTATTTTAGCATATTGTATTATATTGTTTCTTTCTTTGCTATATACAACAATATTAATGTATAACATATGCAACAATCAAAATACCGTGACAGTGAGAAAAGCATGTAAAAAAAATAATAATGTACTACATCACAAGGTTAAGAATTTATCTACCTGATTTGATATACAAATCATCTGGCCCCCTTCTGGACTCTTCTTGCTGTCCTACAAGGCCATAAATACGCAATAGTCAAATATTAAAATACGCTTATTAACCAAAATTTCTTTCTCAAAGCTTTTCCCAAACAACTTTCCAAAACTCATTTTCTAAAATTACCTAAAATTCCTTAATGTGGTTGTTGGCTTCCGTCGGCACTGGACCACCCGCTCCCAGTGCGCCCCGTTTAGCAGCGCGTCCCGGTCCAAGGCCTGAACCAATTCCCTGCTTACTCTCTCTCCTGTGCGCCCAACGAAACCAAAATATTTCGCTGCTCTAGATCGATCGGTTCACGCACTGAACTGGTCGAATTCGGCTCGGCTTCTGCCTTTTTGGTCTCTACTGCTCATCAAAAAGCCTTACACAACCTGACGACGAAGCAATTTTTTTCTTACCTTACGGAAATCCTCGCCGGTTTTTACTATCTCGTGTCGAAACTTCCCTAAGCAAGGTAGCAGCTATCGGAAATCTCGCCCTCGCAACTTCGAAAACCTCTCCGCAGTCAGTGTTAGCATAAGTACTTTTCAAAAGCACCCTGCTTTGGCTTTTATAATCGCGGTCGAAACCAACTTGCCCGAAGGTTCGTGAACTGCATTTTGCATAACACCGCTTCCCAATTTTTTATTTGCACATTTATCCTCCGCCCTGAGAAATAAACCTGCGCCGAAATTCCTAAAATTGCATATATACCCAGCACAACCAACAACTTTAAAATTACAAGTATATCTTCCACCAAAATGAATTGAACCGTGCCGACATTTACAAAATTATAAATATATCCTCAATATTACAAATCTATCCCAAATCTTTAAAAATTCATAATTTATTCCTTAGAACTCTAAAAATTACAAACTAAATACCGTTAGACTCGTCTCAAAAAGCTCTTTTAATAAAAAAATAAAATAAAGAAAAAGTAAGGTTGTTACATAAGCTTCTTTTCCTTATAAAATTAAGTCAATGTCACATATAAAGAAGAGCCTAAAATGGTGTTTGGTGAAGATAAAATCAAAAGTTGTTGCCTTTCAAGTGTACATTATTGATGAATTCTCTCTTGCCAAGCTTAGCATTATGATTTTATAACAAACATTCTTGAAAATCAATTTTAAAGGGTTTTTCATAGTTGGTTACTTGAACCTTAAACATGTGTTAATTCATTTTTCCATCTAGATAACTATTTGAACTATTTGCTAAAAAAGGTGTAGGGCACTATCGAATTCCCTATGAGCATGTTGATGTGGTCATTGAACTTCTAACTCAATTCTCAGCCTTCAATTCTCTTAGTTTACATTTCCTTTAAGCATCTTTTGCTACACCTGTTGACCAAGTCTTCAGTCTACTCACTAATGTTGGCTATCAAAACACCCCTGAAATTGGACTCAACGATAGCCAATCTCTCTAGGTCATACATGGCTAAGATTTTGTGTGGAGGTTAATCTCACTAACTAGTAACCCAATCATATAAGAATACATAAGCAATAAGATTACAAGGAGGATGGAAGATGGCAAAGGGTCATTTACAAAAACCTCCCCTCTTTTTATACATTGTCAAAAACAAGATCATGCAAAATACCAATATATACTCAATCAACACAATAAGAGAAGAGGATTCTTCGTCTCAAGTTGCTCCAAATAAAGTGATTTCTTGTGAGAATTCTCAAATGGAGCCCAATGCTCGACTTAATAATCAAGCATCATAATAGGCTTAAGCAACAAATTTGCCTCCATGCCAACTGGAGCTTTCTCCCAAAAGAGCTCTTTTGCTCATCAAGGAATTCTCACTTTCGTCAAAAGGGCTAGTTCTTGCTCAATATTGAAGACTTTATGCCAGTAAAGAAAAAAAAGGCTTGGCAACGAAAAAAATCAAAATCTCAATTTTTCACATTGGTATATAAAGAAAAGGTCAAAACCAACACAAATCCTTCCTCTCTTTCCAATAAGGTTTATTGTCTTATTATTGAGCATTCGGGGGCAATTAGAAAAGTGGTGACAACCACTTAAAACACCTTTGACTTAACTATAAGTTTTCATTTCTTGTTTTATTTGAACCTCTTGTAGACATAAGTAAATTGGAAACTATTAAATGTAAATTACACTTCGATCATTGTCTCGGTAACAACAACAAAATAAACAATTTAAAGAAATGAGATACATTATATAGACAAACTACTATGCAACATACTAAGGTTATCGAGTCTAATGTTGTAGAGAGTTAAAATAAGACACAAGTTGAAACATCTCGTAAAATATGCCAATAAGCTAATAAATATATTGAAAATATATAAAATGAATTAATAAACTAAATTAATATAAATAATAGCAATTTAATTTTTTTAATATAAGAAAATAAATATTAAAGTTGAAATAAGATGAATTTAAATCATGTAATAGAAAAAAATCAAAAACATGTAATGGTCACATGGGAGAAGATTTAGAGTTATAATGTAAGTAAATTAATGAGATAGATTTTAGGGAATGTTGTGTTCCAAGATACAAAGAAAATCTAGTGTTACATGCTCAATTGCCCAAAGGTTTGCATCATAATTTTTGTTAAAGAGCACAAAAATCATGACAAGCCAACTATTATTGCAATGAAGAGCTTATAAATGATTAGTTATTACATGTTTTGATCAAGGGTGAATGATTAGATTAAGTGGCTTACACCTTTATATAGCCAAATGCATTACAATCGAAAGATAGTCCTTGTAGATAGACCTTAACAATATCTCAATTTTTATCACCTCCTTATGGCTAGTCGGAGGGGACATAATGTTATTGTTATGTTGGAAGAATACAAGGAACAACTCAACAACACTTAAGAGCCAGGGCAAAATTTTGTGATACCATTCATTATTGAGAGATCTTTACTTTTTTTGTTGAGCTCCAACTTTACATGGTGTACGATAAGGAAAGGTTGTAGAGTGTGAAAAAGAATGGATCAATTCATGGTGATCAAAAACTAACTAGACAATTTTCATAATATGTATGACCAACATCTGGGTAAAACTCCTCATATCACTCTCTCTTGTTACTCCACATTTGGCGATAACATGCTCCCAGTTGAAGTCCTTCAAATTTCAATGTATGTGGATCAGCCAAGCTTCCTTCCTTAAACACTAACTTAAAGATTAAAATAGTTAGTAATTTGGCAACATCTTTCAAACTCTTTGAGAGGTTGAACAAAAGGTTATTAATCAAGAGATTAAATATGGATAATTTAAATAAAAAAATCTTTAGATGAGCTCATGCAACTCAAACCCATCTCAATATGGCCTTAAAGAATGAATAAACTTATTGGTCAAAAAGCTTGGCTAAAATGACAACAAATGAGGGATCACAACACTAGGTTCTTTCATACTTTGCTTAAAGCCAAACAAATTAAATTTAGAATTAATCAATTGAAAGACTCCTAAGGCAATTTGTTATAAGTTGAACAAGAGCTTGGGGTTATTATAGTAAACTTTTATCAAAATCTATCATAAGAAGACTCACCAAATGGCTCTTCAATACTTACTAACAACATTCCCATACTCCTTACAACAAATGATAGTACCCATTTACTTATAAAGACAATGCTTAAGGAGCTCAAACAAATAATGTACAACACATAAAAGTTTAGTGCTCCTAGTCCAGATGGCTACATAAGCTTATTTGTTTCATATTAATGAGAAGTTATTGAGCAAGTCATTTGCATGAGTATGAGATACTTTATGGTTGCGAACATACTGTTGTTTTTAAGAGAAAGAATAAAATAGCTTCACTAATTTTTTTAGCAATTTGTTTATGTTCATGTCTTAAAAAGATTTTCATCAGACTATTGGTTAATATTTGTAGGATGTCTTGCATACTTTGATCTTCGTAGAATAATCAAGTTTTATCAAGGGCATAGACATTGAAGATAACTTGTTGCTAGCCCAAGAGTTGAATGAATCAATTAATAGAAAATCGAAGAGTCAAAACTATATAATTAAGCTTGACATGAAGAATGTCTTTGATCATCTTTCTTAGAAATTTTTGTTAAATTTTTTATTATAATTTGGTTTTGACTAGTAATTTGTTCATCTCATTATGAATATCATCTACTACAACTGATTCTTTTATCATTATGAGTGATCGTAGTTAGGGCTTTTTTCAGGCCTTTACGATGGTGAAATAATAAAACATGTTTTCCCCTCTAATATTCATCTTGGTTGCGAATGTTTTTAGGTGGGGGTTTAATCAACTACACATTCAAGGTAAAGGTTTTCCTTATGTTAAAGGTTGTCTTAAACATTACTCACCTAAGCTTCGTTGATGAC
This sequence comes from Vanilla planifolia, assembly GCA_023846275.1. NCBI lineage: Eukaryota > Viridiplantae > Streptophyta > Magnoliopsida > Asparagales > Orchidaceae > Vanilla > Vanilla planifolia. The sequence continues at coordinate 17,336,885 of CM043866.1, read as the reverse complement.
ATTATCATCTTTAATTGAGAAGAGAATGAATCTATTATCAAGCTCAAGAACTTTATTAATTTTTTTAAGAAGGATTGGGCTCTTAGTTAATGCATAAAAAAGTTAATTTATTTTTTACAAACATTGTTCATCAACTCATCTTCTATGGCTTACCAACAAGTTGGGTTACAAGAACATCAACTTTCTTATAACCTACCTTGGATTTAACCTTTTTAGGGGAAGAAAGAAATGCATTCTATTTCAACCACTTTTAGAGAAGGTAGCTAACAAAATTGTGGGTTTCAAACATTAACTACGACTTTCAATAGGTGGGAGATTAAATCTCATCAAACATGTTCTTACATCGATGCCCATACATACCCTCATGGTTTGAATCAACCCAAACAATTATTTTTGGCATTGGAATGCTTACTTAATGGATTTGTATAAGGAAACTTGAATTAAGAAATAAATGTAGGACTAATTGTAGTAAAGTTTGCTTTTCTCTTAAAGAAGATGATTTAGGATTAAAAAGATTAGAGGAATTCTATGAAACCTAGAGTTATGAGTTTTATTGAAAATTGAATAATGATAATTACTTATAGATTCATACAAGATAAATACATATCATAGGATTGAAAAGTGGAGTGTCAAGTATATGGAAATGTATACTTTGGGTTAAGCATAGTGTGGTCCATTACATAGAAAACTCAAGTTTTAATCATTACAATATTGGACATTAACATCGAATGGGCAATTCTCTTCTAATTTAATTTAGAATATGATTAAAAAGAAGGGAATTATTTTAGACTCCTCTTAGCATATATGAAATTATCATATATCTCTTAATATCTTTATTTTTTTTTATAAAGAATTATGATATTTTAGTCTTACTATATTAAAGTATTATCCCTTTGGATTGTCTAATGCTTATCAAAGTAGATTTTACTCTTAAAAACTTTTAACATCTTAAGATTGTAATATTTTACATAAATATCAAAATCAATTATTCAATAATTAATGTGAGATAATTCATCTCCCCTTTCACCTAAAATCTTACCTGCTAAAAGTCGCTCCTTGTTTAGTAATTCCCTCATAGGACGTCACTTCATGATCACTCCTTGCTCTCTTTAATTTTGACTATTACAAGCCTATTAACTTTCATTTAGATCATACTCGAGTCAGATTGGACCAATAAAAGGCACTACTCTAATATAGGCAAAGCTGTCAAATATCCCATGTGGTGACATTTCTCTATAGTTATCATATTTTGATACTACAAATCTATTTTTTCTTTTTTCTCTTAAAATTTTGAAAACATAATAAAAATGATTATCTACTTTTTATAAAAATCATAACATAAGCAAACATTTATCCATTTGAAATCAAATAAAAGAAACAAATTTCATCATTAAGTGCAAGAATTAAGTTTTTTATATTCTTTTTTAAAAGCACTTATATATACAATACTAATGATTTTACAAGTAATTTTTCTCATATAAATAAAATTTATAAGAAACACTTCTATTGGCAAATGATCATCTTTTATAATATGTTAACATAATTTAGATCTCATTTTTATCTCATAGTGCTATTTGATGCATCCTTTAATCTAAAAATATTAAGCTAAAATATACATGAATTACTCAACACTAATTTAATAATAAAAATATATAACATAACATATAACAAGTAATTGTTGGATAACTACACGCATGGACTATACCAATAATAATATAAATTGATAAAATACATGTTATTTTTTTTTTCTTCATTTAAAACTTAAATTTTTTCTTCAATAAAATGTTTTATTAATTGTTTTATCCTTTTTTTATCTCAGTGCATCGAAAATATTTTACTCTAGATAACCCAATAATTTAACAACACTCATGGAGATATTAATCTAATTAGCCATCTTATTTGCATAAGTATATTAGTTAAGATAACAAAACACTTACTTTTAGATATATATTGATTTTAATAGTAAATTAGCTTTTGAGACACATACTAAAGCTTAATCTCTTACTCATGTTATATCATTTTGTTATCCATATTTTTTAATCATATATTTTACTTTTTAGTACATGTGATATGATATACATTTAGCATGTAACTAACCAAAATATATAACAAATAATATATTATTATAATAAATAATAGTAAATATCATCAAATATAATATTTTATTATTTTAATTTAAACCTAAGTCTAGCATTACATATTACATCAATTATATACATTACATAAAAGTTATCCCTACCTCTTAAATTTGAGTAGTTGTCTCACAAAAAATATAGACCTTTGTTTTAAGTGTTGATTGCTACAGCACTTGAGAGCTTTTCTCATCAATGTTGTATTTGTCTTTCGTACAACTTATTTTCAAATCTCTTAAAACACCTTCACTTGCTCTCCCGTGTCCTTTATTAATAATGGTCGAGTATTGAACCTCTTAAATTTTCTAAAAGAAAGCTTTGCAAATCATGGTAAGCTTCTTATTTATACTTGTTCTTACGACTTTTCATATTCTTGACTTTTCAAATGACACCAACAGTTGTGTCCCTTCATGTAGATGCTTTTGCGTATTTTTGCTTTTCATTTCAAAGGGTTTTGCATAAACTCACTCTCATGTTAGGTTTCTTGACCATTTTTTATTTTGAGTTTTAAGAAATATTTAGTTTTTATTAATTATACATATATGATCACCCTAATCATATAATATAATTCATAATATTACCTAAATTTGCATTAACTTTTTTCTATTATATTAATATAATCTCTTTACCATATTAATACAATAGTCTCATTACTCTACATCATAAGAACTATTTTGTTTATGATGTTAGTATTCACATTATTGTGTTATACATTTTTGCTTATTACACTATACAAAATCTTTCAACTGAGTGTAACTAACAACAACCCTATTACATTATGTTGTTATGTCTTATTTGTACTTGTATGATTTGTTTATTATTTCGTATAATTAATATGAACGTATCTTTCTCCTTGAATGCTTTCACACTACAACCCACATCATTTATGCTCACTTGATCATATGATATGACATACTTTTGTTACATTATATAATCCAATATTTTTACAAATTCACACTTACAAATTATCATATTGATATGCTTGACCTATCATACTTATATAACCAGGCATTGGATTCTACACATTACGATACTTGTAGTTAGTGACTTTTCATACTATATGATATTGTATTGTCCATATTATAGTATGATATTCTAATTATTTTGAAAGATTTTTAACTCACTTTTGTGCATGTTCGCACTTGTCTCATATTCATTCTTTCTCTTAGCTGATGATGACTTGCGATATTCTATAGTCATATTGTTCAATCAATTCCTTTTTTATTTAAACTAATCGACTGCTTCAAACCTTTATGATAATATAATGACTATACTTTATTGTACTTGTATGACATAATCTTATATAATGAACATATTCGTCTCATTGATTCTCTTGTTCAAATGTATCATATAATCCTATGATATCTTAAAATCTTGAAAATATTCTTAAAAAAATTTAAAAAATTATAAAAACTATCAAATAATATTTAGATCAAAATTATTATTTTATAACTCTTTTCTTCTTAAGGTCATTAATGTTATTCTTTTTTGATATTCTATGGTTTGAATTTATTAAAATTTATCGTCCCTACTTTTGAGAAGTTATAAGAATGCTTAAAGGTTTCCATTCTTTTTTACAAATTTTATACAAGTTTAGCTTTCAACTTCCCTTAAATTATTGTGCTTATGATTTGTTAGATCATGCCTTTGAAATGTGCATACAATTTTTTTGAGGTTTGGAGTTATTTTTCCAAGCTCTTATTTATTCCCTATCAATAGTATCAAAACATAAAGTACATTTATATTATTAGTAGAATTATGACACTTTCTCAACTGTGAAAGGGGACATTATCTCACTAATTTTAAGTCTTATTCATTAGGAGTTATGAAAGTGAGGAACTTGATTCTATCTAAAATGAAGTGAATAATGGAGAAAAGAATGTGTCAATGTCTAATTCTCCTTTATAGCTTAAAAATTATCTCCTTTTCACTCAAAAAAGTCTATATGATCTTTTACTCATAACCAATAGGCTGCTAAACCAATTCACTAAAATTAGAGATATGCAAATCACTAAATTCTACTGGTTTGGTCCCCACTTGTATCATTTTAAGCTTAATGTTGATAGTTCACTAAAAAGAAACCCAAGAGCTACTAGTGGTGGTGGGGTAATTCAAGATGATAGGGGAAGGATTTATTTGGGCTTTTCATTATTCTATGGTGTTAAAACCTACATGTAAGCTAAGGGATTGTCGCTCCTTGATTAGCTATAATAATCTCTCAAATAAGGGTATTTATGACATTTAGATTGAACAAGATTCTAAGGTTCTTCTTGATAAGTTTATTGGGAGTTCATCCATTCCTTGACATATGGGTTTCTTCATCAACAAATAAAGGACATCCTATACATTAGGAATTTCCAACTTCAACAAATTTATAGGAAAGAAAATTCAATAGTAAAGTCATTAGCATAATTAACTAGTTCTTCTTCTTAAAGTTAGTTATTAGAAAGTAAGTACCTTTCTTAGCTTATCATGGGCCTTGCTCGCCTAGACTAATGGAGTTTCTATACTTTTGGATTAAGAACCAAATAAAAAATTGCATTATCAATTATGGTTAATTGGCATTTCTACCATAGACTTAGTTTTTGTCTCCTTAGTTTGCCTCTAATAAACAAATGGGTAGTTTAGCATGAGGGTTGTGGTTGCTACCAACCCTATTTTGCTTTTAGTTTTTTCTTTTTTTGAAGCTTCCTTGCCCCCACCTATTTTTGTGTTTTGTTATATTTGTCTTCTCAATATTGTACGACTAGGTGTTTTGTACTCTATTTTTAGTTTTGATAATACATAAATATTAAAAAAAATATTTGTATGTATCTATTGTCTAATAACTTATAGTTTATGCTTAATATCAATGCTACTTGTAAATGAGAGCGATATAGAAAGCAAAAGGTAAGTGAGAAAGAAGGAGAATAAAAGGAAACATGGTCATGAAGAGGCCAACAAGGATTTAGATATGGATAATATAAGGAAAAACTACATGAAGGAGGCGAGCATGAGTTTAGAAAGAGGTTAATAATAAGTATTTAGGGGTTAGAGTTTAAAAATAATATCTTATCAATTGATTTGAAACATATGAATCTCACTAATTCACTTAAATTAGATTAATTGAACCCCTTTTACTTTTTATAACATACAATTTTAAAAAACATTCATTTGCATATGTCACCTAATTCCATGTTGCTAATGAAAAATAATATGCATTACATTATACTAAATTAATATCGTTCAAAAAGTCCTATGATAACACTAAGATAGAATTGTTGTTACTCAATAATGTATATTAATACATAGATTTTTATCATTTGATAATATTTTTTAAATATAACTTTATTAATTAATCAATATTTAATAATTATATCAAAATAATCTAAAAACTCTCTTATTTTTTCATGTCATTGTCATTATTGTATTTATCAAGTGCTTAATGCAATATTAGATGTGAGAATAATATTTTTTAGATTTCCTTTCTAGAAATCATAAAGGCCAAGGATTCAAGCATATGAACTAAACCAAAATTGACATTAGTCATTAGAATCGTTCATATGTTATATAACATGTTAACATATAATTAATTTTTTTATATATATTTTTATAAGCCTTATCATATTACTACTTGGATATGAGTATAATAGCCATAAAAGATTTATTTCTCATGTCAAGTGGTTTTGCATAAAACTTCTATTACCTACTTATTATTATGTTACTATTTATGTATTAAGTTATATTATATAATAAATATCAATGTTATTCTTGAACAAGAGAGAGAGAGTAAATAAAAAACATAATAGTCATGAGATTAGAGTGGGTTTAGAAAGGGGTTAATAATTTAAAATTTAGTATTAAAATTTTAATATAAGCTCTGATTGATTTACTTGAATCATATGAATCTTATCTTATATTAGACTAGTTGAGTATCTTTTAATTTTTTTGAGATATCAAATTTAAATAAAACCTTTAAATGTCATCTAATAACATGTTAGTGGAACAGAATTATCACTACTCAACAGTATATACTAAAATATAACTTTTTATCATTAAATATAATATTTTTTAAAATATAATTTTTGTTAATTAACTCAATATTTATTAATCATATCAAACCAGTTCAAAGATTATCACCTTGTTCCATGTCATCGTGAAATTGTGTTTATTAAGTGCTTAATGCAATATTAGATACATAATTAGTTTTTCCTTTATATTTTTTTCATAGGAATCGTAAAGGCGAGAGATTTAGGAATACGAATTGATTAAAAAATAACACGGACCATTCAAATGGTTCATGTGTTATACGATATATTAACATACTTTTAATTTCTTTATTTTTCATAAAACTTTTATAGAACATATTATATGGCTACTACAATACGGATATGCATTGCATAAAATATTTGTTTCTTATGTGAGGAGGTTGTGTATAAAACATTAATTATGTGCTTATAAGACTTATTTAGTTATCTATAAGATAATTTTTTTTCAAAATATTGAATTCTCTCCAAAAAAAATTAAATTATCTTATTCATTTTTTTCCTCTCGAGAGAGAGAGAGTGATGCAGAAAAAATTAGGCTTTTAACATAGTCTAATTTGAAACCTATAATATTCGAGATGCTCAATAAAGTATCAAGAAATTTGAAAGCATATTATACAATAATTAGGGACAGGTGATGTGTGACATTTTAAAATTATTTAAAAATTGATGTCCAAATTTATTGTATGGATCATTAAATAGAGTATATGACAAAACATTAAGTATTAAGCAAAAACTTTTACTGAATAATTTTTATTACATCTAATTCCACACATAAAATAAAAAATTCAAAATAAATTATATGTGAAGTTTTAATAAAATAAATAATAACTCTAATTTTATATTACTAACTCAAAAATAAAAGTTGCTGAAAATGTACACATTTTTTTACAATAATGTCTTATAGTTTTCATTAGAATTCGCATGTGAAACATCAAAGATGAAAAAAGATAATAAGATAATGGTTTGGGTTAATAGAGAAGTATGGCTAAAAGGGTAACAATATAAGTTATGATTTAGAGCCTTGTTAAGGAGGATGATAATTTGGTGGTTGATTGAGAGAATGAAATAGTGGGTAAAAATTTGAGGATGTTGGAGGGAACGAGATTTGTTCGATTGTTGGTTTTTTTCAGTGAAATGTCTCTCATCTTTGATCATTGCCTCTCACAAGGAGAAGAAAAGTTAAAATCTTTCCAATAAGAGTTAGATGCACACTACTGACTCACAAATATGAAAACACACAAACAAACAAAATTTATTCAAAAACATTCATCTTCATCTTAAACAATATGGTAAGTATCCCTATTTATAAAGACATTAATGTTATATTAGTAATTTGTCAATCTAAAATTATAAAATGATATTTAAAAACATTAAAAGATACACTTTGAAATTTAAATTATATTTTAGAATTCTAAAAGTCATCACAAATTATAAAAGAAATATCATGAATAAAATTAATTTTTAAAACTATAAAATTAATTAAATTAAAGAGTTCCTAAACAGCATGTCTGTTTTAAGCAACAATAATGTTGAGTTGCAAGATGGTAGGGCACAATCAATACTACATGAGTAGAGTTTCCTATAATAACTTTTTTTTTTAATATTAACTTTAAATTGTTCTAAGTGATTTGATAAAAAAAAAACATTTTAGTTTTTTATTTTATTGATAAAATTGATTAAATTAATAATTTTATGTATTTTTTATAAAATATATATTTATCAAGTATGTTAGATTTAAAAATGAATATACTATTGGATCGAACTCGTTCGAGACTAAGCTGTCAAAGTTTGTTTCTCAGCAATTAGAGTTCATTTTGATTTAATATAAAATTATTAAGATAAAAGTATTTGTAATATATTAATTACGAATTAAAATAAAATAAAATAAATACATTATATAATAATCGAAAAAAGAAACTAATCTCCTCTCTCTCTCTCTCTCTCTCTCTCCCGGCGTAGTTTCATCACTCCCCGACGCGCGCGGCCGACGATTCCTCCGCTTCGCTCCTCGTCGCTTCACTGTCAGTCGATTTAAGAAGCTCCGGTGATATGGTCAATGGAATCGAAAGGAAACCCTCTTTCAATTTGTCACTTCGTCGTCTCGCTCCTTCACCGTCTTCGGTCGACCTCCTTGGCTTTTGATCCTCGCGCAGTCGTATGAAATTTTATGGTTGAGATTGGGGACTCACGATGTGCTATTTGTTGCTGTTCTCCTTTGATTCGACGGGCAGAACCCCGTTGCATGGTGGTCACCGAAAAAAGGGGCAAGGCAATGATTGAGTTCGTTTTCCGCCTAATTTCATCCTAATTGCTTCGAAAAGAGTTCAAAGGAATTTAATTCTAAGGCTTTGCATCCAAATCAAGACGGGCAAGTGCTGTTTTTTGCAAAGCCGAACCCTAGCAATTGTGGTAGAATCTCGTGACAAATTTGGACACAAGGAAGGGAAAAGGAAGGAAAGATTAGTGAGTTATTACACATTTTTTTTATCTTCAATGTACATGAAGAAGAATTAGGTAATGCTTAAAGATTATTATATAATATTAGAAAGTTTTCATTCTAAAAGAAAAAAGTTTGAAAGCTTTTCTGCAAAATAGTATAAACTTTCTAGTAAACTTATTCAATTGAATCGAAAATGAAGTTTATATAGATAATATTAAATTCATAAATTTAAGAATATTGTTTGAATTAGTATTGAGTAATCATAGAATTATAATTATTTTAATGAAGTATTTAATTATTTATTTATAAAAAGTTAAAAGAAAAGAAAAAATAATATAAGATTTTTTTCAAAAAAATAGATAAGTAAATTTTAAATGACTGTAATATAAGTTTGATATTATGTTATAATTATTCAGTATTTAATATTATTACATATTATCTTTTTTGTATCATGTTTTGTATCAATATGACATGCTATGTGATGGAAAATAAAAATAAAAAATAATTGATAAATTTCGTGATATTAGTGATGTAAAATATGAAAGTTAAATAAGAAAGAGAAAATAAAAATTAAACAAAAAATAAAATTTGAAAAAGATAAAGTAAAAGATAAATGCTTGTGAATTGAGACTACGTAAGTACGTGATATAATTCAGGTTATATGAGTTTTGTTGTGATGATTCTAGCAATAATAATATTGATGTATTATAGATATATTGTTACTAAAATGAGTAAAGATAAAATAAAGGTATTTTTCAAATGACATAACTCATGTGTCGTACTCTACTATCATTACGATTAGAGATCAAAAAATTTGTTATAATATGGTACCACTAACATCAAATCTCATGTGATATATGATGAGCTGCTTGTTAAGTGATCTTACAACTAGAGATGAGATCCATTATAATGTAGACATGATATATAATGAGTTATTTGTTATTTATTCTTACAGATAGATATGCGATTCGCTATTATACGAATATGACATATGATGGGTTGCTTATTATGTGATTTTGTGGCTAGAGATAATGTCTATTATGATGCAAATAAAATATATGATGAGCTGCTTGTTATGTAATCTTGTAGTTAAAGATAAGATCCACTGTGATAGGAATATAATATATAATGAGCTACTTATAGTATGATCTTATAGTTAAAGATGAGATCCATTATGAGACAGACATGATGTGATATATTAATATGTTAAGTCTATATATTATAATGTAATATTAAATAATATGATATGAGATCTACATATTATATGTTTGATATAGATATTATATATATGAGATGTGATCTTATGGCATTAGAATAATAATTATTTAGTAAATACATGAGTTTTAATGGTAAGTATGAGTATTATAAAATAGATGAGAAATAATATTGGAATAAAAAAATTAAGAAAATATTAAAGTTAAAGTAGTTTAAAAACTTATAAAATAATTAGATTTCTAATAAATAAAATAAATTATAATAAATAAAAAGATGTGTATGCATGAGCATATTACAAGTTATAGTTATGCATCCTTTTATGTGTTAATTATTTTATATAATTTTATAGTTTGATCACATGCTCTTATATGTTTGTACATTTATTTTTATCTTTATATCATATTTCTATAATTTATTTTATATATATTTTTAGATAATGATCATAAGCATTTGTTTAATATTATTTATTGATCTTTTTATAATTTATTTTGTTATCATATTTTATATTATCTTATATTTACATATAATTTACCTGCTCTCAACTTTCAAGCTTATTATATACTTACATCATAAATCAAAGTTCTTATACACCAGAAGATGGTTTTTTTTTTTTTTTTTTTTTTTTTTTTTTTTTTTTTTTGAATAATAAAAAGGCGAGCCATGGTTTTTTTTTTTTTTTTTTAAATATTCCATTCCCCAATAGTTGTACAAAAGTTGGCATACAAAATTGCCAAGGGGGGGGGGGGAAAACAACCTTAAAACAAGGCCAGAAAGGAGAGAGAATAGTTTTCCAGCATGTTATCTTTGCGGTTCCTAGTCATATAGGCTCTCCTCAGAAGAAGTTGTGTTTCCCAAAAGAGGTCGTTAACCGAGATTGTTTGGCCAGCAATTGTAGCAGCGTTCCATGCCTTCCAAACTGACCAGCAGACATAAGCCGGAATAGTGAAAGCAAGGGAGCTAATCTTTGGCTTCAGGGCCCACCACTTTGCGAATCCGCACGGCGGAGTCGAAGGGGAGATCTCCAGTTTGCTTTCAAACCATCTCCAGATGGGACGAGATATGGAGCAAGACCAGAAGAGGTGGTCCGGGTCGTCGAGGTTGTTGCAGAAGGGGCATTTCGAAACCAAGGTGATGCCAATCCGATGGAGTGTTGTCGGGAAGGGGAGGGCGTCACGATGAAGGCGCCAAAGGAAAATTGACACCTTTTCGGGAATGAGCCGGTGCCATAGGAGTTCATTCTTGAAGGAGATCTGAACCGGAGGGAGCAGAAGATTGTTAAAGAAAATGTATGCCCGGTTTGGTTCAAACCGGTTCACTGTGCAGCAGCTGGACCGGATGCGGTGGAGCAGTGCACTGGTCCGAGTTTCTTCGCCCGGGTCATCGTCCCAAGCGTCTAGGGCTTTCCAGCGAAGATGGAAGGAAGCCAAACGGCGCCACCCCGGCGAATCCTTGCTGGAGATCCGGATGCCTTCCCGGTTGTCGATGTAGCTGCTCCGGATGAAGTCGGTCCAGGGGGATTTGACGTTGAAGAGGCGCCACCAGAGTTTGGCCGAGTGGGCCATGACCTGAGAGGCCAGGTCCCGAATGCCCATGCCTCCACCCGCGATAGGTTTGGCAATCCGCTTCCACGCGGCCCAGTGGTGGCGGGTGGAGTTGTCGTTACCGCCCCAGAGGAACCTAGATAGGAGCCTCTCAATGGATTTGACGATGGATCTCGGTGGCTGAAGGACCGCCGACACATACGCCGACATCGAAGTAAGAACGGAATTGATGAGAACCTTCTTCCCACCCTTCGACAGCAGCCGGTTCTTCCATGAGGCGATGCGTCGAGCCATCTTCTCCAGCAGAGGTTGGAAGTGAATCGATTTCAGTCTTCCCTTATCGAGAGCACAACCCAGGTGCATAAGCGGGAGTTGCGCTCGCTTGAAGCTCAGAATTGATTTCGTGGAACGAACAAGAGCCTTCGGGGTGAGCTTCCCATGAATTACCAGTGATTTAGATAAGTTGAGCGAGAGAGACGAGGCCTCCAGGAATGTATTGAGCAGGCCAGCGAAATTGGAGACCGATTCCCTTCTCGCAGAGGAAAAAATAGTAAAATCGTCTGCGAAGGCCGTGTGGGAGACCGGTCGGCAAAGTCTTGGGGAAGAGAATTTATCCATTTTGCCCGAACGAACCAGACCTGCGATTCTGCGACTTAGGACATCCATGGAGAGCAGGAATAGTAGGGGGGAAAGAGGATCCCCCTGTTTGACCCCACATGAGGATTTGAAGAAGCCTCTCGGTTCGCCGTTGACAAGGACCGAGAGCCAGGAAGCATCGAGGATGTTGCCAACAAGACGACGAAAGTGTGCAGAGAAACCAAATGCTTCCAACACCTCACCCAGGAACCGCTAGCTGACTTTGTCAAAGGCCGACCTGAAATCAAGTTTGAACAGCGCGTTGGGCACTTTCCGTTTCCGATCAATGCGGTGGATCATCTCTTGTGTTAATAGGATACTGTCAGCTATGTTCCTGCCACGAATGAAGGCGGCTTGCTCCAGGGAGATCAGGGTTGTAAGGAGAGGGCTGAGGCGGTTAGCAAGGATTTTCGACAGCAGCTTCCCGACGACATTGCACAAGGCTATCGGCCGAAGGTCAGTGAGAGTTGCGACCGCGGAGCCTTTCGGGATGAGGCATAACCAAGCAGCGCCCACTGACCGAGGAAGTTTCGTGCCCTCCAGAAAATCATTTACGGCCACCGTCAAGTCATCGCCGATCACGTCCCAGCACGATTTGAAGAATAGGACCGAGAACCCGTCCGGCCCGGCCGCGCTGGAGTCTCTCATCGACTGGATGGCATTCTTTACATCCGTCATCGTTGCCCGGCCACAAAGGTGTAAGTTGTCGGCTGCCGACACGAGGCTAGGGATCAGGTGGAGTTTTCTCGTTGCCTGCGGGGAGCCGCCATGGCCATTGAAGTGGGAGTTGAAGTGATTGGAGATGGTCTCGCAGAGGTGATCCTCCGATTCAGTCCAAGCACCGTCCGGAAGTTCCAGTCTGTTCAGCTTCAGGGATTGCCTTTTGAAGTTGACGGAGGCGTAGAAGAAGGCCGTATTTGCATCTCCATCACGGAGCCAGCGGAGGCCGGCTTTCTGCTTCCAGAATTCCTCTTCCCGGGCGAGAGAAGACTTGAGGTTCTCATTGGCAGCTTTCAGGGCAATCTCTGCATCCGAGGAGAGGGCCGAGTCAAGCATGCGCTCTGCCTCGCGAACCGCCTCCTCCGCCTTCTCCTTGTTGACGAAGATATTGCCGAAGACTTCCGAGTTCCAGTGTTTCAGGTCCTTCCAGAGACGAGCGAGCTTACCCGAAAACCTGAAGAGGCCTGAAGCCGCTATTGGTTCGCACCAGGACCTGTTGACCACTTGGTGAAAATTCGGGTGAGACAGCCACACATTAAGGAACCTGAAGGGACGCGCGACCCGATTCCGCACGCCAGAGGCGCGGAACAGAATCGGGGCATGGTCCGAGGCTGTTCTAGTGAGGATGTCGATGTGCCCGTCCGGCAGGAGATCCAGCCAGCGAGTGTTGCAGAGGAAGTAGTCGAGCCGCTTGAGGATGACTTTCCCATTGCGTTTACCTTGCCAAGTGAAGTTGCTGCCCGAGACCGGCGGGATTAGCAACCCCGTGCAGTCGATTAGTTGTTGAAAGTCGTCGGCCGTAGATCGGCTAAATCGTGCCTTGCGCGAAACATCGACGGAGTGCAAGGTGACGTTAAAGTCACCACATATCCACCAAGGGCTGGAAGCAACAGTCGCAGAGTGAGCCAAGAGGTCCTCCCAGAGAGGTCGCCGGAGGGGTCTGGAATGTTGACCGTAGACAGCCGAGAAGAAGGAAGGAGGCATGCCTCCGACAGAAAGATGGCAGAGGATCGCTTGGGCAGAGGACCCGATGGGTCGAACCAGACACCGATTCGACCAAAGAATCCAAATTTTTCCATTGCCGGAGCATATCCCGTCCATGAGCCCAAGCTTACAGCAGATGGGTGGGATTTGGTCACCGCTAATGAATGGTTCCAACAGAATGAGAACGTCGATGGAGAAGGAGGAGATGAGCTTCTTGAGTCTTCCGATGGTGGCATTATTCGCCACCCCTCGGGCATTCCACGTCAGCGAATTGATCATTGGGGGGGGGGGGGGGAAGGAGGGACCGAGCTCGAGGAGCTCCTGGTGACCGGGATCGGCAGCTCAGGGTTGAACTCCCATCTCTTCTTCTTCCATTTCTTCCTCGAGAGCACTTCCAAGAAGGGAGGATCGTCTGGAAATGAGGAGGTGGACCGCGACTCATTGTCGCTGTTAGCACCATCCATGGCCCGGGAGATGCGAGGCGGCGAAGAAGGGGGGGGGAGGAGGCGGGAGCGGTGTCCAGCTTCGACACCATCTCCTCCCGTTGTACCAACAGTGAACTGGGTGGAGTGCCAGGACGGTGCACGGAGCAAGGCTCCGTGGGGGGTTTAAGCTCCCCTTCTTCGAGCGGTGGAGAAGGGGCAGGGGTTGGCCTGCGGACCGCAGAGGCCGTAAGAGGTGATATAGTTTCCGGGGTTGGATCGCCCCATTCATCAGGAGGGAGGGCCGGAGACGGCCCCAGGATGCCATCGCCCCAAGGCCCAGGGGGAGGCCGAGGCAGGGAGTCCAAAGGCAGAGCATCAGACCGTGCCAACTGACTGGAAGAGTGAGAGCACTGGCCAGGATCGTTAAAGGCCTTAGGCTCCGGAAGGTCCTGCTGAGTTGCTGGGGCTTTGCCTTTATCCACCAACTGCTTAGCCTGCGTGGGGGGTTGTACCTTCGTGCCGATGAGCGTGGATTTCTTCTGACCACCTCTGTTCTTGCACCCGGAAGCGTCGTGACCGATGGTGAGGCATTTGGAGCAGTAAGAGGGTAGGTTTTCATAAGACACTCGTTGCCAGAATCCACCCGCCTTCACTCCAGGAATAGAGGAAATACGAATGCGCTCCGGCAGTTGGGAAGCGAGGTCAATCTCGACGCAGACCTTGGCGACGTTGGGCCGGGACATGGCCGCTGTAGCTATGTCCACCTTCAGGGGTTTTCCGAGCGTTGCCGCGATTGAGAACAGGGAAGCCTTGTTGAACAGGTGAATCGGCAACTGGTCGAAGGCGACCCAAACCGGAACCAGAGACGGCTCAGCCTCATAACGGAAGGTCGGAGACCACTTAAGGAGCCTCATCGGGAAGTATTGGATGAACCAAACCTTCCGCATCCAGCATTGCAGGTAGTCCTCCTCCGTCGCGAACCGGAGTAGAACGTGGCGTTGGTTTAAAAGACCCACCTGAACTTCATGGCGGAACCCGAACTTGGACATGGTGGAGCGGATGGCGACAACCGGCGGCCTACCATGTGAGAACTTCCCCATTAGAGAAAACTTGAGCGGCGCCGCCAGCTTCTCCACGTCCTCAGGCGAGAAAGCCACCTCCGGAGCTCCTTTGTAGAACGAGGAGTTGCGAATCCGGCAAGGGGAAGGTTCCTCGACCTTGCCGAGGACCTCAGCAAATGACCTTCGGATTGGCGGATGATCCATAGGACATTGTCCACCCGCCGAAGGCCTGCCGGCGAGCGAGCTGGAGAAGGAAGATGAAGACGCGAAAAGCGAGGGATTTCCGAGAATTTTGAAAGCCCAATGAAAACCTTCACACCAGAAGATGGTTAGCTGCACTTAAGTTTGATAGCTTGTTTTTTATAAGATTATTGTATTTTTGTTTCCATATTTTAAAAGACATTTGAATTATTATATTTGAGATAATATATTGATGTATGTATTTATAGTTATATCTTTAATAAGATCGTCTAGTTCTACAGGTTTCAACTAATACTTTATGAACCAATAATAAAATTATGGATTTTGTTGTATAAAAAATATTGATAATTGTGATATTTTTTTGGATGAAAAATTTTGTTGTAGATGAACTATGGATGTGATAATATCAAGATTGTAATTGTAAATTTTTCGTTATTATAGATATATTTATCTCTTATGATTATTATTATTAATTTTTTATATCTATAAAGAAAATATAGATGGTTTTAGAAGAAATTTTGTTTATTTTTTTTTAAAGTATAGTAGTTTCATATATAAGATTTGAAAAATTAGATATTTTGAATACAAATTCGAGTATGTTTTATCATTATTTTTGTTTGGCTAAGTTATTAATATCCTCTAACTATCTTTAAAATATGATTATTATAATCCTAAAACTTTTAAGATTGCTATTAAAATGATATGTCAAGTGAGGCATGATATTTCCAATCCAGTTTGAGCAGGTACAACTCAGGGGAAAAAAAAGTGTGAGTCGATAAGAGTTGAGAAGTTGACACGAGTCAAATGAATCAATCAGGTTCCATGGCTTGGTGTGGATCATATGGGTCAGACAGGTAGGTGTGAGCAACAGTATGACGATGTTACGGTGGCAAGAACAACCAAAAATTTAATTTTATGCTTTTTTAGAAGCAATTTTTAACCAAATTATATACTAATAGACTTATGAGATAGCTAAAGGAATAACCATGTGATGTTAAGTAACTAGGTAGTAATGATCAGGAACCTAGGTGATGATGGACAACTAATAATAATGAGTGAGGCACACACTGGAACTGATTTCGATAATGACATATTTTATTACAAAATATGCTTGAACAAATAAAGAAAAAATAATATAGATGATTATAAGAAAAAAAATATGGTGTTATAATTAATCTCTATGGTTGACAAAGATAATTAATCGAAATAGGATTTAAATCGGGTACGACTTTGAGCTTGAATAGGATTGGTGTGATGTTAGTAGGTGTGTGTTTGTAAACTAACATTAGACACTTCTATGTTTTCCTCCCCAAGTGAGAGAGATATTGGCTTAAAGGTATCAGGGTTATGGGTACAACAGTACTCCAACATGTGTGACGTGATATTGTGTAGGTGATCATAGGTAAGCAAGGAGTTTTTGATCAAAGGCTTGCCCTTTTAACGAACTAAATTTTTTTTAATTATACAATCTTTAGTTAGAATTATCTCATGATTTAAATTTTTTCACGCTATCTTTACTCTCACAAGTAACATAGTAGTAGAAATGGGTTCACTCAAAATGGGAGAATCAGACTCAAATGGCTCTTTATGTATTGCAAGTGGTATCCTATGTGAGACTAAATCCTTAACATTAAATGTTATACTAATTATATATTCTTTTGACAAATATAACATATATGCATTAGTTTTTAGTTTTCGAACAATCCCAAAAGGTCCAACTCTATGCACTTGTAATTTCTTGCTTTGGGAGGGAATTATTCTAACTTAACTCTAATTATAACATAATATCCATCATGAAATTTTGTAAATTTTTTATAAACATTTGCTAGTTTTTATATCTTTTATTACTTAGATTAATGTTTTTCAAATATTATTTTATGTAAAAAAGAGAAATGAGAAACAAAGAAAGAAGTAGATGTAGAAGCTTGAAAGTTTAATGATAAGAGAATAAGATCAATAGAAGACCTAAGCTTATTATCATGGCAAATTTGAAAGGACTTAGACCAATATTATGATTTATAGAATTATTATATACAAATGTGGCTTATGATAGTAGTTGATCTCAAAGCTTAAGTTATTCCACTATTAAGTTACGAAAAAACTTTTCTAGAATACGATTTACTATTTTTGTTTGTCATCCATTTGTGGCTAGTTAACTGAAGAAAATTTTAGCTTGATCCTTAGTAAATGTCATAAGGTCTTTTGGAAATAACTAGTAAATCTAACATCTCGATAAGACACTATGGTCATTGGAACATCATGCAAGTTAGCTATTTCATTGGAAAACATTTTGGCTACATGGGTAGCATACGAGGTCATACGATAATCAATAAAATGAGTCATTTTGGAGAAATGAACAATGACCAAGAAAATAGAGTTGTTTCTAAATAAGGTCTTAGGTAATCCAAGTACAAAAACCATAATTATGTGCTCCAATGGCTTATCAGGCATAAGTAGAGGAATGTAAGATCCTTGCCCTATATTTGGAGATTTTGTCGTTGTGTATGCAAGACAATAGGCTACAAAAGATGTAATATGATGCATTATTATAGGCCAAAAAATCTCTATAAGTCTTCTCTAAGAGTCTTATCTCTCTCAAGATGACCAAATAATTCTCTAATATGTATTTTCCAAATTAAAAATTCTTTTTGATAATGAATTTAGGATACATTGTCTATATTCATATATAAGTATCCCTTTTCATGCTAAAATCTTTGGATATAAGGTTTAAAGTTGATTTGAATTCTTGATAAATCTGCTAAAAAATAGGATAGTAAATGTTACACCCCATTTTTTCCTAGGCTGATTTTTGGCATACATTTTTTTTTTTTTTTTTATATATAGACAGCTCAGATCGTCCCATACCAACCTGAGCAGCCTACGAAAACATAGGATATAACACATCATTACACACCTACTTTCCTTAACAATGTGGATCCCATCTCCCGGGTACACCGTCAAGTCAGGTTCATGACTCCTGAGTTAACAGATGGACTCGCGCAATGTTACTCCTACTAGACCAAATACTCCTTACCCACACCGGTAGGAGAACCGATCTAATAGAAGTCTGAACCCCCACGGTTAAGTTCCATAGTCATGTAATGACCTCACCATCAAACAGAAAGATATATAACATCCACAGATAAATGTAGCACTCCACTCACCATACTCCAAGACAATAAGATAAGACAGTAAATGGAACTACATTACAAGAATAAGATACAAGTCCACAAGTGTAATATTGTTCATCCAGATACATAATTCCGAATTACCCTCAAATTATATGTAACATATGAGAATAACAGTCTCACTGAAACATCCAACAGCAACAATCATCTAACCAGAATATCTCAGACAATCACCAATCAGAAATCCTTCACAAGCCTGCTGACCACGATCCCACCTAATCCGGTAGCGTCAAGTCTGCCGAGCCACTGAAAATATATAATACAGGAATGAGCTACGCCCAGTAGGAAAGTCAGCTAGTAAAACTCACATGCAAGGGAAGGATAATAGCAAAAATACAGGAATACAGCATAACAATGTACGGTGGATAGGCACTCTCAGTCCCAGACTCCGACCAACCACAGCCACCCCAGTCACACCAGAGTAGCTCTCCTTTGGGCTACCAGGCAACGTGCCAGTGGGAACGCCCATCTCGAAACACGCATGGCGCCTAAGCACCCGACACCGCAGTGTCTCTCGTCAATCAATCTCCTGGAGACTACAGACAGATCCAGTCACATAATCTCTAGCCAACGTGAGACACCCCTGCCACCCTAAGGCGCGCAGGCCTACACACTTGGCTAGCCACTGCGAGACACCCCTGCCACCCTCAGGCGCGCAGGCCTACACACATGGACCAGGAGAGATTGACTCAGCCACCGTCCCAAGGAGTCCTCTACCAACAACTTCCATAGAAGCTCACGCCCCTACAGTCATTGCCAATCTCTAACTCCAAGATTCGGCAACATGTGTCCAGGTACAACAAGGCGTATACCAGTCTACATGTATACTGTGGAAGCTAAGTCCGAACCGCACAGTTACCTACCACAACTACCCTAAAACATCATATAGGATCTATAGTAGTCCGGTCCAATATGCCAATCCATGAAATATGCCAATACTGAATAAACTGACTCAATCCATGCCGTTGCCATCAAAGCAACACAATTGTCAATTACTGACTGTTCTGGTAGCATCCGTGTACCATACCTTTGTCTGACTGTTTCCAGCTGTACTGTCATCAGTGATAACATTTTTCCCCACTTCAGGAAATTTGTTCTTTACCCACTGATCTCTAGAATTTTCGAAATTTCTCATTTCCAAGTTTTCTGATTTTCCTTGAATTTTCTAAATGTAAATAATTCCTAAAACTCAATTATCGAATTTTTCCTAAATTTGAAATATCAAATTTTGCATTTTATCCATTTTTTCCAAAATTCGGAATAATTCCCCGAATTTAAAATTTTGCTATTCACTATACCGCGCCGAATCCCCTGAATCGCATCTTGCCACCGGTTCGGGCTTTCATGCTGAACCAAACCCCGCCGGTCAGTTATTAATCCGAAATTCAGCCGACGCTTATATATAATATTAATGATTAATATTATTATTATTCTCTTAATAATTCAACTAATCCCTAATTAATCCTTAATTCGTCTCCTTCCTTCGCCCGTCGTCCGCGAAACCCTAGCCGCCGCAATAGCCGACCAATACGATCATTCCGTCGATTTCCGGCGACTGCGAACAAGGAGAACATGTTCGTACTATCCTAATGTTCCAATAATGTCGCTAATTTCCTAAGGTTTAAATCAAGTTTTCCGCCGAGCAGTTTCGTCTAATCCTCATGTTGACAATTCACGAAATTATAGTTCTAGCATTATACAATCATATTAACATGAATAAAGTGGCATATTTAAATCCTCATGCTTGGTAATTTTCCAATTTCGGCGAAACAAATTAACGTCCCGAAACCCTAACATGCAATTTTCGATAATTTGTACAATTAGCTTCAAAAATCACATTCGCATGCTTAGATAGAGATTTGCAAACTAATACATGCTTCAATTTGCTAATTATCTAATTTAAATATCTGAAATTCCTACCCCGAAGACGTCGGCGACGGTGAAGCTCGTCCGCAGCTCGCCGCAGCTCCTCGCCGAACGAATTTGGTCTCAATCGACTCTCCTCGGTCTCGTGAATCTCCGGGCACAAAAAGCCCCTTGCCAGGCCGCCGGAATCACGCGCCGTACGCCGGGAATTTCCTCACTATCGCCGTCGAACGAAAACCCTATTCGCTGCTTCGCGAGGGTTTTTATACCCCGGGCCGACACGGTGAACCCGTTACGCGTTCGACACGTTTTCGACACGTGAGCACCCGATACGCGCTGTCGACACGCTATCCACACGGTAAGCACACAATACGCGCTGTCGACACGCTATCGACACGGTAAGCACCCGATCAGCCGGTTCGATCTCACCCGCCGATCTCGACCGTCCGATCCGCTTATTAGAACGCACACGCAAACTCACCCGGCGAACCGCCTCCGCCTCCGCTGAACCGTTCCGGTCCGGTTCACGCGCGATAAAAAAAAACGATTTCCGGTTTAATTTAATTAGATTTTCGAATTTCTAAAAATCTAATAAATCCAATTAAATAGAGAAAATTAATTAAAAATTCCTCGGTGCTCCGAAAAATTCCCAAAAGATTTCAGAAATTCCAATAGCCTACAATTGAGTTCCTGGCTCATCCTACTGTCGATTCGAAATCATCCAAGCCACAATTAATTTATTAAAGATCAAATACATAAAATTTTACCGGGTATAACAATCTCCCCACCTTATCAGGAATTTCGCCCTCGAAATTCAGCAAGAAGTTCCGGCCATTTTTCAGCAACATCCTGCTCTAGCTCCCAGGTTGCCTCCCTTTCGTCATGTCTATTCCACAGAACCTTGACCATAGGAAACGACCTGTTCCCCAGCTGTCTGCTGCTCTCCTCGAGGATGCGAACTGGTAGTTCCACATAAGAAGAATCTGGTGCCACTTGTAAACCAGGAAGATCATCACTGATGCAATGAGAAGGATCTGGCACATATTTCTTGAGATTCGAAACATGGAACACATTGTGAATCTCAGTCAGATGCTCAGGAAGTGCCAACCTGTAAGCCACTTCACCGATCCTCTCCAGAATAGGATAGGGTCCAATGTGACGAGGTCGAAGCTTAGAAGGCTTTCCAAACCTGAATAGACCCCGCATAGGACTGACCTTCAGGAATACCCTATCTCCCACAGAA
The DNA here is from genome assembly GCA_023846275.1 of Vanilla planifolia. NCBI lineage: Eukaryota > Viridiplantae > Streptophyta > Magnoliopsida > Asparagales > Orchidaceae > Vanilla > Vanilla planifolia. The sequence goes on along the minus strand of CM043866.1, from coordinate 17,315,205 downwards.
AACTCAACAGCCTTGTGCTTAGGATCATAATATTTCTTCTGGCGATCTTGCACAGTACGTAATCTGTCCTGCAATAACTTGACTTCCGCTGTGGTCTCCTCTACAATCTGGGGTCCCCACACTCTCCTGGAATCACCCTCCTCCCAACAAAGAGGAGATCTGCACCTACGCCCATACAACGCCTCGTAAGGTGCCATACCAATCGACGCCTGGAAGCTGTTATTGTACACAAACTCTACCAAGGGTAATCGTCTAGTCCAATCTGTTGAGTAAGTTTGTACGCTCAAGCGTAGCAAATCCTCCAAGGTCCGAATAGTCCGCTCAGACTGTCCATCCGTCTGAGGATGATAAGCAGTACTGAACTTTAACTGTGTACCCATGGCAGTGTGTAAGCTCTTCCAAAACTGTGATGTGAATTTGGCGTCTCTGTCAGAAATAATAGAACGGGGAATCCCATGCAATCTGACAATCTGCTGAATATATATCTCTGCCAACTGTGCCGCTGAATCCGTCTTCTTAATGGATAAGAAATGGGCTGACTTGGTCAATCGATCTACGATGACCCAAATAGCATCAAAACCTTGTCTGGTACCGAGGAAGACCAGTCACAAAGTCCATAGTGATGTCATCCCATTTCCACTCCGGAATCGGCAATCTCTGTAACAATCCTCCAGGTCTCTGGTGTTCGGCCTTAACTTGCTGACATGTAAGGCATTTCCTAACAAAGGCAGCAACATCTGTCTTCAAACTTCTCCACCAGAAAACACTCCTCAAATTCCTGTACATCTTGACTTCTCCAGGGTGCATAGCCAAGGTTCCATAGTGAGCCTCCCGAAGGATCCTCTCCCTGAACTCCTGATGTGATGGTACACACCAGCGACCCCTGAAGGTCAAAATGTCGTCTCTGAGAGCAAAGTCTCCTCCCAATCCCTGCGATGCCAACTCAATCTTCTCCTTCAGCTCTTCATCACAAAGCTGAAGGTCACGCATCTCAGATAACCAGTCAGCCCGAATAGTCAATGAGCTGAGTCTGTGAACCAGTCTCTGAATAGACAACTGTTCCTGACATCTTTCAACATTCCAATCCAAGTCTGGTATAGAGTCACAGACTAACATATTATGCACAACTGCGTGTCTGCTCAAGGCATCAGCCACTGGATTAGCCTTCCCCTCGCAGTAGTTTATTGTCAGCTCGTAATCCTTTATCAGTTCCAACCACCTCCTCTGCCTCAAGTTCAGTTCCTTCTGAGTGAACAGATACTTAAGACTCTTGTGGTCAGAGAAGCAATCTACAGGAACTCCGTACAAATAATGTCTCCATATCTTCAAGGCAAAAATGACAGCAGCTAACTCCAAATCATGAGTGGGATAATTCTTCTCATGATCCTTCAGTTGCCTCGAAGCATATGCTATAACTCTGTTATCCTGCATCAGTACGGCTCCCAAGCCTATATGTGAAGCATCAGTGTACATCTGATACGGCTTCTCCTGTGTGGGTAACATCAATACTGGAGCGGTGCTAAGCCTCTGCTTCAGCTCTAGGAAACTGTTCTCACAACTCTCTGTCCACTCAAAAGATTTTCCCTTCCGGGTCAACTGGGTTAGTGGAGCAGCCAGTCTAGAAAAGTGAGGAATAAATTTCCTATAGTATCCAGCCAAACCAAGGAAACTCCGGATCTCAGTGACAGAAGATGGCCGTTTCCAATCAATAATAGCTCGTATCTTGCTAGGATCAACAGCCACGCCCTCCGCACTGACAATGTGTCCTAAGAATGCTACTGAGTCCAGCCAAAAAGAACACTTGGAGAATTTTGCATACAGCTCATTCTCCCGCAACACTGTAAGCACAGTCCTCAACTGATCTGCATGAGTATCCCTATCTCTGGAATAAATCAATATATCATCTATAAAGATGATCACAAACCGATCCAGAAAGGCATGAAAAACTCGATGCATCAGGTTCATAAATACTGCTGGAGCATTAGTCAATCCAAAAAGGCAACACTGTGAACTCGTAATGTCCGTATCTAGTACGGAATGCTGTCTTGGGTACATCAGAATCTCTAATCCGGATCTGGTGATAACCCGAGCGTAAGTCAATCTTGGAGAACACAGTTGCTCCCTGAAGTTGATCCAGCAAATCATCGATGCGTGGTAAAGGGTATCGGTTACGAATAGTAACCTTATTCAATTCCCTATAATCCACACACAGCCTCATACTACCATCTTTCTTCTTGACAAATAAGACAGGGGCACCCCAAGGTGAACAACTGGGGCGTATGAGTCCCTTGTCTAATAAGTCCTGTAACTGAGTCTTCAACTCTGCTAGCTCGGCTGGAGCCATCCTGTAAGGAGCTCTAGCAATAGGAGCTACTCCTGCCTCCAAATCAATTGAAAACTCCACTTCCCTAGCTGGTGGAAATCCAGGCAACTCCTCTGGAAAGACTATAGGAAAGTCTCTCACCACTGGAATATCTGACATAGGGGTAGTGGTGGCTTGGCTATCGGTCACATAGGCCAACCAACCAGTACAATCCTTACTTACTAACCTCTCCGCCTGAAGAACTGAGATCAGGGGAATCTGCCTGTTCAGACCAAAGTATATCACATCCCCCGAACCAGGCACTCTGATCCTGACCTTCTTCTCCCAACAATCCAGAACCACTGCATGGTGGCACAACCAATCCATCCCCAAAATGATGTCGAACTCTGCTAGTGGCACACATATCAACTCTGTCACGAATTCGTGTCCACTAATCAGAATAGATCCGTCAATCTTCTGAACAGTGGGAATCTCTTTCCCATCAGGAAGTCTAACCAGTAAGGGTTCCTTCAAGTAACCCTTGGATCCTGATATCTGATTCCAGATCCTCTCAGCAACAAAAGAATGAGATGCACCAGTATCAAACAAAGTCATGCACTGCACGTTGCCAAAATGAAGCATACCTGTGATCACTTCTGGTGACTCTGAAGCCTGCTGCCGAGTCAGTGCAAATACCCTGGGCTGTCCCCCAGATGAACCAACCGGTCCCGTGATCCTCTGTTTCTTCAACTCTGTGCAGTCGCACTTCTTGTGTCCGGGCTGTCGACAATGGTAGCAGATAATCCCCCCAGTCCGGTTACCTGTCTGCTGCACTGGTCTCTCAGAAATAGGTCGTGGCCGGACCACGACCTCCTGAGTACCACTGTGATCTCTGTGTCTCTTGCCCTTTTTGTTTTGTTGGATATTTCTGAATTCCTTCCTCTTGTTATGAGTCTCTCTCTGGGCCTCCATCCGGATATCAATAAGCTCAACGGATCTAGCAGCCTCCACCAAGTCACGAAACCTGGCAAACCGACTCACAACTAGCTGGCGCTGCAGCATAGGACGAAGTCCCTCCAGGAACATCTCACATCTGCGTTCCTCAGAAGGCACCAGCTCTACGGCGTACCTCGCCAGATAAGTGAACCTCGATAAGTAATCGTTCACTGACATCTGGCCCTGCCTGAGGTGTATAAGTTCCCTCCTGAACTGAGCCATGGCAGAGGCCGGAATGTAGCACTCCCTGAATGCCTCAACAAAGTCATCCCATGCTATCTCACTGTTCTGGGCCTCCCCAAACATAGCGCGCCGCTGGCCTCTCCACCAGGTAGCAGCCTCTCCCTCCAACACTAGAGCAGCAAGCACTACCCTCCTGCCGAATGGACATCCCAAGGCATCAAATAGCTCAAGCATATGAGCCATCCAGTCATCTGCCACCGCTGGGTCAGCCGACCCACTGAAGCTCCGCGGACGCAACCGCATGAAGGCATCGATCCAACGATCCACGGCTGGCTCAACTGGCAATGCTGGGATCGTCTCCGGGGTAGGAGTAGTAGATACCGGTCTGCCTCTAGCTGCTCCACGAGCGGAAAGTCTCCTGGTACCAGCCATACTGTCAAAAACAATTAATCTGGCATTAGAGTCGTCATTTGGCAATTGGCATATGGACTACTATAGTATACAAAAGAATCAACAGTTCTCCCCACCTTGGGTTGAACCCCTATACACGTCTAGCCCCGTTATCCTCACCTAGGGCTCTGATACCACTACTGTTACACCCCATTTTTTCCTAGGCTGATTTTTGGCATACATTTTTTTTTTTTTTTTTTATATATAGACAGCTCAGATCGTCCCATACCAACCTGAGCAGCCTACGAAAACATAGGATATAACACATCATTACACACCTACTTTCCTTAACAATGTGGATCCCATCTCCCGGGTACACCGTCAAGTCAGGTTCATGACTCCTGAGTTAACAGATGGACTCGCGCAATGTTACTCCTACTAGACCAAATACTCCTTACCCACACCGGTAGGAGAACCGATCTAATAGAAGTCTGAACCCCCACGGTTAAGTTCCATAGTCATGTAATGACCTCACCATCAAACAGAAAGATATATAACATCCACAGATAAATGTAGCACTCCACTCACCATACTCCAAGACAATAAGATAAGACAGTAAATGGAACTACATTACAAGAATAAGATACAAGTCCACAAGTGTAATATTGTTCATCCAGATACATAATTCCGAATTACCCTCAAATTATATGTAACATATGAGAATAACAGTCTCACTGAAACATCCAACAGCAACAATCATCTAACCAGAATATCTCAGACAATCACCAATCAGAAATCCTTCACAAGCCTGCTGACCACGATCCCACCTAATCCGGTAGCGTCAAGTCTGCCGAGCCACTGAAAATATATAATACAGGAATGAGCTACGCCCAGTAGGAAAGTCAGCTAGTAAAACTCACATGCAAGGGAAGGATAATAGCAAAAATACAGGAATACAGCATAACAATGTACGGTGGATAGGCACTCTCAGTCCCAGACTCCGACCAACCACAGCCACCCCAGTCACACCAGAGTAGCTCTCCTCTGGGCTACCAGGCAACGTGTCAGTGGGAACGCCCATCTCGAAACACGCATGGCGCCTAAGCACCCGACACCGCAGTGTCTCTCGTCAATCAATCTCCTGGAGACTACAGACAGATCCAGTCACATAATCTCTAGCCAACGTGAGACACCCCTGCCACCCTAAGGCGCGCAGGCCTACACACTTGGCTAGCCACTGCGAGACACCCCTGCCACCCTCAGGCGCGCAGGCCTACACACATGGACCAGGAGAGATTGACTCAGCCACCGTCCCAAGGAGTCCTCTACCAACAACTTCCATAGAAGCTCACGCCCCTACAGTCATTGCCAATCTCTAACTCCAAGATTCGGCAACATGTGTCCAGGTACAACAAGGCGTATACCAGTCTACATGTATACTGTGGAAGCTAAGTCCGAACCGCACAGTTACCTACCACAACTACCCTAAAACATCATATAGGATCTATAGTAGTCCGGTCCAATATGCCAATCCATGAAATATGCCAATACTGAATAAACTGACTCAATCCATGCCGTTGCCATCAAAGCAACACAATTGTCAATTACTGACTGTTCTGGTAGCATCCGTGTACCATACCTTTGTCTGACTGTTTCCAGCTGTACTGTCATCAGTGATAACATTTTTCCCCACTTCAGGAAATTTGTTCTTTACCCACTGATCTCTAGAATTTTCGAAATTTCTCATTTCCAAGTTTTCTGATTTTCCTTGAATTTTCTAAATGTAAATAATTCCTAAAACTCAATTATCGAATTTTTCCTAAATTTGAAATATCAAATTTTGCATTTTATCTATTTTTTCCAAAATTCGGAATAATTCCCCGAATTTAAAATTTTGCTATTCACTATACCGCGCCGAATCCCCTGAATCGCATCTTGCCACCGGTTCGGGCTTTCATGCTGAACCAAACCCCGCCGGTCAGTTATTAATCCGAAATTCAGCCGACGCTTATATATAATATTAATGATTAATATTATTATTATTCTCTTAATAATTCAACTAATCCCTAATTAATCCTTAATTCGTCTCCTTCCTTCGCCCGTCGTCCGCGAAACCCTAGCCGCCGCAATAGCCGACCAATACGATCATTCCGTCGATTTCCGGCGACTGCGAACAAGGAGAACATGTTCGTACTATCCTAATGTTCCAATAATGTCGCTAATTTCCTAAGGTTTAAATCAAGTTTTCCGCCGAGCAGTTTCGTCTAATCCTCATGTTGACAATTCACGAAATTATAGTTCTAGCATTATACAATCATATTAACATGAATAAAGTGGCATATTTAAATCCTCATGCTTGGTAATTTTCCAATTTCGGCGAAACAAATTAACGTCCCGAAACCCTAACATGCAATTTTCGATAATTTGTACAATTAGCTTCAAAAATCACATTCGCATGCTTAGATAGAGATTTGCAAACTAATACATGCTTCAATTTGCTAATTATCTAATTTAAATATCTGAAATTCCTACCCCGAAGACGCCGGCGACGGTGAAGCTCGTCCGCAGCTCGCCGCAGCTCCTCGCCGAACGAATTTGGTCTCAATCGACTCTCCTCGGTCTCGTGAATCTCCGGGCACAAAAAGCCCCTTGCCAGGCCGCCGGAATCACGCGCCGTACGCCGGGAATTTCCTCACTATCGCCGTCGAACGAAAACCCTATTCGCTGCTTCGCGAGGGTTTTTATACCCCGGGCCGACACGGTGAACCCGTTACGCGTTCGACACGTTTTCGACACGTGAGCACCCGATACGCGCTGTCGACACGCTATCCACACGGTAAGCACACAATACGCGCTGTCGACACGCTATCGACACGGTAAGCACCCGATCAGCCGGTTCGATCTCACCCGCCGATCTCGACCGTCCGATCCGCTTATTAGAACGCACACGCAAACTCACCCGGCGAACCGCCTCCGCCTCCGCTGAACCGTTCCGGTCCGGTTCACGCGCGATAAAAAAAAACGATTTCCGGTTTAATTTAATTAGATTTTCGAATTTCTAAAAATCTAATAAATCCAATTAAATAGGGAAAATTAATTAAAAATTCCTCGGTGCTCCGAAAAATTCCCAAAAGATTTCAGAAATTCCAATAGCCTACAATTGAGTTCCTGGCTCATCCTACTGTCGATTCGAAATCATCCAAGCCACAATTAATTTATTAAAGATCAAATACATAAAATTTTACCGGGTATAACAGTAAAGATATTGGTTTTTAATTTGGTCAAAATCTAAGACTTTTACAGACAAAACAATCAATAAAGCATCAACTACTTTATTTTTTAAGCCATTCTTGTGTTTAATAACAAATGTATACTCTTAAATATATGCGAACACACACCCACTAGTATTATACCAATCTCATTTGAACTTGGAGCTGTACATAAGTCAAATCTTATTTCGATTATCATCATTGTTAACAATAGGTGTTGAACACAACACTCTATTTTTTCCTATGATTTTCTCCACCAATTTTGCTTTGTTCATCTAAGACTATTTTATAGGAAAATATGTCATCATCGTGTCAGTTATTGTGCATGCTACATTAGATATCATTAGTCGTTTGTCATCACTTGGTGGTTAACTGCTCCTAATCATTGCCATATAATTGCCTCTTAGTAAGTACCAATTTGTAAGGCTCACATCATATGCTAGATTATTTGTTCACTAATTAGAATAATGATATCTTAACGAAGATCGAACATTACCCCGATCATAGGAAGAACTCAAGATTCACTTATGAGCTAAATACGTGCTAATCTTTTATTCAGGCGAACATTTGGAACCCACATTGACCTGAAATTGAATCCATGGCATCACGTGCCTCTCTGCTTGCACTATTCATGCCACCCATCGACCACATTGCCTTCACTTCCAACATTGTTAGGAAATTCTAAATAATGATGGATTACCTCTAAGAACACTATATACCTAACTTAATCGAAATCAATGCATTATGCCAATTCTCCCTAGAGTGTGCTCTAACTCTCCTTAGAGTGTGCTCTAATTCTCTACCCATATGTATTTGGAAACTCCACCTAATCAGACTTCCTCACCTTTGCCTTCAATAAGTTTTTTTTTTTAATTTTCTTGAATCCTCTTTTTAGTATTAACAATATAACTACAAAATTAAGTAATAATCTAACAACATAATGTTAAATACATAGAAGTAATAACATTAATGGCAAATTAATCAAAAACTATAACAATACTAGGGTGGACACTATTAGGTTGAAAAAATCACAAAAACATTACACATAATTTTTTACTTTGCTACATATGATACAACATTATGAATGATATGATACAAATTACATAAAAAACTAACATGTCATAATGAACATTAGAAATATAATGATTAATAAGTTATGCTCAATTCATTAGTTGCTATATATTTTATTGTTATTATTTCTAATTAATACTAAATTGTCATATATTATCATGACTAATAATTAATATAAACTATGGTCAACATCATATCATCTTATTTGTGTGCATCGAAATGAATTGCACTTGCATATTGCATACCTTTTGCAATATCAATAATGATTTAGTTTTTTATTTAGTCAAATTTTTTCATATTGTTCTATTATTATCAATTATATAATCATTCAATAAATTTATATCCTAAATTTCACCACAAGACCTTCATATTACTATATTATTGTAGTAGAATACTTATTCATATCATTGTTGTTTCATCAAAATTATGTGAATTTTATTATCTTATTTCAATCAGAATTCTTTATGTTTTTATTGAATTTTCTTCAAAAGGTTATATTTCATAGAATAATATGAATTTTATTAACTAGATTTATTCATATGTTGATTATCTATGAGGGTTTTATTAATTATTCAAATATTCTTGTTACCTTTTAGTTTCTTTATCTGTTTCATTTTTTTATTATTTTTGACTTGTTGGAAGAAATAAATATTATTTTTAATTGAGTAAGAGATTAAAGTTAATCACAAATGGAAGTGTTAAATATAAATTATCAGCATTGTTTTATTATTTATCTATCAACAAATATCATATTTTTTTAACTCATCTTTAACGACATTAGTAATAACATTAGTGATAAGCATTTAATTTGATTATGAATTTAATAAGTTATAAAAAATAAGTTCAATAACGTTTTTCATCATGAAGCCTATTAAGGACATAGAAAAAACATTACTAACATCAATTTTGACCCTTTGAAGAGACTCAAACATGGGCGATTCTAGACCTTTTTCAAATATAGGCCAGATCTATTATGTTCAGACTCCATTATCTTTCACAAATCTCATTTTTCTTCTTGACTTTTTCTTTTTTTATCAAAGTTTTTCTCTTTAGGGTTTTCTCCTTGATGAGATTGGTATAAGAGAATAAATTTGTTATTTTATCAATTATTTCTAATATAATGAAGCTCCTTTGTTTATGTCATTGTGGTTTTTTTCATAAAATAATCATAAATTTTATCAACTATATATATATATATATATATATATATATATATATATATATATTTGTTGACTATCAATGAGGTTTTTGTTAATTATTTGGATATTCTTATTATTTTCTAGTTTCTTATCTATTTTAATTTTTATTAATTTTTATTCATTAGAAGAACATAAATATTACTTTTATGCGAGTGAGGGGTTAGAGGTATTCACATAATCGAAGTGTTAAGTCTAAATTATCACTTTGGACAAAAATCATATTTTCAACTCATTTTTAATTATATTAGTAATAATATTAATGATAAACATTTAATTTGATTGAATAATTAGTGGCTTAGAGAAAATGAGTTCAACTATCTTTTTTTTTTATCAAGTGTAGTGCATAGAAAAAGCATTACTTAATATCAATTTTGACCATTTGAAGAGACTCAAACATGGGCGTTTCTAGAGCTTCACAAATATATGTCAGATTATTATGTTTAGAGTCCATTATCTTTTACAAATCTCATTTTTTTTTCTTGACTCTTCCTCTTTTCATCAAAGTTTTTTCTTTAAAGTTTTTCTCTTTGATAAGATTGGTGTAAGAGAAGCAATATTTTGTTTTATCAATTATTATCATTTATTTCTAACATAATGGAGCTCCTTTGCTTATGTCATGGTGGTTTTTTTACTACAAGTTTTTCATATAAATCTATGCCTCCGCTTATTTCTCTATTATTTTGTTGTTTTTATTATTTCTTTCATAAAATGTATATATTGTCAAAATGTTCACCCCTATTCCCGACTCATTAATCCTTTTTTGTCATCAACGAAAGCAATTTTCTTAAAATGACACAAATATATTTCAGATATAACAAAAACTAAATTCAAATCCAACTTCAACAAAAAACAATCCTCACGTGATCCAATTATTAAAAAAAAAAGAACCATTAAATTAATTGAAGCAGCTGAGCAGTTTTAGCGCAAAGGTCATATCCAATTCAGTGTGCGACAGAGACTGGGACGCACGAATTATTATTAAATAAAAAAAATTATGCAATACTAATTGCAAGCAACTCGATTTTGGCTAAACGTTGGGTGAAATAGTACGGCAAATTCCCATCTGTCCAACATGCGTCCACATCGTCGAACCCACCGTTTTGGAATTTTCACTAGCCAACAGATCGTCTCTGAACAGGCGCCCATTATAAAAGTTGGTGGTAATTTACCCACTCCTACTAAAAAAACAATTATCACATCTCATATCTCTATAATTACCATCTTTAGTTACTATGAACTGCCCAAAAGCTTGCAAGGACCTCCTTCGATCCAACGAGCACGTGTATGGTCCACAAAGTAATAGTTAAAAAAGAGTGAATCCTTGTTTCTGCTGGTTTCTTTGCTTACATCTAATCCATGGGCGTCTGCATTTACCCCAAGAATACAGCACAGGGGAAGTCCACCAACCCAAACGTGAAAGCAGAAAACCATCAGCTGCTCTGCTTTCCTCAAGCCTTTATAAATTCGCAGCACTCTGATCATCCCATACTACATTTTGCACTCTCACAAGCTTCCTATACCACGCGATCTCATGGCCTCGGTCGACCAGAAGCTCACCATGGCGAAGCGCTGCGCGCGCGGTACCAACTAAACCCATCATTTCATAGCTTGGGTTAAACCTGCTTCTGCTTCTTCTTCTGCTTATGTTTGATTTTGTCTTGGCTAATGGCAGAGGGAGTTATCGCTGGAGCCAAGGCAGCGCTCGTTGCAAGCGTTGCGACTGCCATTCCCACCGTGAGTATAGTTTAATGAGCCAAACCAAATACAAGAGGATCGATCGACTTTTTTATGTGCGGCTTTGTTGCAGATTGCCAGCGTTCGAATGCTGCCATGGGCGAGGGCGAATCTCAACCACACTGCACAAGCTCTCATAATCTCAACAGGTGGTTATTAAGTCAAACATTTGCATCTGATTAAATGCTTGGTGATGCTCACGGTTGTGGTTGCAGTTGCCGGAGCTGCGTACTTCATTGTTGCAGACAAGACGGTTCTGGCGTCCGCAAGAGAGAACTCCTTCAAGAAGGTCTCGGGACAGGGCAGCCTGAAGGCTTAGATAACTCTTCTTGGACTCTGGAGAGGACATGCGCTTTATTGTAGGAGAAACCCGTCGATATGAAAGAATGGGAAGAAAAGACGAAGGGTCTTTGGTTAGCTGTATCGCTATATTTGAAATGAAATAAGTGCGTGGACGTGCAACGTTTGGTGCTACAAGTAATTATAAATATACGATTACCCGTTTCGATCTAACTCTCCCTTAAACATTTGCCGAATTAGAATATTTTGAATCCAATCGAGCTTGCCACAGGTCATTTTGCTTGGCTTGAATCTTATTTAGAGAAGGAAAATTGTGTTGACTCTGCTTGATAAAGATTGGGTTTCAGTAGAATCTTAATTAATTACAATACGATGTGGGCTACAAAACCAATCCCCAGGAATCGAGGGTTGGAGGATTATTTTTCGATCATGTGTTTAAAAATGTCGTAATATAGTATTAAATGCATGCAGTAATTGAATATACGGATGGCACGACAGAAGAAATTTCCACTCGTCACCAAAACAGTCCTAAGGTGGTTAAATGCAACGTAATTACATTTTATATGTACACTAGTGTTACCCTTCAACTAAGGTTCAACTCGATTTGCTCTTGCCTTGGCCAAATTTGAGAGAAATAATTTCAAAATTTTCATCACAACATGAAAACATTTGTTTGAAGTCATCACTTTCAATTCATGTTAGTCCCTCTAAAAGTTGAGAAAACCTTCTACCAAAAAAAATCGAAGAGCACTTCCAATATGCAAAAGAAATAGAATTTGAATTAGATAATAGATATAACAAAGGTGGCAAAAGATGGACAATAACTTTTGTAATAGAATTTGGGATAGAAGATGACAATAACGTTAAGGATGACAATTATATATATAAATTTGAGTCATAATTCGAAAATTTTATTACAACTCAAAACATTTTGCATCAAAATTCATGTTGTGCATGCATACACAAATAAAAGCATCTATTTTCTTAAAACTAAAGTGCTAAGCTAAAATTTTTATCTTAATTTTATAACAAGCTTTAAATAATTTACAATACTAAAATTATATTTTAAAAAAATAATAAATATGTCATTTCTAAAAATATATAAAATATGTAAAAATAATAATAAAAACATCATGAGTGTCATATGCTTGTGATTCATTGTAACCAATAATAAAATAAAAATATAATAATCTAAATAAAATATAAATAATTTATATCAAATCAATTCAATTATTATTTTGATACATCTTATTCTATATAAAAAAAAATTATGATTTCATTACCTTAGAATCATTTTGATTAAATAGTACCCTTTAGTTGTCAAAAAATATTAGTTGATATTTAAAAAATTTCTTTATTAAGAACTATAAGGTCTCTTATCAAATGAAGCATGTAATATCTAATTTATGAGTTAGACAGCTTTAGATATGATTTGACATGTGATTTAGGTTGATTTTTTATTAAAGAAAATTTGTCATAAATCCAAGACTATCATTGACCAATATCATTAAAATTATACTACTATAAGATGATTCAACATACTAGCAAGTTTATAGTGTTAATAAATTTGTGAACATATCTTCAAAATTTTAAAAAAAATTAATTAATTTTTATAGTTTTTATTAAATTGTATGGTTTGATATTATGATTGAGATATCATGAAAAAAAAAACTTTAAGTTTTATTAATTGATGTTAAAATAAATTGATAAGAATGATTAATTAATATAATATAACATGTTTAAAAATTGGTTTGAAAGTCTTAAGATAATATCATTAAATTCAAGAAAATCAAATGGTTGACCTAGGTGTGGGATATGAAGAGAACCTAAACAAAATAAATGTAATTATAAATGTTCACATGTACAATTATAGAAACATAGAATAGAATCAACAAATAAAACATAATTAAAAGCTATGTTAATGGTTCTCTTAGGATTGAATAGAGAAATCAAGCACATCTATAAGCAATTTTAAGTACAATAACATAAAAACAACATTTAGAATGATCAATGTTTTAAGAGTGCATATTGATAACAAAAAGAGATTATGGAAATTAAATAGAAACTTACTTAAGATAAAGATGAGGAAGCTTTATCTAGCAAAGTTTTCAAATATATTCGGGTGAAGAAGTGGAATAAACTTTGAAGCAGAATGGTACAATGGAATGAGATTTTAGCTCAAAGATTTTAAGTCGAGTTGCTAAGGATATATGCCACTAATGAATATAGACCGCCACCATTTAGGATGTCTTGATGACATTGAAGCGAATGCGACGGGATGATGCAGTAAGGTGTTGAGATGGTGTGCTAGGTTATGGAAGTAGTGCGGTTAGCTCGAGGGAAATGTGTCCAAGCGTGGGATTTGTTTAGTTGGATCCATATAGGAGCAAGTGGATGTGGGTGTATGTCAATGCGAGCCAACATGGACCATCGACGTTTACTAACACTGGCTTGCTACACCTCTATGTTAACCCAAGCCGACCAGCACAGGCTTGTGCTTACTTGAGACAACCCACACCGATCCTTGCCAACCTACGTCGACTCAAGTCTACTCAAGATCACCATATACCCACGCGTGCATCAACACCTGCTCATCCGGGTCCAGTTGAACTAACCTAGAGCCTAGACACACCTCCCTTATGTTGGCTTGGAAGCTGCAGCTCCTAATCACGATGCCTCTGCATTCAACCATGCCACCTCTGCACCATGCCTCATTGCCTCAACACTTCCCACATTGCTTTTGCTTCTACATCATTGAGACATTCTAAATTGTATCAAACTACATTCAATAGAATCATATGCCCACAACAAAATGGAATTAAAGGCTTCCAATGAAAATCTCGTCGCATTGTGCCAATCCATCATGAAGTATGCTCCAATTCTTAACCTGAGCATATTTAAAAATTTCACAGGATAAAGCTTCCTCATGCTTGCCTTAAGTAAGTCCTATTTAATTTCCCCGAATCCCCTTTTCACATCAGGATCATCCAAAGCTATCTGTGGAAACAAATTAGAAAATTAAAATAAAAACTAAGAGAAAAATCATGTTTATTCATAAAAGGGAAACATGTGATAGCTAGATCCATGAAGTAGTGGAGATCCCTATACCATTGCCTCAAATTCATAAACTTCATGAGCTCTTCATTTGCCTAATAATAATCATTTTTATTTATTTTAGTAGCAAATTTTATAAAATTCCTCTCCACTCTTATTGTGCTTATAAGAGAGTAAAATAGAATAGATTTTACCACATTGCTAAGGAAAAGTATACTAAATATATCAAACATCTCTATTTCTAATGAGCTACTTAAAGTCCTATTTACAACACCCAAACCTCATTGTATTGTACATATTTCTAAAAATCTTCAAGTGTATATGCCTTTGTAATAACATTCTATCATTCTATTTGTAAATTTTGATGTAAGGCCCTCTAGTTTACACAAAACTGAAACCCTCTTCTATCATCGACTCGATATTATAATGCCACAAGCTCCCCCTTTTTATCATTCTCAAAAGCATCATTATCCCCTTAATGATGAGCCTTATCTGTTTTGTCAACATGGGTATAATACAAATGTCATTAATGATATTTTTTTCTTTCACCAAAGAAATCATTTTAATCCCTCAATCTTTTAAACTACAACTGCTTAATTCCATTTTTATTATAAAAATTAAGATCCCTAAGTTTTCTTAATGAAATTTGTGATTATTATCTTTATATATCATGATTGGGCCCATTCGATGCAAACTTTTCCCTATCGATCTTAAAGATGCAGCCTTATAGTGATTTTGAAGGTTGCATTCTATGCCAATATTTTCATTTCAACTGCCTCATAAGACTACTCCTGTCATCCTTTGTTAGCTATGCCAAACCTAAAAATGTTTTTGAGTCTTTTCTTGATTTATAATAATATTAATTAGAATCATTTTAAGATTACATCTAATATTTCAGATAAGCTCTTAAAAAAGGTTGATCAATAGGATTCTCAACTCACTTGAGCTATCTTCATCAAGTCTTTTCAACTAGGAGATTTTTAAAAACAATTGGTCAATTATCTATCGAATTCTCTAAAAAAATATTTTAATAGAGCCATTTGTTTCATTAATAAGATGGAGTTTTTTTAGCCATGTTTAATAGATCATAAGAGAAGGCATTATTATCTCTAAGGCCCCTTGTTTAAGGACAAAAAAGGCTACAAGGCAACAAATATTATCTTCAAAACAAAATTTTAAATAGTTTATAATATTAAACTTAAATTACAAGACATAATAATAAATAAATCATTTTTAAAAAAACAAAAAAGTATATAAAAATATAAAAAATGTACAAAATAATAAAACTATCATAAGAATTTTATGCATATTACACATTATAACTTATAATAAAATAAAAATATAATAATAAAAATAAAATATAAATAAATAATACCAAATTAGCTTAATTATTATCTTTATGCATCTTTTTGTATAAAAAAACTGATAATTTCATCACCTTTGTGTTATTTTGATTCAATGTTAGTCTTTAGTTATCATAAAACCTTAGTTGCTACTTAAAAAAAAATTATTAAGAGCCATAACATCTTTTGACAAAGGAAGCATGTAATAGCTAATTTTTGGGTTAGACACGATTTCAATTATGGCTTGACATGTGATTTAAGTTGATTTTTTATTAAACAATTTTTCTCATAAATTGAAGATTATCATTAACCAATGTGACTAATATTATACACCAATAAGATGATTCATCATGCTAACATTTTCATACTGTTAATAATAAATAACATCCATGAACATATCTTCAAAATTTTAGAAAAAATAATTAAATTTTTATCGTTTTTTATTAAATTGCATGGTTTGATAATATGTTGAGATATTTTGAAAGAAGATTTTAAAGTTAATTGTTTGATGTTAAAGTAAATTTGAAAAAAATTATTAGTTAGTATAATTAGGCATGTTTAAAAGTTGATTTGAAAAGCCTTAAGTAATATCATTAAAGTCAAGGAAATCAAATGATTGACTTAGATGTGGCATATGAAGAAAACCTAAACAAGATAAATGTGATTATAAATGTTCACATGTGCATTTATAGAAACATAGAATAGAATCTGTTATACCCGGTAAAATATTATAGGTTTAATCTTCAATAATTAAATTGTGGCTTGGATGATTTCAGATCGACCGTAGGATGAGCCAGGAGCTCAATTGGAGGCTATTAGAATTTCTGAAATTTTCTGGGGATTTTTCGGAGCACCGAGGAAATTTTTAAGTAATTTTCCCTGTTTAATTGGATTTTTGGAAATTCGAAAATCTATTTAAATCGGTTAATTAGATTTTTAAACCGGAATTTGGTTTTTACCGCGCGTGAACCGGACCGGAGCGGTTCAGCGAAGGCGGGGGCGGTTCTCCGAGTGCGTTTGCGCGTGCGTTTGGATAAGCCGCGGATAAGCGGATCGGACGGACGAGATCAGCGGTGGAGATTAACCGGTTGATCGGGGTTAAGCGGCGTTATTAGAAGGTCAACCGGCACTTAATGGGTTCTTAACGGGTTAATACCGGTTTAAAGCGGGGTATTTAACCCGAACTGTTCGACTGTTAGGGTTAGGGTTTCGAACGGCGGCCGGAGACGAGGTGTTCGCGGCGGACGGCGATATTTTCCGGCAGCCTTTCAAGGGGCTTTTTGTACCTGGAGGTTCGCGTGATCGAGGAGAATCGATTGGTACCGGTTTCGTTCGGCGAGGAGCAGCGGTTGGTCGCGTGCGAGCTTCACCGTCGCCACCGTCGCCGGAGAAGAAAGGCAGGAAATTCAGTTTAAATTTCGTTAATTAGCGAATTAAAAATATGAATTACTTTGCAATTAACTACCAGAGCATGTGAATTGTGTTTTTTTGAAAGTGATTAATGCAAATTATTGATTTAGCATTTTAGGGTTTTCGGAAAAATTATACCCGTCAAATTGGAAATTTTACCGAGCAATTGATGATTCTATTATGGACTTTAATCATGTTAAGATTGTATCAAATGCTGAAAATTGTTTAATTTCATAGATTGTTTGTTTAATTTCATAAATTGTTAAATGAGGATCGGATGAAAACTTCGGCGGGAAATTTGATTGAATCTTAGAAATTTAGTGGCATTATTGACAAATTAGGATAGTATGAACATCGGATTTTGCTTCTCCTTGATCTCGGTCGCCGGAAATCGACGGGGAAAACGGAATTTCCCGGAGGAATCGTCGGCTAGGGTTTCGCAGGCGCCGGGCGGAGGAAGGAGATGGATTAGATTAATTTCGGCTTAGTTAATTAAATAGTTGTAATTAATTAATAATTAATAATAAATAAATACTAAACGTCGGCTGGAAAATTTGATTTAAAG
Organism: Vanilla planifolia; assembly: GCA_023846275.1. Taxonomy (NCBI): domain Eukaryota; kingdom Viridiplantae; phylum Streptophyta; class Magnoliopsida; order Asparagales; family Orchidaceae; genus Vanilla; species Vanilla planifolia. The sequence goes on along the minus strand of CM043866.1, from coordinate 17,297,389 downwards.
GTTCGGCCGGTGGGTTCGCGGTTCAGCGCGGGTTTTCCGAACCGGCAGCGAAACCCGGTTCAGCGGAACGCGGGCGCGGACGAACGGCGGAGGAAAAACTTAATTCGGAAATTAATCCGAATTTTTCGGAAAATATGTGGAATTTAAATTTTCGGAAATTTATTTCAAATTTCGGAAAAAAAAAATATATGTGGAATTTAAATTTTAAATTCTGAAATTTATTCCGAATTTCGAAAAATGGATAAAGGGCAGAAATTGAAGTTGAAATTTAAAATTTCCTGAAACGAGAAAAAGGTGATTTAGGAAAATCACATAGACAAGTTGAAAGTTACTGTTGGAAATTATCCATAAATTCAGTACAGCTGGATCAGTTGGAAGGAAGTGTGACACTTGGGTAAGTGTTACCAGAATAGTCAGAATTTCGATACAGTTTATGTTACTTGGATGGCATTGACATGGATTGAGTCAGTTTACTCAGTGTTGGCATATTTTATGGATTGGCATGCTGGACCGGACTACTATAGACCCTATATGATGTTTTAGGGTAGTTGTGGTAGGTAACTGTACGGTTCAGACTTAGCTTCCACAGTATACATGTGGACTGGTATGCGCCTTGTTGTACCTGGACACATGTTGCCGGATCTTGGAGTTAGAGATTGGCAATGACTGTAGGGGCGTGAGCTTCTATGGAAGTTGTTGGTAGAGGACTCATTCGGACGGTGGCTGAGTCGATCTCTCCTGGTCCATGTGTGTAGGCCTGCGCGCCTGAGGGTGGCAGGGGTGTCTCGCAGTGGCTAGCCAAGTGTGTAGGCCTGCGCGCCTTAGGGTGGCAGGGGTGTCTCACGTTGGCTAGAGATTTTGTGACTGGATTTGTCTATAGTCTCCAGGAGATTGATTGACGAGAGACGCTGCGGTGTCGGGTGCTTAGGCGCCATGCGTGTTTCGAGATGGGCGTTCCCACTGGCACGCTACCTGGAAGCCCAGAGGAGAGCTACTCTGGTGTGACTGGGGGTGATTGTGGTTGGTCGGAGTCTGGAACTGAGAGTGCCTATCCACCATACATTGTTATGCTGTATTTCTATATTTTTGCTATTATCCTTCTCTTGCATGTGAGTTTTACTAGCTGTCTTTCCTACTGGGCGTAGCTCATTCCTGTATTATATATTTTCAGTGGCTCGGCAGACTTGACGCTACCAGATTAGGTGGGATCGTGGTCAGCAGGATTGTGGAGGATATCTGATTTGTGATTGTCTGAGATATTCTGGTTAGTTGATTGTTGCTGTTGGATGTATTTAGTGAGACTGTTATTTTTATGTCTTGTATTATGCGAGAGTAATTCTGACTTATGTATCTAGTTGGATGATATTGTATTTGTTGGACTTGGATCTTATTCTTGTGATGTAGTTTCCATTCACTGTTTTACTTTATTATCTTGATGGTATAGTGTGTGGAGTGCCATATTTTATCTGAGGACGTTATGTATTTTATTTTGATGGTGAGGTCATTACATGACTATGGAACTTAACATTGGGGGTTCAGACTTCTATTAGACCGGTTCTCCTATCGGTATGGGTTAGGAGTGTTGGGTCTAGTAGGAGTAACATTGCGCGAGTCCATCTGTTAATTCAGGAGTCATGAACCTGATTTGACGGTGTACCCGGGAGATGGGATCCACATTGTTAAGGAAAGTAGGTGTGTAATGATGTGTTATATCCTATGTTTTTCGTAGGCTACTCAGGTTGGTATGGGACGATCTGAGCTGTCTATATGCAAAAAAAAAAAAAATTTTATGCCAAAAATCAGCCTAGAAAAAATGGGGTGTAACAGAATCAACAAATGAAAAAATGCAATTAAAGCTAAGTTAGTGACATATTGGGATTGAATTTAGAAATCAAATGCACCTATAAGCAATTTTAAATATAATAACATAAATAAAATATTGAGAATGATCAATGTCTTAAAGAATATCCAAGGTTTAATTTTAGTAGACTTAAGATTAGATACAACTTAAACACAAATGAAAGCAATTTGTCATGTGAGAATATGGCTAAATCCCTAATCCCTAAGGCTTAAGTTTTATGAGATTTTGCCTCCATTGTAGGTTTAAGGGATTTCCTTGTATAAAAATTTAATAATTTGAATATATGTTCTTTTTGTCATATGATGTTTGTATAATATTTTGCCCATTTTTAATTTTGATATGTGTTTTAAATATGTTATCTGTTTATTTAATATTTTTACTTTTGAGTTGATTTTTACATTTTTATGATTTTAAATTTCATTTGAGATATGATTCATATCAAGTTTGTCAGTTTTATAAGACATTATTGTTTATATATTTGGAATTTATTTGTCTCCAAATGAGATTATTTGAAAAGTTTGATATTATTAAATACAATTTAATAATTTTTTAAGAATATTTTTATAAAATTAAGCAATGTTTGAAAGTAATAAGTTTAAAAGATGTCATTCACTAGTTTCGTATAATGCTTAGAAAGACTTGAGAAATTTTGTCAGTATTATTCTATGATATATACTTTCAATGATCATTTTAGTGAATTTGTTAGGTAAGATATTTTGATAGTTCTTAATAACATTAGGAACTAAAAGAAGCACATAAAACAAAATTTCAAATAGCTTTTGGCTTTAGTCTTGTAATTTTATTGATAGCTTTACCTTACATATACTTGATAAATAAGCAATAGATTTGCTTTATATAACCCTCGTGAAAGATTTGGAATATTTTGTGAGCATTATTATTCTATGATATATACTCCCAGAACTCATTGAAGGCTCGCATCATTTAGAAAAAAAAGCGATGAAAACTTATATGTTATAAAAACTCATCAAAATTTTGAAGATGATTTGGAGTCTTTTAATATTTGAGAGATATTTTAATAATCTCAATAATTAAGAGTTTAAATAATATAGAAAAATTAAATAGTCTAAAAGTAGATGCATAATGTCTTCAGAAGACTTAGTGATTCTCAAAAATTTGATGTGATCGGATTCAGTGTGAACATGATTATCAAATTTCTTTTTCTATATTTCTCATTTTTTTTTCTGGTCCAATGTTTTGATTATTGACTTTTCTTATTTTAAATATTTTAGTCCTTCGACGCTTTCTGTCCCAGAGTTGTGGTGGTATCACAAGACTGTGTACTTGTCTTGTTCATAGAGAAAAAGAATAAGACAACAACAAGTAGTATCTGCCCCAAAAAACCTGGTGTCCATTTCTGCTTCTGCCGTATCGTACGCCAGGGTACATCGTTCTGTATTTCTATTCGCAAGTGCGATGGCTTCGCTTCTGCGAAGAATCTCTCGAGTCACCTCTCCTCTGGGTCTCGGGAATGCTTTCAGAGACAGCCCTAAGTGGGATCGCGGCCGTGGTATACCCTTGGGCACTGCTGCCGCTATCTCAGGTGGCGCCGCCTTCTTTTTCTGCTCTTCACCCACCGTGGTAATATATGCCCCTAACCTAAGCTTCATTTTCTCTGCGAATATTTTGTATTGATTATGGCGTGCTTTTGCTTGGTTTATCTCAGCATGTCGACCTATTATCCCGGTTTGATTGGAATCTAGTTGGGATGTAGTTTGTATGACGATGTGTTTTTAAATCTGAATGTTTGCTTCGTATGATTTTATTTAAAGTGGCAATACAGACCAGTATATCATTTCTGAGTGGGATCTAATGCACTTCTTTCGTCTTGTTTGACAGGCTCACCTTGATTCTCCTACCGAGTCTTCTAAAGAGAATGTGGGTAAGCTACTTTTTACTTCTTTGTTTTGTGGATGCTCGAGAGGCTGAATCTTTGTTTCATTTATTTTCGTGTCCAATATGATTCTCGGGGCTAACTATCTATTTAAAGGTCAACAATAATTTTAACTCAGTTTGTTGGCAAGAGCGACTTCTTCCCATGACCTCAAAATAAGTTTGTATTAAATCTAATTATCTTCATGCTGTTGCTAGCAAAATTATGTATTTGGGCACCAAGAAGCAGTTTAGAATCACGGAGAAACAGTGTACGTTGTAATAGAATCCATAATGTCAACTGCTACTTTGGTCAGCAATATGAGATTGCACACATTATATGAATTGTATTTATTTATTTTTGGTTGTAATCTGATGCCCTATTACGTGATAATACACGGCAACTGCGATAACTGAGCGTAAGCTATTTACTCACTAGTTGCAATTAGGCATTTGTAAATAATCTACTGGCTAGCTTATAAATTATAAATTACTGATTAGCTAATTAGTTTCATTTATTTAAGTATTCGTTTGTAACTGTTTTGTATGTTTGTAATCATTATCCAATAAGATATATGTTCTCAACGAACATGACCAACCAAATGAAATAACTTTTAATTAGAAAGAAGGATGTGATATTATTCTTTTTTGGTTTCAAAATCGACTAAGTCGAGTTTACGGATCACTCCCATTTTAACTTGTGGTCCCTCAATTGTTTGGTAAAGTTTTCCTAATCATTACCTACATGACATTTTATTTTTCAGCACTTAATCCAGACAAATGGTTGGAGTTTAGGCTTCAAGAAACTGCAAAGGTTAACCATAACACGAAATTATACAGGTAGTGTATACCAGGGCCTTTCATTATCAATAATTAAGGGAAATGAAATTTGTTATGAAGTACTGTTAACTCGTTTTCTTATTAGTTTGAACTTTATAGCCACCATTTGGCCTTTTATAAAGAGAAAATTGAGCACTTAACTCTATCTTTTGTTTAACAACATGGTGTTGATTGTTGACATTGTAACCTTCTTGATAAAATTTTATATGCCAACCATTCTCTGTGGAACTTCCGATATCTTGTTTATAAAGAGCATACAAGCATACGTGATTAGGTCTTTGCTCCTGCATCATGTTATTTCATAGTTTGCATGGATGTTACCATTAAAATTTTGCATTTTTCTCAGGTTCTCGTTTGATCCAACTGCCAAGTTGGGCCTTGATGTTGCTTCATGTATTGTTACAAGGTATGCTGTTGGACAAGTTGATGGTGTTTTAGTTAGCTTTTTGAACATAACAATCTTATTAGGTATTGGTTACTCTTTTTAAGGCTTATGTTTCCTTTACTAAGGAAAAGCTGTCACAGTAAGACCTTGTTTTATCCAAGTTGTGTAACTTTTGTTCTGCCTTTAAGAGTTTTTTTTCTTTCTGTATTACTTGTCATTTGTGCATATGAACTTATCAATATATATTTCCACAATAAATTTGTTGGCAGAGTTTGAACTCATGATGCTTATCCATGTAATCATAATTTAACTTTAAATCTGCTTCTTGGCTTATAGACTTTCCAGTTTTCTTTAAGAGTAATTTTTCATGCAGGGCTGCTATTGGAGAGGAATCGGAGGGGAGAAGAAAATATGTAATTCGACCGTAAGCTTCTATACCATAGCATGAATTGACTGTGGATATTTGAGAATGTCTTTGTTTTCTTGGCATTTTTCTTATTGTTAAACTAAAGTTCCCATAAGTTCTATTCAGCCTAATGAGGTATTACCCAAATAAATTGATTTTTATGTTGAAACAATAGGCTCCTCATGTTAAAAGATGAATACAAGAGGCTTACATTTAAACCATGATGTCAGGCTGTGTGATGCTTTCTATGATGATTTGTAACATCTTGCTGCATTTTCCATTCATATGAATACATATTGCATGGTTTTCTTGCAGCATGTACTGTAAATATGAATTGAGCAGAAGCATTTATATAGACTTACCAACAATTGTGGCAAAAGTTACTGCTGCATGCTATGCTGTAGTATTGCAAAAAGCATGGGATAAGTTGTTTCTTTGTATTTCAAGAAGCCTGGGATAAGTTGTTTCTTCATATTTCAAAATCAGAAGTAGATGTTGGTTCTTCAAATTGTACCCGATTTGCATAAATTAGTGCAATTTTGTATACGGACTTGAGAAATCATGGTGATTTTTGTTCTAAAATAATGTGCAGTAAAGTCACCTCAGATTAAGTTACGCAGGACTAAACTGATTACAATTCTTTCATATGTTCTAGGTATACACCCATATCAGACCCTGAAGCCAAAGGCTATTTTGATTTGCTGATCAAGGTTTGAAATGTTTCATATAAGGAATTTTTTTGCCATTCGCACTTATTTATATGCATGCACCCTTTTTTAACTTAAGTATTATATTTAAGAAAAGGCATGATCATCTGTTTTTTTTTTTTTTTTGGACCTCAGGTTTATCCAGAAGGTAAAATGAGTCAGCATTTTGCAAGCTTGAAGCCAGGGGATGTGGTGGAAGTAAAAGGGTTAGTTATTTGGAATGTAAACTGTAGTTCATGTTTAATAATCTTAATTTATTTGAGCAAATTGCATTTAAAGCACTTGGTTTTTGGGTACTTGTTTGTTGGGTTAATTCTCACATATGTTTATTAATTTTGAGAAATAAGGATCCATTTAAGCATGATGCATGATTTGCAAAATTCATAATTGCCCTTATGTTATACTTCATTGAAAGCCTTGGTCCCAATAACTTTGAGAAATACTACTAGGAGTATAGGCATTTTAGGGTGGTACTTGGTTGCCAAACATGTAATGTCTTTCTCATTGGGTGCGAACCAAAAATGTTTGTTGCTTTTTAAGATTTGTTAGTTTGAATTATAGACGAGCATGACTCTATAATGGGCTCAAAGGAAGTGGAATTATATGTATTATTAGTTTGAAAATAATCCCATTGTCCAAGTAAGGTTTATGTTGAGGGAAAATCTTTACCATGGTTTTGCACGACGAACTTTGGGCATGGTTTGGCCATCGTCTTGCTATTAAGCATTTTGTGGTCAATGCTATTGTGGATGATGTTAGCTATGATGGTTGCTTCAATGTTGGGATGTTGTGGAGACTTAACCATGAATTCAATCAAAAAAACTTTTGGAGAGTTCTAGTTCTGTATGACATCTTCAATGGTTTCAAAAGTGGCCTGGCACAGTGGGATAGCGGCCCACACCTATTGGCCATGGGTTGGTGTTGGGTGGTGAGAGAAACTTGGAAAGTTTTGCTTGCTTGATGTTTAGCAAATGTGGTTTTCATTCGAAGAGAAGTTGTGTCGTTGGGGGAGGACTTCACATCCTTGCTGCATTGTGTGCCAGTGCTTCAATGGCAGCTTTGTGTAAGGCCTATGAGATGATGATATTCAATTCCACCAAGGAGAACTTGGAGGACACTTTAGAACATACTATTATTGTAATAGTGGGTGCGATAGAAGAGTTTGAGTCTTGTGGAAAATGCAATGGTGCTTGAGTTGGAAGAGGAATTGTATCTTTGTAGGTGTGAAGTGGTAAATAGGGGAAGGGTTTGTAGACCATGGATGCCATTGTTGGTCATGAACCCTAAGATCTCATGGTGGTGGGGTTAGCATGTTCTTGCGGTCTAGCTCTTAGTAGAGGGAGGGAAGTTTGTTGATGATTGTTGGTAGAGATGAGCACTCAGTTATGTATGGAGGTAAATTATTGGTCTTTTAATGAGAGTTCCCAATGTTGTCTAGTATAAAAATGACTTTAAGAATAAACAAGCATTTAGGGAATGTTTAATGTTAACAAATCATTCTTTATTAGTCTAAGGTTCCAAATTTGGCTCATAAGAACTTTGTGTATCCATTTATTTTGAAGGATTAAAAGGGTAATGGGAAGGTCCTTGTTGGTGACCTTTAGATAGAACTACTTGTGCCCATAGTTAGACAAGAAAAACTTGTGTGGGTACATTGGCAAACATGCCAAAGGACAATTCTTGTAGAGAAGATGGTGAGGCTGCATTCGACGAAGTAGCTGCCATGAGGTTGGAGGGAGATTTGACACTACTATTTTTTATTGATGATTATTTGGTTAGAGAAAACCTTTTCACTAGCTTGTTGTAGATCTTAAGAGAAGATGGGGCAACCTCGAATGTGGGGATCCATCTATCTAAAAGTCCCCATATTTGATCTGAATGATGGTATGGGCTTATGTTAATTTTATATATATATATATATATATATATATATATATATATAATTTTCTATACTCATTATTAAAATACTTTAACACACTTTATATAAAATAACTATAATTATATAATGGTGTAAAACTTATACATGTCTAAGTCTATAATTATCTTAATATAAGTGAGATTGTCAGATAATAAATAACTACTCGTAAGTGGGAAATATATAATAATGAAATCTCTTATTACAGCTCACTAGTTCTAGCATTCGGTGGTTATGCAATATCTGATAAAATAATAATAATTGGGATGAGTCAACCACCAACTTTATAGGTACACTAACATTAAGTAAACATGTAGCAAATAAATTCAAGTAGATTATATTGAATGATAAACCATAATATGTTTTACTAAAATATATTGAAGAAACTAGTCATGTTAAGTAAATAAATAAAACAAGTTGAAAACGAATGTCACTTATGTTTATATATTTTATTATGAGCCCAATTCTTTGTCAATCTATCCACCACTTCACATCATAATGGCGTTGTCACTCACATTGGTTAGATAGAGACTATCACTAGATGTCATTATGCTTAAATTGTATTATATTAATTGATATCTCATATCACATTATCTGGGATAACAAAGGTTATTTACTAGATCTTCTGGGAGATAATTGAGGTTACCTCTCAGGTCATATGGGGTTGTCAACCTCACGGGATAGTCCTTTGAGAAATATCATTGAACTTCACTTCTAAGTATCGCATCTTATTTAAACAACTCGAGTTGGTGGTATTATGTTGTTTAGAGAATAATTCATTTTATTTTATTTTTCTTTTAAATGCTAATATATGCACAATCGTCATAAGCATCATTGTTTAGCTTGCACATCAAGCATTTTATAACATGTCTCTTATAATTTCTCATACATTGCCTCACATTTCTTTACAACTCTTAATTTCAAAATGTTCACATGATACAATGCTAAATAACGTGTACTTGATTTTGATATTTATCATATTTCCAATTTAGGATAACATCATAATTATTATTATTTCATTACAAATCATGTCACATCGCTAATTCTATTATAATACTTGTCTTAGCAATTCATATGATAAGACATTTAATATCTTTTCATTACAACTCATACCATATCACAATTCATCACATAACATGCTAAATTAACTTAAAATTTACCTACCTTGAATTATTGTGCAAACTCTTTTTTTCTTTTCATTTCTACTATTACCTTTTTACTTGAGAATCTTGCCATCACTTCTCTATGATTTGAATCTAACAAAAGGTGACAATCTTTATTAGGTTAAAGAAATAGTCTATCGTGTTGTTGAACAAAGATTCAAGGGAGAAATAACACAATCAAAGTTTAGGATCTCACAGAATCACAATGCCGATAGTCAATCAACTCACCTCCTTTTCGCTATGGCCTTGATAGCAAAACGATAGCGAAACGATGTTGCAAGGCCTAGGTTTCGATGTCATGCCAAAAGTGTGACCCATTGTACGAGCAAGAAGAGAGTGAAAATGCAAAAGTGGTGAGATTGGGTTGGCTTAGCTATAGGTTTATTATTTAATAATAGTAATAATAATAATAATAATAATAAAATAATTTATTTTCTGATTTAACTTTTAATTTTTAAAATTCATGAAAATTTCAAATTAATTGCAATCAAGACGAAACAAACATCACTGGATTCATTTCGATGAGTTTTATTCCATAATATTTTTTATTTTCATATTTTGAAATACCTTATTTTGCAATTACATTTGACATTTTTTACTAGGGATTTTGTCTTTAACAATTCATGTCAAAGTTATTTCTTTAAGACATCCAAATATATTTATATGTTGATCATGCTATAATAGTCGAGTTTAATTACCATAAAAAGTTAAGGATGGTATATCAAGGGGATTAACATGACTTATTTAGGAAGTAATTGTTTCACTTTTGATTTAAATAGAATTACGGATCATGACTCATTCTAGTGGGGTGGGTCATCTTCCATTATAGGACAGATCATGGGGCTTGACGTATTGAATATGTCTTTAGTGGTAATGTTTATTTTGGTGTGAATATGGTTGCTTAGTCTATTGTTTAAATTAGCTAGTGAGTGGGAGTTCCATTGTGGATTGACTTCATAGTTGGAGTGCAAATGGCAGCCTGTGGTTGGGTTTGCATTGAAATTGATCTTATGAAGTTTTCCAAGTAGGGATATGAGTTAAAGGCTTATATTGTTTGTTCTTCGGAGTTTAAATATGAGGGTTTTGTGATAGTTTTCTTGACCATGGGAAGGTGGGCCCTAGCATCTCAATTTACATGATAATAAAAGTTAATGCTATCATTACAACCAACTTAAGACACGGTAGAGTAAGAGTTTTGTAGATTCTTGGAGAGAGAGTAAGCTTAACTACTTATAAAGCAATGAGGAGAGGCAAATATTTAGGCACTTAGATATAAATCCCAATGGTATGTTGGAGGATAGGGTCATCATGGATACGATGGCATCAATGAGCATATCATGTTGGCCTATGAGCACTTGTTATATCAAGGAAAAGAAAGCCAATCACATCTAAGGGTACTCTTAATTGGGTAGGAAGCAAACTTTCCCCTTTAGAGAGAATTTTGGGCCAAGGAATCCAAGTCATGTAACTTTTTTTCTTATATAGGAGAGGAAGTTAAATACATTGGACAATTCTTCTAATGTTCATTGCATGTTTGGTAACTATAAGAAAAGTAGGAAAGCTTCTTAGAAGAAACCTTCAACAAGATTATTAGAGAAAAAACCGAGCCAGTCTCATATGTGTTAGAAGAGTGCTACACACAATGAGAAGGAATGAGAGCAATCTCAACTTAACCCGAGCAGTTGGAAATACAACAGTAATGAGAGAAACTTAGAGGCCTATGGGACAAAGTGCCCAAGAATTTGTAGATTAAAGGATTCAGTCCTCTGAAGTGTCATTGTATGGGCTCATATTCGTAAGAGACAGAGATGGCCATCCAACACGCATCATTTGATGATGAATTTAAGAGTGCACTTTGATTGTAGCACTATGGATGAGTCCATGCAATTTTGAGTTATTTTTGGATTACAAGCTCCTTAGCTTACTCCATCGCCAGATGTTTGATCACCTTTTTTGCTTTTTTAGGAAATAGTAATGGTTATGATTACTAGCCACCCAATGGCATGTATATCACCTTCTATTTCCATTGTTCGGGTTTTGGGACATTTTTTTTATTTTGAGATGTGTAACTTCTTGTGTTCATAGGAATCTCCACCATTAATGTTGTTTGAGAGGTGGTATTGTGAGATGGTCTTGTAACTCAACGTAATCAATATTGTGAGATACAATTAAGTTTTATTTGTATCTTTTCTTTGGCATCTTCTTTCTTGATAAGGAATGTCTTACACTACACGTGTTCTATGTGTTGTCTCTTTGGGATCGAGTATTCTAAGCTATATATAGTATATCTATATGTGTGTACATATGAATATGTATGTATATAATATTTATATATGTACACACATTTATAGATTTATGCAATATGTGTATACTCACTCACACACGTGTGTATGTGTGTATGTGTGGGCACTTCAATTGACTTTCATGAAAGCGTGATCTTATTTTCTAATATCTTGGTTGCATTAATGGTCAATGTCCTTACTCGTTGCACCTGAATATCATTATCTTTTGTGTATTGTTTTATCAATGGGAATTTCCATTTCTAAGTCATCTCGTGCTAACATGAAATCATCCGAGTTCATCAAGATATATTCAAAATTCATCACACGGCTCTCAACTTGCATGCAAATAGTATTGGGAGAGGGAAACTGATTGGAAGACGATGATATTTCAGGTATAAACCAATCTTAATGGACATGATTTGTGCCTGTACTTGAAAGTGCTTTCAAAACATATTTCTGTAAACAAATGGATGTGATTGCATATTAACCCATACTAATGAATCTTGACATTTAATTCACAAAACCAATGAACCTATGTGAAAATTATATCAAAATTCGGAGATTTTTATGTTCTCAATTTATTTTCTTGAGCTAGGTGTTCTTTATGAATTTTTTATTTTGAAAATATTGCAGGCCTATTGAAAAGCTCAGATACACTCCAAACATGAAAAAGAAAATGGGCATGGTGAGAAATCAAAATGTGCTAATTTTGCTTTTGTTTTCTTTTCAGCATTTCTAAATATGTTAGTCTTGATTGATTTGCATGATTGGTGCTAATAAATTTCTTCAAGTTAGCCTGCATTAGTTGCTGGTGCGTGTGTGTGTGTCTGTTTTTGGTTGGACAACATTGTGTTGATAGCTCTATGTTTTCTTATTTAATGGATGATATAGTCTTGTGAAATTCTAGTGTTAAAAGATTTTCCACTTTGGTCTTAGTTGATCTAAAGGTATTTTGGCCGTTAAGAGTAACGATTATCCATGAATAGCTATGCATCATTTCCTTTCAATATGGAATTGAGTCCCTGATTCTGTTGCCTTAAAGCTTGTCAATCACACTATCTATGTACACTTCCTTTTCTAGACAGTAAGCCATATTAAATTCATGTGCTCATCTTGTTTTTAAGGTCGCTACCTTTCAGTTATCTTTTGTTTAGTCTATTCTTTGACTATTTCATATTGGGTGAAGAATAACTTGGACACAATCAGCACTCTATTAGGTTCAATTGTGGTGGATATGACTTGAAGATGCAGGTTTGCTTATGGGGATCAGCTTTTGCAGGTCCATACTACTTTGATCAGCCTAGCCTTATCTATGGAGGTTGCATGTTAAAGCTGTGGAGAGTTGATTGTTATCGTTAAGATTTTTAATTATATTTTTATTTTCTTTGTGTCATTTGGATGCTTAGCAATGTAGCATAGATTAGAAGGACATTATGGTGAAAGATTGAAATGAGGGGTTCTTAGAAAATGCATATAAATATCGATACAAGAGAACGAGGGAAGCACATAAGTGAAGTTCAATGAATGAATCAAAGTAAATGGAAGGAAAGCGGTGAGAATCATGGAATGTGGTGGGAAAAAGGATAAGATGAGAGAATTTAGAAGTCGTTCAAAGTCTTCGACACAAGTAGCACTTCTACAAACCCTTGAAGTCTCCAAAGTATTCAAATTCATTTTTGAACTAAAGATTTCTGACTTGGTATTATAATTCTTATTTATAGATTCCATATCTCATATGACACATTTAATAAAAAATAATTGTATATATTAAAGCAACTCAAAATAAAGTAAAGTTCATAATCTAGTTATTAAAATAAAAAAAAAAATAAGGCTCTTGATCATCAACCAGTTATGGTGTGTCAATTTTGTAGCAATACAATGCAAGGGTAGTTGGCTATCTTGCATTGATCTCCTTTTAAGAATTTATCCTTAAGTATAGAATCTGAGAAGGGATAGATCCTATAATTGATGTTTAGTAGTCATGAAAAATCTTATCTTTATTAACATCTACAATTATCTTGGGTGATGAGTGAGATTGAATAGACTCAAAAAGTTGAGTAGAGGGTAAGATCATCTTATCAGGAGGCTAAATAAGTCATAATCTCATCAATAGTAGTACTTCATGCATGCTTAACTTTGCCTTTTGCGTACGTAAGTGGCGACACAAAGATGCCCTACAAAGGAAATTCAACTTTTATTGCAAAATAATAATTAATTTCTAAATTCCATAATAAATTATGTGAGAAATAGATCCATGGATACAATTATAACAATCAAGAATAAAAAATTTGATTTATATTGAACCTAGAGATGATGAAGATGCAATGGGATTGATATTACATTTACATGTGATAAAGGTAACAATTGGCTCTAAAATAGGAAGTTCAAAATGATTGTACTCATCAATAAACTTTGAATGAAGTGGGTGGTTCTAATACATAATTATTGATAACTTTGCATGTAGGGAATACTATAAAGGGTAGTGAAAGGATATTGTCAAAACGGTATAGTATCAATAGTATCTATAAGTATTATAGAATACATAAGTTTGGACTTGGGAATGTTTAGTCAAATAGTGGATTAGTGAATTGCAAATTTAAACTAAAATATTTTTAAGTGAGATATGTGTTCATTTATGGGATGAATAATAGGCTGTGGTAGACCTATAATAACACTCATCAAGTTAAAATTTGTATGGTTTGGTAAAAAATCTTCTTAGTCATCCTAAGTTGTCTTCATGGCCTAAAGAGGGCAAAGAGAATTCCTTGTGTAGGCTTTTTGATAGTTGTTTCTTAGGTGGTATAGGCTTGACTTTGTTTGGAGTTGAATGTATTGATGCAAGATATTATGTTAGATATGATAACATAGGATTTCAATATTCTTATCATAAGTATGAATATATATACTTTTTCTAAAATTTCATGTTTAATTTAACACAATATCTAAACCTTACATAGTTGTAAGATACTATTAAACAAGTATATAATAACCTCTAAAGGAAATTGAGAACAAGAAATCTCATGGAAACCTCCAAATAACTATCATGACAATGCATTACCTTATAATAATTTTGATGGCTCTCAAGCAGAAGATAGATGTAAGGACTTGGCACTTTTTAAGAAAGAATATTTTCTATGCAAAAGTCATATCAATTTTAAGGCAGGGTTCATAATTTTACGTATAAGCACAGAATGTTCTAGCATGTTTTAATGCAGATAAAGATATTACATCATGTGTGAAAATCAATAAGTCAATGATGGTACTTCAGAATTATCTGGTGATCTTGTTTTTATAAATAGCTTAGAAGATTATAATATATTCCATAACTAAATTAAGATAGGATGAACTTAGAACTTATAAAGATACTAGTGGGATGTGTTTTATTAGTAAATAAAAATGAAATGACACTATGATTAACTATATAATATAAATTAGTGGAATGTTTTTTATTAATGGGATGTGTTTTGTAAAGTTGGTGTAGGTGTTGATAGACAAGCAAGCACTAAAGGTTGGAAGAAGGCAGTGAAAGGTCAGATGGAAGGAATTTTCCAATCATCTCCAAGAGTTTGCTAATGTTGTCAAGGGAGCTTGGGGAGGAGTGTAAAGTGTTGCTTATTGGCAAGGTGGTGCAACTAAACTATTTTGATGGAATGGCTAGTTTTTGTTAGCGTTGAGAATCGATGGTGGGCTTGTGGATAGCTAGAATTTGAAGGATAGAAATAATGATAGGTGGAAGGGAACAAAGTATATGAGCTTGTTGGAATAGTGACATGGCTGCATAAGGTGAGTGGCGAGGTTGATGTGTGGGCATTGGGAAAAGGTTGTTGCGGGATGGAATAGTTTTGAGGGCAATGATGGTGGGTCTACGGGAATTGTGATGAAATCCTGAAGCCAATAACCAATGATTGGCATGAAACTACTCAAGGTGTAGGTATTTAGAGTAAAGGCTTCACAGTCGGTGTAAAGGTGGCTAGGGCATTTTGTTAGGTAGAGAAGAAGGTCTCGAGGAAATGAAGATGGGTGTTGAAGTGGTAGGGGAATTATTAGTTAGGAAATAAGATAATGTTTCTTTGTTGTGATGTCACTTGTAATTTGAGTGTAATATTAGGTGAAATCTTGGTAAAAAGAAATTGTAAGATAAGGGACAATTTAATTGATTTAGGATTAAATAAGTATGGGTTAGGAAAGTAGGATGTTGTTTGGAATATAATAGAAGATGATTTTTTTTAAAATTTTTTAATAATTGTTTTTCACATATTTTAAAACTTTTTTCAATCTTTTTTTACTATTTTTTTTGCTTTTTTTTACACAACTTTCTTTAATAATTTATTTTAAGAATTCTTTTTTCTTTTATTTATTTGTTATCTCACTTTTTTTTCAAGAATTCTAAAAATAGTTTCAAAAGAAGAAACATTATGGTAAAGAATGTAGAATGTGCATAGAAAAAATTTTCTAACATCAAAATCAAAGGATAATGGAGGTAAAGAGGAATAAAAGCTGATCATTCTTTGTTAAGAAGTAGAGAAGAATCATGATACTTTGACACCATATTGATACGTAATATATTCAATGGATCTTATGGCAGAAGATCATTGTAAGGGATCTTTTGAAATTGTATATGAAAATTAATGTAAGAGAATACAAACGAAGTGAGCAAGTGAAATTTAATAAATTAACCAAAATAGAAAGAAAATGGTAAATTGCATGGAATGTGATGTACAAGAGAATGAGATGGGAGAGAATCTAAACTTATAAAATCTTTTTCTATGTGGGTAGCATCCTTGGAGTATGTCCCAAATAGCACTTTTACAGAAACTTTTGTAATCTCTAAAGCATCCAAAACATTCATGAACAAAGATCTTCAATTCTATATCATAACTTCTATTTGTAGATTTTATATGTTTTATACATCTTGAATGACATGTTTGATCTAAAATAAATTAAATACACGTATATAATAATGTACATATTGATGTGTCTCAAAATTAAACAAAATATATTGCTTAACTATTAAAATAAACTAAAAAAAGGCTCTCAATCATTGGCCAAATCTACAATGTTAGGTTTGCAACAATACAATGCAAAGGCAGGTGATTGCATCATGTCAAACTAATAACAAGCACATATTTGAGGGACCTCATGTGGTATATTGAAATGAGGGGTCCTTTGAAAATGCACATAGAAATTGATGTAAGAGAACAAGAAGGAAAGCGAACAAGTGCAATTCAATGAATAAACTTAATTAAATGGAAGGAAAACAATGAATTGCTTGGAATATGATGGGGAATAGAATAAGATGGAAGAGAGCCTAAACCTATTCAAAGTTCTCTATGAGGTGGAGCACCCTTGGAGTTTGTCCCAAGTAGTACTTCTATATACTTTTTAAGTCTTTAAAGTATTCAAATACCTTCATGAACTAACGACTTCTATAGTTACTTCATGACTCCGATTTATATATTCCATATAATTCATATGATGCATATGACATGTTTGACCCAATATAGGTCAAATTTACACATACCCATATGTATACTTAACTCAAAATGAAACAAAACACATTACTTAATTGTTAAAATAAACAAAATGAAAAGCTTTTCATCATTAACCTATTCAAGCATGTCAGTTTTGTAAAAATATGATGCTAGAGCCGCTAGCTACCTTGCATCACTTAGGGATTGAGGTATAGGTGCCACAAATATGGCTCAGATAGTACAGTCTTGGGGTGTTTAATATGATCCTTTATGTTTATACTATACAATCACTAGTATGTGACCATATACAATGGAGTTTACCAAGTTTCCAAAATTACCCTTTATTTCATTTCTAATGAATTGGATAGTGTTTGGATCCAAGAATTTTCCTTGATTCTGCAATTGTAGAGGCCTAGCGTTGTAAATGAATTTTATAAAATAATATAGGTTTGTAATTAAATAATCTTTTGAATATATTCATCCATGGAACTCGTTGCCCTTTTGGCCTTTCCTAAAGTCAGGATTTGTTATAGCAGCCAACATTTTTCCTTGATGAATTGCTTGGAGACGTCACAAGTAATTGGAGTGTGTTGAGAAATTCCATCCATCTTATCAATCTTTAATTGATTATGTTTTACCTTAGTTATGACTTTATTGAGATCACCTTCATTCCTCTTTTACTTATTCCGACTCGTCATCTCATTGTTTTCATCACTGCCATCGTATGTACCCATCTTTGCTGAACTTGATCAATCTACACTTCTAAAACTTTTAACTGTCTATAGTTTGTTCATCATGAATCCAGTTGTACCATACGACTTTCAATGGTATCATATACAAGTCGTCCCCTACGACTATAGGTCATGGGGTATAATCTCATATAGGAAGTTCACAATCTTGATCTTCGCGTTATCAAGCCTATCCAACTCAATATTGGTTGACTGTTTTTGAACTTTATTTTTTAACATATTTAAATTGCTTTTGTATATCTTTATCTACCAGATGCTTCATTGCTTATGCACACAAAAATTCATAAGCTGTAGCTAGGGACTAGTCAATTTGAGCAAAACATCTTATGTTTGACTACGAGCATCTTAGTCTCATCTCATGAGAAATAATTCATAAATAATTTTTTTCTCATCATCTTATATTCTCTAAAAACTTCTGTCATTCATTTGAAATGTGTTGTCTACTTTGTGGATAAACGCTTGTTCTGGTTGTTATTAACATTTGTGGCATTGTTTTTGCATTTTGCATTAAAAATTATGAATGGATTATTTTGAGGAACTGACATACACTCTATTTATTTGTACATTTGCAGATTGCTGGTGGCACTGGCATTACCCCAATGCTGCAGGTTATCAAATCTATTCTTAAAAATCCAGACGACAACACCCAGGCAAGCTCTCTGTGCTCATGATTATGAATTTGGAATGGCTGTATTTAACAGTTCAGCTGTCCTTTTTTATCACGAGCTACAAGGGAGAATAATTTCCTTTTCAAGTTCAAGTTTTGTTGCACTTCATGAATTATGTATTGTAAAGGCTTGAGCTTTGAACTTCCTTGATAGTAGATCTTGTTATTTGTATCACTTTATCAAGTCTATTTTATTATTCAACTTTCTCAAATGCTTTTTTTATCTTAAGATTATTTCTTCATTGATTAGGATATCTATTCTAGGTTCAACAAATTGTTGAACTATTCCACATTGAGAACGCCTCGGGGAAGAAAACGACTCTTAATTGAAGGGAATTTGCAAAAAGAATCATTGTGAACATCGAGAAACAGCATGCATGGAATGGGTGGTACTCACGTGATGCTTACATAATCTTGATAGACTAGTGTATGTGCAATAAGTTGATGGGCAAGAAGAATTGCTCGCACAGCAAACCATGTGCACACAGTTCTGGAATGTGTAGCAATGGTATGCGCTAATAACTACAATTGCCATCTAATTGTGCATGCGCAGAATGTGCAGCAAGTGCTTAAACATAAAAAAGGTAGTTGAGGGATTTTTGTTGGAATATTAATCCAACAGTAGCTAAAGACGAAAATGACTGACATCATCCGTCTTGCCCATTCGGTGCTTGAGACTAAACATTTGTTCGGGATAGAAGTTAAATTAGAACTATTTGTTTATGTTTGTATTACCTCAAAAAGGGCCACCTTTAGACCAACTTACTTTTTAACGAATTTGAAGACCTTGATGTGAGAGAAAATGCCAATATATTTGAAGATTTTGGTTGTATTTGGAAAAGATTCAATGAGACTTGAATTGTCAAAAGAAGGGCCTATGATCAGGAGATCTGTTCTAGGTTAACATTGATACAATTGAGGAATCTTGTTTTATTTGAAAACAAAAAAGAAGGCTTAAATTTATTGCCAAAAGAAGATGCCTATGATTAAGGGATTCGTTTTAGGATCAACAAACTACCGAACTATTAAATGAGATTTGAATTTTAAGTTTAACAAAATTTATAAGTCAAAGTAACAATATAAATTTAGCAAAAGTCTTAAATAAAGCATTGATTAAAAAATTCTCTTGACATATTCTTTAAAATCTCTTGTTAAGATTTAAAGCTTATTGTGATTACAATAAAATAAAAGCACAAAGATATTTAAATTGTTCATTCTCAAACATAAAATTTATGTCCACCCTTAGTTGAAATGCCATACTTACAATCTGAACACCTATTGCAAAAGGGATAGGTAAAATCTCACACCTTCCAAAAAATGTTTATGTCGAATCGAAAGACCCTATAATTCACTGCCCCACAAGAACCAATAACATTGGACCAAAATACTTAACAAATTTCGGCCCAAAAGGGATAACAAAGCTGATCCCAAAGAATCAAATGCAAGAACCCAAAAAGGAAACAAGGAATAAGATTTCCACTCAAAGTACAAATTTTTATAACCAGAAAATAATCCATGAGGCATGCTAAATTTATGTTAATAAACTCAAGAAGAATGCTACCCAAAAAGAACAAGGATATCTTGCTTTAATGATGTAGAAATTTGAACTTTGAAGCTCTTTCAATCAATAGTTCAACTCGATAGGATATTCAAGTGATATGTTTGTAGAAGTCTTTCATTTAATGTTGGTTAAGTCTTATTTATAACCAAAGGTTAGCCAAGTGCATAAGCAATGTCGAAATAATCATTTGAGGCTAGAATTAGAGAACTAATTTAAAGATCTGGGAGTCTTGGATGATTGTAATAGGTTTTTTGGAAACATATCAGATTGTTTGATCCATCTATCAAATGGTCCGATCAGTTCAATCTTGATTATCTCAATATATTGGATTATCTATCAGATGGTTCGATGGATGTTTGAGATTCCAAATTTTGTTTATCATCTTATCCAACTAATGGTCCCATCACCTATTGAACCAATGATCTAATGGTGAACCTATTTGTCTTGTTACATTTATCAAAATAATAGATAAACCATTGTATGGTCCAATGACATTGGATGGCTTTTTGGTTCGATAATTGTCCAATAGAGATCTTCCTTTTTAGGTTCAAAATTGTCTTCTTGGAGCAAAGATTGGATGGTCTGATATCTGTTTGATGTAATGCATGAATGTGAAAATCTTAAGTTTAATCTTTGTAGAAAACCATATTATTGTATGCTAATTTTTGTAGAAAGTTAAGAGGTGATTTTTACATACTCATGATCTTTCCCAGAGATTATTTTCATAGGCTTATAATCTATACCAAGTAAATATAACTTCACAAAATACGTTCGTTCAATTGTTATCAAATCAGCTTAGTTTTCTTGTCCAATAGCTACTATGTCACCCCTAGACAACTTGCCAATTAGATCTTCAAGTCATTGACAATGCTCAAAATCATTTATCTGGTTAACTATTATGTTACTTATGAATACTTCGCAAAGTACACTTAAAGAGACATGATCTGAATAATAACTAAGAGAAAAATATTTGATCACAAATAGGATGTTTTTGTTTTTATCAAACTAATTACACAAGAAACAAGAGGTCAATAGGTTTAAATAAGTCAAAATCTTTTTCCAGACCTTTTTTTGATTGGATTACATAAACCTGTTTGGGATGCTTATCTTGCTGTAGTCCAGAGTAGGTCAATTCTCCCACCTTATGCCTCAGTATGTGGTTAATTAAGATAATATAATGAAATGAGGATAAGTTAAACAGTATTATAATTTGATAATAATTAATAATAAATTAATATATATCAGAGTAGTTGGAGAATAATTAATTTATTGTTACATAATCTATTACTAACATGATAATTTTTTTTTAATACCTAATTGTGCATACGAAACATTAATTTTAGTTAATGGATCATTTTATTTGAGAAGAATGTTTTTTAATGGTTCACTGTGTGACCAAGTAATCAATGTTAATCAAGGGTTAAGCTACATGACTAATCATTATTAATGCTGGATTTTGAATATAAATTTCTTTTGACCACTTAAACCTCCTTTACCAATTAAATGCAAACTCAATGTATTACATTAAAGAACGAACACAAAAAGGCCACTGGATTACGTATTCATTTATTTGTTTTATGTAGGAAACTTAATCATGCAAATTAGTAAAAAAATCCAAATAATTTTAATCCTATAACAAACCGTACCCGAGAATTCTGGGGCCTAGTGAAACTAACATGGTCTTGCTGTTGGTGGTGCAATTTCTTAGTGCTGTTCTGTAGCTGCTGTTATTTTGAACTGCATTTGTTATTGACTGGCCGAAGAGGTAAAGATACACTATTTTTCTACCTATATATGCTTGTGAGAAACGGTTCCTTTAAGTGTCTCAGATTTCTATTAAGGCTTGATGAATTTGCATTAGTTGTACGCAGATATTTTCTTTTTAGTAGTATCAGTTCTTTTTTTCCTTGCGTTATATTTATTTTTTTCTTATGTGTTTATCATACTTCTTCTCAGGTATCATTGATATATGCTAATTTGTCACCAGATGATATTTTGCTTAAGGCAGAGCTTGATAGTTTGTCAGCTAGTTATCCAAATTTCAAGGTTACGACTTTTTCTGAAGTTAAAAATCCTTAGCATATATAATGCTCTTGAGATTAGTAAGTCAAGCATTGGCAGTACGTCTTACTTTTTTAGGCCCTGTAATAACTTCAGGTCTTCTATACCGTTGATGTGCCAACCAAGTCCTGGAGAGGTGGTACAGGCTTTATATCGGGAGACATGATTTTAAAGGGCTTGCCTGGCCCAGCTGAGGATACACTCGTATTGGTGAGTTATAGTTGTATTTTTCTTTTTTGGTGTGTTTTCATAAGTGGTAATACATTTTCACCTTTCAATTTTGCAAGTCAAAGATGACATTTTCTTGAACGGTACATCCAATTTTAGTTTGCGTAATGGTTTACAAATCCCTGTGCCACCAGAGCGCCGGGTTGTATGTTTGATGAAATATTTAATTAGAAATTTGATGAAGCATTAGAGTAGTTAATTGCTGATTTTACTTAATTTTATGAGCTTTAAATTAGTCTTCCATCCCTTGCCCAAGTGCTTCTAACACCAATGAAATGTAATAATCGTATGTGTTACCTTTTATTTTGACAGGTCTGTGGCCCACCTGGGATGATGAAGCACATTTCAGGAGACAAAGCAGCAGACAGATCCCAAGGAGAAGTAAGTCTCGTGTTTCTTGTGCTTAATAATAAAGTGAACAATAAATAGTATCCTGCTTGCATATTAAACAGGATCGCGGTTTGCTAAATTTATAAGATGACAGTCCCTAATGTTAACAGAACCTTTCTTTTGTTAGCATGCATCTTTCTAATGCATATGCTACTCAAAACATTTTGTGGTCTCTGGCTGATTTCTTTTGTATTTTTGACGGATTACTTTGCAGACATGAAGTATTCCAAGACTGAATTATTTGTCTTTTTTTTTTTTTTTTGACAGCTCTCAGGGTTACTCAAGGAACTTGGATACACAGAAGAAATGGTGTACAAGTTTTGAATGATCCATTAAAGACGCATTTTCTCTTTCCAGTAAATTAACACTTTTGAATGCAAACTAAACCCCAGATGATCTTGATCATACAGGAATCAGTCTCTTTTTTATAGTGACGCTGTTTGTATCTCCAATAAGTTACAACTTTTGATCAGGTGCTAGGCCTTGAAATGTCTAGCGGTGAAGTTAATTCATTTATCTATTGTAGCCAATGAATTACTTTAAATTTAATGAAAGAAAGTGAGAATGGGAACTCTGCCATGAAGCGGTTAAGTTATTGGTGTATCATGCAATTTGCATGCTTTTCCCATGTTTTCGGCCTTGGACGCCACAACGTGCTCTTGATGTTATCCGTTATAACTGAAATGTGAAGTACTCTCGGCGTTTGCTTTAGAATTGAAGCAACATTTTTAATTATAACTCGATGTACGTATTATATAAAACTGTAAAGTTTTTTTTGGGAGGTAATGCGTCTATACTTAAAGCAGTATTTTAGCTAAATGCTAGGGTTTGGTTTGTCTCTTTTGCTTGTTTAGCTGCTCGTCAAACTAAATGATCTGTTTTGACGTGAAAGCTTGGTCTTGAAACTTGTTTCCACTGCTGTATATAACTGTTCACACTCGCAAGTGGACTTTTTTCCTAGCTACCTCTAAGAATGCTATATTGTTTGGGTCTCTATTCAAACATCTGAGATTGGTTTGATATGTTTATTATTAATTATTAAATTTACTAATGAATGACTTAGTTTTAGAAAAATGTTATTGTTAAGTATTATTGAAAGATTATATTTAAGAATATGTTATCACAAATTATTTAATAAAATTGTTTCTATTATGAAATGATAAAACTAATACTGATTTTTTGATAAAAGGATAAGTTGAAAAATTTTAATATTATTTTGAGTGATCGATTTTTTCTTATTTTTTTTTATTTTTGGGTTGTAAGAATATTTTTTTAAGATATTGGTAAAACATCTGATAGCATACCAACACCTTTAATTGTTCAATATTGCACATATTTGATCACATAAATTTCCATGAAAAATTAAAGTTTGCAGGTATGACGTTAAACAGAGTGCAAGTTTGTTATCAATTGTTATTATCTTTACCTTGCCCACCACAGCATTAATCGTTCCCTTTCCCAATTCCCTTTTGTCCTTTGCATTTGACAAGCCAACCTTCATATGGGGAAACTTATACCATCTTCTCTGATTCAATCAAACCAACTCGGTCACTTCTTCCTCTGTAAACTAGCATTTGCTTTGATCCTTCAACTGGCAACTGGGCTCTGTTAGTGTGTGACACATCACAATTGTGGTCAACAAAACATAATGCGTTACCAATGGCCTAATATTGCACTTAACACCTACTATTGTTACATCAGCACATGACCCATGAACAGAAATAATTCTACTTGGGAGAAATCATTGCTGGTGTAGATACATCATTCCTTTGATAAACAACAATTTCTTAGAACTGAACTCCTTTAAAAGAAGCATATACTTATTAAGCATAAAGGACATTCCCATGTACAGCTACGGAAAAGTGTATGCCAAATCCGGGAAGCACTCACTAGTCTGGTTGCTTTCCCTGCTATTTTGTGGTGGATGCCCACAGTGAAAGGGAGAAACAATGGACGACTGTTTGTAATTCAAATACCTTTCGATTGTCTTCTCTTGCATTTGATCATTTCAGTTACTCTTACATTTATTTGCGATGCAGCCCTTGGCCATGAAAGCGATAATTCACCGTGCCATGCATGGGTTCCATAAAGCCTTCCTTTGATAACCAACTATAGCAACTTGACGACCACCAATAGGCTTATAAAAGAATCAGATGTTGTGTTGTGGCTCATTCTTCGTACTTGCATGCTTTTATCAGTTTTAAGAAAGCGTTAGCAATGGGGGGCTTCTTTCAGTTCAAATCAAGAGAACTGGATGCCGTTCGAAGAGTTTGGACTGAAGGGAGCTCCTTGTTCTAATGTTTTCTCTATCACTTGTTTGTAAATAATGTCTTCTCCATATCTCATCCTCAGTGGATGTTGTTGGTAAGCTGCTGCTCTGCTCGAAAAAGCCTTTCTTTTCGAAAGAAGACGATGGCCCGGTAGATCACTTTTGGTGTTTAATTAATCCATTAAGTAAGCTACTTTTTTGCTTGTTATTGGAAACTGGATCACAAAAGTCCCCCACCTTTGTTTCATCAGCTCTTTAACCTTTTTTTTTTTTTTTTTTCGGGGAATTGAAGTAATAAAAAGTAAGCATATATGTTCGGCGTCATTTTTTTCATTATGTTGATGATTCAAACGGTAACATTTTTTCAAACGAATTTCATAAATAATAATCATTTGTTCATATTTGACAATTTTTTATTTTTTGAAACTCTAGAGATTAATTTTTATATAATTTTTTCAAGGACAATAAGGAAGTCAAAATTCCTTTATTAAAGTGATTGTACGGTCTAAAACTTGCTTTAATTTGGCCCTGGTTTTCTAAATTAAGCATCTGCATGATGGGTGGCACGACCGCACCATTATGAATTTAGTTGATGTAACGTATTTAACTTCTATCATATAGTTTTTTTTAGGTTCCATTTTGATAAATCATTTTGAGGCATAATTTTTAATCTAAAAATAAAAATTATAAATAGAACGTTTCATTCTTGTAAAGTGATAATAAAAAATATTTTATTTTTTATAATTATTTTTTTTTTATCATTTGATAATAATAATAATTTTATCAAGTGTTTATCAACATTTTGTTTATCATTGTTAAAAATGATTATTATTAGAAAGAATCTTCCAACTTACTTTGTTTGGAACTCACTTTGTAAATAGAGTTTAAATTATTAAAATTGCAACACAAATTACAACTTTTTTTTTAGAAAGAATCTTCCAAAAGCATATTCTCTTACAGTTCGTCTGACCTAATTTTAAAATACAGATGTCGTTTTTTATAATTATTTATTTATTTCAAAAAAATGACTATACATTTAAATACTTGTTGATATAAGATTTGTTCAATGATTTTTGAATATTAATGATAAAACTTATAAAAACTTTGTTTTTTTTTTTTTAAAAGAAGGGAGTTTATACTCACATTGTAATGTATAATTGATGAATTATTTGATAAGAATAATTTTTTGTATTATTTTGATTGAATATTTATCATTTTCTTGATAAAAATATCAGATTTGGGTGTGATGCAATCTGCTGAATATTCTATTGTTTGATTTTAAATTGATATTATGCACTGTTTTAAATATATTTTATATTTGTGTAAACAATATTATCTTCATTAGCCATGACATTGTCCAGCAACATCGAAGGAGCAAGGCAAAAATCCGAACCGTAAGATCTACTTGGATCGATGGTATCGAGACGTCCACGCTTATGCATTAATACCCTTTGGATCACGGCGAAGTCTCTGGCTCCTGGTTTGGCCACGTTCACCGCTTTATACCCATCAGATGCATTATGATCCAATGCTTCGAGCGCTTCTCTAAACCCCGCAAACCCCATTTTCCCAAACCGCGATGTCGTCTTCCTCTTTTTGCCCGGCTCTGTTCGAAACGTAACCCCTTCTTTCTACATGACAGAGAATGCAACAACTTCGTTGCCATCGAGCTCCGAAAGATCATCCAGTTCGGCTCTGCAGATGGAAGTCAAGGACGGTAAGAGCAGCTCCATCGTCTCTCCTTTTCCGCTCCTAAACTTTCTCCGTTCAGCTGATTTCCGGAGGTGAAGCTGTTTTTAGGGATCAATATGCAGCTCGAAGCTGATTATTTCAATTTATCTCTATCTTCTCCGTCAATTCATGCTAGCAATGCAGTAATTCAGTCGATCAGATACCGAGCTTCGTGTATCTCATCGTTTTTTCGTACTCGAATTTATTCGTGATCCAGACACGGTTTCGCTTACTCTATTTAGCCTAACATTTGAATTCCTCGTCGTCTTTCACGTTTCTTTACATTGCCATTTTTAAGTTCCTGGAAGCTTTTGGCCCAGACTGCTGGCCTCTCTCTCTTTTGTTTTTGTTTTTTTAATTGAACTTGGAATTAGCGGAAAGCGACGAGGAGATGAGAAGAGTTCCAGATTTTGGAAGCGAGCCAGTCGGCCCCTCGACTTCCGACCGGACCACGGACGGAGGCGCCGTCACATGCTCTCTTTCCTCTACCGTGACGCCGGCCAGCCAGAGGAAGAGGGGACGAACCACTGCCGACAAGGAGCAGAAGCGCTTAAAGAGGTGAGCAAGCTTCTTCCTACGTTTTGCCTCCGGTCAACTTCCGACTACGCCGTGACAACTAATTCAGGAATTTTATAATCTTCGGAGTAATCGTAATATGCGGAGTATTAATTTTAAACTATCATTGCACGATCTGTTTAGTTCTTAACTTAATGCGGCACAGGACAGGCTGTTGCGGAACCGGGTATCGGCACAGCTGGCGAGGGAGCGGAAGAAGGCGTATCTGAATGATTTGGAGGCGAGGGTGAAGGAATTGGAAGACAAGAACTCCGAGCTGGAGGAGAGGCTCTCAACCCTTCAGAATGAGAACCACATGCTAAGACAGGTATGTTCTCCAGCTATTAATCTCTATAAAAAAAAACTCATCGGAGACTTATCTTCTCCGCCATGCAGATACTGAAGAACACTACAGTGGGTAGAAGAGGAACAATTAGTAGTGCAAATGGAGAAGTTAGATATTAGTACAAATGGGGGCGAAGGCATTTATCAGCTTGGTGGATGTGATGCGTTTAATATGTGATACGTACATGGGGAATCAGTGGATGACATGCCCATGATCCTAGAATAAGTTTTTTTTTAATAATTTACTTCATATGTGACTTGCTGTACATCTCCTTTGCTTATGTTGCATGAATGCACATGGGAAAAGATCAAGTCTTGAGGTTACTTCAATCAAATCTGAAATTGAACAACGGAAAACTGAAAGGATCTGCAACAAGTCTTTGCTTGATGTTTTGGAGGAACCCAATTGATCTATATAACGAGCTTTACTAAGAGAGATCTCTTCTTCAGCAAGTTTGTTCGGGTTTCGTGTTCTACAGTGTCGATCTTAAACAAAAGAAAGAGTATCTGCTAATTTGTTTGTCTACAACATGCATAAGCAATAAAATTAATTCATAAAATACTTATTTGATAAATCCATAAATAACAGTTATTAAATCAGCCAAAGGGAAACTAATATATATATTGGAATGAGAGAATTTATGATAACTTTAAAAGGATGTGATGAATGTGTATGCTTGGATTTTAAATTTGATTTTCTAAAGGAACTCAAACACCTATCTCAACAGTAGTAGACACCAAGTCTCTATAAAAACAGTAAGAGGAAAAGAAAACTTGAAGTTTACCTAAACGGGAATTGTAAATTCCTTTTTTTGAATAACTTTTTAAAAGCAAGTTTGTTAACATCATAGGAAAGTTCTTTAGGGAGACCTAAACCGCAATGAAATTGAAAAGAAATCCTTTCTTTATAAGAAGTTATACAAAGCATGTTGGATTTGAAGATGAGATCAAAGACGAAAAAATTGAGAAATTTTAAAAACATTTTCTTCTAGAAAACTGAGAGATATTTTTCAAGAGAATTAGGTTTCACAAATCCCCATTCCTTTTGCTATGTCTTTATTGAAAAGCAAACTTTGCATGCTTTTTCATTGGTAATTGCATGTGGGAGCTTGATATTCTTCTTTTTGCCTCTCCTTATGTAGATTCAAAATAATTTTTTTACTTCTTTTATGAATTGATATTGTTGAGTATGTCGATAATACATAATTTCTTTCAAGAATCATTTGCCATGAATGTCAAAAGGTATTGTCTCACATAGTATTTCATTGATGACAATTTTCAATTTGCATCGTCTCTCAACCCTTGCCTCTAAATTCTTCAAAATTTATCATACTGAGTAAGACTTATGGGAAGGTGTGACACTTAAGTTCAACCTTACTATACTTTCAAATATTCATTTCTTCCAATTTTTAGTGTCAACAATTACATGTATCACCTCCTTCAAGTTTCAAGTGTCTTTGCATCGTGAAGAGTTCTTTCTATTCTACCTAGAGGATATCACAATTGTCAATTTTTGGCTTGAACATCAAAACTAGGCTTTTATCTTCTAGTTAGATGGTCTCAAGAATCTTCTCAAACTCTACAACTATCACTTTAGCATTCACTTCTTAAACTTTTAGAAAAAAGGCTTAAGGTATAACTTCCAAAAATTTTTTAATTGTTCCTTCTAGTGACTGCACTAAAAAAAACTTGTCTATAAAGGTTGAAGAAAAGGATGTTGTAGTTGCCACAACTATCTTGTGCTCTTCTCAAGACATTTCCTTCTTCCATCTTCCCAAGACAATGCTTATGTTTCCAAACAATCACCACGCTGTCTTGTCACCTTGTCATATAATTCTTCTTCTTAATGGTCACGGTAATGCGCTCGTCTATTTCGAAGTTTATATTACAAATAAAGAGAGCTCCATAACAATTAGATAACATAGACCCATCACATACTTATTGGTTTCTACATTTACGAGGAATATCCAAGCGCAATTGCTTATTGGCAACATTTTCTCAAATAATCTTCGCATTGTACTTGTTCATGATGAGATACATGCAACCTCCATAGCTCCTTAAGATAGACAATCAGATAAAACTATTCTCAAATGAGATTCTTGAAATGGCTCAAAAGTTATTGTGCATGACAATCATGATGTGTTGATTTCAAACAAGTCAAAAAGGTTTGTTTTGTAGAAGCATAAAAGAAAAATAGGTTTTAAGCTGATCTAACAATGAATCCAACCTTTCGACATTGATCCGTTCGTCATACATCGACAGATCGACATTGGGTTCAAATTTGAATGGTTGCTAGTGAGCATTGATCAACATTAGCATGATGCATAGAAATTCAACATCATCGTTATCTTCAACCATACCCAAAAAACATAGATAGGTTTAATCCTTTGTCTCATTAATGAATTCTCTCTTCATTGTGGGCTTATCTCCTTCAAATTCTCCATTAGATCAATTGATGGGTTTGATTGTTTCTTTATTAGTCTTCGTTAGAATTTTTGCTTACTATATTAATTAAGCAAATTGATGCACTAGATTCTCTCGTTGCTTTTCTTCTTCAAAACCCACGGTAGATCATCTTCGATATTTTGTTGTGCTTTTTAAAATTACTCTTCTACATCTTTTGCTTTTGCTTCCACTATCATCGATGCTTTGATATTGACAAAATGATCCATTAATAAGAATTATCTCCTCTTCATATGATCACCTAATTCGCAAAGCTTTGGATTCAAGATTTCTACAAATATTAGAAATTAAATTTCTTAAACTTCCTTAGTATCATTAATAATAAAATGCAAAATGTAGATGGAGAATCTTCCATTGTTCAATCAATGCTAAGAATGAGGGAAAACTATTGTTTACCCAAATATGAGAAGAGAGAAAACCAAGAGAAAGTAACTAATTTTTAAGATTCAACTCAAGAGACTTTCTCGAATGCTATCTCCCATTCCTTATACCCATCGGTATCTATCGATATGCCAAAAGTTTAAAGAGGAAAAAATACGACATGGTTATGTTCCACACTCAAAACCATTTGTTGATGGCTTGTAGAAATCTTAAGCTCATCATATAACAATATACAATACACTTTAGGATCTGAGATGCACTTAAGGAGAGTCCTTAAGACTATCTAAACTCTCTACGATTATTCCTTAGTTTATAGATTCTCCCATTTGGCCTCTCAAGACTATGGTGGGTCTCGTAGACCTCTTGAAAAAAAAAAAAAAATTGACTGCTAAAGATTTAGAAGTGTTGAAATCATTGGCTAGTCTCAAGAAAGACCATTGAGAGAGAGAAATCCCTCACAAGAGGTTATCTCACAGTTTTCGACCCTTGTTGAAGAGAAACCTTATCTTATGTGTCAATTTCTTGAACAACATAAAGTCAAATTTGTCCCATTTTAGCTCACAGCTGAAAATGCTTATGCTTGTCAAGAACCTAAAGTTAAATAAAAAACCTATTCATAACATGACCAAGGTGTCCTTCCACTCAAATAGTCAAATCAATAATAGCCATAGATCAACCTCAAAACTCAATGAAGATGTCTCTATGATCATGAGATTCTTTAATATTTTTCCCGAGTTACTCCCGAATATCATCTTGTAGACAGAAAATGGTATTGCTCTTCAAACAAGAAATATACCTCAAATCATGCAATTCCCACAGCACACGCTTGAAGACATAGCTTGCATGTGAAAACTTTTAATCCAGATATCCTTTACCACATTAACAAGACAAATATGTAGAGATTACCTGCACGTCTCGTACATGAACTTCTGGTCTGGTTGATTCTATCATAAGAGGTGTTTCACCAGGAAAACTACTGTACGACAGCATCCTCTCTAAGAATATTATTTTGTTCTTCCATCAGACCCAAACTTGCAGCAAATTCTGATCCATATGTGACTGCAAGTCCCCAATAGCTGACAGGAGAAAACACATAAAAATATACCATTGTTATGCATCAATTTCTCGACCCGATTAGAGAAAAAAGATGCCTATAAAGTTTGCTCGATGGTACCTGCATCGATTATGCCTTCAGGCAAGCAAATCAAGAAGATCAAGGAAAATGCAGAACTAATGGATGATAAGTAGTCCAAACGAAAGCAAGGCACCAAAGCTGTGTGATGTGGGAAATTACACACCCTCACCGATCTTGCCAATTCTCTTGTTGTATCAATGTAGTATTTCTGAGGCCAGAAGAAAAAAAAAAGGAAAAATTTCATATTTGGTTTAGGAAAACAACAACAGTAACCCAAATCAATCACTTCACCATTTCATGGTTCAAAAGTTTGTTCGTCTAAGTGTAGAAAAGTAAGAAAATATTTCCCAACAGAAAACCAGATACCATATGTTTAACCAATGACATGGACAAAGATAATGCCCGTGTCGAGCTAATTACAGATTAAGGGAAAATTCAATAAAAAAAAAATGGAAGAATTATTAACCTTGCAGGACAAGGAAAACCAAAGAAGATAATCCAGAAAGGGAGAGGACCTCTGTTGGAGAGAATAAGGAGAAGAAAAAAAAAACACTTGAATAAAGGAGGCCTTACTTCTCCCAAGATGAATCAGAATGAAGTCTCCTCTTGCTCTCCGATGATCCTTTAAATTGGGTTCCAAAGGTCTATTTATCATTGAGAAAGTCGATAAAATCTACTATTGTAAGATAATATCATTTCTAAAATTGGGGAATTGCTACTGACATTATCTTATAGTGGTCATACTGATTGAGGCTATAATAACGGCCTAAATGACTAAATCTGATATTTAATTCATGCTAACATGGTTACCTCCACAGACTTATGTAATTAATTGTGCTTTAAGTATCCTTTGATTTGATCTAAATGGTCAATTTGCTACCTTAAGAGGTAGAAAATGATTGATGGTTCCATTCTCCATGAAAAAAAAATGTTGTATGAGGATCTCAAACTCTATGTCACACTCGAGAAGACAAGTAAGCTATTAGCCAATAATTTAAGAGATGTTCGACTTTCAAATGATACATGATGGTCAATTAGCAAAGATCATCAAGTCAAAAGGATGATAGGTTTCTTGAGGTCCATGTGGCCTCTAGATCAATTCGCCCTCAAGAGAAGTAGATTAAGCATATGAGACTTATGACTGTAAGACATCTGATTAAATTTAGATCATGCTAAGATCAAAGTGTGAACTTTTGTATTTTCATTGATCCTCACACTCTTCACACTATTATTTATATTATAAGTGAAGAGTTGGTACCTGCATTTATCTTGAAGAATGATCTACAAAGGGGATAAAAAAAACATAAAGACTTAAATTTTATAATTGATAAAAGGAATAATTGTCACCTAAACTTTATAAATTCCTTTCTCTTATAAAAGGGAGCAGACGTTTTAAGGATTTCTAAAACCCTAGCTACTTTACTTCAAATGACCAATCACCAAATAAAAAAAAAATAATCATTGGAGGGCTATGATTAAGGCCTTTGGCAATGCATATCCCCAAAGATATAGGTCTAAAAGAAGGAACAATGAACATTGCTTGGAGGAAGAATAAAAGGGGGACAAAAGGAATGAAGAAGATAAGACCTTTGAAAATGGTTTAGAAGATCCTTCTTTAGTATTCCCAATGGAACATAATGTTGAAGTAGAATGTGCCTTTCAAGAGGATTGAACATCACCTAAGCACATGACTAGTTTGGCCACATGGTAACAGCAGATTGACCTATTGTCCAAACCCTTTCATTTTATTACTCTTGTTAAGATTTTTAATAAAAAGAAAATGATTCCTTTCATAGTGTATGACAAGCCACATCCTCATTTGAAAGTCTTTTCTTAAATACTAGAAGAATTGAGCAAGAAATATCATCAAAAATCAAAATCTTCTATGGTCACTGAGGCTTATAGTACCAAATTGAGCTAGATAGAGGACCTTCATATCGAACTTGAGAATTCCCAATTGATTGATCAACTTTCTTTGGATTAATTTGTAGTTCTATTGGATATTTCCTCAGTTGTGAAAGTGCTGAGATATTATGAAATTACATTCCAAATTTAACTATGTCACCAGCCAAATACGATGCTTGAGACCAAATAGGAATGGAAGTGATTGTTAGGTGGTGTACTTGGATGGTATTAATGAAAAAAGAATGATTCATAATAAACTTCTAAAAGTAATAAAAAGAGAGGGAGAGAATGATTTTGAGCTATCTATTTCAGATTATTATATTAAGATGTTGAAACACCTTTTGTATTAAAACCTGCTTTGACTAGTATGATGAATAAACAAAGGAAATACCTTGAAGTAGTAAGGTCAGGTAGTGACACCAAAGCACCTTAACTTGAATCTCTTGGTATCTCTTTTGATCTTGAATTAAAGAAATTGACAGAACAAAATATTTCTAAGACAAAGGGGTTTCCAAAGAATTCAAAATTATTAATTTCGAATAGTTGGTGTCTTATAAATTACTGAATAAAAAAAATAGCCGAAATGAAGAATATCTTGAAGGGTCGAGCTAAATGAAAATCAATTACTCCGTGCATTGAAGAACTACGAAGCAAATGATTAGTTGCTATCACCATGAATGCCTAGACATTGATGGTATCATATTCTAAAAAACCAATGTCTCTATGAAATACATTAAATGAGGTTCACAATTATAATTCCCATAACTAACATATAGCCTTCCCTTGCATATGCTTAGTTATCATTAAAATATTTAGCCACAAAATCAATCAAACAAAAGCCAATATAAGATGCTAATATATAAAGCAAAACGTATATTACAATAAGCAAGACATGACCACCAGAAGCTAAAACTAAAGCCTGTGAAAATTTGAATGAAGAAAGTTTTTCGACACCATTGTTAGTTTTGCTTATATTGTTATTTTGATGCGTTTAATATGTGATATATGCATGGGGAATTAGTGGATGACATACTCATGTTCCTAGAATAAGTTTTTGAACAATTTACTTCATATGCGACTTGCTATACATTTCCTTTGCTTATGTTGCATGAATGCACATGGGAAAAGATCAAGTGTTGCGGTTGCTTCAATCATATCTGAAATTGAACAAAGGAAAACTGAAGGATCTGCAAGTAAGACGTCTTGCATGATGTTTTGGAGAAACCCAATGAATCTATGTAAAGAGCTTTGCTAAGGAGAGAGATTTCTTCTCCAGCAAGCTCATTCGGGTTTCGTATACTACAGTGTCAATCTTGCACAAAAGAAAAAGTATATGCTAATTGTTTTGTCTACAACATGTGTAAGCAATAAAATTAATTTATAAAATACTTACTTGATAAATCCATAAATAACAGTTATTAAATCAGCCAAAGGAAAACAAATAGCATTGTAGTTTATGAATCTTAATTGAATGAATCAATAAACTATAAATCTGTGCAATGTGCTGTTGAACTACTATTATTGGAATGACAAGGATTTATGATGACTTCAAAAGGATGTGATGATATGTATACTTGGATTTTAAATTTAATTTTCTTAAGGAACTCAAACACATATCTCAACAGAAATAGATACCAATTCTCTATAAAACCAGCAAGAGGAAAAGTAAACTTGAAGTTTACCTAAACGGGAATTGTAAATTCCATTTATTGAATAACTTTTAAAAAGCAAGTTTGTTAACATCATAGGAAAGTTCTTTAGGGAGACCTAAACCGCAATGAAATTGAAAAGAAATCCTTTCTTGATAAGAAGTTATACAAAGCATGTTGGATATTAAGATGAGATCAAAGACGAAACAATAGAGAAATTTTAAGAACTTTTTCATCTGGAAAACTTAGAGATATTTCTTTGGTAAACCACGTGGGAGCTTCATATTCCTCTATTTTCCTCTCCTTATCTACAATCAAAAGGTAATTTCTTTTTGTACATTTTATGAGTTGATATTGTTGAGCATATCAATAATACATAATTTCTTTATAAGTTTCTTTTTCACAAATTCAAAAAGATAAAAAAAAACTCTCCTTTTATTCACATAAAAATCTTTTTTTTCCTACATTATTTTTTTCAAACCTCCTTTTCACACACATATTAAAGAAGAAAGCCAAAGTTGAAAAGAAATGTAAATATATTAGACCCAAAGTCCAATATCCACAAACGGATCCCTAGAGAACATACACAACACAATGAAGGAAAAGGAGCTAACCAAGTAATAATCCCACCAAAACCTAAGCACAGCAGGAAATCTTTTCTCTGAGGATTGAAGAAAAAGCATGTGCAAATAAGAAGAAATGCAAGCTATTTACAATCCTGAGGCCCAAATCTACCGTTGCAAGTCCTCCGTAGGAAACCCAGTAAACACCGATTTAAAACGGGCATATACGAGAAAAAAAAAATTTAAACAATCTACAAGATTAAGCTAGTGAAAAGGGTCGCTTTGTAAAACAACAAACTCACATGGTTGGTTCCATATAAGGCGAACAAAAGCAAAAGGTGATAAGATGCAAAGAACCGATTGCCGCGGGGTTTTTCTTCGACTCACCTTATGCTTTCGGGAAGAAGACAAGTTGTGAATCAAGTCTACGAGTCCAAAAGTGGGCTAAGCTTCTCCCTTAGCTCGCTCATTTGGACCACAAAACGAACAGTTTTCTCCTACTGTCGCCATCTTCTTCTTCTTCTGATTCAGCATAGTTCTGGGCCAGGGCCGTTTAGTTCTAACCGAATAATCAATTCAACTTGCTTTAGTGAACTATTTGAATTATTCAAACAATCTCTTTTTCCTAATGTTATATAATTATCATCTTTTTATTTTTTATTTTTTTACTAAAATTTCATAAAATTAGCTTGCTTTTTTAAAAAAAGTATTTATTCAATATTACTTAATACAATAACACATTTTTCATAAGCAAATGTCGCTTCATGCCTAATCGTCCACAATAAATCCAAAAAACACTTGGCTTATTCAGAGATGCAGGGCTCCACCATTCAACCCTTCGAAACATCGCATCCTAATGTACTAACTGTAGTTTTCAAGCCGAGGAAAGCTGCTGTTGCGGTTTCTGTTGCTGTTGCTGCTTGACCGCACACCTGGCCTGTTTATAACACACGCGGGCGGCTGCGTCTCCGGCGGCCAGAGGAATGACAGGAAGATTCTCGCAGTTGCAGATCTCGATCATGAAGCCGTCGGGATCGTGGAAGAAGATCTGGTCCACTAATATTCCTCCCTCTTCCACCGTCCTCTGCACGTACTTGATCCCCGTCTCCTTGAGCTTCTTCTCCACCATAGCCAGGCTCTCACACTACATAAGTTTTCATTCCAAATGCACATCCTCATCACTCCTGCCATCGATTAACGCAAGTACAGCCATGTAA
Source organism: Vanilla planifolia (assembly GCA_023846275.1). Lineage (NCBI taxonomy): Eukaryota > Viridiplantae > Streptophyta > Magnoliopsida > Asparagales > Orchidaceae > Vanilla > Vanilla planifolia. The sequence goes on along the minus strand of CM043866.1, from coordinate 17,260,600 downwards.
ATGTAACGGAGCAGAACCTGGAAGGATATGTGGTTATCCTTGGGATTGATCTCCTCCTTTTGGGGCATGTTCTCTGGATCCTCGGATTGCAGGAGGTGGATGCCGATTCCGTAATTGAACAGCCTACGCGGTAAAACACCCACCCCCCAGATTGAAAAAGAACTCGCGAAGCAAAAGCGTACGAATTAAGATCAAAAGAAGCACAATACGAAGAATTTAAATCCATGTGTACCAAGCGCCGTCGAAATCGAAGGATCCCGGCCGTCGGATAGGGAAGAAGCCGAGCACGCTCTGGTAGAAATCCAGCGACTCCTCGACCGACCGGCAAACGAGAGAGATGTGGTTCAGAGAGGTCAGCGGCAGAGTAGCAGCAGAGGATGAGGAAATAGAAGAAGGCGAAGCCAGCACTCCAACCTTGCCAGTCGCTCCCTTTCCCATAATCTTGCTGGTATCTAATCTACTTGATGACATTTATGATCGAGCGAATTAAGGGAAGAAGCCAAACCCTAAATTGCGATCGAGATGGAGGGAAAATAGGGAAGACGTTGGCACGTGAGATGGTCATGGATTGGCTTGGGGTGTGCGAGCTTTATAAAGACGGGAATGGGATCGTGATTTGTTTCAATGCACTCGCGGTTGCACGCGTCGTGCACTATAAGCTCGAAGTGAGAGCGCTGCAATGGATGGATTGTGCGTCAGGAGGATAAGGTTCAAAATTATTAACTAAGTGACCGACAAATGTGAGCCCAAACCAAACCCATCAATTGTTTTTCACAAATATTTACATAATGTTATATGTTTTATATATTATTCTATATATACTCAGTAAAGCAATTGATATGATCTTAACTTCTATTAAATTAACAACTGGCAATTTTAGTCTTTGAAATAAAACTTACTGACTAATTTTATGAGATTGTATATTTATTTGATAATTATAGTTTTATTTGATATTATTACACCATATTTTTTGTTAATAACAAACGTAACTTAATTGTTGAGAATCATTTAATGTGAATGTTTCATACAAAAACATCAGAATCATGTGAATCACTCAATTATAATTAAAACTAGAATTGATAACATTTATCGAGACAGGCAGGTCAATGAAAATTAAAAAATATCAACCCAGCAAGCAAATGGATTCCTACACTTCTTGCAATACTTTCTAACTCACTTCTTGAGTCAGATACCAATTAGATGTTACTATACAAGTCATTAACATTAACAAATAAACTAAGTTGATGCCTGGTGCTATCCATTAGGGAGGTCCAACAACTAAGAATAAAGCATTAGCTAACATGCTTTGGAATATTTGGTTAATAAAACAGCGTTCAGCCACCAATTGGATTTTGGTTATGTGCAAAGTGATATGTTAACAACGTTTGCATTAGGATTAGGTAGATAGTCATCTCTTAAAAGGATTCATTTCATGCTTTAATCACCTTAAGATGGTTACTTACGTTAAAATCACACTATATGTCTTTCATATTTATTTAATTAATGACCATCTTAAAAAGAAAGCCATGCATAAAGTATCAATGGTATGCTAAGGAAGTTAGGTTTAAGGTGTTTTCTTGAAGAGAAATGTTATCGTGCCTAAACAAATTAGCAAAAATATTTGATTGAATTTATAAAGGAAATTTTTATCTTTTTATGTTTTGAAGTATATGAAAAAAATATTTTTTTTGAGATCAAATTAATATTTTTGATCATTTAATTAGAATCATGACGATAAGCATTAAATGTATCGATATATAAACAAGAAAAAAAATTTGTGGTTTCCTCTTAAACAAATGGATATTGTTGTAAAAATAAACAAATCCATAAATATAAGACTACAAAAAAGAACAAATCATAAACATGATATTCAAAAGCATTGCATATTAGAGTACCAATCAAGAAGTTTAAGTATAGATCAACATGAAATCCATTGTATTTTGAAACTCACTAATTCATAACTTATCTTTTCTAGATTTTTTTCAAAAGAACTTGAGAATTGTACACCTCACAAGACATGCACTACTAGTATTAATATCATTATTCTCTAATTTTATTAATTTACTTTGTTATAATTCTTCACAACAATCTACTTTCAAACACTATTATTTGTGACAATTTTCTTATGAGCCAATATGCTACAATACAACCATATTATATGATGTGTTCCCTAATGCACCATGTAATCCATGGGAATACTCGTTCCACCATCTTGTATTATTTTTTGGGCATGATATCAAAATATAAAGGATGTTCAATACTAAAATCTTTTTCTTCTCAATATACAGTTTCACAAACATGATAATCTTCTTTCTTATATTTTTTTTCATTGGCAATATCAACCTCAATCATAGTCACCTCTACAAATAAGAACTGCATGGTATGTGCTTAAAATGCCTTATAAATTACTTCCCAATAATATTTGTACATACAACCTATTATATCAATAAATTATGTATATCCATATTAGTCAAAACTTTTCAAGGATGCTTTTTTGATAGAATTCAGAGTATTTCATGTTTTGAAGTTTTTGTTTAAGCTTAAGTATGGATTTGCAAGATTTGAAATTTCATCCAATTTTCTAGAAGCTTATAATCCTTTGACATGTATTGTTCTTAGCAAGTTTTGAATCTATGTTAAAACTTATACTTATTTACTTCTTGAATGCCAATTCTCAAAAGATTACATAAGAGGAAGTGAAAAAGGTCTAAAAGATATAAAAGTTCTATTCAAAATTTTTATAAAGAAAATCCCATATTAAAAAGGGTGATTTCTTAAAGCTATAAAATCTTACCCATTATCTTAATTCTTAAAATGATTGATTCTGACCACCTCCCAACCATTGTAACCTCCAAATTATAGAATTACTTGTCTTTATCTTGAAATTTTCAAATACTTGTAGATATATCTTAAATCATGATCGGCTTGAAGTCATGCTAATTTATTTTTAAAATATTTTGATTATATTTATTTTTTAGCTATTTATTTCAGAGATATTTTGATCATATATATTTTTAGCTTATCTAATCATATCTTTTATTTTTTGGATATTTTGTAATTTCTTAATTTAAGGTATTTAAAAAATTAATCTATATAGAGTATAATATAATTCTATAGTATGAGGGTTTACAACTGGATATTCTATTTAGTCTTCTTTGTTATTTTTATCATTGTGTAACATTAATTTCTCGATACTAAGTTTATATTTTTACAGTTCATACATGAAGATTGGAACAAACTCATTGAAGCTCCGCACATTTCGTTGTTTACTGTTATCGTCATCAAAATGCATAACTAGTTTGGGAATTATTTAACTAAATTAATTTCATAGTTTTTTTATTATTTTATTTTAAAATATTAGTGATGAATATTTGAAATTTCTAAAAATAAGGATATTCTTCATATTAGAGATGAAAAAAAATCTATAATATTTTTTTTTTGTGTGCTTTCACTTTTATAAATAAATTATGCATGTCCAAACCTTGTTAAAGAGATTTCAATTTTTCTTGTGAGATACAATGATCAAATGTGAGAGCAGTCTATTGGGAGAGTCAACAATCAAATCCCTTGTAAGAGACAAGGATCAAAGGTAAGAAACCTTCCATCGGGAGAGCCAACAACCAAGCAAATTAAGCTAGAAAAGGTGAATTATTCCCAATTTTTATTTTTTAAGTAATAATCTAAAGTTAGAGTTGGTCTTTTCTATTACAGTACTTCATATATAGTTTATTTAAATTTTATATTTTATATGTATGAAATTAGATGTGACAAACTATTTTTATAATATTTTATGCTTAATGTTTGAGTAGTTACTATCTACTCAACTTAACAATCTTTAGGTTTAGAATGCTAATTTTTGAATAATTCTAAAATATTACACACATCACTTAGCCATGCTTATTACATAGTATCTTTTTATATTTTCTAATAATTTATTAAGTATTTTTAATATTATAAGCTCTAATTTAGCCCATCGTAGAAGTCTAAATTTGTCATATATTAAAAATCAAATATAAAAATTGGTCAAAATTACTAATGGATAGAAGATATAGTTCTATTGGAGCACTGGGTAATGATTGGCCAACTATGTGCAACATTATTATTGGCAAATGTTAGATTCGATGCATGATAATGCATAATGTTGTAGACAGACACGTATGCTAATGGTGTTTTGTCAATGTTGATAATTAGGCATACTTCTAAAGGGCTACCAATTGCAAAATATTGAACGCTCACTTATTAAGTTTTTATGATTTAATCTAATATAGAGATTTATAGATTGTCTTGAAATCGAATTAATTAGAAGCCATATCATATCTATTTTAAGATAGTCCAATCATATTATTTTGGTTATTTTTTGGAGATAGTCTAATCATATTTAGTTTTAACATATCAAATTATATCTTTTATTTTTAAGATATTTTGAAATTTTTTTATTTGAGGCATTTGGAAAATTCATCTACTTTTTTGTAATGTCCCAAATTTTGATATTTAATTATTAAAGAAATTTTTAAAAGAAATGAGAATTTTTATTTTTTTAACTATAAAAATATTAATTTAATAATGATATCAAAATAAATTTCTTGAAGCATATTATACTTTAAAGTTTTGAAAATATAACTTATACAATTAATCTAAAAATTTAAGCTAAACTAAACTCATACATTTTCATCTTTGACTAAGCCTATGGAATGTCGTCACACATGGAGGTGCATAGTAGCATTTGCTGATATATGGAAGGTGCCACATATGTAGATGAGTGCATTGGCAACCAACCATGTGCAGTAGGTGAGGGGAATCCATGTGCAACAACTATTTTGACCTTTTAATGTAGCACATGTTCAAATACCTAATTCTTGACATACCACCCTCACCATATGATATTAAAAAATAATTTTGAGTGTCCATAAATAAAGCAGGCAAGGAAGGGCAAAGGGACATTCTCACCTTACCATGATCTTTCTTATAATTTTCTTTCTCTCTCTCTCACCATTCTTGCATATTTTGGCCCAAATCTTACTTTATAATTAGAAATTTGAAGAGTAAGAAACTAAGAACCAAGTCATCAATCTAAACCACTCCTTTCATATATTCTAACAAAGAGAACTTTGAGAGAAAAAAGACAAGTCACATCTCAAAAAAGAGGAATGTATTTAATACGATAAGACATTATGCATAATAAATATTTTTTTTTACAAAATTTAATTTAAGTGACAACCCCACATTAATAATTTAATATACTAAGGAGTTGTTGGTTATAATAATGATATGCTTTTCAAGTTATATTATAAGTACTTGATATGATAATATGATGAGTGTCATATCTTACCTTGCATAAATCTATTCAACCAAATAAATTACATCCATAATGCAGGTTTATTAGTTTAATTAAAATTTTTAGTATGAAAATAAGGACATATGTTACTAAAAATGCGTAAGAGTGACGTAAAAATGTACAATAATCTCAAAGAATCTCAACAAAGATACTAATGCACAATAAAACAACTTTCATATAGTATGAAAATTCACAAATTAGGATGCAGATATTCTCACATATATATAATATCACTTACACTCACAAAATATAAAAATCTTTCATATAGAATCCTATATTATCATCTAAGAACCCTTAGTTCCATAAATGCTCACATATGGCTCTATAATGTAAGCAAAAAAAGAGTATAATACGCTCAACAAAAAAACATTTACCTACATAAATTAAAATAATATAAAATATAAATACAATAACTAAGTAATAAAATGAAGCAAAAATAAAAAAATACATGATAATTAGTAAATAAAATATTATTATTTTTCTTTCTTTTTTATGTCATTCCTCTTTTGTATTTAATTTCATTTTTTTTCTTTTTTATTCATTTTCTTTTTACACATTTATTATTCATCTAGGCTTATACTCCTTCCATATCTAATCATCCAAACCTCAATCTCTTGTATTCCATGGCTCCACCTCTAAGTATCACGATATCAAAAAGTGAAGTATTGTATCTCATCATGAGTAGTTTGACCACACTAAGGGAATATGACACTTGAACTTTTGCAACTCATTATACTATTTGATCCAAAAATAATAATAGCACAATCTAAGTAGAAAATGCATAAATGCTTAGCCTAAATGCTTCTTACTAACTCCTAGTGTAGGCTTGCACTAGATGATATAAACGATCCTCTGAAATAACTAATATAGTTAAAATTACAACAATCTTTGATCCCTATGATGATAACCTAAAACTTGTAAGATCTACTTAACCATCTGAACAACCAATACATATTTTAGCTATGAAAATTATGTTAAGATCTCTCCTTGAAATGAAGCTTTCACAAGTTAAGGTTGAAAATTACTCTTTTCCTTGAGCTCCTCCCCTTTCCTTTCTGATCTCACTAAAACATCATAAAAAATCATAATAAAAAAATCAAAACCTTTCCTTCACTCTCTAAGCTCCTCCTCTCTCTACTCTTCTGCTTCCTTGCTCACCTTTTAATTGTTATAGCTTGTTTTTAAGGAACAAGAGAGAGCTTATCCTCTTATTTAATAAGAGCATAAGTTAGTCATAATTTAATATGATGAAATCCTTTTTTATATTTTTAAAAATTTATTAAAAATTCAAATAGACTCAAAAAATATAGAGCACATACCTACAAAATCGTTGAAATAAGATCTTCATAATGATATGTGCAAATCTGAGATCTAATTATCACTATCTTAGCATGTTTTTTGAGATGCCCACTAGGTAATACATTTATGCATTTTGGATTTGGAATGCATGTATCCAATATGTGAAACGTAAATTTAAGAGAATGACTAAGATAAATTTTGTGAGTTGTTATAATTTTTAACATAATTTGATTTAAATGATGACACTTTGATAATCCAATATATTTATAAGCTTTTTGTTGTAATGATGATGTATGTAAAAGCTTGTTTAATTAACATTGATTATCCTTCTAAATAAAGTTAAATATATTAAATATGTATATATTATATGCAAAACTTAAAAATGTATTGATGAGTGTATACCTCAAAAAATATGCCAATATGATAGTAATTAGATCCCAAATTTATGTATACCATTATAAAAGTCTTAATATAGGAAATCTACAGGTAAGTGATTTGTATTTTTTGAAAATCATTTGAATTTACTATCAAAATTTAAAGATGAAAATATGATAATAAGAAATTTTATTATATTAAACTCATTCTTTTATTTAATATGAGGATAAGCTTTCTAATGTCCCAAGCAAAATGATTAAGTTTGGAGTCATTAGTGAAGAAAATAGGAAAAGGGAGAGCTCAAAGAGAGGGAAAGGAAGCTTTGGAGTTTTGGCTTGTTTCTTATAGAGATTCAAAGAAATTAGAGTGAAAGAAGAAGAGCTCTAGGAAAAAGAAAATATTCTTGATTTTGCATTACTAGAAGCGTATTTTAATGTGAGATCTCACTCAATTTTTTCTTCTTAAGGCATATATTCTCTACTTGAGATGTGGAGAAAGTCGATCTTGTGAACTTTTATTGGTGTTATCGATGAGAGGATGAAGCTGTTTTTTGACGACTACAATCATACAAGACGATCATCCAAATCATCTTGTACGACCTTCATAATGGGAGTTAGAGAATAACCTTTGATTAAGTATGAATAGATGAACTACTACTATGCATAATACTATGACAAGCTAATTAGACTAGTGTAATGAATTCGTAGAATGCATAACAAAGATCATCTATCTGTCCAAGAATCTATTATAGATCATACAATATGAAATGAAGATCAAACTATTATAATGAGTTCATGGAATACTTAACAGAGATTATTTAATTGATCTCTTATCTAATCACATACTATTTGTTATGAATTGTAAAGTATTAAATAAAAATTAGACTAATGCAATGACTTAATGGAATGCTTAATAAAGATTGCTTCTTTGATCCTTTGTTTGACTAGTTTATGTCATAGATTATATTGTACAATAATGAGGATTTAACTATACAATATGAAGTTAGAAATAAGAAAGTGAGCAATTTGTTAGGGATGATTTGGAGTAATTTTTTTAAGTGTTTTTTATAAGATGAAAATAAAAAAATAGAGAAAAAATAAGACAAAAGGAATGATCATGAAAGAACTTTTCAGAGTTATTAGTCAACAAACTAAATAACTATGATGTAAGTGGATTGTTAAATTTTTTTATTGTTATTATGGAATGCATGATAATATGAGTATTTACATTGCATAACATTATTTGCATATATTCTAATCTCATTATGACACTTTATTATTATTGATGTCTGTGTAAGTGTGTATGACTTATATATGTAAATATAAGAAGCTATAAATCATAACATATGATAAGATGAAAAAAATAAATAAAAAAAGAAAAGACTGGTATTTCTTGATGATTTAACAAATCATATAAAAGAAAGTAAGTTGTAAAAGATCATTTTTCTCTACAATCTTATCTAGCAAACCTAATAGATGAGATATACTCAACATCTTGTGTCATGGGCACTCAGAGCTGGGGTCACGACATGTCAAAGACTCTGTCTCCATTAGCACAGGATGTTGGCAATAGAGGTTATTAATTACATGGTGATTAGATGTACTTCAAACCCAAGTATTGTTGGCAATTAGAAATGTGACCATAATATATTAGAGGCATCATCCTTGTAAATATAAACTTTTAGCAATAATGGATGGAAGCTATATAATGATGAGATATAAAATAAGATCCTCTAAGAGCAGGGATAGAGATAATAGAAGAAAATTTGATTCAAACAAGAATAAACATGAAAAGATGGAAAAGAAATAAAGAAATACTAAAATAAATTGAATATGAAAAGAAATAAAAGCATGACATACTACAACCAATATATGATGTTAGTACCATATGAACGATTATGCATTTTTATTTATAAATTATCATGCATTACTTTATTTATTACTCTACTTTATTTATAAGTTACATTATTACACTTTTATATTATTTTATCATACATAGATAATACAATTTGCCTACATATCCTATTTATTCTCTACTTATACTATAAGTTATGATGCTAACCCACACAAAATTGGGTGATCTTAGATGATAATTCAATACCTTATGACGAGAGTATGTTATATCTATGAGTATGAGAGAGAATCTTATTATGTGGTGACAATTTTTACTTTATTTACAAATGTTGTATTGTCATTTGGTTTTTACATTTTTCATAATTTGTGATAACTATATATTGTGTGATGTTATTTCTTTTAATTGTATTAAACTTTATATTTTTGTCACACTTGCTCATTTTTTAGTATCCTTATTGTTATGTCCTTGCCTTTAGTTTTGCCTTATATTTGTACATTTTTTATGGATTTTATAAAATTTTACTAGAATATATTGGGTTGGGCTTGATAATATATTTTGCATGTTATATTATAAGTACTTTATATGATAAAATATTAAGTATAATAAATATGTTCTACAAAATTTGAGTTAGAACTATTTATTAATGATAATATGTTTTACATATTATATTATAAGTACTTAATATGATAAGATATTAAGTATAATAAATATTTTTTATAAATTTAATTTAAATGACACCCAGTTTGATGATTTGATATATTTAAGAGTTGTTTGATATAAAGATGATATATTTTACATATTATATTATGAATATTTGATACAATAAGATTTTAAGCATAATAAATATTTTATATAAAATTTAATTTAAATGACAACATCCACTTTGACGATTATATATAATCAAGAATTGTTTGTTGTAATGATGATATGTTTTTGCATGTTATATTATAAGTACTTGATATGATAAGATATTAAGCTTAATAAATATTTTTTATATAATATTATTTAAGTGATGACCCCCATTTAACAATTCGATGTATGTAGGAGTTGTTATAATGATGATATATTTTGTGTAGTATATTATAAGTACTTAATACAATAAGATATAAATCAAAATGAATTTTTCAAAAAAATTTAATATAAATGATGACACATACTTTGATAATTCAAAATATTTAGGATTTGTTTGCTAAAATGATGATATATTTTACATGTTATATCTTGATCTTTAACAAAAGTAATTATATACAATTTTACATACTTTCTTTGTTTCATATGAGATATTATTTCTTCAAACATGTCTTTTTGATTATTTTACTCATTTGTACCATGAGATAAGCAATGTGAATAACTAAAAGTGGTAAATGTGTAATGAGTAAGATCAAATTAATAAAAAAATTGGCATTATGGCTACTTAAAAAAATATCTTTATATGATAATGACATGAGTTCCTTATTTGTTACACACACCATGATAGAAGTATTCAATATTGATCACAATATTTTTTTTATAAGTACAAGTAGATTGATTTCTATTAGCAGATGGTGGCCTAAAAGTATTATGAGTTGTGATTGAGAGAATGAGATGATGTGTAACGTTTCTAAAACTATTTTATATGAGAAAGACAAAACATGAAAAAAATAAGGTCAAATAGAAATGATACATAATTAAAAAGATATAATATGTTGTATTATAAATTGTGACATAGAATTATACTCTCAATAATATAATATGGTATAATAGTTAAACAAAAAATTGATAAACCTGTAATCTCAGAATCGAATAGTATCAAATTAGTTTCATAAGTTAATGGTGCAAAATTTAGTTGAAAATTACTTTTAAAAATACTTACAATTAAATTTTTTTTATTATTTTCATCCACTTTCATCATAGTCTTTGTCAATAGCCACTGTCATCACCTGAGCTAACCTGCATGCCAGAATGATCTGAATTGACTTGGGAACATCATTGGTCTACTAGACTCACGTGGACCCATAATCGACTTTGACCTATGTCAAATAGTGCCAACCCAAAAATCGAGCCGATAGCTCTGCCAACACCGCTCAACTAGTTGTTTTGTCGCTGATCATTTTGTTGCTCGTCGTTATCGTCATCCGAAATGCAAACTAGTTTAAGAACTATTTAACGTCAATTAATTTTACAATTTTTTCTTACTTTTGTTTTTTTACTTTTTAAAAAATTATTAAAGAACCTTTGAGGTTCATATAAGTAAAGGTGTTCACCATGTTAAAGATGAATAATTTTGGAATGAATTTTTTTATTTGTATGCTTTCATCTTTGTGAACCAAAAAGTATGTACCAACTCTAGTTAAAGAGATTTCAATTTCCCTTGTGAGAGATAAGGATCGAAGGTGAGACATTCCACTTAGAAAGCTGACAACTAAACTCTTGTGAGAGATAGAGATCAAATGTGAGAGACCTTCCATAATGAGAGCTAGTAACCAAATAAATTCCTGCTTCTGTCAACAACTATAATTCTTCATCTACCCTTTCGCTTTCTTAATATAATCACCAAAACACCACCATTCTTAATAAGGTTTCAAATCTTAGTTTACTATCTTATTACTCTTTTAAGCTAAGCTTCTTCACTAACCCAAACTACTACCTCATTGCTCCTTTTATCTTCAATGTTTCATATGCCAATGCCTATGGAACTACAATACATTATTACCAAAAAAGTGTTCTTTTAGTAATTTTTATTTTCTAGATAGTAATATAAAGTTAGAATTATTCTTTCTTCTATTAAAGTACTCCACATAAAATTTATCATAATTTTTTTTTTATATATGTAAAATTGGATATGACAAAAACTGTTTTGTAGGACTCTATACTTGATGTTTAATGTGTTGGCATCTACTCCACTTAATAATCAACTTTATAATTTTGGACGTTAATATTTGAATAATTTTAAAATATCTACAAGTCATCTAACCTTAATTAGTACATAATATCATTTCATATTTCTTAATACTTTATAAAGCATCTTTAAGGTTATAGATTTTAAATTAGATTCTAATAGAAGTCTAAATCTATTCTACATCATCTTTAGTATCAAAGCATAGATTTTTTACTAAAAAATTTTTCTTTTATTTAATGTATTCAACTTTTGTATTAGATAATATAATTTTTTACTACATTTTTTTAGTATATCTATTAAAGAACTTCTAACTTGTTTTGGATAAATTTTGTCTTAGGATGTGATACAAAAGTAATGATATGACTCCCCATCATCTTTCTTAAGAACTATTTATTCTATATAGAAGGTGATTTAGTAGTAGCGAGACCCTAATCACTTACCATTTTCCCAGAAGCACATCTAATCTATACTTTAGTGGTTTATAGCTTTGATTGTTTTGATTTCATAATTTTTAAAAAATTATAAAAGAAGATATCCTATGTTATTTTCCTTCTTTGATATCCTTCTATGTAACAAATCTTTTTATGACCACAAGATCTAATAGATCTTATCAATTGACAAATCAAAGTCAAGAATCAATCCAAAACTAAAGATAATTTAAATCAAGATCCTATGTTAGAAATATCAAAATCAACAGCCCAACTCACACAAATAGTTAAACAATCCTCATAAACTAATAACATGAACTAAATCCTAGAAGAGAAATATATTATAGGAGATGAAGTGCTACACTTAATGATTTAGAAGAAAAAAATCCTAAGAGACGTAAGAACCATAAAAATATGATGATTCTTTTGATGAATCTGATCAAAATATTTACTAGAGAAATCATGATTATAGAAAAATAATAAATCTTCAAATGAGTCAGACCAAAATGATAATTTAAATATGTCTAATAAGAAGAAAAGACCTAAGATGTTAAGAGAAAACATATCCCTAATGTGAACTAGATGCCCTAACTTTTGATAGTAGTTACAATCCTAAGGATTATATCGACTAAAAGACTAGTATAGATAATTACTTTGATTGACACCAAATGAGTGAGTGAAGAAAGTCGATTTATTAAGACTAAATTCGTCAGTACTGCCCATAGGTTCCTTAGAAACTTAAAGCAATAATATGTTAATAATGATGAAAAGGTATCCCAAGCTTGGAGAAACATTAAGGTTATGTTCTACAATAAGTTTATTACAATAACCTATAATGTCAAAATGTTAAATAAATGATAGGTTTTTCCAATATGATAAATCTATTAAGAAGTATATTAGTAAGTTTGAGGATATAAACTTAGAACAAAATAAATGAGCTTGAGCATATAATATTTTCTTATTTTAAGTAGGTTTAAAGGAATATAAATAGGTTGAGCTTAACTTGACAAATGTTACTAGTCTAGAGAAACCATGTTGCATAGTTAGAAATATGAAAAAAAGTAGAATTTCATATTTTAAGAGAAATGATGAGCTAGAGCCTCTAAAGGCCCACATCATAATTTCTTAATCCACTCATACTTGCACTTTGTTTATCCCATCAATCATAATTTTTAAAGCTCTTAAATCTACATTATTATTCACTTCTTCACACCCTTCTTCAAGCCAACCCACCCAATCTAGAATAGCCTATTTTTAGTATCATGAAAAGAGACATGCAATTACTAACTATCTAAAGAGATTTATGATTATGAACCTAAAAAATATTAATAAATAAGAAGAATTAGAATAAGAAAAAAACATAATCCCTTATAAGAAAGTTGAGCTATAATTAAAAATCATGAAAATTTTCATAGCTATATACACCATTACAACCCCACAACTATAATACAACAAGATTGACACCAATATCTTTAACACAACATAAAAATTAAGAAACAATTATATAAGATGATCATAGATAATGGTAGTTATATCAGTGTAATATTCTTTAAGATTGTTAAGCGAATAGAAGCTTCTTTATTGAAACACCTAAACCCCTACTCTGTGTTATGGATAGATAAAACTTTTTTATTTATTAAGTAATGATGTTATGTACCCAAAAAATTAGGTAGGTATAGTGACGATGTTTTATGTGACTTTGGAAGATCATAGCTTTTCGATAGGGATGCAGCTTTGAATGGTAAGACTAACATATGTTCTTTTATTTATTAAAGAAAAATCATTACATTACACCATACCCCACTTCATGAAAATCTCAATCATTTAAGTCTACCAAATCTATAGAAAATTCTAACCCCATGAATAAAAAAGAGAAAGATAAAAAATTTAAACTTGATAATACTACCTTAAGTTAGGAAGACTAACCAAAGAGACTTTGTTTGATTTCTTATAATTAAAGAGTTAGTCACCACCTTACTAGACCTATCACTTATTATACAGGCTCATGATAATAAGTCAATATCTCTTATTGATCTTATTTCCTTACTAATGGACTTTCAAACTTTTGTCTCTACTCATATCTCTTTATTATCTAAAGTAATATCAAAAAAACTAATCTAAATAAAAAAAGTTATAATAAACAAATAGATGCTCAAAAAAGGTTAAAAAATTTTATGAATGAGATTATATTAAAATCAGATAGAATAATTTTCTTCTAGAGCTTACTATAAATTATAAGTACGTGAAGCTAAACTATTTAGGATTATCCAAACCAAGAACTAAAATGTATATATTGAATTTAAGATTATAGGATTAGTATTTAATATTAAGTATTTAATTTAACACATGGCACTACATCTAATATCTAGTGAGTTATTTGAGCCCAATTCTCTCATGTTAAGTGAACATGTTCCTCTCATTGCATTAGCCTTGAGAGTTAAGAAAATATGGAGGACATTTTAAATCATGAAACAATTCTAATTGAAGATTATAAACTTTAAAAATTTTTAATTTGTTGGAAGGGCAAGCCTCTCATTAAAAACTCCATGCTTTCTTATGATGACATCAGGCTTACCTATCCTTGATACCACCAAGCCAAACTCTCTCACAATTAAGGACAATGATGTAAAAGTATCTAACATTAACTCACAAACACATATCTATTCATGTCACACAAGTTTCATAAATTCATCGATGCATAATTTTGGTTAGAAATTGCTTCAAAATGCTTAAATTTGAATTTCTTGTTGTTTTCGCTATTGTCTGTCATCGTCATCACCACTACCACTGCCATTAGTAATTGTTATCTTCACTCGAACTAACCTGTGTGCCCTTGTGACCTAAATTGACTTGGGAACTTGGCTGATATGTGCCACTCATGCTAACCTGTTACATACAAGACCCGCTTAATCCACATCAACCTGCATCAACTTGCGCCAACCCATCCAATCCCCGTTGACCTGTGTAGTTTTAGCTAGCCCATGCCAACCCAAAAATTTGACTGTTAGCTCTGCCCAAGCCGCTCGCACTGCAATTTAGTCGTTCGCCATTACCAATGCCCAAAATGTACGACCAATTTGGAATCTACTTAATGTCAATTAATTTTGTAATTTTTTTAATTTTTTTAAAAATTTACTAGTGAGCCTTTGAGGTCCCTATAAATAAATATATTCACTATATTGAAGATTAATAATTTTAGAATAAAATTTTCTTTTGTTTATGTACTTTTATTTTTTTATGGATAAAGAGTATATGCCTAACTTTAATTTGAGAGAATCCAACTTCTCCTATGAGAGACAAGGATCTAAGATAAAAGACCTTCCATCAAAAGAGTAACCAGCAAAACCTTTCTGAAAGATAAGGATCAAAAGTGAGATACCTTCCACCAAGAGAGCCAGCAATCAAACAAATTCTCACTTTCACGAACACTTGTAAATCTTCACTTACTCTTTCACTATCTTGATCTAATCCCCAAAGCATCACCCTCCTTAATAAGGCTCTAAATCCCAACCTACTATCTTATTATCCTTTTAAGCCAAGCTTTCTCACTAACTCAAACCATCACCTCATCTCCATTTTCTATCTTTGGGGTTCTACACATCAAAGTTGAAAGAATTATAAGACATCAACATAAAAAAGTATGTTCTTTCAATAATTTTTATTTTTTAGATAGTAATCTAAAATTAGAGTTATTCTTTCTTACATCAAAATACTCTACATAGAGTTCGTATTAAATTTTTTATTTTACGTGTAAAATTGGATGTGATAAAAATTGTTTTATAGGACTCTATGCTTAATACTTAAAGTATTATTAACTACTCCATTTAATAATTTATACTACAATTTTAGACACCAATATTTAAACAATTCTAAAATATCACACATGTTACTTAACCCTAATTAGTGCATAATATTTTTTCACATTACTTAATACCATATTGAGTATTTTCAATATTATAAGTTATAAATTAGTCTTTAATAGAAGTCTAAATCTATCATGCATCAGAGATAGGAGTATTAAGCGATTACCTATGGGAAATGACAAAGGTGTCTCTAAACAAGGTGTGATTCTTGTACAAAGGCTATCAAATGAAGGGGCAAGGGGATGATTTGCTCCACATTTTTTTTCAAAAAAGAGAATGATTTTTATATTGTTTCTTAGCTTTGAAGGTATCAAAATATGTTCTAATAAATGATAATAATATTCCTTCTTAGTTGATATGAGATAAGTAAGACAAGATGACACCTTGACATCTAAACATAAATAAAATAAAAAAGATAATAAATGAAATATAGAATAGATTAATATTAGTTATTCTATTGTATAACACATATATTATGTATACCTACTTTTATTGTTCAAATATTTTTGCACTCCATCTTATAATATGTATATGATATAACTTCTTTATATAATATGTCGATATAAATGATATGAAAACTTAGATTGAAATAACTTATGCTAAGTGAAGATAAATTAAAACTTTAATGACATGATTTTTTGCTTAGTATTATTATTAATGACATAATTACTTATTGACTCTGCATTGGATTCACCCTTGATTATTAACATTTTTTAGTTCAACACTCTAAAAATACCAACAAACACCAAGGCTATGAATAAGTGTAAAAGAATAAAATAATAAGTGTCGATATACTTTTGTAAATTACCTTTATTATTTACACAATAAAGTTGGTGATTTAGATCGTTTTATGTTTAGTGATAACAAGTAATAAGTCATGGTGATAAAAAAATTTAATGCCAAAACTAGGGTTGTCACATTTGTATATATTACAAATATTTTATAATGTGAGAGTTTAATAGTATATTTCTTCAGTCTTTCTTTGTTATTTAGTCTATTTTATATCCTTATATTTTTCATAATAAATTTTTTTGCCACTTTTTGTGAATGTAGCATAAACTTTTGGATGGGTCATATAAATCATTTTGCTTTTACATATATGTGATTATTTTTCTTCTTGATTACTTAATAATACTCTTGTATGTTAAGCCCTAATCTTAATAACTTATGCATACATTGTTACTATATTAATAATGAGAGTACCTATAACAGTATATTCATTAATATAACAAAATTTGAATATCTTTGTCAAGATAACAAAGTGGCACTTTTAAGTTTAACTTATACGATAATGAAAATATTTAAACTAGATCTGTGTTGATATAAGAACAACTAATGGGTTGTATGTAAGATAAAATCAAGGATTAATAATGATTTAATTCGTTGAGCTAAGCAAGATCTAAATGTTGTAATCTATCTTTGAGTTGGAGACTACAAGAAGGTTCTAGAGTAAGGTTAGGACATTGGCGTGTATCCCTGAGGAAGGACTTCTCGAGGACGAAGGCATCGGAAAGGGAAGTGAGAACAGAGGTGCCGTTGAGGAAGATGGAGCTCCTGCAGGATGCAGATGTGGTACGAATGCAACAGAAATTTAGGACTGCCGTGAAGGGCTTTTTGTTGTTGCGACTTTGAGTAGGATCGGTGAGGAGAGTCAGCTCGGGAGAAAACATGAGAGTAAAAAGGGATTACTTTTGGTTTTCGCAGCAGGAAGAAGCAACGGCAGAAGGAGATCGATTGGTCTAGCCTAGAAAAAAAATAAGAGCTGGATGTTGCCTTGAAAGAATTTTCGATTGTTGCTGTGCTGGAATCGAAGCTGTAAGAGGAAGGATTAGCTCCTGAAAGATTAGCGTGGAGTGAGAAGAGTTGCTGCTATAGGGGTTTCTGTAGAGAAATAGCCAGTAATGATGGAGATAGGCTGCTTTGAGAAGAAAGCTTTCGTGCCCAGCTGCTATTTGAGCACAGGGGTTTTGAGGAAACAGTTGGATACTGCAGTGAAGAGGAGTCTTGGAATTTATTGGAGTGGATGTGAGACGGAAAAGAACTTCCAGCAAAGGGGGCCTGTGCGGAAGCAAGATACATATTTCCTTTTGGACATGTCGAAGCCCAACTTGATAATGTGCTTCTGGGCTTCCTATTTGGTAGCAAATTTCCTTTTTATTGAGTCTTAGCAAAATTGCATCAAAGTTGGGGTCAATTTAAGGGTAGTTTTGACACTTTCATGAAAATCTTGATTAGGCAAAAGTTGGGTGACCACTTATCTAAGTTTAGCATCTTTCTAGTGAATAGAATTATTTCAATTTGATGTAATTTGTATAATATTCTAGAATTATTAAAGGATTAAAAAAAGCTACTCCATGCAATCATTTTGAAAGCATAATTAAGATAATTAAGGATCGTGATCCTTGTTTAGTTTATCTTTTTAAAACTTGAGTCTAAACTTTTTCTTATTGAGAAGATGACTTTATGATTAGATTATATGAGATTGGATATTTAATCTTATTGTATTTAAATAAGTTTTTTTTTTACTAAATAGACTATTACTCTCGAAACATCCCAAGGTACAAAACTTAAGTAGAACATAGTTGTGGGTTTCTCATCCATTGTGAGATAGAATTTCAATTGTATTCTTTGACAAGATAAGTACAAGAGTGACAAGCCCTTCTCTTTTGATATCACTTAAGAAGATTTTATATTCTTCCTACTCTTGACTTACATCACTTATATTTTAACACCTATCTTCATCTTCTCTAACCATAATACAATTGAAAGAACCATAAATTATCAAGACCGTAAGTTTTTTAATATATGGCCCATCATCTCACCTGCATTGTAACGAATCACAATCTTGTTCTTGTCCAACATTGGAGTCTTTCCTTTAGAGTTCATTCTTGTCAACTCAAGTTCGAAGATGTCTCACTATCCATGTATGAAACTATGAATATTGTTTCTCGAGTTTAAATTACCCATTCCAAAGTTATTGCATGTCATTTTTCTCTCATAAGTGCGCCAAAACACTCGGTTGCTTTCATTATTGAAGCAAGGCTGTGGTTTTGGGGATCTTTTCTCATTGTGTATTCACCTGAAAGGCTAGTTTGGCTTGCTCTAGTTTCAGAAGAATAGCAATTTAGGGCTTTAGGTAATGAGTTAAACTAACGGTTTGCCCTTATTTCAGTTGCCTATCTAGGTGTCTAGCGGTAGCAGAGAGCCAAATCTAGTTGCTGTTTCTTTGGGACAGATATTCCCCTCTTCAAGAGCTTCAACTGCAAGAAGAAGTAATCGAATTTTTCTCAATTTTTTTAATAAAAAATGAGACAAAAATCCACTCTTTTCTCCTATGAACTTTCTCTTTCCAAGGCCTCAAGGGTGGGTTACTAGTTTTTGCACAGATGTCAATGAGTGAAAATTTCTCCAAGCTTTTTGATCCCGTGATCCTAATTGTGCCAATGGCGTTGATCGCACCTTGCGTGGTTTGATAGAGAAGGATCGTCTCTGCCACCAATTCTAATGATTTAAAAAGTTGAAACAAAAATAATTTAAAATTTTACTTCCATGTTCTTTTATTCATCACAACCATACATCTTTTGCGAACCCTGAAAAGATGGAATAAGAATCAAATTCAGAATCTTGGAAGAGCTTTTCTTGGCCAACAGTTTCTTTTTTTTTTTTTTTTTTGGCCAGAGAGAAGAGTAGAAACGATTTTTCCATCATATTGCCTGCCAAAGAATCACAACCAATCTGCGTTTGCTTGTTCTTCAATTAATACGAATACAACTAAAATAAGGAGCAAAATGCCGATGACAATGGAAACAATCAGATCTACAAATGGAATCAATCTTATGCATGCCAAAGTATAACTTCATCCAATAAGGTCGAAGGAGCAGTTAGCCCTAGAGCAGATCCCTCCTGGTGGCGTAACCGTACCTGGCTCGCCGCGCATTCTCCCGCCGCTTTTTGTAGACGAATGCCCCCAACCCCACAAGACCCGCACCGATCACCACTCCGATGGAGACTGCAGCCTTCTTCCCGCCACTCATCCCCCCACCGGCATCTCCACCGCCGATCTCCCTCTCAGAGGGCTTCAGATCGCTGAGATCCTCATCCTGGATGTCAGAGTTTGCGGGGTTGGGACCAGGAGACGATGCTGGCTCAGATGCGGGGGAGGGAGGATGCTGTGGTGATAGATCCGGCGATGGAGAAGTGGATGGAGAAGAGGAGGAAGGAGGAGATGACACTGGAATGGACTGAATCAGCGGCGAATCGGCACCGCCGGAAAAGGGCGAGGGTGATGGGGAAGGACCTGGAGAGGTGTGATCCTCGACTGTTGGACGAGCGAAGAGCACCAGAAGAGCGAGCAGCAATGCCGGCAATGTGGGGAACGAAGCAGCCATGGATGGGATCTGGTGGACACCAGAATCAGAGCAAAAGAGGACTAGCATAAGGCAGGCGTAAACGATGAAAATGGCTATAAAAAATTGTCCTTGTATATATAGGTCAGTAAGTCAGATTATTTTCAAAATAAAATTAATTCCTTTTAAATTGAATATTAATAATTATATTAGCTTATATATATATATATATATATATATATATATATATATATATATATATATATGTTAATTAAAGGATGCTAATTTATTTTCAATATGTATAAATTTTAAGTATTGAAATAAAAAACATCTTAAGTTATTAATATTTTTAATTATACCTTTATTTCAAATGTAATATTTTGAAGACGAATTTTAGGCCAACAAATTTGCTCAAAAAACCCAATCGACTTAATCCAGGCTTTAAATTTATTCAATAATAGTTAAAGTTTAAAAAAAATCTAGAAAGACCATAATACCTTTTATGGTTCATGCCTTTAATATATTCTCCCAACCCCTTCCTACATGGTAACTTTGCAGCCAACATTTTGAATTGGGCCTGACATAGGAATTGGTCAGTGAAGCTAAATTGGTTTGGGCTTAGTTACACCTTGATTTATGTATGATACGAGATAAAACGGCATGGAGTGTACTTAGAAACACTATTTATTTTATTTACTTTTATTATAATCATTTTTTTCATTTTTTGGGGATTGTCTTGTAGTGTTGTCCTTCAAGGACATATCATCTTAATCTATTTGAATTGCTCCTATTTGGGGCTTGAAAATGGTGGAGCAATAGATAAATAAATCATAGTCATCTTTATTTTTCTTTCAAGTTTTTGTTGTACTTTGAACATGCAATAAATTAGCTTATTATTGATCTTCATCCAAACATGGATAGATCTTCTTGACAGTTGATCAAAAATTTTTCATGTAAATTAAAGAGGAGATCCCTTGCCAAAAACTATTAAATTTGAGTTTTACAGATTTGGATTCTACTTGGTAACTTTTAGAGAGCATGAAAAACTACTCTTCTAATGGAAGAATGCTCTTCAAGTATATGTTTTTAACGTTTTTGGAAGAAAACATTTCTTGCTTGTCATATTGAGTGTATAAAAGAGTGCGATCATTCTTTTAAGTTTATATAATTGGCAAATGATTGACTTATTGTAATCTTAATTGTTATTGAATTGTCTAACATCTTGCTCTAATCACTTTGACATCAACAAAAACATCAAGATTGTGCTCATGTTTACCTTTTATTTTGTTATTGATAATCAACCTTTACTACAAAAGTGTAGTGGTTGGCTATAATAGCAATAGGATTGTTTAAATATAATTTGAAGATTTAATTATCAAGTAATGAATAAGGGTTTTTCTAACTATTACTCTGATTACAATGTATCTTTCAATCTATTAATACTTCAAAATATCATAAGTTGTTCTTTTTATTCTTTCATCCAAAATCTTATCAAATTATTAGTTTTTACAATTAAATTAATAATTTTCATTAACTTTTTAAAGTTCGTTTATTAGGTAATGATTGATGACTTAACAATGAGGTTTAGAGCAATTGAGCCAAAGCTTTTGGTGAAACACATTAACAAACAAAAGGAGGACTATCTAGATATATAGTTAACATTGCTGTCTTATTCTCGTGCATTAATTTGTAAATCACTATGACAATTATTTTTATCATACTTAGGCTAATACTCTGTCTCTTGCGTAAAAGGTGAAACTTTTAAACAATTATAATTAGGGGATCATACTCAATGGAAGAATAGATAGAGAGTTAGAGATGATGAGATTTGAGATTTGCAATTCTAAACTTGATATTATTATATTCTTGAGATAAACTTATAACATTCTTTACAAACATGTTATTGAACGAGCTTAAGGTCAAGTTGGGTTCAGCATTGTCTTTGTGTATTGTGTTGGATGTTTACGAGGTGTTTTTGAGTTTTCATCCCAAAAATATGAAATTTCTTGACATAAACTCTAAAACATCAAGTTCCAACACATCGTTCACAGCAAACAAAGCAAAGTTCATGTGTTTCACACACAAGCTTATTTTTCGTGGAGATAATTTATCTTTATTAGGCTACATTAGTGGCTATAACTCTGACCTAAAAGAAGAGAATCTTTTGCTTTCGCTTGCTTTGTACACGATAGCTCCCTGAATCCATTGATGCGGTGCTTAATTTAACAGATATTATTGGTGAATGACAGCTGGAGAGCTCGTGATCCTTGGGACGCGCGAT
The DNA here is from genome assembly GCA_023846275.1 of Vanilla planifolia. Lineage (NCBI taxonomy): Eukaryota > Viridiplantae > Streptophyta > Magnoliopsida > Asparagales > Orchidaceae > Vanilla > Vanilla planifolia. Next base: position 17,237,941 of record CM043866.1, on the reverse strand, counting down.
CGCTATCATACCTCCGGATAAGCTTCGTCAGTGCAGCCATTTCTAAGAACCCTTCTTCGGACCACCCAAATAATTTGGAATGCTTACGCCAACTTTTCTTAGGGTAGCTTCTCTCACATGGTTAACGCGGTTACACCACCGACTGCATTTCCCGTGTCCCTCTTTCCTTTTCATACTTTCGCGTTGCGCTGTTTTCCTGTAGCGATAATGACGTCAATTGGATTCATTACGTCAAGGTTCCGCACACGTGTCCTGGCTAATTCACCGAAACGCCCCCAGGCAACCGGAAACTTTTGCGTTCATCGCCACCGTCCGATCACGCAAGGACTCATTGGATGGTGTTCGTATAGCTGTACTGTTATGGGCAATAATTAATGGAGCGATTCGGGGGCAGAAATGTTAAAAGAAACAAGCCTTATCCAAAACTCTCGGATTCGACCTATAAATGTCCGCCACAGCTTAAAGAGCATCGAGAGTGAAATTGTAGTGCTTCGGGGGGGGGTTATTTGCAAGATGTCGGGGAGGAAGGCCGCTTACCGTTTCTTCGTTCCGCCGGAATCGGAAGAGAACGCATGCAGCGGAGACGACCTGGACGAATCCGACGTTTGGGGCTTCGCATCCGACTCCTGGTCCTCGGATCACTCGAAGCAGGTCCTGGCCGTGCCATCCTTCAGAAAGAAGACGGAGATCGGCTCCGGCGGCATGGCCGCCGCTTCTCTTCCGGTGAACATACCGGAGTGGTCGAAGATTCTCAAGGTTCAGGACTCGGACGTCGCTAACTCGGTGAACGCGCACATGGACGGCGGCGATGACGATGACGAGGGAACCGGGCCGGTGATCCCACCGCACGAGCTTTTATGGAGGAGCCGAGGGGCGTCCTTCTCCGTGCACGAGGGCATCGGACGGACATTGAAGGGACGTGATCTCAGCCGCGTTCGAGACGCCGTTTGGCAGAGAACCGGATTCGAGGACTAATTTCCCCCTCCGCCGTCTCCGTCGCTGATCCTCCTCCGATGTCTGTACCGTTATTTTCCCACTTTTTTTGTGTGTTTCGTGGCTTAATTGCCCAATGTTGTGGGTGTTGGAGAGACATTTTGGAGTCTGTAGGTGCCGTTGGTCTCCCAGCCAGTTGCCTGAGCAGTGGAAATTTCTGTCATCGCGCGTAATTCAGTAAATTACCCTTAAAAGGCCAAACATTCCAATGTGCAAATTTTGATTAATTGGGGGGTGGTTATGAAATTTTTCGTTGTCCGTATGGAACTTGTAGCAAAAATACAGCGACTTCTAAACCAGAAAAACAAAGGAAGAAATAACGGATACGGGTTTGTTTGATATGAACGTTGGGTTTGACAGACGTTTTCAAGGAGTTTTTAAAAAATACGCTACCGTGGAAGAAGATAGTTTTTTCGCAGAAAATGACTTTGATGAAAGAAATAAATTTTCATGATGGGGAATACTTTTTTGACATTATATAATTTATTATTTATTATTGTGGTAAAGATTTAAAAAAAAATTAAAAAGATTTCCTTTCAAAACTTGTTACATAAAGAAAAACAAATCATTGATACCGAAAAATGTCATATATTTCTGACCTATTGTGAAGCCATTTGTTGTTGGAAAGTTACATTTACCGATATAAATGGTTGTATTATCATAATAATATAATAATAATAAATTATAATCTTTAAATGTTTATTGTCAAAATCTTGTTTATCAAAAAATTACTTTTTATGTGGGAAATAGAAATTTTAATTGGAATTTTATTATATAAATTTTAAATTTTTATGGGATTTTTTTTGAATTTATCTATGCTTGTTGTGGAAAGCAGAAAAAATGAGATTTATTTAGCATGTTTGTAAACAGATTATTATAAAACATTTATTACTATATCCATAATAGTACATTAAATATTATAATAATATATTTTTCATCAATAACATGAAAATTATACAATACTGTTCAAATCACCATTTGTTTTAAAAGTGAAAATGCGTACGGTAAAACATTGACTTAATAGACCTTAAATATTTTTTTTACAATATTAAAAATTTATTTTTTGATCATTTCTGCAACAAACAAAAGGGTGTCCATTTTATTCAGTAATTTAAAATGTGTAGTGAAAAAATATATTTTTTTTAATTATTTATTAGAAAATATTTATCAGGATCAGGAATACAGTTGGTGTGAATAAATTATTTTTATTTAAAGAAGTGTTTGGCTACAGGCTTGAAATGAAAGGTAGTATGTCATCGTAGTTCAATAAAATAGATCATGAAGTAAAAAATAACACACATGCGAGCGTTACTTGATGTGGCATCAACTAATGTGCTCCTTATGATAAGCTGATTGATTAGTACTTCACGAAACCTTCCTGGTGCTGTAGCTTTCATGGGTCAAGAGAGATGCAACGATCAAACTCATGGAAAGAACAAGTTTTCTTCTTTTCGTCTGCAGATCGGTAGTTGCAGGTTTTGATGCAAAGGTAAAGAATATTATTGACTAGGCAAGCAGGAATTTGTTGAACTATAAACTCTTCTTTAAGTTCTCAGCTTGTTTACATCGAAATGTTTGCTTTATACGTCCTTTTCTTTTCGTGGGTAACTTGGTTACTCAACCAAGCACGCATCAAAGTATATATATCCCATTAATGTCTCAAATGCGTCGTGTAGAGGTTCAGGAAAGGCCCGAGAAACTGCCCATAGATCATTTTTCCTCTTCTTTCGCAGTCTAGAAACATAGACTGAAGATTTTTTAAATGGTTTATGTGAAACAGATCTTCTTTCTTTGTTTATTTGTCTTGGATATGAGCAATATCTGCTCTCATATAATATTCTTTGCATGAAGGGTTGCTGCAGTGGAAAGTTTGAACTAACCATGCAGTGCATAACTTTTTCCCATCCAACGCACCCAACTTTTGGTGGAGATAAGATGAAAGCCCAAATTTTGCTTAAGGTTTGCTATAAACAAATGCCACTCGGAGATGTTTAGCTTATCTTTAACCCTAGCTATCATCAAAATAATACATTAGGCAGTCACAGCAGTCCACTTTGGCTTACCAAATCGTCAATCAGTAAAAACGATGATGCGTTATCGACAAGGATTTAATTATTGAGGTGTATACATTAAAAGTTGTTTATATCCTTGCGAGATGCTCTCGGTAAATCATTAAACTCCTCAGATATTTCAAAAATAATAAATGTGTTTAAACTAACGAACAAAATTATAAAATCAACGAAAAAACTGTGATGCTCACTAATATGTTTTGGATTATGAACAAGTGTAAATTTGAATTGAAGTGTATGAACTCAAAATTAATGTATTGGTTCAAACAACTTCCATTACCAAACAGGAATTGATGATTTAAACAACCACCATTTTTTAAAGTTTGAATTAAATCATACTCATCTTCCCATTAGCATGACCTGCTAAGAAACCCTTGTTTCTTCAATTTGAAGGACTTTGCTGCTTGAATCATGAATGTTTGCACTCCGCCAAATTATATCATAGCTTCTTATCATTTCTTCAAGGTATGCGATTGTTACCACTTGATCATGGCTTTGGAAAGTAGGTGAACTCTCTACAATTGTTATTGCATAGATCCAAACCAACCCATTACTCCATCGCATGTTGTTGGTCCTTGTAGCCCAACCTTTGTTCTAAAATGCATGATAGACTCGTTGTGTTCATCTTCACATAGAATCACACTAGCCAGCTACTACATTAAATGCATATGTTCAAAGCTCCCTTCAGCTAGAAAAGCACCAATGCCACCAATTCTCGTCAATCGAGTTTGTCATCAATGTGTATTTTAGGTTTTTCTAGTCTTCTATGTTTATCTTTCCATAGATCCATAGCAATGTACTCGCTCGACGACACATTACCATTTGGTGGTCATAAAGTCATTGCCTCCATTGGTTAGACTAACAATATTACCTTCTAGTTACCTTATTGCCCATACTTTATTGCTACCACAATAATATCCTCCAATTTGTCACCTTTCTACTATTTATTTAGTACACATTGGAGTTTTATCTTATCACTTTCTTGTACTCCCATGCACAATTCATCTTCTTTTCAGCCTCCATCATTACTCAAATAAATATGTGCATTAAAAAATCTCCAAATTTCATGTATGTCTATGTTGTAATTAGTTTCTATCATAGGTTATTAGATTTATTTATTTAGATTTGAAATAAATTATTCTTCTCTGATATCCTTCGCCTCTTATTTTCTTACAATAAAATATATGCACCTAAATTATTATATGATTCTTTATGTGCTAAATAATCATTATTATGCTAAGTTAAATAAGTAAGATAATTTTTTTTATTTTCTTTTTTTTAAATTATCTTATTGTATAATCTCTTTAATTATATAGTATGATAAGAACTTTTTGAATTATACAATATAACCTCAGACATCATACAATATCATCATCATTCTTATTTAATTGACTTGTATAATCTAGCTTTTGATCTTCTATTCTTCATTGGTTGTATAATATGATTATTGTATCATATAGTATGATCAATTTCTCTCATAGTCATAAGACTAACTTATCTGGAGTTACAATCATGCAATAAGTTAAACACTATTATACTGTAAGATTATAACAATTGCTAAACTTTAATTGACTTAACAATCATCAGATAGTACGACAAGGATTATCATACAATATCAACTAATTATAAAACTTATATATAATTCTTTATTGGACCCAATGATCTCCCCTATATTTGAAATGATTTAGGCTTATCATATATTACAAATAGAACAATCGCACTATACAAAATATTTCAAATAACAATATTCTTTTTGTTACCTTCTTGATTCTCTTCTCATTCAACTTCCAATCCACATTAAATTCCACCAAAGTATTGTTACAACCTTCATAACTTCTAACCTAAATAAATCTCTCTATTTTTAAGAGTGTAAGGATAAATTATCTTATATTACCTATTGAAAAGAAGATATTAGTTTTTATATGTTAATGCTTCTCTTAAGGTCAAAATGTATTTGGATCTTAATGATAACTTCATTATTAAAAATATTATGATAAGAATAATATTGGGACAAGTGACTAAAAAAAGATCTTTTGAGAAAAATAAAATCTACTTGAGCTTGAGTGAGGTGGCTTAATAAAGATAATATCTTAATATAATGAGATAAGATTATCACATAAATATTTTATTAATTTTAATATCAACGGTTAAATTTTTTTATATCATTCTCTAATAAAAATAAAAGACAAACTTTAATTATAATAAATATTACAAAAGTTAATAGTTGAATTAAAATCATGTATCTTGATTTACAATACTAAGAATCTCTCATTTACCACTCAAAGGAAATTCATTATTTTAGTTAGTATACACTTTCCTCAAATTTAGTTAGTTTAAAATCATAATTATCTCTTATTTATTTATTTATTTTATCAAATTGTGTGTAACCTTGTATGTCTAGTTGTATTATTAGTTTGTTTATCTAATCCATCTTATCAAATCCTTCAATTCTTTTAATTATAGCCTCTAGAAAAGTAATAAATTGGACCATTTGACCAATCAAATCAAAATCAACTAAACGAAAGCTCAAATGATAAAAATAGTGACAAAATCACAAAAACTTCTCACGCATCTTGATTTTTCACTAAAAGCACACATGAATGGACTCCTTTTTAATTCTTCAAGACCTTTTAAAAATATTTTATTCATAAATATATCTATCTTTAATATTTTAAGATGCTTAAATTTCTAATTTATTTTGGAATGAAAACAAAAAATCACCTCCATACAACCTGAATATACATAAAAATATTTATTTCACAGCACAAAATAGTAATAACATATAATTAAAGATTAATTTTACAAGCCACTTTCATAGCCTTACAAAAGAAATCATATTTCTTGTCATTATTATACATTTAATGACTAAAATAAAACCATAAAGTTTATTTTTTATTAAACAACATCATGTCTAATAAAAGTGAGCTTGATTACTTTATTTATCTTTCTAGCTCAGCGTTGATGATAATTATGATGACATCTATAGTCCAAATATTTGTTATGATTTATATTATACAATAATCCAAAAATTGCTTTATAATAATGCAATATAAACATATTTGACCCCTTCTTTCTTGTTTGCTCCATTATTTCAAGATTGCTTAACGATGTAAATTATTATCAGCTATTTGATACAATTTTGCTATTAGTATCAACTTAAAATTAGTTATAAGCTTTAATATTTTTTATAGTGAATATTGATTTAACTTTTTCATATCTTATTCCAATATGCCCATAACTTTTTTAAACACCCAAAACAGGAAATATATTATTAAAATTATATATATATATATATATATATATATATATGCTCGTTTGATATTTATATTTTAGTGATTTGGAGCTCATGATAATATAGTGTATAATTTTACATATTTATTAAAAAAAATTAGTGATAGGATAGGTTATCAATTTTTTGGTATTCATTCGTTCATTAATTTCAATTATAAAATACATGTTGTTCACCCCACAGTAAATTGTTATGCATAAATATATAACTAAAACTAGTGTCAAATGCGAAGCTTAATTTCTTAAAAGTTACTCAATAAAAAAATTAATTAATAATATTTGCAATATATTTCTCAAACAATGAACATGCTAAGTAATTTTTTATATACAATATTCTTACATATGATGTAAGATTTAATTTTATTAATAAGGTTGATGAGAATTTTGATTGACTCCTTACATGTCAATCATGATAAAGCAACATATAGGTTTGCCTCAATGAATAATGATTCAAGTATATAAAATTCAACATTGTTTAGGGGTCGACATTACACCATATCAATAACATTGCAAAACACAATCATGTTAAAACCTACTCTTTTCTCAATTGAAATGATAACTTCTTATTTTAAGCTTATTCTAATGAAATATAATGTAATAAAACCCACTTTCTTTGATGTATTTGATTAATATCTATTTGAATGTTGATTACGTTTTCTAAATTATTGACATCTAACTCTTGTGTTATTGTTTAAACCAAAAGATGGATCAAAGTTGGACAACATCATTATTAGGGAATTAATTTTAAAGTACAAGTTCATAAGGTGGTGGTCCATTTAGGATTAGGTTTAATTATTAAAAAAACTCCTCTCATATGTAATCATTGATTATACTAAACTAACAATGAAAGTTTTTGAAAATAAGATCTCGAAAAGTGACCTTGGTAGACATGATTGAGAAATGACTTCAATTATCGAAGCTCAAATGTTTTTAGATACCTTGCTTGATCAAGAAAGTTTAGCTCCAATCAGAAAACTAATTTTCAGTTGACACATGTCATTCATCTGAAGGTAAGAGAAACCTATGATTGAAATTAAAATAATAAATAAAGTCATCTTTATAAACATTTTATTCCTAATAACTATTCATCATTTTATATATTCTATGACGCTTTTTCATGACATTTAATATTCTATTTCAATATAAAGAAATACGAGCAATTGATGTATAAAATATAATTAGCTATTAAATATGATGCTAGCACAATATGATAGAATCACAATACATCATCAATAATATCTCAAGTGAAATACAATATTTAATGAGACATTTTAACTTCATAGAAATCATCAATAAGTATTAAGTTAAGTTCACTTATCTTTCAGCTTGTAATTATTCATGTATTTCTTCTGAATTAAAATTATTTTTTAAAACAATAATCTATCAATTATTCTACAACTTTTAACATCATATAAGTTTGCCAAATTTTATAAATCTTTATAAATTTTAAATTTATTGATTTTTTTTTGTTTACTAATCAAATCATTGATCTAAAGTATTGAATTGTTTGATTAGTGTGCACACATTAATATATGCAAAGTTCTTTTTTTTTAATTGGATATTTAATAGCCACTGCATGGTTGATTAATTATCTTATCACTAAGGGTATAACTCAAGTCAAATTGGATTGGTTCAAGACTAAATATGATACTAAATTAACATAATAGTTTTTCATATATACTAAACTCATACTTAACTAAAACCTGAAAGATCGACTTGACCCAAAAATTTTTGAGAACCACGATGTCAAGGGTTTGAATCCCTCCTCATTCCCATACACACACACACACATACACATACACATCCAAAACACTCCAAAATAACCTCTCTAGCCCCAAGAAAAAAAGAAAAAAATAATGAATTAAAATAAATTGTAACTTAATTTGCATACATATAATCTTCATATGATATCATACAAGTTACTCCAACATAATCAAGGTTTTGTAGTTATGTAACTGGTATTAAACGCCTTTCATCTCCTAGAATTATTATGAAAAATAATGAAATAATAAATTGCCTAGTGCACTTTTAGCAATACTATAAGTGGTTAGATCATTTGAGTTTTAGTTTTTTAGGTACTTATAAGAACATTAAATTAAAATTTCTCACAATCTTTTATATTTTTATATGCAAAATCACATATGGTTCTCATATTTTAAATTGTTATTTGAGACCATGACTACACACAATTTTACAATATTTAACACTATTTCAAAGGATATGAGGATAAATCTTGATCCTTTATCTAGCATTTTGATTCATAAATATGGAATAAAATAGTAACTTATTACTTAGTCCAAGTTTGATTTCTAAACTTTTAAATCGACCTAATTTCAACAAATGCGGGGCTTTATAAATTCAATGAAATTTTGAGTCAATTTTTTTATTCTTGAATTGTTTTTACTAAAAAGTTTGAGTTGAGTAGGGATTATCCCTCCAATCCTTTGAGCTATAACAAATTTGCAAATGAAAAAATGTTTAAGGAAATCCTCTAAACTCCAATTCACTAAATTAAGCATATCAATTTTGTTAAAATAAAATTTGAAGCTTCTAATTATTTTCCTTTAAGTTCATAAATTGAACTAAAATAAATTTAGATAATTTTTTTAAAAAAAAATCCTCTTTGGGAAATTCTTTTTCTTCTATTAATTTTAGCCACAACACCAACATCTCTCTCTCTCTCTTAGATCTCTTGTAGTTCTCGAGCAAAAGTTTTTTTTTCATCCAATCTCTTTTCTTCCTTTTCTCTCTCCCTTTCTCTTCTATTAGTTATCTTCTAATTTATCTTGTAATCAAATTATTAAACATCCAATATTATTTACATATATATATATATATATATATATATATATATATATATATATATATATATATATATATATATATATATATATATATATTCATGCACAAATATACACATATATGCATGTACACACTTTTACTTTTACATTTATATTCTTAAAATAGATTATAATTGCTTGTGTTGTCTCACTAAGTATTTTTAAAGACATTTTAATTTTTAAAATTTGAAAAAATATATTTTTTTATTTACATAGACACACACATATTTATATATATATTTATACATATATACATATACATACAAAATTCTAAAATAAACTCAAATTTCATTTAAACTATATTTGCTTGTGTTATCTCACCAAGTACTTTCAAAAACCATTTTAATTTTTAAAACCTAAAAGACTTCCATTTTTTTTTATCATACTTTAAAAACACAATAAGATATTTTACAAATAATTGACGATGCGTTTGACTTCTTAGGAAAGTAGAACATGCATATAACTAATTTGTTCCATTTTAGATGTAATAAAAACAATAACATAACCATTGAAAAATATATTTTTAAAGAGCAAACATGTTTGAATTTGACATGGAAGATTGCCATTAAGTGAACTTGTCTCATAGTAAATTTGTTGAGCAAGTTGTTCAAATGAAGGCAAAGGAATTTAAGATGCACCACTGTGCTAAAAGCAATAGCATGAAGAAAGATCCCAATTCATACTAACAAAAATAATAGAAAGAATCACATGTTGTACATACTATCTTCATGTATATTACATTTATGTTGTATTACTAAAGCAAACTTTGTCATATATGCCTATCTTTTGCTTGATATAAAAGCTCTTTCATGACACACTGTGCTCAAATTTATATTAGATTTTAAGAAACTATTCATTGAATGATAATGAAAAGGCAATGATCTATCATTAGTAGAAAGCCAAAAAAATAGAGGCATGCCAATGGTAAAAGGCAAATGCATTAATATGCTGAGTTTGAAAATGCAAAAAATAAACAAAAGTAAAGCAACTTATTAGACCACCCTTTTAGTTTACAACAAAATAGGTGAGGACCTTATGTGCTATGTATAGTTTGGATATTTAGATATAATAATATAACATTGGGAGATAAGTGAGTAGATAAAATACTAAAACAAATTTATCACAAGTCAAAATATTTTTAACAATAGGTTTTGTTAATAGATTAGTGGATATATCAAAAGAAAGAAACAAATCAATAGTTGGATCGAATATAGTTTATAACAACTTTTGTTGTTTCTAGATATAGATATATAAATAAAAACATAGTCAACTATCAATCCCATGAAAAAAGGCATAGTGGTTTTTATCAAGCAAGGCATCAAACAAGGGAAACCATTTTCTTCATTTTTTGTTTTTATTTTACTAAGCTAATATATATATATATATATATATATATATGCATGCCATTTTATTATGTTAACATATGAAGTTCCAAGTTCTTAAAGAGTAATCCATTTCAAAAAAAAAAGTTCTTAAAGAGTAATGTTATATAAAGTTATTTAAATGTATAAACATATTTTAAAAATTTTACAATTTAACAATTACTATAATTTTTTATAAACATGTATTTATACGAGTTTAATTTTGTATAAACTTTCATTATTACATTTTATTGGAATATGATACTAATGTGATTGTGTTTCGTTCATAGATATTTTGCATTGAATTATATTAATTCATATGGGGTTAGAGTATAGCCATCTTAGATGAGCATTATATTTAGATTATTTTGGATAATTGATGTATTTTTTCAACAATTTAATTATCTAATAACACTTCTATGGGATATAAGATTGGCAAATAACGAAGAAATTTAAAAACCATCTTATGTAGTTTGTCTCTTCAAAACCTTAATTGCTAACTTAAAACTATCACACAATTGTTGGATGATGTTAATTGATGTTAACTGATTATTTGAAACATTGTAGTCATCATTATCCATTTAGATACATATCTTATTATTATAGATCATTGTAGATGATCATAGGATTATATCAAATAATTAGAGGATCATTTCGAACAACTAGTATGCATCATCATGGTTATCCTCTAATTGTTTATAATGATTAAGTTATTTAGGATGTTTTTTGCTAGTTTGGTGTCCTAGTTACTCTCTACAAAAAAAATGTTATGAAACATTTTAATTTTTTTTTCCTTTGATAATTTAATGCCTATGTACTAATGTTTGAGCAATGGAAATAAGATTGCACAAGGTGATGCTTTTTTCCATGACTAGGAATAAAATTTATAATGTGAGACCTTTTTTTCAACATTTGAATGGTGTAGGACCTAATTCTAGGGGTGTGCTATCACCAAAGTTTTCTTCTTAATAGTTTTACTTGTACATTCTCTCAAGATCCATTCATTTTACCACCTTGTACCCTTTCATTTCATCAAGTTGTCTATTTAACTCATGTCACTTATCTTTCACCTCACATTTAATTACTATTTTCAAAGGAAAAAAAAAAACAAAAAAAACTTCAAGCTACTTTATTCTAACAAGTTCTTAAGTTTTCACAAGAAACTATTCATCAATGGAATTGTTGAGAAGATGGTTCATGAGTAGAACACTAAATTATAGATATGCATTTTGTAGGCAAAATCAAACGCATAAAGAATATAAACTTGAAAAAAAAAAAAAAATGAATAGGATAAGTGATTAATGACATAATGAATTGATGAAAGATGTGAGGTTTTTAGATATAATAACATAATATTGAGAAATTAATATTTTAAAAAATTATTAAATTAAATGAATCACTAGTTAAAATATTTTTATAATAGGTTTTGTTGATAAATTAATAACAAAAAAATAATAGAAAAAAAATAAATGATTCTCAAATTTTTTTTTACACTAAGTAGAAGTGCAGTTCTCTCTACTAACCTTGAAAAAGATATCAATAATCATTTTTTTTACCAAGTAAGCCATCCAGCACGAGAAACCAAATTTTGACAAATTGTTTTCATTTTAATGAAATAGTAAAGACATATCATTATATTGTGTGAAAAAAAAAATGAACTTCTAAGTTTTTTTAAATTTAATGCTAAATGAATTTAATTTTTTCTTTTTTTTATAATGATTTATTACCTACATACTAATATTTGAAAGGAAATGAGATTTTAAAGCAAGATGTCTCTCTAAGAATATGTATAGAATTTGTAGTGTTATCCTTTTGCCCTACTTGTGAATGGTGGCAAACCTAATCCTAGTGGTGTGTTGTTGTCATCAAAGTTATCTCCCTAATAATTTCATTAATAAACTCTATGGAGCTCCACTCATGTCATCCACCAACAACAAGCTACTTCTTTAACACATGTGAATTCTCTTTCACCTCACTTTTGAGCATCATTTACGAAAAAGAAAAAAAATGCAGCTATTATTCATAATGAGATATTATTACTTTTAAGTCTACAAATTTTTTAATATGTTATTAAGTTTTTAAAAGTTTTAAGATAAGATTTTATAAAAATTAATCATCTATTTTTATTACATGAACTTATTTTGCTGCTTGTTTTTATCTGATTAAACAAACTGACATTAAGTTAAAGTTTTCAAGATTGATAGTATTATTAATCATGTATGACTATTTGATATTGACCAAAAATATTATTTTTGTTTATTTTTTTTATGAAAATAATTAATAAAATTTAAATTTTAAAATTATTTGAATTGAAATTATAAATTTGAATTTAATTTTGCTTACATAAATTTCTCTATTTGAATTTTTACTTAATTTAATTATTTTAAACTTCTAAATTTAATTTTAAATTTAACATTTTTGTTTATTTATTTGATTTAAATATTAAGATTACTTATATTATGATTATTTTGCTACAATTAGCTTACATTTGTTTTTGTTTAAATGTTATGATTTTTTGTGTATAAATAAAAGCTTTTGTGATAAATAAAATTAGTAATTTAAAAAAAATTGATTAACAGTTATGTAATTCTTGGTTACTTGGCAAGTAATATATAATTAAATTTTGTTGTTGATCATTTCAATATTGATATTAAATTTTATTTTATTTATTTTTTTACTTAAGGCACATCCTAACTTTCAATATCTAGATTATTTACTAATCTTAGGAGACCTTTTAAATCTTTAAAATCTTAATAATTTAGAGATTTTGATTGTCTATTTTTTTAATTATCTAAAATTTTTTTGCATGATCATAAGAGGTAAAAGTTTTGGATTTGTACTTGATTTTATGAACTTTGTATCCCACTAGTTTCTCTTCCTTTATGATGTTAGTCATGCTAGATTATGCGTCAATTATATGCATAATAAAAAAAACAAGCACGTGATGTATGTAGTGATACCATAGCTTTTTTTTTTTTTTTTTTTGAAAAAAAGGTTAAGTACAATATTAAAATTTGAATTTTGTATTTTTCTTTTAAAGCTAAAAATCATGCCAATGATGTTGGCATAGAATTTAGATTTAGAAAATTAATATAAGCTTATTTTGTTGAAAAATTTTAGAAATATGATAATAAAAGAAAGTAAGAAGAGCAAAGAAGTACTTTGATGTCTCACAAGAAGATGGCCATCAATGAAGAAGAGAAAAACCAAACAATCATGTTACAAGATTAGTTTTGTTCAAAAAAATAGGAGTCATTTACAAACGCTTTATATTCCTTCTAACTAAACTTCAAAGATCTCTTTATAGTGAGTTTTGATCAAAGGTTAAGAATGGTTATCATCATCATTTTTTTATTTATGATAGATGTATTCAATATAGTTTGGTAGGACATAGTTTTTTATTTTTTAGCTCCTCAAGTGTGGACATTATAATTGGTGACTGTTGGAATTTTATCTTTCATATTCTTTATCTAACAAGCCAAAACATGCTCCATTAAATAAATCTCCTGCATGCATAATGAGGCTTGCTAATGATTAATAAAGCTTCATTATTGACTTAAGCTTTACTTTACGTGTGAGGGAAGGCAAGTGTAGACGTTTTGTGATGTGATAGCGTCTATTATATTTTACTGATAAAGTTCACAATGAGAGACTACGTGTGAAGATAAAGACTAAATGGAGTTGATAATAGACGGCCAAACTTTAAGGCCCTTGCCATGAGTACATGAGACAGCTGGACCTTGATCTCGAGCACAAGCCTACAGAGCAACGACTTAAGCCTGTTTGTTGATGATGCTTCACCAATAATTGCTGTTTGGATTGATGTTTGGGATTTCTAACATTCATTTTTGCATCTTCACATGAGATACAACTCATTGATGATAAAATGAATTTGATCTCCATATGCTATTAATTTTTATGATGGTTTTATTACATAGATTATACAATTGTGTTTTGTTCCTTTTTCATAAGGAAATTATATGTTTAGTATTTAATGATATTATGAAAACAAAATATATTGATATTAATTCTAAACAGACATGATTCAATAATTATTGTACATCTTATCATTTTTATTTTTATTTTATATACAAGTTTCTTATTAAAAATTATGACATTGTGGATAATCTTTTGTTCTTTTTCTCCACTAAAACAACAAAGATATAAACATTGTCTTACATAAAAATCTAGCCTAAACCAAATTATTTTAATTAGAAGAACTAAAACTACACCTTATTTATTAAATAGACACAAAAGACTTTAATTAAAACATTGTGTATCTTCTTCTAACCTACACAAAAAGGCTCCAAGCTGCATCTTATGCTAAACCTAAAATTACTTTTGAAATCAACCATCACCAAAATTGATAAAAATTCCATTATAATTTTCTAATGTATGTCCACTTTTTTATGTGTTTTATGTGTTTTATAATGCTTCTTTGGGACATATGTGTATTAAGTTTTTTTTTTATATTTGAGAAAATTATTGATTGTTTTAAGATATTTTCAAAGGTTTTGAATATTTTATGGATAATAATAGCTAATAAGTGGTTTATTTCTTGAGAAAACATAATTCTAAAAAGCTCAATGAATTTGATGATAATAAAATCAAGTTTGTGATTACTAATGAATATTTAATAATATTGTATAGTTATAAAATTTGATAATAAATTGTTGTAAGGACTAAGGATTATGCATTAGAAGAAGATTGAAGATCTTTGCTCAAGGATTAGTTTGTTCATCCTATATATCATAGAGTCTCATTTCAATTTTTAAAGAGTCAATTACCTATTAAGAGTTTATCTACAAAACGTCATTTTGGTTTGAACTTATAAACCTATCGCTTGATTTATATGGCACTTAAGAATTCATGTATGCATCACTAAATTATGATTTCAAGCTTATAATATCTTTCAAGTTTATATTATTTATCGATCATGTCATTACAAGTTCTTATAAAGCTATTTTAAGTCTTAAGTTAAAGAATTCAAGATTAAAATAAGCAATGTTTGTTACTATCTTATGATCGAGCAATACAATGTCTTATATCATACTTGTATGATTTATATTCAGACTTACAGTTATAATTGAAGTTTTAGTTAGTTATGACATAGTGTAGGCATGATAGGTTCATTGTATTGATGCATTTGTCGTTTAGACTTACATTTAGTAGCACAAACGTGATCATATGATATATTGACTTTATACATGTATCCTTCATGATCTGAGAGTCGAGTTTCCATCATCATTGTATAAATATGAAACTTTTTTCATAAAAACATGCAATTTATTTTCTCTCAGAGCCTGTCATATGCATAAGCTTAGTAATTGTTGACAATTACGATTAATATATTATCGAATTAGTATGGCCATATCTTATCTCTATAAGCTTGGTTGTACACAATATAGTCCTTGTATAACCACTAAGCTCCACTCTATATGCTTATAATGGTTATATCATACAATACTAAGTAAAGTATTGTATATGTATGATTCATTTTTTTTATCATAATTGGCTTGCTAAAGTAAGAATTGTGTTCATTGTATTATATAGATATGATTACTACATCATATATTTATGCAATCATCTAATAACATGGAAGTAAAAATTATCTAAATTGTCAAACAATGATGACTTGTATATCGCACGTGTATGATATTCTCTTTCATAGCACTTAAAATAAGTTTAAAATAAAGTTATTGTATTACCATAATAGATTTATCATGTGTATGATTATCTCTTTAAGTTTAATTAAAATATTTACTATATGATCATACAATCATTTATCCTTATACAATCTCATTGTATAATTTTTTCTTTAAAGTTTGATTATTAATGAAAATAAATATTGATACTTGTACGATCCATGTGATTTTCAGGTGCAATATATTTAGAACTTATGCACTCAAATAAGAAATATTGTCAAACAATATGAAGACTTATCAAACTTGTTTGATAAATTGTTTTGAATTTAACAGTGCATATTATATCATTGGGTTGTTGTGAGGATCGTAGTTATATTCTGATCATCTTAATATGATGGCTATTGTGTACTAATGTGAGAAATTATTGGAACATATATTGGTTATTTTTTTGTGTCATAAATACTATTATAGTTATTACAATTTATTTATTTGCATTCAACTCACTTGTAAGATATAAAAAGAATAGAATATAAGAAAGAATGATTTGAGGAATCAATGAATTGATGATTTGTTAATGATATTCTATTTACAAAATCTTTTAATAAGTGTTAAGAGCAAGATCCACGACTATGAGTTGTTGTGCACAATAGAAAATAGAAATTTTCTCGTTGCTGCATACATAATATTCTCGATTTGATTATCTTCAACATTACTTGAAACTTTATTCTTATTTAATAACATTTTTTACATTATTTTAGCTCTATGCCATATATATTTTTACAAATATATGATATATTGTTTGAAAGTTGTATTTAAATTGAACTATAATACTTGTAAAGATGATATTCTTGTTTTTTGTATGAGAAGTAAACTTTTTACGTAGTTGTGACTTAAAGAGAGTCAATTTACAAAAAGTTGATGAAGTAAGGGTGTCTAACGTTAGCTCATAAACACCTGTTGGCATTGCACTAGTTCCATAAATTTGTTAGTACAAATTTTGATTGAAAATATTTTGTTGATAGTATAAACTTAAAATGTTTTGTTGATAATTCATATAATGACTCTCATTGAAAATGTAATTTTAATATGATCTTCTAAAAAGAAGATATTATAAAAACCTATTGAATTAATGTATGTGAATTTGTTTTATAGATTTTTCTACATAATTATATTTTTACAATCATAATAAAGTAATAGATTGAAATTATCATGGCATGGCAATCAAACTTAAAACAAACAAATATCAATTAAGATATTTTAAAAATATTTTTATCAATTAATTAATGATTTTAAATTTTAAAAAAGTATATTTTTCAATTAAAATTTATTATTAACAAATTATCGATTAAATTAAGTGAGGAAATGATACATAGAAAATACTAATTATTAATTAGTATGAAAAGACAAGGCAGCCTACCTTCGACGGCAAGTTTTCTCCGTCTTCCGGTCTTTCCGCGTTGTGCGAAGCATTAGAGTCGGTCATAGCATTCTACTTAAAGGGATTGTACTGTTCTTTGTTCGCATACAGGGTGAAGTAGCAGTTCGGTAAAAAGCAGGGCGGACAAGATGATCGAGGTGGTGTTGAACGATCGTTTGGGGAAGAAGGTGCGGGTGAAGTGCAACGAGGACGACACCATTGGTGATCTGAAGAAGCTGGTGGCAGCGCAAACGGGGACGCGATCCGAAAAGATCCGCATACAAAAGTGGTATACCATCTACAAGGATCACATCACTCTGAAGGACTACGAGATCCACGACGGCATGGGTCTGGAGCTGTATTACAATTAGGGCCGAGTAAGCTCCCTACTTACTATTGGCGGATCGTACCATGAGTCTTCTTTTACTTTCTTTTCTTTTTTTTTTTTTTTTGGTTACTGTTGCAAACTATCGGGGACGTGTAGTGAACCTTTGTAATATCCTCTCTCAAGCAAGGTTTTGCAGGAACTTGATATAAAATCCAATTGTTTATGTTTATGCTCTTCGTTGTACTTGCTAAATATCATGAATGTGTTTATTGAGAAATTTCGTGAATAAGTGTTACTCTGATTCATGATCTAAGATCATTTTATCACTAATTATTTATAGTTTCAAAGCGAAAAAAATTCTTTCTTCTCTCATCTTTCATACCTAGCTTAGTTCTTACTAATAATTTTTTTTGTTCATATCATGCTACATAATTGCTGTCGTTGAGATTTTAGAAGTTGTACATGAAGGTTTTCCAAATCTTGAATTGATCCAAGAATTGCAAGATGGGATTTCTAACTAAGGTAGTCTAGGCTTGTTTGCCATCGATTTAAATTTGGTCCTAGCCAAAGCTGATGCGACTTCTGATTAATTTTCAATCTTTTGGCATACATGTGTGATATGTGGATGGAGCTTTATCTCCTTTTCTATTGATTACCTAATTCATGGGTCTTTGCATTTAGAACTTATGCAAGAATTGGGGACAAGTTCTTTCAAATTCCCCAATTCGTCATGGCAACGTGCTGGACTCAGTGGTGAGCTTTTGTTGTTTGTTGCTTGATGAGGGAAGTGAAATCTGCATGCTAGGGAGAATTGGCAGGAAATAATAACTTTCTTAAAATCAATTCAATAGAGTGGTTCTTATTAAGGCATTAGTGGCCTCCCTTAAAAAAAACAATTGCATAAATAACATACCTCTTGGGTATTTATTGATGGATCTGAGGGTCAAAAAGGTGGAAGTGTGTTGCACAATGGTGTTATAGGTATGTCATGTATTCATCCTTAGACTATGAATGGTTTAGACAAGTCCTAAGCTTATACAATTAAAGTAAAACTCCTGGAGAACTGAAATATGTTGAGTGTGGTCTTGAGGCTATCTGCAACTCTAGGCCATATCCAAACTCACTTGACTTCTTGAGACTTTGTAAGGTCTCATGAATGATCCATTAAGGAAATAGAATTTTTCTTGAGAGGTTAATTGTTGTTGTTGTTGTCTTCTTTTGAGTCTAGTAATTAAAAGGTCTATAGGAAAATTTTGGTGTGTGGCTTGAGACCACAATGGGACTCAAGGAGAACTTCTCAAGTAATATGAACATCTGTCAAGGGGTTATTTGTCACCCTCAACCCTCTCTTGCTTTTAAGTTGATGTTTTTGATCAAATGATACTTTTCTAGTGATTCGAGTAATGAATCTTCTTTTTTCAGTACAACCATAGGCCTCATCATACTTTTCAATTCTTCTCATATTGAGATATTTTTTGTTTGTCAAATCTTGGGCATGAAGATTTTGTGATATTGAGATCTTTCTCATTGTGATTGTTTTCTTCTCTATGGCATTGTCCTTTTTTAGGACTAGATCATTTTCAAGCACAAGGTCATCCGTTGGTGATAAGTAATGCTGCTTTTGTCAATCATTGTTGGCTTGAAGGGTTTTATATTTGTGAAATTCATGATACTAGATCTCTATATATGATAAAATTTTGAAGCATTTTCCATTATCTTCTTGGAGATTTTGAAAGGACCATATTGGATTGGTTTACGTTTCCTATCTCCCCCTTTTAATCAATCCATGCTAATGTGAATTGATGCAAGGTCAACAAATTCGAATTTCTTCTCTCGATGATGTTTATCATGTCAATTGTTTTCTTTATTAGGATTTCTTTAACTACTTAACTTCCAAATTTTTTTATTCTTTCAAGAAATTTTTGAGTTTTCTATTGATTATGCCTGTCAACAGCTCCAATCATGTCAAGTTGAAAGTCCAAATCAAATGGATTATTATGTATGAACCCTAAATATGCCTTGAATGGGCTTTGACTAGTTGAATTGTAAAATGTTCAGTTACAAGAAAATATGTGGCAAGCATTCAACCCTAGTTTTCAATTGCCAAGAGTTAAATCCTTTCATCAATTGCATGATTGTTCTATGTAAGACCTTTCTTTGATTGTCAATTTATGGAGATAATGTTGTACTTCTTGATGTGGTGTCTATTATAGACCGAAGAAACTGCCAAAAGTTGCTTATGAGTTTTCTTTTCTTATTTGAACTAATGGATGTTAGTAATCTAAAATTAACTTAGATATTCTTTAAGAACAATGTGGCTTCCTTTTTGTTGAATGGAATAAGGATTGTCATATTTGAGAATTTATCTATATTCATAAATAGTTTGTCTTTATCTTTTTGTCAGTAGTCAACTAATGAAATTTTTTATTCGTGAGAGGTTATTCGACAGTGAAAGTGCTGTTCTTGTTTTTGACTATTTGGCTCTGTGCATAAAATAATACTCAATTTTTTTAATAGACTTCAGCATCTTGCAAACGAGGCCAATAAACACACCTCTCTAAATTTTTTTGCGGTCTTAGTCACCACAATATGTTCGATAACCATTGATGAATGTGCTACTTAGATCCTTTCATTTTTCTCAATCTTAAGGCATGTGAAGTTGTCAGTTTTTGTTTGTCAATCTATCGTGAAGATTATTCTCAGCCATCTTTCCTTGACTACCTTGGAGAACTTCTTTGAAGTTTTGATCTTTGGAGTATGTCGTGAAGTTACTCATGCACTTTAGGTTGAATCTACATCATAGTTCATTAATTGGCTTCTTGTGCATGGTCATGAGGCTGAAATATTGCATTTAAAACATCTGATTTATGTGTTAAGTTTGTTGCAGTTACTGAAGGGTTGATATTCTAAATGCACATATATTTATTTTTTGAGATAATGTTGCTACTAATTAGTGCCCCTTATAGCAATCCTGAGCAATATGCTTTGGTCTTCCTTCTTGCCTTATGATGGTTCTTATGGAGCCTAAGGCATCAAGTTTTGACTTGAATGATTATTTTAAATTGGTTAAAACTAGTACAAGTGCTTTACATGTGATGTTTATCTTAAAGATGTCTCTTTTTTCTAGTCAATTTTTTGATTGATTCAAATCAAAGAATGTAAAGATGCAACTATCTTACAAAATTCTTTCATAAACTTTATTGAGTATTGATAGGTTCCCATAAACTTTTTACCTTGGCAATAATTAGTGGTTTCAACAAGTCTTGAATTGTTTTGATCTTCTTTGAGTTGATACTAGTTCACTAGCCCCAACTCAATAACCCAATTATATAAAGTACTTCTCAAATTTGCACTTCTTCATATTGATCTCAAATTAATTTTTTCTAATATTGAGAATACTTCTTTTTGTGTGGTAAATAATTATATCATAAAGATTGGTCTTTAGAATGTCATACGTCAATCTCATGAATTTTGGTTCATTGCACAACTTGAATGACTTAATTAGCCACTCATACATTCATTATCGGAATTTGAAGTTATTTTCGACGTATTTTTTTTTAATTTGCATTTGGTGGTATCTAGACTTTTAATTGAGTTTTAAGGACATTTTTTCACAATGAAGCAAATTAAGTAAATCCTTATATGAGGTAGAAGATGTCAATTCTTGATAGTGAGCTTGTTAAATGCTCTATAATCAAATCTACATATGCCATTTACCTTTTACCATTTTTCTTCAGTATGGTCGCAATTGGAGTTTCACATGTTGAATTTCGTGGTTTCAATGTTCTAACATTTAGAAATTATTTTATTTGTTTCTTAATCTTTTCGTTCTCCATAGATGGTTGATGTAGTCTTGAATTAGGTAATGAGGTATCTAACGTTTGATTAATCTCGTGCTTGATAGCTTTCCTTGATGAGCTCTTTGAGTAGTTATTTTTCCTTAGTGGCCTCTACATGAACTCAATCATGTTTCTCAGGTCTTATGAATATCTAATGCGATTTAGCTTTGATACATATAACGAGTCTCTTCACTTGAGCAAAGTTTGCAACATCCACTAATTGCTTCCTTACATTTCAATTCAAAATGTACTTCTATTCATTAGTTGTTAAGGGATATTGCTTAGCAGTCGATATAGCACATGTTGAATTGATCTCAAAGGTATGGACAATATAGAATGATAACATAAATCGAGTGAGATCACTTCAAATAAAGCCTCATCAATGTGCTTTACAATAATTGCAAGTTTTACTTTGCATTGCTTCTCTACTTGAGGTTTTTTTAGTCTGATCTAATGAATAGGATTTAGGATAAGGAATGATAGAGATAAGATTCTTTTGAATTATAGTGTCTATTATATATCTTGTCATCACTTCTTTTGCCTAGAGTCTAAAGCTAAATAATTTTTCTCTTTTTTTCTTTAGCAAGCAATTCTTGAATTCAATTTTGGATTAGGATAAGATATCATTAGCCTTATGGATTTTCTTGAGTATTTGTCCATCCACATCAACTATCATCACTATGCCTTTCCTTTTTTCATTCTTCTTTAGTTTTTGAGATGTTTAAGATGTACTTTTCAACATTTTCTTGACTGTGAATCTTGATTTTACAATGACCACAATACGTTATTGTTGAGGAAGAAGTTGAAGCTGCGGCCATCATGATAGTTTTCTTCTCCTATCGGGGAGTCTCCTTATCTTACTTCCACTACTTTGAGCCATTATTTGGCTCCCCTCTTCTTTGAGCCACTACTTGTCTTTAGGATTTGTCTTTCTAAGCTTTGTTCCTGTTGTCAATGTCCATAGAAAATGTGTTGGACTAAATTAGAGTTTGGATCGGAAAAGGATTGAGTTCGGTGGCATTGGGATAATATAACATTTTTGTTAACTTTATCACATATTTAACTCATGTTGAGGAATTACAAATGCAACAACGTACCTTCTGATATTATTGTATATTATTTTATGGTTTGACCATTGACAATGTTGCTGGCTATGTCATATATTCTCCATAGATTAAATATCTTCTTTAATCATTTCTTTAAATTTGCTCTAAGTGATGTTATTTGCTAATCCCATTCTTAATTGACCATTTTTCTATGCTAATGTACTACGTGATAATAGTAGAACAAAAGTGATTTCCCTCATTGATGAATCATTATTGAGAAAAGGATAAAATTTCAATAATTCTAACTATGTCTAGTTGCTTGGCATTAACTTTTGTCAAGTTGGGTTGAAGATATTATACATTTGAAACATAGAACCAAGGCCTTACTAGTTTTTTCAAGGCAATGCCTTAGTCAAAATGTTATTCACTTGAGGTACATAAGTTTGCTGGCTAGTTTAATGACATTGTCTTCGATTTTCTCTTTAATGAAGTGTTGATCAATTTCTTTGTTTTATCGTGATGCATTGGTTTGTTTCAATAATGATTGATTGATTATCACAATAAGAGTATATGGCCTTCTAGCTTGACATTGTCTCAAGCACTGTCCTTATATATTTTCCTTAGTAAATGCCATGCATTATGACTCTAAATTCTGATGTAAGCATAATATCTTGATTTTGACCTTTGATCCATAACAAAATCTACTCAATCTGATTCACCATTAGTAGCTACCTCTCAACCACACCTTTTTTTGAAATATAGATTTTTTTGTGTTATTTTTACGTACCTTAGGAATGATTAAATTGATTCCACGTCTTTTCCTTGGATTATTTATAAATTCTTATGTCTTTTCCTTGTTTGGGAGTAAGGTACGCCCCTTTCTAAGCCATTATTCTCTATTTTGTTGAATGATCATATGCATTAACTTAAAGTGTTTGTATTTGAGGCTTTGGCCAATATTTTTTTAAGAAAATCTTATGTCTGATCTAGCGTGCGATAAATATATTAGTTTATCAACCAATCTTTGACACCCATTGTTGTCAACTAGAGTTCCTTTATCAATTTATCCAAGCTTTGAATTTGTTTCCATCAGAGGGTATGGTTTAGAACCAAGCATCCCGCACTCATTTAGAAGATTTGGGACATATTTTATCTGAGATAAAGAGATGCTACTTCTCGATCCAGCCTTCTTCATTCATAGAAAGTATCAAGGATTTTCTAGGTCATTCACTTTAAATTTATTTTTTATAATTCTTTTGAGAGCGATCATTGCTTTTGCAATATCCTCAATAAGAATTATGTCATCAACGTAAACAATTAATTTAGACAATCTACCTTAATGAGATCTCTTTACAAGGAGTGCATGATTGGCTTGGTTTTAAGAGTAGTCATGTAGTTCTAGAACTCTAGTAAATCTCTTGAACCATAGGGGATTGCTTAAGATCAAGCATGGTTTCTTTAATTTGTATAATTGAAAACACAAAGGAATCTTTATGCACACTTCTCAATCACCATTCAAGAAAGCATTCTTTATATCCAACTAAAAGGGAGATCAATCTTGGTTGGCTACTAAGAGAAGGAGGACATGAACAATATTTTTTTTTGTAAAAAGAGCAAATGCATCTTGGCAGTCAATACCATAAGTTTTTGGTGAAGCTCTTTGCCATAAGATGAGCTTTAATTTGTCAGTGTTTTCATTTTTTTAATACTTTATGATGAAAATTTATTTGTACAAAATTGAATTTTTTCTTGTAGGATGCTTTGTAACTTCCCAAGAATGATTCTTCTCTAAGACACAAATCTTATCCATCACTACAGGTTAGGAGTTTTAAGAGCTTCTTCAATATTGGTGGAAACTTGAACTGGATCAAAACTAGTAACAAATGCTTGAAGACTATTGGAGATTCTTATATGATATGTTATTGTGAAAGGGGTTGTTGACTGCATGATCTGACATATTTCTTAAGAGCAATTTGTCAACTGAAATCATCCTCTAATGTATCACTAGAAATACTTCCAGAAAAAATTGTTATCTTCACTCACTTAATTTGGATTTGATTTTTGCTCAAGCTTAGTCATTGCATGTGATTTGCACCATTGTTGGGCATTTTGTCTCCTTGAGTGGATAAACTCAGAAAAATGATACACGTTTTTTTTTTCTTTTTTACATTTTGATTTCTGGGATGAAATTAAACATTAAACAAAAGGATTTGCAAATAAAGAGCTAATGCCACGACCAGCCCATAAATTGTTAAAGCTTCCATAAAAGCCAGACTAAGCAATAAAGTACCTCGTATTTTACCCTCTGCTCTTGGTTGTCTCGCAATACCTTCTACAGCTTGGCCTGCAGCAGTACCTTGACCAACTCCAGGATCCTAGAGAGAGTGTGAGATAGAGGAGGCATAGAATTACCCTCAAAATCTCATGATTGACATTAGTTTTTGCTCTACCCTTGAATAATAGTGTTAAGGACAAAATAGTTGATTTTCAAAGAAGGTAACAGCCATTGTATAATAACATTTCTTTTTGTTTGAAAACATTTGTGTCCTTTATGATTTGAATCTCAAAAATATGTATTTGATGGCTTGAGGATCTAGTTTTCTATGATTATGTGATTACAAAGACGAAACTTTCAAGGACTTTCAGGGGGATGGCTTTTTAGAAGAACTTGAGTTGTTTCAAATTTTAAGACTCGAGATGACACATGATTAATGATGTAGGTGCTTGTAAGAATGGCATCTCCTTAAGAATGTGTAGAAAAATTGCTGGAGACATGCGAGATTGGGCAACTTTAAGGAAGTGCCTATTTTTTCATTTGACAATGTCTCTTTCTATTAGGGGTTGTCAATACATAAGCTTTGTTAGATAGTGGCTTGACTTAATATTTCTCCAGGAATTGATTTAATGAATTGCTTGGTCTTGCTAGTAAACAAACTTGAATTTTTGTATTGAATTGGTTTTGAATCATAATATTGAAGTTTTGAAAACTTGATTTACCTCAGATTTTCTTTTAGAAGGAACGGTCATGTCAATCTAGTATTGTCATCTATAAAGGAACAAATTATGGAGATCTGCATGAGGTTCCTCATATATCGCTATGGAACATGGCAAAGGGGTGAGATGGTTTGTATGATTTATTTTGAAATGATTTTTGAGAGCATTTGGCAAATTGGGACACTTCATATTTTAACAAACTTGAATTTTTATTTCTAAATAAGGGAGCTAGTTTTTAAGATATACAATATTGAATGTCTTAATTAAAAATGCCAAACCACAACTTGGTTATTGAAATTAGAAATGTTGAGCAAACTTATTGCCCGTGATGAGTTATAACCCAAAATACTACCTAACAATGCCAATCATCCTCCCAAAGCCAATTCTCAAAATTACATAGGCTTTTGAAAGGTTTAGTGGCACAATTATAATTTTGGGTAATTTTATTGATGGAAAACAATTTATAGTATAAATTACAAATAAATGACACATAATTAACTGTCAAATTTTGAGTGAACTTCCTTATTCCTATTCTTACAAATTTTGACTTCATTATTCCTATTCTTGGAGATTTTGATTGTGTGCCATCAGCAATGTGAAAAATCTAGTTCTCTCAACAAGGTTATATTTTGGAGAAAAGTTTTGATTCTTCATTCATCTAATCGAGTGGATTGAAGTATATAATCTATACATTTGACTTTCTTCATTCATTGGATCAAATGTATCGAAGTATATATTCTATATATTTGACTTGTCTTTCTTTAACATTAAGAGCTATTACCTTCATGTGTTATTGTATTGGTGGCAATGACAAGAAAGTACGTTTGGGATTGTCAAACATTTTGTGGAGGAAATCTATTTGCTCTTCGCAGAGGTGAAGGGTTCCGTAGACTTGGTTGTATCTTGTTGCTTCTTGCATTTCCCTTGACTTCTTTCAATTTGAAGGATCTCGAATCATTTAGTCCCCCATAAAAGGTCTCAAAGCTTATCTTTTGTGTGTGAGCTAACTTGTGGCAATGGTCACACCTTGGTCAATTGATGATGTTTGACTCTCTTGGGCAACAGGAGTAGTAGTCTCGAAATTGTTGGATAGATTTTGGGTCCCCAATATAACTTTCTTTTGACTTTTTTATTGTCTCACCTTGACAAATGTTTTAGGAAGACTTTGTATTGGTCTTGTTGATAGAATTTTCCCTTGATTATTATTCAAGTTCTTATTAAGACATCTTAAGAATTTGTATGAATGTTTTTGTTTGACGAGTTTTTTGTGGCACATGCATCATTTGGGCTTTTCCAATTGTGCTCTTCAAACATGTAACTGTTACCAATTTCAATGAAAAATGTTGAAATAAGGTTATGATGATGTCTTCTTGATGTTGATCATGAAGAACACAATGCCAAACTACTACAAGTTATTCTCTATGTGAGAATAGGCTTCCTTTGTAGCTTCTTATTTATCTGTAATTTTTTAATAAAGGAAGAAATGCTCCCCAATCTTGATTGTCATTGAATCAAGGAGCTGTGATTTATTTGTCTTCTACGTTTAGAATTTCAAATTTTTCTTTCTAGGTAAGACAAATTTGCCTATGGTGAAATCATCTCAAGCTTTTCAAAAATAAAAATTCAAACTAACAAAGGTTATTGAAGATGCTTATAACTGTTTATTTTGTGCCTTGTGATGCGAAAGGATCTTGATCGAGAGCATCTGTGTTTTTGGGTTAACTTTTGACAAAGAGAAACTAATTTTGATAATCATACTACTTTTGGATTTTAGGTTTTTAAAGAAAGCTTTGATATGGTGCAAATAATGTTGAAGATGAATCATTCTTTTTCTTTCTAAAAGGATGTCCAATACAATGGTATTTAAAGGGAAAAACTAAAGCCCTAAAATGAGAATCTGGAATACTAGCAAATCCTCTAAAAAAGAAAAAAAGAACAAAATAATATTAATTTAAAGTGGGAGATCAACCTATTTTCTATTAGAATATTTTATTAATCTTTATTTTGCTGATTTTGCATCTAAATGTCTGAATCATGAAAAAATGCAAAATTGGAAACGAATTAGACTTTTCATTGCTAGTATAATTCTTGTTTCTATGAAAAAATGCAAAATTTAGAATAATTTATAAGCTCTATTAGGTGTCATTATATTATTACACTTTTCATTGCTAATGTAATTTGTCAATTAAAATGCAAAAATCATTTTATTTGATCCTATTTACTTAGATTATATTATTGAAATATCATTAATATCTCCATCATTTTGGAGTATAGAAGCAAGATATTATAGTATTTTGTTCTATATTTTATGATTGATTATCGTAATTCAATGTTTTTCGTAATCTTGCCTTGTGTAGGCATGCCATTTATATGTACAATTTTAGTTTTATTATGTGAAAAAATCTTGAATACCCATGCTGTTATTCTTACGCCATTTTTGTTATTGTTGTTCTTCTTTTATCATTAACTACCATATTATCAGCAATTTGCAAATGCCATTTCACTTCAACCTTTAATTTGACTATTAAGAGCATCCACAGTTAATGCAAAAAATTCAAGATTAAGGAAATCTTGGTGAAATCTACTTGAGAAATGTTTAATCAATCCTTTTTTATTATGTACACATGTATTTGAGTAATTATATACATTAATAAGATTAATGTATGCAATGTTTAACACTTTTTTTTTCAAATATCTTCTAGAGTGCTCTGTTGGAATTTTGTGTAGTATGTACATCAATATAAATGAAGATTTATGTTCATGTTCCCAATTTTCTCTATTAAATCCTTTGGTAAGTGAGCCTTTATGGTTGACCTTCCTAACATAAAACCAAATTTTTTAGAAGTATTGATCAATACCTTTCAAAATTTTAATATTTGGCTTATCAAATTTATTTTTTTATAATTAGCATAACTGTTTTTGTTCTCATAAATAAAAAGTTTTAAGTACTTAGTTTTTCCTTGCTTTGTAGTCTTCAAACATATTATCGAATAGCTAAGTAAAGAGGTACTTTATTCCCCTATACATTTTGACATATCTATGGAAATGACATTTTGAGTATGGTTTATTTATCTAGATTTGATTATTCATCATCGTTTACTATTTTTTTATTATCCTTGATATATTTTACTTGAGTTAGGTAATTCCTTCTTGCAAGCTTTCTTTTCCCCTCATTAAAGCTATATTGTTTTCTTCATTGGAGCTTACATCTGACCTTATTCTCTGTATTCGTACAATTGAATCTCATGTTATAACAATTTTTCTTTTCTTTTTATTACTTGTGCTTATTATTTCTACCTTAAATTTTCTAGCAATTGAAGTACGCCCTTTATGTTCTCCAAGACCATTCTTAGCTGCTTTGCTATTCAATTAGCAACACCATCTTGCATAAGCTTACTCCCTTGATCTCTGTTAATTGTACATAAATCTAGGTCTTTATTCTTGAATAAGATTCATTTGTATAAAAAATAGTGCCTTTGAGTTATATTCATGTGATAGAGATGAGAGGCTTTCACAGTAGCATTCAACAAATTTGATTAACGAAATTTGGCGAATTTTAAATCTTGCAAAACTGTGATCGTGAGATCTAGCCAAATTAATCGACATATTTCATTTTTTTTTTTTGAGAAACTTCAAAAGCAAACTAACTTTCATAGAATTTTTGAGAACTTTTCTTGGCTAATTTCAAAATCATACAACCAATTTCCAAATCTGTTGAGCTCATGTTCAACGAATTTGATAAGCCTACTTCAAAATTGATGATAGATCCAAGTGGCCCTGGCTGCCTAATCTCTTGTTGATCAACCAGCCTTGAGCAGTTCCAACTACCCTTGGTTATATGCTAAAAGAGTTGGATAAACTTGGGGTCCAGAAAAATAATTAGTAAAACTAATTGGCTCAACTCAAATTGTGATGTGCTGCATACAATATATGTATACATATACATGTGTGTATATATACACACACACACACACACACACAAATATACATGTGTATATATATGTATGATTTATTGTAGATAAGTTTTGTAATTTGCTTAAGATGAACCTCAAGTTGTAGGACATTAAATCAAAGTAATTTCAACTAGAGCTATAGCTTGCATCTGTGGCAAAAGGTTTAACATAAGCAGTTCTTTAGATACTATTAACAAATTAATTGAGAAAGGTAATCACAAGTTTAGAAATCAATATTGTTTTGTTTGTTTCCTTTTATAGCATGATGTAATCACATTAACATGGTCCCATTAAAAAGCATTATGCTGAAAGGATGTTGTTGAATGCACCTAAGCATGCCTTTTGATCAGAAAAGGTCAGTTGGGTCTTTTTTGATAATATTTATTATCTGCTTGGTCCTCAAAATGCTATTGATTGATAATTGTTGTTGATGATTTGGAAATGTGTCATGTAACTAAAACGTTACCCGCCTCTTTGCATTCCTACCCTCATGCCCTGCAGGGCTTGATCTGCTTGCTAGGTACCTTAAATGATAATTTTTTTCATAAATTCTTTCATTACGATTATCAGGATATACTAGTTGCAAAGTGTTATAGGATAGAGCCTTTAGCTGGATGCTAACTGTTGTAGGCCTGCATTGGGCTATTTTTGTTGTATAATCTATGATACAAAACGTTCACCCATGTGTTGATATTGTGGAGATGAGGAAGTTAAGGTGGTTCTTAAATGATGGATTTAGAAAGTAATATATGTGAGAGAATGTTGGCAAATTCTTTTTTGGAAATTCAATTAAGTGATTTATACATTTTGTCATAGATTAAAATATGTTTTGATTAATAAAAGGGAAATTTTGAGAATCTACTAGTTTCAAAAACCCTCAACTTGCTAACGCTTGCCCTTAAAGTTCTCAGTGACTTCCATAATGTTTTAGATGTCATGGATTGGATAGTGGCATGGACGATCAATCTCATCTCCCAAGTTCACTTTTATAATCTTCAAATTGGAACAACTAAATCTTTAAAATTCTTAGTTTAAAACTAAAATCATGTCCTAACCAACAACTAAAAGCTCTGGATATGAGGAAATAGGAAAACCTTCATTCTTATTCAATTCTTCATATCTAATTCTTCCAAAATAAAAATTCAACTTTCTCCAATTTAATCTTTATCACAAAAGATTCAAATCGCCAACTAATTCCAAGTTTGTTTTGAAAATTTGGAAATTTTAATCTTGCCTAAATTTTCATGTTAGATATTCTAATTGTAGGATTTTACAATATGAGGAGATGCTTTTAGAAACCCTTTTGGAGCCAGCAATTGCATCTACCTTATAATACGAAGGATCAAGATTTTTGATGTAAGGATCAACTGATTTGATCAATTCATTTGAAATAGAAATTACATTATGTTGTTATCATCTAACTTTTGAATTGAGGCCTTTTTTTTTTTGATAAACCTCCCCCCTCACTTTTTTAAGTTAATAGTTGATGATGTCAAAGCATTTTTATTATCTTCATTGGTATCCATTGGCAAGTGATATTTTTTACTAGTTGTGGTAGATGCTCCCTCAAAACACATAATCAAATGCATAAATATCACTTGCTCTTTTTCCATATCTTCTCCATCTTCTATAATTGTAGATTTGGCATCCAAATTAGCAAACGTTTTGCCATATAATGGACAATCTTTGTAAAGGTGCCTCGCTTCTCTGAGTGTTTAAGTTAAAGTTATGGAATATGATGATGTCATAACATTTTTGTCATTTTCATTGATATCTATTGACAAGTGGAGTTCTTTATCAATTGTCTTGGCCCCACAAAGCACGCATATTCAAATGTGTGTGTGTGTGTATATACACACACATATATGTCACTTGCTCTTTGCTTATTGTCTTATTTTCCCATCTTTTTTAATTGTAGACTTGACATTTGCTTTACTCTGAAAAACAAATTAATAAAAATTTTGCAAATATCTCGTATAATTTTTATAGAACAAAAATTTGAAAGTACCTTGCACAACCATTATAGTTTGAGCTCCTTATCTTTGTTGAGAAAGAAAGCCTTCTTGTCCCTACCAAGTCTCATCCTTTGCATAAGACTATAATAAGCTACGACTTGCTCTTAAATGCAATGATTTACAAAAAAAATGAGAAGCATCAAATGACACCAGATTGTATACTATCTTGTTGATGCACTTGCTAGTAATTGCAAATTGAAGTTGATGTTGTTACTCTGTCTTGTTTGTGTATTTGGGATTCTTCTCAAAATATTTGGATTTAATATGTGGTATTGTTCACAAAACATTTGGATTCTTCTCAAAACTTCTTTACCATGTTTAAAACAACCAATTGTTGTATCATCTAGAATTGAAGCTAGTATCCATGAGCACACCTTCTTCACTTGAATTTGAATAACAAATAACTTCTTTGAGTTTGATTTCTTTGGCTTTCCCTTTTGTTGAATCAACATGTTATGATCAACATTGAGCACTAACCTATATGATTATTAAAATCTATTGTTAATGAAATTTTACAGATTCAGAATATTTAACAAGAACAAACTTATGAATCTCAAGAGAAGATTGTTTGGTAAGGAGATGAATTAACCCCATCGGTTGAGGATAATCGATGACGAAGAAGAAGAAAGGTCTTCGTCGAGGAGATTATAAGGAGAAAAATAAAGAAAAAAATTGAGCGAGACACTCACTAAGTGGATCTCATTTCTGTCTATGTACCTTTGGATTAGTGTTCAAGATGTAATTATTCAAACTGGTGTCCTATCTTGAAAATAGAATCTATAAAGGTGTATTTATGGGCGAGTGATGAATATCAAAGACATGAGATATCATTTTTGCATATAGAAATAACAACTGGAGTATAGTCAACCGTTTATCTGATTTTGGAGGGTCACTATTTGAGTTGACATAGCAAAGTTTTTTGTAATGACTTTGGGACTAAATATGTGGAGTGAGTTTCACATGCCTCTCATCTATCTTAATTTGGATGGATGCTACTTGAAATGGTTGGGAGATGCTTTAATTACATCTAGTAAATAAATATACTTTATCTTTTTCCAAGTAGAGAAAGAGAGCTCTCATGGCTTGTATGTCTCTTGAGAAACTGAAGATCCAAAATGATAGGTAGAAACATCTCGAAACTTTGACGATTACTAAGTGGTTGAATCTAGATCATTGATTGAGATTAACTAAGGCAAACAACTGCATTTTCAACCACCGTCCTATTGTCATAATCCTTTATTTGCTTTGTCTAGCTTCAACTCCTTATGTAGAACCAAGCATTTGTTCTTTGTATGCTCAGGTTTATTCTAATGATAATATGTCTTGACCTTGGAAGAAGAATTAGAATGACCATCATTGTCTAACTTTGTTTTTGGCTTTTTAGTCTAGTAATTGTTTCCATCTTGTGAATTCTCATTGCGCTTCTTATTCTTCATGATGGTCGACCCGACTGTGCTCGCTTGTTCAATGCTAATGAAAGGAAATAACAATATTTTTGTGGTTGAATATGGTAAGCCAGTTGAATACCTTGTCAAAAAGTACCATTCTCTCCATGATCCTCTTAGAGACCGATTGTCTCAAAATCTTGAGGTATAATTCTTCATTGAATGTTCTGTTTATTGGTGGAGTTCATACCACTTTCTCCACTATGCATCCTCATATCCCATTGAATAGAATTCTTGAAATTGGTTCAATTTCATCCTTCAACAAAACTTTTGTTAATGAGGGTGTTCTACCATGCGAGTGCTTGATTGGTTTGTTTAAATATTGCAAAAGAAACTTTCATAAGTTCCATATATGTAGAAAATAGTCTCAAACTTATCTAGTCATGCATCTAGCTTCTTTGCCTTAATGTACCCATTTTAGGTTGGAAGAGCCACCTCCTTGGAAGAGTTGAGGTTTGCCGTCGCCAAGAATAGCATATGGTTGTGGTCTGCACCGTCTAACCTCCCTGCAAAATTTTGTTAGTCTTCCTATTTATGGCAGAATTTTTTTTCAGTTTGTTGGCGATTCTCGTGATAAATTTTGCAGTCTTTTTCTGCAACATCATCTTCTTTCCTTGTACCAATTTACTGCTGTTCTTGAGCCATATCTTCTCCACTATTGTTGCTCAGCCCTTAAATATTTCCTGTCACTTTCATCACATTTTGTGACCAAATTACTGGTTATATTATCAACAATATAAAACTTGGTAAATATTTATCTTAGTAATGTAGCATATGAAAATGATAATTAAAATATACACACAATATATCCAAGTTCCACATGTTACCATATTCTCATGGAAAATAGGTGCTTAAGGATATATATGCTTAGATAGTTCAACCCGAGAAAGAGTAGAGTTTGGGAGGAGAGTATCTAAAGACAGGGATAGATGAGATGAGACTGACTTCAGTTCGATCCCGTTGGGGATGTGTACACGATTCTCGCAAGAGTGCCCCCGGTTTGTCAGGTCATATTCCTCTTCGAACCGCCATGCTCGCCTCTACCTGCTCCGGCGTTGTCATCCCGATTGCTTGGGGTATGGATGAACCATCTTTTTCTCTTTCTCTTACCTTCTTGGTGCTAATGCTTGTATCTTTTATGCGCTTTAGCTTCCAAATGTTTTTTGTCTGCTGCTGCTGTGCAAATTGCTCTGTGCATGTGGTAAAGCTGTTTCCTTGTGTGGGTTTCCTGTTACTGTTGGGAAGAGCTGGTTTTTTTATGCTTGGCTGCTCCCAAAGATGAAATAGTAAGTCGCCTAATAGGTTTTCCGTCTTCTAGCGAGGGACAAGAGATTGTGAGATATGATTCCGAAGTGTTGGATTTATAATACTCTTAACAACAAGAGAAGTCTTTGAACTCTTGGTCTACTTTAGTGCTTGTTTGAAGACCCTTCACAGATTTAGTCGTTTGTCTAATGTGAACTGATGACATTTGTTTAATTGGATTGAATCGTAGAGAAGGCATGCCACAATGTGAGCTCACAAAAACGTGATATTGGTGAGATTTGTAAGGGTTTTCTTCATGAAGAAGTTATTTGGTATGTTTAAAACTGACATGTTGAATCATGAATGCCATCACTCTATCACTCTTGGGTCAATTCACCTTGTATACAAGCATTTTAGTGTGTTACTAAATCATATATTCAATCATGTTATCTTTGAACATGAAAATTGCATGTAAAAGGATAAAAGTGATCATGAATTATATTTTAAGAAATAATTGTTGAGGGTTTTACTGACCTAAATTTTGATCACTAACAATGAAGTGATCATCACCTACCAAATTTGTAGTTTGGTAGCAAATCATGATATTTAATGGCCAACATTACTGTCACCCAAATTTTTTGGGAATTTCACTAGACAACAATTTATAACTTTTTTATGGTCCTTCTAAACTTGGTTAGTAAATATGGCAGGAATTTGGACAAGAAATGTTTTGTGACCAAATGGTAGATTTGGTCATTTAAAATTCTTTTCTGTATTGTAATGTGCATTTTTTTTCCTTCTGATACTATGTTGTTTTCCTTACTGATTTTTATTGTCCAGCGAATTTCTTCTTCCATATCCATTAAATCTATATTTTGCCATTGTTAATTATGATCCTTCTTATTAATCAATGATTATCCTATATTGCCTTATTTTCTTCGTTTGCTTAGAATATTCAGGAATGATTGAAATTTTTTTCCTAGTGTATCAAGCTATATGTTGATATGATGGTTCATCTTGTATTTACTCGATGTTTTGTCTAGTGCTTCCCTTGAATTTAGTATTATTCGTTCTGGCATTTCTTCTAAATGTGACGTGGAGTTGTTGCTTGTAAAGGTTATATTTGCTGTAGCTGTTGCATTGTTACTTTTAATTCCGTATATGTATAAGAAAGACTTGATTGATAGACAAAACTCGTTAATTTTTCTCATCTATAGAATATTTTAAAATTTGTTTGAGTGATGCTCTTTTTTCATGATGTAACCTTTATTTGAGTTGTTTTCTTACATAGTTAATTAAACGTTCTTCAGGGTGTAATGTGGTCTGAATATTTAAAACGGCATAATATTTCTTTGAGATTTGATCTATTGTACAACTGTTGAAAACCTTTCTGCATTTTCATCGACTATTTTTACTCTCTTGGAAAGAAGTTCAATGAAATATAGACATTGTCTATAGATATGCAAATTACATGAGAATGGTTAACTTTTGCATTGAAAATCTTCTTTATTTTTTTTTCAATTTTTTTGCATTCTTTTTTTTTATTGTAGCTGTTCATCTGTTTTGCTCGAGCTGCATCCTATGTTATAGCACTGGTCTCTTTGTTCATGTACCCAAGGCAAAATATAAATTATTGTTTTTTGTGTTTTTTTTTTGGGGAGAGAGGGAAGGGAAGGGGTTAATTGTTAATTGATTGCTCATGTTTTGTATAATATTTAAATAGATTTTTTGAATTTCAAAGATTGGCAGGCATTTTCATAAAATTTGGTAGGTTCCAAAAAAATCCTGTTCATTATAAGAAAATGGTTAATTTCCCTTATCTAGAGAATGTATTAACAGTTGTTTTGGTGCAACTTCATGTTAAATTGGTAGTTAAACTCTACCATAATTATGGATAGGATCATATATTTAGCCTAATTCTTAAATAGGCATTTCAGTTTCAAAAATATCTTGATAAATTCACAAGTCTTCTAAATTCTAGAGTTAGGTATTTCATGTATTTTTTACCATAAAGTATTATTTAGCATAGGTTCCTACTTAGTTATACCACAAATCATAGAAACCTATATAACTAATTTTAAGAGAATTTAAAAAAATAGGTACAAGATTTAGTTGCAGCATTTGGAAAATTTATGAACTTTTTTAACTATTTTGGAAATTCAATGAACTACTTCAGAAATAAACATCAGAGACTTTACTAATTTACCCCTTAAATTCTAAGGTCTGCTGGTCTTGACAATTATCGGGCCGGGGAAAGGAGGGAAGGTTGGGTAGATTGAATGGTGCGATTTTGAATTATTTCACTCCAATGTATACAAAATTGATTTACTTTATTTTTGGAATCGAAGAAGAGAGGTGGAAGGAGAGGTTTGGTGGTGGTGGGCAGTGGTGGAGGGACTTGGAGGAGAAGGGTCGAGGTTTGTTGGCATAATCATTAGTTAAAAAGTTGCTAATTAAGTTATTTTTAAAAAGTGTGATAAATAATTTTGTATAGGAATTTAATGAAAACTTTTGCAAAGAAGATTGTGATTGATATGCAAAAATTGCTTTTGCGAATTTGAGATGTTAATATATTTTTTTTGAAACATTTGTTGTCAAAAGTCTTGTTAAAGCCAATTCAAAGGAACACTTTAGATGCAGTTAAATGATAAACTTCTCTGTGAATTTAATGGATTCAGAGTTTGAAACTAGGGGCCAATATGCAAAATCCATGGGAGATCAACTATCGCAGTTGTTTTCCGGTGTCCATTGACCACACTTGAGCATTTCTAATGGTTGTCCTGATGCTAGTCTCGATTCATTCTGGACTATGATTATATGTTTGGCCTTTGTCATGCCTGTTTTTGCAATACAACAATGATAACAAGTTTTAATTCCATTGTTTGATTTCTACACAAATTCATTAATGCCATCATGTTCCATCGATTAGTAAATCTTGTTCGGTATATTGAGCGGTGCTCACAGCTGTCCATTGACCACAGTTTGGCATTTCTAATGGTTGTTGCTGATGCCAAACGCTTGTTTATTCTGAATTATGATGATATCTTTGGCCTTTGTCACACCCCTTTTTTCAATACAATAATGATAACATGTGTCAATTCCATTATTTGATGTCTTCTACACAAATCCTTTAATGCCATGATGTTGTATTGATCAATCATCTTGTTTTATATTCATGTCAAAAGTAATTCTTAAATGTCTTTTGTTATGTTTCTTTGGTTGCACATCTTTATTTATTTTTAGCAAAATTTTAATTACTCATGTCTTAGTATGGTCATTAAATGATATTGAAATATGATCCAATTATTTAAGTCAACTCTTTCTCTCTCGCTCAACTTATTGTCAATTAATGTTCAACAAACTCTCTTAAATTGGCTAATTTCAAAATTATTTATCTTGATATGCTGGTCTCTATAACACTTATTTTATTCGTACATTTTGATTTTGAAAGTTTCATGTAATGTTGTTGGGTTGATTTTGTTTTACTAAACAGAATTGTTTAGATTATTAAATACATTAGAAGTGTTTTTTTTGTCCAAAATACTTGAATTTTATTATTATCATACGAGTAAATTTTTTTTATCATTTTAGAAGAAAAATAACTAACTCTTTCTCTTCATTATTTTATTTTCTCTCTTGGTGTGATGATGGAACTTACTTTTTTTAGTAAATAACTTCTAAAATCAAAATCCGTTCGTCAATGTTGTTTTCTCTAGGATTTAGTTTCGCTTTAAATCCTTAGTTTTAACTTGTGAAGTTGAGGCTTAAAAGAAGTTTCCAGTCCATCCTATTTAAGTAGATAAACATGAAGCCTCAGTTTGCCATTTTCCCAAGCCCAATTTCATTCTCAAAAGAAACCATAGCTTAACGAAAACTTCTCACCTGGAAAGCTAAACTTTATAACCTGTGGTTAATTTTATTAATGATTCTTAAAACTAACCTTGCTGAAACTGTAGTGGACATGTCGATGTTGATCATATCCCTTGTGAGTTAACAAGTTGAATGATTCAATGCCTGCTGCAGCCTCATTTGCTTTCGCTGATTCTACCTTGACGATTTAAAAATGGCTTTAACCCTCTTTCTCTCTTTTACCATGCAGAAGAGGCTGCTCCTCTTGAAGTTGACTGGTATCTGCTCTTCCTAGCTAAAGTAAGTCACAATGGTATTTTTCCCATCTTTAATGAATGTCGTACCATTTCTATTCCTACGATGGACATGTGTTGCGAACAAAAGACCAACTTGGAAGAAACGTTACTATATTATGTGTGAATCATGTCTTGTCTCGTATCGTTTTAATTGATGGACTTTATTGCGCCTTGGAACAAAGATGTTTTCCAGCGCAGTGCTGACGTGGCCACGTGAACTTCGTTCACCAATTGTGTTCCACAAATTTACTTTCCTGTACTGTATAACTTTGTTGCAGTGAAGCAGTTGTGGTCCACCACGTTGCTTTCTCTTAGTTCTGTTTTTGTTAAGCAGATGAATGTTTTATTGGGCTTTGCTTTTGCCTTTCTTGTTGTGCTGGATTGAATTATCATGCGCGCAGTTATGGTTGAGCCTTTCGCTGTGCCACCACTTTTAAGACGAACCTTGGAGTTTGGCTCAGGAAACGATCATGCTTTTGATGCGTGTTGGAAGGATCCGAGGGCTTTTGCTTCTTGCCTGGTTGATCTGAAATAAAACAGGATTTGCTTGCAGAAGATTAGGACACGTGTTTGTAGATGAAAGGGGTTGCGTGGCATTTTTGTTTTATTATTGCAAGTGGATTCTTTTGTTTTTTTGTTTTATTTTGTTGGGCCCGGAAGCCCCGCCGGGCAGCTCTCCCCGAGGTTGTCAACGACGACCGGAGGCCACTGTTTGGCCACTTGACGAGTTTTTATTAACATGCAGGGGTTGCTTGTCATCATGCTTCGTTCGTTTTCAAGTGGGAAAAAGATTGTGGATCCCGAGGTTCGTGCTTTTTAATATGGGGAATCCCCCAACTCGCAAATGGAGATCTGTTATTGTGACTTTATCTAGTGGTCTGCTGCATGAATACTTGAGGTAGAATTAAAGCAAAAAAAAACTGAAAAAATAATTGGTATATACTACTTGCTTACGATTATTTTTGCATGATTATTATTAAATATTAGATTGATTGATAAAAAAAAATTTGTGATTTTTGAAGTATTATTAAAAGGTTGTATATATTTATATATAATAAAATTTTGATTAAATTATTTTTAGACTTTTTAGCTCAAAATAGAGTAAAATTGAAGCAATTAAACTTTATGATGATACTTTTTTTAATATAGAATAGTGTAAGAGAAGGACAATAAATGACACTCTTTGAATTGAAAAATAATTAGAATTTATTTGCCTAATTTGCACAACAACTATAAGCATTTATTGGTGAGAAGTATTTATTTTATGAGGAATTAGACAAATCTTTAAATACCTTGTGTAAATGTCATAATTTTTGTTCTCAAATGTGAGATTAGAGATGATAGAAGTGAAGTATAAGACATAATTAATGATTGTATCAATTGGTTATTGATTATTTTGTACATAACTAGAATTTGTCAATAGTTCTTAGATTTGTTTAGAAATTTAGTTGATCCTTGAGCTAACTTTATTTTTCGAGCTTCAGTCAGCATATTTCATCCTCTTTGTCAAGCTCTTCCTTGCCATTCCATAAGGTTTCATTATCTCAACTTTCTAGTCTCACACCAATGGTTCAAGAACTTGGAGTTTAACCTCATGTTATTTATCAAATAAAACTATTCAAAATCATATGAAGGTGTTTCACAAGATTCAAGGTTTGTTTCTAATTTGATCTTACTTTCAAATATTTCAATTATTATTTTATATTTGAGTATTGAACATTAGTTTTACATGTATCTTAATAATAATTTCGCACAAATAGACATGATCGCATAACAATTTCTCATTCACCAACAAAACTAAGACAACACTCATTTTGGATGCCAAAGAATCAAAGTGATATTTGGGTTTGTGATAAGTCACATTTTTTTACTATAACATATTTCATTATTCTTACTTTTTTTAACATATTTAGGAAGAATTATATATATTAGCTAATAAGAGCTTTTGTACTTCACAAAATATTTTTTTCAAATACTTTTCAAAACAGATATCCAAACATGCTATGTGAATGTTTTCTTATCATATGTTGGAGTAAAACTCGAACCTTCAAGCTCACATAAACTCTGAGTAATGTTCAGAACACCGCTTGGCTATAAATTATACGAGCTTAAATTTGTTATGGTTTGGGGTCATTTTAACTTAATTATATCTCAATTTATAACTAACTTCCTAATATCACCTTTTTGAGCAATCATCATGTCAAATATATTTTTTGGTATTAATGACTTTTGATATATAATGCAAAAATGCTTTGAACCCCTAGTTATTATCTCTTAGTATTGTTAAAAGCTATATTCCTAGTCAAGAAACTACTTCCAAAGTCTTATGATCAAGCACATCTTATTCTTTCTTTTTTTCATGAGCTCAAACTTTTATCTTAGTGTGTAGCATAGGTTC
The DNA here is from genome assembly GCA_023846275.1 of Vanilla planifolia. Classification (NCBI taxonomy): domain Eukaryota; kingdom Viridiplantae; phylum Streptophyta; class Magnoliopsida; order Asparagales; family Orchidaceae; genus Vanilla; species Vanilla planifolia. The sequence goes on along the minus strand of CM043866.1, from coordinate 17,196,920 downwards.
TTTTAAGAATAAAACTTTTATCCTCAAGTTTATAAAAAATAACTTTTCAATATTTTGTTTATTTTTTTAAGAATAAAAATGTAAATTTGTAAACAAGAGGAAATTTTATATCACAAATTTTTTAACATTGATATTTTCATACTAAATATTGAAAGATTAATTTACTATAATCAATTAGATATAAATACACTTTTTGTAATAACATCTTATATTAATATTTTATGTTCAAATATTGATGATTAAATCACTCTTCACTCAAAATGATAAATGAGATTAAAAAAATGATAAAATATGATACACAAACTTAGAAAAAATCATAAGATGAATCAAACATATAAAATATTACATTAAAACAATTAAACACAAAAAAAAAACTCATATTACACTCTAATAGATCTTCATTAAAATATAAAAATGTTATAATTTAATCTCACATAAAATGATGAAGATAACATTCTTACAACTCCTAATAATAAGGAAGAAAACTAAAATTTGTTATACACATCTACTTCTTCACACAATTCTTTCACTCATCTCTTAATATTTCTCCTAAAATATAATTACACAATTACACATCAAAACATTATAAGTCGATATGCCAAAATCACTGTATATCAATATACGTGTCTCAAACATTTGTCGTATCATAAATATTTGTGTTTGTAAAATGTTTACTTTTAAAAATACTCATATATTGTTATATGCTCTCTGCACAAATTAACTTCACATCAATATCAGCTATCATACAAAAAATACATTATCTTGTTTTTAAAGTGCTCCTCTACACACTTAACAATCTAACCTATCCACCTCATGTAATTGACAGCAATATTATGACAGGTTAATGTCCTAAACAACAGTTAGGCGAGTAATCAATGTTTCAAAAGAGACAGTTTAACAAATACCAAGGCATGGATTCTTGTCATCATCCCACATATGTTACTTCATTATCTTATAATTTATATGCTAATTACCCCCATCACATTCCCTTTTGAAATAGCTGGCACTTGCTTATGTACATTCGACACGTTACGTAAGCAAGCCAAATCATGTCGGCTTGAAAAAGGTGTAATTAAAAAAATCCAATGTATGACGACATCTTAGGTCACAACGGAAAAAAATTATTGGGTTAAATTATCTTGCTTAGTTTGAATGATTCATGAGTTGAATAACGTTGAATGTCAAACAAAAAAGGAACTATGAAGAGTTGTAATAAACTACATTTAATGAAAAAAGCATTTGAGCATGCTTTTCTGGATTCAACATAGAAATACAGAACAAGGTTTCTCACACTAGATAAAAGTCACAGCAAGCTTAGATGAGGCTGTTCCTTCAAGTTTGCATTTGAGAAGACCAGTCTCCTTCAACTTGTCAATCTTGTCACTGCCGGAATCCATTAATATTGTCAGCCTCCTCGCCACCTTCATAAACTCACTACACATGAACAAAGAAATCAAGCTATGTTCAACAGATCGTATGTATATATCTATATATGTGTACGTGTGTGTGTATCGATCAAGAAAAGAATGCAACGTTGTGATGCTAACGTTTCAGAATAACACAAACTTACGCAAAGGGTTCATCTTCTATGTGCTTGATAACACCAGCGGAGTCTCTGTACAGAATTCGGCGGATCAACTCTGGTTTCTCGATTCCAAACATGTTTGCCAATCTTCCGTAGAGTTCTTCATATGAACTGAAGACCGAGAGGTCAAGCGTGCGGCCCACATCGTCCAACTCCATGAAAACCTTACAGTGACCCATCTCCAGGACGACCTCTTTAACTTCGTGATCGTGATGATAAGGCAAGTCTTCAGAAGATGAATTATCCAAAATACCACTTTGATGAATCGCCGAAACGGAGGCATCTGAAAAGCTGTTTGTGCTAAGACAAAGCTGTTGTTCGGTGAAGATTGGTTTTCCAAAGAGGAGGAAATGGGGTGTCTTCATAAGGCATTCTTTCTTTGAGGTTTGAGAGGGATTCCCAATGGTCAACAAACTGGCAAGATCTTCATGAGAGGTGGAGTTTGAGAGAACGAGTCCAGTGGAGATTCTGTGCGATGGAGTGAAACAACTAAGTTGACTAAATCGAGCATGGAATGGGGAAGATATGCCATACTGACTATGCCTGGCTCCCTGTATGCCAGCTGCAGGTGTGCAATCTGGGGGACAACACAGAGGGCTGCTTCTGCTGGTTATTAGGGGGTTTCCCGGGAGTGGTGTGGACGAAAGTTGAACGTCGATGGAGAAATCGGGGTTTTGGGGTATCCGAGGCTTTTTCCTTGGAGGTGAGAAGGATGTCAAGTGAATCGATGGCATGCTTAATACAAGTTCTACTAACCATGGGTTCACACATTTCACATTTTGCAAGAGATTAGGCTCATCCCATGACACCTATCATACAACATTTGATGGAAACAATGAATAAGACTGCATGCTTGAAGTCAGTATTCATCAGCTTAGCAGAGTCAATAATAACATATAACTTTCAAAGGGTATGGTCTCTACCTATATGTTAGATTTGAGTAAAAATTATGGGCTTGGATACAATGAATTCATTAAAAATTTTAATTACATAAAAACTTAACTTCCTTAATACATTTTCCTTCACAATCCCTACCAAAAATCAGCTCCTTTCATTGTTTTTCATGCTAAACAAACATATAATCAAATTAAGTTTTCATTTTCACATTAAATTTCCTTTACTCGTCTTCTTTTATTTCATTAAACTCCAAATATAATCTAGTAGTTTCTAGGTTATGTAGTATTCTCCATGGAGAAAAATTCTATTTGCAGGCATAATTTGCAAATGATTACATGCTTCAAGATGGCAACCATATTGAGCATATAAGAAGACCAGGTATGGAACAAGTTTATATTGTACTAATCATTAATTTAAATATAAAAATGATTAAATAATTCACCTGGACACCATCGGAGTCTAGAACTAATGCATAACACTAAGAAATCGAAAAATCACACTTGAATTATTCATTTGTAGTGATTGTAGATGAAAGAAGCAGTGAATGTATAAGAAAACATCAAAAGATTAAAAAATTCTAATCAATATAGATAAATAGACTTCACATGTTCAAAATCGTTAGTACAGAAACATAATGATTGCAGGAACTACAGTATCAATCATTTGTCATTGTTTCCTATAGGCTGACAAAGCATTCAATCAACAAAAATAATGTGTGGAGCCACTGATAGAAAAAAGCCAAAATAATTTACTTAACAGTGGCCACATTTACTCAGGGAACTCAATTTATGGTAATTTGGTTAGTTGTTTCGTTAATCTACAGCTTTTCAAAATGACTTAGCTTGCTTTAATCTTAACTTTTACTTTAACATTTATCTCACAGTTAATTTGGATACCATTTGTTGAAATAAAGATATTTGATCACAAATTAGACATTATTTGAATAACACTATCTTTAGATCAGAGCCTGATTTTGTCATGCTTTAGAAGCCATAAAACCAACCTTAAACACTATTTCTAAGACAATACTATTCATTTAATACCCTATCAAATAATACGAAAGACATTTTGAATTACATTTCCTCTATAAAAATGAGGTAAACCAAACAGCTAATAAAGCATACCATGGTTTACTTCAACTAAAGAAGAAAAGAGAGGAGAAAACCAAGGCCTATTAGAAGAGCCGAAAGAAATAACCAAGGCAATGAGTCATGAATAGGTTAAAGAGAATTAGTAAAACAGATAAAGCAACAAAAGAAGAAAAACATGAATTTTATCTGGCAACAGAATACCTGAAGAAGCCTCCAAGGCGATCCATGCCACCTTATAGGATCAAAAAACTTAACAAGAGATACTGTCCCCATGAACCAGCTTATTCTAGAGGAGTCTTCGGTCTCAAATGCCATCTTGAACCTCATGCCCGAGCACCAGTTAACCCTCATTGCACTTCTAACCAAGGATGCCTTCACAAAAAACTCTGGTGCGCTAGTCCTTGGATAATAAACGACTTCGAAAGGTTGCCCACCAGCTGCTAATTTTGCTGTTTCGATCACTGATGCAGCCTTAAATTCACCTTTTCCCCTCACGTTTGAAGTGGAATAACCGTTATCCTTAACCAAATCTTTCTCTTCCTGTCTCATGAAAACTGAGAGTCCCCCATACATACAATTTCCTGAAGGATGATTCCAACCAACAAGTGGCTCAGGCACACCCCCTATTCCTCGTTTTGCCCGACGAATTCCCACACAGAGATCGCCATTATTTGTTCTTAAGAAAACAATGGAATCACCTGCAACAAGCTTCTTCTCATTCACAAAATTGCTCCAGCCAGTTGTAAGCAAGTGTCGTCGAGGCGTCCCACGATAGATGTGCCGGAATTTCCAGTCCTTGCCGTGCACATCCTTGGCCAGTATCGTTTGAACGGGTGGGTCAGCAGAGTAGTCCAATCTGGGGAAGATGGTTTCTGCACAATATCTAGGAACCGAGAACCCACCACCATTGTTAGCATCAGATTGGGTCAACGTCTTGGCAAAAGATGAAGGCTTTTCTTCTACCTCCGGACCACTGCTACCAAAGGCAACTCCATCATTTTCACTGAAATCTGGATCATCAACCTTCAGAGGGATCATTTGAACTTTGGCAAAGACCTCATCTGACTCAGGATCAGCCATGTATTTCACAGAGATGACCCGACACAAAATTTGAGGAGGAATTCTCAGCGAGTTTTCAAAATCCACGGAGCTCTGTTCATGCTCCATATGACCCTGAGGATAATAGTAGACTTTGGAATTCAGGGGAGGCATCTGCACCATTCCTCCAGCGCAGGCATGCCAAAGTTGGGAATCCAAGCATTTCTCCATGTCTTTCATTGCTTTTATAGGTAATAAAAAACAAAACACAGAGATTGTTCCTGTGAATATTAGATAGTATGGTAGACAGAAAGAGAGAGGGAGGGAGGATGAAAGGAATTTAACTCCAGAATGAGAATATTTACAAACCCAAAAGATCAAGCTGAACTCTTTCCACAAGAAACGAACCTACTTCGGCTCTATCTCACATTTTGTATGGGTAATTCACAGGTTCTGCAACAATTTTTGTTGGCGATGTTAAGAACAAGCTCAAAGTTTTAAGGCAAACCTGGAATGCATAAAAAAGAAAGAGTAAAGAAAAATATAAACGATCCCTAACCTCCTTCCAGTGATTCCGCATATGATGATGCTCCTCCCGTATTCCCAATTTCTACTGGAAACTTCCGAATGCAGAGTATGCAGAAAACCACAGCTCGCACTAAGGAAGAGACGCGATCAATCTCCTCTTCCGGCCAAGCAAGGGTGGTAACCTAACCAACAAAGCAAAAGAGTTGAGAAATACAACCGCCGCAGAACAAGTTGAAGGCTCGAGCAAGAAGAGAGCCTTTAACCGAGATTTCTAAACAGAGACCGTAAAAAGATCAGAGATTTTTTCCAATTAATAGACGCCATGGGAACACCAACCTCCTCTCACAGCAAATCTTCGAAATTTCAGAACAGTTTCAACATCAGAGGTACACATAGATGTCCTCCCGTTCACTTTCTCTCTCCTTCAAGAGAGAGATGTTACGTTAAGGGAAGAGATCAGATCTCAGAACTGCCCTCTAAAAAGCTCTCTCATTTGTCTTCCCAGATAAAAGCCGCAACAAAAAGGGTTAAAGGTAAAAGTTCGATACACTGTTATGTTCCATTTTGATACTGGGTAGTGGTGGAGTTCGGAGTAGAAAAACAGTACAAGGCCCGAACACGGCACAGCTTCCTGAACCAACGGCATAAAGAAACGTACATCGCTGTCGACTGCCGCCATTTTGGTCTAGCATTTGACGAGGTTTACAAGCAATTTAGTGTGGGTTGGGTTCTCAATAAAGATGATTCCGGTTCTTTGTTTTTGGCATGGCTTTTGTATTTTCATAAGTCATATATGAATGATAAAAATAGTCACAAGATGAGAGAAAAAATTCACAAATTATTTATGATATATAGATTTTTAATAATAAGATGTAAACTAGACAATATCAAATATAAACTTTTGCCAATTGGTTGGATTAGTTGGGCCAAAAATGGATAAGGTATTCTAGTGCCCTTGATTAGTCACAATTCATCAATACAAATTATGAAAAGTTATAATTAGTAGGATTATAAATTATATGCATACAACAAGAACAATGTCATAGTAGAGGTCAAAGAAAATCACAAGTCAAACGTTAATGACTCAAGAGTTCAACGTTAAACTAAATTTTGTGTACCTTGTTAACTGTAGCTTTCATACATGCATGATTCATCCAAACAAAATGATAAAAATAGGAATAATATGGTTAAAGAAAAATCACAATATTCACAATACATGACGATCTATTATAATGGAATCCAATTCAAATGTACGTTCTTCTCAACTAATTATATGAGTTAGGTTAAGAACTTATGTGGGCAAGCTATTCTAGTGGCCTTGGTTAGTCATTATGTGATTATTCAGATAACGAAAGGTTATAGTTGTATCCAAAATGGCTCATATCATGAAATTTATTCAGGTGAGATTGTAAGTCATAAGCATGCAACAAGAATGACGCTAGAGAAAAGATCCAACAAAAGTGCAAAAGTCAGGCATTAATGGCTCCATAGGTCCTTAATTATCATATTTATTATATTATTCCACACTATATTACCATGTTTAGTATTTTTATATTTATTATCATATTTGATTTATTTGTAATGGATTTTATTATTGAGATGTGATAACGAGTAATGTTCTATAAGGAGTTGAGTTAATGTAACTTATTAGTATTTTGATTTGTGTGTACTCAACTTTAGACTTATTACAATATTGATGGTTATAAATAGTTTTTGTAGTTATGAAGTTTTATTTATTTTGTATTTTTTGTTTATATAATTAGGTTGGATAAGTTTTGGAGTTTTATTACTATCAGGTCCTTACCCAAGATTTATACGTGCTCATATGTCTAACAGTTTTCTTATTTAGTCCTTGATTATTATATTTAATAAAACATTTCCTGATGACTTCTAGGTAGATGTTACAGAGATGAATTATCTCACATTGATTATTGAAAGAGTGATTTAATAGTTATATAAGATGTCATATTCTTAAGATATTAAGATACATTTGAGAGCAAAATCTATTTAGATCAGTATTAGGTAACCCTAGGGAATAATAACTTAACATAATGTAATCAAGATTTTACATTTAATATAAGGGCTTACTCTTTATTAATAAGATATGATTCAAGGATAAACTAAGTGAAAACTAGTGGGCCAATGACACCCAAGGCTGAAGAGATTAGAGAGTGAACATTAAGTGATGGTTCGTGAGAAGAATCACTAGACTAAGAGCGATGCCTTACAGGGTTATAAGGATTTAGGGATGAATATCTTACATTAGCTATTAAGAGAGTAATTTTAGTATTTATATAAGACTTTATAATTTTAAGATATTAAGATATCTTTTGAGGGTAAAACCTACTTATACTGAGATGGCCAAGAGATAATATCTCAATATAATAAGATTAAATATCACATTTAATCCATAATTAATAATAAGAAAAAGAATGTGGCCAAGTATAAGAAATAAGATATGCTGATACATTAGCTGTATGTTGAGACATTAATTATATATCATGTCATAGATTGACATCAAATATCTCCTTCTTCTATGTTGCATGCACTTTATATATAGCCTTAATATATAAGATGATGGGATTGAGTTACTCAAACATTATTGGCACTTTATAGAGGGTCTTAATGTACTGAGTCTCGCTAATACTAGCACTTTGTGTAGGATATTGATGTGTGGATGTGTTGATATGATATGATTATTAGCTATATATGATATTCTTACAAGTAGAGATCTTAAGATAATGACATAATACTAAATGAGAATGGGAATAAGGTGGAATAGGATTATATAGCATAATAATAGTAATATTAAAAAAAGGTTAGGATAATTGAAATATTTACATAAAAAATTAAGAAAAAAAATATGAGGAGAAACAAGATAACTATATTGTGTAAAAAGATTAAATAAATATATATCTATATACAAAGGTATTTATATATGAAATTTTTTGCATACATATTAAGTATTATCTAACTAGTTTAGAATACTATGTTATTAATATTAAGATATTATTTGGCTTAATTTAATTTTCACATTTTTATCACTTTTATTCATATATAAATAATTCTTATTATTCAGATTTATTTATTAGGCATTATGTTTGTTATTTTCTTTTATTTATATTATAGAATATGCCATTATTACATTAAAAGAGACCAAGGTGATAATAATGATGACTTGTACTCACCTAATGGCTTTGAGTGGTTCATAATTATATAGTTTTGAATGTGTTTTATATTTTGTATACTTTTTATGCAAATCCAAATTCAAAATTTGTTAGTATCACTAGTTCATATGTTGATAAATCAATAGATATGCTTGTTTCATATTATAGATAAAATGGGATTAGTTGTGATTCTATCATACCTCACTTGAGAGGTTGATATATTCGCAATATTGATGATGTTACTTTAATCTAGCTCAATAATAACTATTTCAAAAGGTGACTAAGCATGAATACCCTACAACTATCATAGACATGATGGCCTTGAGTGCTCCTCATTTGTTAGCACAAATGAAAGAATGAATCAAGCAATGATGATGGATTATAAACTAGTAGAGCTAGAGGAAGATTGATTGAAACTTATTTTGGCTTCTAATTGATTTGATTAGCAAAAACCCTATTGAATGTAGAGATTTGCATAACCTTTTTTTATTTCTTCAACTTTCTCATTGATTTTTATAGAAATCAACAAAGAAACTATAATTGTAAATTATGGGTCCAAAAAAAGATACATATGTACTTTAACTAAAGAAAGCTAATTATAAAAGAAAGACTGTTAAGAGACAAAAGAACTTAAGGAGTCTAGATACTAGACTTTGCTAAGAAAAAAAATAAAAGGTCTCCATTGAGGGAAATCTTGTTAAAGAAAAAAATAAAGACACTCATTAAAATAGGTTAATAAAAGAAAACCTGAATCTAAATTGAGAGGTCTATTTATAGACGAACAAGCCAATGAAAAATCCTAACATTAATTTGTCACATATTAGTATAATTGGAGGTTTTTTATAATTGTTTGAATTTGCTAGAATTGGAGCATGACATTTTGTCCAATATGACAATAATCATCCAAAGGGAGGAAGCTCTTAAGGGATGAGGAAATTTTATTAGGCAAGCTTAGGGAGAAAAGCCCACATGTCCAAAATCAGATTAGGCAAAGAATTCATTAATCTGAAACATTAGATGGTATTTGACAAACACGTCATTGTCTCAAGGATTAGTAAAAATTTGAATATTACATCATGCCTTTTAAAGTGGTTCAAATAAAGTAATGCTTTAAAGTGTTATTATAGAAACAGATGAGGTCCTTTACAAGTATCATCTTGAGCAATAATTATAAAATTTAAAACTTTTTTAGTGGTAATTGTAGGTCAATCTTTATAAAGATTTATATAATTGGTACTTAGGATAGCTACTATATAAAGTTAAACTTACATAAAGGCTATATTAGTTCATCATAGTATAATATATATTATATAATCATATGCTCTTCCTTTTTGGTCTCATGAGTTTGGTCTATGTTGTACTCCTAATATCCTTGCTAATTGACAACCAACCTCACTCTTGTCATAGACAACTTGCATCTTAAAGATGTGAGAACCTTTCACTATCATTGGAACCTTCCTCTCTATTCAACATAGTCTCATTATTTCTTATCGATGATTATGCATGTCGTGAGCTTGATTTATTCTCTCTTCTCATTTCACTTGATTGTTAGACTTCCTCTTCATTTCCAAATAAACCCAATTATGATGAGATAAACTAGTGGTTAAACATAATAAAATAAAAGAAATTTTGTTTATGATTTGAGATTTTATGAGGGAATCCCTTTAAAGAGGATGGTCATGAGATTTTCTTAGCATGTAATAAAGTTTTAGTCATTAGCTACTTAATGTTTTTGGTTTAGAAGAAGGGAAGGAGAGAGAAATAAGGTAGCATTTGGATGAGAGAAAAGGGTAGAGAAGGGTTTAGGACTTTATGAAAGAATGAAGTAATAGAACTTTAAATGAGATAACTTTAAGGTTGGCATCTATCCCAATAATAAGGCAAAAAAGAAAATATGTTCTTATATAATTGATTATTAGTGTTGTAATCTTGCTAAGCCTTTTATAAAAATGACTATTAGGTTGGCTAAATTATGGAATGTTTTAGCATCATAAATGTTTATAATGTAAGTTATCTAACTACTATTCTCAACTTCAAAAAGGTAAAAAAAACCTCTTAATTAAAAGGCAATCTTCTACTTATTATTTTGCTGATCTTAACAAGGTGGTAATATTACATCATTAGAAAAGAATAAATAAAAGATTATGTATTTGAATTTTAAATCTCTAATAAACTCTTAAAATTCATAAAACTCTTAAAATTCATAAAACCTTTATATAGGTGTGATATTTTTATTTTGTAGGATAATAACAACTAAAAGACTTACATGATAATCTTTTAACTCCAAAAGAGAGATGTAACTAATGCAGGATAGATTTAGACTTCTATCAATGTCTAAATTAAAACTTACAATACTAGAGATACTTAGTAGATTATTAAATAATATAAAAAAAATATAATACATTAATCAGAGTTAAGTGATGTATGTGATATTTTAGAACAACTTAAAAATTAGCATTCTAAACTTGTAGTATGGATTATTAAGTTGAATAAGTAACAACTTAAGCATTAAGCATAAAATCTTATAAAGTAATTTGTATCACATCTAATTTTACACATATAAAATTAAAAATTTAAGACAAACTCTATGTGAAGTACTTTAATAAAAAAATAACTCTAACTTTAGATTATTACCTTGAAAATAAAACTTACTGAAAGATGCACACATTTTAACAATGATGGTTTATAGTTTCATAAGCATTAGCATTTAGAGCACCAAAGGGTAAAATGGTGATGTGATAGTGATTTGGTTAGTAAGAAATCTTATAAGTGTTGGGAAAAGTAAGAATTGTTTTGGTTATTGACTCTCTTTGGGGAAGGTCTCTCACCTTCGATCCTTGCCTCTCACATAGGATTTGATTGTCAACTCTCCCAGTGAAAGTTTCTCACATTTGATCCTTATCTCTCACAAGAAAAGTTAAAATATCTCCAATTAGGATTGAGAGTTTACACTTTGTTCATAGAGGTAGAAGCACACAAAGAAAATAAATTTTATTCTATCATTTTTTCTTTCTTACAATCTAGCAAGTATTACTATTTATAGAGACCTTAAAAGTTCATCAGTAATATTTTAAAAAATTTAAAAAATTAAAAAAACAAAAAAAATTAAAAAAACAAAAAAAAATAATTAAATGAAGTAGTTCGCAAATTAGCCAAACATTTTAGGCGATGATAATGACAAGAGACACTGCAGAGCTATCGATCAAATATTTTGGTAGGCACGAGTGAGGTCAAATAGGTTGGAAGGACAGGTGGGTTAGCGCGGGTCGCCATTGGTCATTGCAAGTCATCGTAGGTAACGACTTAACACATGTCAAATAGTGTTCTTAGGTCAATCGAGTTACGTAGGTCAGCTCGAGCGGTAGTTGATGGTGGTGTTGGCAACGACAAATAATGACAGATGACAAAATCAATAAAAAATTTAATTTTAAGCTATTTTTAACCAAATTTTGTACTGAAGAACTTGTGAAATTAGTGTGATGTTAGTGGATGTGTGTTTGTAAGCTAATGTTAGATACTACTGCATTATCCTTCTCAGGAAGAAGAGAGCTTGGCTCAATACTATTAGGGTGAAGGGTATGATAGCATTCTAATAGGTGTGGCATGATAAGGAGTAGGTCATCATAGGTAAGCCAAGAGTTCTCCATCGAAGGTTTACCTTTCTAATAAACTAAAAATTTTTAAAGTTTATAATCTTTGGTTAGAATTATCTCATGATTTAAAATTTTCTCAATATTATTCTTACTCTCAAGACTAATGTAGTGATAAGAATGAGTTCATTCAACATAGAAGAATCAAGCTCAAATGGCTCACTAGGTTGGATGTAATGTCCTATAAGAGATTAAATATTTAATATTAAATGTTGCACTAATCCTATACTATTTTAACAAATTCAACACATATGTATTATTTCCCAATTTTTCAATAATCCTAAAATATCTAGCTTTACATACTTATAATTTCTTGTAAATTGCAAGAAGAAACTGTCTTGACATGACTTTAATTATAACATAGTCTTCTTCATAAACTTTCTTAATATTTTTTTAAGCATCTATTAGTTTCTTGTATCTTTTATTACTTAGATTAATTTTGATAGATATTAGTTTATAAGAGATAAAGAAAAAACAAAAGCAAAAGTTTGAAGTTTATTGGTAATAAAATAAAATCAAGAGAGACCTTAGTTTATTACTATAACAAATTTCAAAGAAACTTATGCCAATACTATGATTCATGAAATTATTATATGTAAATTTGACTAGTGATAATAGTCGATCCCAAAGCTTAGGTTGGTCCCTTATTAAGCTACAAAGAAGATTTTTTAGACGACGATTTACTACTTCTATTTGTCCATCCATTTGTAAGTGATAGGTTGAAAAAAAAATTAGATTGGTCCTTAATAAGTGTCATAAGGTATTCCAAAAATAATTAATAACTTTTACTACTCAGTTAGATACTATGACCATCTTACATAATTGTTTCTTTATGTTGGTGCTAAAGATGTTGGTACACCTCTAGTCGTCTTGTGGTTGTAGGATTATAGGGTGCACCTAGCCACTAAAACCATTAAACTTTTTATATTTCCTAATTCTTGTTCAATTTTTTTATTAGGCATTATGTTTTCTTCTTGTTTTGACTATTCTTATTCATTAACACTTTTTAGGTTCAGTATCATGGATCTCTTTGGACAGTTTGTAGCTATATGTTCATTTTTATGATACTTAAAATAGGTAATTTTAGATTATGTGGGTTTGCTTAAAGAAGGTTGTGAAAAAATAGATTATAATATAAGTTTAATAGGTTTAAAAACTATGATAAATGGGATAGATAAAGTGTGAATGTGAGTGGTTTGAGAAATTATGGCACAGGCCTTTAAAGGGATTAGCTTGTCATTTCTCTTAAAATAAGAAATTCTATTTTTTTTTCAAATTTCTAGTAATGCGATAAGTTTTTCTAAGATAGTAACACTTCTCAAGTTAAGCTCAGCCTATATGTATTTCTTTAAACATGTCTTAAAATAATATAATATTACATACTCAGGTTTATCTTTATCACACCTAACTTTGTAATCGTCAAACTTGTTAATGTATTTCTCAATGGATCTATTATATTAAAAAAACTTTTGTCATTTGTATAACATTTCAATACTATAAGTTATTGGAACAAACTTATTGTACAACCTAATCTTAAGGTTTCTCCAAGTTTGAAGTACATCTTCATTATTTTTAACATATTATCACTCTAAGTTTCTAAGAAATCTACAAGTGGTATCGGTAAGTTTAGGCTTAATAAATTGATATTTTTTCTCTCACTTATGTTTTTAATCTTTTTCTTAATATGATCTTATTTATTGATATTTATTTTCAATTAATTAAGTAAACCTTATGATGGCGAGGTTGCTGCTTCCTCTCTCTTTTAGTGTAGTCAGTCAATATATTTATTTCAATTTACTTAGTTATAATAAAAATATTATTTATTAATTTATCATATTATATTTTCATGCATAATCATATTTGGTCTTTTCATATTTTCAATAGCTATATCTTTGTAGCAAATCTTAATAGTATTATAGTCTACTAGTTACTAGCTACTTCACGATGACAAAACTAAATCTTGTGACACAATAGCCACTAGCCACCTCATGGTGGCATTATCTTAATCTTGCGACACATTGGCCATTGGCCACCTCAGGATGAAAAATATCAACTATGTGACACTAGCCACTTCACGATGTCAAAATTTCAACCTTGTGGTACACTAACCATTAGCCACAAAAAATAACATATTTTAATTTTGGAAAATTCATTATTTATTACTATCATTTTATCAATATTCAACTATCATTTTTTAATTTCTTTTTACATATAAAATCTTTATTTTTATAGTGTTTAACTAGATATATATTTTTACATCAATAAATCAAATGACATGCTTACATAGTTAATCAAAATTTAAAAACATACATCAAGTTACTTGTTATGTAGTTACATATAATAGCACTATATCAATATATCACTATAATATCTCTATACATGATTCACTTGTAATATCTTAATTTCAACAATCAATAACATATGAGACATACACATATAATAGTATGTTAGAGTACCTATCTCAGTAATTTTCTTGTTATTCAGGTTGATCTGTAGTTGTTCAACTTCGCCTGTTTGTCAATTTCATCTGATCAATTGTAATTTTCTTAACACAATTTACAAATTTTTACACAAATTAAAAATTTTCAAATTATCAATATCGAGTTGTATAACTCACTTTCTAAATCACAAAAATGACTGTTTTCTTACCTCATTTTCTTGGTTTTCCTTTTTTCAAAACCCTACCTTATAAACATTTAGCAAGTTTCCTTAACAATTATTTTAATAGTAAGATAGAAACATAATTAAGACTAAATGCATTAATTCTTACTATAAAACTTAACTTAAATAACAAGAAAATAAAAAAAAATTCATTTTTTGTCATTTCTACTTTTTGGAACTTTTTATTGGTAGAGCTCATATCCACTTTTTTAATTTTATCGATATTTTAATAGTTCACATAGCCCTCACCATCGGTGAAAATTATTTCAATGAAGCTTTCGTCGACCATGTGAAATCGACACCCTGTGTTCACATCGGGCACAGAAGGGAGGAAATACTATTTTTGAAAAAATAAAAAATATATATACTTATTGACTGTGATAATTCACAAAAATTTCAAATAACTCTGATCAAGACTAAACAAACGTCATTAAAATCGTCTCAATGAGTCTTATCCAATTACATAGATTCATTTTTATATTTTATAATATTTTTTTAAGATTTTGATATGCTTTATGAAACATTTCAATTTGTACTTAATTTGAAAACCACGAATGTTACACACACACACACACATATACATATATATATTAATATTGATACCAATTAATTGTTATATTTAAACCATGTAAATATCTATAATAATCACATCTTTATCCACTGTACTTTCATACAATTATGTATTATACATCAACGTAGTTATAATAGACACAATATACAAAATCATAAGTATAGTTTTTATGACATTACCATACCATTATTTACATGAGATAAAAAAAAACAAACTTTTTTTTGCATTGTTTCTTCATTGTTGGGAACCCCAACATATTTGAAATGTCATTACTAAAAAATAAGCTGTCATCGTCACAACTCTATAAACTAAACTAATACAATTATTATATGAAAGAAATAAACATACAAATATAATCTTATAGTTATCATTTCTTTCTTAATTTGGCTTTATTTATCAACATAATTTTTTTCTCAAACAAACTTTTAGTCATATCTTGTTGCTCATTTTTTCTTAGGCAATCAACTTTAGTCCTATTTGAGTTTATTTAGTTATAATAAAAATCTTATATAACATCTGAAGATGATAAGGAGTACATATTAGATGATATCCTAAAAGAAGAATCACCAGATAATGAGTGACTTCTATGTAAAACTTTTATAAAAGTAAGGATAAATCATGTCATATTGACTATTAAGAGAGATTTCAATATGTATATAAGATACTAACATTTTAAGATATTGAGACACATTTTTAAGAGTAAACCTATGCTTGATCTCACGAGAACTTTATGATTAATCATGCTTAGGTTGAAATAGTAATGAGATGAATAACTAAATAAAGCTCCTTTGTGAATAATAAAATCTACTTGAGTTTGAATAAAATGATCTAATGAGATAATATATTAACATAATAAGATAAGATGTCACATCTTATTTATTATTTTTGTGTTATAATGCACATAACAATTTTAAATCTTTCCAATATTACATATATCACATGACTTATTTGTCATCTAAGCACTTTTTAATCTATATTTTTATTCAAAATATCTTAGTAATCATTCGGCAATTCAATTTATTAATTTACATTACTCATAAATTATTGCATGACGTTTTTTTGCCATTTAATAGTGTCATTACATATTACTTTAAGAATATAATTTTTTATGTGTATAAATCTTGACATAATTAAATCTTATGTTAGTAATAAAATGCTAATGCTGTATTTTCTTATTCATAATATATCGTAATGCCCATGCACATAGTAAACATATCACATATAATTCATTTATCACATTATTCAGTACATTTATTTTTCTAGAATATAGTATGTAATTTTATATCTTTGTAATGCATAAACCAATAATATAGACTCATAACATTATGCATTTAAACTAAAATTTTGTTTATCATAAGCATAATAATTATACAATTTATTTATTAATTATATAATAATATATATTATACATACAAACAAAATAATTGTATATTCAATGTTATTAATTGTTAATACATTAAGCATATGCACATATAAATGTGTTAAATACTTATCTCAAAGTTCTATGTAGGTTTCTCAAGTTTTGTGCCTAATTAACAACAATCGTTATTAACTTCTGCTTTCTCTTCAAATCCAATCAATTTCTGTTACAAAAATTATTTCTTGATTTTTCTCTTTTTTTCTCATTGTCTTTTTCATCTCTCCTTAAATGATAATTTTTTCATTTTTTTTTCAAATTTCTATTTCTCATTAACTCTTTTCCTCTCTCTCTCTCTTTCTCACTTCTCTCTCTCCCAAATCTCTTTCTCTTTTTCTCAATTTCTTTGCTCTTTTCTTTTTTCTCTCATCTACTAACAATGCCTTTGTCATGATGCTGTCCTAACAGTGAGGTAATAACAATGTGGATGACAACATGATAAAAAATAATATTAGCAAAGTTCTAGGTTTGACTAATTTATATCACCAAGTCAATACACATTTATGGGCAACCCCCATCGTCCTTTAGGATTACGTTGAAAGTTGGTGTGAAGCATAAAGCAACGATAAGGAGATTAGGGTTAGTGTTTGCAACAAGAGACAATTGACCCGTGTGAGAAAGGGAGAGATAATAATGTGGGATAAGTGTGAAGGTGAGCTGGGAAGGGACTAAATAGTTGGATACATGTACACATATACACATATGTTTTGACAACCTAAACTCGCTATGTCAAGATATTGTCTCGTGGATCACTTCATCTTGACTTTTGTGATTTTTGTATTAAAAAATATCTCAATATTTTAAGATTATATCATATATAAAGTCTAGAATTAACCTTTCTAAATCAATGTGAGATTATTCATTCCATACTCTTCTACTTATAAGTTTTTTATGAGTTATTCATTGTCTAATGATTTCTTATTTAAAAATATGACCCAATATTCATTTATTGCTCCTTTTAATCTTTGATGTTATAATATTATATATATATATATATATATATATATATATATATATATATATATAATATTATTTAGATCTTAAATTTCTATACTTTGAGATAACTCCAAATGAACCTCATCAAAACCAAATAAGCATCTTTTGAATTGTTATGACAGCTTTATCTAATGATGATTTTGCTTTCATAGTTCAAAATACATTATTTTTCAATCTAACTTGACATGTTTTACTAGACAATAGCAAAATTCTATTGAAGAAGGTCGTACGTCATCATCGACGTATCCGCTTTTCAGAAATTAAATATTTAACCGGTCGATAACATAAGAAAGATTTCATTGGTAACCCATCCCACTCACCGTAGCAGGAGTTTAAAAAAAAATCATTTTTATAATATTATAAAATGTCAAAATCAAATTGAGATTTTAAATTAAGTTTTAATTATTTTGTTTATGATTTACAAAACGATGAAATTGATAAACTTTACCGTCGATGCGCGTAATTAATCATCACGCAGCCGAAGCAGACTTCACCAAACAGACGCGCCATGTGAGCAGAGCATTATTGTCGCAAGGACAAAGATTTCAGGTCGGAATGTACACTAGCGAGGTGTGGGTCCAACCGCATCAGCTCCAATATGAGTCAGACTTGGGCCAGCGGCGACACACCACGTGCCACCGGCGCCTCTCCCGGGGCCGCTGCCTCCGGTGACATCGGCACATGGACGAAAGATTAAAATTTGTACTTGCAAATGTTATGCATGAATCCATTTGTTTTTAAACTTAAAAAAAAATGGTGTTTTGTGTTTTAATTTGTGATTTTTCCCCTATATTTAGTTTTATTTACCCTTTATTTTTTTTATTATGTATAATGATGGTCAATGACAATGGCGATGGTAGTCGACAATAGTTAACAATAGTAGCAGTTCGTGATCCATTTTTTTGGTTATGGTTGATCATAATGATTGTTGATGATTATTAGTTGCAATGACTTTTGACGATAGTTTGGAATGGCTTGTGACTCGATGGTGATAATGACAAGTGATTGGTATCAAGTAGCACTCGATGACTGTTGACCAGGGGTGTTTAGAGGTAGTTCGTTACAAGTGGTGGTTAGTAATGTGTGATAACAATAATTAGTGATCAACTATGATCAACGACGAATGAGTTTAGTAAAAGTCAACAATGAAGGAGTAGAAACAATGGTAACGATCGATTATAATTAATGGCAATGGCAATCAACAATGGTTGATAATAGGGGTGAATGATAGTTGAGATAATTGACAATTGGTTTTGGTTCGATGTTCAATGGAGATGGTGGGTATTGATAGCGATGATAACTGGTAACTGTTAATGATGAGGACGATAGGCAAGTACAATTAGTGTTTTTCGATCTTAACAACAACTATCAAAGTGGTTAATTTGATCAATTGTTTAATCGTGATTAATAATGATTGACAAGGATTAACAATTGTTGTCAATGGTGATCAATTACAATTAACAATTGCCATTTTAAGTAAGATGGATGGTGATGACTGATGGTTATAATCTAATAGTCAACAATTACAATTAAAACAATGAATAAAAACTAAATATTATAACTTCCAAAACTCATGAGACAAATCAATTAAATTTGTTAATACTTAAAAAAGTTTATTTGAAGTACTTTTCAAAATTTATTGATATTAAATATTAAAAAAATTAACAAACCAAACATATTATTTTTATACTGGAATTCTGTGAATCAAATATCCCACCAGTCTAATTGACATTAAATGTCAATAAAAATCAATAAAATTTCAAATAAAATTTTGAACTATGATTTACTAAATATCGTGTCTGATGGTATCTTATGCATCTTTTAAAGACATTGTTAAAAAATATAATTTTATCATTATAAGAATAATATCAAGATTTTATAGAAATCTAATCATCTAAATTTATAATTGAACACCGTAATGTATTTTATAAAAGATTATTTATATATAGTAAAAAGCAAAAAAAAAAAAAAAAGATATCGATGAGTTTTAGCTAATAACAATAGTTAGATAGCAATATCGTACAAACAATATTTAAACAAGTACCCTCTTAGTAAAATCATTTTGATATATATGCACAGAGTAATCGTACAGTACTTCGGCTCCCGCTTCCCTCTGCTAGAACCCAAACCCATACCATTTCACCTGTACAAAAAGAACAATTAAATAGTCATGCAATGATTTATGGATTAAATTCAAAAAAAAAAAAAAAAAAAACAAATGGTGAAGACACCTTTCCTGCCATTATAGAAGCTTATCAATGCTGCTCATGGAAGAGATACCCCTTAATGTTAACACAACTCAACTGGAATAGCTTTGGCTGCATCAAGGTAATTCAATCGACAGGTTCCAAGCAAGATCTCAGGAAGCTCTTCTTGTGTATTTCCCTGAACAATTATCAACACTACACATAAATCACAGGCCAGCTTGCAAAAGCTGAAAAAATAAAACCCAAAACAAGGAAACACTTCTCTTATGCTCTCAAAATTTGCTTTAAAGCACTTGTAGTTTATTGCATTACCTGTATTACAAAAGCCATTTCGATCACAAGGTTGTTTAGATAGCTGAGCACAAGGCTTGCGACTCCCCTGGCGACCGTAGACGAGCCAATATCGATGTCGAGCTGAAATTTCGTTTGCACATGTACAAAATTTGCGATGTGCAAATCACAAGAAATAAAAAAGTTGATCAACTCTTCTTTTGTAAGGAAACTAAAGCTTTGATCATTTGCAACTTATGAAAAGCTTTTGTTTTTTCAATCTTAAAAACATCAGAAGTCTAATGAACAATCTTTTTTAAAAGCTTTCTTTACAACATCTTTTAATCACAAAAAATGGATGGAAAAATGCCATGGTTCAATTGAGAATCAAGGATTTTTGTCATTTTTGGGGCATTTTGTGAAACTTCAATGGAAAATGAAATCAAGATAGTGATGAAAATTAAATCACCTTAGATTACTATATTACCTCGATGTAGTTTCTCCCACTGAAATAATGGATTTTGAGTGCTTCACCCAACAAACAGGCTTTCTTTCCAACGCTCTGCTTCACTATCCAAGATCCCTAAGGTAATGGCAAACAACATCAAGCTAAGAAACCACTTGACACAAAAAACTACAAGCATTTGAAAATATAAGATTTCGTCTAGCTCCCCACCTTAGATATATATGGAATGAGCTTGAACCTTGAATTCCTATATGCATCATCTCCCTCGACAAAGCTTTCTAGTAGAGGAACCTTCTCTATCGGCATATCCAGCATATAATACATAACAAGATTGTATGAAGTCATACCCGGTACCTGATTTTGGAAACATATTATTTTTCTCAACCTTCAAGGCTTGTATTATATAACATAAAAGCATTTAGGATCTATTTAGCATGGCTTTTGTGAACATAACTTTTTGCATAAATACATTTCAACATATGATCAAAAGTTTGTCTAATTATGTTTTGAAATATACTTGCAACCCAAAAAACAAAAAATATAGTGAACAAAAGAAAGTTTTAACCTCTCAAAAAAAAAAAATCATCGTACTCACGAAAAAAATCAAAAGACATTTGTCATTTTATGATGACAAGTATTTCATTAAGAATTTCTTAACAATATATTATAGAATACAAAATTTTTCAAAACACTTAGCAATAATACTATCCAAACAAATTTATTTACTGATCAATCCAATAGTTAACAATAATTATGTCAAATGAATCCTTATCAAATACCAACTCACCTGTATATTTATTATAAAGAAAAAATTGGTGCTGCCTTGATCTTCGTATCTCTACAAATTCAAACATTAATTTTTTAAGCAGGACATACGAAATCTAAAAGTTTCTTTCAGGGTTATGAGATGAGTATTAGCAGCACCTGAACGATCCCACCGGTTCGACCACCAAGGTCATCTTCGCGCTTATCCGACTTTAGCCAATCAGCAGCTACCATTTTCAGCGAAGTAGAACTTGCTTTGATCTGTTAATGCACAAGCTACCAGTTTGTAAGCTGATTTACCACATATTGACCAAAATTTGGTTTTTCCAAGTCGTAGATTATTGTGAAGACTACAGTTATTTTTATTTAAAAGGCCTTTCAGAATCCGAGGGTTGTACACTACATCATTTACTTTGAGTACTTTATTTGTTGGGTAGTTGGATAGCTTGTTTAATGCATGATTCATTAATTCGATAATAGCTAAGCACCAAACCGATAAAGTTTTAGTGGAATAATGCTTGTCCAACTCAATTTACCCTTTTGACATAGCACCAAAAAGAAATTTTGAGTGTCTTTGTAGAAATATTTATCTGCACAATGAAACAGGTTTTTGCTCCAAAAAAATTAAAAAAAAGTCTTTTTTTGTGAAGGATGCAATGCTCCATAGGAAACAAGAATGGAGGCTGCAAAATTGCTATCATAAGCAGAAAAAGATACCTTCTGATGATCTTTTAAATACGATTTGCCTCGTATCAGAAATGTCGAAGGATCCGCAACCGTCCAACTACATTTTATGGCACAACTTGGGTCATTTAGAAGAGTTGTTCCATAGTTGTAAAGCTCTGTACTGTCCATTGATGCATTTTGCAGATCAACATAACCTCTTCTTTGAGCTGAAAAACGTATAGTTAGCAATCGATGAAGCTTTAAGTTTTCATATTGAAAAGTGTTTTATTCAATGTAATTAAGCTTTGTAATATGCACCTGATAGATCCTGTATTTTCTTCACCAAAACAGCTGCTGTTGACAGCACAGGATGGCGTTCTTCCTTTTGCATTTAACATAACAAAGTGACACGTAAACTTAGAAAATTTAGGGATCTTGATGTGCTTCTCACATGAAGTTATTCAGGAAAAAGGTAAGGCTAGGCATTTTCAGTATATTAAAATGGGTTATTATCATGCGCTCTTTGGGAACTAAAAGAAATTAGAATAGGATATACACGGCTGCAAATCAAGTATAAAGAAATGTTCACCATAGTTGAAGTCTTATTTTCATTCATCAACAAGTCAGTTTAAGCACTTAGACGTCCACAGACCATTTTATACATTAGCTTCTTCGTATTTGTGGATTAGATGCTAATTTTTTAATTTGTTTTAATAGCCTTCTCTAGTTTAACACCATCACCCTAATAAATCTTAATCCAACTAGGAGGATATTAGGTTTAGTGATATTATCATATAATAAATGCTATTTAACGTCATTAAATGTCTAATTTGAAAACATCTTTAAATAACATTACAATTTTCACACTCAAATATAATATGAGATATTACCCAAAATTTGAATGAAATTTAAACATTGGTCATCACATGTTAAAAACAAACTTAAAAGCCCATATGTATAGCATTAAACTATAAAGAAATAGACAAACTTTAGATAATACTGACACCTAGGTAGCATTGTGATTTAAACGTCAATGTTCTCCAAATAATACTCTACCAAACACTCCATAAGCAAAAAAAGATCTATAATGGCATGTAAAAATATTGAAATATACAAAATATTATGAACAAATAGACTTAAGATCCTAACTTTATGGGATCATTTGTTAGTGAAATTATTTGTAGTTTTCTTTTCTATTTTTTTGGTTTTTTTGTCCTAAGTTAATTTCTTTATTTCTTGAGATTGTACTAATTTCCTTTTCTTCAAATTTTCTGTCTTGTAGATTCTTTTGTCATAGGGTCTCATTAGTTACTTTTTCTTTTTTCTTAACTTTTATTATTTTTGTGAATGATTGGTTTTCAAATATAAGAGGATTAGTTATTATAATTTACCATAAGACATTGTAAGTTGATTATGATCAATAAGAGAGAAAACTATTATTCTTTTACTTTCTAGTTTTATGGTATTAGAGCTTTGCCTTCCATGAACAAGAATATCAATAACAACCATTACTAATTAAATGACAAACTCCACATCATAAATAGAAGAATCATCTAGGATTTTGACTCTTTCCAATTCTCAATTATCCATTATTCAATCATTCGAAAAACCCAATCTAGATCATCTCTCATAAATTCAATAAGAGTAACTTCAAAAAGTGGTGCCAACCTTCTCTTCTATGATCAAGGGCAAAAGAAAGATTGGCTACTTGACAAGAGTAATAGAAACACCTCCATTATAGTCAACTGATTATAGTGCATAAGAAGCCAAAAAATCTGATTTTGATAGCATGATTGATAAACTCAATGGAGTAGAGGATTGGGTGTCCAAGAGACAAAAGAAGTGTTGGATACAATAAAAGATATGTATACAAAACTTAAGAATATATCACAAAGTTTTGTAGTTTACTTTAAGATTTGAAATACTCAACAAGGTAAGTTATCAGTTATTGAGTATTTTAATATGCCTTCAAAGCTATGGTAGGTCATCAATTTGTTTCACAAATAAATTGGAAATTCTTTTATGGAGCGCTGTACAACAAGATGTTAGAACAGATTTGAATATTTCATTTTTAACAAGGTGTGAACCAAGTTCTAATGATGCTCAAGGACTTATACTTGGCACAAAGACTACCTAAGCTGAAGGAGGTATTTATTGTAGTTTGACGTGAAGAGATAAGGCCAAAGGAGATGTACTTGCCATTATAGAGCAAAGCAACTGATATAATAGTACAAGGATCCACATACGAATTAGAATGAGCCCTTTTCTCCTAGTGTGAAAGTTTTATTTACCTGCATTTGAAAATGGTGTTTGAAATTGTAAAACCTAATTTTTTGTGATCAAGAGTGGATATAGATCCAATGTTTAAAATTGAAACAGCTAAAAATCTTGATGTATTTATCTTATTGCATTCCTTACACAACAAATTTTCAAAACCAAACAAGAATTCTAAAGACTTCCACAAAACTTATACTCTTATTCTTGGTTGATTTTGTGAAAAGTTATAATTCATCCCCCTCTTTTATGTCGAAATCTTAATGATATATTTCTAACAACTTATTGGAAGTTGTCAGATAAATTATGTTTGTTAGTCATGTTCCAAACACCTTTAGATTGACAACATTAAATTAAAATTTTATATAAACCGTGTTCTCTCCAAAGTTCCTAAATACTAAACACCCATCCCATTATTGAAATATTGCTTTTATTTCCTTTCGAGTTCATAATTCATTCTAGTGAGTACGCAAAGTCTTGTGGACAATGCACTAACAATGTAACTGAATCTTGAAAGCAGCATATAGTATGCAATTGTTTACATACAATACTTTTAGGTCTTTTTAGCAGCATACATGGGATAATGGTCAATGCATTTAATTGAAATAAGAATCCGAACACTAACATACAATACATCTACTTGTTTGGGTAGCTTATAAGAAAAATAACCAAATTAACTAACTTAGAAAATGAGATAATTGAGACTACTGTACAATATGGTAATTACTAACATCTGATGAGTATAGTTGATTGCATGTCCTATGTAATTCAGTGGACCCAACTCTAGACTTGCGGACCTAAAACATTATTTTTCAAATCTTTTGAGTCCAAAAGTATTATAAATAAAGAGATTTAGGTTCTATAAGTTTTAAAATACTTGATATTGTAAAGAAAAAATTGGCATATACTTTAGAGATATTATAAGGTTTTAAAATGCTAGAGCTTTAAGCATTACTTTTCTACTCTTACAGATTTATTTCAAGTAAGAAGCATGCACAACTTGAATATCTTATTGCATTCTCATTTCAGCCATTATTTTTTTAAACTAAGACTTGTATTGTTGGTTCTTTGAGTGAGCTGATGTGAAAAGAATGTCCCTTTGTATTTTCTTTATTCTTGGCCTACTCTAGATTGCATAAGTATAGAGTATTTGGCCTTGCCAGAGGTTGGTTAGTATGAGGTGATTTGATTGTGGTTAATCTAAGTAAAAAATCACATTTGTATTGGATTTCTTCACCTAACTATGACAAAGTAATGCTTTGGTAATGGTGTTAAGTATTTGACTTGGGAATAGATGCAAACTTTATAGAGAGTCGAACCACCTAAACATCTTGTCTCCTTGTCATTTTATTTTCTTTTATTTTGCTATTCTCATTTGTTTTAAAAGATTTTAAAAAGAATTTTTTCTCTTAATTCAAGATTGCTTTTCAACTTGCTCAAGCAATAAAGAACTTTACAATGAAAATTGTGCATACTCAACTTGGTTTTGAAAACTTTGAACACCAATTCACCCTACTCTTGGTGTGCTGTGGACCAATAATTGCAAGAAGGCACAAAGGATCTCACAAAGAAAGTATGAGTTTCAATTGCATAAGGAGACAAAAACTTGGTATAAACCACCAAATATTCACTTTGAGTGTCATTAGAAGCACAAGATATCAAATAATAATCCTCTAGTGAATAAAGAGAGCTATTAACATTTGGTAGAAAAACTCATATCCCTATTACTCATAAGACCAAATATTGCTTTTAATGTGAGTGTTATAAGTCAGTTTACGCATACTCCCACAACAAGGCACATGGCAGCAGCAAACTAGATTTTAAGGTGTTTAAAGGAAAGTTCTTGCAAAAGCTTGTTGTTCACAAAAACTAGAGTCATGGATGTTATTGGTTTTCCAAATGTAGACTAGATAAGAGCTATTGATACTAGCAAGTCAAAAACTAGATGCTATACAAAAAGATGAGATAATTTAGTGACTTAGAGAGGAAAAAAGTAGTTTGTGGAAGCCCAAAGCAAATGCAAAACCTGAGCATAAGGCTATAACTTAAGGAACATGCAAACTTATTTTGATATAGAAGTTGATGAAAGATTTAAAAATGTTGAAAACAAGGCTTATGAAATTGTTTGCAATAAAATCAACTAATGGTATAATCTATAATCTAGTTCAACATGAATAAAGGAAACATGTGAGAACTAATAGGAACTTTATTATGACTAATATGGATAATTGAACTATTGCCTTGCTCAACATTCTAAGAAAGTCCCAAGAAGTTGACGTTTTAGCAAAGGCTGTCTAGAAATCAAGTTTTGATCATTATGTTAACCTAAGAATAATTGATACCTATTTACCAATTTGAATGGGAGTGTAGAAACACTACACTAAGATCCTACAATTATGAGATCATTTGTTAATCACATTATTTATAATTTCTTGGGCTATTTCTTTAATGTCCTTATCTCTCGTAATTGGTTCCTTATATCTTGAAATTTTATTAGTTTCCTTTTCTTTGGATTTCATGTCTTGTCATTGGTTTATTTGTCTTGAAATTTGATTAGTTTCCTCTCCTTTATTTTTTGGCTTTCCTTAATTTGCAAAGAGTTAATTTCTAATATAGGAGGATTGGCTATTGTAATTTATTATAGGAGAATGTCAGTTAATTATAATCAATAAAAAAATATTTTCTTTTTTTTCTCTTCTTTTAATATTCAAAAGAGAACATTTGTATAAAACAAATGATGAAATTTCTTAAGTTCTAACTTGACAATCAAAGCAGTTGCAATTGTGCTTGCCAAAATTTTTAGTACGATTACAGAATTTGCATTCTCATTGACGTGACTTTATTACCAACCCTCTCCTTGAGAAGACAATCTAAATGAACTACAAAGGTAAAGAATGCCACCAAAACAAAGAAACAGCTCTCTACAGTATGATAAATGCAACGTTCTAAACAGATGAATCTCGCAATACTATTAAGTTATTTTAGATTTCTCACTTATTGAAATTAAAATGGTGTACTGTCAACAGAATACTCCACTCAGATTTCAGATATTGGACTTGTCATTATTTTTTTTTATATCTTGCAAATTTTTTTTAGCATAATTGAGATAATAAAATAATTGTTCAACCATGGTTGCTATGTTATAAGTGCGAAGCAGACACGTGTACTTGTCAGTGAAGAGTAATGCCTTAACCCTTCCAAAAGAGACATATACTATAAAACCTAATGTGAGAAATCACCTGAAATTTTGGATCCTCATTTGGTGCCCATACAACCTCTGATTCATCACAATCAGATTCTTCAGGAACATCAAAAAATTCATCAGCAGCATCATTAAGTTGCACAATTGATCCACTCATATTGGCCTGTTTAGGACTATGGATTTGCAAATCTTCCTCAGAAACATTACCCTTAACTGTACTTTCAGCTACCTTATATTCCTCTTTGATATCTTCCCTTTCATTAGTGGGCAAATGAATTTCCCTCGTATTTTCTCTTGAGAAGTCGGAGCATGTGTAGTTGCCATGTTTAGCTTGGAAGAATTCTCTTAATGCTGCAATCAGGAAGAAATCATTCACTAAAAAGAATTCTCAATTGCAATTCAAAGAAGAAACCTATCACAAAATGCCATGGCATCAAAAATAACTTTAGCTACACCTGCAACTCTTGCAAGCATTCTGACCGTTACATATCTTGATGAGGACGCTAAAGAGCAGGGCTTCCAGAATCTCCAATCAATTGCAAGCATGTGCTTGACAACAGAATGTTTTCCTTGGTTCACTGGAGATATTACATATCCTCCACCTGTATCAAAAAGCTAGAAATTATTAAATATGCAATTTATTACAGTTGCGGGGTTACTTTGCAACTAGATGCCATCTTAAACAATGAGTTCAATTGCTAACTTTAAGCATACATTACTTTTAAGGGAGGCCCGGACATAGCCTCTCTGTGGCTGACAATCTGGGTGGTAAACAGAGTGATATACAATAACTGCAAAGATGTTAACAATCATTCATTGCTTGCCAATTAACCAATATTCAAATGGTCCATCAATGCTTAATACAGTACCATATGTTCCATCATCTTCTCTCCGCCAATAACGTCTTAATAGCAGATCCCTCCTTTTCATTCCCCTGCAAACTACATTGGTGTTTTTAGTTGACGTTGCACCGCATTAAAGAAAAGAATTACAATGACCTGCAATCCGACCAGGGTAACCAATCTGAACTAAGTTTCTTGTGAATTATATCTGTGTGCCCATCCAGGTGTTCAACAACGCAGCCATATGCTAGGCAGAAATCCCATCTGCAAGGAGTCTCATACATTGGTAAAGTTGCAATGAGAATGCTCAAGCTAATTAAAATGTGATTCTAGCTAGCCAAACCTCCCGTTAACTTAAGAGGGTGTTGTCACCCCTATATTCGAGCAGGTCAAGGTGACTAAAAACTAGAAATAGATCAACTCCACCAAAGCCGAGACAGACTTAGGGGTCATTTTTTTCACTTTTAGCGGTTGAAACACAACAAGGTGGGAATACAATGTGTTTGGTAAGGTGGCAACGTATGGTAAATAACAGTTGGAAAATAATTTTTGACATAAAGGAGAAGTGTAAAAAGAACATTACCTTTTGACATTTGAGAGTGAGGCAAAGCTAAAATATAATAATTATAAGTATTGTCTAGTTATTTGGGATTTTTATTATTTTTAAAAAAAATTTAGTGGTGGGACCCATGTGGGCTCTGTCATTGTGGTTGGAACAAACTTCTGCAAATGGAACTGTGCTCAAAAACAGTTTGGTGATTTTAGAGTGCAATGATGGGAACTATGAAACAAATTGAATTCATGGAATAGAAAGAAAATTGAGAAAGAGACTTGAGGATGCAATCCTAAAATCAACACAAGCACATAACAAGTAGCACGGAAGTATAAAAAAGATAAAAACTGAAAGCAACTAAAAAAACACTTTAAAGGAACAACATAATGACCAAAAAATGTCAAATCAGAAAAAGCCTTAAAAAGTATATAAAAAGAACTCCTCACCCAAAAAGATCAAATGACTGCTAAGCATCAAGTGAAACAAGATATGCTAACTTGTCTCCATGTGTTGAGAATCCCCACCACAACACAAGCAAATTGCCTAGAATAACGTATTGTCATCATGCGGTCCAAAGAGGCAAGGTATAATTTTTTTTGGCCCAATGGGCCATACGGTTTTATCTTCAAAAGATGAATCGATATCTTAAAATTATGATCTCACAAACATATTCTAGTAACATCTTCTCCCCTTTCAATTTGGAACTATTCATCTATTTATTTTACCAACTAAAAGCTTGTCAAGAGCACTCATTCTCTAGTGAATCTTTCTGGGCAATCAACAATGACAATCACTTTCCTTTGTTGGTCACAAACATCATGCCAAATTCATCCTTGAAAAACATCATACTAAGCAGGTATCGCTCTTCATACAATGTGATGCAATTCAACCAAAAATGTTGATGCATTTCATCCACTTCAACCTAATAAGTCTCACAATTTTGATCTTAAAAATGCCTTAATATAAGTTCATGACCAGATGTACTGTAACCTGTTTAGATAAACAAATTTATCAAATTTATTATTTTACATCTTAATATTATTTTGGTAATTATTTTAAATTATTTAATTTGACAAATTGGTATTTTTGCCAAAAGAAGGGGTAGGACTTCCAAATGAGAGAAATTAACTTTAAGTATTAAAATTCTAATTTTTAGGATCTATTGTACCAAATTTATCAAAAAAGATATCATTCAAAGACCGATTTAAAGAAAAATAATATTTATATTTTAATATTTTAATATTATTTGGAATAGAAACTTTTTAAAAATATCAAACGATGTCAAAGATTTATGAAACTACATATTAAGATCGTGATGTAACCGATTTAAAAAATGGTTGAAATTTTTTTTGGAACCATTAAGATTAAAAATAGAAGAAAGGATAAAATGCTGATGTTTAATTAAAACGATTTAAATAATTATTCTTATTTCTCTAACCCAATAGAGCCTATATGCAGCTACAATTGAACAATGGGGAGAATCAAGAGATTTCATTAAAATAATCAGATTGAATTAATTAAATTAAATCAAAAACCTATTTTTCCTAAACATATGGATGCACCTTTTGGGAAAGAACAATGGATGCACCCTTTTGGGAAAGAACAGGCAGCTCTTCGAGAAATAGTTCAAGAAAAAAGAGTATCCTTCGATAGGATACAGTGAAAATTTGGGAAATGAATCCATGAGAACTCAAAAGGAAAACATTGTGCCAAATTCTTGCAGAAAAAGAAAAGAAAAAAAGGAGTTTATGAAATTCAACAAAGCACATGTGAGGAAGGTCCTCTGAGGTGTGTTTACTACTTTGGTAATTAAAGATAGGTGTTTTGCATGATCAAAGTGTATTTGTTTGATTATTTGATGCACTAGAACCACATTAACCTATCTATTTTGCTTTGAAACTCATGGATGAGTTTACTATCACAAGTTTACATATAATTGAACTATTTATTCTTCTACTCACATATGGTATATATAAATATAGCATACGATGTGAAAACGTGGGAATTAAAATAGAAAGGAAATGAAATTGCTATTAAATTAATCAAAACAAATAAGGGTTTGTCTTAAAATTTCAAAGAAGCAAACAAGGGTTGTTGATAAAATTTGTAAAATTTGACACACACATAATCCCCAAGGAAAGGAGGGTCTACAAGACTACCTCACAATAAAGGGATGAACATCCCTAAAGGAAACTAGTTCATATAACAAATCTCAAAAATATTTTGCATCCTAAGTCAAATAAACTTTGTAAGGGTGCACCAAAATTTTGGAATGTTGGCTTATTTTAACCCAAATTTCTAGATATGAAAGTAATGGTATATAGGTCTTGGGTTCTACTATTTGAGATACTATCACAGTACCATTAAAACAAGTGAGAATCAAGGGGCTAGTTGAAATGTAAACCAGCAAATGTGAGGTCACGAGACCTTTGGGAATTTAGTGAATGGAATAATAAGGAATTGAAAATATAATATACAAATGATTATTATTCATGCTCATTTGTTATAACACTCACATGGATAACATGCTTATGCTTTTCCCTTATACATAATCAGTTGGAGGTAAAATGCATACTAGGATTGTTACATTCACGTGATTGTGCAATACATATTCTTAGTTTTATATATTTCACATGGTCGTGATATGGACCACAACATACAGTTGACCCAAATGTGTGATTTATTGCATAGAGATCATGTAGATTTACTTGTTAAGCCTGTGATAGTTGGTTCCACTTATTTTTGGCATTTTGTTTTATACAAATAGCATAAATGCATATCACTATGAGAGGACATTATTTTAATCAAACTAATAATTTACTTTGCTTGTCTTAGTCATCATGTATTAAGATTTGGTTATAATATTAAAATACAATTGATACACCACCAGTGATGGGTCCTTCATTACATTAGCACTTCTTTTATTATTTGTGACAAATAATTATATTAAATGTTTTTGGACATTTAATACAAAGCTTAGATTAGTTATGCTTTCTTTCATTTGCTTTATTACTTGTATAAAAAATGACTTTCAAATTCATGATAACAGTACAACTCACACATACATATCGTAAGAATATTCTCTCCAGTACTAATATGAGCTTATATATACATGTATCCAATAAATCCCCATGGGTGATCATTCAATTTCTCATCAGTTCCAAGTATGATGTATGAAAAAAAGTAAACTTATCATAGAAAGTACAAAGTATTTAACACAATTCCACACTAATTGATCCCCAATCATTTAATTGACATGCATGACTTTTATTCCTTTCACCAAAAGAACAAGTTACAATCTCTACAAGAATTATAAACAACCCTTCTCTTGTTTGGATTTTCTCACAAAATACAATATATATAACCCTACCCCCATTATTATAATGATTCAAGTATACAAAAACCAAAAAACCTCCATTTGGATAGAAAAACTTATTAATTTTATTCATCTATACAAAGCAATATAAATATAAAACAGATAAATTTAGAAAAAAACTTCCTTTAATTAGATATTTCTTATCCATTAGAATAAATTATATAAGAAAATTCATCATTTGATTAAGAATTACTATAATTAGGAGAAACCCCTAAACAAGAGAAAAATTCAAAAAAGAAAAAACTGCAATTTTTTTTATTTTCTAGCACTTATTAACTTGGTGAATTTATATTATTCATTATTGTCTGGAAATCAATATCTAAAAGTAAGAATTGCCAACACATATACTATTGGGGACCATGAAGGCACATAAGGAGTACAAATGAGAGCAAGCTCTATAATTTCCTTAATGAAATGCAAACAACTTCACTATGTTTTGTTCAATTATGTTTTAAAGGATTATTTGTTATGTTGATGGATAAATTGTTTTCACTATAGAGCTGCATAGGATTGTCCCACTTAGTCTTCAAGTCTTCAAATCTTCAAAGATAATATTTAATTATAAATAACTCACATCTCATGTCATTACCCAAAATTCAAATTCAACACCTAACGTTGTTACCAAATTTTGCTTATTTCTCCTTACGAAGACTAAGTTTCCTCCCAAAAAAGTGAAATGCCTAGAGTTAAAGCTTTTATCTGTCACTCAACTTGCATAATCAACATCGGTAGCCTTAAAATGCAATTTTATTGTGCATCCTGAACAATATTCTTTTCAATGAAGTCACTTTTATGTAGTTCAATATCCTATAGGCTACTTGTAGATGTATTTCCTTTGGATAAAGCATGAATTGATACAAAACATTTACCACACAAAAGATGTCTATCCATGTATGAGAAAGTAGATCAACTAAACAACTAATCTCCACTACATTTCTTTATCCATGTTTGTCTCTTTCAAAATTTTCAACTTTTTTATTTAAATCTATAGGCTAGTTGACTAGCTTACATGCCATATTTCCTATGTCCTTTAGGAAATCCATGTACTTTTCCTGAGATATTATAATCCCTATCTTAGATTGTGAACTCTTAGGAAGTTGTCTAAGCTCCTTAATTTCAAATTCCTTTAACATCATCCTAAACATTGCCTTTACTAATCAATTCTAGTTAGTATAATATCATCAATACGAGCCATCGGTTCTTCTAAAACCCAAGTGCTCAATAAACAAGGTATGATTTCCTTGGCTTTGTTTGTAGTCCATGCTTAGCATCACTTTGGTGAACCTACCAAACTAGGCTCCCAATTGTTATTTCAAATTTTATAGTGCCTTCTTGAGTTTGCAAACCATTGACATTGATTTTTCAAAATTTATTTACATGGAATTGATACTAAGCAAGTATTTACTTGCACAAGAAGTGAAGAAAGTGGGTTTGATTGATTTCAAAATATTTAAGAAAAAATATGAAAAACATTTTATGAGGATAATCTTAAGATCTGGAGAAAACCATGACCATGAGGGAGTAAATGAGGACACACTATCAAAATGGGCAAAAAGGAGGCCCAGAGAATTTACAATTATCTTGAGTTCTCAGAATCAAGGAGTTTTTGGTCCGTACCTATCAGGAATGAAAGAATGGGAACTCTTCTCTAAAAGTTCCAACAAGTACGAGCAGAAGTACTAGAAACCATATGTTAAAGACAATTTGGATTCAAGTAATGCAGTGTTTATATATCTTGTTTGTGGGTAGATGAGGTAGCCTATCCTTTAATGATCTTCGTTTTCTCTATAAGTAAAAAACACTTAAAAAATTTCTCCTCCACCAAAGAAAAGTGGATGACAATTCAAATCTATCTATTGTGGCATCATAGCATGACCGTCCTGAACCAACCATATAAGAGTGCTAAGGCTAATGATCTTCTCGAAGCCCAACACTCAATGTTAGAAAAATGTAACAAACTAAAAAGGCCTCTTGGGGAGTAGGTAGATTAACTTTATGTATGCAAGCACTCTCATCAACTATGTATAATATACTTAACCCTTATGTCAACAATGATTGATTCCTTATCTTTTGTATTCTCTCTATTTTTACTTTCCTATTATATGATGCATTGGATCTATCTAAATGTGATGGAGTAAATGTGTGGTGAGTGGTTAAGCTACTTTGGGAGCATGGTTGTGCCAATGGAATGAAAGGCAAAGGTTAAACCTTTACTAATATTTCCACTACATATTAGGCAATATTCATTAAGTTTGGACTTGAAAACGATCTTCCCTGGACTAACCATATCCACAAGTAATTGCTCGAGCTAGCCAACTTTTAAGAGCAAGAAGAAATTAACCCAAGGTTCCTTAAGTACTATCCAAGAGGATGATAGCTAACCCAAGGGGAAGCAAACTTAAGAAACTAGGAGTTAAGCAAGTCCAAATAACAATTTGCACAAAGGATGAAGGTTATCAACACTTAAAGTGAACATTATAAAGGGCCAAGAATGATCTAACCAAAGAATCCTAAAGCAGGTCTCAAAGGGAAATTAAACTAAGGCAAGTTGAAGTTGTTCTACCAACTGTCATGCAAAAGATGCCCAAGGTTCCTAAGGCTTCGATGCTTGGACAAGCTCCAATTTTACCTAAATTGGTTTGGGCTTGAGATGCTTGTGTTCAGCAGGACTTTGTGCCTAAGGGCATTAGGCTTTTACCTAAGTTGGGAAATACATCACTCACTTTGATTTTAGATTTAAGTAAAAAGATCAAAATAACTCTAGTAAAATCATAAATGAATGACATAGACTAACATAACTCGAAAATATCAGAACTATGGATGAACTCCATATATCACCATGAATTTACTCAAATGGAGCATATCTTCTTTTATTGAAAATGAGAAAACATGCACACTTATGTTTTACAAATTCTCACACATCACAAACTAAGGATTTATTTTCTAATCATTCAAACAAGGGAAACATGATTTCTAGACTTTAAAAGAGAATAATATAGCTTATAATGATAAAGTCATATAAAGACTTTATTGGTGAAGAGTCATTGTTTAAATTTGAGAGTTAGGGGATGATTCTATTGATTAACATCTAGTCCTTCAAACACCTTAAGATAGTACAATCTATCCTTCTTAGCACATCCAACAATCATTCTCAAATTCTAGGCCTAAAAGTTTTGGTGATGAATAGCAAGTTTTAAATGGTAAGTTTTGGATTGATTCTTATGAATCATATATTATTGTAGTTGAAGAAAATTCGCAATCGAAATTTTTCCATACAAAGACAAATGGAATACATACAAAATTTTTTAGAGACATAATCATGAAATTTGTGACTCCTAAAGCAATACCTTATATGCTTCTAAATGGCTTACATGAGAATTTAAACCATAAGAAATAAAAAATTTTACCTAAAAGAACCAATGAACAAGTAATTAAACAAATCAAAAGATATCTAAACTTAACTCAATTTCTAAAGGACTTCTCTAAGGCATTTAAACCACGAGAGATTCGAAACTTACCCGAATATAGCAATGTCCAAGTACCTAAAGGTTTCTCAAGAGTTGCCAAAAGGATCTCCAACTTCTCAATCTCCTCTTAATTAAAATCCTTTGGCTCCAAGCATTTTCCTCCCCTTATTTTACTAGCTCCTAAAGTGTTTACCCTTTTTGTTGCATATTTTGTGTACATTTATTTCGCCTATTATGCAACCTACAACACTTCTTTAAAATATTTCTTGATTTGTGGTGCTAAGTGCACCACAAATAATCCTTTTGTGAAGTAGTGGGTGAGAAACATTTGGATGAGGCCATGGGCAAAGAAAATGTGGTAAAAAGGAAAGCTATTGTAATGGAATTTATAGAAGGTCTTGAACAAGTTTGTAAGAGATTTTTATTATGCTTGAAAAAGAATTTAAGGGTGGCTAAGAGATGAAATTTTCAGTCTTTAAGGTTAAGGGGTCTCAATTTAGTGGATAGAGAAAGAAAATGTTAGATGGTTGAAGGAGATGTATGGAGGTAGTTTGAGATGGTTTGTGGGAGCAACTATGAGATTAGGAATGAGAGAAGAAAGAGTTTTACTTGTGACTAAAGAGAGAAAATAAAGGAAGAGACTTAGTTAAAAGGGAAAATCAAGAAAAAAATGATACCAAGTATCAAACATCAATGAGCACATCTCACATTCATTCCATAAAGGATTAAATAAGGAATTCAAATGTTCAATAACTTCCACAAAACTAGCAAACAAAGAATACTAATTCAATCGTACACAAATTGTACTCAAATTATTTAAATGAAAGCAAATTAGGTATGCATTCCACTTTGTTTGGTGTAGTGGTTTTTATACATCGTATGAACAATCGAAAAATGGTCGAAAGAAAAAAATCTCTATTTGATGTGGCTTTTGCCTATATCTATGAATTCTATTGGACCAAGAAATGAGACATTGGAAGAATCTTTTTGTTTTTCCAATAGAAATAGATTGATTGTTTCGCTATTGTCAAAAGGGAAAAAGATTTCTGAGTTTTTTCACGGATCCACAAGAGAGTACTTTTCCAATAAATCCAATAAAGAAAAAGTATATCATGCCTGAATCTAATTGGGGTTCGCGGTGGAGGAACCGGATCGGAAAAAAGAGGGATTCTAGTTGTCAGATATCTAATGAAACCGTAGCTGGAATTGAGATCTCATTCAAAGAGAAAGATAGCAAATATCTGAAATTTCTTTTTTTATCCTATACGGATGATCCGATCCGCAAGAACCATGATTCGGAATTGTTTGATCGTCTTTCTCCGAGGAAGAAACAAAACATAATCAACTTGAATTCGGGACAGCCATTCGAAATCTTCGGGAAAGACTTGATTTCTGAGGACCATTGTCTCCACTTTGTTTGGTGCCCCCCTTAAAGCTCCTAGATAAGTGGTGCCTAAAGCTTCATCTACATGGCTTCTAAAAGTTTTAGCAGTTCCCATGACTCATTACCAATAAGGGCATCTTAGAGTAGTTCTTCATTCCTCTTATGTTCTTGCTTGTGCTTTTGTCCAAGGTAAGGGTATCTTGGAGTAGTTCTTCATTCCTCTTATGTTCTTGCTTGTTCTTTTGTCCAAGGTATATGGTTGACTTCATTTCCGTGGACCATGGTCTCATATGCATTCACCTCAGGTCCTACAATACCTTGTCATCTACTCTTGCAATTGAGTTCATTCCTCTGGTTTTCAAATTCCTGTGTGCTCTTTTGGACCTTGGTTTGAAGATTTTGCCAACGTGGCCAAACTTCCGTTGGTTTGGTTCCAACATCACCCTTATACATTTCTCAGCCAAATTGATTGATGACACCTTATTGAGTGACAAAAAAGCCTTATTGCCTAAGGCTTAATTGTTATAAAATCAAATTTAACATTTAGCTCTGCCAAAAACATAGTTCCATCCTTCTTAATAAATGCCTTCTACAACTTAGTTCATTTCTTGCAACAAGTACTTCAACAAATTAACATAATCTATGATAATTTTATCTCCCTACTTCATTGACGTTGTTGTCCTTTTCTTTGGAATAAGTCCATCAAATTAAAGCTAAACCTCCATTGCAATTGACAGAAACGTGCATGTGTCATTGCTTTCAAGTGATAGAGTTCCACAACAAAGCCATAATCATGGAGACTTGTTCCTCCCATAAGATGAGATTCAAATCTCCTTCTTTGGGTCTAATTTTGAGAATATGACTAAGTTTATATTTTATGTTTACCTTTTAAATGGTTCTTAATCAATTGTGACCAATTTAAAAAATTGTTTTCGCAGAGCTAAGAGGCGCAAATTTGCTATAGTTCTCTACTTGTCAAAACTATTGGTACTTCTTCGAAGTTTGCAAGAGATGAGCTTAGAAGAGATAGACATAAATGACATCTTCTATAATTCGATGTTGATTAAAGCTTTGGTAAATGGTGGCAATAATATAGACCTCACCGAATGGTGCGGCTAATGCAGACCCTGACAAATAGCAGCGGTGATGAAGACCAACAGAAACAACAACGATGAATGCCAACATGAACAATGAGGGAAATGTTTCATCAATAATGATGGCTGAAAAAAAAATTGTCAAAGATAGCATCCAAAGGCTCTAATACCATTACAAAATTTAAAACTTTTGAGAAGAAAACTTGTTGATTTTGTTTATTTATACAAGAAAATAAATGTAAGGACTTCAAAAATTTTATAAAGGAAAAGCAATTCACTTAAAGAATTCATATAACAAAGAGAATACCCAAATAAGAAAAAAAATCCATCATTCAACCAAGTAATTCTTATAATGAGATGATCCCTCATAAGAAAAAAAAACTAAAAAGAAAAGACAAATATTATTGTTTTCTAGCCACAATACATTAAAGAATCTCTCATAATCTTACTCAAATAATTATAATAAGTGAATCATAAATGATAATTTGGTTCACCTAACCAAAACAATATCATGATTATTATAATTAATTAACAAGGTTATACAAGATACAACCATATCACCATTAAAATAATAGTTATTAATTACTAGAAATTAACCTCATGTTGAGTTTGATTAAACGCATTACTTCGTTGTATTTCATTGCCAAATACACGAGCAAAATATCTTATATTATTATTGTTTTCTAGACCTAAATTTTCCAATATCTTGTTTAGCATAAGTCTACTGTACCTTGATAAATGGTTTAGGCAAGTCTTGAGGATAGTGTTCAAAACCTTTCATGCAATATAAAAGAGCCTAATTTAAACCCCCTAAGAATAAAAAGTACGAGCAAATATGGTTAACTGGAATATGCATAAGAAATCATCTTACTCGGATCTTGATGGACTAAAAGACATCAGTGTCTGGAAAATTTCTTCTGAAGATGCATCAACCACGCCCACTGCCATTATAGCTGGATGATTGTACCATTGCTGATGAAAGAAAATTCCTTAATTCTATAAAAATTAAGATAAGAGAGTGGCTCTTAAATTTAAAAAGTTACCAAACCAAAAAAATCTGCATCTTTTGTCTCTCTAAATAACCGCAAGCCTGCAAAGGAATAATCAAACTTGAATCTGACATTAGAATTGAAAAATAAGAATTAAAGAATTCTATTACCATTTTTACAGTCAAAGATTATCCATGG
This sequence comes from Vanilla planifolia, assembly GCA_023846275.1. Lineage (NCBI taxonomy): Eukaryota > Viridiplantae > Streptophyta > Magnoliopsida > Asparagales > Orchidaceae > Vanilla > Vanilla planifolia. Next base: position 17,157,566 of record CM043866.1, on the reverse strand, counting down.
TGATGGTGCAACAACATCAGAGGCAGATCTCTTACTATGCACAGTTGAGAAAAGTGTCCAATCTGCCAATATTAGTTTGTCACTGTATTTGAATATATGCCTTTAAGAAACAAATAAGCAAAACAGTTAATCAAACACATACTTTCTAGAACCTCAGAAAAAGCATAGTCTAACTTTGAACTGTTCAATCTCCCATCGAAGCTAAATGAGGATATTTGCTCATAAGTTATTTGTTGTGAGTGATGTATAAAATGGAGATTCAATATACCTTTATATACAAACTCATTAATCAAAAAATTTAAGTCTATTAAGTACAGATTATATTTCTTGTATACTAAAAAATCACATTCAATTTATAGTGCAAAATTAATCCTAATTCTACTTGTACTTAACGATCTTCATGTAAAATAAATATCATCCACCCTGTTCATCACTTCCTCTAATTAACCCTAAAAATTTCTAATTAATTGAGTCAAATGTCATATCAAATATCAAAAATGTCAACATGATCTACCACGCCTTCTACACTGAAAACATGATGAACTTAAATTATTACACCATGGACGGCCAAACTGTTAGTCATGTGCTGTTGCTCAAGCAAAGCTTATACAGGTTCACAGAAGCTTATCAACTCTATCATTATATTGCATACCAAGACAACAATAAAAACACTGTGTGCATTCAACAAGACTTTTCTCGACCACAGAAAAACAACTAAAACCATATACAAGTCACGTAATACATGAATCACTTGAATCCAACTATATCCAACTCTTCTCCTAACTAAACTTAGCTCCAATACCATTTACTAAGAAAGGTGTATCAAATGTAAACCCAATATACCATTATATGTGGACATTTAATATTCCAAAAATTAAACATACAATAAGATACTTATAAGATTAATCATAATCTTATTTATGCCAAATATTACTTCAATAGAATAATGACCTATAAGATTGAAAACCAAAATAATCAAACACTATCCAGATTGTTTTTGGAGCAAGTCATGCATGTATTTTGTTTCTTGTCTTGATTTTTGCTCATGTGAGTTGAGGGTAGAAGGGAGTTGCATATAGGGAATTTGTAAACCTCCCTAAAGATACAGATTTGATTGACTAAAAAGAAAACTAACAAATTAACTATTCATGTTTACCTATAGAGCGCAAATGGTTTATGCTCCCTGTCCGAGTTAACCTGCATTATCCAAGCCAGGAACTTATAAGAACAACGAAAAGCAGTCTCATGCAACTGTATGTGCATACTTTCAATGTTCCTACTCTTATCCAAGAAAAAGTACTAGAATCCAGCCATGAAATCATATAGATAAATTCCCTTCAGTAATAAATTATATTAGCTTGGTGAAAATTTTCTTTGAAACATAACAAGGGTTCTACACAACCTAAAAGATCGGTCTTTTATCTTTGTACTTGGGGCAAACTTTTCTCCTTTGCCTGGGCATTCCTGCAGTCAAAATTCAAAATTTAGACCAGAATGAGGATTTATAAATGAAGCACATGGTGAGATACAACCTTTATTGTGGCTTCTTTTAATGATAGGATCCACTTCGCTGCTTCTTCTGAACTTCTAGCACCCAACTAATTAGTTTGAAACAAAAATTGAGCAATAACTTGAGGATAATATCTGATTAGAGATATGCTGTGAGTAACAATAAGCTCATGAGAAGATGTGGAACTGCACCTTTAGTTGATCATTGTGATTAGAAGAATTGTATAGCGTAAAAATGTAGAAAACCTGAAATTGCAGATGACAGCAACAAATAACTAATGCAAGCACATAACGATCCACTGAAAGGGGGTAAAATGATAAGACAATTTTTCAAGGAGAGAGCATTACTGTAGGTTGTATATGATACCTTTCTACGAAAAGTCTCTCTACCGTTGTCTTCCACACGGATATAGCAATCAATCAACGCAGTTTTTAGAGGATCCTGAGAATAAAAAAATGCATTTGGAGTTCCAGAGTAGACAAAGTGAAAGAAAACAAGTAAAATGCATGATTTTAAGTACATCACAGATAATGTAGTAGTTCTATCTATGCTGGCAGTAATTTATTTGCTAAGGTTGATCAGCTGCATTGTTGATCAGCCGAGGGCATAAATTTTATGGGAACAAGATCAGTTGAGGCCCCAGTACATCATTGGATAGACATCGATTACATCGCCATTACAATAGGTAGAACATTTATATGTCAGTTTCAGTGTATATGCTTTTTTTGATTTTTGCCAATACATTTATGATAGTCACATATTTTGTACCCTGAGTCACCTTGGAACAAGTCCAGTGGAATTATGGGTTTATTTGACTAGAGTTAGTTCACTTCATGTGAGTTCAGGGTTCACTAGACATGCACCATCTAATCACTCAATCGCACGGAGGTCAATACTGTTAACTGCAGATTTCAATGGTTTTGTCCATGGCCACACCACGTGGTCCCTCAACCACCCCAAGCGATTAGATCAATTACCCCGTGTTGGTTGTGTCAAATGCCCTAGATGGTTGGGTCAACCACATCAGGCCGTCAAATGCAAATTGAGCTACCCGGTACCTCCTTTTGATTCTACTCTTATCCACTTTATCCCAAGTCATTTTCATAGGCTGTAATGAAGAGTTATTTTTCTAAAATGCTTTGCTCTTTGAATGCTGTGTCCCGCTTCACTTTACTTGGTGTGATGCTAGAACTTTTCAAGGCTTGAATCCATTATGGTTTAAGGAGCTAGCAAGGTAGCATGTTGTGCGCTTGCATTCTTGCTGCTAGAGGACAAGTACGGCTTCAAATCCTTTTGTTTTGGAATGTTTCCTTCACTTTTCCCCTACACTAGTGTTTGCTGTAGAAAACAGGTTGCCATATTGAAAGCTCTAGCATAATTAATCCACTAATTGTTTTGGTGAATCAATATTTAAAACTTAGTTTCATGTTTAATCAGCAATACTGTAATCTTAATTTGATTTTCTACTGCGTTCAGAGTATTTTTCCTTGGCCAAGAAGTTTGCATAAAATTTTACTCTGCATAAAACTACACAAGTACTAAAGCTATGATTTTGTAGGAATTTAAGGTAGTTTTTCAAGCTGTTGTGATGCACTTTTGTTTATGAAACTTAGGGATTTTGCATATCATAAGATTTATTTTAAGAAGTACTATTTGTTGTAGCTTCACAATAGTTTAGAAGTAATTAGCAATGATGGTTGCAAAAAAAAACTCAAAACAGATTAAACACGAAATTTGCTGAAGTCTAGAAATCTGCTTACTGAAGGAAATGATTTTAACAGCTTTTGAAGAAATTCCAATTCTAGAAATCACTATTGTTAGAAAGTACTTCCATTATGGTTTCCATGAAGGGTTAAATGTCTAATTTGGATATGTAGTTAAAAAGAGATATATCTTTGAAATCCATGAAAGCATTTCAAATCTGTTGGAAGGCTAAAATATCCCATGTAAAAATCTAATAAGAATTTTAAGAAACTTTATTTTATTAAACAAGCCTTAATTATTGTTTTAAAAATTAAAAAAAATTGAAAGACTAACTTATTGACTTTGAATTTCTAAAGTTGATCCTTGGGAATGTATTTAACAAAATTGGCAAAACTCTATCTAATTCCAAGTTTAACCTTATCCAAATAAGGAACAAACCTTTCCAAATACGACATCATCTACTCCATCAATCTTGTGATGCATTGAATAGGCATCAGATCGTGATCTTGTGCTGCATTGAATAGGCATCAGATCACTAAGTTTAGTGTACGCGTGCCTTCTCATCGCTTGAGACCCCTTAGATTTCATTCAACAATTTAAAGGAACTTGAAGGGTTAATCATCAATGATGTAGAGATGTTGACTAACTTAAGTCGAAAATACTTCTCCATTACTTCTACTCTTAGAAAGCCATACGAAATTGAACATGGGAGTTGCATATAAAATTTCAACTACTCTAACTCTTGACTACTTGAATATTGGTAGAATAAGGAGAGATTCTCGAACTGATCAAGGCCAATTTTCAAAACATCAAAGGTCATCTAAAGGATGAGGAGAGAGAAAAAAAGAAGAAAAGAATACAAAGAGAAAACATAACACCATAGGTCCTCTTATGAAAATGATGGTGACATCAATAAATGAATCAAAATCAAGCACCTATTTTCGAAGGAGAAGGTGAAGCCAAGATATCAAATGATTGACTAAATGACATGAAATAGTACTTCGACTAATATGACATGTCTAAGATTCGAAGGACTAAGTTTACAAAATATGAAGTTAATAGAGCAAGTTAATGCTAGTTAGATTGGTGTTGATAAAACCCAAGAGAGATTTAATAAGGATGTTTAGGAGACTTGGAAGAAAATGAAAGACATTTTGCAAGAATAACACAATCCATAACCTATCATGAAAAGATGTTGGATAAATTATGTTAAGTGAGGCAATGTGTGATGAGCATATCCAAATACATGAATAAGATACAAGAGTTGTTTATTTGTTGTGAATTGAAAGAGCCTGTTAATTCAATCATCTCCAAGTTTAGGAATAGATTCCTTTGAAGAAACCTATAATATAGATTTGGACTTTGAATCCATTCTTAAAGAGGCTACTAAAGTAAGCAAACCATATGCTCAACTTAAAAACCCCATCCTTTGCTTATAGCCCCACAACCATCACTTAGACCAATGGGACAATAGAAAGGAAAGGCAATTGAAAAGGCTGGCACTACAAATTTGACCTCACAAGTGAGTTGTTTGAAATGCAAAGGAATAGTTACTATACATACCAATGCCACACCTCAATGATTGACCCTATAGAAGGAAGAATACTTGAAGAAGCCCTGATCAAGATCATTGCAGAAGTGCACCATGCACTATTATTTTCCCCAACACCAATAATCACCAGGAGAAAACATAGTAAAATAGTTTAATGGAGGAACTAAAGCTGACAAAGATTTAGAGAATCCAGATAAAAAATTAATGATATTAGTATCAAATTATCAGTTTTTTATTGAAAGTAAATCGTGTAACACTAAGACTAAGCTTTTCATCCATCAAACTAATTGTAATAATGACAAAAAGAGTAAAGGGATTATTGCAAGGTATGGTTGAATGCCACTTTTGAGAGTCTTAACAAGGAGGTTAATATAGAGACTAACTATTGCTTAAGGGTTAGTATAAAGTGCACTCTAAGTTAAGTGATCCTTTGTTGAGAGAATAGATCATGCCTTGGTTCTAAAGGAATACAACTTACCTAAAGCAAACTCTATGGATTTTCTCTTTGCACCCCCTCTAATTTTTCCCTCCAACATGCTTTTATAGGTTTGCCAATTAGATTCATAAACCCTTATGAGATTATTTTATTATTTATTAATTCCAATATTACCACCACCATGACCATCAGGGATGCCACTTTTGTTACATCACCATGATAAGTTCAACCAAACATTGCTTTAGTAGAGAAGCTACCATCATCAAACAATTCTTATATCTTGTTAGACTAACTTCATATTATTCTATCTTCTACCAAAGCAGTTGATGCTTTTATTGTTGCCCAAAGATCACCATGCCCACTAGTTTTTTTGAGGTTAGTGTCTCCACCATATGCCAATGAGCCACTTAATCATTTAGATAGACCCCCACCAATTTATATGATAACTTCTTATCAATATTACCACAGACCATACTAGATAGTGGCATGCCTATCAATACCACAGCATAGGTGATGAGATTGTTTTGACAATTCTACTTCAAGTTAGAGATGTGTTAACACTAAAGGATTCTTTTGTTGTCAGAGTTCTGGCACCAGATATTCAAATTGATTACAACCATAATTGAACAAGATATGTTCTATACAATCGTACAACTCTTTCAGTGATATTCAAATTGATCAATAAGTTTCAATAACAATGATAGAGTCAACATCAGATGATCCAGTCAGACAATTTTGACTAGAGACGATGATTTTTCCAACACCAAGAGACAACTAGGTGATTTTACTTACAACATATTTCTTTAGCCACTCATTAAAGCCAAGTTCTTTTGTATATGAAGAGAGTTGATACAGTGTGTCCAAACTACTTCACTGTGACAATCACTTGTACATACGTTTGCAAGTTTAACTATTCGTATGTTTTGCTTTTTATCAACATATACATATGTGTACTATATATTTGTGCCTCAAATCAACCTGAGATAAGTCCAATGAGATTGCAAGTTCATTAGGATGGATTTGGTTCATTTGTGTGGGTTCATAGGAACTGTAATGTGCCATCACTCAATTGCACAAGGTGATCAGTATCATCTACGATAGTGTTTTTACTTATTCCTTGGAATGGCTTACTATAGTCAACCACCCGAGGCAATTGAAAATCTGCCTTAAGAAGATTCTTCTAATTGCCTTGAATAGTCCCTTAATAACACCATGTAATTTGTTAAAACTATCCTAGTTGATTAGACTAATCATACAAATTATTCAAGATGTAGAATGAGTTATCTGAGAACTTTTTTTATTCTGTTTTTATCTACTTTATTCTTAGCTATATATATGCCTTATATCCAGTTTTGAAGGGGGTAAGATATTCTTTGCTAAAGTGAGTCTTACTCTGCTTGAGTAAAGTGTGTCACATCTTCACATTACTTGGTGTGATGTAAGAACCTCTCAAGGATTTAATCTATTATGATTCAAGGATCCAAAAAGGGATCATGGTGTGAGATTATGTTCTTGCTATTAAAGGCTAAGTAGGTCATTGATTCTAGTGCTTATGGCATTTTCCTTCACTTTTCTCTTAAACTATTTGTTTTCTAAAGGTATTAGCCTGTAATTTTTAGAGCTCTACAATAATTAATCCATTCTCTATTTTGACAAATCAAATTTTGAAGATGTTAGTTCCATGTTAAATCTACTAGTTTAAGTTTGTTTCTATATAGTTTTAATGGTATTTTTCCTTGACCAAAATCTTAGTATAAAACTTTGCTATGCTGCTTAAAACTGTTGTAAATTTACTATTTTGGAGGATTTCAAGCTAGTTTGTCAAACTATTTTGATTCACTTCAGGTGATGAAAGTTATGGTTTTGTAGATCATTATACTTATTCTAAGAACACTAATTGTTGTAGCTTGATTCAAAATAGTTTAACAGTAATTCGCAATGAAATTTGCCAAAAAAAAACTCAAAACAGATAGAACAAAGAAATTTGTTGGAAGTCTAGAAATTTGGTTGTTGCTGAATGCCAAGTATGTGAGCGATTTTGAAAGCTTTACAGTGAACTACAATTCCAAAAAATGCTATGGTCAGAAAGTACCTTTACTCAAATTTCTAGAAAGGTGTTACTCTTATAATTTGAATCCGTGGTTAAAAAGATAGAGACTTTTAAAATTCATTCAGATATTTCAAATCCATTGGAAGGATAAAAAAAATTTTAAATTCTAAAGGGAATTTTGTAGGAATGTTAAATGATTAACCAAGCCTTAATCATTATTTTAAAACCCAAGAATAATATTTTGAAAGATTAACATATTAACTTTGAATTTCTAGATTTGCTTCCAATTAAAATCTTTGAAAAACATGATTAACAAAATTGGAAAAATTTAATTGAATTTCAAGTTCAACCTTATCTCGGCATGGAACAAACCTTTCATGTGGCACCACCACTTCACTGATTTCATGCCACTTTAAGATCCGTCAACCTAAAAGCTTGAACTTATGGATAAATAACATTTAATTGTACGTTAATGCTATAATACTATTCTCGCCTTCTAATATAACACTAATCAGCTGGTAATTTTCCAACAGCTATTCTCTTGAGTCCCAATCAGCTGGTATAGGTTGAATGCTCTATAAAGTCTTTGTTAACTATCAATATGAATCCTCTTCCTTAGCTCAAGACCCAATTACCTATATTTGATTCCTTCTGAGGTTAACATGTATTCTTCATTTGAGCCACATTTCTTTCAAATAGCTAATTGTGCAATAATGACTTCCTTGACCTATATTATATTATGATCACATTGGTTACCACTTCAACATTCACGTGTGGCTTGATCAAAATAATAACTTGTGTCATATAACATTGCTTCACCACCAACCAATTTGTGGCTACATCTTTATCACTTAGTACAACACTCAACTTGGTTAATCAAAAGTTTTATAGTTAAGCATAGTGTGAATAATACTCAACTAAGGAGGGAGATTGTTAAGTATAAATGATAATAAGATTATTTTCATATTGTAAGTTGAGCTTAGGATTTGAATCTTAATATTAAGTGAGTCTTATAAGCTTTAATTTTTTTGTTGATTTATGTGATGCCCTTGACATTCAAACATAAGAAAAAAAGAACAAGATAAGCAAATTGGCTATAGGAAGCTAACTTGAGCACTTCAACAATTACATATTTTCTCTTTAATGAGTAGAAAAGTGGTAAAAGAAGGAAGGGGGTTGGGTGGGAAGGGGAATGATGGAATAAATCCACCAACAAATAATTGTTGAAAATTGAGAGGGAGAAGACAAGTACTGATGCAAAAAATGCACAAAAGAGAGATATATAGATCATAGAAGGGGAAGTGGTTAAGGTATTGTTTGGCAATTTCAAGCAATTACGCAATACCATTGAAAGGAGAAGTCTATGGCTAGCACAATCAGAAGCCTGTAATCCTATATGTGGAAGCCAAAAAGTACTTGAGATCTTGAGACAAAGATAGGGAGGAAGTGATCGCAATGGACTCTGCACTGCCATGATGATATTTGCCAACTATTTGGTGGTCGCAATAATCTAAAAATATGATAAGATTGAGTTTCATGACTATATGATTATACATATTTAATTAATAAAAATTCCTGAATTAATAAAATATCTAAAAAATTTCTTTTCAGGAAATTAATTATTGTAACCTAGTCAATTTCACATATGTTTAATGAAAAAATGAAAATTAGAAGGAAATATAAAAAAAAATCATATTCAGTATTTGTTACAACTAAAATTTATATGCTTAATCTATATCGTCCATATGGCTTCTTACTCATCCAATAACAACCATTTTATTCCCCTGATTAAATAGCAATGACTATCTTATCATATATGACGACCTCAATAGTTTTTATGTGCTTGTATTATAGATATATACTAAAAGGCAAAATTGTTTATCTTATCTGATCTTAAACCTTGACAATGATGATATTGATAACTACATTCTAACCAAGTTGAAAGGCAAAAAAGCAAAAAGCCAATAATCAATAACTACAAATAAAGAAGACAATAGAAATAGCAGCATCCTTCACCTTTTTATCTCTTCCTATTTTCTTTCACCAATCTTATGATATAGAGAACACAATCTTATTTTTATATATTATTATGTTTATAATTTTTCTTTCCCATGGCACTTGATGCAAAAAGAAAAGTAGTGTACTTATTTCCAATCATAATGGAGCTAGCCACCACCACTAAAAGTACCAACACCATCTCCTCCAAGGGTTTTTTTTTTACTGATTTGGGAGTTTTTCACATATATCTCTATCTCCTTTGTTTATTTTTCTTAATTTCTTCCTTATTTTTCTTCTCTTTTTTCATTGCTTTTAATTTACTATGATTTTCACATTCATAAAGAATGCATAATCCCATATTTCGACCCATTCAACCATTTTTGGCATGAATAGTTCATTTAATATTACATAGGATTTCAAGTGCTAATTAGGTGTTAATTATTGTTGCAATCATATTAGTACAAATGTTAGAAGTTGGATGCATATTTTTTACATAATGAAAGAGGATATTGGTACATACTTGCAAATCACCCATACATTGAGTATACAAGCAATTAATCAAGACAAAGCATGCCTACCATGAGATATAAGAACATTATATGAATGAAAAAATAGTACAAATCTTCTATACCATGATTACTCATATTTATGTATATGCACATGATTAAATGATGTAGATGACAAGCATCACATTCAAAGAATATACATATATGTACATAAACAAGGTAAATAAAAAGATATGAGATATACGATAGTTTTGAATGACTCATGTAAATGAAATGAAAATGATTGCAAATGTAATAACACAAAATGTCACATGCCATTTTTCATGCCGAGTATTGATGTGAAATTTAGTTGAATTAGGAGATGTTAACACAAATTATGGACTCATAGAAATATAACAAAAGATTAGGTTTATAAAAAACTAGACAAAATTTATAAAACAGAGGAAAGCAAAAATTATTAGAACCCTCATAAGTCAAGAATAACTAAAGAAGAAAAAAAACTTCTACTACGAAAAATAAAATTATAGAAAAATGGTAGAGACTCAATAAAATGGCCTTAATTAGGATAGATCAGTTTCAATCAACTAATTCCCCTAAGTTGGACATATCACTGAAAATGTTGATAACATAAGTTGTCCATATATGGGAAATTATAGTTGCCAATTGGTTGTAATGACTTAATCATACAAATCTGACGTATGTCTTATAATAACATGGCTAAATCAGCTATGACTATTATAACAAAAATTTGAAAGTTATTGAGATGACCGAATTAGACATAACCAGTAGAGCAATGAACTCACCTATTAATGACAATCAAATCATTTATAATTGTCAAACTGGTCATAGATGGAGTGATGAATCTGAGTTTAACATATCCAATAGCTATTTGAGGTAACCAAATCCATTATGTTTAATGAAAGATGGTTGTATGACCTTCATGCACTTTTTATTATCTTTAGCTCATGAGTCTTTAGAATTTTGTCTCAAGAGTTTAGCCTTGAGAAGTTGGCCTCAAGGAACTAGTCTTGAGTGCTAGCCTCAAGGATTTGATTACAAAGTGGCTTGGCCTCAAGGGTTTGGCCATAAAGCCCTAGACTTGAGCCAGTAATAATGGTCATGTGGCTAAATTTAGAATCAACAACTAACAAAATGATGTAGAGACTTAGTGGAACAAACAATACTAAAAAGTGATGCTAAGAGATCTAATAAGAAGTTTTCCCTCAACAATACAAGTATTCTTCAATTTACAGTTCCACTATCTTCGACTTTGTTGTGATTTGAAATTGTGTCCTGTTAACCACTCAAGCAAGCAAATTCAAAAATAATGAGTACTTGGTGTTGTCTTACACCAATGCATGGCAATCATGTCGAAGGTGAAGTTAGCAGACCTACTAGATCTCAAGTGCTCTAGGTAAATAAAGTCCTTCAAATTAATTTTTTTTAGCAAGTTCTTCAAATTAATCTGCAAGGGCTATGATAATATGCAATATTGGAGAACAACTTGGACCTACCACAATAACATCTAACTCTATTAGGACCTTTATTACGGCACAAGAATTGACCAAACGTAGTTTACATGAGTTAGGTCACAAGTACATACAAGTGCAATCATATCTCTCATTAGATTTTACTTCTTCGCCATGCTTACATCTTATATGGGTATGCTTCCTACAAAAGAAAATCAATCAATGATCATAGTTTCTTATTGAGCTCAAAAACTCACTCCTCCATGTATTTTGCATCTATATAAGTGACTCTTGGAGAAATTTAGAGTTTCATTTACCTGTTACTTTGATAGAATACATGAAGTTTTTAATGGTATTAGGTATTTCAAAAAATTTTCAATGTTGTTAAAATTATGCTTTAAATTTGGCCAGTATTGATCTATAATACATTTGCTTTGATAATGTTATGGTTTTGAATTTATATATTTTGGTTTTATACAAAATTGTCATATTTTGATGTCATTTGTAACCTTGAATATTCAATGATTGGCATGTTGCTTTCCATGAATGTGAATAAATGATTATGTAAATAGAAGAAGTTATCCTATCTACCCATTATGTTCTAATATTTTCAATGAGGTTTAAATAGGCATGATAATAGGGGTATATAAAATGAAAATATTAGGCATAACTATGGGCCACCTAATAGATCACCACAATATTTGAGTTCTTTCATAATAGAAAATCCTTTCTATTAAGGATGTTATTAAATTCTAAATAATTTCCAATGTCTAGATACATAAAGTAAGTGAATGCTTTCATAGCATAAAGACAATAGTAACTAAAGGAAAAGGGAGGTAGATAATAAACAATTACGTATAGAAAACTTGTCCTATATTGTCCTAGATTATCCATTTCATTAGAATTACACCCTTAATTACATGGAATGATCAAACTTCAATCTCGCACAAACAAACAAAGTTCATAAAAATATACCCCCTTCTATGCAATCAAATGAGCAACGGAAACAATACAAGAAGCATACCTCTCTGTTGGATTTGGGTATGGCCTTATAGAGATTGAGGAAGATGTCCTTAAGGACAAAATATCTTTTTCTGGAATAGTGCAAACCAATTCGATTGGACCGTATCACATATAACCAGCCCTCCATTTTCCAATCTTCCTGTATTAGGCTTAATTGTAACCTCTCCTCCCTTCTCCACGCCCAACCCAATCCATCAACAACGTTTCAAGCTTCCCAATTTCTTCTTCTGCTGAGAGTTCCTCTCAGCAGAAGAAGAAGAAGAAGAGGGTCCCAACGGTTTGGAGTACGGTAAAACGATTTCGAAACAAAACGATGTCCTATGTTAAGGAATTCGAAATGGATTATTGAGAAGGAACGGGACGACCGAACCCTGCCCCCAGTGACAGGAATCAGAGGAATCTAATGACAGCACCGCTTCTCCCTCCTTCCCTCCTCCCTGGAGCCAGCGATGAAAACGGAAAACAAAAAAAGTTAAATTAAAAAAGCAAAAATGAAACCCAAAAATCTCTCTCTCCCATTCTCTCCTCGCCATCTCTTTCGGATCTCTCTCTCTTAGTTGTTCGAAGGAGAACTGCTCTCTAGCGATCGGAAAAAACAGGGTCCGGTAGGCTGAAAAAAGAAGTATAGCAGGTCGCAGCGAATTTCCTTGGCATATATTGCAGAGTTGGGGGTCATTAATCTTGCAGTTGTTTGGCGTATGTTGCTTTCTATGTGGCATAAACCAGTTAGGCTTTGTTTAGGACCGTTGGGTTCGGTCATTCGGTCAGAAATTTAAACATCATGCTTCATGAATACAATCAACTTAAAGTGTAAGAAATGAAATTATTATATAAATAATAAACTATGTTTCAATTTTTAGGTATAAGGATAAAATAAATATATAAATATGATAAAATTTATAATTTGAGAACAAAAATTTGCACCAATCTCACCATTCAACAAACATAGCATTAATGCACAATTCAATTGTAATAATACAAAGTTTGATTGGCAATTCATTATTGAAGTTCAAAAATAGAATTATTTTTAAAATAATAAATTATATTTGTATTTTTAGATATAGAAATAAAAGATATGTGTAAATATAATAATATTTTTTTTAATTTGAGAAAAAAATCAAACAATTCCAAACATCTAAGGTGAAAATATAGTCTCTTAGATGAGACTATATTCTAATGTAATGTTATGCTATTTATGATGATATGCTCATAGCAAGTATTAGTTTATCTATTAATCTGAATATACATTATTTTTTTTTTTTTTTTGAAAGATATTTTTTGTATTCTACATCAAAACAGTTGCATATGTAAGAAAAAAAGCTTGTCATAAGAGAATGAATACATGAAAATAGTATTATGATAAAATGCAATGAAATTTTATGAACATATTATGCACATCAATGACAAAGCTTATTAAAATTAGTCTAAAGATGCATTCAAAGTATGTTTTAATATTAGAACATATTGTGCTTTAACATAGAATAAAGATTAAATTTAGAGGATTTTATGTATGAATAAGTCAAACTATACTATAAAGAAGGAACAAAAATATGTATAATAGATGTGATTGTCACAACAATCATTCAATTTAGGATAGAGTTAGAAATATGTTAGGTGCTCAAGTTTGTCAAAATCAAAGTATCTAATTAGTTAATAGTGTATGATTTGCTAATATTATGTTGATTGATAGATGAATTGCAAAATGAATTAATAAGGGCTCTACTATTAATTGGAATTAGACCACATAGTGCATATTCATTCTTAATATATGAAAGAGTGGAAGAACAATTCATAGGTTTCACTAAAAAAAATGTGTACAATTAGATTGGTAAATGTCAGGAAGAAAAAACAAGTGTGTAACAAGTGCATAGCAATTCATTTAGTTGTTTCATCAATTTAAGATATTTGATTACATGTTTATTGGGATGATTAATTTAATGATAACAATGGATCAAAAACTTCATTTTGTTAGATGGTAAAGCGACATTGATGATAAGGCATTTGGGGGCATAATTCAAATTCAAACAAGTTATCACATGAATAAATACAACTTTGTTTATACTTCAAGTGTTAGAGTGGAAAGTACTACCAATATGTGGTGCTTGCCATAGCTTTCTCTAAAATTAAAAAATTTATATCTCTCAAATAATTGGAGACTTTTCTTGATATGATTGATGATAAAAAAGAAATCATAATTTGTATTGATTAAGATCAAATGTACCTAAGTTATTAAAATAGTTTCACTAAAATGTAAAAATGAATTATATTAATGTTCTATTATAAAGCTTTATTATACATTTATTAATTCAATAAAAAGCAGAGAAGTAAAGAAATTATTTTATTATCATTTATGTAAAAATAATTCTCTTAAAAAAGATGCTAAATAAGAATTAACAATAGATATTAACATATCACATAATAATGCATACCTTGAAGAATTTTATAAAATCAAACTTAAGTAAGCTACAAAGTTTAATCTTAATACATTTGACAAGATAGTATTGTAAACCTAGCATTAAAAAACTATCAAAAAATCATGTTATTAAATATTCAAAATTTTTGATAATCTAATGGTTAATTTTTTTTAATAAAAAAATAACAATCTAGAGAGAAAAAAATGAAGGATTTCAACTACAAATATAAAATAATTACATCTATAGTTATGGATAGTCGGTTGTTAAAATATGTTATAGAATTATATATTAAAGAGTTATATGAGTATAGATTGTCAATTATTAAACTACGTTATAAAGTTGTATATTAAAGAGCTATATGAGTGTTGCAAGATCATACAATATCAATGAATCATAGAGTATATGACATTATAGAGACTATTGTTTAAATTGAAAGGCAAAGGAATTAGTTTGACGTGTCCTAAATTTAAGACAGCTAGATTTCTTGTGCATAATGAACAATTATATATGTTTAATTGCAAAATAAAGTATTTGGTAAGGCATTCATTAATAAATGCAAAAACTATGTAGACTAAAATACACACATGCAACAAGTCTAGGGGAAGGTATGAAAGAATTGTATAATTTATTTTAAAATACAATAAAATATTATCAAATAAGCTTATTATGAACATTAAAATATATCAATATTTTAGAGTTTTATTGTAAAAACAATCTATAAGATGTTGATAGATTAGTAAATAAATGACTAAAAAATTATTTATAGACAAGCAAAATATTATATATACAAATAGATGGCCAACAATATTTACAGAATTAAAATCTTCAAGTTCCACTCAAGATATCTAGAATAAATGAAAGAAAGTTCAAAACAAAATAGAATAAAACACTTAAATCAAAATATAGCAAAAGAGAGAACAAGAATTTAGATTCTATAATATTGGCAAAAACATCAATGGGAGTGAAACATAATGCTTACCAAATCTAGTATTCATATTAATGATGCCTTCAAAAGGAATGAAGACTTGTGTATTTATTTTAATTTATAGTAACAAGTTCTTAACATTTGTGATTAGATTTTACAAGGAACTAAAATAAGTTTCTCAAATTCCCAAAATCAAGCATAATTTAAAAATATTCACCAAATGTAGGATGAAAAAAAGAAATTATTATAAAGTAGAATTTATTTTGAATGTAGGATTTAACAACAATATCTAATAACATGAAATTGCACTTTTCATAAATACTCAAAGCACTTTGCATTCAACATGTATATTCATAAGTTGCTTTAACATAATTGTTATTGAATGTTATGCTAAAAAATGAATAACTTGATTTAAAAAAAATATATCATTATTAAATTTATTAAAAAATTAATTGATAAAATAATTATTATTGTGAATATATATGAGCATATATAAGATCTAAGTTGAGATCTAGCCCTAAGAATTCCTCATGTTCTTCATTTTTTTGTATTAAAACTTGGTTGAGATATAGTTATAAAAGTTTCTCCTGCCCTTTGTCTATCACTTTGCTATTAGAGCCTTTCTTTGTTGTGTCCCAACAATTGCAACGATCTGCTATCGACCACTTTGCTTGAGCTTTATGCCATGACCATTGTCAACCATCTTAAGTAGTTATGCACCCTTGCAGCCACCTTAATCCCACTAATAGCCTCTCTTAAGCATCTATGCGCATGCGACCCAACTATAACCCACACAAAACCACTACCACTTTGCTTCTGTCACTTACACACTCTACCATAGTTATGCTCTCTGCATGTTGTTGCATAATCCTTCATGCATAATTTGCATGAAAACCTTAGATTTGTCATTACTTCTCTCACACATAGTCCAAACCAGAAAAAAAGAATAATGAATGAAACCCCTGGTTCTAAATTGAACTACTTGTTTTGCTCAATCAAGCCAATGCAAGCTATTGGATCGAACATATTTTATGCTTGCGTAATATGAATCTAAACCTTGTACCCAAACTACACTAATTAACAACACTAAATAGAACTATAAATCTAGCTTATTTTAAAATTCATTTGGTGACTACTTTTAAAGGCATTTTCAATAGCTTTTTGGTTCAAAATTTGTACATATTTTTTAGCAAACTATGACATCATCACAACACTTCTAATAGTTCAAATAGAAGATCATCGTTAAATTTTATGTGAGAAATATGAAAGGGTTTGATAATTATAAGTCTATAAAAGAGCTAACCTTTTAAAATTAAATTTCTTAAAACATTATTTTCTTCTATCATTAAACTTATTTCAACTTGAAGGTTAGTATATTAGATTATAAATCCATAAATTATAATTATGATACTCATTAAATTTTTCTTCATTTTAAAACCTAGAAATGACTTTCAATAAAGTAATCATAAAACTCTATGAGTATGGCATTGCCATTTGGTGATGAAACTATTCAAAATTTTTTATGCCAATGAGCCAATCAGACATGTGCTAGAAGTTTTGAATAATCAAGATATTTATTCATCATGTGCAAAGTTAAGAAGAAACTTAAAATTATATTTTGGGCTAAAATTCACACCAGAAACATGAAAGGATAACTCAATGGGTCCATTTTTATCGTTGTCATCACTGTGTGCCACTAGGACAATCTTGACCTAATGTTGGCCAACCTGGACTGTGTTAGACTAATTAGGATTTTACTCAGATTATAAAATTGTGATTGTGATACTCATTAAATTTTACTTCATTTTAAAACCCAATAATAACTGTGAGTGAACTTAACTCAAAAATCTGAGCATAGTGTCTCCCTCGATGAGGACACCAATTAGGATGTTTGATGCTTAGGAGTTAGTGAAACACGTGCTGGTAGTTTCAAATAATCAAGGTATCTATTATTTATGTGTAGAGTTAAGACAAAGCTTAAAATTGCATTTTGGGTTGAAATTCACACCATGAACACAAAAAGGGCCAACAAATGACTTAATGGGTCCATTTTTATCATCATTGTAGTCGTGTGTCCCCAGGGCAATGTTGACCTAATATTAACTTACCCGGACCAAGTTCGATCAATCAGAATTTACACATTAGATTATAAATTCATAAATTGTGATTGTGATACTCATTAAATTTTACTTCATTTTAAAACCTAGCAATGACCTTGAATGAATTTATCTTAAAAATGTATGAGTGTGACATATCTTTTGGTGAGGACACAATTGAAAATTTTTTATGCTTAAGAGTCAATCAAAAAAGTGTTGTAAAACATATAAGGTAGAACGAACAAGAAGGGATAGGTGAATTATGTGTTTAAAAAATTTTGTTGATTCAAAAAATTAGAAGAAAAAATTTTTGAGATTAAAATATTTTTCTTTTATCGACGAAATAAAATTGCTCAACAATAAATGAAATACATATAAGATTTTTTAGGTAATTCGACCAAAACTCATGCCTACATCCACCCCCGATCCCTGATCGGGCTTCCACTAATCTCTCCTTTTTATCGAAGCTAATAGGGAAAAACTAAATACACGATTATGATCCAATGATACACCAAAATCAAAGAAATTTAAATTATTCAAAACTTTACAATTTTTCACTTACAAAAATCTCTACAACTTTAATTCTTTAAACAAGAGTGGCACTGCTAATGAATGAAGTAGATGTTACCAAGAAATGCATAAATAATTATGAATAGAAGTAGAGAATAGAGACCAATGAAAATCTGTAGCTCCCATAATTAAGCAAAAATTTGTTGCTCACAATTTGAAATTCATTTAGACTTGTATGAAAATTTTCAAGTTTGATTCAATAGTTATTATGTTTGGTAAATATTCCCTATTTGTAGTTGAAATAAAAAAATATAAAGTTAACTCTCCCAATGACTAGAATCTGATTTTTGAAAAGTTAGCCATTACAACAAAGAAGATGGTACAATTGTCCTTCAATTACGAGAACAGATGAAGCGATAGCCATTGGATCGATTTAAATGATAAAGGGTTTAGATCTAATCACAAGAAGATAAGATCTGGAGTGTTGGATTCGAAAATCAGATGGACGATAAGGATAATAAGGTTACTATTCATAAAGGCGGAGAGAATCTCAAGTGTTCGATCAATCATTACAGATGAACATTTGAAGACAAAAGATTGTTCACAAATGTGGGCATGACCTGGACCATTGATCGTGAAAACACCCTATCGGTCACTGTAGAAATCTCAAGTTTGGCAAAGTTTATTTTTAATCCCACGTTGCGAACATACACAACTATTTTGTACTTATAATAAATGCATTACGTTTTATTATCAACCTAATGGGCTGGCTATCCTCTGATATTCTAAGGAGGTCATGACCCGAGTCGCCAGCATGCACACGAGGTCTGACCAAACCCCATTTACATAAATTAAGTAACGAGCCCACCTTGACTCATTTTTCCTAAGCCGATTTAGAAGTAATGCTCTAAACTAGTTCACCCAAGAAACACGACAGTGACCTGACTTAACTGATACTTAGGTTTAACCCGTTGCAATTTCCATCGAGTTCTTAGCCAGCATGTTCCCCTGGCCTATGTTGCCTTCAGGCTACTCAACCCGAGCCTTTCGAGCTTAGCGGTGGGTGCTTAGGTATTTTTTTATTTTTAATAATAAATTTGTATATTCAAAAACTTAGATACCTTCAAAATCAAATACAACTAGAGCCAAATTCACATATGCATGAAAAGATGATAGTCTTATGTACCACAAATGAAAATAATTTTAAAATTTAACATGCTAACCATAAAGATTTAGAATGAAGCTCTTTGTGGATTAGTCACTCTACAAAGACCATTATCATTAGCTCTAAAGTTAGCAGGTTGAGTTATTAAATTATATTCACTATTTATGTTGTAACAGTCCTTGCTTCAACAAATTCAGATTACTAAAATAATACTAAGCTTAATGTTACACCCCATTTTTCCTAGGCTGATTTTTGGCATACATTTTTTTTTTTATTTTTTTTTTTTATATATAGACAGTTCAGATCGTCCCATACCAACCTGAGTAGCCTACGAAAACATAGGATATAACACATCATTACACACCTACTTTCCTTTAACAATGTGGATCCCATCTCCCGGGTACACCGTCAAATCAGGTTCATGACTCCTGAGTTAACAGATGGACTCGCGCAATGTTACTCCTACTAGACCCAATACTCCTAACCCATACGGTAGGAGAACCGATCTAATAGAAGTCTGAACCCCCACGGTTAAGTTCCATAGTCATGTAATGACCTCACCATCAAACAAAAAGATATATAATATCCTCAGATAAAATATGGCACTCCACACACCATACTCCAAGACAATAAGATAAGACAGTAAATGGAAACTACATTACAAGAATAAGATCCAAGTCCAACAAGTGCAATATTATCCAACCAGAAACATAAGTCAGAATTACCCTTACATATTACATGACATATGAGAATAACAATCTCATTAAATACATCCAACAACAACAATCAACTAACCAGAATATCTCAGACAATCACAAGTCAGATATCCTCCACAATCCTACTGACCACGATCCCACCTAATCTGGTAGCGTCAAGTCTGCCGAGCCACTGAAAATATATAATACAGGAATGAGCTACGCCCAGTAGGAAAGACAGCTAATAAAACTCACATGCAAGAGAAGGATAATAGCAAAAATATAGGAATACAGCATAACAATGTAAGGTGGATAGGCACTCTCAGTCCCCGACTCCGACCAACCACAGTCACCCCTAGTCACACCAGAGTAGCTCTCCTCTGGGCTTCCAGGTAGCGTGCCAGTGGGAACGCCCATCTCGAAACACGCATGGAGCCTAAGCACCCGACACCGCAGCGTCTCTCGTCAATCAATCTCCTGGAGACTATAGACAAATCCAGTCACAAAATCTCTAGCCAACGTGAGACACCCCTGCCACCCTAAGGCGCGCAGGCCTACACACTTGGCTAGCCACTGCGAGACACCCCTGCCACCCTCAGGCGCGCAGGCCTACACACATGGACCAGGAGAGATCGACTCAGCCACCGTCCCAAAGAGTCCTCTACCAACAACTTCCATAGAAGCTCACGCCCCTACAGTCATTGCCAATCTCTAACTCCAAGATCCGGCAACATGTGTCCAGGTACAACAAGGCGCATACCAGTCCACATGTATACTGTGGAAGCTAAGTCTGAACCTCACAGTTACCTACCACAACTACCCTAAAACATCATATAGGGTCTATAGTAGTTCGGTCCAGCAGGCCAATCCATAAAATATGCCAACACTGAGTAAACTGACTCAATCCATGCCGTTGCCATCAAAGCAACACAACTGTCAATTACTGACTGTTCTGGTAGCATCCATGTACCATACCTCTGTCTGACTGTTTCCAACTGTACTGTCATCACTGATAACATTTTTCCCCACTTCAGGCAATTTTTCTTTACCCACGGATCTCCAGAATTTTCGAAATTTCTCATTTCCAAATTTTCTGATTTTTCTTGAATTTTCCAAAATATAAATAATCCCTAAAACTCAATTATCGAATTTTTCCTAAATTCGAAATATCAAATTTTGCAATTTTATCCATTTTCCGAAATTCGGAATAATTACCGAATTTAAAATTCCGTTTATCCATTATACCGCGCCGCACTTCCGTGAACCCGGTTCTCGCCGCCGGTTCGGCCTTCGCGCTGAGCCGAGAACCGCTTCTCACTGAACCGCACCGAATCCCCTGAACCGGATCTCGCCACCGGTTCGGGCCTTCGCGCTGAACCAAACCCCCGCCGGTCGAAGTTATTAATCCGAAATTCGGCCGACGCTTAATATATAATCTTAATAAATAATATAATTATTCTCTTAATAAATCAACTAATTCCTAATTAACCCTTAATTCGTCTCCTTCCTTCGCCCGTCGTCCGTGAAACCCTAGCCGCCGCAATCGCCGACCAATCCGATCCTTCCGTCGATTTCCGACAACTGCGAACAAGGAGATCATGTTCGTACTATCCTAACATTCCAATAATGTCACTAATTCCTAAGATTCAATCAAAATTTCCGTCGAAGGAGTTTCATCCGATCCTTAATTGACAATTTATGAAATTAAACAATTCCAGCATTTGAAAACCACCTTAACATGATTAAAGCACATAATCAACTCAACATATGCTTAGTAAAATTTTCGAATTCGACGGTATAATTTTTTTTTTCCGAAAACCCTAAACATGCTAAAATCAATAATTGCATTAATCAATTTCCAAAAACCACAATTTGCATGCTCCGGTAGCTAATTACAAAATAATCCATATTTTTAAATTGCTAATTAACTAATTTAAGCCGAAATTTCCTACCTCAAAGTCGCCGGCGACGGTGAACTTCGTCCGCAGCTCGCCGCAGCTCCTCACCGAACGAACCCGGTATCAATCGACTCTCCTCGGTCCCGTGAATCTCCATGCACAAAAAGCCCCTTGTCAGGCCGCCGGAATCACGCGCCGTACGCCGGAAAATTCCTCTCTATCGGTCGGTCGAACGAAACCCTAATCGTTCACGAGGGTTTTATATTCCTGGCCGACACGGTGAAAACCCGTTACGCACCGTTGACACGCTTTCAACACGGTAAGCACCCGATACGCGCTGTCGACATGTGAGGGTTTTATATTCCTTTTTTGTCATCACTATCGTCGTGTGCCACCATGCCAACCCAACCTGATGTGGGCTAACTCAAACTGCATTTGATAGAAATATATCAACGAACAAGTCTCCTAGGTCTGATCTAGATCATGGGTTTATGTGACCCACAAATGCAGTCGAATATGTCATGTCATGCTAACCCTCTAGATGAACTTAACAATAACAAAAGTCATGCGACCCAAAATTGAACCCAAATCTGTTGACATCGCACTAACCCACTAACATGCTCCATGTACGTCAACTCGGATCCAACTTATCACGACCCACAAAAAATTAGTTTGTACAGAACCAAAAACACAAATTTTCAAAAAGCTTATTTGACAATGGCTTTGATTGTAGAATTTTTAGACAAAAATAATAAATTTTTGAAAAGTTGTTTAGCAATAGCTTTTGAAAGCTTTTTAGAAAATATATTTTTGAAACTTAAGTGAAAAATTTTCAAAAAACTTTTTAGTAATGGAATTTAATCACAAATTTTTTTTTTATTTTTTTTATTTTTTTATACTTAAGCTCTGTAAAGAAGGGGGGACATAACTTTGGAAATAATAACTTTGCATAAGTGAAATTTCCACTATTTTATTGTCTTATTAAGACCTAGAGTTGATTGTAGTACAAACTCTAATGTATTGATTCGTTAAGGCTCCATACTAAGAGAAATGATGCAAGGCGTAAGTGGTGAGACGTCGTGTTATTTTATATACAACTCTACAAAATCACTTTCCTATTAGCTGCATAATAGTTCCTTTAACTTTGTCGCTTCTTTCACTTTGTCGATTCCCTTTTGCTCCATCATTTCACTTCACTATGCAGTTTCTCTTTTATTTCATCCCTTAAAGTCTTATTGGATTACCACTTACTCATATCGTCTCCTTTCCTCCTCTTTTCGAGTCAGTTTTCTTAGGTGTTTTTTGCCGCTTTTTATGTGCAAGTTACTTCGTTATTTTATGTTTTTTGCAAAGCTTCGTAAAGTCTTCAATGTTTTGAATTTGCACCCGTGTGACCTTTACTTTATTCTTTTCCTATCGCAACTTTAATTTATCAAGACTTCATTGAGTATCCTTTCTTTGTGTCATTGAAGAGGTTGTGAGCCTAACATATTGAGCAACCCCTATGTTGCTCTCAATCCCCTTTTGGCTAAGATTGTATAGGATAAGTATCTTTTATGTATTGTCTTTTTAGATTTCTCATGTTTATCTTGTTTTTTTTATTTTAATATATGTAGGTTAATCTCTAAGCTATGTATTATAGTTTGCATCATGCATCTGGCATCACTCCATATTTACAACCCAGTCATTCTCATATTTCTTTTAAAGAGTCACTCAAATTATTTTCTTTTTTTTTTCTTCATATAACATCAAATATTGAAAACCTTTTTATTTTCATTTTTAAATCAAGCTACATAAACAATATAAATCATCTTGAGAAAAAATTATTTAAAATATAAAAAATTCAACCATATTGTAGTTGTCATGCACTTCAAGGTTGTCCATCATGCAAAGACATTTGGGAAATTGTGCATTATCAGGAGTTGTGCTTTCGTAATGGTCTAATTTGCATCATAGTTATGATCACACGATGTGCTTAAGATTATTTAATTATTGAATTGTGTTGATCCATTCTAAAAGGTATTATGTAATGCACAGTTGAACATTACCTAATTTGAGGATCTTAAAATTTCAGAGGTTTGTCTGTGACATCGTTTCTATCTAAGCGAGCCAACTCTACTATATGTAAATGTATTTAGCTGAACATTATGATAAGCAAATTGCCAGGCATTATATGTGAACATTGACCACTCCAGCTTCATATTAGAACGAAAATGTTAACAGTTAAATACGACAAAATGCCAATGTGAACTATGCGTTTAGTGGCAATATTTGATTATATTTGCTTAATGTAGTGTGTGGTCCAAATTATCAATAACAATAAAGCTTTGAAATAAGAAGTTGAGATGTTGTATAGTACGATTTGGAAGATCGTTGTGTATGTTATTTTCATAGTGGTTGAGAATTCCTTGACATTCTGAAGTGTTTCGTGCTAAGGAAATCCCACAAGAGGGGGGGTGAATTGTGTATTTAAAAATTTTACGAATTTCGAAATTAAACTTAAAAACCTTTAAGCAAGAGTAAAGAGAGTGGAACACACAAATTTTTAAGTAGTTCGACTCAAAACCGAGTCTACGTCCACCCCCAACAGGTGTTGGGAAAAATCCACTAAATACACCGATTACAAGTGAGGTTTTTCGTACGGTTCACCTCAAACCTACTTGGGATTTTTACTACGGCTAATCCCAAACCTACTTGGGATTTTTACTACGGCTAATCCCAAACCTACTTGAGTTTTTACCGGGCTCAACTCAAACCCGGGGCTTTAGCACTACTGCCGGGATGCCCTTGCCCCAAAACGAAAAATACAACGATTGGCAAAAAGAACTTAGAAGAAATCAGAGAAAAGAGGAGGCACACACAATCGACAAATTAGAGGGATAGAAATTGAGAAATAATTGAAAAACCTCTAATTCCAATAGCCTTCTTGCCGCTTTGCTTTTTGAGCTTGGATGCACCGTTTTTGCTTGATTACTCGAATTTTGAGATCTGAAATCTTTGGAAAATTTAGCAAAGGTTAAACTGAAAAATACATAAATTTTCCCTATTTATAGAGCTCAAATTTGAGCTCTAAAAACACCCCCAACGGCTCCAAAAATTAATTAGCCGTTTGGGCAACAGACGGAAAGCAGCCACCGTCCGATCGGGGCCCAAAAACGAACGGCGCAGATTGATTTACGCATTTTACCGTTCGGGCTTAATCCAGAGCGTTGGATCCGGGCGCGTAATCGAACGGCACGGATTAAATCTCGCGATTACCGTTTTCGCGATTTAATCCCGTGCGTAGGATCCGGGCGCTGAATGAACGGCGCCGATTAAACGGCCGTTCGATTTTGATCTGGAGCGTTGGATCCGCGAGGTGAACGAACGGCGCCGATTAACCTTGCGAAGCAGCCGTTCGAAACAATTCTCGCCCGTTGGATCTGGGCGGGCTTGATCTGCGCCTTTGGATCCTGCCGAAGTTATAAGGTGGGATTTTTAGTCCCACACTGCAGAAATGAAATTGGCGCATTGCTTTATAAAGAATTTGCGCCCTGTAGCTTTCGAGCCTCTGCGGGGCTGGCTCCCCCCTTCCTTGACCGGGACTTCACCACCTGGTTCGGGTTGACTTAGCCAAGCATTGTTCATTGACCGTTGACCGCGCTTCAGTTTGACCTAGCCGAGCTCCTCTCGGCGGGCTTTGGGCGGGCTTGGCTTAGCCAGGCACCTTTGATTTGACCGTTGACCAGCGCTAGCCGAACTTCTCTCGGCGGGCTTGGCTCGCCTTTTACGGGTCAACCAAATTTTTATTTTTAGATTTAAATTTTTAATTTCTAAAAGACCTACACGGGCTGTTTTTCGCACCGGGTCGACCCGCCCATTGCTACAGTGCATTTTTCCGAGACTTCGGCTGTTTTAGGGTATTTTTGACGAATTTTTGTGCCAAAAATTTGAATATAAGTGTATAAAAATAATTTTATATTCTTATAGTATTATAAGTTATTTAAATAGTTATAAAAAGAAATTCATGAAAAACAATTCCAAAATAATATTAAAAAATCAAATACCAATATCTATACATTTTGTCAAATATGCTTGGCCCAAAAATCAAAATTCAATATTAAATAAATTTAAAATATTTTTAAATGTTAATACTACTAGTGTGCCTCATAATCTCAAAGTTTGGACATATCAAATTCTAGAGAAATAAAAAGAAATTTAATTATAAAAAAATCTTGTACATGTCTCAAATTTCCTTGAAGTATGCCATGACCTCAAGGCCCTTAGAGACCATTATTTTAGACATCTAAAATACATGACTTGATTTAATTAATTATTAACAATTTTACTTAAAATCAAGCCCAAATAAAATATACACATTTATGCTTGACTCATCAAACACAAGGGTGTAACACATTCAGCATTGTATCATGATCAATTTGAAATGTCTAAGTATTATAACTTTTATGATATTTAAATACATGGCAAGTGAGCTTTATCCATGCTCATCAAGGCTCTACAATGTTCTAATCTATTATAAAAGTTTGATGAGATTATATTTTATAATTGAGTAGCTATTTTTGTGAGTGATCTAGTTACTTTGATACCATCTTTGTGAATGAATTATTGAACCATCCTAATTGCTTTTACATCTTGTTTAATTTGTTGAATACATTCAACCAATTTTCAATAAACTTTTTGAAACCCCTGAATCATATTAAGAAATGAATACAAGCTAATTCAATCATAGATATTCTAATGTTATTTCTTTAACATGCTAACAAACCTTTGATAATAACACAAGCTATGCTTCTATTATTGAGCATTTTCTAGTGTAAAAGGAAAAAACTTCCATTATATTACCCTTGCGATCATGAATGGTTTCAATAGAGTTGGAAAACTTACTCTTGGTGCTTATTAGACCATGAACATTAAGCTTCATTTTGTTAGTAGTTGGCAAAATCAAAGTAATAATTTACATGTTCTGAACCACATGAACTTGAATAAAGGAATTAAGCCCAGTTGTACCAAAATCAAGTCTTCCTTAGACATTTTCATAAGAGGAAACCATTTGAATGTACTACAACAACTACAAATGACGTAGTTTATAATGTTCATATGTCTAATTGGCTTATTCTCTAATACCTTTTATGATTCGTGACTTCTAAATGCTCCAACATATTAGTAGAGGCAGAATATGAATAATTTCACCCATTGTTGAGCTTCTTTTTTAAACCTATTATCACTAGTTATGAAGTATATATTGTATGTTGTGATGCTTCCCATGTTGAATTTTTAATGCCTTGGCAAAGAAAGATCACACCTTATTCTCAAATTCACAAAAAATAAAAGCATGATTCAAGAAATTCTCACTGAGATAATAAGGACATTTAGAGACCAGCTAAAAGTTTAATTTCTTTAATTGCTCTAAAAAAAAGAAGAAATTTATTTAGGATTCTCTATACCATGATTAAGACTTTGATGGGACACCTCAAATTTCATATCATCTTTCTAGATTTCAAGATGATATACTTGCTTTTGATGGCATTTTAGGTAGAGTGAAAGCTATACATACCATCTAATGTGAGAGCCCTAACAAGAGAGCTAGTCTTATACAAAATTTTGAATTATTTGTCACTAAATTCATTGTACCTCTTATAGCTTCCGAGCATCAAAGTTGTTATTTTTTGTACCACCTTTTAGGTATTTACCTTCCATGTATTTAGCCTAAAGTGGTTTGTCATTTAGTAGCTTCCAATTTAGTATTGTAGATAAAGTAGTCATAATGTTCTTAAGCTTTTTGAGGCCTAAGTCATTTTCCTTGATATTTCTTATAGTAATCTATTTATTATTTTCTCTATTTCATAAGTAAAAATGTTTGAATTGAGGATAGGACATATCTTACTAGAATGAGTTTTTTATCTATATAAAATAATTTCTTTTTTCAATTTAAGCATTTTCACAAACAATTTAGCTAAAATTTACTAAAAATATATGGTTTTTTTCCTACTGGTGTATAAGGGGCATCCTATATATGTTATTGGAAAGAAGCCAAACTAGAATCCAAGTTTCTTGCTTATCTTTTTAATTGAGCTTTGCATCATTTTTTTGTTAGTGACAAGTTTACTTTTAAGTAGATTGATTTGAAGGCACGAAGAATCTTTGAAGTTCTTCAAAAGTTTACAAATGTTGAAGATTGATCTCAAGTTTCCTCTATTAAAAATAATGATGTCATTAGCATGACCTAAGTGGGAAATCATCGTACACCCTTTAGGTTGCGCATAATGAAGGACTTTGCCATTGATGATAATGTTTTTAAAGACAAAGGAAAATCCTTCATAGATAGGACGAATAATAAAGGGAAAAATGAAATTTCCTTGTTTGAGACCCCTAAAATGTTGGTAGAATCCATTTGGGATGTCATTTACAATGATAGATATCCAAGAGTTACCCATGATGTTCCTAATACGCTTGATGAATTACTTACAAAAGTTGAATTTGGTTAGGGTTTTGCATAAAAATTCTCACAATATAATTATAATCATATTAAATTAATCTCATGAGTTATAATATTTTATATATAATAAAAATTTTATAATTATAATAAGGGTATTCTATCCCTATGTCATATTATGAGGGTAATATCTAAATAAAGTATCAATTATTAAGTATTATTTTACCACTTATAAATAATTTATAAATTATGTGTATCAATGTTGCAAATTATTTTTTAACCATTTATTTTATATCTATATTCTATTATGTAAATATTTTTATGTGAGTATATTTGTTTTCATATAAACCAAATAAATAAGTAATAACATAAAATCACAAGTAATCAAACCATATAAAAATACTATGTTAATTAATAAAATAGTCACATATGAAGTCATTTAAAAATATGTATGAATTTACTATCGTGTTTATATTATTATTATTATTATTATTAGATTTACCTACTTGGATCTTAGATGAAGTTTTCTTGTCTAATTTTATTGTCTTCTTGATCCCCTACATAGCATTAGTGTAATAAATCATTAAATATTTGTTTTAATACATATATATATATATATATATATATATATATATATATATATATATATATATATATATATATATATATATATATATATATATATATATATATATATATATATATATATATATATATATATATATATATATGTGTGCATACATATATCCATAAATAACATCTATTATATTAATAAAAAAAATGCCTTAAAAGTATCTTTTTTATTGCTCTCTTTTTGTTCCACTAGCATATTGTTATTTAATCTTCATGTATGATACATTTTTCATAGAATGTTCTTATTATATTGTACATTGGGTACAACTTATTTTACAGTACCTTCAAGCCTCTTTATCAACTATTGTATAGTATCATCCTTTTCCTTGACCTCTATTATCATCTTCCTAACTCACCATACTTCAAAATCAATGTATTGTTGTTCCTGTAGCAATCTACTTACCTATATCTATCTCACTTAATGTGTTATGCTTTGACCTCATCATATAGTACATCTAGTTATTCTAAATGCTTTGTCAACTTAAAATACTATCATTAGCTCTTAATGACTCTAAGTACTATACATTAGAGCCCACATATCGTACATTTAACTTTATTGCCAAACTTATTGAACTTGCTTAACCTAAATGTACTGACTGTCTAATCCAATGTAACATATGTTCTTATACAAACAAGAACGTACTTTCTATTATTTTACTCAATTTTAATTTAAATCACTTCTAAATCTTTTTAAATTATTCTCACAATAATTTCTAACTCATACAATAATCTAACTACTCCTAATTTTGCATAAAATCATATTAAACACAATAAAAGCATACAAATTAGATCCTTACCCATATATAGATTTCTTCATTTCTCTATTTTCCTTCCCTCTAACTAATTTCCAATAGTTCCCTTCTTCCCTAGTTTTAAACCCATTTTCATTAGCTACAACAATTATTATTTATTTTCTTCTTGATGTTTCTCAACTTCTTTTCTTATAATTCTTTATTTTTCCTCATAGACAAGCTTCCCTCTTCCTTCTCCTTCCATTTTCCTCTCCATCTCTCCATATGAAAAACCTTACTCAACTACCAACCAGGTTTTGTATTTATCTTAAGCTAAGGCAATTATACTTATTTGCCAAATTATAAGTTTTTTTCAACAAATTAAGAAAATTATCTCAAATATTTTTTTAAAATTTATAACTAATTATCCAACTTTTCAAAAATTACAAACTCAATATTGTTGAATTTTTCATGAAGAGGCCTTTTCAATGATATGTTTAAATAAAATTTTTGACTTCATATGAAATCATAACACATTTTGTAAGATCTTATCAACTTAATAATATTTTAAGTGATAAATATAATATCTCAAAAAATTAACTTATTACATTAAAATTGACATGATTACAATCATGTTGATTTAAATTCATAATTTACAACATATTATATATAGCAAATTCTGTGATTTTTTATGGATCCCTCACTATTTTGGTATTTGAGTTCGATCAAGATTTAGTCATAAGATTTCATCTTATCTTCTTCCATATCACCTATATCATGACTTCTTCCTTATATTTATGGGCCTCTTAACCATTTTTCGTATTCAAAGATTCAGTTACTTCTCACTTGTTATTTTTCCTATACCATTTTCTCAATTGCAATGTTCACTTCTATCTTCTAGCATTAACAATCATCACAATTTTTTATAAGATATGATTGAGGGTCACATCTTTTGACAATGAAGGAGCATGAATCCAACATACTATTATTATTATTTTTTTCTAAAAGCATTTTTTTACATCTTCAGTTCTTATATAATTTAAATGTTTTTATATAATTTTTTTTAATTATAAAAAATATAACTCCTTAAATAAATGCAAATTAATAATTAATTACTCTAGAGATTCAATTTTTTTATTGATTTAGTACATTTAAAATTATTAGAACTAATTCATTACTTAATGAAATTAAGCATATAATATAAACTACTTTTTGGATGCACATTGAAAAAAGTAATAATAACTACATATTTATTTAAATAATTTCAAAATTCTTAAGTTGAAGGTTGTGACTCCTTTTTTTCTTTTAAGTCTATTTTTTTTCTATTTTTTTCTCTTAATCAGTAGGATATTGGATTTTTAAATTAATCCCCTTGCCCTTTATTTTTTTTTTTTTTGGTTTATCAATAAAGTGAATAATTTTTTTAATTTAAAAATATGTTTTAGAATCCCTCCACCGATCGAGTCATATCACTACATCCTTAAATGCTATAGATAATGCAACTCAAATTTTCTTTTTATTTCCTACTTATTGTTTTCAATTTATTATAGATTAATCATTTTCATTTTATTGTAGTAAGATGCCTTCTTTTCATTTGATTTTGGTTTTTAGAAATTGTCTTTTCAAGCTATATTGTTAACAAAATAATTTTTATTAAAAGTTTAATTTTAATTACAAAAAAAAACTCTTTTGTTAGAAAATATTTTTTTCAAAATTTCTTAATCTTTCTTTTTAAATAATCCACAAGCAAATAATGCCATTTATTTGGATTGATACCATTAAATTAGAGTGACAAATGATCAATCCCTTCCACTTGCACCAAATTCTAAATGAACAATTTTTTTTTAATAGGTGAAAAGGTAATTTCAAGATCTCTATAACATGGCAAATTGAGGGACTTTACATAAGAAAGAATTTTCTAAGACGTTTTTGTCATTCAGAGTTCATAAGCCATCTTTGCATCAAAACACTTAGCCAAAACATAGCTTGCTTCATCCTTTCCTTGAACCTTTGGAGTTTTACCTTGAGATGTCACACTTGGCGGTTAGCTCTAGTTGTTCTATCTCCCAACTCATCTTCGAAGTCACACTTTCATGGCAAGGAATATAATCCTATAAAAAAGGATAAATAAGCTAAGGAAATCACTTTAGGAATGTATTTAGACGGAGGTGATACCTCCAATTTTTTCATTAGCTCCTTGGCAGTTCGAGAAGAGACTATGATATGACGGGCGGTTGGGTTGATAAATCCTTCTTCTACAGCTTTGTCAATGAAAGATAACAACGAGTTGTAGTAGCCGTCAACGTTCAGCAACCCAACCTGCCAAACGCAGTCACATGAAGTTAAAAAAGATTTTAAAAATTCAATATATAAGATAACAAATACAAAGCTAACTATTGATGTTTGGGGAACAAAACGCCATCTATTTAAAACATATTATTTCTTTGATGTGCAATTTTCATGTACTATGTCTTACAAATCTCTGAGAAACGACTAAAAATTTTTCAATTTGAACTCCTTGTGTCAAGTACAAATAGGTAGCTTTCATTTCCTCAAAACTCTCCTAAAAGAATGAAATAACTTCCTATTATCCCACAAACACATTTCAGAACAAGAAATTGAAAATAACAATAATTATAACCTTTCATATTTCACAAATACCTTACTATATAAATTGGTGATAGTCAATTCAAGGTAAAAATCATATTTGTCGTCTTAGAATTTAGTTATAATAAAACTTCAAATATAACATGAAAGATTAGGAGCACTAAAATGGCATGGCATGTCGAAAACTATAAGCAAGCTTTCAGAGTTTGGTTAACAACAGGTTTGTTAACAGCAACTTGCTAACATAAAACAAGGTCCATAGTTCGATCCCTCTCACACACTATTTGTGTTTTGCCTCAACTTCAAATATGAAGTCATAAAAAGAACTTGTAACAGAAAGTTGAAGACGTAGTGAATGTTTATTAGTTCCTACCGGCTTGTCATGAATGCCTAATTGAGCCCAGGTGATTACTTCAAGTAGCTCTTCTAGAGTTCCATAACCACCTGCAGCGTAAGTTCTATGTCATAAAAGGTTTTCGATTGATGAAATTAATATTCAAGTTCAAACAAAGCACTCAACTTTCTTAAACAAAAAAAAAAATTTAGAAGGATCACAAATATCAATAGCTTATCGCCTTATCGCAACCCTAATCTGCAATGTCAGGTATTGGTAGTTCCAAGAGTTGCTTTCTGCTGTGTCTGACATTTTTCAGTTGAAGGTTAAATTTTCTTGGTGTCAGTGCTGCTTTTCACTGATACTGGATAACGTGGCTGCTGAAGCATCATCTTATTTTCCATCAACTTGATACAAAAATGGGTGTAGAATGCATAATAATGTCGTTTGGAGAATGAAGCAACAGCAAATTCTTCATACTTCATAAAATACCCTAACGAAATGTTTGAGGATTTTGAAATGAACAAAAAAAAGACACCATTAAACTGATTAAAGTGGGATGAATACAAGGAAATCTATGCATACGAGAGTCTTTATCTTCTGCTTGTTTTAGCCAAAATTTACAATAAAGAACAATTCTTTAGTATATGATATATGAAGCAGACATCATAGACTTCCCAATATTTTGGTTTGCTTAGTGATACAGGGTTTGGTTTTACACTAACCTGGTAAAGCAATAAAAGCATCGGACTGCCTGGCCATCTCTGCCTTCCTCTGATGCATATCTGCAACAGCTTTCACTTCTCCTACAGTTTCACCAGTTATCTACAAAATGGTAGGCCATCAAGGTCAAATAAAAAAAAGAACACGCGTATGGGATCTGCATCCAAATACATTGAAGCTGCCCATTTTTACTAAAGCATTACATTTACTTTGATCTTCTTTTAAGAATTCTTTTTCATCTCCTAATAGTGGTGTAGAAAAATCTGCTTTGCCTGTCATTCGTTACAATGCATTAATCAACCATAAAATTTACTCCATGAGTAGTGCAGTTTTATTCATTTGGTCAAGCTGCGATGATTGGTATTGCAGGATGGCCAAAAGCTGAGACTTTAATATTCACCTGTCAACCCATCCAGGTTAAGCACAAAAACATTTAAAAAAATCAGTATTATAAAGGCTTGTTTTGTCACCAGTTCTTCAAAATGGCTGTACAAAGGCTTCTCCTTTCTAAATTAAAATGCATCGAATACCCAACAAAGCTTTTCATTGATCCTTCTTTGCTTAACTCTATTTTCAAAAACTTATTTTTAAAATAACCTTCTCAACTCAAAACCAAAATGCAAACAAAGCCAAAATTTAACATATTGCAATTCCATAAGAAAGAAGCTCAAGGGACACTACAGCAAATCATTAGCTCATGTGATAAACATGTTGGGATTGTTTATCCAAGCTCTTATGATTTGTTTTGTTCGCATTCTATTATAAGGTAAATTGTCATCTTCAAAAAACATAAGCGCTCGTTTGGCTTTGTGTTGGAGGATCATGCCATCCTCAAACTCCATCGGATTGGGACAATGTTGGGCTCCACGTGAAGATGCTACAAAGTTTTTTTTAAAAAAAAAATAAACCCATAAAACTGTTTTTCTTGCTTTAAACCATAATTATTATTATTGTACTTCTCTCTAGAAAGTTAGTACAATTTGTCCTTATAAGTCTCAATTATGTTCAGACGCCTCATTATAAATACTGCACAAGAAAAAAAAACTTAAAATGAGCAGCAAGGAGTGCTGTACAAGAAAAAAATGCAAAGATGAGAAACCATAATAAAAAATGCAATGGTGTGGTATGTAGGCCGAAATGGTCGTCAATTTATTCTCTTTTTCAAAGCAATTTGTATGGCCAAGGATAAATGGTGTCAAGCCAAACACGCATTACCTCTCGAAGCATGAGTGTCTTGGGAATAACTCTGCGTTTAAACAACGACATGATGAGAGTTAGAACAAAAAGGACTAGTAGTTTGCTAGGCATGGAAACTAACACAAATCACAAGGTGGGAAGGAGAAGGATGAGAAGTTTTACCCAATGACGTGCCTCCCTCCATCATAAACTGCCTGGGAAACCAGACCCATTAGACCAACACTCCCCCCACCATAGACCAGATCAATGCTCCTACGGACCTGCAAGAATCCTATGCTATTTTAGTTCAATGAACTACTCGAACCCTTTTCTGATGAAACAACATATATTAGTGAATGGGTCTCCACAACAAGCAGAAAGCCCAAGGAATCAAGCATCTACTATCCACGAATCACTATAAATGAATCTAGCCTTGTTCAAATGGTTAAAGGGATTATTCGCACAGAACATGTAGTTAGTGGATGAAAATAGCCGCCAAAGTGAGAAGGTGTAGTCCAGGTTTGGAATGGCTCATGTGAAACATAACTTCTTTTAGAGAAGAAAATGACAACATTCAATGTCCAAGCATGGTACAAGTAGTACCCATTACCAGGAATGATGGCCCGGAGAGGATAATCTAATAGGAAGCACACGTTATTTTCTCTATCCAAATGCAAAAATCTGGTCGAGCTTGGAATAGGAGCAGATGCAGGAACCAAAAAATACCCTATTGACTTCAACCACGAATACAAATGCGAGAATTATTAAGAGAAAATGAACTGAAGAGTGAAATCCAATCAAGGCAATCAATCCTTTTTCATCCATTACAAAAACCCATTACGCGTACAAAAAAAATTGCGTAAGGAGAAGAGGCAAGAAGAATAAGAAGCATACCAACTCCTTGCCAAGTTCAATGGCAGCATCCTGGTAGCTGTTCTTCTTCCCCTGGCTGCTGCCACAGAACACACAAATCCTCTTAAACTTTGGTTGTCTCGCCTCTTTCTCCTTCTCCATCCTTCTCTCTTGCTCTCTGTCTCTCTCTCTCTATCTTTGGTTGGGGTTATCCACAGAGTTCTCCCCGCTCAATGTCTCCTATATTGCGAGTGACAACGGAATGAACACAAAGACAAACATCCACTACTGCCACGGCCACTTTCTAGTGCGCCCCCACGGCCATACATATGCACATTAAATGTTCATTTGGCAACTATACGAGATAATGCAAAGATTTTTAATCATAAATTCAGCATGTTTTTAATCATTTTATGCATTTGTTTTTTATTTATGTGTCCAAATGACGAATAATGCATCTATTTGAGAAACAATTCTAGCACAAGCCAGCCTTGAGACTCATAACGACTTGGGTTAGTATATATATATATAGAGATCAACTAAGTCACGCCAAGAGCCAGACAAGAAGAAAAGAACAAGGGGGCACATGCTCTTACACTTGAAAGAAATGGAGAGCATGGCTTAGGAACTGCAGCAAGCATTGAGCCCTCATTGGTGTTGTCTTGCCACTTGCAGAGGAAACAGGGCAAGTTTAGAAGACACGCATTTCTCGTGTTCCCAGAATAAGCATGCTCATCTGCTATGTTTAGAGTCTTTATATAATTGAAACTGCGCCCCATTACATGGTTCAGCGATTCTTGAACACGCGCTTCATCTGTCGCTTGTGATGTGGCTTTTATTGGCATGATATTATTGTATGCAGGGAGAGGTTATACATGCCTAAGGTTTTCCCTTGGTTGGAGAAGCTAGGACTTGGGAAGGTAGGTTATAAAATTTCCTACTTCAGGCTTGTTGAATTTGCATATTCTTTAGGGTTTTGAAATGCACAAAACTCGTCTTCTGTATTGGGTTTTTTCTATTTTGTCTATTCCACATCCTTTTCTCACTTGAGCAGGTGAACAAGATAGGTGCACAGGGGAGGAACATAATCTTTATTTTGATGCTGAAGAACTACTGATCTATTATTACCAGACACCAATCATTTGATCCCAACGTAAGCACCTCAATAAAGTTTTTCAATCCATTCAATTATCGTACTCACTAAGAGCTTCTTAAACATATGAGTTTATAAAAGCTTTTGGATCCTACTCGACCATAAAGAAGCATTGTATTAAAAACTCATAGGAGTCTTTACTTGTATGAACATGCATCAATCATAGGTTCGAACATATGCCTAATGCACATTTAGATAAACAATGCTATTAGCTTAAAAATTTGTATATATTTAATTATTGATTAATAATTAAACAAAATGAGCATTAAACAAAGAAGACAAAGCTCCATGCCTCTCTAAATAATATACAATTATTGATAAGTTAGGATGTGATTGTATCACTATTATAAGCCTTAAAAGAGATTAAGTATTTGTCAACTTTTCAAGATCTAGTAATAATTAAATTCTGCTTTGTTTGTATTTAGCCTCTTCAATGAGAACACAATTTTAAAAAGTTTAGGGTAAAGAGGTTATATAATCACTTCATTTATGACATGACATAGCCTATGTTGTGCTGATCATTATAGTCTAATATGAACTATATTATTCCATTTATGTTGTTGTACTTGAATTATGCTTGTTTATTTATTTAAATTGTGTCGATTTTACTTTCTAACACGATAATTGGCTTACCTTTAGATTATTATATTTTAGATCATCTAAGGAGAGAGATAGATCGAGTTGAATAATAAAATAAAATCAAAAGATTTATCTATTAAAGTTAGAGCATTTGAATTAATCTAATTTATACATGTTATTGGTTTATCTAATGTTAGTATAGTTGACTAGTATTATTATTTTATTATTTAGTATTTTTCTAATATAGATAGATCAAACTATGTTGTTATGTAATACTTGTATATTACAATGAGTTAGATAAAAAAAACTATATAATTTCATGATATGAGATTTGAAATCATCTTTTAGTTGATTATCTTTGAAAAATGCATATTAGTAATCTCTAGTTCTAAACCTCAAAAGGAAAATAAAAATAAAAAATAAAAAGCACTAGTAGATTTATTATGATTATGTGTAGATTTTAAAAGAAATAAAGCAAGTCGTATTCTAGTGGATATGATTTTGAAAGATCCATGCTTGTTTGTTTGTTTAAATTGTGTTGGTTTTGCACGCTAACTCGATAATTGGTTCACCCTTACATAATTATATGTTAAGTCATTCAAGGAGAGAGATAGGTCAAATTATTGGTTAATCTTATGATAGTATAGTTGACTAATATTTTTATTTTATTATTTAATATTCTTTTAATGTAGATAAATTAAACTATGTTGCAATACTTATATATTATAACGAGTTATATAAAAAACTATATAATTTCATGATATAAGATTTTAAGTTATCTTCTAATAGATTAACTTTAAAAAATTATAGATTATTAATCATTAGTTTTGAACCTAAGAGAATAGATAAAAATAATATAAAAACACTAGTGGGCATAATTGCTTACAACATTATGTGTGCTAGATTTTGAAAAAAATAAAACAAGTCTTATTCTAGTGGACATGATTGCTTACAACAAAGTTTATGAATTAAGTTTTAGTATGACTCTATATGAACTATTGTATAAAAGAAAATGTAAACCATCTTCATGTTTGTACTAAAGTGGAGAGAAAATATTAATAAGTCTAGGTAAATTAATCAAACAATTAAAAAAGTCAATATTATAAGATCATAAAAAAAGCAT
This sequence comes from Vanilla planifolia, assembly GCA_023846275.1. NCBI lineage: Eukaryota > Viridiplantae > Streptophyta > Magnoliopsida > Asparagales > Orchidaceae > Vanilla > Vanilla planifolia. Next base: position 17,119,271 of record CM043866.1, on the reverse strand, counting down.
TTTTATAATAAGCATAAAGGAGTAAATTTAAAAAAAAAGAACACATGTTTTCGAATCTAATGAATTGTTTATGTCATTTGTTAAAGTAGAAATGTTAAAATTGCATTTCATTGGACTTTCTTTAAGAATTTGGATTAAGTTTGAAATTTGTTTGCCATTTGATTTGATCTCCCAAAATGGTTTGGGTTTATAATGCGTTATATGCTTTATACTCAATAAAAATGTTCTAGATTCAACCCATATAATTCAAAACAATTCAAAGATGTTGAAAGTTTTGTCTACTCTAAACTATAAAGAGAAGCCAAAGAAGATTTTAGCAAATGAGGTGAAGTAGCTTAAGAATGAAAGATCTCCAACAACAAAATCAATTTGAAAGAAAAACAACTTAAGAAGTTTAGTTTGAAATATCAAATAAATATCTAGAATTGTTTTAAATCTTGAAGATATAATTCTTAAAAGGGCTCAAGAGTTATAAGACTCCTTAAATTCTTAGGAAAAAAATATGAATAATTATTATGTGATTATTTTTTTTATTATGGTAAAAAGAATTTTTGATTTTTTATAATTTTTATACATATATCATGTTATCTTCCAAAACATGATTGAAAATTTAATGTCTCATATTTTGAAAATAAAATATATTATAAAATATTGTCAAGGTAAGTGCAATAATGATGACTTAATTAAATTGAAGTTTTTTTGAAATTAGTATGAATTTTGAAAGAGAAATAAAGAATACAACCATTGTTGAAATAAATAAGATAGTGACATCTTCAACTAAATAGTTTTAAGAACTCTTAAACAAAATGAGTCAAGGGTCCTTGAAGTAAACAAGTTAGTGATATTGAATGGTCTCATCAACCCCAATTTGAAACTTGTTGGTCTTAACCTAAACAATCAAAATATCTAGACGTATCATACAATCATTTCAATAATGAGATAACATATCTCACTTGACATATCTCTCTTGGCTTGATCTTCTTATGTATGTTCCAATCATATATTATTAATCTTTATCATAATGTTTTCATTAATAAAATAAGAAAAAGTACATTAATTCATCATTATTGATATATAATTATGTATGCGACTATTTACAAAATCTAATAATATATATAATATAATAAACGATTATTAAAATGTATCAAAGAAAATATAAGCTAACAAGAATAACTAAATATACAAATAAGAGATAATAAAAATAAATATGTTAATAGAATAAAGAAATTATTTTATTTACATGCCAAAAATTATTATGATTCTTTCACAAAATATGTATATCTCTATTTCAATTAATGAACTCAATACAATATATTTTTGAAACCTCAAACACACACAACTTTGAGATAGTCACAACAAAATCTCAAGTTTCTATGGTTTTAACTATTCAATATTGACATGCACATAATTGCAAATTTGAATGGACAATGTTTGATATTTTTGGTTTATCTTGTTAAATTCATTAATTTTTTGTAATTACATAATTTCTCATAAATTCATGAATTCATAAATCAAGGGAATTTATTAAATAAATAACATTACCAATGGAATGTTTGATCAATGCACATAATTGCTGTAATTCCTTAAACTTTAAGACAATGAACACAATAAGCTGGTCTCAACTTTTTAATATTAAAATTTGATGTATATAACTTATGAGTTCATAATCATGTCGTGGACTTAAATTGATTAAATCCATAGACTATCATTGAGTTCTAAATACTTACATTCCATAAAAATGATTAAACATTCAACAAATGTCAAATTCTAAAGTTCTTTAAATCCATTAATAATTCATATGTAACATATTCAATTATTTAGAATAATCAAATAGATATTATAATAATAATTTATCACTTAATTTATATTTGTATTAAATAAACTAAAATCAACAAATCAATCATAAATAAAAACATGAATGATGCTATAAATGATCCACGATAAAGATAAATTTTCACATATAATTAGCTCTCTTAATATTGGTATTATACTGTCGTTCAAAAGCAAAATATTCTCATGTTATTATTATCCAAAAATTAAAAAAGGCTTAGTCATGATTCTAATTAAACGAGTCATTGTTCTGCTTAATCATTGAATAATTCGAAGTTGCGAATTATGAATGATATTTTTAATATCAAAAAATTGTCTTTTATTTATCAAAATGTTAATAATACTTTATTATTGAGATATACATTACTTGATTTAAGTACACAAATATTAAATATTAAATTTAATTGTGGTAATGCATTGATTAATCACGTTTAAAAACTCTTTGCGGTAGATTGTTGCTCAAATTCTCAACAATTACACTTAAAATCACTATTTAAATATCATATAACCTAAACATGATGTTTTAATCTCATAAACATAAAATCCACATTGTATCAAATTACTCATTTATTCTATTAATTGATATAATATCATAAAAAACAAAAAGTAACAACATTATGATCCTTAAGCAACCTTCGCAAATTAATCTCAGTAATCTTCAAAACTATTCTTTGCATATCATTTACAATCCACAACTTAATAAAAAACCATCATTAGTTTTGCAAGATAATAAAGAAATAGTTGAATTATAAGTTTAGAGTTCTTATTACCATGTTATAACACAATAAAGCCATTATCATGTAATAACACAAAGAAAAGCTCACTAATGTCAAGATTTTAAACTCTAAAGCACAAGTAATAAGATGGGCAACCAAAGCATTTTACTATAGCTTGAAGATGCTGCAACTAAACATTTGAGATCATTGTCATCTTATAAAGATTTTTCAAAACTAAGGTTATCACAACCCACTTTGGCCACTGAACAACTTAATACTAGCATGCGAATCCTCACGAGCAGTCAAGTCATAAATCGTATCATTTCTTGGTAAAAAAATGTCATTGTTATGACAATCATTAACTCATCGGCTCATTATATTAGTGACAATTGTTCACACCAATCTTGCTGTCGTTGGTAATAGGCTCTAAATCCAATAACTACAATATTGTCATAATGTCACACATTCTCTCATTGTCACTCAACAACCATGTTACCCATGTTAAAAACCTCCTTTTTGTAATAGAACTAACAATTAATAATTTATTCTTTGTTATAACAATGACATAACTTATACTTATTTGATCCAACATTACCATCAAAATGTCTTGTGCTATTATGAAAACCACAATAGAGCATCATTGGCCTATCGACCTTACATATTTTCGTTGACAAACATAGATCACTTCAAACTCTTGTGATAATGCTAGTTTGTAGTTTGTAAGTCAGAAAGCTTATTAGAAATTTGGAGCATGTTTTGCTTCCAGAATCAATGATGTCGATCTACCCATTGTGTCAAATTCAGATTCTTGTATAATTTTTTTATAAGACAAAAATCATATTTCAAAATATTGATGAGGTTTAAATTTAGAATATTTTTAAAAAGATATTATTAAATATTAAATTAAATAATAAAAATAAAAAATTCATTACTATATATTATTGGATTATAAGATATTTAATAATCTATTTTGGTAGTCTTATTCTTTAAACTTTTTATTTAAAAAGCAATATATATATATATATTGAAGACAAAACGTTTATCTAAACTATTTAAATAATCTTATAGAACAATATTGTGACACTTACTGTTTTGTAAAACAAATAAAACTTATTAAGTAATTATAATTTAAAGTAAAGGTTTTATTAGTAAAACTTTTAAATAAACGCAAACTGATATAGATTTGTAAATTTGCTTTATAACAAAAAAATTTATAAGGTTTTATTTTTATATCAAAAAATGTTTTGAAGCTCATAAAAAATTTCAAATATTTGATAATGACCCTCAAAAAAAAAAAGCATCGATCGCTTTTTCTTACGCACCGAAAAAGCTGCTAAATTGACATAATAATTAATTATGATATGCATTTTTTTAAAATATTTTTAACCGTAGCTTCAACAGACACTTAAATATTATCTGACAACGGATAATATATTGAAATGCCTGTGACAGATACGACACATCACCCGTACAAATAAACAAGAGTAGTTGACCATTCTGCTTTTTATTTAGAATTATGAGAAAAAATATTATCTAAAATTTATTTATATTGAATAACTATTTACTTTTATTTTTAATAACAAGATGATTGAAATCTAAACATCACTCAATTTTTTTAATAAGAGTTAGTTGTTATATTTTGGTGATAAAATCCTAATTTTTAAATAATATTAGTTATAAAAATATATTTTAGAAATTTTTGATATTTTTATTATTTGATTAACAAGTTTAATAATATTAATAAAAAATTAAGTAGAATTTATATGTTAGATATTTTGATATTAAAAAAATAAAAAAATTATTTACATAATATTAAATTAGATAATAACCAATGCATTCATAAATTTTATATAATGCCGAATCAATGCTCCTTCTTCAAAACCATCCACATAATTGTTTTTTATTACTAAGATGAAGCTAATCCGATTTAAAATTTATTTTTAAATAATAAAATTATAATTTATAAAAATAATATGAAAATACACCACCAAACAAATATAATTAAAATCTTTTAAACAACATTACACCATATCAATGTGATTAAATGAAAAAAAAAAATCCTATTTTATTTTAACCTATCTTGTTTTCTTTTCTAATAAATCTCATTATTTTGAAGCAAGTCTTATCTTAAAGAAAGTTCCTCAAGCCTTACTGTGAATTTTCTTAACTCATCTTCTTTCGGGCCCAGCAGAACCTTATGTTGCCCACCAAGGTCAAACAATGAAGACAGACATGACATGTAATGGCATCGCATGATCTAATGGACGGCTCGATGACATGTAATCGCATCACATGGTTTAATGAAGGGCTTGATGGGGGCCATGTTTAAACCTTCAAAAACCCCTGACAAGACATCTCCAATCCATCGGAGCGGACATGGAACCGAAGTCTCCAATGTTATGCTTATCCTTTACCAAGAAGCATGCCCATCAGTGTCAAAATACTTGCAATGCTTCTCTGAGGAGGAAGCTATCTTCCTCAAAAAACGCATTAAAGAAATATATTAACATTCTATTAAATAATAATAAGTTAATAGCATTGCCTACTGGATTAATCATCTTGAAAATTTGTACTAACACATTTATGAGGTGACTTACACATCATGCATAATAATTTAAATAACATCACTATATATGTATGTATATATATATATATATATATATATATATATATATATATATATATATATATATATATATATAATTTATAAACAATAATAGCTATAATTTATAAATTTGGATAACTAAAAAATGTTGAGGGGTAACAAGATTGGCTCATGAGACAAAAATGTGTATAAAGAACAAGGCGGATGATGATGTTAGCAAAACAAAAGATTTCATTGTTAGGAATAGAGATAGTACAAGATTATAGGTTTTGAGAACATTATGAAGTCATTTTTCTTTTTTTTTTTTCTTTAAAAAAAGTTTGAGATTTTTGCCTTTAAATTTCTATCTTTTATGTCCCATGCGTGACATCTCATTAGAAAAAAAAATTAATAAAAACTAACATATTTAAATCAAATTTTTAATTCAAAGAAATAAAATTTGTCTATTTTGAAAGAGGATTGAGAAGAAAGATGTGTGAGTAACATCAAGATCTTATTGGTAATGACACCATAAGTATTTGAGGAAATAAAGAAAAGGTTAAATGATCATCAATAGGAAAGTAATAATCATAGTCAAGATTCCAAAATCAAGGGAGAATTAAGGATAACGAAGGTGGTATTGTGAAGCTTGGACATGTTGATAATAATTAAGGTTTATGTGATTGTTGAGATGAAAAATGAGGATCTAAAAGTTAGTAAATAAGAACAAAGGCTCATTATGTGAGGCTTCTATTGCAAGAAATTAAAGCAATTGGTCAAGTTTGTACATGTTGGGTGTTGACTAATCAACTTTATTTAAGAATAAGATATATTATTAGTTGTAATTTTGGTGATTAATCAAATGATTTACAAATGAAATAATAAAAAACGATTTATGAAGATGATAAACAAGTGTGTTGAGTCAAATAAAGATGTTGGCATGATATTAACATAATGATAAGAATTTGTTTAATAAATTATTATTAAAAAAATGATGTTTAAAATATTTTAAATAATTTATTATATTTTTATCAAAATATTCTTAATCACCTTTAATGCCCCAAAACCATGCCCAATTCTTTTTGTTAACACAATGCTTTAACAATAATATTCCAATATATTTTTAAAATTTATTACGAGTTTTTTTTAAATACAAACTATCTCTTCGTTGAGTTCATGCTGACCAAAGCTGCTTCTTCATGAGGTGATTTTGCCTATGATTTTTCGAAGAACGACCATTACTCATTCCTAAAAAGATCACACTCTAAATTTTTCCCTAACTTGTACTTTCTCATACACGAGTTTGGCTTTTCTTAAAGCAGTTTTGAAGAAAACTTCTAAATGGAATAAAGTAGATCAAACAAATCCATTTGACTCGAACTTGTAGAGACGATGATGACTCGAGCAATCCCACCATTCTTATGCCTACAGTTGAAGAAGGAGAAGGGCCAAAGTGAAGACGATAAAGTGAACTGGCCACAATCGCAGGCGCAAAAGGGTTGATGGAGGTGGGTCTACGTGTGTGATCTGTTCTTCACCTGATCTCATCTCCCTCTTTCCTTGCCGCAAAGTGGAGAAAGGACAGCATTTTGGCATGGAATCAGCAGATAAGATAGTTTAATTTTTAATTAAAATATTATATTGATAAAGAATTGTTTATGCCAATTCTTATCTCCTTGTCCTTGCCTTTAAACGATTCGTTGTATAAAATTTGTTAACTGTTCACAGTTTCTCTTATCTAATTTTGTTAAATCAAATATAATTATTACTTCATAAAAAAATTGAATATGTATGCTAAATTATCATTCATAATATTTTTAAGATCTTGAATTGTCTTGTATGTTGATCATTCTATTATCAATTATTATAAGACGACTATTTCAAATAATAATACTAGTTTAATATAGAAAATGAATAAGATAGAAACTATAAAAATTAAACATCTTTATTAAAACTTAATATTAAATATGATATAATAATTATATATATATATATATATATATATATATATATATATATATATATATATATATAGTTAAAAAAAGTTTATATTTAAACTATTATTAGTTATAATTAATTTAATACAAATAATGACTCAATTAAATTTGATCATTATTTACAAACTTAAAACCTATAACTAATTTTAATCAATTATATGACTCATAATCAAGTTAATTTCTTAAATGTTTTGTTCATGTTAATTAATATTGATCATTTTCTTAATTAAATTTATTTTCTAACACACTTTTAAACTTAATTATCTTCTATCATTTCAAGAAAACTCATGAATTTGTTGAAAAAGTCTACCCCAAAGAGGTTTAGTAAAAATATAATCAATTTAATATTGTGTCTTTATATAAGTTGTTTCTATATCTTTAATTTTTACATGCTTATGAATGAATTAAAATCAATATAAATATACTTGTTTCTTATGTAACATATTGGATTCTTTCTCAAAATAATAATAGATGTGGTATCAATATAAATTTTTGTTATATTATCTTATACTTTTTGAATCTCTTTTAATCATATTTGAAGTTATATAATATGACAAATATAAGTAGAAACTAAAACATATTTGGTTTCATAAATTAAAAACATAACAATAGATTGCTTCTTAGACGTCCATGACAATGTAATATTTTCAATATAAAAGACAAATCTAAAAGTATTTTTCTCATCTTTGTTAAGTACTTAATACTTTCTTAAGGCATTTATGTCTTTCATGAAGTACTTTGGCATTGTAGCTTTTGATACTTGTATTTTTGAATTTTTTTTTATGATTTTTTGGAGGTTAAAGATTTTGTTAGATTCTTAAACCGATATAAGATAAGAATGGACAATTAATCATGAACATAAATATTATGAAATATATGAAAAATAAGTATAATTTAGACTTAGATTATATTAAAAAATACTTATCAGGCCTATAACATAAATCATGATTAGAATAGCTAATTATGGCTCAATAGAACTAGTCATTGACTAATCAAAAAAGCATATATTAAGAAATTATGAAAAATATTAACATAATTTTTTTATTCAAAAATAAATCTTTTAAAGTAGTTAGGTAATTAGAAGTATAAAATCAAAGTGATAGTAAATAACTTATGATAGGTGACTTATGTTAGACGATTCATTAATGAAACCGTCCAAAATATTTGAAGTTTTTAAATAGATATGATACATACTTTTATATTAAAAAACTATGGGTTTGAAAATCATTAAGAAGTATGTTGAAGCTTGTTTTTATATTAAATAATTAATTATAATCTTTTATTTAAAGAACCTCTCATGAATGCATTTATAATGAATTGGTTGTGACTAAATAAAATGTATTGCTTTTTAAATTAAGTATTTCATTTAGCTTGATGGCTTTTTTTAGGTTTAATTTGGTGAGTAAATAAATTGTTTTATTTTTTATCTCATGAACTCTATTTTTTCTTCATTTAAGTTTTTTTTTATTATACTTTTGCTTCTATTCAATCCAAACAATTACTTTATTCCATACCACGACTCAGTCTCCTTTATCTACATCATAAACACTATATTGTCATTTTTTATGCATTAAGGATGATTATGTTTTTTGGATTGACCAATCTTCTTCATGCTTGCATTTTAGGTATGCTTTTGTTTTCATATTTTAATATTTTTTTGTTTATCTTGTCCTTTGGTGGTTGAGTTTTTGCTTTTTCTTAATTTTTTAGCTTTATATTTTGTGACATAAAACTTATTTACATTGATATGTTTTTTTAGCATATGTTCTTTGCACTCATTTCTATCTATATACATTACTAAATGAGAGCTTGCCCTAAATAATTAAAAACTATCGATTTGTTTATAATACTAAATTTAAGATGTCATCTTTGTCAAGTTACAGCTTTGTTGGATAAGAAAAAGAACATATCTCTTAAAGTACATGCTATTTTTTAAAGTAAATATTTTTTTTATCTTTTTATGTACTACAACTATAAAAATATATCTTTAATTTTTATCATTAAAAGGTTTTAGTAATAGTTATTTTTTTATAGATTTTTTTTTATTTTCTCCTTTATTGATTGATGACATTACTTAGCTAATTAGGATATAGAATATGGGTAATTTCTTACTTAGAGTCAAATACCCATATCCAAAGTATAAATTATATAAGAGATACATTGATTTTGTGGACAAGTTATAAGTAACCTAATTTTTTAATGTATATAATGCCCAATTTGTTGTGCACTATATACAATGGTTCTCAATTCTTATTTGATTTTATGTGTTATTGAAACAATCAATAAGCATAATTGGCTGGGGCAATATCTATTTATTAAATTTATAAATAGAATTAGTGAAAAAATGCAAATTTGGTTATACCATTAGTTATTTACTGTTGTTATTATTATGTGAAATGCTTGTCACTTGCAATTTTTTATATATTGTTTTTGAAATTTTTTGTTTCTATTTACTCAATGTATGTTTTTTTGTTATGATACATTTATTTATAGTTTTAAATTTAACTATTAGATATATTTAGTTGAGGTAACAAGTTTAGTTATTTGGATAAGAAAAAATGTTTGACCAATGCTATAAATAATTTCAGTGGATCAAATAAGGGTTTATTGTACTGTTGAAAACTATTGTAATGGATTCAACACAATATAATGTGAAAAGTACTAATAAAATGTTTAACAAGGATGGATATGTAATATTTGATCAATCTACAAAAAAATGTGATGGGATTGATGATAATAACGAAGTGTTGTTGAATATTCTTAATTAGATAATATTACGTTAGATATATTGATTGAATACAAAAAATATTAAAAGATATTATATAAATGATTTTTTTCAAGCGTCATAAAAGTTTTCACAAGAAAGAAAAGATGCTATTAGTGATGCTCAAATATGTATGAAGATGCATTTATTTAGATGTTTGTCGATGAAATTAATGTAACACACAATTGGTGATGTTTTGGTCCATTTAAAATAATCAATTTTGAAAGATTATTATAATAAATCACAATATTTTTTTATTCCAAAAAAGGATGACTAAATATTTGTTATTTTTTTTTATTCAAAAGGAGGCATAAGCCTTACAAAAAGTTAAACAAATGATCCTCACAGAGGATCAAACATGAAATCCGACAGCAGAAGTTTGAGGAGGGGAACCCCCCACCCCCATGCAAAATCAGAGCAACAGGCAGTGGGCACAACCCAGTCAGCTGGTGCATTCCCCTCTCTGTAAATGTGCGATACATTAAGTGCTTCCAAGCACCGCGCTAGCTTAATAGCCTCAGTAAAAGAACCCTCCGCGGGCTGGTGCGAGATGAGCGAGCACACCTCCTGCAGCGCCGACATCGAATCCGTTTGAACCTCCACTGAGTGATATTGGGAGTGGGTGTCCCTTAACAAATCAAAAGCCTCAAGCATCGCCTGAACCTCCATAGCTTTGCCCGCCTGTGAGACAACTCTTTTTCCAACCACCAATAAAGGCTTCCCCATGTAGTCCCTCGCTACCACGCCAAGCCCAGCAATATCCTCCCCAACAACAGTGTCGCAGTTCACTTTTATCCATCCAGTAGGAGGGACCCACATATGGGTTACAAGCAGTTTGGAGGAGCTACATGGGTTCCCGTTGGACATGGATGAGTATAAGTTGCAGTGCTTTGCTGCTGTAATTATCTCAATCTTAATCTTGCACAACATAGTGCAGCAATTGGCCATGGAGTCATTGTGCCTCTTAGCATTTCTTCTCTCCCATATGTACTACATAATGGTAGCCAATGTAGCAGCATGCATCACGCCGTCCCCACTTCTCGCCCCCGGCGAGCCCATGAACTCCAGAAACTGCTGCAGAAATGCCAGCCCATCACCAGCACCCTGAGGAAGCCCGAGCGCGACCACGGCCTCACGCGCCTGACAGTCACCCCAAAACTTCTGCGCGCGAGTGCACTCCCATATAACATGCTGCGTATACTCCTCCACATTGCACCCCCACGTGCACCCGCTGCAATCAAGCAGCCTTCTCCGTGTCATCCAAACAGTCATAGGGAGATGATCCCCCACCAAGCGCCACAGGAAGATGCGCACCCTCGGCAGCACTCTCAGTTTCCATATCCCCTCATCTGTTCCGCGTCCCTCTTAGTTCTTTTCCTGATGTCATCGTCTGCTTTGCATCTCAAGTGCATGTAGAGCCTCCCGTTATCAACCTTCACCGTCTCCGTGTGCGACTGAAGCAGAGTATCCTGACCAGACATCCGGGCCAAAGGAAGATGCATCACTCTATCAAACAGAGGTTCGCTAGCCCAGGCACGTATTTTCCCCTCGTCCCAAACACCAGCTGCTGTAATACATTCGGTCACGCTCGCCGGCCACTCCGTGTTCATATTAATAAATGTAGGCCAGCCTCAAATAGGAAGGAAGCCAATCCAGTTGTCTTCCGCAAACCTAGCCATCTTTCCATTGCCAATTCTCCACAAAAAATTGGATATAGCACTCGGCATAGCCTTCAGCACGAGCCTGCATGCATGATAAGCTCCCCGTGGAGCCTTCGAAGTGGTATGTGCAATAGACTATTTTCATCTCATAATATCCACCCAGAGGCTATCTTCGCGGCTTAGCAATCGCCTGCATTGCTTCATTTGTAGAACACACTGCCAAGTCGCAGGTCTCGTAGCCCAAGTCCACCCACAGCCTTCGGTAGAGTGACGATATCCCAGGACGCATAGTGAATCGTTTGCGAGCTGCTTGCCCCACACACAGTAAATTTCTAATCCTTCTCTCGATCTCGTCTATGACCCCCTTCGGCACAACGCAGTGGCTCAAAATGTAGCTCGGGATAGCGTTGAGAATAGCAGTTACCATTGCAACTCTACCAGCCAGCGAAAGTGGACGAATCCGCCATTTTGCAACATGGGCTTCCATCTTCTGAATCAGGAAATTGAAGTCACTCTTTTTAAGGCGATTAGCCGCGATAGGAACCCCAAGATAAGTAAGGTTCTGGCCCCGCTCCATACTTAGTTTTCTCACAACAATTTTCATTTTCTTCCTGCCCATAGCTTTGCTGAAATAAACCCTGGACTTAAAGTAGTTAACATGTAGCCCCGCAGTAATGCTAAATTCATTCATGATTCTACGCACTGCGCACGCAGCCTCGTGCATTGCAGACGCATATAGAAGGACGTCGTCCGCGTATAGCAAATGAGAAATCAGCGGCGCATGCTGTCCGCATCGGAAGCCAAGCAATTGCCTTGTCTCGTAGTCACGCACCAGCAAGGACAGGTATTCTGTCACAATAGCATATAAGTAAGGCGAGAGAGGGCAACCTTGGTGAAGTCCACGCTGAGCCTCCACCCAGGGAAGATGAGCACCGTTAAGTAGGACCCCGAATCTCGGATATGTAATGCAAGCCTCAATCAATTTGCACCACACAGAAGGAAAACCCATAAGCTTAAGCATCTCGAGCACAAAATCCCACTTGACGTTATCATACGCCTGCTCCATGTTGATTTTAACTGCCATGAGCCCAGCCTTCGCAGTGCAAGAATGCATTCTGAATGCCATTTCTTGTGCAATGAATATATTATTAGAGATGCTACGTCCAGGAATAAAGGCTCCTTGTTCGCGTGATATAATAGAAGGCGTCACCAGTTTGAATCTCTCCACTAAAATTCTCACAACCACTTTGTAGATGGCATTGCAGAGGCTGATAAGCCGGAAGTGTTCTGGTTTACATGCACCATGCCTCTTAGGAATCAGGACAATCAGCGTATCCTTCCACTCCTTCGGCATCTTCTTCCCCTCAAAGAAAGCAAGAACCGCACGAATGATGTCACTGTGAGTTATCCCCCAGTAACCCTGGATAAACTAAGCAGTGACCCCGTCAATACCAGGGGCTTTGTTTCTTCTAATGTCTCTGATAGCTGCCATGATTTCCTTCTCAGTCACCGTACTAATCAACTGAGTAGCTTGTCCCTCACTGATGCTGGCGCGCGGCGCAAACATTAATGGCGGAGGCGCGTGCCCCGCGCAACGCCACTTCGCCTAAAAAAAGGGCAAGAGGATGGCACAGATGCTCTCAAAAGTATTCGCCACCTTTCCTCAGCGTCCTTCAACTAAGCAATGTGATTTCTGCGTGCACGCGTAGTCGTCGCCGCATGAAAGAAGCAAGAATTGCGATCCCCTAACTGCACCCAGTGCAACTTCACTCTCTGCCTCCACCACCTTTCCTCGTGAGCACAACCACGGTGGAAAGCCAGAATCATGCATCCAAGGCACGAGCTTTCCTCCTCATCCAGCCCAACACGTGATTCCTTTATCTGCAGCTCGTTGATATTTCTCTCCAATTCTGCATTTTTGTTAATAATGTTTCCAACTTCAACTTTGCTCCACTTCCTCAAAGCAACCAGAGAACGATGAAACTTAGTCGATAGTTCCTTCATATGATTGCCCCTCGTGCGCCTACACCACGCTTGATGCACAACCCCGATTGACTGAGGGAAGTCCAGCCAAACACTCTCAAACTGGATCCTCCCCTTAGCCCCCCCAGACTTTCTGCCACCCAGATCAATTAGCAGAGGGCAGTGGTCAGACCCAAGCCGGCCCAGGTGAGTGACGGAACACTCAGGGAACGTATGCAGGCCCGACGTGTTCATGAGCACCCTATCAAGTCTCTCTAGGATATGAGCGCCACCTTGCTTCCCATTAAACCAGGTGAAGATATTACCGATAAACCCTAAGTCCACCAGTTGCAGCTCCTGCATGATATCCGCGAATTCCTGCTGCCCTTTACCATAAGTGAATTATTTCCCTCCCTTTTTCTCGCTTTGCTCCATAACGAGGTTAAAGTCCCGCGCCACAATAAGAGGCGTTGCTGAAGGACTCCTTCCTAACGACATCCCAAACCTCCTGCCGCTTATATTGTTCTTTGGGGCCGTAAACCACACAGCATTTTAGCTTATCCACGCCTCTCAGCCTGGCCTGAAATACCACGACATGCATAGAGGAGACAGTGACCTTGATGTCAACCCAGCCCTTCCACAGCAAAACGATTCCTGCTGATTTCCCAGCCGAGTGCTTCAACGCAAAGCTCCACTCTCTTCCAAGTAGCCAGTCAGCATCTTTCCTCAAGAAACTTGGAGCTCTTGTCTCGACAAGGGCCACAGCAGCTATATCCCCCTCACGTACGAATCTTTGCAGAAAGCACCTGGATTTCTTATCCCGGATACCCATTATGTTCCAGAAAACAAATCTCATCATTTAGGTATGATATGAGGATCCCAGGGTTTGCCGCCATTGCGGAGTAGAACCCCAATGCGAACACGACAGCGCGCGCAGCTAAGCACGAACGGTGAGCCCACGCCAGCATAGGCACAATTGATGGTAGCCGGTCTCACAAAGGAGGTCACACGTCCGTTCGAAACGTTATTCTTGGAAGTTAGTGCCTCCCTAAAGCTAACTCTGTTCGGTTGTGTCTCCTTGCTCGTATCTTGCAGTGGAGCAGTACACGCCCCCCCATCTACGCCCTGTTCGAGACACAGAGTCCCCTTCGACCGTGCGCATCCCAGCGCTCCTCAGCCAAGTTCACTTTGTCCCCCAGCTCAGCCATTTCGACATTCGCGGCATATGCGTCATCATGCCCACTTGAATCAGCGCCCAACACCAGATGCTCAGAAACATCAACAAGCGCACCTTCACCCTTCACCAGAGTCGCCCGACTCGCAACGGAGTCCTCCAAGTTCACAGGGCTACAGGAAGAAGCAGTAAAGTCGTTAGGTGGCTCTGCCTCATGCATTGAGAACCCTTCATCCCCATCATCTGCCAAACCTTTATGAACCATGTCATTCTTCCCAGTGTCATCCTCCATCTTGTTTTTGGAGGTTCTGGTTTTCTTGTTGCTCCTCTTCCCTTTGGTTCTTGTCATACTGTATATCTTCCACAGTTGAGGTTGCAGGTATCATCGAAACCCTATATTCATGCAGTTCGCGTGTAAAGCCAACCTCCAACAGAAAAGGAGGTATCCTGTGCCGAGCATAATCTAACTTGTTAAACCTGTCCCAGTGCCACTACGCGGAATCCAACCTTCCCAAGAATTCAAATTTTGAATTTCCAAGAGGTCGCGTCTCTGGGTTGTCTTCCACAACGCAACGAGGAGCACATACGAGGCCCGAAAAACCCTAAGATGTGATTATAGTAGTAATGTACCTTACGCTGACCAGCAGTGCTTGAGGTTTCCCTTCCCATGACCTGACCTTGGCAATACCCCTCCTCCCAGCGCGCAGGTGCACCGAACGAGAGCGAAGCAGTGTACTCTTATATGACAATCTTCAGTCTTCAGTCTTCAGCCAACCCCTCAGGCCGTCACCAGCCAATCTCTCACGCCCTTTGATCCTCCAATCCCCTAGTCCTCCAGACTCCAGTCCTGCAGTCTCCGTCACCAAAGCCCTTCAATATCATTATTGATATTTATTTGATACTATAATGACATTAAATGATGAAGGTATGTATTTTGATTATTTATGCTAGTAGTTATATGTTAAGTGTTTTTTCATGATTATTATTATAAAGTGTAAGTTTGTAAATAAGTTTATCTTTTGTAATTATTGATAATGATGATAGTGGTGGGCATCTCTTGTAAATAGTGAAAGTTTAGCAAGAATAATTCAATCTTTGAATGGAAAAAATAGAAGAAATATGGATAAATAATTAAATGATAAGTGTTAATATTTTAAGATAGTTGTTTAGAAATTAAAATTGTTAGATATTATGAAGTATTACAAAATGAGTTTATTATTGTATTATAAAGAAAAATGTAATGATTAATTAAAACAAAAGATTGGAAAGAAGTTAATAAAAAAAAAATTGGAGAAACAAAATATGATCATTCATGACACCAATTATTTTGAAATTTGATTATTTATGTATATATTACAAAACCATCTTATTTTTTATTTTAAAATAAAATATAACACAAAATTGATACCAACACTTAAATATTAGTTACATTCTACTTCAAAATTATAACGATTTAGCTTATCAAATCATTTGAGTCATACAATTGTAGCTCATAGTCAATTTCATACTTCTAATGATCTAGAGATGAAGATGTTATAAGTGACTACGGAAGTCTACAACAATGCCTAGGAAGAGTACAACACATGTGGATGTCGTAGAAGGATTACAATGCTTAAAGGTCAACCATGACTTCAATGATGTCTTGATAGTGTCAAGACAACATAGACGATGAGACGATGTCATTGTAGTATTACTTCGATCATTAATTATGTTTAGAATTGGATGGTCTTTACTTTGTAACGACAACATGCATTTGATCATGTACAACTCATCCAATTCAAATTCAACAAAAGCAGTTATTTAAAAAACATATAATTCTATTAATTCAAATGAGTTACTGTCATTGCAACCAGTTGTCACATTAACTGGCAAAAACATTTCAGCATGCAATCATTTTTGCCGAATTTTGTAATGTATAAAAAATGATAAATATCTTTTAAACTGTCCCACAAGAGCTTCCAGACTGTCAATACCATTGTTACTTGCCGGTATCATCGATGGAAAGAGCAATAAATGAAAAGATAAATAAAAATTGATTAAATGTCAACTTGACTCGATTTTTTTTAACTCAAAATTTAATAGTCTATTTATTATCAATGAATTAATTTAAAATATATGTGAAAGATTAAATAAAAATTAATTAATTTTTATAAATGATTTATAAGGATGCAATTTAGAGTTTTCGTTAAAACAAACTAGTGACAATTCAATTTTGAATTTTTATTTATTGAGAGATTTATTCAAACAAAATACTAAAATGAAAAAAAATTGAAAGAAAATTGTCGTTTGCCTTAATATAAACGAATTATAGCATTAATGATTAAATAAATAACATAAAATTAAAAAAAATTATAATAAAATGCAAAATGATAAGAGAATAAAATTTGCATTATTTAACTTATTTATTAAGGCTCGATTGGAGTAGATATTTATAAATATAGATTTTTTCTAAATGTGCTTCAAAACATAATCAACAACATATTCATAATAGACTTTTAAGCAAAAATATGAATTTAAAAAACAAAAATTATTTTAAATTCTCAAATTAATATAAAAAAATATTTTACATTTGATATTTTACAAAGATAAATATTTTTCATTAAACGTTTAATAACAAAATTTTTAAACTGATTCATGATTGTCCAATCTAATAATTGCAGGCCTTAACAAAAAATAAATAAATATAATTTGTTTTATAATTTTTAATTTCAGAACTTTGGCCAACCGGGAATATGATATTGTCCTAGACGTGGTGATCTTTGAAATAATTTAACATACGTTTATGACAATGTCCTTGCATTAATTTATATTGAATATAACAAAAAAATATTTTATGAAGGTTTAAATCAAAATCAAATAAGATGGTTTATATAAGAATGAGTTTTTTTTTTTTATGATTTAGTGAAAAAAAAAATACAATATTTTAAAAACAGAATGGTGCGCCAAATGCCTATATTGATAAGAATTGTGACAAAATAACTCTTTAATCTTTCTTTATTAATGAAAATCAAGAAAATAGCAAAACAAAGATGATCATCTTCCTCATCTATTTAAGAACACGAGCATAGCATCTCTATCTACTAATCAAGGGAAAGGTTTGATGAAGGATGAATTGGTTAAGCCGAAAGTTGTATCTCTACAACCTTGCCGTAGGACTCTATGTAATGGATTGGTGGGAAAGATATCTTTTTAGTATCCTTTTTCATCTACTATTTTTTTATTTAATTTTTTTGTTGTGCTTTATATCCTTTTTTTTTGTTCGATTTGTGAGAAAAAATGCTCAAAAAATAGCAATTTATATACTCTGTTTAATTTTTACTCTTTTTTAGAACAAAAATTATACTTGTTGTTGATACTATAAAAAAAAATCAATCTTAACTTGAGACAGATGGGTTAACTCTTTTGTTTCTATGGTTTATCTGCCGCTATATGTTTCGCTTAACCAGAGATTTCTGCGGCAGGTGATTTCTAAATTTATCTTTCATTTATTAAATTGATTTTGCTTTAGAAGAATTGGGTGTTTTGGGTTTTGTTAAGTGACATTTTTAGTCATAAATATATTTCATAGAATCAAAAAGTTAGATAAAAAATATAAAAGGATGTAGTTTTATGTTCGTTGTTGTTAGATTTAAACAATTTAAGAATTGCCATTAAGTTATATTATTAAGAAAAAAAAATCTCAAAAAGTATTTACTTTCTAATCATTGTTCTTCATTTTTCCTTTTTTAGCAGCATCAAGTCGTACACGACGATGGCCGGTACGACGGTAGATTAACCAGCACATGATGATCAAAGCTTACATGGCGTACGGTCGATGTGATGTGTTTTTTTCTTCTGGTTCATGTTTAGAAGTGGCACTTCGTTTCCGCTTTGTGTAATAATGTTGACAAATGGGATGAACTAAAGGTTACCCGTGTGCTACAGTTCGTGCACTTTCTTGTTCTTCCCAAGCAACAAGAAGCAAAATAGTAGTAAAACTAAACACTGGAAAACTTTTCTATGATTGCAAAGGTATTATATGTGCTGAATTTATTAGGATAATAAGTCATTTGGGGAGGTGTTTTCTGGCATTTAAATAGTAATGTTGATCAGTTCTTTTGATGTATGTATTCTATTAATTATGTTAGTTATGGTTATTGAAAAACTTACAACACTACGAAGAAGTCATTCATGGAAAAGTCTAAGCGTTGATTGAGAGAAAAAACAAGTATACAACTTAGGCATAGCTTTCATTTATCAATTCTTTGAGCTCTTTCTTGCCCCTATGGTTATACAAAGTCAACAATTTATCATGCATCTTTTTTGTTCTTTCTCAATTTTTAAATTGGTTTATGTCAATAGTGCATTAACATCCATATGGAATAGGAGAAAAGCATGCATTTTTTTGTTTATTCATGCTACTTTTTTAAGATATGATATTTAGAAGAATAAGGCAAATGGATACTTGCATTTTAATTAGGACAAAGCATCATCATTAATCATATTTTTATTATTGAATTTAAAATAAACAATAATAACAAGTGGTTTATACCTCCCATATCGATCAAGGAATATTGCTACTGGTTTATAGGCAATATAACATGCTTAGGAATGCTACCATGCCCATATCTTTTATGTTAGACATGGGTGATATACACTTTATTGAAAACACATAAATGATGAATATTTAAAATAAAAAATAGATGGCTTGATGACACATTCCATTTTTTGTCATTGCACGAGTTTCCTAACTTTTTAAATGAATTATTTAAGATCATTGAAATTTTTGCTATAAATATAAATTTTTATAAATAGAAGACTTGATGGCGCATGTCACTTTTTGGCATAACATGAGCCTTTTGAGTTATTTCTCACTCTCATGTGGATTAGAGGTAATTTGGGTTAAATATTATAGATTTCATAAGCCTATTTTTCTTCTTTTTTTTTTGTCATTATTCTCATTAATTCAATTTGTGATACAATCCTAAAAATTATAAGATAAAATTCTCTCTTATGTTCCACTAAGCTTTAGCGAGTTTTTGCAAGGATCATACAATACACGTTGTGGCCAAGTGAATTTAGAAATTCAATAATTATGCTTTCATTGATATTGGAGCAAGTTACGAAAACTAACAACTAAATTTGAAGCTGCGTTTATAATGTACAGATATGATTTTATAATTTTGATTACTTACTATTAAAAAGTTGAATTGTGGATAAAAAAAGGAGACAAATATCTTATTATTTTAGTAGAGAAGAGTCACTAAACAATTTTAAATAACAAAATCTTGAACAAGTTCTATCACTCCCTTCCTAACAAATCTAAGTAGGAAGTAATGATGAAATCAATTTTAATATAATTTTTTTAATAATATTTAAATCTAATTAAAATTCTAATAGTTAAAAAAAACAAATACATAAAATATCTCCTATAAATTGCTCAATTTTCATATATAACATTTTGTTATCACAAATAAATTGGTAATTAATACCAAATAAACAATAAAGTTTATCATTTACATAAAATTTAAAATTGAAACCACAACCAAATCATAATTCACATGAACCAAGTTGACAAAATTCATAAAAGACATGAGATATAAGCTACACATAACTCTTAAAATGCATCAACATCGAATAATATTAAATATAGATAATATCATACAATCTAAATCGTAATCACATAGCATATCTCACTGTTCAAATCCTTAACATTCAACACATGCTCACTATTTACCTTAATCCTTATTTTGTTAGGATCCTCATCTCGATATTCTAAACCTAATAAGCCTATAATATCAATATAGGGAATGAGTCTTAAAAATTTTATTAAATAAATCATAAATAACAAGATAATATAATATAATAATTTTTAAAAATAATAAACTATAAATAAAATAAAAAATGACATAAGTAAGAACAAACAATTATAATATATATATATATATATATATATTAATACTCATCAAAAGATCTTTAATAAGTAGGCATACTTATAGTCATATCAATTAGTTAATATCATATCAATCATTATTAGTATGACTCTATAAATCTCACTCAAATATTTTAAAAATCCAAAGATAAGCTAGTGATAATATCTTTAATATGAGCAACACACCTAGTAGCCACCCTATTAGTTTGAAGACGACCAATGAAAAACCTCTTGGAGGTCAATTATCATATTAATAATGTTCTTTCATATTATAATATTATTTATGACCATACCTAACTATCAGACACTGAGTACTAACAGAAAATTATGATATGATTTCACGTATGACACCCAAGCCAAGGGATAGCATTATAAGGAAACATATATTTCTTATCATTTTATTATGTCACTTAATTCATTATTCTCATATTGTAATTCAATTAAGCAATTATATATTTTTAATAACTTAAATCTTTTCTTTTAATTTCAAACTCATACAGATCTTGTTTATTTATCAATAATGAGTAAAAAAAATTATTATTCAAATTCAAATACATAAATAGGTTCAATTTTATGATCACAAGTAAGAAATATTATTTTGTTTTAATATACTTAATAAATATTAAATAAATAAGTATCTTATATCATAGTTAATTGATTTATCCATTTAATTAATATATAAGGGATCTATTTTCTGAATTAACATTGCCTTTCAATCTTTCACAAAAAGAAAACATCTAATCAAATTCTTCACAACATATTTAAGTTATTTTATAATTAAATTAGTCATAATTTCCAATCTTACTAAGCTCAACATCCAATGTTCCTTAACCGTCTAAACTATTTATTCATTTAAACATAATTAATTTTAAAATAAAAAAATAAAAATAATTAATAATTTAATTCTTTTCTTACTTGACTCCTCCAAATTTTTACACTTAAAATAGAAATTTTCCAAGTTCAAATTCTACAAATTTTCTTCTTGCTTTAACTATCATAAAAGAGAGATTCAGTTTATTAAAATCTTTTGATTCTTGTAACAATAACTTGAAATTCTAATTTAATGCCAACAAATTCAAAGCATATGCCTCAATTTTGATTGTCATGGTGAGCAAGCCATGCATGGTTAAGAAAAACTCAATAATCCATTAATTAAACATAAGATGATGCTTAATCTACTAAGAGATTGAGTCTTACAAATTGACGTAATAGTTCTTTAGGATGTAGCTTTCCCATTTTTTTGGAGGGAGGTAGAGAATTGGATTAGTTAATTAGGTAGAGTATTCAACATACTTGATTATCTTAAAAGTAGAAAGTACCACTTGTACTTTTGCTATATGAGCCTACCATTTTGAGGTGGGAGTTTTAACACTACATTAGCTTCAAAAGTTGGCCAATAAAAGAAAATATGTGGAAAGAGTTTATTGAATATTTTGAAAAGCTTATTTCTCCATCTCCTAGAGAAAAGATGAGTGAGGAGTTCACAGTCTTGGATTAAAGAGACATGCCAATTATAAAAAAAGAAGAATTTTCTTCCTTGCTTGTTATACCTCATAAGTGATGCATACATTAGCTTCAAAAGTTGGCCAATAAAAGAAAATATGTGGAAAGAGTTTATTGAATATTTTGAAAAGCTTATTTCTCCATCTCCTAGAGAAAAGATGAGTGAGGAGTTCACAGTCTTGGATTAAAGAGACATGTCAATTATAAAAAAAGAAGAATTTTCTTCCTTGCTTGTTATACCTCATATGCGATGCATACTATGAATTAGAGATACTTTGTGTTTTGTTAATGACAGAATTTATTAGGGCTATCTTGATCACATATAAGACCAATTTTATTTAACTTATACAACAAGGCTAGTTAGTGGAGCTAGAAATATTCAAAGCTTGTAAAGAAACACTTGTGAATAAGATGGAAATGGCTTTATTAAAGAAGAGTTCAAATAATTTCAAGAAGATATTTCAAAAAGATTAAGGTGACAAATGGTTTGGTTAACATTAGGCTAATAGGTAGGACTCTGGGTTCGTAGTAACAGGAACGATGTAGAATCTAATAGAAGAATTTCTCAATGTCCAAAATAGGACAAGTTGCTTTGTGGAGCCTGTTACACCCTTGTGTTTGATGAGTCAAGAATAAATGTTTATATTTCATATGGGCTTGTTTTAAACAAAATTGTTAATATTCAATTAAGACAAGCCATGAACTTTAAATACCTAAAATAGTGCTCTTCAAGGCTCTTGGAGTCATGACAAGCTTCAAGAAAATTGAAGACATGTACTAAAACTTTTATACTTGATTTTCTTTTTATTTTTCTTAAATTTGATACATCCAAAATTTGAGATGATGTGGCACACAAGTAGTATTAATATTTAAAAATATTATAAAATTAATAATTATTTAATTTTGATTTTTGGGCCAAGCTTTATTGACAAAAAGTATAGACATTGGTATTTGATTTTTTAAAATTATTTAGGAATTATTTTTCATGAATTTCTTTTCATATTCATTTAGAAAACTTATAATACTATGATAATATAAAATTATTTTGGTACACTTATATTTAAAATTTTTGCACAAAAATTCTCACAAGACACCCTAAAACAACGTTACTCTCGGGAATTTTTTTACTGTAGCATTGGGCGAGTTGACCTGACCCGACCCGACCACTGGCCCGTCCAGGCTTTTAGAAATTAAAAATAATAATAATAAATATAAAAAAATTGGTGGGCTGACCCGGTAGGGGCGCCCATAGTCCAAAGGAATTCAGGCCGCAGGCAATGCCGAACGGAGGACAGCAATTTCAGGTCGCAGGAGACGACGGAACAGTGCAAAATCAAGTCAACCCAAACCAGGTGATGAAATCTTGGTCAAGGAAGGGGGGAGCCAACCCCAAAGAGGCTCGAGAGTAATAGGAATCGAATTAGCTTTAAAGCGCAATGGCAAAAAAAGTTTCCGCGATGTGGGACTAAAATCCAACCTTAATGTCAAAGAAATCAAAAGAACAAGCGCAATCGGATGACTGAGATTATTTAGCCTAAAATGACATACAGAAGAATCGAACCCAGGCTACGCGGATATGAGCTAGGACGCAAAACCATTGAGGTAAACTGTTTTAATTTGAATTATACCAGAACATATTTTACTAATACATGCAGAGTAGTAGCGCGCTGCTCAGATCAAGCCCGCCCAGATCGAATGGACGGGATTAATCTCAAACGCTAAATTCGAGATTCAATCCATGTCGTCCGTGTTTAGGCCCGAATCGGAAGGTAGCTGTTTTCCGTCGGTTACCCAAATGATTAGTTGATTTTAAGAGCAGTTGGGAGTGATTTTAGAGCTCAAATTTAAGCTCTATAAATAGGGAAGAATGAAGAACTTCTAGAGGACAAATTTTGCTAAGATCTCAAAGCTTTCAGATTACAACTTCGAGGAAAATCAAGTGAATACGGTGCTTCCAATTTCATAAAGAGAAAGTGGCAAGAAGGATTCCGAAATTAGAGGTTATTGCTTCAAAAATCTCTTAATCTCTATTCCTCTATTTTTCGATCATGTGTGCCTCTTATTTCACTTCAAGTTATTTTAAGTTTTGCCAATTTTTTGTATTCTGTTTTTTGGGGTAAGGGCATCCCGGCATTATGCAAAAACCGGGGGTTTGAGTTGAGCCCGGAAAAACTCAAGTAGGTTCGGGATTAGCCGTAGGAAAAATCCCAAGTAGGTTTGAGGTGAACCGTACGAAAAACCTCAATTGTAATTTGGTATTTTTAGTGTTGTTTTTCCCAACACCGGTTGGGGGTGGATGTAGGCTCGATTTTGAGTCGAACCACCTTAAAAATCTTGTGCGTTATATTTCTTCTTATTCGCGCTTAACAGATTTAATTTTTAATTGAAACCTAAAATCGAAAATTTTATTTACCACAATTCACCCCCCTATTATGGGGTTTTCTTAAGCACAAAGAACTTCAGAGCCTATTGGGCCAAGTAGGAAAGTCAACCTAGATGCTTTGGTTGTGGAGAGTTGGAACATTTAGATAATGCTTTACCTTAAGTAGCATCAATGATAGCTACTTTCTTATCGAGTGTTAGTCACATTATGGCAAAGAAGGCTCCTTTTGGGAATATCTCAGACTTGAAATTTATGAGAACTCTATGACTGAATATATTGAGACTGAAGAAGTTTTAAGATGAGTGATCAAGTATGAAATGATCGCATAGATAAAGGCAAAAGCCAATTAGCTTGATATAAAATCTTACCAAGATGGCTGAGATATTATAATTAAAGCTAATATATCATTGAGAATAATTCATTAAAAAGAAATTAATTTTTTGTTTGTAGATTTTGAAGCTTAAGTTAATTTGTGATGAATTTTAAAAATAGAATGAAAACCCATGCATATACACAGAAGCACACAAGCATGCATGACGCACCCACATGCATTCATGCACGCACACACGCACGCATGCACGCACACACACACACACATATATATTTATAATAGCTTTAAATAACAACTTCCAATCTTTATCTTCCACTTGACACTAAAGTTGCTTCTAATTGAATGATTAGAAAGATTTGGGAGAAAGTGAGATACAAGTTTTGAGTAAGAGAGTAAAAAATAAAGGAGCTTGGAGGTATGTTTTAGGAAGGAGAGCTAAATCAAAAGAGAATGGGAGAAACGGTTCATGTAGATAAGAGTTTTAGTTGAGAACTAAAAATCAAGTAAGAATTAAAGAAGACTTATAAGTATTCTAGTTGATAGCAAAAGGATTTATTTAAAAAAGAGGAAGAGTTGGAGAAGAAAGGAAACAATAAAAAACTAAAGGATAGAAGGGAAGGAGATTTTAGGAAAAATAAAAAGCCATTGCGAGATGGAGAGAAATGCATTACATAAGAAGATAAGTAAAAATAAACACCAATAAGTAAGATCACATTAAGAAAATGAGATTTAAAAATAAAATAAAGAGTTGTATGTGCATGTTATTTCTTTTAGAGATCATGACATATTTTTTTTATATCATAATATATTTTTTCTTTACATTCATGTTAACTTGCTTGCTTATATATTATAATTGATTAGAATTTAAATGTGATTATCTCAAATTATTACTTATTTCACATATTTATTTATTTTTATTTGAGATAGTCTACTAACTTAGTAATGGTTAGCATAGCCTATTTTTGGCACTAATATTTCTTGTATAATAAAATCTCATAAAAAAGATGATTACTTATAAGAATAGTCTGTAAAAAAGGAAAGAATTAAAATTATAAAGGTTTTTACAATAAGAATTGTGTTGAATAATTTATTAATCATGTGATAAACTCAGTATTATATATATGTATATAAAATTTAGTTATAAGATTATAATAGACTATGAAAACTATGACATGTGAACGTTATTGGTTATTTACAATTATAGTTACAGATGTAAATCAAGTGGATGTTATATTATAGATATAACTATTGTATTATTATACTTATAAATTAGAAAAATAAAAAAATCTAAAGGAGATTCTATCATTTTGAATTATGAATTTAAAAAAAAATAATTGAATATATGATAAACAAAATAAAAGATGCCATATTTGTGATATTAGAAATAATTTAATTAGAAAAGAATTAAAGCACAATTTAATGAGAAAATAATTTGAGTTCAAATTTGAAAAAAAAAAAGAGAAAGATTGTCACATTGTTGGCATCAAAGTAGTTGAAGTCTTAAGGACCCATATTTGAATAGGATATATTGTACATTTATGTGATACTTACAAACATTGCTTGAGTATTTTAATTTAATGTGTATAATGTTTGTAATAAAGAATATTGTAATAAGAATTTTTATTTTTATGATTTAGGATGGAATATGGGGATGTAAATCCGAGTGATGAGGTTACTAGTATCAATAATGAAGATAGAGCCCTTCCATAGCTTAGAGTAAGAAAGGAGCATTTATTGGATGAACTACTTGAATTTTTATTATCAATGAGAAATACAACCCTTGTAAAAAAATATGAGATCATCACATAGATAAGTTTGTTAAATAATTTCTTAAGCTACAACCATCTCAGTTTTCTAATATAGTAGATCCTATACAGCTAGAGGATTAGCTTGATAATAATGAAATACTATTTGATAATATGCTTTGTTCTACAAATAAAAGTCTCTTTGGCAACCCTTGTGATGAAAAGAGTTGTAAAGGATTGGTGAGTCGGCCAGAAAAGGCTAAAGTTTGAAAATAAACAAATTTGGAGATATCTTGATAGGATTTTTGCAAAGCAATTTGGGAATGGTTTATCCCTCAAGTAAAAAACCAAATGCGAGATGACTTGAGTAATTATATTAAGGGAGCTTAACTATTACATTTTATAAACAAAAATTTTTCATTTTTCAAATATGTGTCTGAGATGGTAACAATGGAAGAACAAAAATATTATATGTTCAGAAAGGGGTTACAAGATTCTATTAAAAGCATTATGGCTTATTTAAATTTTTCTTTATATAGATAGCTAGTAAAGTTAGCTCGTCACACATAACAGGATCAAGTAGCAAGGGAAGTAAGAAGAAACCTAAGGGAAAGAAAGGGATCAAATTTTGCATTTAGAAATTACTCAAAATTTAAGAAACCAATTACAAATGAATCATGATTAATATCTTTTACTATTCCTACCAAGTTAAGAATCAATCAAAAGTTATAATATCAATAATAACAAAATTTTTCCAAGGTGTGTCAAAATCTAAAATCAATTAGATGCTACAATTATCAACAAGTTGGCTACTTGGCTATATTATTATATATTGTCCATAGAATGTTAAAGGAGAGAAAGAGAGTATAATGAAAAATATGTAATAGGACCTAGTCATACACCACAGGGTGCATTAATGCTAGTTAAGGAGAAGCTTCTATAGCTTCATAACAAACTACAGAACCTTGTATCTATACCATTACACAAAAAGAGACTCTTATATCACCTGATATCATCATAGGTACTCTTATGATGTAAGATATACTTATAACTATTTTATTCAATTATGGTGCATAATATTTCTTGATAACAATTGATCTAATGCATGATTGTTTGTTAAAACGCATGTATTAGAAAATCTCCTTATAATAAAATTGTCTCAAGGAGAGGAGGTGAAATTAAAAATATATATTCAATAAGATGTGAAAATTAATGAAACACTTTTTAAATTTTTATTGATTATTATAAAATTATCAGAATTTGATGTTATCTTTGACATTGATTGGTTAATATTTTATCAAGTCATTATTGACTATTAGGAGAAAAAATTGAAGATTCATATGATAGATAATACTAATTTGATTTATTTTGATAAAGATAGAAAGATACTGATAATATCTATTTTGAAGACTAAAAGACTAGTAAAAAAATTACGTGTTATTTGACATTAATATAGGAAGTTGAAAAGAAACAACTATAATCACAAGAAGTTCTAATGGCTTATGAATATCCAAATTGGTTTCATAAAGGTTTACCTAAAATGACACTTAATAAAGAGATTGAATTTATAATTGATTTGGTGAAAAAAGTACGATCGATCTCAAAAGTAGTATACAAAACGATATCACTTGAATTACAAGAATTAAAAAAATAATTACAAGATTTGATTAATAAAGATTTTATTAGACTTAGTGTATTCCTTTTGGAGTACACCTATGTTATTTCTTAAGAAGAAGGATATAAGCTTATGAAGGTGTATTAATTATATAAAATTGAATAAGATCACCATTAAGAACAAATTTTCCTTACTTAGAATAGATGAATTGTTTGATCAATTATAAGAAGCTAAAGTATTTTTAAAGATTGACTTGAGATCTGTTTATCATTAATTAAAATTTAGAAAAGCACACATTCTAAAAACTACTTTTAGAATAAGATACAATCATTTTGAATGTCTCATGTTACTTTTTGGTTTAACAAATACTTTATAGTTTTCATAGATTTGATGAATAAAGTGTTTAGGCAAGGGTTATATCATATTATTATTATTTTTATTAATGACATTTTTATCTATTATACAAATGAAGTAGAATATGAAATATGTTTGCATATAGTGTTATAGAGGCTACGAGAGCACCAATTATCTGCAAAGTTTTTAAAATATAGTTTTTGGTTATCTAGTATATCTTTCTTGGGATATATAATTAGTGTAGAAGGAATCTCTACGAATTTTAAAAAACTAGTAGTTATTGTTGAATGGCCCAACCCTAGTAACATAATTGAAATATGAAGTTTCTTATATTTGGTTGGATATTATTAAAAATTTGTAAAAAGATTTTCTCATATTACAATATCAATAACAATATTAACTCATAAAATAATGACTTTTGAATAGAATTTTGACCATTAAAGAAGTTTTTAAACTTTAAAAAAAAGTTGACTTCAGCACCTATTTTAGTATTACTTGAGAGAAAAACTAAATTTCAAGTATATACTAATGCATCTTTATAAAACCTTTGGTGTGTATTAATATAAAATG
Source organism: Vanilla planifolia (assembly GCA_023846275.1). Taxonomy (NCBI): domain Eukaryota; kingdom Viridiplantae; phylum Streptophyta; class Magnoliopsida; order Asparagales; family Orchidaceae; genus Vanilla; species Vanilla planifolia. Next base: position 17,090,171 of record CM043866.1, on the reverse strand, counting down.
ATAGAGTTATAGTATATACTTTTAGGTAGTTACGATATCATGAAAGAATTATCCTATATGTGATCTCAAGCTTACTACAATTATGTTTGTTAAATTCAAGACCACTGAGATGGTTGAAACTACTTAAAGATTATGATATGAAGATTATTTATCATCCAATTAAATCTAATGTTGTAATTGATGCATTAAGTTGGATGGCTAGTCTCCATAACATGTTATCAATCTTGGAAGAAGCACAAGTATTAGTTGGAATGAACCAACTCAAATTAAATGCAATATCAACAACTATTAGAAGAAAGTTTTCTTAATTAGCTATTACAGTAAAGTGGTTATGAACATTAAAAGTTGCTCAAGTTGTAGATAAAGATATCAAATAAATCAAGGCTAAGATTACTGAAGGAAAGGAAACAAATTTTAATTTAAATAAAAAAGTTTTGTTTATAAGAATAGAATATGTATCATTACAACAAATATATGAAAATAAACTTTATTAAAAGAGACATATGTAATAAGGTATTTAATACATTTAGAAATTGTAAAAATATATCATGACTTGAAATAAAGATTTTGTTAAAATGGTATGAAGAAAAATATCTATGATCATACAAGCAAGTCTATGATATGTCAACTGATGAAAGGAGCATAATAGAGACCAAGTAGGATCTTGCAACTTTTTCTTATACCAATGTGGTAATACAAAGAAATATCAATGAATTTTGTAGTTAGGTTGCCAAAAATCAGTGAAGGATATAATGTCAAATAGATAATTATTAATAAATTAACATAATGAGCTCATTTTTTACTCATCAAAACTTCTTATTTAATTAAAAAGTTAGTATAGATTTATATTGATCAAATTATGAAATTATATGGAGTGTTAAAGAAATTATATCGATTATCAAATTAGGTATGAATCAATATATCTTATAAAATATGTCAAAATCTTAGAAAATAAAGTATTTTAGAATATAAAAAAATATAAAATCAGATAGTGCTCTTCAAGATCTGTCTAATGATATTTATTTTGTCTTAATCGAAGTTCATTTTTAATTTCTACGAATTGTTTAAGTTAATAAGTATAATTGAATATATATATATATATATATATATATATATATATATATATATATATATATATATATATATATATATATATATATATATATATATATATTAAGCATTTTTAGGTTTTCTTATAAATCAAAATTTCCTTCTCCCTCACCCATCCTTGTGCCCGATGTAACCAAGAATAGGATTTTTCTGCTTGTCGACGAGGAGTTTCATTATAGAACCACTTTGTCGATGATAATGACTTGATTGCAAGCATCCTTTTAAGGGAATTAAGGATTTGAGACCAATTTCATTATCGAGGATCTTACATAAGATCAAAAAAATAAAAAAAATAGAATTTGAGTTTATTTTTACGATTTAACTTGAAATTTATGACAAGAATCGATGCATTTAGTATTGATTAAGTTTTAATTTGATTATTAGAATGATTGAGAAGGAATTTGTTCAAGATTTATAAACGAGGGTTTGGGGTTTGTGGAAAAAATAGAAAATTGAGAAAGACAATTGAAAAAACTTATATTTTGTGATTTAAGAAGTGAGTTCTATAATTTTATATTGATACTAAGACAACTTTAAATTTGTATAAAAACCTTGTCAATTGAGTTAAAAAAATTTTGATTTACAGGTTGAAATTGATAAAAAAGGGAAGTGTAACAGCTACAAAACTATCCTAAATAATGAGAAAAACCATGAGATATATTCTCTAGCATGAATAACATATATATATGGTTGATATGATGTTAAATATTGAAATTAAGATATTATATATGAATATTGTATAAAACATGTGATCTAATGTATTGATTTTGTATTATCACATTTAGTTACATAAAAATTGTATTTAGAAAGTGATGTATGTTTTATTTAATGTTTTAAATTGTTATGTAAAATTATTTAGCATGAATAATTATATAAGTATGATATTTAATGAGTTGATATAAAAATATTAAGTATAATGAGGATTTTTTATGTGAAAAATATATTAAAAGATTGAATGACATGAATGAACACTAAATTCTTAAAAATTAATATAGGTTTTTCTTTATGACTAGTGGCCATGAAGGTCATAAGATATTATCGCCGTGCAATGGTTAATGGCTTTGCGGGTCATAAGGTTAAGATATTACCACTATGATGTGGTTAGTTATCATGGAGGATATAAGATTATGTTATTATTATCATGAGATAGCTAGTCGGCCATACGAGTCACAGGATTGAGATATTTTCTTTGTAAGATAGCTAATTGCCATACTAAACACAAGATTTTATCATTATAGGATGGCTAGTAACTATGCAAGCTATATTATTGAGATTTGTTGTAAAAATATGTAAATAAAAGATATAATAAAATTGAGTAAGATTGTGCATGATAATATAATATGATAAATTAATAAGTAAGATTTCTCTTATTATTAAGTAAAACAAATTACAGTTAGTGAGTAAGGTTACTTAGTTAAGTGAAAATAGATGTCGATAACTAAGACCACATTAAGAGAAAGAGATTTAAAAATAGAATAAAAAATTGTATGTGATTGTTATTTCTTTTATAATTTTGACATGTTTTTGTTTGATTGCATAATATATTTTTCCTTTTACATATTAGGCTAACTTGGGTTCTGACATGCTATAATTGATTAGTCTTTGTATGTGATTTTGCCAAATTATTGATTATATATATATATTGTTAGAGATAACTTGCTAAATGAGTGATGGTTGGCTTAGCTTTTTTTGACATTAACATTTGAGGTATGATGAAATCCTAATAAAAATATAATTACTCATAAGAATAGCTTATAAGGAAAGAAAGATTTGAAATGGTAAAGGTTTTTATTACGAGAATTGTATTGAATAATTTATTAATCATGTGATAAACTAAGCATTATATATGTATATAGAAATTTGGTATAAGATTTAATAGATTTTGAAAACTGTGACATATAGATGGTGTGATAGTTTTGATTGTTTATTATCATAACTGTGGATAATAAATGCTTGGTTGTTATATTGTTGGCATAACTGCTGTATTATTATACTTATAAATTAATAAAATGAACAAAATCTAGGAAATATTCAGTTCGTTTGAATTCTAAATTTTGCAAAAATTAATTTGTGGTATCAAAGATAATTCAATTATAAAATAATTAAAACACAATTTAATAAGAAGTAATTTGAGTTAGAATTTGAAAAAAAAAGAGGTCATCACATATATGTTTTATAATATATGAAAAATAAATAATTGACATAAAACTCAACAAAAAAGAAATACGAATAATAAAATTATTTAAATAAAAAAATAAGATAGTTAATTTTTAAATAATTAAAAATCACAAATCATGACATCTATAATATATTATGCTTAATATCCATTATAGAAGGTTATTATTATTTTGTGGAAATAGAATAAAGAAATCTTCTAGTAAAGATATCGAGGTAGTATATAATGAGCAACAAAACATACATTTTTATATGTTGAACAAATCAAATTTAAATAATTACAATTATAATTTTCTTCATATAGCATTACTTGTATGAGAAACAAAATTCAATATGAAAAATAGTTATTTCAACTTCTAAATTTTTGTGATGCTTCAATTTTATGATTTTCTTTTGTTATTTCTATAAATTCATCTATCACTTAAATAAAAAAACTTATCATCAAAATAATTGACGTACTATCATACTTCTAGTAATACTAATCTATAAGTGCAACATATATGCTAATAATAATCATGAAAAATTGCAATAAAAAACTTTTATTAAGATAAAATTATTTGAAGAAAGGTAGTAACAGAACGAAGACTGATTTACAGTTATCAGCCAAGAAACGGAGAAAATTCTGCTTTTATTAATATTGTTTAATTAAAGTATTTTTCAGAACAGTAATATTTCTAATAATTTATCTTGTTTTGTTTGTCAACCACGTCGGTGAGGTTTGGTGAATTGCAGGTCCGAAAATCCAGTTGGTAGTAGCTCGGGAATGCGACGCCCTACGAATGCTCAAACGGTAGCTCGAGAATGCGACGCCCTATAAATACTGTTGGATCTGGATCTCTTTTTGGGCAATCCTTATTGTAGGCTCCTTCCACCTATCGATCACCGAGCAACTCTTCCAGCTCAAAATGGTTTCCGAGGGCATTCTTTTAGGCATGGGGAATCCACTTCTGGATATTTCTGCGGTCGTTGATGACGATTTCCTTCAAAAGTAACTGTCTTCTTACTTTGTCTTGCTTCTGGATCTCCTGTTCCGGTTTTTATCGATGTTTTTCATTAATTCGGTTTCATTGCTGCCATTTACTTAGGACGGGTTTAAGTTCTTTGCGCTATTAGGTGTTTGCAGACTCTTTATCTTGAGATCTGCGCTAATGAATTGTAGATCTGGATGTTGGGTTAGCGTTCTAGGTTTTGGGGGAACTACTATTTTCAAAGAATTGCTTGCGTTTTTTATGATTTGATTTTTTTTTTCCTTGGCGTTTGAGGTAATGCTATGTGGATTTGTTTTTAATTATTGGTAAAGTAGAGCAAATGTCGATACAAATGCTGCAGGCTTTGTATTTTGCATTTAATTTTGTTTCCTAGTATTTTGTTCCTTATAAATTTTTTGTGCTGTTTTGATGCTTTCAAAATGCTGTATTGCGCATACCACTCTAACCTTAATATTAGTAATATGACCATTTCTGCTCCGTTAATATCTCACCAATTTGTGCCCATAATATTTACTAATATCCCACTTTATTTTTATAATTTTTACTGACATGACATCCTTAGTTAAATCATGGCCATATTAGTTACAAATTCCAATTTCGTACTTAGTTTCGTTATTGATTAAGGTGAGCTTTCAGTACTAACATGGTTATTGCATGTGTTACTTAATAATAAGCTCAATTTAGTTTAATTTGGGCTCAATTTGAGTATAAAATAAGTCTCACTTTATGTTAAATCATGACTCAGTTTGAGGTTACGTTTAGTACAAGTATTGTTAAATATTAAGTTGATTACTAAAACAAGTAGATTTGAAAAATGTTGTTTAAAAGTCATGTTTGGTAATATGCTGATAATAAGTATTTAATGAAATGATTAATATTTTGAAATGATCAAAGTTGTCTTTAAAAGGTAAAATAATTTTTTTAATAGTAATATTGTCTTTCTCTTCTAATGTTTTTTTTGAATTAAAAAATTGAGTTTTGAAATGTGATCAATGAAATGTTTAATTGTAATTTGAAATGTACTTTTGCAAATAGGTTTATTCTAAAATGATGTACCGAATATTACATGAGTTTAAGTAGCATAAATTAGTTGATTTAGTTCAGTTGGGTTTGAATTAGGCTTGGGCTTGGTTGAATTCACATTTATTAGTTTTAATGGCTCAATTGGTTTTATTTTGGCTCAATTTAACTCAGTCTAGTTTTATTTTATGTTTTTTTTTGAAGTGGCTCAATCAACTTAAGTTAGCCTAGCTTTGGACTCAAGTTGTGTTTGATTTGAGAATTGGCTTTGGGTTCGTTTTGATTTGGTTCAAGTTTAAACTTTGCCCAAACAAGATGAAATAAGGGATTGGATTTGGCTTGGTCAGAACAGACTTGAGTTTGGCTAAGCTCAAGCCAGGTTTAGTTTTGGCTCATGGGATTTAGGTTTTCTTAGCTAACCATTTTTTTTAGGCCTTCTTTTTTTTCGTCCTTCCTCTTATGCCAAGTTGGAGCAACTTGTAATTCTTGGATTGGGTGACCACAAGGTTGATTAGTGAACAAGTTGCCACATGGAAGAAGGTTATGCATGAACATGGGACTTTGTGATGAGGATAGTTTTTTGCTTGATGGCTACTTGTTTTTTGTTGGCTTATGAAGATGCGATGACTACAATGAACAAGCTAATAGAATTGGTGGCAGCCCATGGGAAAGAAAAGAAGAAAGAGGGGTGACCTGTGTGCAGATGTTTATGGAATTGGGTGAACAAGGGAGCCTATTGACATAAGGTATTGTCTTTTTCATTGTTATTAGAGGAAATTGCAACCAAATGGCTTGTTGGTAGTGGTTGGCTATGTTGAGATTGTAAGGAAGAGGAGGTGCTTGATTTGAGAAGAGTGTGTGGAGAAGGATGCTTACCCATGAGGGCACAAACATGATATTTTTCATTGTGATTGGAGGAAACTGCAACTAATGGTCTATGGCTAGTGGTTAGTTTTGGTGAGGTTGCAAGGAAAAGTATGTGCTTGATTTTAGACAAGAATGCATTGAGAGGTAGAGGGCTTTTAGAAGGCTTTTAGAGGAGGGTGCTTACCCATGAGGACACAAGTTTGATATTTTTCATTGTGATTGGAGGAAATTGCAACCAATGGTCAGTGGCTAATGGTTGGTTTTGGTTCGGTTGCAAGGAAAAGTATGTTCTTGGTTTTAGAAAAGAATGCATTGAGAGGTAGTGGGCTTTTAGAGGGGAAGTTTGGAGAGTAGGTTGAGAGAAAGGATGGTGGTTGGAAATGGGATAATGGAAGGAAATGGATTAAGTTAGAGATGTGCGAGGATATGAATGGTTTGTAGAGATGGGGTTGGTTGGAAGAGAGAGAGAGTATGAGTAAATGGCAATGAAATAGAGGAGAGGTGAGTGAATCTATTAAAGAAGGTAAGAGGTAGGAGAATTAGGTAAAATAAAACATTTTTTTTCTTTTTTCTAATTATTTTTTGGTCAAACTCTTGTATGCATTGCTCTCTATTCAATGCTAGGCTTATTATCTTTACTTTTTAGTAGAACTTCCCCTTGACATCTTTTTTTAGTTGGATAAAAAAATGGATCCCAATGCTTGGCTTCCTCTTTTCGGTACCTTCTCGTCACATTCTTTCTAAAACCATAACCATTCATGTAGAAATAATCCATGCATTCTCTTTCGTTTGGCAAGATGAAGAGCACTTAGTGCTTAGGGAGAGTGGGTTGATGTTAATGACAATCAGAGTGAAAACACATTGATGAACAATGAATGTTTATGGTAGGCACTGACCAATGGATGAGGTCTTGTTTTTTGATATAAGGATATAAAGAGAGAGAGCAACTACTTGAGATAGTGAGATGGAGGGCTACTTGATGAGGTCGACAAAGGTGGCTTGTGGCATTGACAAGAAGAGGGAGTGGCTACTCACCTCATAAAGGAGAGGAAATGTTGTTTGACAAGGATGAGATGGCCCATGATATCATTGAGGAGAGAGAGTTGTTACTTGCCTTGTTGAAAAGAGTTGTTACTTGCCTTGTTGAAAAGAGGAAAGGTTGCTTGAAGAGGCCAAGGAAGGTGACCAACGATGTTAATGAGGAGAAGGCTACTTGATGAGGCTAAGAAATGTGGCTCATAATGTTGATAAGGTAGGGATCTATTATTTGGTTTTTTCGAAGCTTGACGAGGAAGTTGGCCACAATGTTGACTGGGAGAGTATTGTGTTTGGCTTGCTAAGGAGTGGGAAGGTTGCTCCTATCATCAAGGAAGGTAACCCATGATGTCGATGAGCCTAGCGAACAATTGCCCTGCTTGGTGGGGAGCTTCACTAGGCCGAGGAAGGTGGCCCATGATGTTGACAAGGGGAGGGAGTGGTTTCTTAACTCATCAAGGAGAGTATAGGGTTCTTGGTGAGGTTGAGGATGGTGATATTTGTTGTTGGCAAGGAGAGGTACAAGTCATTGCTTCCTTGAGGAAAGGCTTCTTGATGAGGCCAAGGAAAATGGCTAATGATGTGGGTAGGGAGATAGAGTTGTTGCTTGGTTCAACAAGGAGAGGGAAGGCTGTTTGCACGATGAAGTCGAGAAGGTAGCCCACCAAGTTGGCTAGGAGAGGGATGATTGCTTGTTAAGGAAGGAGGAGGTTGTTTGACAAGGCTAAGGAAGATGCCTTATGATGTCGACGAGGAAAGGTAGCATCTTATTAGTTTGTTAAGGAGGGCGAAGTTTGCTTAACAAAGTTGAAGTGACCCACAACATCAACAAGAAATAGAAGCAATTGCTTGAGTTATTGTGCAAAGGGAAGGTAGAACAAGGCTAAGGAAGTTGGCTAGACACATCAACTAGGAAAGCTAAGTTAAGCTCACAAACTAAAGAGGAATCGAAGATGAGGAAGGTGGCCCATGAAATTGGTGAGGATGGGGTGATTGCTTCACTTATCATGGAGAGGGAAGGTACTTTGATGAGACTAAGAAAGTTGTTCTACAACATTGATGAAGCAAGGCAAAGCTCAATAGAACAAACCTACATGTGAGGTAGGGCCAAGCTTGACAACAAGCTAGTGAGGGTGGAAAGAACATGCTTGACAATTTCTCTTTGTTAATGGGTTTCTCATGAAGCCATGCAAATATTTTCTTTTTCACTATCAAGTGGTTGGAAATGACAAGCTGGGGGAGAGGGAAAGGTGTGTGGTGGGATTTGACGACGGAGGAGGTTTTTTGTCTTGCTTCTTCACTCATTTTGTGTCCTCAACATAAACAACAATGGGAAGCACTCTCCAAGACAAAGAACGCTAAAAAAGATGTATATTTGGGTGTTATCGAGGTTGATAGGTATTGTGGTTCTTAATATCAGTGAATATGGTAGATACCAAAGAACTAAATTTGAATATCATTGGAGGTGATAGACTTCATATCAGTAGGTGTGAATATTAGTGAAAGCATCTGATTTCACATAAGTTGATTTGAACATCGACAAAGGCACTGGATGCTACAAAAGCACATATGAAATTGGCAAAGGTAGTAGATCACATAAGCATATTTTCTTAAGGATAGTTCTGTTGCATCTTGGAGGAGGTCACTATTGTCTATTGTTGTAGAATCAAGCATCATGTAAGCTAATGACATTGATGGAAGTTTTGTGTTTAGGATCATATAATTATCTCAATGAAAGTACCAAAATGTTAAAATAAGAAATTACCTTATGCAGGCAATTGTTGCAATGACTGAGTCAGTATTCAATCGGGGGCAATGAGAGGTGGATCTAAGACTACATGGTTGGATTTTTCAAAGGAAAGTTTGTATAGGGCAAGGAAGGCTTGGATTGCAAGAATATACACAAAATCATAAGTCAATTTTTATAAGGAGAACCACAATCTGGTCAGAAAACTTTAAAACATCTATTGTATGTTGTGATGATAATTAGTTTTGTCCGAGGAGAAAGCACTATAGAAAAGTAAGATTAAAGAAGTGAAAGGAGTGTTGGACGAGGAAGAGTGTAACATCTAAGATTGAAGAGGGCGAGGAATAAATGCCGGGTAATGTCTCAAGGGAGGAATCACTAGACAAAAAGTGACCATTGTCAGACTTCTAGGTGAAAAGATATAAGGATGTATTGTCCAATATTAGCTATCGAGGGATTGATGTTGGTGTTTATATGAGATTGTCATGGTCCTAATATGTTAAGATGCCTTTTGAGTCAATACTCACTTAGGTTGGGACGAGGCAACTTAAGGGGCTAAAACCTTGACATAATAAGGCCAAGATGTCACAAAGAACCTTAAAGAGAAGGCCAAGAATGTGTGTTATGAAGCTTATTGGAGGTTCATCTTATATAGAGAATTTATAGGGAGAAAAAGAAGAATAAAGATAAGATGCATTAATGACGTAGAAAAATTCTTGAAAAGAAGAGATTTCTTCTTTGATGGTGGCGATGCTTGTTTCAAGATTTGTTTTCTTTTCTTTTTAATTGCTTTAATTTTGCACATTGCTGGAGAATATATGTTGGTCTATGGGGTTTGACATTGGCTAATGGCATTAGTGAGAAGTTAGTCAATGTTTGGTTTGTTGGTCAGCTTTGAACAACTAGAGTGAACTAGGACCCATAGCCATGCTCTCATTACTGTGGACTAGTGGATCTATGAAACTGCAATGGGCATTGAAAATGTTTAAAACTGTTGCATATAGTTTGTGCTCATTCAAATCCTTACATGTCTGCCTAGATCCCGGTGATTGGCTTTCTTGAATGGTAGAGTCCTGTGTTGGTCTAGCATATAAATAGCTACTTTATGTTGTGCTTTTTCTGTATTCAGGCATTGTTGTTTTCAGTTTCAAGCTGAACTAATGGCTACTTTCTTTCATGACTTTGAAATAGCTGTGTTTTTTGCATAATCACTCGAGGATAAAATGTTTTTGGTGATTATCTAGTTGCTCTTTAAGGAATATGTATTGCTGGTTAATTTAACAATTAAGTTAGGTTTTATTGGAGTCTTGTGCAATTCATTACCTGTTTGGATTGACTTTCCTTTCTTAATTTATTGTTCCAGATACAATGTCAAATTGAACGATGCAATTCTTGCTGAGGAAAAGCATTTGCCCATGTAAGTTTCCTCATAGTTGCCATACAAAATGACATGATTTTTGCAACTTGATTATCTTGTGAGTGTATTTTGCTTGCTTGTGTGTTTGATTCATGAATCATTAGTGCATGATTGACTAAAGTGAAATAAATTAGATTTTCACAATGCCAAAACGGACAATAGTTTGCATTTGATAAATGTTTCTAATCTGCCTGGCAATCCTGGATTGGCAGCTTTAGTGCCATGGGAAGCTCCATTTCAATCTAAATAGCTGTATCAGTTCTGAAAACTTTTGGACATTGCGTTGTCAAAATGTTATGATGATTCTATTTACACAATTCAGATTGATGCAGGAGATTCTCAACTTTAAAGTACAATACCTTATTGACGAAAATCTTGGAAGGAAAATTTTTATTTTACTTGTTAGAATGAATAATTACTCTACTTTTTGAAGGTAGAAAACAAATATCTTATGCATGTGAAAATATAATAACATAGGAAACTGAATAATCATGCTTCTAATCTAATGTTTTCTAATGTGTTAGCTAATTCAAATCATGAATAAGAACTAACCTAACTGAATAGGGAATTATGCAATCTGATTCCTTGGGATTTTTGGTTGACTAATTTCCGAAATTAATACAGAAAGAAGTAACTAATTTTGAAAATTTCCACTCTCCTTTGAACCATGCTGAAAATGCTGTTTAGACTAAGCTTGCAACTTGAGTTTTTGAAGGTTCTATTTGGCAAGGATTTATTATGTTTTCAACTCTAAGGATTTTAGGAGCATAGATAAGCTGAACTGCTCTGAACTTTTCTTTGATAAAAACACATGAATCTCTGCTTGCTTCCCCTAGTCATAGTTGATTGGATTTTTATCAATGTTAATAGCTGAGTCATTGTCACATAACATTTTTATTGGCTTTTCAACTTGACTCTTCACCTCTTTCAAGATTCTCCTTGACCACACCCTTAAACATAACCTGTGAGCCATAGCCTTTGACTTTACCTCTTTTGTTCTTTGAGAAACAACAGATTGCTTTAAACTATGCTTAGTCTCAAGATTTTCCCACACGTAGAAACAATAACTATAAATAAAACTTCTTTCATGACTGATCCAATCTATTATGCATATACTTCCATATGTGGCTTTCTTGAATGTTAATCCTCTATTTATGAGTTTATTTCAAGTAGCTTGTGATTTGATATTGACTTGCAAGTGCTCTTCTTTAGGATCATTCATGAACCAATTCACCACGCTAACAAAGAGATCTTACTTGGTCTAATGAAATGTTCTTTTGGATTGCATGCACACTTAGAATGCTTCTTTGGTCTAAGCCTTTCACAACACTCATACTGCTTTCAAGGTTCTTTGAACTACATTAATGAAGCTTTTGAAATAGGATTTACTTATTGCTTGGGTGCATATAATGATTTTTGCAGTTTTGTACATTTTTTTTTGTGGTGTCAATCTAAAATTTTGAAGGAATTTTCACATAAATTTCTCCTAAATCTTTGTTTAGGAAAGCATTCTCCACAAACAATTGGCAAAGGGGCTAATTTAGATTACTGACAAGTAGAATTAGTATCCAAATAGCATTTAGTTTAGTAAATGGAGTAAATATCTTCTGGTACTCAATACTATATGATTGGGCATAAGATAAGCCTTTTTTTCACTTTGCCCATCTTTTTAATATTTCACCATGAACATTTGCTTCCCCAATATTTTTTCTAGATGCTAATTTCATGATTTCTCACGTCCAATCCTCCTCCAATGCTTAAATTTCTTAACAAAAAATCTTCTTCCATTATAGTTTTTTAAGTTTTTCTTGTATATTATATGGAAGAACCTTATACAAAGGTTATTGAGTGGATAATATAACACCATTTCTTGAGGTTATCATCATTAAGTGGAATTGTTTTAGAATTATGTGTGCTTACCCTTAAATTTGGTTCAGATTCTTGATTGTATTTGAGAGGAGTTTGTTGTTTTATCTCCTTGTGGTTGACTCTCCACGTATAGTAGACCTAGAGTTTGGAGGAAGGACTTTTGCTAGAGCTCCAACTTGTGGAGTTTATAATTTTAGATTGAGAATTGGTTGTATTCAACTCAATTTGTTAAAGTAACTTGGGTCAAGGTGCTAACTGGCGTGGGTCCTGAATGTCCCAAAAACAATATTTCTGAGTTTCATTTAGTTTTTTGTCTCCTCTCCCTTACTATAAAATTTGGGATAATATGGCAGTTTTTCAAAGTATGTTACACCCATGAACTTATAAAATTCAACTATTTTTTTAGTAATTGGTTTTTTAACCTTTTTTGAACGAATGATTAGATGGTTTTATGATCAAGTTTATTTTGAAATAGTTGTTGAAAGATATAAACAAAAACAAAACAACCAAAAACCCTTAAGAAAATATTGGAGAATCTATGAAAGCCTTTTATAGATTGGATACGTTGCTATAAGAGTTGCTGCTTTTTATAATTATTTAACAACACACATGGGATCTAGCAACCTCCAAATGATGCTTGTTTCAATGTTCAACAACTAAGTTTTATTGGGATATATTAACATATGAACTTTGATGAATAATGCATTTTTTCAATAGATAAATACCAAGAATAGAATTAAGATACTCTTTTGCATTGTTAGTTTACAAGATTTGAACATTGGTGTGAGATAGGTTTTCTTTACCATGGAGTTGAAGTTTTTGAAGATTTGGGTTTGTTTTGATTTGTTCATTCATGAGAAAGTCTCAAGAATGTCATCATCGATAAAAAGGAACGAAGAACAGAAAAATTGTTTCAGTTTTGACTTAGGAAAGCCCCACATCTAACTGTGAGTTACATAAAATGGGTATGGTGTTTTGTAAAATTAATTGGGTAATTGTTTCAAATATGTTGGTAGTATTGATAAATTTCATACTAAAACAAATTTAGTTGTTTATTATTGAACAAAAAAATGAGACAAATTTTCAAGATATATACAAAATTTGGGTAATGTAATCTATGGTATCATGACATAATTTTTTTGTTATTATCATAATGAGAAACATAATAAGAAACTTGGTTTTTAGAAGACAAACAGTGATTATATGAGGTTATTTTTCTCGAGGTATAGTTTTGAGCTTGACTTAAAAACTGTTGATCAATCTCTCTAAATTCAAATCATGAAATTCGCTCATTTTTGGAGCACTTAACAACATAATTTAGGTTAGAAGTAATCTTATTAATTATAATAAATTCTGATCTAGGTTATGAACCAAGATAATAGAGTTTAGGGTTTGTTCCTTCAAGAGAAAGAAAGAGAACTTGTTTTTTAAACCTTTGTTAGAAAACCATTGACTATTCTAACTTACGAATTCTTTTGACAAGTTTTAAATTTTTCTAATAAATCATCTGATTGGATGCTTCTGTGTGAAGAATCTATACATTTGATTGTTCACTTGGCATTAAAATTGCAATTTAAATGTATCGAGCTATTGATTTGGAGGCTACGATAGCACTTCAGTAATTTGTGATTGTCTGAACATTTTTTATTGCAATTTGACTTGTTCCTTGTTGAATGATTTGATTTTGCTAGTGTAGGAGTATCCTTTGTGGAGGCATTATTGCTACAATTCTTCTTTTCATAGGCTAGTTTTTTTTGTTGGGCTTGTGTAAGAAATTTTTGATGTGTTGCTGGTGTTGACGTGCTATCAATGGTTGGTCACCATATCAGCCATATTCGAAGTTGAGCTACATTAATGATTCATGATTGGTTAAAAGACCGGATGATGTCGTGGATGTTTTGAGAAACCTACCACACTACCATTTAGTGCTGTATCATGTAATGGTGATCTTGGGTAATGCTCAACCAACCGTAATTGACATACTAAATACAACTTTTCCCATTAGAGTTGAAATAGGTTCGTGCCAAGAAGACATGTATCTTTTGGGAGGAATTGCCATCATTTAATCTCTTGTTCACATGATACAATATCCACTCTGTTAGCTCCTTGGGACACCTCGCACTTTGAGGACTCCTTGTGTGCGGCTTTTGATTCCTCTTGTGGATGAAGTTGTACTCATCTAACAGCTGCCCATGATTCATCATTTATGTTTACCACTTGTCCTGAGGTTTGTGTCCTCTTTAAAGGCTTGGGTCCACCTCTCTAAATATGTCGTTGTAACTTTATTGTTTAGTGGATAACCAATTGCTTGGACTATGTGATTTTTCCCTTATTCGAAGGGGTTTTTCATCAAAAAAGTATCTAGTGTCCTACTTAGCTTGATGTAGTTGGCTACTCTTCTACTCTTTTTTGTGGGCAAACTTTGTAATCTTCATCCATTTAAATTAATTTTTAAAAAAATACATCAACAGTCATGCAATTTGTAGGGCATGAATGATTTCGGGACGTGTTACTCCTTTGTCATTGTGAGATTCTTTAGATCTAGGATATATGGTTAAATAGTGGTGATAGATGTGTTAATTTGATAATCATTTGGAATTTCTCATAAATGTTTGCTCGTATGGTTCACTTGGAGAATATCTCCTCTAAGTCCTTCCAAATGCCTTTTGCTATGTCAGGAAATACCACACATTGATGGATCTCCTAATTCAAGGAGTATAGAATTGATCATAACACCATGGGATTTCAAGCTATCCAATCATCTTGAATTGTATGCTCAATGAACTTGGTAATCTTCCATCTATGAAACCACTTTTGTGCTTGGAGATCAACACACATTCATGAAGAATCTCTTCCACATTGAGTAATCAGTTCTCTTCAAAGGATTTTAACCTGTAATCTATTGATCTATATGCATTACTTAGTTGATAGTGAGGTCACATCTCATGTGAGGTTGGTCCTTTTTTGCTTGTGGTTGTGAAGTCTAGTAACAAAGAATTACTATAAGTTCTTTTTTGCTTGAAAACCATGAAGAAAATTGTGAAAGGGAATATCTTTTTTAGTTTGCTTAAAGTGAAGAATTATGCAAAGTATCTTCCAAACAAGGAAGTAGATAACCATGCTCCTATGGTAATTGCATGATGAATTTATTTAATGAGGTGAACGCCTACAGAAATATATTGCTTCACTTGAAGTCAAATACAACACTTTCAAAGAAAACTTTTAAGAAAATTCACAATAAAAGAATAAAAGATTACAATTTCTTTTGTTGATGCCTTCTTATTACACTTTGCTCTTATTTATAGTTGATTAAAAGAGCTTTGCTCCTCAAACTTTCATTATTTCAAAAGAATTAGGTTGCAAATCGCATTTTTTGTAGTTGGAGATGTCTTAATTTATTAATTCTTCTTTATCTATATGAGTCTTATATCTCTCATCATGAGTATCTTAGTGCTTAATTGTTGACATTTTACCCAGAACTCAGCGCATAGTCTTTCGATCAATCTCATTCATTGTAGTTGTAATTATGTTGACAAAATAGTCATCCATTTTATGAACATTCTCTAGATCTTGCATGTATATCATTCTTCTCATCATATTAGATCTAAATCTTGAAATGCATTTGGGAATAAATTTGTGAATCGTGTTTTATATTTTGTTAACAACCCAACCATGATTTGTTAAGTTCTTTGTAAAGGATACTTTCTTTTGAGTTCTCCTTTGTTTCTAAAGAAGGTTTCTTACTTCTATTAATTTTATCTTTTATCATCTTTTTTTAGTATTTATTTAATTGATTTGATTCCTATTTTCTTTTAGCTTTATCTTTTATCTTTATTTTGAAAGAATTTTCATAAATTATTTGTTTGATTCATCTCTTTCACATTCTATTTGTACATGATAATATCTTTGTTATTTTGTTTTCTATTAAAAAAGAATGCTATCCTAAAATTGGATTTTAGTGAAAAATTTTATAAATATTTGGGATTGATTCTACTCATTTATCATAACATTCTTTTATTACTTTTAGGTCTTCGTCAAACCTTTTCTACCAATTATGAAATAAAAAAAAAGTTATTGTTCTGTTATTCCTAACAACATGAGTATTAGTCATAAATATTTTCTTTTTAAGATTTTCTAAGTTGTTAACATTTGTCATTGCTCGTACATAATTGAAATAATTGTAGGTGATTTCAGAATTATTGTATGTACAGCTTTTCTTGTTAAAAGGATTGAGACTTCATTTTGCATTGAGTGTTCTATTTATTGTTATCTTACTATGCATGATTTATTCTATTTATGAAAATAAAATTAGAGTGCCCTTAATTTTCTTAGTAGAGCTACATTTATTGCTCTAACGTGTCTTTGGTTTGTAGGGTTAAGGTAAATTTCTATTTCAACTTTCTTTAATCTCTCATTGGTTAATTCTCATTTCATATCTTTGGGATTAACTATAATTATTTCTTTATCTTCTTTAAAAGAATATGCTTATTCAAGGCCATCCATAGTTTTTTTAATGTTATTCATGGTTGATCAACTTGGGAATGGTGGACTAGTAATATTTCCAAATGATTATGGTTGCCAATAATGTTATGAAATTATTAATTGTATATTTGCAAAGTTAATCATGAGAAGTAATAAGGGCTTCATCAATGGTCTTGATATTTTTTATTAAGTTAATTTGTCTACACTTATTGATTTAAATGTGATAGAAATTAGTTTTATGATAAGACTTTTGGTATTAGAACTTTTCTTACTGCAAAAGAAGTCCGATATGTTTCATGGTAGCTTTAGTAAACTCAATTTTATCAAAGAGAAGACTGGTATTTAGATTCTAGAGTAGAGATATTATCCTCATCCATTTTGGATCTGTTGAAATTATTATTGCTTAAGATGTTTCTATTCCAAGTTTTGATGGCAACAAACAATTATTTTTTGTCTGCAACAAAGATTGAAAATGCAATTACCCTTGCAAGGATTAAGCCATTTCTCTTTTAAGGGATTAAGCCACTTGATACTTAGTACACAAATTAAGAAATCTAATGGATTTCCTAAAATGTTGTGGGGATTATGGATAATAATAAAAAGTGGAGAATGATGCTTTGAGACAATTCTAGTGAGATGTCTTACGGGGTGGCATTATATGAATTTGCTCTGAAACTACTTTTTTAAGGCACGTGCTAGTTGAATTCATTTACTTCCATTGGTCTAGGTGAACTGGGATCAGAAAATTAAGACAATCAAGAGTGGTGCTTCTACAATTATCAATAAAGCTATTGTTGTGGTGGCTATCACCCAAGTGCTTTGAGGAGTCAAGTGCCTCATTAAACTTTTCATAAGCTAAAGATGGCCAGTAGATTTAATGATTGAAAAAATAATCTCTTAGAGTTTGCAGCACATGGGATGATGATTACTACTAGGATTAATAATATGATAAGAATTAAAATAAAAGAGTCAGTTACATTTGGTTGGGTTATAGAAGGATTAATCATAGTTGAATTTTTTAATTAAAGTTCTGACCAAATTGATTAACCATAGCTTTAATCAAAAAGATGGAATATTAATCTTGTGGATTTTAATGAGTTATTACTTTTATGATGTGATAAAGTTTTACCACATTATAGACATTCTTGATATGAGCATAAATCATTTTTTTGATTTTTGAGACCTTATGGAGATTAATCTTGTTCCTTTAAGCTACTTGGACTTGGAAGAATTTTTTCTTGCTATATAACAGAGTATGGTCCTCTTCATGTAAAGCCTTAATAGAGGTGCATCTAGTGAGATTGTGTGAATTTATTTTGAGAAGATCAAGATTGTTAATGATGGTAATTTTGATAGTAAATGAAGATTATAAGGAGTTGAATTGGGTTTAGGAACTTGAGATTGACTAGTAGTTTAAGGCTATATTTAGTACCATTTAAATTCAAGTGTTTTTTGTCACAGGTGTACTTGTTTTAAGTTGTTGCAAACTACTTGAATAATTATCCTTCTTTTTTTAATAGATAAGGCCAAAATTATCTTTTTATTATATTATTCTAATGGTTCAAAAGATCTTTTTATTTTTTATAACATATAATGTTTTTTCAAACTATTTTCAAAAATAAAATATCAAAGAATAACTTTATCAATTTTTTCAAAATAAGTATTTATAAATAGCATATTGTGAAGCCAAATAATTTTTTTTAAAATACTTATTGTTAACATTTTTTAAATTTATATTTTATTCATCAGTTTAATATTTAAAACCAACTTATGTTAAATGCAACTCAAGTGAACTCATTAGGCACAATAACATAATCATTTGAAGTGGGCTTATTGTTTTTAATAGGTTTTTATCGACATTAATCTTTTGATAAGTCTTATCATTAACTAAGGTCATAAGAATAGAATTAGTCCTAATGCTATTGATATCCTTGGATATAATCTCAACCATAGATTCATTGGTGTTAATATTCACAGAATTAATAACAATCACCGTTTGTTGATTTCATTAATATTGTAATTGGTATTAAGATCAAAGGAATTCTTAGCAACAAGTTCAAAGTCAATTATGAAGGCCCTAAAACATGAAGGTTGGAAAATTATGATTTTTAAATAATTGGTGTAAACAAAAAAATAGGGAACTGAAACTATATGGAATTAAATAATGTAGAATAAAAGAATGCTTGGGAAGTTCGACTAATCTGTTAGCGTACATCCACCCACCCCAAGTAGGATCATTCAATTGATTAGTGAGTGTTATGCAAAACAATTGTATGAATAGAGAATTGAAAAGCAAAGAATTGTTTTAGGAAAACATAAGATAAATTTGCTTATAACTTTTCTTGTGATTACTTCAATAAAAAGACACTAAGAGAGCACAATCAAAATCAAAATCAAAACTTCTAAAGCTCAAGAATCCAATGAGTGTTTTGAAAGTGAAATGCTTAAAGATTAAATTTCTCTTTAAAGCTCTTGAAAGTATAATAGAATCTATCTCTCCAAATATTCATTAAATTTTCTCATGTACCTTTTCAATTTTGCTAAATGGTAGCAAATGCTCTTATGAAACTAGTAATTTCACCATCATTGTGTAGATTAGGTAGTTTATTTACGAGATTGGACATCCTATTAGCACAAAGCTTACCATAGGTTGCTCTGTCCACTGTTCGAGCACTCGTCCCAAATGAATCCTTTGGGATGCTCCTTTATTATGAAGATCTCATTTCTTAGATTCTCAATTCAGATCTTTGCTTTGGAGTCTTATTGCATAGAGCTGTAAATCTACCTAATTATAGATGGGACTGTTTAATGTACCATTTAATTTGTATATAACATATCTAAAATGTCACATGTATTTAAAGAGGTTTTTGAATAATTTTTTAGAATAATGAACTTATGGAAACAATTGAGAAATGTGATATTTAACATAATTAATATCATATTTAGAAAATATAAGGTAATTTATTAAGTTTAAGAGACATAATATAAAATCATTTATTAATTTTTTAGAGAAAAATCTTTAAAAAATAGATAGGAAGTATGTTTTTATTATTTGGACATAAAAGTCTTCAAGAGGTAAATAAGAAGTATATATTTATATTAAAGAATGACATAGACATGAAAGTCTTCAAAAGTTAGGTAAAAAACATGATGTATTAAAAAAATTATATGGGCATGAAAGTCTTTAAGAAATAAATAAATAATTTCTTTTTTGTATTAAATAATTATTTGTAATTTCTTATTTAAATGAATTCTCATGAATGGATGAATAGTAAATCAGTTGTGTCAAAGAAATTATATTGTTTTATAGTTTAAGAGCTTGAGTTGGTTTGATAGTATTCTTTTATATTTATTTTGGTAAGTAAATCCTTATTTTCTTTTTGATCCTCTAAACTCTACTCTTCATTCAAGCCTTTTTTTCATATTTTCTATTCTATTTAACTCAAGCAATTACTTCATTCCATCTCACGACCCAGTCCTGTTCTCTACATCAATTTGGTATTAGAGCCAAGTTCTTTAATACTTTCTTGGGAGAATAGTGCACATTAAAGAAAAAAGAGATCCCAATAACGTCATCAAATTAAGGCTTGATTAATGGTACTTTATTATTTATTAAGCCCCCACTTGAGGTAAGATCTTGCTCTTTTTTGTTGTAGACCTTTATTTGGTAAGAAGTTTTAAAACAATAACTTACATGTCTTGCTATATTTTTTTTGAACATTTGATTTTCATATTAAAATAATTATGACACTATTTCATAAAATCAAATTATTGTCTTTTAAACATACCATTATTCTTATTGAGTATAACTTGTAAGAAAGTAGTTTATATCCTTAACCTTCTTTATCAAGTGCTAATTATTACATGAAATCTTGAATGAATGATAAAAAATAATTATTTTATTAATATTATGGTTTACTTGTTTAGTTTACTTCAATTTATTATTTGTTTGTCACCTTAATATTATAAAACAAAAATTTTAAAAATAATATCTTTTTTCTTTTGAATTCATCTTTTTTTTGTTATTCTTAGACTTTATTTCAATTTGTTTGCAGTACTTCGTTTTGTTTTTGTTTCTTTTCATATTACATAATATCTTCTAAATCTGTAATAATTGACCAACTAGATGGATTAGAACAAGTCACAAACCTTATGATTGAACAATTAGAGAAGTCTTAAATTGAAAACTTTAATAAATTTTTTTTAATGATTGTTCAACTTATTATTGAAGTATAAGTTCTATAAATGTAATCAAGTACCCTTATTAGACTACATCATGTTATTTTATATGAGGAGAATGTTAACAATCAACATAAAGAATATATATTTAAAAGGGATCATAATGATAGATCGCACTACAAAGATTTTAATTTAGAATTTCACAAAAATGTTAATATAGAAGCATCAATTTTTGATAAAATCTATGACCCAAACAAATTTCAATCAAATAGAAGACTTTTTTAATTGGTACAAGATAGATGACTATCAAAGAGTTAGTTTTATAAAAATAAAATTTATTGGTCATGTAAAAATTTATTGATCAAATATTCTTGCAAAAGAAGAATGAATAGGTGGAAGAATAATGAGTTGACTAGAAATGTAAGAAATATTAAAAAGAAAATATTACCCAAGGCACTATGATAAGAAATTTCATTGGCAATTCTTGACGTTGTGTTAGAGATTTTTAAGCGTGGATGACTATTTAAATTAATTTAAGGATTTAATTGTTAGGACAGAATGTAATTATAATGATTGACAATTAGTAAATAAATTCATCTTATCATAATGCATAGAAATTAGATAAGAGATGGAATTTCACAACTCACAAATTTTAGAAAATATTTTTTACCTTGTTCAATTAGTAGAAGGCATAGGAAGCCTACTTCCTTTGTTAACAATATTTGGGAGTGATTCTGTGTATGTGTGGAGAAGTGTGAGATTTAATTTTGTTAATAGAGGAAGTAGGCTTACTATGTTTTTTTACAAATTAGGAAAGGTAAAAAGTATTTTCTAAAGTTTGTGTTATGAAGTTTCATCTCTTGTCTAATTTTTGTGCATAATCTTAAGTGAATTTTTTTGTTAATCATCAATCATTATAATTGCATTATGTATTGGTAACTAAATCCTCAAATTGATTTAAGTAATCATCCATGCTTAAAAATTCTTGACGTAAGGTCAAGAATTGCCCATAAAGTTTCTTATTATGGTGCATTAGGTAATATTTTGTTATTAACATTTCTTTTATTTCTAACCAACTCATTACTCTTCTACTCATTCGTTCTTCTTTTACAAGATTATTTGACCAATAAATTTTTGCATGACCAGTGAGTTTTATTTTTACGAACTAACTCTTTGGTAGTCTTACATCTTGTGCCAATTGAAGAAGTCTTTTATTTGATTGAGTCAGTTTAAGAATTTGTTTAAGTTATAGATCTCATAAAAAAATTGGTGTTTCTATGTTAACTTTTTTGTAAAATTCTAAGTTAGAATCTTTGTAGTATTGTTTGTCATCATCTTTTTTAAGCATGTAATTTTTATGTTAGTTGTTAACATTCTCTTTATTTGAAGTACCATGATATAGTTTAGTAGGGGTACTTGGATATATTTATAGGGTTTGTACTTGAGTAGTAAGTTGAGTAATTAAAATAATTTTATTAAAATTTTCAATTTAAGACTTCTTTAGTTGTTCAATCCAAAGGTTTATGGATTATTGTAATCTATCTAGTTGGTCAATTGTTGTACATTTGGAAGGTATTATACAATGTGAAAAGAAACAAAAATAAAATAAAGTTATGCAAAAAAATTGAAATAAATTCCATGAATAACAAAAAAAAGATGGATTAGAAAGAAAAAAAGATATTATTTTTTTTTAGATTTTTGTTTTGTAATATTAATGTGACAAGTAACAAATTGGGGTAAACTAAAACAAATAAGTCATAGTATTAATAAAGTAGTTTTTTTTGGCTTTTTGTTTAATATTTCATGCAAGAATTAGAATTTGATGGGAGGGTTAATGAAGTAATCCACTTTCTTACAAATTATACTCAATAAGGATAATTATATGTTTAAAGGATAATAGTTTGGTTTCATGAAGTAGAGTTGTAATTATTTTGGTATCAAAATCAAATGTTCAAAAAAGTGCAGCAAGACATGTAAGTCTTTTTTTTTTAGAACTTCAAACCAAATAAAAATCTAATCAAGCTTTGATTTGATGATGTTATTGGGATCTCATTTCCTTCAAGGTGCTCTGTTCTCTTAAGAAAATGGTAAGAAACTTGGTTTTGATACCAAGTTGATTTAGGAGAGAGGATTGAATCGTAGGATAGAATGAAGTAATTGTTTAGGTTAAATAGAATAGAAAATATGAAAAAAGAGTTTAAATAAAGAGTAGAATTTAGAGGTTAAATAAGAAAATAAGGATTCACTCATCAAAGTAAACTTAAGGGAAGGACATCAAACCAATTAAAGTATTCAAGTTACAAAATAACATATTTTTTTTAGCACAATTAATTTATTATTCATCTATTTATGGGAAAATAAGAATTTATAAGTAATTATTTAATACAAAAAAAATTAAATAGAATGAAAAGTATGAAAAAATAACTTAAATAAAAAGGAGTATAATTTAGATGATAAAGAAGAGAATAATGATTCATTTATCAAAATGAACCTAAGAGAAGGTCATCAAGTCAACTTAATTATTTAAGTCACAAAGCAATACACTTTTTTTTAGTACTATTAATTCATTTATTTATGAAAGTTCTTTTAAATAGGAGATTACAAATAATTATTTAATACAATTTTTTTTATTTATTTCTTAAAGATTTTCATGCTCATATAATTTTTTTAATACATGATCATGCTTCTTATCTAACTTTTGAAGACTTTCATACTCATGTCATTCTTTAATACGAAAACATGTTTCTTACTTACTTTTTAAAGATTTTTATGTCCAAATAATAAAAGCATACTTGCTATTTATTTTTTAAAGACTTTCATCTAAAATTTGGACACCTTCATTAATGTAGCACCAATCATGCACTTATGATGATTTATAGAAGAGTCGTGAATTTTCAAGGTTATCATTTGCATGTTCTCCAAATTGTCGTGCATGTATTAAATTTTAGAGAGTTTTAGCTTAATTGATTTTAATTTGAGACCTTATAATAGGTTTATCTTATTGTTTTGTTATAATTTCTTTCTTCTGTGCTACATTACAAATTTTGTTTGGTTTTTATCCTGTTAGAATATGCTCTAATACAAAACGAATAAATGTGGCACACAAGAAGGGGAATGCATTGAATTGTAATTTTAAAAAAATTAGTGTAAATAAAATAATTGAAGAAAGTAAATTAAAACAACAAAATTAATGCAAGAATAAAAAATACAATGACATTTAAGTAGTTTGGACAAACTATTGACTTACAATTATCCTTAATTAAATGGTTGGGCTTCTCGCACTATCATTTTCATTTACAAAAGTGAACACCAACGTCTCATGCATGGGTTTGAAAAGAGACAAACACAATTACTCATCTAATTGAAAAAAGTGCCAACCTATTAGACAAAAATGGTTAAACTTTAGACCTAAGAAAGGTCTTATAAATGCTCAGAAGAGCCATACAAAAAAAATTATCCCAAAATAAATTCAAACAAAAAAAACGATTATGCCAAGAAAAATATAATAGAAACTAGCTTACAATTTTCTTGATGACTTTTTTATTAGGAATGTAATAGAAGGTCAAAATCATCCAATCAATGCAAAACTTGCCAGAGGATGCTCTATCTTGATTACACAATTGCCCAACGCAGAAGAAGCCTTTGGGCCACCGAGTTGTCTTGAATGTTAGGTTAGACAATCGGGCTGTTTTACATGGCTATTTCGATCAAACAATCAAGCTTTCCAATCAAATAACTAGGTTACCCAATTAGAAAATTAGACCATTTAATCAATGTACTTAATAGTGTCTTCAATTAGAATATTAGACTGTTCAATCAGTTTAGCACTTTATATGGTCTTCCTAGGAGTTTTAGATCGGCCCATACGATGCAATCATTAGATTATTTGATTGATGTCGCTTTCTAAAGTGGTTTAATTATATTTAAAAAAGCTATCAAACAATTTTCTAAAATGGTAAAATTTTAGGAATAATTGAGAAATGCAATTTTTAGCATAATTAATATCATATTTTAAAATATACAATTATTGAAACAGGAAACCTTAGGACATAGAAAGAAGTGGCCCAGGAAAACCAAAAAAAAAGGAAAAAATGCAATGCATTTGTCAAAAATGGATAAGAGCTTATGACAAATAGAGAAAAAATATACAAATGGAAGCAGAACAACATGAGAAATTGGTAACAGCCTAAATCTTGAAGAAAACCATTAAAAAATGAAATGAAAGAAAGCCATGTGAGACCTAGTTCAAACTACATGAAACCAACATCAGAGCAAAGGAACATCTGAAGAACAGATCATAACGTGGGCCAAAGAGAGGAAAGTCCCTAAAGAAGCTTCATTGTGGGCAAAGCTCTTTGAAAATTGCTTGAGGTAAATAAAAGAGTGAAAACCAAGAGAATAAAAGAATAAACAGAGATGCAAAGGGCAGGCAGAACTCCTAAACAAGGAGCTGCTTGAAAATCCTACCAGTGTGCCCTTAGAAACCTTAGCATTCAGCTGCAATGTCATCTTAAGACTTGGTTGAGAAGAATGCTGTTGTGATGTTTAAATCCTCATTTTCTACACTACCTCTACTTAGGGGATCTTATTCTGCAACATAGCCTATTGCAATCTCAATACAAATATTTGATTGTTCTGTAGCAACAACTTATTATGTAAAACTACGTTGCTATATTTTACATGCCAACACATATCTTGGTGCAATTTTTCACTTGTAACCTAGAGTTCTACTTACCATGCATTTGTCAAGCTTAGATTAAGAATTTTTTGTTTCTGTTTTACTGCATTAGGTTTGATTTATTTACTCTTCTCTTTGAATGAAATACGTTATTTTCTTGGTAAATTTTATTTGACGTGGCAATATATGTGAAGTTGTGAGCTAGAGTATTTGTCAAGATATATTGACTGGTACTTTTATTTTTTTTCTTTTAGGTATGAGGAGTTAGCTTCAAAATATAATGTTGAGTACATTGCTGGAGGTGATAACTCTCATTTTATATGGTTAAGTTCTGCTTCTTTTGTTATTGTTTTCATTGACCCTAGGAATCTTTTCAGGTGCAACTCAAAACTCAATCAGGGTTGCCCAGGTATTACATTTCGTGAGTTTTTTAGATTGTTTGAAATTCTTGCTTAAATTAACTCGTTCAATTTTTCATATGTTAGTGGATGCTTCAAGTTCCTGGTGCAACCAGCTATATGGGTTGCATTGGGAAAGATAAATTTGGGGATGAAATGAAGAAAAATGCAAAAGCTGCAGGTGTTAACGTGAGTGATTTGCTATTTTCTTATGCAGTCTTTCATTTGTATATAAGTTAAGCACTTTATATTAAATAATGATTATCATGATTAATAATGGCCATGCTCATAATTATGAATTAGGCCCATTATTATGAAGATGAGAGTGTTCCAACAGGTACATGTGCTGTTTGTGTTGCTGGTGGTGAGAGGTCAGTGTCCAATCCTCATGCTTAGTTTTTTTAAAGTTCGTTTGTAAATTTCAAAGGAGTTTCTTCCTCTCAAAACATGCTCAAATAGTTGTGCATATCTTGGCTAAATTTAAATAGCAAACAAAATGCTGATAAGTTGTTGATGCAGTAATTATTGGTTTATTTAATTTTTTCTTTTGCATTCCTATCTAAACTTTATCTTTACTACATATAAGTTCACGAAAGTCAGTAATAATTTATCACTTGACTGCAATTTATACTATTATCACATTCCTATAATACTGTTTTAAACTGCCGCGTGCAGTATATATTTATTTTTGTACCTTAATGGAGAAATAGAAAAAACTGTTATCTGAACTATTTATTTGATAGATTATATTTTTGTTGACATAGTTAGTATAATCATTTTGTTATAATTTTAGTTTGCTCTGTTAGGTTTTTTTTCTTATCGTTTAGAATGGAAGATTATGTATAAAACCTGAACAGGGATTTTGTAAATGATTCTTTATTGATCTTTGTAATGTATATAAAGAACGGCTCCACTTCTTTTGGAGAATATATAATGAAAGGAAGCTAATTCTTATAATCAAGGAAATAAAGAATGATACCGAAATAAATAAAATTGATAATCTACAAATAAAAAAAATAAAAATCTTGCACCAAATTTTCTCTCAAGTTAGTGAATGAATTTTCATAATTTCAAACTTGCCAACTAAAAATTTAAATCTTGAGTTTTTGACAATACTTTGGTGAGAATGTCTGCCTCTTAGTCTATAGTGATGCATGACAAGGTGATGGTTATGGAATCAACTTTGCTTTTGACAAAGCTTTGTTTTTTTTGCATGTGTTTCATATGATCATGCTGTAGTGAGTTATAAATATTATTAATGGTGGGTTTGCTGGCACTACACAATTTTATAGGGTTGATTTGAGTTATCTTCATATTCTTGAGAAGTATTTTGATCAAAATAAGCTCATAAATTCCTTGGTCAATTACTTGGTACCTAGCTTCACTACTTTTAGTCATAACCATTTATTTCTTGATTCTCCAAGTTGTAGGACTCCTTCAAAGTTTTGTACAATACTTAATAATGATTTATTGTCTCCAACTAAGCCTACCCAATCTATAGTAGCAAATGCCTCTACATCTCAAATGTTACTTTTCATGAATTGAATTCCCGTGCCTTGTTCCCTTTAGCTATCTCAGCTTGGCAGGTCAAAAATGACGTATGGTAAGAGAGTGTGTAATTGGTTGATCATGGTCATATTGAAGTCTATATCAGGTTTAGTACATGAAAGTTTGTTGAGCTTCCTCACCAGATGTTGGTATTATTCACGCCTTACTAGATGGTCATGCTTGATGATTTTTTCCTTCCAATTTCTCTTTAATGGGGTATTCGTGGGCTTGAATCTCATCTTCTTTGTCACTTTTATCAAATCTAGCAATATTTTTCTTTGAGAAATGAATATCCATCTATTGTGAGCGACTTTCATTTTGAGAAGGAACTTGAGTGTGTTATGATATTTGGTTTGAGATTTTGATGCATGATAGGTATTAGAAGTAGAATATCAAGCAAATCTAATGATGCCCAAGATGTAGAATGTTCAATTTTTTTGTAGATTGTTGATTAGATAGTATGTAAGGCCCAAAGGGGCTCTTATTAAGGGTTTTATAGGGTTATTATTGTTTATGTATATCAGTGGAATGCAATAAATTATTTATAAAACTTGTAGGAACTTTTTATTTTATTTTTTGCATATTTTATTGTTTGTTGTATTTTATTATTATTTTATTAGCTTAGGAGTATTTTTTTTTCGTTGTTGGCCTAAAACTATTCATTGTATTTATTTAAACTTCACAAAAAATGGAAATGGGAGATTTTTTGGTCAATCAATGAACAACCATGTAGGTCTCTAGTAATACATGTGTGCATATGAGAAGGGCATAAGCTAATCCCTTATCTCGTGTTGTGATCTTGATTTGTTTCTTTGTGGGACATTCATGTGCAAGAAGAAGGCATACTAGCATTCTCTCATTCCCAATTGCAATTTGAATTCATAGGTTTCCTCCAATGGAGGCGTAGGTCAGCTATCGTCTTATTCCAATTTGTGATCCAAAATTATCCTGTTAGTTAGGTTGCAGTCCAGATTTATCCCTCTTGGCTTTGTTATTATCTTTGACCTTTCTCTTAGTTTCTCTCGCTTCAGCCGCATCTGGCAATCCACGGCCACAGTCTCTCTTTTCATTGGTTGATCCCTGTCAACTTAAAAAATTCCCATATCATTGCACCCCTCTTATGAATAGTGATGCTTGTATTGAGTCCTTATGTGCATATGAATGATCAAATCAATTGACAATGCAATTGTTTTGTCTAGATTTATCCCAATGCTTAGTGAACTCTCTTTCAATTTCACCTCACCCAATCATGTCATGCAATGCCTCTACCTGCCTACATAGTCTTAGCATCCTTACACAAATAGCCTATTGCTAGTATAGTCATTCGAGCAACCAAACCTGCACTAGATCTGATCAATGGGATGTGAACTAAATTATGTGCTTCCTATGGAATCCTATTGCCATTGAATCATGCAAGTTCGCCTCCTGATTCACATTGGATTTTGTAGCTTATGTCATAGTTGTTTGTAGATTGCTTTTCAAACTATGTTTTTGAAACATGTTTGATGTTGAGCTAGATTTCATGATGTTCTAGTTTGCATTAACTTGGTATCATTTACCACACACCTACATTATTTTTGTATCAGAGCCATATTCAAATTCAAATCAGGATTTTGTCATGCACTTCTCTATTAACTTTGGTATTAGAGCCTCGTTTTGATGTTACACATCTTTACTTTTGGTATTAAAGCCAAGGTTTGAACACCTTCTTACTCTTGTATCACTTTCATATTGGAACTTGATTTAGCTCTATCTACACTTAGCTTCTCTAGATAAATTACATTAAAAGGAGGACATCAATCTAGATTTCATGATGTTCTAGTTTGCATTAACTTGGTATCATTTACCACACACCTACATTATTTTTGTATCAGAGCCATATTCAAATTCAAATCAGGATTTTGTCATGCACTTCTCTATTAACTTTGGTATTAGAGCCAAGTTTTGATGTTACACATCTTTACTTTTGGTATTAAAGCCAAGGTTTGAACACCTTCTTACTCTTGTATCACTTTCATATTGGAACTTGATTTAGCTCTATCTACACTTAGCTTCTCTAGATAAATTACATTAAAAGGAGGACATCAATCTAGATTTCATGATGTTCTAGTTTGCATTAACTTGGTATCATTTACCACACACCTACATTATTTTTGTATCAGAGCCATATTCAAATTCAAATCAGGATTTTGTCATGCACTTCTCTATTAACTTTGGTATTAGAGCCAAGTTTTGATGTTACACATCTTTACTTTTGGTATTAAAGCCAAGGTTTGAACACCTTCTTACTCTTGTATCACTTTCATATTGGAACTTGATTTAGCTCTATCTACACTTAGCTTCTCTAGATAAATTACATTAAAAGGAGGACATCAATCTAGATTTCATGATGTTCTAGTTTGCATTAACTTGGTATCATTTACCACACACCTACATTATTTTTGTATCAGAGCCATATTCAAATTCAAATCAGGATTTTGTCATGCACTTCTCTATTAACTTTGGTATTAGAGCCAAGTTTTGATGTTACACATCTTTACTTTTGGTATTAAAGCCAAGGTTTGAACACCTTCTTACTCTTGTATCACTTTCATATTGGAACTTGATTTAGCTCTATCTACACTTAGCTTCTCTAGATAAATTACATTAAAAGGAGGACATCAATCTAGATTTCATGATGTTCTAGTTTGCATTAACTTGGTATCATTTACCACACACCTACATTATTTTTGTATCAGAGCCATATTCAAATTCAAATCAGGATTTTGTCATGCACTTCTCTATTAACTTTGGTATTAGAGCCAAGTTTTGATGTTACACATCTTTACTTTTGGTATTAAAGCCAAGGTTTGAACACCTTCTTACTCTTGTATCACTTTCATATTGGAACTTGATTTAGCTCTATCTACACTTAGCTTCTCTAGATAAATTACATTAAAAGGAGGACATCAATCTAATCCAATGGAGCCCAAGATGCAAGAGGTATAGTTTTGTCATAAACCATGGACTAATTCATGAAAAGGGGCCCACAAAGGGCCATATATGATTCTATTGGGTGTTCTAGTATTATTGGTTATTATTAGATGATAACTTATCATGCTCACAAGGATTCTTATTTTGTTCTATATATTTTTTCTCATTCATTTGTATTTTTGCATGTTCTTGTTATTTTATTTATGGGGCATTTTGTGTTTGCACATTTCGTTTAAAGCTTCTTCATGCATGTTATTTAAATTTTGCTAATGAATAAAAAAGTGGACTATGTTTTAGTTTTAAATTGAGAACCACAAGGTTTTGAGGTGCATACATGCATAGAAAGTTTCCTCCAAACGAAGGCATAGATGGCCTTTATACTCATTCAAGTTGTGATATGGTGTTATCCTAATCATCACCAGTATTTTCTTCTCTTTCCCTAAAGTTGCATAGCAATGTCAATGCCTTAATTGTTGATCGAGAATCCTGAATTGTTGAACCATTGCAATGCTAGTATAGATTTTGTCATTGTTATTGTAGATTTTACATCCACTTGGCTATGACACATGCTTGTTGGGCAAATTGCCCAATGTGTGCACCCTCACAGCCCCCTTGTAGTGCTTGCCCACTCCAGCATGCAGATTTGCTCAGCCTTACCCTACTTGGTTTCCTACCATTCTTGGCCGCTTGCCAACACACCTTGCACCCACACAATGCTTGTCTATGCATCCTCGCGTGGGTGCCCTCTTTCGCTCACCTTTGATCACACGTGTATCCACAAACCTTGGTGCATATTTGTCACATCATTCTTGTAACCTTGCAAAATGAATAGCATGCACTTGTTGATGCAATACTTTTGTGCATCTCTAAATATTCAATCTCAAAGGAATTGACGGTGGCCCCGCACAAGCGGTGGAGCATGTGGTTTAATTCAATGCAAAGCGAAGGACCTTACCAAGGATTGACATGCCGTGAATCTTCTTGAAAGAGAGGAGTGCCTTCGAGAACGCGGACACAGGTGGTGCATGGCTGTTGTTAGCTCGTGCTGTAGCGAACTTGCAATGTGAATAATACTTTATCCTAATTACTTTTTCCATCACCTTTGGTATCAGAGTCCAAATTTGATTGTGTTCTAGTCTCCATCACGTTTTGATAGAGAATGGGCATGTGTGAAATCCTATCGCTAGATTTTGACCAAATTTTGATACCAAATGATGGAGGATCTAAATAACAATTCAGATGTTCGAATTACAACCCAAAAAACATAGAATCACAACTCAGGTTATATATATATATATATGCACAGGGAGAAATTGTAGTGCCTAGGAAATATAAGTCAAGCTAAAATCTTTTTACTTCTTTTTATTTCATAAAATATATTTATAGAAGTATAAAACAAAATCTATATCTAAAACGAAAATAGTAAAATATCGTTTCTAATAAAAAATTTAAAAACCATCTGTTTATAAAAAAATAAAAATAATACGAGAGCCTTATATATTTAACCCATAATTTATAATGGATTAAAAATATAATTGTCTAAAGAAAAACTAAATAAAATCTATTTGATTAGTTCGATTATCATTTTGATATAACATAGTTTACATTAGTCCATTTTACTATGAAAAACTCTATTTCATAGAGTTGTTTTCTAAGTGAATTTTTATTAATCTTAGTATTAATCTTTATAGGTAATTTCAAAAATTAAGATACCAGATGACCTGATTATAAAAAAGGTCAAGCAAGTAAGCTATATATATGCTTTACAAGGATCATATAAAAACATGCAAACTATATTCACGTAGATATTTAAATGAAGATGATGTATCATAATTTATAAATATGATATGTGATGTCAAAAATTTGTTTATCAGTATTAGTTTTAATAAAATCCCAAATGATTATAAATTACTCGTCGATGATATGAAACATAAAGATCAACATATTTTGAGAATAATAAATTTTTAGAGGTTAACATCGAAATAGATATGGATTTTGTAATCTAATTTAAAAAAAATGTTAAATCTAAAGTTCAAAAATGTTCCTCATGTGTGCCCAATGGGTGGTACAAAATATGATTGAAAATCTAATCTAAAAGCTATTGAAAAGTACTTTTGAAAGTTTCTACCAAACTAACTCTTAAATAAGTTGTTCTAGATCTATTTTAGGCTTAGGCTAGTCTCGTTTAAGTGGCATGGTTCATGTTTAGGCAACTCACTTGCAAGGCACGTGTTGGGTTGGAACAATTTGAGTTGATTGGTGATCCAGTTTGGTTATGTAAGCAGTTTTGCGACTGGAACGTGCATATGCACGCGTATAATTCACGTTGGTTTAGCACTAAGGTATCCTCCTCTTGGTTTCATCACCTCGAAACTATGTGTAGGAGATGTAGTGGAGGTGGCTAGGTTTTGCAAGCGGAACACATGGGTGGTTATACATGAATGCAATGAAGGGCATGACTGAGTGGAATGCTGATGCGGCTTAAGCAAAGTGCTGGCAGTTTTGCACACATGTGCTATGGAGGGTGTGGCGAAAGGCTGGTGTAGCTGTGTAGCACGTGAGAGGTATGGCGGCCTCAAGTATTCTAATATAGGTTGTACGACAAATGACGTGCACGATGCGTGCGGGATGCTAGGTGTGGGGCCAAGGGTGGATGTGGGTGCTCTTGGCTGGTTGTGGCGACAGATTACTGTGCAACAATGGTGGTTAGTGGCAGTGTTCGCAAATCCTTATGTTTTATTTTTTTAAAGCGACTTGATGGTGGTGGCATTGATGGCAAGATGCAAGGGACTGTAGAAAATATGGGAGATCGCAGGAAGTTGGTTGGCGATAGTGATGGAATTGATGGAAGGATGCATGGGATTGTCGAAAATATAGGGAGATCGAGGGATGTTACTTCGTTGGCGATGGTGGTGGATCATCACGGTGTTTGGAATAATGCGACAAAGTCTCTCATAGCTAAATTATTGAAAATGGGTAGGGTGAAATCCTATAGCTAAATCTTGATTATGTTGTGATACCAAAATGATTAATATAATTCAGATGTTTGGTTTACAACCTGAAAAGTCCTAGATAGCAACCTAGGTTATGTATGTATGTAAAAAGAGAAATTATAATTTCTGGGAAACACAAAGCCAAGTCTAAATTTTCTTTTTCTTTCTTTTCATTTTATAAAACATATTTATAGAAGCAAACAGTTAAATCTGAAGGAAAAAAATGATAAAAATATCACGAGAGTCTTATGTATGTGGCTTATTACAATCTATAATGAATTAAAAATACGATAAACTAAATAAAAGTTAAATAGGATCTATTAGATCGATAAAATCATTATCTTGATGTAGTATGTTTTATTTGTCTTTTGATATCATAGCCCAAAACTGATCTTGCACAGTATTAGAGTTAGATTTGCTTTGTCATCATTTGGTGAGTCAGATTTAGATCTTGATTAAGGCTTTCACCTTGTATTTCTCTCTACATTAAATTCATTATTTAATTTCACCTTCAACTCAATAATATCTTTAAGGTGATCTCTAAAAATTACAATGCCTTTGACATATACTATGAGAATAACCCATTTATACTAAATGACTGATGGAAAAGGGTGTGCTTTGCTTGTTCTTAAAAATATTCAAGTTCTCTTAATACAATATTAAATAATATAAATGATGCCTTTAGGGATTGTTTCAATCTGTATAATGGTTTTTTGAGTCTACAGATTTTGTTGCTTCCTTCTTGAAATATAGATGACATCTTCATGAAGACTTCTTCTAAGCTTCCGTTTAAGAATATGCATTCTTTATATCCATTTGATGAAGTTCCCAATTAAGGTTTACATCAAAAGACAACAACAATTTGACTAAGTTTATCTTGGTTACTGCAGCAATGTTTTCATAAATTCAATCCCATTAGTGTATGTGTAGTTTTGTGCTACCAAGTGAGCTTTATTTCTTTTTTTCTCTCCATTAGCCTTGAATTTAATTGTAAATATTCATTTGTAGCCAATAAGTTTTCTTCCTTTTTGAAATATCAATAACTTTTGAAGTATCATTTGCAAGTAATGCTCTCATTTCTTCCTCCATCATAGCTTTTTGGGGTCTTCTGAAGACTATTGAACATTTTTCGAAGTCTCTATGCTCATCAAATTTGCTGCAAATGTTTTGTATTGATTGGATATCTTTGTATAGCCCAAGTGATTAGAGATGGGTTGTTGAGTGCATGATCTAACTTCTTTCCTAAGCACAATAGGAAGATCTAAATTGCTAAATAATATTAGCCCTTTAGTTGCATTTGCAGAACTTGGCTTTAGTGCCCATGCTTGTACAACATGAGTATTTGTCTTTGAGAAAGTTGTTTAGTATTTGGTGTTCCCTTTTGATTCAATACTTGAATATGCTTGATTGGAATATTTCTTGGTAGATTTTTAATTTGGAAATTTTTAAGGGATAGAGGACTATTTTGTGATGAAGAGGGAACAAGCTCTATCTTTAGGGATGTTGGAAGAGAAATGGAAGAATCCCAATCTTTATTTTTCTTGATTTCTTCTTTTGAAGAAAACTATTGGGATAAAAAAATTTGATCCTTCAAAGATGTGGCATCACAAGTAACATGAAATTTGTTTATAGGAGAAAAACACACACCCCTTTTGTCTTAGAGATTAACCAAAAATGTCACCCTTGAATGCTTCTAGATCTAATCCCTTTTGGTATTATGATTTTGAATATATATAATTTAGCTAAAGACTCAAGATAGAAGGGAATTAAGTAGCCTAACATTAGGGTAAGTTTCAAGAAGATGATTGATTGGATTTTGGAGTTGAGAACTTTGGAAGGTAGTCAATTAATTAGGTAAAGTTAAGTTGAAAGGCTTCCCTACAAAATGAATTTAGAATATGATTGGTAAACATTATTTGTTGAGTTGTTTGAAATAAATATATATGTTTTTTGCTTAGTCATCAGTTTTTGTAGTGGAGGATATTTATATGAACTTACATAGACAAAGTTATAATCAGATATTTTTTAATGATACATTGAAAAATATTCTTTTTTATTATAAATTTTCAAGATTTGGGTGAAAGTTTGAAAAATGTTTGATATAATTGTAGAGTTGTTTTATAGTATTATTGACTTTAGTTTTATCTCTCATGAAGTATGCCAACCAAGGCTGAGTATGATCATCATTAAATATGAAAAATAATTTGGATCCCATAAGATTATTTGATCGAGGAGAATCCTAAATATCATTATGTATCTAGTGGCAAGGCTTGGATATTTTATGTAATTAATATGAAAAATTGTTTCTCATTTGTTTAACAAAAACATTATATTCACAAAAGAAATTAAAGTATCTTTGTTGACAAAAAAGTGTGAATGTAAAGATTTTAGATAAAAGAAACTAAGATGATCAAACTATTTATGTCATAACATTATATTTGAATTTGACGAGCTAGATATCAAATCATGTTTAGTTACATGGTCGAGGGAAAGTCTACATTATTGAGGACGTAAAAACCTTGCATTGGTTTTGAAAAATAAAAATTGAAGGGAAAATGTTATCAAACAATTTTAATCTCTTAAAATTTTGCTAATAAAAAGGACTTTGTATTTTAATTAACGAACATAAAAAATTTATTTCAGTTTCAATCCATGTATGATAAACAAACTCTTACCTACTTTTTGCATAGTTCCATCAATAATAGTAATTAAAATGTCATCACAACAACTCTCGTATATAGAGAAAATATTGTTTTTTCCCATCATGTGCTCAAAAGTATAGGTATCAACCATCCAACTTACAAGCAAATGATTGCTAATAAAACAAGATATTGCTAATAGTTATCACAAGGTTATTTTGGGAAGGTTTAAACTTCATGGGTGAGGTTGGGTTGTTGAATGAGTTTTGCAGCAATTTAAATTGCCCATTAGATAAGACAACGTTTGTGGCTCTAGTATTGTTCATGGAGAATTCTGTAGCAAAATCTTTATTTGGCTCTTTCTAGTTGGTAGGCTTGCATTTGAATGGGTACCTATGAAGTCTATAGGGTTGCTCTTTTGTGTGGTTTGTCTTATGGCAATAATCATATCATTGTTGTTCTTTGCCTCCCCTTTTTATGATTTTGGATTAACTTTGTTTGGTTTTCCTTGGTGATTGGCAAGAGCTGTGTGAGAGGAAGAACAAATCTTGGTATCTATGGTAGATCCTAGGAGCATGACATGCCATTGTGTTTCTTTGTGT
This sequence comes from Vanilla planifolia, assembly GCA_023846275.1. Lineage (NCBI taxonomy): Eukaryota > Viridiplantae > Streptophyta > Magnoliopsida > Asparagales > Orchidaceae > Vanilla > Vanilla planifolia. The sequence goes on along the minus strand of CM043866.1, from coordinate 17,053,450 downwards.
TGAACTTTAGCAAAGACTTTGCATATATATGGCTTTATTGTGAGTAGTCGCCTCCAAACATTATTCACATCTTGAGTCACTATAAAACAATTAAGAGTTTGTCTTTATCAATCATTCAAATAAATCTGATCTTATGCTCTTGTATGTCCCGTTGCATATTGCAAAACAAATATCTAATGCCAAGAGTTTATCATGTCATTATAGTATTCCATTGCAAAGCTTCTTCCATGATGCATATTTCAAAATTTGAATCAAAATTAAAGAAATTGAGCTTTGGTTTTCAACTTTGAATAGATTTTGTTGCATGGCTACATGGATCTCTTTGATTATTTTGTAGAATAGGTGTTTGTCTTATTTGTGTTTTTGTGGAGTTTGTCAACCAAGTTATGATGATGGAATTTTCATTGTCCTCGTAGAATATGTAGGATCAATAGATGAAGACATCGAAATAGTGTTGACAAAATACCCAATCTTTTATTTTCCTTAGAAAACAAGAAAGCCCTATTAGAATTATTGTAAAAAATTGGCTCCATTTAGTCAGTGTTGGGAAATTTGGAGAGATTCATTATGCAAGGTTTGAAGGGGAGGGGGGAGAATACTTAGGAGATTGTTGTGGATCTCCTAGTTGGTGTGATGAAATCATATAAGGGTAAATTTGGATTTTTAACTATTTGTGGCATTGGTATCATGAATAGAAAATTGTTGTACAATGTTTATAGACTAGAATTAATCTACCACTTTTAGAAATTATATGAAGGAAGGTAAATCTTAGAATAAGAGAAATTAATTGGAGAAATAAGTGGTACCAAGAAGTATAAAATTAGTAATCTATAAACAAGAAAGATAAAAATTTTGTACTAAATTCTTTAAATTAGGGTTTTTTAACTTAATATTAAAACCTATATTGAGGGTAAGTATTTAATCCTTAATTGATTTTATTTAAGCCAAATTATAAATACGTCCTTTTTCTAGAAGGGATCATTTTGGTATACTACTTTGCATTATGGCATGTTGGCATCATAACACAATTGTAATGCATGACAATTAATGTTTTTTTAGGATGACAATCCTTGTGATTTGCTCTTTTGGAAAAGATTTAATGCCATTATTTCCCTTATATTAGAAGGGGGCATGTCGATAATAGTGCCTTCATTATGGCATGTTGATTTCACAATACAATTTGTAATGCATAACAATTAATGCTTTCTAAGTTGACAAATCATGTGATGTGCTCTATTGGAAAAGAGTTAACGCCATTGTCTCGGTTATATTAGTTATTGCATCTTATTTACATTAGGGTATATTCATATGTGGCATTGATTTTAGTTGAATTGTATTCTTCACTTCTAGTGTTGTTTATGCCAACTTCGCAGGTATTGTACCTTCGAGGGTATGCAACCCATAATAGAAACTTTATTAGATTTTCATGGCCATCCTTGTGTTCAGACATGGCCTGCTTTATGAAAGAGGAGAGACTTTCATGCCTATATTGAGCTGACATAATTTCACTTGATTTTCTTTTTTCTTTTTTGATTCCATTTGTTGTTTTATTTCCCTTTTTCTATTCTAATACCAAATATAGTCTTACTATTGAATAAAAGTGTCTCATTTGAGCTTACTATTTTCATTATTAGGAATGTTAGACAAATGAAGCATGTATCTTGTGAAGGCGATTGTCTTCATATAATAATATTTGCACTACTAAACTCCCTTTCTTTTTTAAAGTGCATACTCTATACTATTATTTGTCCATTTTAAGAAGCTTTTTCGATCAAGAGATTAATTATAGATTCATTCAATTACTAAGTAATCTATGTTTGAGAAGGAATCAATGGAAGATTCATATGATACAAATTTATCAAGCAGCACACGTGGAGTTACCATACGTGTACAAGTTCGTGAAGGGGGATATCGCGAAGGATAGCGGCATGTGCGGCACATCTAGGAGCCCCTCCGCACGGGCAAAACGTGTGGCAAGTACACTTATTACAGCATGTAGTTCACATGTGTGGCAAGTACACCTACCTAGCAAGCAAAATGCATGTGCGTGATAACTGCATAATCTGTGTTTGTAGCAAGATGTGTGCTTGCAGTCCACACATATGCAGCAAGGCGTGGAGGTGCAGATGCACACCCTTGCTTAAATTCTCTATAGCAATAAATTTCTAGTCTAAATGATTGAAACATGCCAAAAAAAAAAAACAAATAGCATTTTGTAATAAAATTTGTGATCAATCCTCTATAAAGGAGGAAGAAGGATGAAAGTATTCCTAGTATTTAACAAAAATCACTCTTATATATGCTATTAGTTCTTTGCTATTTCCTACTTTGAATTCTCTGTTATAATTCTAGTTAGAGTTAGATGTCTTGTAGATAGATTATATATTTTGGTATCAAAGTATTTTGATTTGATGTTGATGGTTGGACTTAAAAAGCTTAAGAGCAAATCATGAAAGAGAATTAAGAGATTGAGGATGTATTAGTTAATACCAATTATGTCACAATCAAACTTGGAGGTACAAATACTTTATTAACTCAACAAATATAAATGTTAATAGAGATGATACTAAAATTTCATTCTCTTTCTACGACGGATTTGAAAGACAATCCACCAAAAGTAATACTCTTAATCAAAGGAACTCTGAATTGAGTGTTAGTCAAAGAGTAATTGAAGATGAAATTGAGAATCACATTTTAAGTATCTCTCTTTTAATACTCGGGAATCGACAATATCCCTTCAAAGTAAATGCTAAATTTGTTCTATCTATTTATGATGGTATAATAGATGTTGAGAAATTAGATTCCTAGTTAGAGCAATTAGAGATATTTTTCTTTGTATAGTTATTCATCAACTAATAAGGTAGTATATGCTTGATTAAATATAATGAGTTGTACATTAACCTGGTAGTATGCTCATTTAAAAACTAGTATACTTATTGAAGTAATATAGAGCTAATTTAAAAAATTGAAGAATTTTATCTCAAGAGATATATGTTGGAAATATGGAGGAAGTGGCATAGCTTATGACATCAAGAATGAAAAATGGTTTAAGAATATGTTTTTTGAATTTCGATGACAAGCTGTGAGTTTGGGAATATCTATCAATGAGATGCAGACATTGTCGAAGAATATTATAGGTTTGTATTATCATATTGTCATCGAACTTTGTTCTTTAATTTTTGACACAAGCTAGTCTGTTCGCGATGGTTGTTAAAAAGAAGAATCAAAATAAAGGGACAAAGACAAACGACTAAATATCAAGAAGTCCAAGTAGAAGTCATAAAATTGGCGACAAATGAATGTGTATTCTCTGATAAAGTATGTTATAGCAACAATTACCAACACTCTTATTAGTTGATTCAAAAGTATTGTAATCACTGAAAGAAGATATGACATATACAACAAATTTGTCAAAAATTATATCTTGAATTGTTTCCAAAATATTTTGAAAAAAATATGAAAGACAGTACTTGTTGTAACCTAGATTGAGTGGGTATTTGAAATTCAATTTTATGTTGATGAGAACTTATCTCTTATAGTAAATTCAAAAAAAATGTCTCATGAAACACAACAAGAAGTGGAACTCTTTACCATCTGTATTTAAATGATGGAAGATCTTATAAGTGTTATTGTTGGCGTTGGAAGCGAGAAAAATCTAATATTGGAGTCTTTTGAAAAGGTTAAATTTAAAGACAATGCAACATCCAAGATCTTATTCCTTGGGTTGAATTTATGAGGACTCCAAGGTGAGAGTCCAAAAGCAACGTAATATAAAATTTGTCATTTCGAAGGCTATTTATGAAGGGTGCCTTTACGTGTCTCTCAGATTAGATTAAGAAGCATAAACTTGTGGGATTGAGATGCCATATATTCTTGACAAGCACAATGGTATCGATTCACGAAGGAGGGACAAAACTTCAATCTAATGTGAGACAAATGAGCAATGACGCAAGTTATTGTTGTTGCTGAACAAGTGAAGAAGTTAGTGAATACTTATCAAAATTATATTCTATTTATAATAAAATCAAAGCAACTAATTGAGGGGACTAATGAAGTCTCAACATCCAAAGGTCACTCCAAGAGATAATAGAAGCTGTCGTTATGTTGTCCAAAAAAATCATAAAGAATTGGTTTATGTTTAAAAGAGAAGATTTGATAAGACTCAAATCTAAAAAAAACGAGATTTATGATCAATGGGTTCAATTATTGGTTCATTCAATTATCAAGCAATTCATGTTTGAGGAAGAATTAAGGTGAGGATACATATGACAGAAGTTTGTTAAGCAACACCCATGTCGCATCATCGTGTATGCAACTGCGTACGGAAGCATTGCAACACGTGCCATAGTAGGAACACCTACCTCACACATGTCATGCAGGCATGCGGCTGGTACGCCTACTGTTGCACATAGTTCACACATGTGGCAGGTGCGCAATCCATGCACTTGCAGCAAGGTCTGCACTTACAATCCATGCATGCAACAAGGTGTGTGTGCAGATGCACACCCTTGTGAATGTAGATTCTTTCACCTACAAATTTCAAGTTAAAATGCATGAAACATGTGAGAAATTAAAGAAAATAAGTATTTTGTAATAAAATATTTTATCTAACAAAGTAGAAAAAATAAAAAATAAAAACAAACCTACAATACCTACCGGGTGCACTGCCGAACACCCATCAGATCATGTTGGAATGAAGGTGAAATTCTTAGTTCTTTGCTATTTTTCATTTTCAATTCTGCTACTGTAACCCTGACATAAGTCTACTATTGAGAGTTTGGAGTAAAACATCTGGCAAACAGATCTTTTTTTTTTTTTTTTGGGAATGAGGACTTAAAGGAATTATTTGCATGTTTATGTTATAAATTTATTGGTTATTGGATGACAATGACATAGCGGAATACCATATTGTTTAATATAGAGTTCAACTTAAATAGTTGCCAAATGCAGCTTCTTCCAGTACTGCTATAGGGCATACGAGTTTGGAGAATAATACTAAAAATGTCTATCTGTTCAAAATCTGTCACTCTAGTTGTGATTGTTTATCTTTGTGAGAATACCATGTTATTTGTTTTTGTGCATTGTAGGTTAATTTCTGTACAATCTCTGGTCAAAATTTAAGAAATCTAGGCCCTTGGGAACGTCTCTTTAAAAAACTTTCTTTTAAGCGTTTGTTTTTCTTTTTTGCTCCTAAAGTCTTCTGCTTGGTTTGTTCTCTTGTTATTTTTAACTTTGAATTGTTTTTTATTATATTTGTGATTGTAGTTGCGCTTCTTTTGCTAATGAGCAGGTCTCTCACTGCCAACTTATCTGCGGCAAATTGTTATAAATCAGAGCATCTTAGGAGACCAGAAAACTGGCGTTTAGGTGTGTCTCTACCGATGCTACCTTTTTTTTTTGGTAATTGCATATGTTGTGATATATTGACTTGCACCATATCTTTAGAGACATTTAAATGTTTTATTGATATGGCTTGTCGATTGTAAGTATGATTGGAGTCATTGTTAAAATTATGCATATTCCTTCCTCAGCATAAGAATATTCTATTGTTTGAAAATTTGCAACTGTTCACTGTTGAGGTCACATTTAACAATTCTATTCAAGAATACTGTTCTAGCACAATCTGTTTGTAGGTCATTTTTCTAAAAATATTAGCTCAGAATCATCTTAAGCTCCTAGACTTCAGCTTTTGAGGAGCTTGTAAAATATGTGCTAATATTTTGTTTCTCTAATTCTTTTATACTAATAACTTTGTCATGTTGAAATTGGAGCAATACCTAAAGCAGTTGATGTCATATGGAAGATAAGCCTCACCCAACAACTTGAGATGAGTACTATTGGGATAGGGATTGTCTTGTTCTTAATATCATTGTGATATAATATAAGGGTATATTTGGTTCTTGCTTGGTGATTGGACTAGCAAATATGCTTCAATGTAAACTTCATAAATCCTTTCAGACAAGGATTTTCTTTCCACGCGAATAGCATGCCACAACTTAAGCTCATCGCTCAACAGTACATTTCGTCCACCTCTTCTTTCATCTCTTACCACTCTTTTTTTTTTTTTTTTTCTCATCTCCATATTTCATCAATTTTTCTCCTCCCTTGTCTCCGACAATACTTTTCCTTCATCATCTCCTATCTTTCTCTTCCTTTTGAAGTCAAGTGACTAAATGGTGGGACTTAATTTCATAAAAATTTAAGTATATTTATTCATGCAATAAAATTGGAGTTTCAATACACAGGATTTCATGAACCTGTCATGTCTACCCTTTATACTTCATGCACAACAAAATGGACCTAAATGTATTGTTTAAAGTGTAAGATTTTTTTGCATCTTCTCTTTTCAAGAGTATTCTGAGAGAAGCTGTTTATTCTTATATTATTGTTTCTATGGTGCTTTTTTTATTGCTGCCTTTGCTCAAGAACTGATAACATTTTTCTTGTTTCAAAATTCTGCTTCTGTCTAGCCATATATTAAGCGTTTTAGTTGAAATGTTTTTACGGTTTAGTGAAGGTGGATCAATGGACATGTAGTTTTGACATTGTAAAGTTGAAATTCAAGTAATACATCTGCTTCATTTAGAGTCACTCATTAGCGTATGCTGTCAAACCTTAATCAGCTAGTTTGTTGACTTGTGCAATCAGTTTCCCAGTTCTTCTATGTTAATAAAGTACATTTTTTTTACTGTTCTTTAAACCGATCATACTTTTATTAATGTTTGCTGCCTCAAGAGGATCTTTGTTAATTGATTGAAGTTTTTCTTTCACAGTTGAGAAAGCAAACTACTTTTATATCGCTGGTTTTTTCCTCACTGTATCTTTGGAATCCATTCTTCTAGTAGCCGAGCATGCAGCTGCAAAAAACAAGGCAAGGTTTCATGTTAAATACCTTTTATGTTTTTTCATTCCATGTCTCATCGGTCTCATCCGTTTCTTTTCCTTTTAGGTGTTCTCGACGAATCTTTCTGCGCCTTTTATTTGCGAATTTTTCCGTGACGCACAAGATAAAGTTCTGCCGTGAGTTATTCGCTTTGCTCCTTTCATTCTCTGATTTTCTATTCAGTAGTAGAAAAAGAAAAACTAGCATTCACAGGCCAAGACCGAATAATTGTGATATAGCCCTTGCCATGGTAGGTTATCTCACATCTTTTCCATCTCGTCTCATTTATTACCAACAGAAACAGAGCCCTAATTTCGCTAGTTTACCTTCCATAGACCTTCCCTGTGAAGAACCAGCGTAATGGCACTAAGAAGCTAACCCAAAAATTTTAGGATGTATGAGGCGTTTTTTTTGTCATATGCCATTCCAATCTATTGAGATGGTATAGTAATTGTGATTTGTACTTAACAATCTTCTTTCTCTGAACTTTTAGGTATGTTGACTTCCTATTTGGAAATGAGACTGAAGCTCGTACATTTTCCAAAGTCCATGGTTGGGAGGTAACAATAGTGTGTAATTTTTGTTGTTTTAACACTAATTTTGTAATCCAATGAATGCATTACAATACAGACTGAAAATGTTGAAGAGATATCACTCAAGATTTCAGCTTTGCCCAAGGCTTCTGGTACTCACAAGAGGATAACTGTGATCACACAAGGTAGTGACGCAGTTGTTGTTGCAGAGGATGGAAAGGTATGTACCCTTGCGTACAAATCATTTAAAAACCAATTTTTCATTGGTATTTGTTTTGATTTTTTTTTTTTTGGTACTAATGATGTTGGCCTTCTATCCCCCTTATGGCTACAGGTGAAATTGTATCCAGTGATCTTGTTACCCAAGGAAAAACTGGTTGATACAAATGGTGCAGGTACTTCCTAAAGTAGTTCTATATAACTTTATATTTCTTTCATTTCGGACTTGCACTATGTTTGTTGGCTTTAAATTTTTTACTTTGATTAATACTACAAAGAACTGCAAGAAGAAAGCTTCTATTTTGGATTTGCTCTATGTTGGTTTTAAATTTTTTTTTCTTCTGAATTGGTTTGCTACATTTGTGTGGCTCATTATTTTGCTTCTATTTCTTGAAAGCTTTGATTCATGAACTCTTTGCAGGCGATGCATTTGTTGGAGGATTCCTATCTCAGTTGGTTCAGGAGAAAAGCATAGATGAATGTGTTCGGGCTGGTTGTTATGCCGCCAATGTGATAATCCAACAGTCTGGTTGCACTTGCCCTGGGAAGCCTGACTTCAACTGAGCTTCTAGTGAAGTATTTATTCGCCCTCCAATTATTATCCTTTTCTCTTTCATGTGGAGGAATCGACTATTTGGGGCATTATTGTTACTTTCTGTCATTAAATGATGACTTAATGATTTAATTTTCAAGCATCAGAAAATGGTGAGATTTGAGTGATAGTCTAAAGTTCAATGTAACAGACTATTTCCAAGGTTTAATATGAAGTAATCTACTTATCTTTCCATTAATTTGCACCAACTTTTCATGTAGTCAAATTTTAAACAAAACTAAACATAGAAAAGCTAACAATTACTTCATAATTCTTATTCGTAAATTGTATTTTAAAGTTCAAATTGTAATAAATTTTATTGAGTTTAACGAACTTATGAAGGTAGTTCATTTTTTAAGTGTATGATTTGTAAAGTTTAACATCACCATCATGTTTCATTTCAGTGATTGTTACAAATGGACGTTGCATTCCTAGATGTGGTACGTTTTCTACAGATGCCACTTTTCCAGACTCTTCCTTTATGTGATTGTCTTACCGGGAAATCCAGAAGATACATCCCCTTTAAGAAGAATAAATCGCTGTCATGCTCCATTTTCAACTTTTACATGCATCATCAGTAGCATCTATTAGGTGTTACACATCAGATATTAAATTTTGGTTTTGCATTTTATATTCGCATCTTTATTTTCTTCCATGAAACAGGAAATTGGTTTCATCAATATGCTCAACCCCCACATGGTTTCTTTATTATCTTTCTGGTGTTATGTTGTGTTAGTCTTTACTTCTATTTCTTATCATTGAATTAGTTTGTTGCTGTGCTTATATTTGTGCTAGTTTTAATAGTTAGGTACGGGTGTTGTGAAGTCTATTTATTGAGTCGGATGTCTTATTCTGGCCTTTTATCAAGTGTTCGATATTTGCATGTTATGCTAAGTTCCAGGCAATTAGAATATAAAGCATGGCCCTCTATATATGATTAAAGCTGCAGGTGAAGCTGTAAACAGGGACAACTACCATGGGTGGGATCCATGATTGATTCCAATTCGTTAAATTTGCATTCAAATTTCCGTTGGCCGTTGTTTTTGGATGAATTTGGCGTGTTTTCCTTTTGTTTCATTGTTAATAATGGTTGATTATAATAAATAGATGTTAAAACATAAAGAGTGTTATAAGTAAATAATTTATTAACTCTTTGAATGTTATAATAATTAATGTTGGTTATACAAACGTATATGATATGATTATTTTGTTATTTACATGTATTAAGTATAAAACATCAAGGAATGCTTACATGCAAATTGTTATGAGTTTATATGTTTTAAAACATTAGGTCATTTAAGCAAGAATGATTTGATTTAATTTTATAAGAAAATAGTCAAGTATTAAGGAATTATTAGTTATCTTGTTAACAAATTAAGAATTTATGAGAGACATTAAAAAGAAAATATATATCACTCAAAATGCTAATAATAAACTAATAATAAAAAAATTAATTCAAAAAGACTAAGAATATAGGTTATATTCAAGTCATGTGTTGAAGAATAAGTTTACAAACTCTCATCATATAACAAAATTAAAATTTAGATATATTTAAACAAATTTATATTATGTTTGCATAATTAATCATCACCTATCTTGGTTGTTACTAATTTTGAACTAATAATCATATAAAACAAAGAAGTTGGTTGGCATTTTATGTTGGTTTAGCAGCCGCTCAATTTAAGAAGAAAAATTAAAAAACTTGCTTAACAGATGTACAAACCATCCACGTGAAAAGCCAATCATAATTATTATGAAGAAAAATAATGGAAGGCTAATGATTTTTTCTTCGTCTTTAGCATCTGTTTGAGAAGAGGTTGGTTCTGTAGCAGCCCAACGTAGACCCATATGTGGCATTATAGCCACCACAGGGTCGATGGACCACAAAAAGCACTTAAATAATTTAAAAATCAAATAACATTTGTTTTTTTTTCCCAATAATTAATTTTTTATTTTTATAGTTATGTTTTATTATTGATAGCCATTTTAAACAAAATTTACCACTGAACAACGACACCAAACGAAGCTTCTTCGTCAGGCTTTCGAGAGCATGCACTTTAGATCTTTTCCTTTTCTTTTTTTTTTTTTTTTTTTTTTTGGAGAATCTATTGTTCAAAATCGTTAGGGGTATTCGATTTTTTCTTTCTATTTGTTTCAATATTTTAATCATAAAGTTCCATAACTGTTAATATCAGCATATAAACTTATGATATATAATCTTATTTCAAATCATGCAATTTAAGGTTATATATATAAATTAATTAGAAAATTTTGATTTTAACTCAATAGATTCATTAAAAATGTTTGGTGTAAATTGTAAATAGTACTAAGGATTAGCATAGCTAGAATATATTTTGGCAAGAATTTTGTAGTCTATTTATTTTAATATTAGCATATAAAACTTATGATATATATTTGACACAATAGAATTATGATAGGATTTTAAATGAGTGTACTAATGTCATTCATTCATTTATTTAGATAAGCTCAAGATATGCATTTTATTAAATTTTTTTGACATTTAGAAAATGTCTTAATAAAGATAAAAAATATAAATTTGTATTAATATTATATGATCAATATTTTTTGAATAAAAAAATTAATTTAGGTCAAATAGTCGTATCATATAATATAATATAATTTATCATATAATCTAATTAGTTTATGCATGCATATACAAAAGTGTGATAAGATAACATCATTGAGAATTGTCAAGAGTTCCATCTTATTGTTTGGTATTGTCTTACATATCGTATAGTATAATTGATTTGTATTAATAATTTCTCCTATCTAGATAGACTTAATAATATACTTATACAATATGATTTTATTAAAAAATAATGTACACTTGCTAAAATTGAATATAAACACTTTTGTATAATTTAATATTTATTTATCGTATGATATGATAATTTGTTAGAATAAGATTAAACATAATTGAACATCCTAATGTGTTAGATAATTAGTTCATTTATGATTGCATGTCATGGGGAGTTGTTGCAAAACTTTTTAATGTTTATAAAAATGGCTTAAAATATTGTGAATAAAATTATAATCAATTGTATATCATTTAAAAAGAGTCATGCTTAAACATCATCACACACATTTATAATATTAAAAATAAATACATTTAAATGTCAAGTTTAATTCTTCATCATTTCTTAACTACATTACAATAAGTTACATGTCAGTTTTATATTATTTTATTTTCGATTTAGTATTTTTGATAGTTTTATTATGTTATAAAAACTTTGTATCTAAGCCTCTTATTGTAACTTGTTCTTTTATTGATACTTTTTTCTTTCGTTTTTTACTTGGACTTTTTTGGCTATTATTATAAAGTTTTTTAGCTTCATAATTTGTAGGCTTCTTTAGATTGATGATTATAAGATCATTTTAGCTTGATGTTTTTGAGGATTGTTTTTCTAATGTGTAATTTTGGTCCTATGTTTATAGAGTTGTTAGCTCAGTATAAGTTTTGGCTTGCCCAACATTATGAAAAATATTTTAATATTTTTGTTTAGATCTTTAGCTAATAATAAATGTATATCTATTATTAGATTCATCTAACTAATTTTTTTATACTTTTCTAATTGTATTTCTCATATAAAATACATTAAAAATAAATAAGAGTTTAAAAACTATGTATAAATAATAATAATATAATAATAAAACTCTAAATAACTTTTGTTGTTTTAATTATTTTTATTGAGTTTATAATCTTGACATTCATCTCTCTCCTTGTAAAGAGATTAAACACTAATATATTCATAATATCTCTAAAACATAACTCTCAATTCACAATATTGTGACATAGTGACATCAATCATTTGTGATGAAGCATCAAAAGACCTAGATTTAGTAATTCAACAAAATCGTGATCCATAGAGATAAAAAATACAAAAGAATGAAAAAAATAAATTAATGAATTTCTTTTGCATGAAAATTGTGATTTAAAGTTGAGCTTACATAAAATTTTTTCAAAAATGAGTTTTTTTTATAAGAAAAATTTATATGAATAGAAATAAAAACCTTTTATATTATCATTTAATGAAAAAAAAAACTTCAGATTTAAAATTTCAAAAATACCATAAATAATATTTTTAAGTTGAGTTTTAAATTGGCATTATCACAAATCACACTTGTATTCATAACAGAGTGTGACATTACACTTGTCTCTAAATTCTAAAATAAGCACAAATGTTTCATAAAAGAATTAAAATTTTTCTCTAACTAATGAAAAATATTCAAATTAAAAACTAACAAATGATATATTACAAATATTGACCCTTCTATTGAGTGACAAATTCAACTTACAACCATAACGATTCAAATTGCCTATAAGTCACGGTCAATCTCCATAGCCATAATACCCCTCAGCATTTCCATGGCGCACCGATTCCATTCTCTACAGCAGCATCAAACTCTCTTCTTTGCAGGAATATCCTTCTGCTGATTACTTGAAAGAAATCAAATATATCTAAATGTGATCAAATTGTTGTAGAGTATCCAAGCTTAAATCTAATTATTTTTTTTCAAATTTTGAATAAAATTAATAAGCAAATAACAAAGGGATCAAAAGCCGACAAAAAAAAAAAAAAAAAGAAGCGGATTTACCCTAAATTGGATTTGGGTGGACTGTAACAGTAAATTAGTTCAAAACGGCCGAATCGATCACGGGAAGCTTCAGTAGAAAGCTTCGTGTCTCGCATAATAATAAAGAAACTATAAAAGAAAGCAGATTCACCACAAACTCTGTAGTTTAGAATTCTACATAAAGCAGAAAACGATAGGAAAAGAAAGCCGCGGCACTGCGTTTTTTTTTTTATTTTACATATGCTCCGTTACCTGAAGAAGGATCCTATCTTCCTTCTCCGACGGAAGCAGAACAGCTGCCTTCCCAGAAAAAAGCAAAAGAGAAGACCACTTCCAAAGGACAAAATACTATTTACATGGCCACTATAACTACTGTGCAATCACCACTTTCTTCTTTTGCTCTCCAGTAGTGCTTCAGGTAAGATCCGCCACGCACCTCGTTCCTGCTCGGCTGGTAATCCATGGATGCCCTGCACCGGATTAACAAACTTTCTTCTCAGATGCAAACAAACCAATAAAAGAATAAACAAGAAGACGTCGAAGACAATCACGCGGGCTTAAGCCCCAGGGATATGGAGGACATGACACTCACTGAGAACTTGTTCGGCAGAGAATCGGCGGGAGGCGTCCATGGAGATCATCCGACGGATGAGATCCTTCGCCGATGGCGACACCCGGCCGAACAACCTTGTCGGAAAACGGAGATTTCCTCTAAGCACGGCCTCAAAGATCTCCGGCACCGTCTCCCCGTAAAAGGGCGGCATCCCGCTCAGCATTATGTAGAGCATAACCCCTGCACTCCAAACATCCACTTTCTCCCCGTACTCCCTTTCAGAGAGCACCTCCGGAGCCACGTAGTACGGAGTCCCCACAACACCTCTCATCGCAATCCCGTCCCCGAAGCACTCCGCCGACCCGAAATCCGCTAGCCGAACCCTACCATCCCCATCGAAGAGAACATTGTCCGGCTTCAAATCTCGATGCGCTACCCCCCTGCTATGACACACCGCCAAAGCCTCCATAATCGCCGCCATCACATCTGCCGCCTCCTCCTCCTCCATCGGCGCTGATTCAGCAGTGGATACCCGGTCGAATAGGTCGCCACCCTCGCAGAGATCCATCACGAGATGGATCTCGTTCTCGTCCTCGTATACGCCGTGGATCTGCACCACGTGAGGATTCCCTGCCGCCGCGATCTGCGTTATCTTGGCCTCCCGCTCCGCGCAGTCACGGTCGACGGAGTCCGCGAGGACCGACTTGTCGACCGACTTGACAGCGAAGGCCTCGCCGGTTTCCAGGGAGTAGCAGCGGAAGACGGCGCCGAAGCGGCCGCGCCCAATTTCTTCAGCGATGCGGTAATCTTTTCTCAATCCCTCGCTCATGCTTTTCCAACCCTGCAAAGAGACTTCTCAGCTTCCCCTAAACCCCCTACCCTGCTACCCTGCTACTTATAAGCCGAAAATACTTGTAGAATATCCTGGTTATATTCCGTTAGAGATTCGTAACGTGTATTAAATCACTGCCGTAGATCCCTATCCAATGGTCGAGGAATTCCTTATTGATAGTACGTTGTTTTGGACTAAATCTCAATTTTTCGAAGCCGTTGGATGGAAAGGGCGATTGTACGTGGACGGCGGATAGTTTAATATGGACTGGTACTCGCGCTCCGGACTATAAGAGTACGGTTATTTTGGATGATGACTGGGGAATAAGTGGGCCCCAGTTTTGGCTCTTCTTGGAGAACATCTTCACGTGAGTGTTGTCCAGCATTGCCCAATACTTCTTGTGTGTGGGAAACCATGGGGAAACTTTCAAAGACGACGTTATTAGGTACGTCTTCCACTGGATTTTTAATAAGCTATGGGAACGATATGAAGCCCAACTTATCAAGTCGGACTTCTAAATGGAATATGTAACTAATTATCGAAAATGAAGGGATAATAATTTAAATATAAATAAGAAACATTTTTTTTTCTTTTCTCACATTAAATATTTTAAAAAATTTTCTTTGAAAATTTATTTTTAAGATATTTTTTTTAACTCTCAAATTATATACAAACAGTGCTAATTAATAACCTTGACTAATCATCTTGAAGACTTGAATGCTCTTGATTACTAAAACCGAGTTGTTTAATGGCAACTTATTATTGAAAAATATGTAATATAACATTTGATATTATTAATTGATTAAATTAAATTTAATTTTATTTTTATATCAAAAAATAAAATAAATGTTTTATTAGTTTGAAATAATATATTATCTTTTATTTTTTTTCATATTGTTTTTTAATTAAAATTTTGTGTTTTAAAATAATCATCAAATAAAAATGTTTTTTAAATGCACAATCATAAAAATTAAATCTAATACAGATCTTCCAAACTGAACCCCAATAGTTCAACTTTGTGGGGGCCACACGTACGAATCCTCTGCCATAGCCGTTGACGAACATCGACGACTGGGTTGTTAACCAAAGTTTAGCTGACCGCTTACTATGGAAGGGCTATCATATCATAACCAGGTCCAATTATCAACAATTCCAACTCCGATTTCCGAGCCATGAGCTCATCCCTTACGAATTTAAAAGTCCTTTTTAAGAAAAATAAAATAAATCATGGGGTCTTCGGCTCTATTTCTATACAATTTACCTGTTGTGAGAACAAATGCAGTCGCTGGTATTATTTATCTGATTTCGATAATAAACTGACGGAGTACTAATGGAATATATTCATTTTTAAAATGAAAATATGCATCTGCAAGGTAGATTTAGTTCAACAACAATAATAAAATAGAAATAATATATAAATAAAAATCGTAAAAATAAAGGGCGACTCGCCGCCCCGCAAGCAACAAATGTCACGTTTAAGTATTGCGTTTTAAACGTTTTTGTCGGAGTCACTCTCGAAATGCAAAATTCAAATACGAAAGATCCAATTCAGTTAAAAGAAAAGATATTCTAAAAAATGAAATTTGCAGGTGGTTCACTGTAAGAAGTACACTTGGAGAGAAATAAATATCAGGTTTATTTAAATAAGAAAATGAAATATATTTCAGATTAAAAAAAGCCATAAAAGATAATCAATTTCTCACGTTTCTGCTTTAAAGATGCGATTGAATGAACTAACCTAACTTTGTAGATTATATTATTATGAAATAGAAACCAATATTCTCAGAACTCTCGGTTGATAAGCAATGAATACCTTATAAGATTGCAACACTATATTTATTTGTTTACTAAGAAGAGAAGACATACAAAATCCTTTAAAGAAGAAAGTCATGAATAGAGCTAATCTGGGCTGAAATTTAGAACCATTTTCATTAGAAATTGTCAATGATTTTTATTTTTGTCAGTGCCAATAGCAGCAAGATAACAATCAGTTGAACGTTAATTATATTGTGCAATTTGCATAACATCAAATGCACCTAAGATATTTTGTAGGTGCAAGATTTGTGCATCAGATGTTTTTGCCAATTCTTAGGTAATTGAATGGAATGAATGCCTAATATACAAGATAAACATTGTCTCCTGTAGATTTATTTGCTATAATTTATTAAAATCCATTTTATATAGTTAGTCTATTGTTTTCTTTCTCAAGATGAGCATTGAATATTATAAATTCGACTTTGAAACTTTATGGAATGGAATTTCAAGCTTCTTGTTTTGAAGGACAATAATTTTTTAGACGTTGGTGTTTGCATTAACATGAAAGGATTCTTGTGTGTATTCCAAAATAAAGTTTAAGTTAAAGCTAATATATTTTTATGATAAATACTAAATAACTTCAAATAAACTTAACTTTTGAGTTAAGTTTCAAATTGAGTATTAAAATCTAAACATTACACTCAACTTTCAAATTAATATCAATCTTAATCTCAATTGTATTAAATTGTTCAAATGATAGTTCATTTATCTTTCTATTATTGTAATAACTCCAAAAGTCTTTTATAAACCAAACAAAATGTCATATCAAACATCAATATCAATCTTGTCATATCTGTCATATTACATATAAATTACATGTCAAATACTCCACTAAAAATAATCAAATCACAAAAATCACATGCCTATACTACTAAACAAAACCTTATCAACAATATCAATAATAAAAAAATTCTATCCATAAAATGACTAGGTTTGAACCAAATCTCCTTCCTCTCACCCAATTTAGCTCTTACATCTCTTGTTTAAGGAAGAATACTAAATAAGGCTAAAGTTAATACTCACTCTCTCTCTCTCTCTCTAATTTTTCTAACATTTTTCTCTCAATAAAAGTGCTAATGATTCAAGATTGGAGCTCCCAATTCAAAATAGATATTATCCTTTTTTTCCATATTCAATAATAACTTTCTATAACATTACTCATTAAAATTATAGACGTACATATAGATAATTAAGTTTTTCTACTACAACTAATTGGGTACTTGAAAATTGTTTTAAGAATTGACATGTGCAATCTACAAAGTATTGAACAGAGGTAATCTATGAGCTCAACCTTTTAGCTATAAATGCTTAAACCTTAAACTTCAAATCTTCATTTCAAAGCAGATGGACTATGCCTTTAACACCATTTTGATAAGTCTATTATCACTGATAAGCAAACGACATCAGTTGAAGTAATAAACCTAAAAACCAACTCCATAACTTTGCCTAACATAGCTTAAAAGCAAACAATTCGCATCTTTTAAAATTCAAATGTCAATGTGTTTTTTATTGGAAACATGACTAACAATCTCCATAGTTTCACAAAACACATTATCAATTTGAAAGCAATCAAATTGGCTCTTCTTTCTAATCTATATGCAAAGAATGTTTTAATGCCTACAAAGTGCATGATTCAAGTAATAAGAAAAACATACCTAAACAAAACCCACGAATTTAGAAAGCAATGTTAGTAACATCGCCCACCATTTCACAGTGGATTTACAATTTTAAATGATGTATGATTTAAGATTTATTTGTTTCAACAATTATGACCATACAATACACTTGGTGACATGAGAACACGGTCTGTATGCAATAATATTTGCTAAACTAGTCAAATATGATGTTGGAAATAAGATTGTAAAACAAAGGTCAAATTAATCTCTGTTTTTGAAGACAAGAGTATAACATATTCATAATAATTATATAAAAAATAATAAAAATGACTAAAGCTTGAGCGAAAGATTCTATGTGACACCACTCATCATCTGAGATGGGAATGCAGCCCTTCAAATAAGACTGCATTTCAACACAATTTTAAGCGGTAAGAAATAAAGAAGTCCAGCCTCCCAAATAAACAGGGGGTGCACATATGTACCTATACTTCATATGCAGGGTAATCCGTTGGAGTTCAGCCTCTACAACTTCACCTCTGATATTGTTTCTAACAACCTTCACAGTTGGATGTAAATGGATGACTCTGATGCAAAAAAAATTCCAAGCATGTGAAGAAGAACAAAGCTAGCCTGAACTAGCAAGGTTTGAGTCCGCCCAAGCTAGCCTTGTTTTTTATCAAAAGTCTGGATCCATCATAAATTATTGAGCTCAACTTGAGATACCCATGATAAGATGAACATTCAAGCACTGGAGACACGTTATTAAAAGCAGGAAAGTGCATTCATATGCAGAATCTACAAAAATGTGCATGAACCGATGTTTTTGGTAATCCAAGATCCAGATAATTGACTTTCGATCTAATTGCGAGTGATACCAAACCATTTCCAACAGCAAGCACCTACTCTGAGGACCTAATTCTCCAAAAGCCTGAACACTGAAGAACACGACATTGTGCTTTGAGTTCTTGTCGGAATAGCAATCTGGAGACCAAGCAAAAAGGCTTCAGGTCCTACTAAATGCTAATCTGGAGGATCTGTTGGAGTACAATGTTGATCCAGTCCTCCCACTAAAGTGTGTCCTCATCTATGCAATGCCCCTGGGGTTTCCTGCCTAATGAGAATCTATATCATCACCTCTCTCCATACAGGTTTACCACTGTCTACCACCTCTATGCCTCTCGAGTAGTGATCTCTATTCCTACCTGTTTTTAGATCTCTTCAAGCTTCTCTCTGTTGTTGTAACTAAGGATCCTTGGGACAACTATAATTTATTCCCTTGTTGCAGCTATCCACCATTTTTGGAGGGCCAGCAATGCTAGAACCCATGGGAGGTCCTTCTCCTCTCCCTTGGGGGTTGTAGCCATTATCATGTGACCCCAGCCCTATGTAGTTCACACTAACATTGGATGTCAAACCTTGATTACCACCTTAACACCAAATCTCTAATTGGTGGAGTCCATCCTCCCGCATGATGGATCACTGCAAACTTGGACAATATGATAGCTCGAGCAACTTGGCAGGCTGTGGAGCTGCTCTTCAAGACCACTCTAGTCATCTCAAGTCTTATTATTGGCTGACAATTGGCCACTTCTACAATTGACATTGTAGAGCTCATTGGCAATTTTCTCTTGGTCAATATCATCACCCCTTGGCTCATCTTGGTTTTTGGTATTATTTTGGAGGGCATGTCTTCCTAGATAGTGGATAGCATCTTTGTTGCTGTCCATTTCAATCGGTCTCCTCAATTGGATCCTCTTTTGAGAATTGTCAAAGTTTTGTTTTTTTACTCGGGTGTTTTTTTGACGCATTTTTCATCCTACTAACAATACAAGTAACTTTATTGACTCAAGCATGATCACTCTGCCAATGTCTACTGAGATGGGGGAATGTCTCTCCTATACCATCCTTTTGTGATCCTAGACATGAAATGAAACTTTGTTACACAAATTTTCGAAACTATAATGTATAAGCTATGGCCAACATTATATAAAAAAAAAGGTATTAGGCGTTGGCTTGTCAGTCTTTTCCTTTCTTTGATATAGGTTTTGCTATCATGCATCTTGTGAATTGAAAAGTTATTTAAAGAGAAGAATGAAAAGATTTTTTGAAAAGAAAGTGTATTTGAAACTTTTGGTATTGAGGAATAATTTTGAATTATGTGATTATTTTATTTGTATTAAATGCCAATAAATTTAAGTATCAAGACCAAAATGCTTTTTTCATAACTTTTGTCTTTACATAAATGGAACGAGCTTGTTAAAAATTAATATTGCTAACTTAACAATCGAAAACAAGAAATTATAAAGATCTTTAAATTTTGATCATATGTTTGCATTTTAAAAACTATAGTTATGTCAAATTTAATAAATTCCAAATAAAATCAAAAGCATAAAAGACCACCAAAAAAGAAACACAATCAACATCTATCTGAACCATCAACATCCTCCTGGACCCAAAATCTATTGTGGGTTTTGCTCCTTCAATGCGAGTTGTTGAACAGTAACTGCATTCCTACGGGTAACACTAGTAAACAATTAAGCGTAAGAATGATAACCATCACAGTGGTCGACGCATGCACGATATGCTACATTGCTATATCCATTAAATTGTCTTCAACAAGAAAAACATTCTTGAATCTCATCTTTAAGTTAATAGTTATCATTAAAAATAAAAAGAATTCCATGTATCACATTAACATAATACGACTATTAAAATGCCAAACGATTTACAGAAATCAATGAATTGATTAGTATGCCGTTTAAATAGCAATTCCAACACAAATCGCCACCATGAACTCTATATTATCCAGATGCTCAAATTCTAATCTAATCAATTTATCATCGACTACACTATGATGCAAGCCGTAGTTATTGCAAATTGAATATCCTTGATGGAATCCTTGTAACATTTGAATCTATGTTGTATCCATGAATGAATTTTTTTTTAATAAATCAAAATTTATTTTTTTATGAGAAAATTATTGAGGAAAGAGTTTTCTACACTAATGAAAGTTCAAAAGGGCCCAAAAATGAGAGCAAGCCAAAAGCACTAAACAAAAAGGTTTAGTTGAAGAGATTTGTCTAGTCTTCAATATTGTTCTTAAGGGAACTGAATCTTATTCAGTTATGATTAGACTTTGTAGAGAAATTGAGCAGTTGATGAGCTTCAAAAGTATTGAACTCTAAGCATGACCATTTGGACAAGATAGTTAACTACTGCATTACCCTCTCTAACGAAATGTCGTATCTATATTACTTTGAGGTTCAACAGCTCTTTGATATATTTAATATTATTGTACATCTTTCATGGAGTGGACACTTTGCTTTGTACCATGTCCAGGATTATTTACCAGTCCAGTTCCACGCAAAACATTATTAGCGCCTAGATCTCTACGTAGTTGAAGTCCCAAAAACAGTGTTAATCTTTTAGCTTCCACATTTGTTTTTCAACCAATAAAAGAGAAGAAAGCTTTCACTGTATATCAAACATGATCTCTAATGATCCCATCATAATTGGCAGGACCGGGATTACCGCGGACTAAGCTATCCACATTCAGTTTTAAAACATTGTAAAGGGAAGGTAGCCATTTCACAATTTGAACACTTCTATATCTAATCTTTGAGAATCAAGGAATCAATCCACAGTGAACTAAATGAGAATCTGATGGGGATGTTTGAACCAATGGGAAACATTGAGAGACGTTGAAGCATGTGAAGAGAATGTTGTTAATAATGCTACTTATTGAGAATTTAATCTCCTCAAAGAGCACCAAGTTGCAGGCTTTTCAAATTTCCCATAAAATGAGAGAAGGCAATAGTTGAATTACTTCTCCCCTTGCAGTTTTCGAGGACCCATACATCCACCATTGTTGAAGCTCTAAATATGTTTTTGGAATTCACCTCATGCAAATGCAAGAGTTTTGCAAAGAAGCTTCAGATTTCCTTAGACCGATGGTAATCAATAAAGGTATGATCCAAGGAATTTTCATTAGAACAGAAGGGGCACTCGGATGCTAATTGAAAGTGGAGTTTATGTAAGACGTCCAAAAAAGGCAATAGTTGATTGAGGGTCAACCACATTAAGATGAAAATCTTCAATGGAAGCCTACTATTCCAAATTTTCTTTCTTGAGTTAAAAATCAGTGCTTTACCTCTCATTGCTTCTCAAGTCATATTTGTGTTGAAATTTCCATTAGAGACGAGAGTCCGATGGATGGAATCCACGAATTTTAAGTACTCCATATAATTCAAAATAACATGTTTTATGTTTTCCATATGATTCTAGGTTGAGGAGATTGTGGTTTTTTTATTTCTCAATGAATATTTAGATTGCATGAAGAGAGTCTATAGAGTAGTTTGAGCTTTCCAAGAAAACTTGGTACTAAATGCTGTCATGATATCTTAAAGTTTCTTCAATCCAAGTTCATTTTTCTAATTAACCCAATGATGTTGTGGAAATAAATTTAGTCCTCCAATAGAAATCTATTCATGATATTCAATCTTGTAGAGAACTTTTTTGGAGGACCAAAAATCATCGAAGTATAATTCAGGATAGAAGCAAGTGCATGTTTAATGAGAATTAATCTTCCACCCATGAAAAGTAAGCTTTTATACCAACAAGCCAATTTATTGCATATCTTCTCAAATAAGGTGCACCACTTTTTTTTCCTTACCTTGCGAAGGGTGCAACCTAAATAAGTACATGAAAACTTGCTCCACTTGAAGCCAAATAATTGACTGAGTATATGATCCCACCCTATTTTGCAATTGTTGCTTCATACTAAGAAACTCTATTGAGAATTGATGTGAGCCCCAAGCCCTCTTAGAACTATTGAAGGAAATTCATAATATTTGATATTGATCTTTTATTGTCACTTGTTAAAATAATTAAGTCTTTTATTGCCTCAAGCCCTTTGTGGACAGCAACCTTGAGAGCATTTCCTAGAATGAACTGATTTTTAACCCCACGGCTAAAAACTTCAGGTGACAGGACGAAGAGAAGAGGGGATAAAGGATCTCTCTACTTAAGACCTTTAGAAGTCTGAAAAAAAGCATTTGCTTTTATCATTAATAGTGATAGAAAACTAGATATCACAAAAGATGTTCATAACGAATCTAATAAACCTTGCGTCAAATCATTTGGGCTTTATTGATATCTATTTGGTGCATGGCGAGCTCTTCATCGGGGTCCCCTTGCTGCGGATTGCTCCAAATCATTTGGGCTTTATTGCCTTGTATTAAATTTGTAATAATACAAGGGGGTTCGCTGTGTGATTTGGCTGTGTGGCGGCAGGGCTTCTTTGTGGTGCTGTGGATGTTGGCTTGGCTGAATTGTGCTTGCAAATCTTATCTTGATATCTATTTTCTACATAACCTTTGTCTCGCAGGCAACCCACAGTGTTATTGGACTGCTGTTGTGTTTTTCCATCCTTTGGTGCTTGGTTCCTTCTCTGGCCCTAGTATGGTTTGATCTTGATTGGAATTGCAGGAGGAAAGGCTACTCGGAGCAGCAAAAAGCTTAAAAATAATGGCAGTGTTTCTCCTTCTCTTCACTTGGATTCTGGGAGTGCTGGGCGTAGTGTGAAAAATAAGGGAAGTGATCTCGGGCTCTCCACTGCGGATAGTGATGCAGTTCAATTAAATCAGTGTTTAATTCCAACCAGTTCAGTAGGCAGCTCCTCGAATGAAACTTTGGCAAGTAATGATAAGGACACACAAACTGAGGACATGGGTGGGAGTCATTTGGCTTCACATTGTGTCTCGCCTCGGGCCAATTCAGCTGGTCCCGAGGACTCTCGCGCTTCGCCCTGACCGCGCGCGCTGCGCGTTGTGGGTGCACCGAAGGAGGTTGACATGCCAACATATGTTGAGCGGGATGTTGTTGCGTCGCAAAATGATGTTGACGACGTGCCTTTGGCACGTGTTGATGATGCGTATGACACGGGGCTTATGGAGCGGTCGGGTGACATCTCACCAATCCCGAATGTAGAAGTCATCTTTCAAGGATGTTTTAACAGCAAACAACAAATGAGCTATGGATGTTGCCACTTCTTTCATTCCCCCTAAGATGATTGATGTCAAGGATAGAGCGGCGGCCTTGCCACGTTGCTTGGAGGCTGATGCTATTGTGATGTCGAGGGAGGCGTGTGATAGGAGGCGTGCTTTCCATCAGCATGACTTGGTTGGGAGGGTGTATGGAAATTCGCTTCCATTTCCCATTATTGCCAGGATTCTAACAAAGAGGTGGGGCCATTTTGAGGATTTTTGTATCTTGGAGCTTCCATATCATTGTTTCTATTTGCATTTCAATTCTATGGAGGATCGCAATAAGGTTTGGTTGGGTGGTCCATGGCAGGTTGCGGGGCAAGCCATGGGCCTCGATGCTTGGTCTGCAGAATTTAAACCATCTAAGAATACAACAATGTGTGCTCCTATTTGGGTTCGTTTTCCAGCTCTACCATTGTTATATTGGGACATTGATAATATCCTCAGGATAGCAAACAATGTGGGGGAACCCATCCTTTTAGATGGTTGGACTGCGGAAACTCAACGTTCATCCTTCGCCCGTGTATGTGTAAGAATTGACTTGACTAAGCCTCGGAAGTCTGGCGTGTGGCTTAGTGGGGACCTTGGGCGTACCTTTCAAACCTTCGAATATGAAGGGCTCCTGCGTATATGTTATGGTTGCGGACATGTGGGACGTGCATGAGCAATGTCCGAAGGGGATCACCAAAACAACACACGTAAATGCTACAGCTACTACGACAGGAATTCCTTGTGCTCCCACGCCTAATGTGGAGCCACACTCGGCGGGTGCCTCGCGCGGCAAATCCCCTGGTGAGGAGGAGCCGCAGCGCGCGCTGAGTGCGTCCTCGCCCAATGCAGTGCAACACGCGGCAAGTGCATCGCGCGGCAAATCCCCTGTTGCGGAGGAGCCACAGTGCGCGCCGAGTGCTTGTGCGCCTCTTGGGCAGGCGGAGGGGGCGAGTAGGGAAGCCCTTGGACCTTGGATGGTGGTCCAACCTAGGTGTAAGAGACAGAGTATGTCCCAGAGGAAGGAAAATGTGTCACAGGCTATCTCGAGAGGGACCTCCAGAGGACCAATAAGAGGGGCTGGGGGCAATGCAACTAATAGAAAAAGAAGCACATCGGCCTTCCGTGGAAGACAACCCTCAAGGGAACAATGGGCTTCTAGGGGTGGTGTCCGTGGTGAAAACTCCTCCCACGTCTCTCCTCCGACGAGTGTGGGCATGGGGAAGCTGTCTAATTTGGGGGAAGACATGGCGAAAAGGAAAGGGAAAGAGATTGCTCAGGAGACTCCTTTTGATGGTTCGAGGGGCAGTGGAAGTTCTTATGATATCCACATGGATGCGACCTAAGAGGATGTCCTCTTCGCTGCAAATAGTGGATTGCAGCATGGACAGACATTTTGGAATGACTTCTTTCAGCAAGATTGGTGCCTTAAGGGTGAGTTTGGAGGTGCTGTTGGATCCATTCAATAATTTTATGAAGGTCTTGCTAATATATTCTTGGTGGTTGTTCTTTGACTGCGGTGGGCATTCTGGTACGAGGGATGGTATTCCTTGGTGCGCTGTGGCTGTGCTGTGCGTGGAGGTTGGCGCGTTGTGGCGGGTGATGGAGATGTGACGTCTTGGTGCAGGGGTGCTACTAGGGTGCATGTGGATGCGGCTGGATCAAGATGCGCTGTGGATGTATTGGCGGTGGTGTTTGGAGGGGCTCCACTTTTGCGGGCGGGCGCTTGCGCGCGTTTGCGGGGTGCCACTCGGGGGTTGCGCCTACTGGCGCGGCCTGAGGTGCACTTCTTGCGCGCACGCTCGCTTTGCTTCCCCCTTGCATCACTGCAGGGTGCGTTTCGTGGACGAGCGCGTGATGCGGGTGCTCTCGGTGGCGCTTGCTTGGTGGTGTGGGCGAAAGGCTATGGCTGAGATGGGATGGGCGCTTCTTCCACTCTATTGATGATTAAGTTTGCAGTTTGGAACATTCGTGAGATCCGAGACCACAAGTCCAGATGCTATTTGCAGAGGTTTGTTAGGGATGGAAGTATTGATGCTGTTGGGTTGGTGGAGACAAGGGTTCAGACATTTAGCAGAAGGGACGCCGACCTCTTACTTGGGAAGGATTGGGAGTTTGCTTGCAGCCTTCGTTGGGTAAGTCTGCGGGCATCGTTATCCTTTGGAGGACGCGGCTGGATCTTAGGATCACAAGCCTCTCCGTCCACGTGGTGATCGCCATGGTCCCAGTTGTGGATGGTCCTGATATCAGATGGAGTGTGGTCTATAGCCCGAATGACCCATATAGGCGTAGAGCAATTTGGCATATTCTCAGGGAGGAAGCGGAGCTTGGGGGTCCGATGATTGTGGCTGGTGATTTTAACATTGTTATGTCGCAGGATGAGAAGCGCGGGGGTAAGCCTTTCTGCAGTGGTATTGGCCAACAGGAGTTCCTGGATTCCATGCATGAATTGCAGCTTACTGATCTTGGTTTCACGGGGAATAGGTTTACTTAGTTTAATGGTAAGCAGGGGAACGCCAGAATCTGTGAGAGACTCGATCGGGCACTTATCAACCTGGATGGTCTTACTGCTTTTCCAGCGGCACTTGTTACTCATCTTGCTCGGATTGGTTCGGACCACTGTCCTATTATCATTGATATCGGGAGGGAGTTTCCGAAACCCACCAAACCCAGGAGATATTTTGAGAGTATCTGGTTGGATGATCCGTACTCGACTACTGTTGTCAGGAGGGCCTGGGATAGGTATGTGCGAGGAAGCTGCATGGATAGACTTAACACCAAATTTTGCAGGAGTCTTACGGCTTTGCGTCACTGGAGTAGAGACGGCAAGTGGAATGTTGGGGCTGCGAACAGAGATTGTGAGAAGGAAATAAGCTATCTGCAGAGCAAGGAGTCTACCCACTGCCTCAGTGATGAGAACGCCCATCTCGGTATGCTCATCAAGAAGTTCCACACTGGGGTGCCTTGGAGGAGAGGTGGTGGTGGCAGAGGGCAAAGCTGCAGTGGGCTAGGCTTGGCGACGGTAATTCACTTTTTTTCCACTTGGCTGCGACCTCTAGACAGCGCAACAACATTATCATTTGGCTTATTGATGCCTCCGGTACTGAGGTGGTGTCTACGGATGGTGTGGGAGATGTTCTATGGAGGCACTTTGACCAACGGTGGAGGGGTGACTCGGGTGACGGGCCTTCTATTAAGCACTTATCCCACTGCTGCCCGACTCTTGATCAGAGATCCTAGATATCTTGTCCGATTACTATTGATGAGGTCACGACTGCCATTAGGTATTGCAGAAGGAACAAAGCACCTGGGATGGATGGCATTACGGCTGAGTTTATTACGGGTTACTGGGAGATCACTAAGAAGGATATTGTCAGAGCTGTGCTAGATTTCTTCGAGGAGAGACGCATGCCCTTGGCTTGGAAGGATACACTGGTGGTTCTCATCCCGAAGAGGCAGGGCGCTTGCAAGCCGGATCATTTTAGACCCATCAGTCTTTGCAATGTCATTTACAAAATCGTGGCTAGAGCCTTGGTTGGCAGGCTTAAGGGGTGCTTCCATATGTTATTGCTAGGGAGCAGGGGGCTTTTGTTCCGGGCCGATCTATTTCTGACAACATATTTATTGCTCAGGAGATGGGGGTCAGGATGCATTCCTCTTCCTCCAGAGTGAGGCTGATGGCTGTGAAGGTGGATATGGAGCAGGCTTATGACAATGTCAGATGGCCGTTTGTGCTAGAGATGATGCGTTTGTTGGGCTTCCTGCCTGTGTGGTGCGATTGGGTTAGGGCATGTATTGTTTCCCCCCATTTTGGGGTGCTGCTCAACGAGGACAGATTGCCATGAATTAAGGCACATAGGGGCCTTTAACAAGGGTGCCCTCTCTTCCCCTACCTATTCACTATTGTTTCAGAGTTCTTCTCCCTTCTGACTAGGCGTTATGAGGATCAAGCTCTTTTGGGGTTTCGATGTTGCCCTACTGCCCCCGTTATTTCCCACTTGCTGTATGCTGATGACATCATTATTTATGCGCCGGCTTCTCGTGAGTCAATGCGCACGGTGAAGACCATCTTGTGCCAGTTTTGCATGCATACAGGCCTTGGTGTCAATTTCTCCAAATCCATGGTGTATTTTAGCAGAGGTATGAAGGGCAAGAGGAAGAAGCTTGTGGCAAATGTCTTGAATATTCCACAAAGACAGCTGCTTAATTACTTGGGTGTTCCGATTTCTATCACTCGCCTTAATAAAGGTGATTTTAATTTTCTTATTCATAAAATTTATGATCAGGTTGCTAAGTGGAATCTGCATCCCCTTTCTTTGGCGGGAAGGTCTCTCCTCATCAAGACTGTTTTGAGTGCAATTCCCAACTATGTGATGAGCCATTGTGTGATTCCTATAGGTGTTTTGGACTTACTTGAGCGTATGATGAGAAATTTCCTTTGGTGTGGGACGGATCATGCCCACCACATTCATTATGCTAATTGGGAGACAGTTACCATCCCCAAGGACATGGGTGGGTTAGGTCTGTTTGACCTCAAGCTCTGGCACTGCACACTCCTTATGAGACATTGCAAAAGACTCTTACAGCGGGATAACAGCTTGTGGGTGGAGATCATGAGGTGCAAATACCCCCTGGGCAATAATCCATGTAGGCCTCCCCGGGGTGCCTCGCATGCTTGTAGATTGGTCAAGGAGGGCCTTACGATGGCTTAGGGAAGCTTTGTGTGGCGATTGTTTGACGGTAAACGCATTGATTTTTATGAAGATAACTGGCTAGGGTTTCTTCCTATTAGGTGGTGGCCTACTTTCGTGAATATGGATGCCCCGTGGCCGGAATGTGTTGATGATTGTATTGCTGTTCCGGGCAGGTGGGACTTTGCATCATCTAGGAGGTAAGCTAGCTCCTTGCTTATGGAGAGGATCGCCTCTCTCCCGTGGGGCCCTAACATTGTGAATGATGAGCTCAGACAGGTACATTCTAATTCTACCATGGTCTCAAGTTCGATTTGCTATCGGTCACTCATTGCTACCGCTATAGGGGAGATCGATGGGAATGTTCCTTCTCTTGGGAATCAACTGGGGTTGATTTGGAAGTTCAAGACTAGGTCTCGTACCCATATGTTCATTTGGAGAGTGGCTAAAAACCTTATCCCAACTGCTGTTTGGATGGTGGAGAGACACTTGGGGGACTGCAGCGATTGTGTGTGGGGATGTGGCACGGCAGAGTCCCTGCAGCACGCTCTTATGGACTGTAGAATGGTACGGAGTATTTGGGCAGACCCCGCACTGAGTGCTTCGGCGGAGGCGCTGGGGCTTTCTTGCGGGAAGCGCGCGGGCGTGGTGCCGCGTGCTCTAGAGAGTTTCTTGACTCGCGCCAAGCAGCGGGGTGCGGTGCGCGGGGGAGAGGCGTTTCATATGGTTGTGGTGGCTACCACCTTCTACTACATTTGGGAAAATAGAAACTTAAAGAAGCACAATGGGGCTGTTTTTAGCAAACTCATCCTGATCATGAAGATTAAAGTGGAAATTGCAGTTGCAGCAGGTATCTCTATTTCCCATCCATCTACGTCCAGCGGAGAGCCTTACCCTTCGGGTTACCCATATATGGCTCCCCCACCCAACGGGATGGATCTTAATGAATTGTGACGCGGCTATGAAAGGTGAAGTGGCAGGTATTGGTGTTGTGGCCCGTGATCACTTGGGGTGTCCTATCTACATCTTGGGCAAGAGATTTATCTCTCAGGCTTGTGGTGTCATGGAGGTTTAAGCTATGTTGGAGGCTATTGTATTGATCATGACTAAGCTCCACTGTTTCCAGGAGATCGAGATCCAGACTAACTCTACCACTGCCTTGCACGAGATCATGCAGTTAGTTAGCTGACCCAGAGAGGGGAGTGTGTAGTCTGACACCCTTCTCTTTGCCAGGAGTATGACTGCTTTGCGTTTTTCACATATTAGGCGGGAGGGTAATGCCCCGGCCGATTGGGTTGCCAAATCGGCGTGTTTGGAGGATTTTGTGTGGGACAAGGGTATGCCCCTGCCAAATCCATTGTGTGATCTTTTGATGACTGATTTTGTTTTTGAGCCTCCATGATGGAGGTCATTTTGTAGGCTGCGGCCATTTTCTTTTATCAGAGAACCTATTATAAGAAATCCCACAACATATTGAAAACGTTTTTTTACATCAAATTTGATATTGTAATTGCTCTCTCTTGCTTTCTTATTGATAATATCCACAATTTCTTGAACTAAAAGAATGTTCTCCACAATATCTCAACCCTTAACAAAATATGCTTATTCAGGAGAAGTTAGTGAAGACAAGAGTTGTTGCAATCAAGCGGCCAAAAGTTTAGTAAAATATTTTCTCAATAAAGCTACATAAGCCAATGGGTCTATATTCCCTAAAAGTAGCAAAGATATGCTTCTTAGGAATGAGCACTAAATTTGCACTAGCAATTCTTTTAGATATCGACGTTCTGGCTAGAAAATTCCTTACAACATTCAGCACATATTGTGCTATCACTTCCTAGCAGTAAAAAAAGAAAACTTCATCAAAATCATTAGGGCTTGGAGAATTGTATGAGTCCATCCCCAAAACAATTTGCTTTATTTCATCCATTGTGACATCTTTTAGAAATTGAAGATTGTTCTCTAAAGTCACAAAGGGAGGTATAAGGTTGAGAAAAGTAGTTGAAACAGTTGTGGGAGAAGCTGACAACAAATCTTGAAAGTGTCAGATGAGGGGTCTCAGCAATCATGTCTTCATCTTCAAGCTAGTTGCCTCAGGAATCCTTAATACTACAAATTCTAAACTTGTACTACTCCTTGATTAAAGCATGAAAGAATTTCGTATTTCTTTCAGCATCTTTTAGCCATCTGATTTTTGCCTTTTGGCTTCAAAAGTCTTCTTCATTTTTAAGAGAAGAAATAAAACTATTCTTAAACTCTCATTAAGTCCATTCAAGACTCTTTATTTTGAAAAGGACTTTCTTTTTTATGATACATACTCCCCTACTTTCCATAAGGTAACGAATATGTTGCCAAAAGTGGGATTTGTTCCATTCTTTTAAACAAGCTTTTAGATGTTCAAGTTTATAAGCCAACACATATATACCATAACCCAAGATATACAAACTCTAATTTTTCTCAACAATACTCATAAATAATTAGTGATTTATCCACATATTCTGAAGTTTAAAAAGTCTAGAACTTGATTGAATATCTTTTAAGGAAGAAAAGTAACAAAAGTGAGTGGTCTGAAGTTGTTTTATTAAGGTGTTAAACTACAGGAGTTGACAAGAGATTAGTCCAATTTTGATTTGCCTAAATTCTATCCAACTGCTTCCATACGCAATTTCCCTCGTACCCGACCAGGTGAAAGGCTCCCCAATAATGAAAGCTCTTTGAGGCCACCATAATCAATGAATTTAGTAAATTCACTAATAGCTCCAAGATTATGAGTAGAATAACTCTTGCATTCATCGAAAGAATCCATTACATTGAAATTTCCTCCATTAAGACAAGGCAAGTTGGAAGAAATATCAATCATACTAAGACTTTGCTATAAGGTCCTTTTATCAATGAAAGAGCACTTTGCATAAATCAAAAAGAGCAAGTCAAACGACCATTCCAATCATCACGTTTAACTAAAAGTTCAAGAAATTGACTATCATTAATTAGAACTTGACATCATTTTTTCCAAAGCAACTAGATCCTATTGGAGTACATTCAAAGTAATCGAAGTCTAACTTTCTTATAAGTTTGTCCAATTGCCTTTTATTTATCATGGGCTCCATAAGAGTTATTAGAAAAATATTATAAGATTTGATGACAAATTTGAGATGACTAATCAAATCTTTTCCCACCACCCCTTGGCATTCCAAATGAAAAGATTAGACATAATGTTTCGATTTCTTAGCCATCTTGATAGCTTTTAAGCTTTCTTTTATGCATATTGAATTGGATGATTTGTCTGTGATCTTTTTTCTTCCTTTTTTGGCCTTTTTGGAGTAAACTAGAGTGAAACCCTCTTCATCTTGTGGCAAAAGTCTAAAGTTAAAGGCACTTTCTTCCAAATCCTTGTTGAAGCTTATGAAAGATTGGAGAACATGATGCTAAAGAAGATAATTATCCTTTATAGCATTTATATCAAATAATGAGGCACCTTTATTGTTTTCTTTTTTATTCTTGCTTTGGAGCTTGTAATCATGAGAAATACGTTGGAAAGGTCGTTTGCTTGCAAGAGTTTGAAGCTACACCTCATTGAAATGTTGAAGTAATTCGGTAGATTCGATAGCCATGCCGTGAATCTCCCTTGGCTGGTTTTTAGGTCTACTTCACGATTCCAAGTTTTTTTGAAAATGTGATTTATCAACTATAGGATCCTCTTCGGTCGTACGAAAGACTTGTGCCAAAGAATCCACTGCCTCGAGGTGTGTTTGAAGTGAGGTGGAGGGAGGAAAATCTTGCTTCCCCAGGGCTTCATAACTTCCTTCAATAAGAAGATCGACGAACTTGTTTTGTTTGCATTGATGTAAGAAAAGACCTTGTTTTTAGCAACCCTTATAATAGCTCAATAAATTATCATACATCACTTTTTATCAAAATCTAATGCTACTACCCTTTCCTTTTTTTTGGATATTTTTATGTATGTTAGAAGTTCCTTTATCAAATCGACCTCTAGACAGACTCCAACTATATGTGCTCTTGTAATGTTGATGGTGGCTACATCAAGTTTCAATACAAATTGTAGAAGCTAAAGAGAATAGAGCTAGCTTATTAAATAGGTGAAGGGGAAGGTGTTCAAAGGAGATCCATATCAGAGCCATTGAAGGTTCAAAATTTAGTTGAAAATCCATATGCCACTTGAGAACTCACATGCAGAATTCTGCAATAGACCAGATTCTATATAGCCAACAACAAAAGTATCCTCTTCCATTGGGAATCGAATGAGGATGTGGCGGTGATCTAGGAATCCCACCAAGTGCAAACCAAGAAAGTCAAATTTCTTGAATTCCATTTGAATTGTCTCCATATTTGAACAAACGTGGGAGACTTTCCCAATTAGTGCAAATTTGAATGAGGCGGCCATTTTCTTTAACTCTTTCTCATCGAAGACCACTTCAGGTTCCATTTTATACAAGAATACGGGATTGATTTTAATCAAAGAAGAGATCTCAGGCTCACCCAACACCTCTACAAAAAGAGGAGCCCATGAATGAAATTATGCAACACTATCATGGGTATAACTACATGACACTATGTATGTAGCTAATGTTAAGAATGGCCAAATTCTTCAAAACTTTAAACATTCATTCACTAATACTATGCAAGGAAAAAATACTCTGATCAAAATAATCTTTATAAAAAGTTCAAGAACTCTAACTACAATTGAACTCTATCAAGTAGTATTGTACTTATATACAATTTTTTGAAAACCAGGTGTAAAAGTGTATCAAACATCTACCAAATAATTCTTCCTATCTCAAGCACAACAATATGGTGATTAGAAGTAAGCTAGCGTAATAGTGCTTACATTTAAATAACATTACCCAAAAAAACATTCCCATAAGTGCCATAAGAAATGCAAGTTGCAAATCATGTGCCACATAACGAAAATGCAATTGTCAAGCACTATTCCCTTCCAACCAATATGTATGAAGACAAAGAAAGTGTTGAAGTCACACATTGTTAAGAAGTTTTATGTAGGCATTTGTTGCACACCGTGAATCCTACTCAATTCTCAAGATTAGTCAGCATGTTGACATAGTTACCATATATAGATCCAATGTAAAGCCACAAAAAGCTTATTATAATTGATTGTTAATTGTAAATTTCTAATTTCGACCAAAAACACAAACTTATACATTGAAACAAGGCACATATAAAAAATTATGCATGATTTTTTGATGTGCTCCTATGAAATTGGGGCTCTAAAATCATATGATTTCTATGGAGAGACTATACAATGTGCTAAATCCAAAATAAAAATGTCATGTTGGTCGTTGGAATCATTCAACATCCCATGTGCTAACAATGCACTAACTTATGCCTAAAATCTCGCTTGTTATTATCACAAGTAATGAACTATACTAACATTGAAGTATTTCTTTTAAGTTAAAAAATGTGCCCTTCATCATCCAAAATTCATTGAAAAGCAAGCCTCACTTCCTATCAATAACTCCACAACATAATTCACACCCACATGCTCCACCAATAAACATTTAGTATTAAAGATCAAACATAATTCATAAGTGTAATAGATACCATACAAAATGTGCCCTTCATCATCCAAAATTCATTGAAAACCAAGCCTCACTTCCAATCAATAACCACAACATACTTCACACCCACATGCTCCACAAATAAACATTTAGTATTAAAGATCAAGCATAATTCATAAGTGTAATAGGCACCATACAAAACATAATTGCAGTATGTGATTTTGACATGTGCTTCACCTTTGTACATGTCAATTGGGAGAGAACAAAATATTAAAATCATGTTTTTCACCACGTGGTGCTTGAACAACTCAGGTTTTCCATTCCACCTACAAGTAAACTTTCTTAATATGCAACTTCTATAAATTGTTACATTACCAACATCTTTTATCACCACATTATTGTTCCTGAGTAGAGAAATACTACTTAAAAGATGTCAAATACCCTCCCACCTAAAGTTTTAAACCATAAAGACATGTACAATACTTATTCATGACATTCAATCATAACGACCACCTTATCACCAAAAATAAAAAGGGCTTTAGCTCGAGGAATCTTCCTTGTATTGTGTTATTAGATAAACATTTGGGGTTTGGATGTAGTTCACCATTCTAACTGCCATGTTATACTATCAACTATATACTCATGGCATATAGTAATAGCCATGATGACATTTACATAATTTCAACAAGAAACTAAATCATGGAGTTTGCTTTAGTATTAATCAATGATTGAAGTCAAATGTCACAATGGGGATCATTATGCACATTGTTTGAAGTAGAATTTGCACATTTGGATAATAAGGTGCATGATGGAATTGTAAGTTTATTGGCATGTTAATCAGCTTCACTGATTTGTGTCAATCGTTTGACATTATTTATGCACATCTTGTATGAAATAACTTTTTCCTTTTTTATAATGGCTATTAACTTGGCACTAACAAATAGGGTATGAATCCACATTATTTTTATTGGTTGATGATCGGGATGTACACTAGCTAACAAGATTGTTAAAGACAAATTACAATTGTGTAGCACATCATGCATGCAACAAATATGATCATGCTTATCATGCCCATGCACATTTCTCTTCGAATGTCATCCCCATGCACGCAGTTGTTGATCAACAACTCACAATGATGGAGGAACACCCACAAAACATTTAGCTTGACATAGGCTTGGTTGTCGAAAGGTTTTCAAAAGCAAAAAAAATATTTTCTATTTTCCTTTTCAAATGAGCTTTTAAACTCAAAAGTTGTACACAAATCATTCCTTATTACAATTTCACTATATTCCTTACCCAATTATTTAACAAATCCCTAGTTAGAGTCAAACAATGACATCACTACATTGGTATATTCTCATGCTTCTTATCTGACAATTTCATGACTTATATTTTATCTGAAGAAACATTAGCATTATCCAACAAATTCAACTACAATAAGCTTCATAATATTATTTTAGACATATCCTTTTCTTTCTAGAACATTTCTCATGATATAGGTTCTATTGGTAAGCAATTGCTGTTGGGAAATTTTTCTATGGAAGTATTAATAGAAAAATTGCCAATAAGAATCAATCGGGTACAACTCTAACTTATATAGAATAAATATAATTACCACCTACAGATTTAATTCCTGCTGAGTAATGCTTGCAAGAATTTGACGATCTTCACTAGTCCTTTATGCTAAACTAACAAACCAGGTACACCCTCAGCTGGGAGGGAATGGAGTTTTGCAGTTCAGCCCTCAGCTGGGATGTCTGCAGGAATCATAATGCTGTGGAAGCGTTGGGTGGATATCACGATCAAGGTGTCATCACTCCATGTTGTTGCACTTGAGATCAGGCTCAGAGGCATGAAGAGTCTGGGATGCTGTGTGGTGTATGGCCCTAAGGAACACTCAAAGCGGTGTGAGGTTTGGGACTTAGTGAGGAGCGTGGCTTCTGGGGATGATCCTCTAATGGTGGCGGGTGATTTGAACATCGTAATGTCGCAGGAGGAGAAACGGGGCGGCAGAAAATTCAAATTTGGCAGAGAGCAGAGGGAGTTTGCGGATTTCATGCAAGAAATGCAGTTGGTGGACGTGGGTTTTTCTGGAAACATTTTCACATGGAGCAACGGGAAGCAGGGTCGTGCAAGAATTTTGGAGAGGCTTGACAGGGTGCTGCTCAACTCTGCGGGGTTGCAAGAGTTCCCGGAGTGCTCGGTCTCCCACCTCAGTCGCCTGGGTTCCAATCACTGCCCTTTGCTGGTCAAGTTGGGAAGCTGTCACCCACGGAGGAGCGCGGCAAGGCTACATTTTGAGAATGCTTGGTTGGATTTCCCACAGTCTATTGGGGTGGTACACCATGCATGGGGCCGCCGGGCTGGCGGAAACGATATGGAAAAGCTTTCAACAAAATTTCACCGCTCCCTTGTAGCTCTGCGGAGGTGGAGTAGAACAGAGGTGGGGAATCTTGTTGATAATAATGTTGTGTTGGAGAGACGGATCAACAGTTTGCAAACGAAGGAATCGGAGGAAGGACTGAATGAGGAAGAGAACTCGTGTCTTGCACAGTTGATCTCCACATTTCATCGTGGGTGTGCCCTTGAAGAGAAATGGTGGTGGCAGCGTGCGAAGCTTCACTGGGCGCAGCTGGGGGACCGCAATTCCAGATTCTTTCATGCGGCTGCGTCTGATCGATGGCGTAAGAATCGCATTACTCTGCTCAAGGATGTGGATGGTAGAGTAGTGGATTCACCTGAGAGTATTAATGCCGTCATGTTGGCCTTTTTTGAGGATAAGTGGCATTGTGAGGATCGTCAGCTTCCGCCGTTGAACGTAGCACTGCATGCCGCTGTGAGCGGCGACATGGCGGAACAGCTGTGCTGCAAGGTTACGGAATTGGAGGTCATCAACGCCATCCGAGGTATTAGTAAAAACAGAGCTCCGGGTAATGACGGGATTTCGGCTGAGTTCATACATGGCTTCTGGGAAATCACTCGCAAAGACATCACCAATGCGGTACTGGCCTTCTTCGAAACGAAGCGGATGCCGAAGGAATGGAAGGAGACGTTGGTGGTCCTTATCCCTAAGCGACAAGGTGCATGCACGCCGGAGCACTTCCGCCCCATTAGCCTTTGTAACACAATTTACAAGGTGGTGGCGCGCATCCTTGTGAACAGACTCAAACCATGGTTGCATATCCTTATCTCGCGCGAGCAGGGAGCTTTCGTCCCAGGCAGAAGCATCTCTGATAACATTTTTCTTGCGCAGGAGATGGCCTCTCGCATGCACTCCTGCACCTCTAAATCTGGGCTCATGGCGATCAAACTGGATATGGCGCAAGCTTACGACTGTGTGAGATGGGATTACCTCTTCGGGATCATGAAATGCATGGGGTTCCCTCCGCTATGGTGTGAGTGGATCGCAGCCTGTATATTATCACCAAGCTTCGGGGTGCTTGTCAATGGCGTTCGGCTTCCATGGGTTGAGGCGCAGAGGGGACTCAGACAGGGTTGCCCGCTCTCGCCATATTTGTACGTTGTTGCGACGGAATATTTCTCAGCGTTGGTGCATGATTATGAGACAAAACAGTTGCTTGGATTTAGGCCGGGGCAGCATGCGCCGCGGCTTTCGCATCTGCTTTATGCAGATGATATCCTCTTATATGCGGAGGCTACGTGCAGGGCAGCGAGCGCGGTGTGTAATGTTATGGAGGAATTCAGCGAGGCTGCGGGTCTCCAAGTCAACCTTTCTAAGTCCAAGGTCTTCTTTAGCAGGAAGAGCAGCAGGAAACAGACCAAGCCATTGGAGGAGAAGCTTAGCATCGCATGTGGTTCCTCCCTTATATACTTGGGGGTGCCGATTGCGGCACGACGGCTCAAGAGGAAGGATTTTGATTTCCTAATTCAGAAACTTGAGGCCTGCATTGCTTGTTGGCGGATACGGCCTTTGTCTCTCGCTGGTAGAGCTACGTTGGCCACCTCTGTCCTTAACGCTATTCCGAGCTATATTCTCAGCCACTGCGCCGTGCCCATGGGGGTCGTTGATGAGATTGAAAAGAGAGTGAGGAGTTTCCTGTGGTGTGGGGTGAGCAACATGCAGTCGATGCACTATGCGTCCTGGCATCAAGTTACACTGCCGAAGGACGCTGGTGGCCTTGGCCTTCGGGATTTCCGAATTTGGCAGCGCGTCCTGCTTATGAAGCAATGTAGACGCCTGTTGAGCCGCGAGGACAGCCCTTGGGTGGACGTCATGAGGCGGAAGTATAACGTGATGCACACCGTTTTGAGGATTCCTTGGAATGCTTCGCATGCATGCAAGTTGGTTCTGGACGCAATGCCGACTGCTGTAGCAAGGTTTGTATGGAGAATCGGCGATGGGAAGAAGGCCAGGTTTGAGGAAGACAATTGGCTCGGCTTCCTCCCGCTCTGTAGCTGGCCTACGTTTATTAACATGGCGACGACCTGGCCGGCTAGTGTGGCTGAGTGTATCTCCGCGACGGGGGACTGGGATGTGACCAGGATTCGTGAGTGGGCGGGAGCACCTCTGCTTGATAGGGTGCTGCATTTGCCCAGGGCCCGATCATCTGAGCAGGATATTCTCGTTCAAGTGCATACGGAGAAGCAGGCAGTTGATAATGGAAGGTTATATCGGGACTTAAAAAGATGTGCTGACGATGGCCTTAGTTGGAAGAAGAGTCGGAGTTCTGAACAGTTGAGGGG
Organism: Vanilla planifolia; assembly: GCA_023846275.1. Classification (NCBI taxonomy): domain Eukaryota; kingdom Viridiplantae; phylum Streptophyta; class Magnoliopsida; order Asparagales; family Orchidaceae; genus Vanilla; species Vanilla planifolia. The sequence goes on along the minus strand of CM043866.1, from coordinate 17,014,853 downwards.
CATATGGAAGCTGAAAACGTTGCCAAGGGTGCGTATGTTCTTGTGGCGTGTTGTCGAGGATCATCTTCCCACGGAGGCTTGGCTTGCTAGGAGGGGAATGGCGGTAAACAACCGGTGTACCTGGGGCTGCGCGGCTGCGGAGACGACACAGCATGTATTTTGGGATTGCCCGCAAGCTCAAATTTTCTGGACGGACCTGCATGCACGCGACGCGATTTCCGCGGTGCTGAAGTATCGGACTACACATGCCGGGTTGACTTTCGTTGACCGGCTTATGGAGCTCGTCGCCTCTCCGGCGGCAAGGCGATGGGATGTTGCCGATCACGCCGCTTTATTGGCAACTTTCATGTATTATATTTGGGAAAGACGGAACTCACGACGGCATAATGGCCATGTCGAAATTCCCAGTTTTTTGATGCAAAACGCGAGGCTGGAGACCGTCGCAGCTGCAAAGCATAGCAGACTTTACCCATCCATGTCCAGCAGGAACCCTTGCAGTTCTTCGGAAGTGTCGGTAACCCATAGTTGGGTCCCCCCCCCCACTGGATGGATTAAAGTAAACTGTGACGCTGCATGTGGCGAGGTCTCTGCTGGTCTTGGGATTGTGGTGCGGGACTCATTGGGCATACCTTTATTGGCGCTGGGTAAGGGGGTTGTCTCGCAGGCCTGTGAGGCCATGGAGGTTCAGGCTATGATGGAGGCTCTCAAGTTGTTGGAAGGTTCCTTGGCCCAATACCGTGCTGTGGAGATACAGACGGATTCGATGTTGGCGTTGCTTGAGGTTAGGAAGACTGTTGCTAACCCAACTGAGGTTGAACCTTTTGCTGTGGCCATCGCACACGCTAGAAGTTTGGATGCCCTCCGTATCACTCACATCTATAGGGAGGGGAATGCGCCTGTTGACTGGGTGGCACGTGATGCTCGTTGCCATGACTTTGTTTGGAAGAGGGGTATGCCTTTGCCTAAGCCCCTCGCTAAATTACTGCTGAAAGATTTTCTTTTTGACCCCCCGTGAGGGTCTTTATCTGTAGTATTTTGTAAGGCTTATGCCTCTTTTGAATAAAAAAAAAAACAAACCAGGTACACCAACTGATGCAAGTGATACTCAACTGATATGAGATTAGCTTCCATTCTTTACGAATTGCACTCTAAAAGCTGTACAATAAAAAGATGATTTAAGTAATTCTCATTTTACCAAACTATTTTGCCATAAGAAATCTCTTCTAAAGAGAACCAAACTTTATTCTGCAAGTTTAACAGCTTGAAATCAATAAAACAAACAACACTTCAAGTTTAGATCTATTAGCAATACAAATATTCACAAAAAAGCACACTTAACTCAATTAAAAAACAAGAGTTTTAGAATTGAACTAAAGGTCGCATGTTTCCTTCCATGCAATAAGTTATCGACTAATCTTGGAACAACGCATCATACAAATGTTGGAACAAAGAACAGAAGAGGAGGCATAGTCTTCAGCAAAAAGACTCGAGAAATTGCATTCTATAGCAAAATTGAAGCAGTTTCAGAAACTGAAACAGGGGAGGAAGCACACAGAAAGTCCCAATACAAAGCTAAAGATCAACAAAGGGGATTTAATACACGAGTAGACGAGCAAGCTTTTCGTCAAAGAACAAACCTGTTCTCTGCAGCACAGGTCGTCCTAAACAAGTGACACCTTGGCCCCCACTTCCTCAAGCTTCTTCTTCACGCTCTCAGCCTCCTCCTTTGGCAAGGCCTCCTTGAACTTCTTGGGCAGACCCTCGATAAGGTCCTTGGCCTCCTTGAGAGCGAGAGTGGTAAGCGACCGGACGACCTTAATGGTGGCAATGCGGGCGCTGGTGGGAACATCCTCGATGATGACGTCAAACTGCGTCTTCTCCTCGACTACATCTTCCGAGGCGTCGGCGACCTCACCGGAACCCGGCGCTACGGCGACGCCAGCGGGGGCGAAGGAGGCAGCCGAGACGCCGAGGCGGTCCTGAAGGAGGTCGACAAGGTTCTTGGCCTCCGCAAGTGTGAGGTTCTCGATCTGGGTGCTCAATTGCTCGATCTTCGGAGAGGCAGCGGCGGCGGCGAAGATGGGGACTAACCGGGCGGCCCTGCCACGAGAACATCGGTGGAACGAGGGGAGCTTTAGTGTTTGAGGGGCGAAGGCTGGCAAAGACTGTGGAGGGGAGAGGGGAAAGAGGGTCGAAGATAGCGTTGGGAGGGTCGAAGATGCCATCTTGGGTTCTCTTCGACGCCCTCGCTTCACTGCCTGCTAAGAAGAGACTAGAGGAACGGATAGGATAAGGCGTCCATTCCATGCTTTGCTTCTGCTGAAAAAAAACTATATTTTGTATTTTCGATTATTATTAAGCATCTTCCCGGCCAAGTAATGCACACATCATCATTTCATACCTTGAGCCACTGGCAGCGCGAGCAGGGCTAATACTCGAGCTCGAGCATTGCATTTGATTATTCAGGTATCTGCACCACAACGAGGCTGAAACATGATGCCGTTTGTGGTCGAGTTCCAATCACAACAAGTGCCACAACTGAAGTCTTTCTATAAAAAAATATCCTTAATTACCTTTCACTCTTATAATAATTAAAAGAAAATTGGTCTAATAATATAATTATATTATATATATATATATATAATATTACTTGAAGATACAATGAGTATTTGATTTGAATTTTTCAAAAATATTAAGAAACATGATTTGTCACTAAAACTGACTTATTAATACCACCTTAAAAAATAAAATATTATTTAAATAGAATTAAAACTAACATAAAAATATTAATAAATTTTACATCCAATTCATATGTAAATAGTATTGATATTTAGATATCAAAAGACACTTAATAAAATATTAATATCTTTTTATTTTATCTCTTTCCCAAAAACTCAAAAGTGAAAATGTTGACCATATTAATTTATAAAATAAAAATAAAATTTATCAATAAATTTTAAATAACATTAATATGCTTATAGTATTAATATTTAAATATCAAATAACACTAAATAAAACAACAATATCATTTTACTTCATCTCTTTCTCAAAAATACAAAAGATAATTTTGGATTATATATATATAAACATATATAATTTATATTTAATATAACTTTTTAATTTCAGAGCCAAACAATATTGTTTTTCAATCTCTTAATCTAACTAATTTATAGTATTTCAAATATATAATTATATTTAATACAAACAATATTCTTTTTCAATCTCTTATTATAATCTAACTAATTTATAGTTTTTCAAAAGAGGTTTTTTTAAGTTTTATTTTTTGTATAACTATCAAAGTTTAAGCTTTATAATTTTAATTATTTTAGTGCATCACATAATATATGCATTTTGTAACAAAAAAAGGTTAATTACAAAAAAATATTTTGATTGTTGAAGACTAATCAAAACCTAAAATTCTATCACAAAATCTAATGTTATATATTTGATCATAATGTCTATTTTTAGATGACTTTAAAGGAGTTGTCACTTTGCTTATTAATAGAACATCAAGATGAACTATGCAATTTTTTCACATAACAATTTGTGATAGACACTTTTAAGTTAATATGCAAAACTTACAAAGTATCATTCAATTTATTAATAAATATAACATGGTGTTTTGAGTGTTGTTTGATTTTAATCCACTATTAACTATAGTTTTTATTAAAAATTATATTAATGAGATATCATTAATAGGGCATTCCATCATTAAGTTAAATAGATATTAGCAATTATTGGTATTTTTATCACTAATTATAAATTGACTAGTCTATTTAACAGTCAATTGAATACTGACCACAAATCCATCACATATGTGATAATATTATGGTGAATAAACCCTATATTACATTTATTCTCATTATACAATTAATATTTTACATCCATATAATGAGGAACCCATGTTGCTCTTCTTATAATGTTTCATAAGACTAATCAAATTGATGATAAACATCCTAAATTCACATAATAATACATAATAAATAATTATGAAATAAAGAACATCAATGAATAAGTTCTGAATGATAAAAATTTCAAAAACTTATAGGTAATAATTGTTTCATAGAAAATTATTCATTATTGTTCTCATCATCTTCATCTTATAATAAACCCTAAGATAATGGCGATCATCTTGTGCAGTAATTGAGACTAGATGCTTTCCATTATCACTTCCATCTATTCTTGAACTTGATGCGAAAGCTTCTCTTAAAATTCTTGCTAAATATTTATTATTATAAATAGAGCCATAAGGCAACTCACACCACCTCAACTACTTGTTACACAAGCTCATTTTTAGGTCAAGCGTACGTTGATGTCATATTTTTTTACTAAAGAGAAACCACGATGTATGGATGTCACAGCTACCTATATTATCCACTAACTTTCACATTAATCATAATATTTATAAAAATAAAAACATTAAATCATTCCTTAGGTAGGAAAAGATGATATCACTTTTAGTTCCTTTTTCATCCATATGATACTCGATAACATCTACACTATCACTAATTATAAATATAACTTATATAAAATATCATCAACCCTTTTAATCATCTCAAAATTATACAAATATACATTACCCATCATCTCATGATGAGTATCACATTAATTCTCATTGTTATCCTAATCTTTCCTTCTTTCTATGGTGGCAGCTTGTCATGGAATATAAGTAAAGAAAGAATAAATAAATGTTCAATAAATAAATTTGAATAATAAACAACATTTATAAGAGAATAATATAAATAAATAATTATTAAATAAACTAAGTAAAGTAGCATTATAACATTAATAATAAATTATATTCCTCATATTTATCAGTAACTCACTAATACACTATCAAGATAAAGCATAACTTAATGTTAAATAGTTTCATATATAATTATCATTATATGCAACCACATATGTTCATGTATATATATATATATATATATATATGCACATTTTTTTATCTTTATCTTTATTATTACTTTATTGCTCACTCTACCTTTTTTTTTTTCAACCATTCCATATTTTCATCATTTTCTTTATTATGGCCATGTTTTGCCATAATTTTATTACTATCTAATAGTTTTTAATTTTTTATTTTTTTATTTTCTAATTATCATCGCATCAACATAAAGACTTGTACCTATAGGTATATCATATCATGTGACGCTCTCATATCAAGGCCTACAGAATGTGCTAAGTTTTGAATTCGTCTCATGGCCTAGTATATTATTAATACCTTTGAGTAAGAGGTCTCTAATGCTAACTCATTATATAGTATACCATTGTCATTATAGAATAAGATATCTCTAATACTAACTCATGATTTGATATATTACCAATATCATTGAGTAAGATGTTAGCTCAATACTTAATATACTATTTGCACCTCATCATACCTTACAACTTGTGCTACATATCTCAATTATTTTACTTTCATTAATTATGCGATAATGCTTTTGGGTAAACCATATTTTATTTTCTTATTTTTCCTTTATCTCATAACATATACAAAATAATTTCAAAACACTTATTAACTTATTTTAATATTTACTAAATTTTCTTTATATTATTTCCTATGTTTTATTTCTCTATTTTCATCTTACATAAAAAGAAATTTAGATAAATATATAAATATACTTAATTATATATGCATAAAATTATTTTAGATATTATATTATGTTTTATATCATACAATCATGATGTCTTGTCAATACATATGTTAATTTTTTTATTTAAATAAATATAACTACTTATATCATCAATTTTATATTTATCTACCTATAATCTAAGGAATGAGTTTTATTTTATTCTTTCTTTTTCATTTCATACCCATACCATTAATTAATAACAAGTTATTTCACATCCTTCATATATTATTATTACATTTTATAGTATTTTCTTATGGATCTCTACTACAATATTAGTGTATCATACATTCCTATGAACTTACTATACAATTGACATTCAAAACCCTTCTCCAAACAAACCAATCTTTCTTTCGAATCTCCTTCATATCTTTCTTCCTTAGGTAATTGTATTGTCAAATGTTGATATTGTATAGATGAATATGTCCAATAGTCATTCCTAAACCATCATGCTAATGTTTGCACTTTACAATTCCATTCAACTATTTTTTTAAACTAATCATCCTATATGTAGAATAACTAAAATATCATATGATTTGTTGAGGAAAGCCAATTCTTGCTCCTCTTGAGCTTGTTACTATACACTAACTTTTTTCATATAATATGATTTTCTTAAGAACATTTATTTCCAACATTGTTGAAGTTATTTTATCATAAAAGGATATCATCGTATGGTATGTTAACTCCTAAAAGCACCAAGTTGGATGTAGAAATTGCACATGCCTTGCTTCCATTCTAGAGCTTAAGGAAGAAAGGATGATGCATCCTTATAGTTATAAAGCAACATTTAACAATTTTGTTTTTGCAACATCTTGTTCCATACTCATACAAAATACAACAAAAAGGAAGGAACAATCTAAGTAACTAATTTTTACAAAATACCCTTGCTTTATCCACGTCCTTCAACTTCTTTTGCAAGGGTTATTTACTTTCTTAGCTTCCTCCAACTCTCAAACTAGAACTTTCTAAGTATTAAACTTAGTGTCATTGTCTTCTAAATAATTTATATAATAAATTTATGTGTTCACCTCACTTCTTTGATGTATCATACTTCACTTAGCAATGTAAATTTTTTTTTGAAAATTTAAAAAAATCACAAAAATATCTAAAAAATTTAAAATTCACACAAATGTAAATGTATGATTTTATTTTCATAATTTAAGATGTTAAAAAGTCTACTTACAAGAATTTTATCATCAAAATTCAAAACATAAAGAGATATTTTTTCACTGTTTTTTTCTTCTAACTCTTATGTGACTTTCTGCTTTATGTGATATGTCTATATTATCTTCACTAACTTCTTTTACCAAAATCTTTACCTATTAATCTTTATAAGTCAAATCTAGTTATAGCTCTAACATATTTGAATCTAAATTTAGCACATGCAATAGATTCTTAACATACATCCTTAATGAAGAGATGTTGAATATGATGTGAATCCCTTACAAGCTTAAGTGTCACTTTATATATTACTTTAAATATCTTTTCAATAATTTGGAAATTATTAATATAACTTTGTTTCATTTTTTTTCTAATTTAAATCTAATAACTCTTTTCATGTGACTCACATTGACAAATACTTTGTTTCGTCCTTTAAATTTAATATTTCTATATTTCCAGTCATAATACTTTTTCTAATGATATTAAATATTTAATATAGTTTATTATTATTATTATTATTTATGTTTATAAAATAATATTTAACCCAATAAGTACTTTTATATTTTCATTACACCAACATATATATGATTGACACTTTCTTTTATATAGTGCTTTGAATACCATCATATCAATACTTGATTAATAACTATTATTATAAATAATTTTAATTATTAAAATATGTTAATCTTATCTTTCTTTAAAGTTTAAAATAATTTTTACATTTCTTTCAATATCTTGATCATTCTTTTGGTTTGTTCATCTATCTATAGCAAGAACATTATATTAAATCTTAATTAACAATCATATGCTTTTTTATAATTTCTTTTAAAATTGTGTTATAAATTTAAAATCTTTGTAAAAACTATTCTACTACAAAATGAGCAACCTTGAATTTTTTTTTTTGCAAAATAATGTAAAATTATTAGTGAAATCATCCAATTGAATAAAAAATAAAGCTTAAGTAGGAAACATTGAATTTATAATTTAAGAATATTATTTAAATCATTATTAAGTAGTAATAAAATTATCATAATTTTTAATAAGATGTTTAATTATTTATTTCTAAAAACATTAATGTAAGAAATTTTTTAATGATAATAAGTAAATAAATTTTAAATAATTGTAATATAAGTATGATATTATTTTACAATTATTCAATATTTAATATTATTAGATATTATCATTTTCTTTTTACATCATATTTTATATTATTATTATATATTGTGTAATAGAAATAAAAGTAAAGATGCGAAACAATTAATTGATTTAGTGATAGTAATGATGTTGAATATAAGAAATGAATATGATAGAGAATAAAAAAATAGATGAGAAGTGATAACTAAAAAGAATAAATAAAAGATAAATACTTATGACATGAAACTATGTCTCTGACATGATTCATGTTATAAATACTTTATTATGATGATTTTACCAAGATAGTATTAAAATATCATGAATATATTGTGGTTAAAATAAGAAAAAATGAGAATAATAATATTTGTTCAATGACATTAACTTTAGTTGTCATACTTTATTACCATTATGAGTGGACATAAGATGATATATTATGATATGATATCACTAACATCAAATGACATAATATATGATGAGCTTCTTATTATGAGATCTAACAACTAAAGATGATATCTATTATAATATAGATATAATATGTAATAACCTTAGTTTCATTTATTTTATTTATTGTATTTTTTTGTAGAAAGAGCTCTTTGAGACGAGTCTAATGATGTTTAATTTGTAATTTTTGGAGCTCTAATGAATAAAGTATGAATTTTTAAAGATTTGGGATAAATTTGTAACTTGTAGGATAGATTTGTAATTTTTAAATGTCGGCTTAGTTCAAATTCGATTTGGCAGAGGATATATTTGCAAATACCAAATTTAGAAGGGGTTCTCTGCAAAATGCGGTTCACGAACCATCGCTTAAGTCGATTCCGACCGCGGCTATAAAAGCCGACCCATGTGCATTTGAAACGCACTTTTGCGAACACGGCAGCAAGACACGACGGTGAGGCACGGCAGAGAGGAATTTTCGTGATTTCCGGCACGCGATGGCGACGGTCGACAAAGGTGAGAATTTTTGTTTGCTTTGTTGTCGGGTTGTATAAGTTTTTCCGGTGAGTGGCAATCAATTGGCCGGCGAGAGATGCAAGAGATTTCGAGTTTGCCGGCGAAATATTTTGGTTTCGTCGGACATACATGAGAGAGAGAGAACTGGTTCAGCGTGTTGAATCGGTTTGAGTTGCTAAATCGGTGCGAGCGGTCTAGCGTTGGGCCTAGACCGGGTCGCGCTGGGCGCAGGCGGTCCAGCGCTGACGTAAGACCTTAAGCAAGAAAAACAATGAGCATTTTTTGGATTTTTGGAAAGCCCTTTTGGGACAGCTTTAAGAAAGCGGGATTTTTGGCAGTTTGGGCAAGCTTTTAGAAAGCAGAACTTGAACCATTTGAGAACAACTTTTAAAAATGTAATTTTGCCTAATAAGCATATTTAAATTAATTATTTTTGTATTTTACGGGCTTATAGGACATCGGGGTTTGTAGGACATCAAGAACAAATTAGAAGTGGGCAAGAAAAATTTGGTACAGTAAATCCATGTAGATAAATTCCTAACCCTGTGATGTAGCACAATATTATATATTTTTACATGTTTTTTCTTACTGTTATAGAATTGTGATTGTTGCATATGTTTATGGCATAAAAAAAAAGAAATACTGTGGTATGGATTACTTATGCATTTGCATGAAAACTAAAAAGGAAGAAACGATATGGAAAGAAAGATCTTTTGATATAGCATAATTGTTTGAAATTATGATTGGAAATTATAGTAAAAATGGATTCCTAGAGAATATTATCCTCACCACTAGGCCCAGCGTGTTGGATCGCAGGGTATCGATCATTGTATCAGATATCTGCCTAGTGTTATGTGCTATGACTCCACGATGATTACACCAGGCCCAGCATGTTGGATCGCAGGGTATGGTACCATACCTGTCTGGTGGTGCTAGGCCCAGCGTGTTGTATCGCAGGGTATCGATCTTCGGGTCAGATATCTGCCTAATGTTATATGCTTGGTTGGATGCCGGTTGGAGGTCATTTGCTTGATTGGATCCAGAGGATAATGCGTCAAAGGGAATTGAGCCCAGTTATAACACATCTATAAGGAACTGACATTTCTTTTGATTTTTCTTTGGTTTTTCATCTGATATTATATATGACATTGGTATGATTTGAGCATTATGCGTATGATTCATCTATACTATTCATTATATGTATTTTCATTAGGTTAACTATGTGGATTTATCTACTGAGATTTGTAAATCTTATTAGTGCTTACATCACAGGTCATGAAACCACTGCACCGAAAGATGGGAATGATGCTGCTATAGAAGAGCCATTTTCAAGAGATGTGTGAGAGAGGGAAAGTTTTGGTGTGATTAAATGTTTAAAAACATGCATTTATATATATACTTTGGATTTTGGAGTTGGTGTTTGTCTTACCGTCGGGTCCCCACCTTGGAATTTGTTTATTGTCTTCACTTTGATGATAATTTTGTTATTTAGTAGTACCTGATGTAGGTGGGGGGCTTGACATAATATATGTTGAGTTGTTTGTTGTGTGATTTAACAGTTTAAATATGATATTTAATATGATATAAATATGATATATGATGAGCTACTTATTATGTGATCTAACAATTGGATATGAGATCCATTATGATGTGAATATGATATATAATGACCCACTTACTATGTAATCTAGTAGCCTAGAGATGAGATACGTTATGATGTAGATGTAAAATATAATAAACTACTTATTATGTAATCTAATTGTTAAAGATGAGATATATTATGATGTATATATGATATATGATAAATTACTTATTATGTGATTTAATAGCTTTAGAGATGATATCCTTTATGAGGTGAATATGATGTGATATTCCTGTAGGTTGGGTCTATATACTATGATATGATATCATATTATATGATATGAGATTTTCTTATTATGTGCTTGATGTAGACATGATATAGATAAGATTAGATCCTATGATACTAGAATAATGATCATTTGATAAATACTTAAGCCTTAATGATATATATGACTACTATGAAATAGATGAAAAAAATATTGGGATAAAAAGTTGAGAAAATATTAAAGTCAAAATAGTTTAGAAACATATAGAGAGAGATTATATTTTAGATATATAAAATAAATTATAATATAGAGAGATATGTATACATGAATATATTATAAACTATAATTGTGTATCTTTTTATATTTTAATTATTTCATATATTTCTATAGTTTGATTAGATGTTCTTATATACTTATACATCTTTTTATATCTCAATATCATGTTTCAACTAATTCATTTTATACACATTTTTAGATGATGATCACAAGCACTTAGTTAATATTATTTATTAATCTTTATTATAGTTTATCTTATTATCATATTTTATCTCATCTTATTATTATATACAAATTTATCTCTTAAGCTTTTTAGCTCATTATGTACTTATATTATATGTCAAAATCTTAAAATATCAAAAGATGAAAAACTTTAGTTACATTTAAGTTTGATAGCCTATTTTTTATAAGATTATGATATTTTTGCTTATACATTTTAAAAGACATGTGATGTGGATAATTTTATTTGAGAAGATATATCGATGTATATATTTCTTTTTATATAGTTGATAAACATAGCTAGATATGTAGATTCTAACTAACACTTTATGAATCGATAATAAAACTATGGATTTTGTAATATTGAAAAATATTAATAATTATGATATCTTTTAGAGATAAAATATTTGGTTATATGGATGCATTGTGAATTTGATTATGTTAAGATTGTATTTATAGATGTGTTATTATTGTAAATATTATTTATCTATTATTATTGTTATTATTAATTATTCACTTATGTAAAGAAAACACAAAGAGTCTTAGGAGAAACTTTATCTATTTGTTTTCTAAAGTATAATAGCTTTTTTATTTAAGACTTGAAAAATTAGATTATTTGAATAAAATTTGGAGTAAGTTTTACCATCATTCCTTGCCTTATTGTGTTATTAGTGTTCTTTAATTATGTTTAAATTTTATTTTTTTTAATACTAAAGTTATTAGAACTAATATTAGAATGAAATGTTAAGAAGGGTAAGACTCTTTTGGTTTATTTCTAAAATATGTTATTCCAAAACTATAATTATCACTTTGGACAACCAATTATAAGGTTTTTTTGACTCATTTAAAACATATTACTATGGAATGATAGTCATCAATTTAAAAAACTACATTTAAGAAATCTATGAAGAACCTTCTTAATCCTTTGCCAACTTATTCTTATCATTTTTTCTTTATACATTCATTTTTTTAATTTCTTTTTCACTTGTCCTTTATACAATTAACATAATATGGCTTTTCATATTTCTATTCCTTTTCTTTTGATGACATTGTTATAGTAGCATAATTATAAAGGAAATATGTATAAGTTTCAACACATAAACATTGCTTAATCATGTAAAACATAAACATATTATCAAGTTTTGTATTATGCAAAATGGCAAAACAAACTTAATTTCAATAAATGTTAGCCAAAATAGATGTGGTCGATCATTGTTACCAATATTGAAAACTTGGACAACAATGTTGAGTCCATCTTGCAAATTGGCCAACTATCTTGGTTTTAATTAATCAAAAGGTTTCAAATCTTGCCTATCGATTTTGAGATTAGCAAGCCAACACGTTTTGAGTTGGTCATTTGGTTTATCCAAGTTGCTCTGAAATCAGAATTTGATCTACTTTATTCGATTGATTAGTTATACCTTGTAATTTTGAGTTGCTGATGACTACTTTAAGGAAGTTTTTTTTTTTTGTTTTAACACAGTATGAAAAATGGCTATAAGATCATCTTAAATTCAGTACAATTTGTTTAGCTTGTTGTGTTTTCCTGGACATCTTCAGTTGTAGAATGTTGAATATTGCCTGGGTTACAAGTTCTTATAAACATATTAAATAATACTGCTTTGTATGACTAAACAATTAAACATGTTTATGTATAGAATATCTTTAATGAAAATAAGTTAATCGTAGCAAACAATATTTAATCCATGCAAATATGCAATTTTATATTCTTGGGTTTTCTATTTTAAGTTTGAAAAAAAACTAATCAAAATACAAACTACAACAAGGTGAATTTGGCCAAATGGAAATAAGAACAAAGGAGTGAAGATGCATTTTTTGACAAAGTCGATGTTACTTGTTTGTCCCACCCACCATCTATTCGTTACCCGTGTTCATCTCTAACTTATCTGTTTTTTACCACAATTTTTATAATGAAATTATAGTTCTCAAAAGTACCTTTTGAAAGGTTTTGACGAGGTCATTAACTTGATAGAAACTTTGATAGAATGTCAAAATATTCTATTAGATTTTTTTACCACAACTAATGATATTATTTGTGATCAATTATAATTAAGTTTGTTATTAAAACCTATATATAGATATCCCTTCGAGGGGGGGACATCAATTATAGTCATTTGTTTTTTCTTATGTGTTGTTTCTAACAAATAAAAAATATAACTCATTTTGATCATTTTTTCATTTTTATATGTATTTTTTCCCTCTTTAGTTATCTATGTATACTTTCTTTCTTATGTGTATTTCCTTGTCTCACTTTTGAAAACGCCCTCCAACAAAAGGTTTAAGATCATTGTAACTTCAAATTCACAATTATTGTTAGTACTTTATAAATTTACAAATATTGGATTTCGCTATTATAATTTTTTACTAGGTCCATTCTAGCTTTTTCGACCTAATGAAGATGCGTAGCTTATGTAAAGTAAGCTGTTGCAAGAAATATGTTGGCACTATTAGGCCACATTGGCAACATAGATGATATTTTTCAAAAAACTCTCTTTATTACGTGTCACTTAGCTTTTCTACATTGACAATATGAACAAAGGTTCGTCCGTTGACTCTATCAGTGTGAACCATTACTTACCAAAAACAATATTTCTTGTGACCATTCCTCTAATCAAATTCTCAGAAAATTATCAAAAGATTCCAAACATTTTGGCCATAATAATCATTGTAATCATTTATAATTGATTATAACAAATTTGTTCATCGAAACTTAACTATAACTTCATTAATTTTCTTTATTTTGTGTATTTTTCTCTCTTTTTATTTCTTTGTGTATACTTTCTTTATCATCTTATACATTCTCGTCTCACTTCCCAAATTGCTCTTAACAAAAGACTTGCTAGTAAACTTATCACATATTGAAACCTTCATAGCTTCCCTTAATTACCTCACAATTACTGTTAGTTTTTCATATATTTATATATATTGTAGTTGTGCTAAGTTATTCTTACATTCTTGTAACATGCCAATAAATATGATTGTTATGCCCTCACCTCTTCCAAGCTATAGGAACAGACATGTTAGCTCTACAAGACCTTCTTGTAGCATAAATGGCAATAGAAAGACTTTCTCTAAGATGTGCTAACTGCCTTTTCACATTGGTTGTGTGTGTGCGCAAATGCTCTTTTGATGAATTGATCAAGGTGAATCATTTCCCAAGCATCTCATCAACCTATAAAATAAAAGAGACACTATCCAATAAAGAGCTCATTTGGGCATGCAATTGTAAAGTTCAACATGAACTCATAAAAAAGAAGCATTTTTGCAAATCCTATATAGTAAAGAGCTCATTTGGATAGTGAAACTATAAATATCCATATGAACTTGTAGAGGTAAAGTTTTTTCACATTTTAGGTATGCATGCCTTAATGAAAATGATCTTTTTACAACAATGTTAGTTGATTCTCTATATGAGAGATAAAATCTTAAGTTTTGAAAATAATTGATTTCTCTCTTACACTTATCAATAAGAGTTAAGAAAAAACTCATATAAATTTCTCAAAACCCATCTACAATGTATGGCTAAAGCTATAAAATAGAACAAAAGAATAAAATCTATGATTTTTTTACCTTTCAAATATCGTTTATGTATCATAAAATTATAATTTTTACTTAAAAGTTGACAATACTTTACATTCAATTTGAGTGAAAAGAAAGAATAATAAAATAATAAAAAATATAAGTATAGAAGAAATAAAATTTGAGTGAAATATAATTCATCTACTTCATTTGAATATTTTAAAAAATGTAAGAAAATTAATTTTATTTCAGCACAAACTTATTTAACAATTTTACATTTTATATTCTCGTATTGTTTTGATATGAAAAAAATTTCATTCAAATATTTCTTAATATATGATATTTAGAGTCAAGTGATTTTATTTTATTTTCAAGTGTTATAATTTGTTTGATTTGATAATTGTTTTTACACTAGATTAATTAATTAGTGATTATATTATATTAGGAGTTATGGGAAATCTGTGAGTAACGTTTGTATTATATTAAGAGTTATTAATAATTGTGAATAGTGATTGTATCATTTTATGAACTATTAGCATTTAAATAGTACTAATTAAATTATATTAAAAGTTAGTGAGTAATGGGTCTACATTTTATATAAAGAGTAGTTAATTGTAAACCTTTAGGAAATATTGAGTGAGAAAAATAATATTTTCTCCAACAATAATACAAAGGCCTAAAAGGCAAGAAAATGTTGTATAATAATAGTTATTTCTATTTCACTTTGTTGTAATTTTTGCAATAATATTAAGCAATAGCCATTGACAATTTTGTTCAACTAGCTATTCCCCCATTTGATGATCACTATGATTGTTAGAACATGTTAATGGAGAGCTTTAAAAGTTCTAATGAGCATTGGCAATTTATTTTTAATGGAATTACATAACTAGCGATTGACACGATAATGAAAGATGCACAAATGACAAAACTATAGAGACATTGTTTAGAGGAAAATATTATTTGCAATGACATATTTAAGCATATTTTTGACCAACTATATAAATCATATCATCTCCACACATACTCTCTACACAAAATACTAAGTACTAGCCACCATTAAGAATGAGATCTTTCATATTATCCCATAACATGATCTATAGCATATGCTTATTAAACCTAATATCATGTACTAATAACTAATTATGTATAATGATAATCATAAGATAATATTTTATAAAAATTATAATATTTTTTCTTCTTTTAGTTTATTTCATGGTTTGACACCATGTCATCCCATCGCATCATACATAGCACTATTATAATTAATTTATATATAAGACTCATATAGTTTAGATATATAATTTTTTTTCTTTTCTCATTCTTAATATCTATCTTTTTATTTCTCATTTTTATATTTTCTTTTTTTAAAATTCTAATATTGCTATCACATAACACATAATAGATGCAATGCATTCATATTATACCTATAACTTATCTAATAATATATAAACCACATTTCATAAATAATATCAAAATATGTTTGCAAAATATAAAATACCATGATAAGATAATGACATGAATATATTTCTTATGAAATAATGTATTATCTTATATATATTACAATTAATTTAAATACACCTTTCTAATTCTAAGATATTCTTTTTTTTTTCTTTTTGCAACTTTTTTTTTGTTTCCTACATAAAAATATTATACACAACCATCAAAGTCACATCATTTTGATATGAAACATATGGATGCTAACTTTTATTTTGATCAAAATACCATACCTCAAATTTCAATGATTTCCTTATTATTTATCACTTTTACATATTTCAAAAACTCCCCAAAACTCCAAAGTCTTATAACTAGTAAGACCACCCAATAGATCATCTAATCCAAGCCATGTACCATTTGTTAACTCGGCATTTTATACTTGTGATCCTGACATTCATCGGTCGAGTATGACTTGTTATACGTCCTTCTCTGGATGGAGGCAAAACCACAAAAATTCTTCTATTTTGTAATCAATTCAATTCCCAAAACTCAATTAAAGCTAGAATTATAATCTTATAATACTTTGCTATTAAAAATATCACTTTAGTTTATCACCATTTCATTGATTTTAACTTAAATTAATTTCATATCCCCTTTTTCTATCATGCATCATCTTAGCTTGCTCTGAAGGATTCTAAAGCAATTTGAACTTCAGAAATTTTGCATAAAGGCTGACTTTGCAATTTTGCTTAAAAGCTGGCCTTACTACTCCTTATCCTTACAGTAGCTTAAGTCATTTTTCCTATTCCTTTTCTTAGGTTTAAACAATTCTCCTTCTTGCAGCAACGCGAACTCTTCTCCTTTTTTTTGTTGCTGTTTTTGTTCTTCTCCAACTGCTGGTCTTAACTTCTTGCTAAATCCTAAACTCTTCCTTTCAACCCCATCTAAGCTCAAGCTTCTCCCATAGTAACATTCACACAACAATCTTCAAGCCTTTCCTGTACCTCTTGGCTTCGTCCTTCCAACTGAACTGTCACTTGGGGTATCCTCTTCTGCTTTTATTTACTAGCTAACTAACTTAGTTCCTTCTCAACTTATCTCCAAACTTGCTTAAGGAGGTAAGAAACTTCAATTACCGAGCTATTGTTGCTAGTTCAAAGGAATTCCAAAGCTGTTAAATTTAAACAACTCTTTTATATCTGTTGATTTTGAAAATGTAAAATAAATTAATTACAGTTTTAAAAAATAAAATTATGTTTCTTTGGATTTTTTATAATGAGTTTTATCCAATTACATGCTCAATTTCAAATTTTAACTATTTTGTATATTGATGCATTTTTTTGTGACAATTAAGTATTATCATTTTATTCTCATTCTCAAAATATTAAATTTATCTCTTCAAAAGTAAATTGACAAGATCAAGAACATAATTTCTCAAAAGATAATACATTTTATAAAAATCAAAATTTTGTGATGTTATATCTATTGAAGTTGATTTGAAGCATATTCGAGATCCTAAAATAAGGAAATTTAATATCACTCTTCATAAATAAATTGTATCGAGTTTGATTTATTTGATAAATATAGGACCTTACATAATAAATGTTGTAAGTTTTATTAGCAAGTATACAGAATGTCTAAGATTTTGATGTTTGTAAGGCACAAGTAACTATGAGCTATTCTACAAAAGGTGAAAGGTCAAATTAATTTAATTTACAAAAAGTGATTATTTTGAAGGTCAAGATAATAGAAAAGCACACCAAACATGCTTTCGAGCTATGTTCTAGAGTTGTGCCATGATCATCAAAAAAGAAACTCATTGTCACTTTATTAATCACTAAAGTTGAATATGTTGTTGTAACAAAATATGTTTGCCAAAGTGTTTGGTTGAGAAACATCTTTGAAAAGTTTCATTTTAAATAAGAAGGACCAATTCTAATTTATTATGGCAATAATTCAATAATTTAACCTCCAAAAAATCATATTCTACATGAAAGAAGCAAGTATATAGAGGTGAAGTATAACTTCTTGTAGAAACTGAGAATGAAATTGTTGATCTTGTTTACTATAGAAATGAAGATTATGTTGCTATAACATATTCAACAAATCCCTTAAATTGCTTATATTTCAAAAACTAAGCTGTTTGGGGTATGCTTTGAAAGATGTCTACTAAATTGAATATTTAAAAAATTTGTTAACTTAAGGAAGAGAATGTATATGGTTTTGATTTATTTTTTAGTGTTTTAATTCACTAAGTTGACCAAATCTTTGGACACTTGTTAATTGATAAGTAGCGAGTGCAATATATTAGGAGTTATGGCAAGTTATTAAGTAGTTGTTGCATCATATTATGAGTTATTAGTAGTTAATGAATAATGAATGTATTACATTAAGAGTTATTGATATAATTATTTTATATTAGGAGTTAAGGAATAATAGATATATACTGCATATAAAGAGTAGTTGATTATAACTCTTTCTGAAATGTTGTAAGTAAAATACTTGTTTTCCTCTAACATAAGAATTGTTTAATAAAATTTGTAAACAAATTAATTTCATAACTTGTTAATTTTTATTCATGATTTCATTCAATCTAAATGTGAAGAATGAAATCGTGATACAAAAATAATTTCATCTTCTTAATTTTAACTTGAATCAAATATAACCTACAGATCAACAAAACGCATTAAATTTCTTCTAACTCCTATCTATATATTTTCTTCATTCGCTTAGCAAAATAATCACTTCCATGGTTGCTTTTTTGGTACATTTTGGTTGGTCTAACTTAACTTCATCATCCTATTTAAGTTATTGAAATTTTAATTTTTGTTAATATATAAGGTTTGTTAATTTAGAAAGACCTTCCATGCAAATGAAAGAAGCAAAGTGAAAAAATAAAAATGTGTATGATGCTTCAATTTGTTTCATTGAAGTGAAAATAAGTCTAAAAAATTTGATCTTATTTTATAATATAATTTTTATTTGAGAAATTTATGTAAATAACATAGCAATATAGTTTGGAGGTAATATATCTTTTATTCACACTTTTTTAGAGCAAGATAGAGATTGTTTGAAAGAATTTTATGAGTTAATTTCTCCTTTCATAAATTTATTCAAACTTAACAACATAAAAAAGATAACAAGAGAAATTCAATTTCAACATTGCATTCAAATCAAATATAATCTTAAATTAGTTTTGATCATATTTCCTAAATTTGTTGAATTTTTATGTTCAAATTATTGGGTGAGTGACATGATGTCATTGATTATGATTTACTACCATGCCAAAGTAGAAGCACAGCTCACCTTCTTTTTATTTTCTATCCTCTTCTTGGCTCTTAAGAATGCCTCACCGAAGAGCTCTGAAGTGTCTCTTGAGGTCATATATTTCATGACTTTTTGATGATATTAAGGCTTTGCTTTGTAATTAAGGTTTGACTTTATTAAGGAGGCATGGGATACCAACCCCTTGTTGTCATTTTGTAGTTGATTCTAAATTTTGTTCAAACCTCCAAATCATTGATGTCTTCAAAGCTTTCGATGATTCAATTAACATCTATATTTTGTTGAATAAAATGTTTTAGTATTGTTTGGTATATCATTTTCAAACACAATTTTTGTAAAAATATTTCATCAAATATATTAGAATGTTTATCTAATCATATCTTAAAACATATTTTGTAATAAAAAAAATCAAATGAACAAAAGATAACTTTTATCTATTAAAAACAATATAAAAATTCTTTTTATTCTTTGTATCAAAATTTTAAAAACTATTTTAATAACTACACAATATGAAATATTTTATTTAAAATTTATAGATAATATATTAATCAAGCACACAAATTTTCAATAGTATTTTAAAATAATTTTTTAAAATAATTTTTTATTAATTAATCTAATATTTAATAATACCTATATCTAACATAATTTGTCACTCAATTTTTATAGAATTCTAGTGATAAAATCATTATCATTTGAAAATAAGGATTTATAAGGAGTTTATTTTAAAAAATTAAATAATGTGTATAAAATGTAGTAGTGTTATTTGAATATTCTATAGTAATATATAAAAAAAATTGAAAGTTAAAAATATAAATCTTTAAAATAAAATCAATTATTGTTAAGAATATATTAATAAAAATTTCACATGAGAAATCTATATGATAAGTATCTCACAACAACTCATGAATAAATATAAATAATCTCTATTATAAGATTGTCAATAAATACATGAGCTTATACAAAATCATGAGATTATTCTTATCCTGTAAATAGTCTAATAAGTATGATCCTTATCAATGGCTTTGTAATCCTCTTCTTTGTGTAGTAGACAGATAACTTATAATGTAAATATTAGTAAGATTCTATAGAATTTAATAGATAAACTAATAATATAACTAAATATAAAATATGATATATCATGATGATCTAATTTAAGAACAAAAGCATAATAATTGATGTCCATATTTTACTATATTGTGGTTTCAATTCTCTTTTGATCGTTTTTCTTTGGATCTAATTATAATTATATCCATATCAAAATCCAAATGATCTTTACCCATAGGCATCATAAATTAGCATACATTTATAAAGAAATAGCCTTTAAACCTATATCTAGCCACTCTACGCAAAGTATTAGTGGTATATCCAATAGTGTATAATATATAGCCTCCAAACTTATATTTAATCACTTGACACAAAGTATTATTTACATATAAAATGAGATCATATCATGATGCTAATGTTATTAATCCTATGAGGTGTGACCTCAATAAGGGGTTATTAATCCTATGAGGTGTATGATTGGATGGATAGATAATGTTAGGTCCATAAAGAGTAAGCTCAGTACAGACATATTTTAATTAATTGATCATATTTCTAAATTCCTTCAATTTAGCTTCCACATTTTCAATACTGATTAAAAAGGTCTTGAAGAGTATATGCATTTGGATGAGTTGTGAATTATTCATGTTGTAATTCTTATCAAAGCTTGTGCACATTTATTCTACATCACAACCTAAAATGCACATGTTATTTAAGAATTACTAATTGTATTTAATTTTATAGATTTTTGAAGTAATTTTTTAATACAATTTAAATTATATATTTTTATAATTTATTGTTACTTTTGAAATCTATAAAATATTCTTTAGAATTCTAAGATGTGACCCTTAATATTAATAAGTGTCTTCTCCTATCCTTGGCTAACAAATTATCATGATATCATTTCAGGTCTTTATAAATGAGGATGTTTACTATATTATAAGGGAAAATTTTTTAAATGAAGTAACAAATATTGGTGCCAAGCTTTCTTGAGAATATGTTTCATGAACGAACAGTCAATGATATGATTTTAAAGGTGCCTTGAGATGGCGAACAAGAGGCTCAAAAAAGGAGATCTTGACCTATTATCAAGCAATAACAAGAGCATAATTATTAAGAAAATATTTAATGCAACTAATATTTTACTTTGTTAATTTTATAGGAGAGATTACTTATAATATCTAATTTCTTAGGCTTGTGCTTATGAATGTGAGTAATCTATTTATAATCAAAGAACTCCACTTAAGTGTATCTTATTATTTTCACCACCAACTTGAGTTACATTATAAATGAGTAGCTAAATTTTTCTCCTTATCAGGTTGAGATTACTCATGTTAAAAAAATAATTTGTCTTTAACTTTTAAGAAAAGTCTCTTACTTAATGATCTTAAGATATTCTAATTCTAAACCTATAATATTTTGGATAGACTCATGTAGGGATTTATTATTTGAACATAAACATTTTCTATTATTTATGAGTCAAAGTTAGGTTTTGAAAATTTTATCTTATATCATATTACTATAAGCTATTCTTAATTAGTTTTGCTAAAAGTTTCCTTCTTTTTTTAGTGATTGGTCAACAAAGGTTTAGTGGGTATCATAGATCAATGGCATGCATGTCTATTATGATTGTTAGGATTCATGGGTTTAGTTGATGATGGCTTGAGACAATCACTTGTTGACACTAGTTCAAGCAAGTCAAGGGTCTACATTAGTTCACCAGTTAAATAGGAAGGTCGACACTGATTCAAGTAGGTCATAAGTCAAATCAGTAGATCAATGATAGAAATAGGTTGCAGTTTAAGGAGTTAACTTTGGTTATTGGGTCAAATTGGTAACTCAATTGGAGGCAAGGAATCTATGCACGAAACTAGGTTGCATAAACCCATATGCAAACATAAGAGATTTGTGCATAAGAGTGGGTCATGTGAACCTACAAGTGAATGTGGGTCAAGGTGCAAGTTGAGAGGGATGTCAAGGCAAGCCTATAAGAAATAGACCCAATGGGTTGCAAATGAGTGCTCATTGCTCAAACAATAGTCTAGAAAGTGAATTTTGAGCCCAAAATACATTTTGCGCTCAAAATTGAACTTACATATAATAAATAAATCCTTCAACCATTTGCCAATGATGAAGTGTGCATAATTAGACCATGTATTTCAAAAATCTCAAACATAACTTGTGTAGTCACCAATGACTTAAGTCCTTTAGAATGAGTAGTAAGATAACTTGGATTATGAATGTGATGAGGACATCATGTTCGAGAAGGACTTTCGACGTCCAAGGACCAGGTCTTGTACAAAAAAACAATGCCGAAATCACTATTCCTGCCACCGGCTGCCGCCTCCGCCGCAACCTCCGCCACCACAGTGAATCGCCCGCCGCCGTTTCGAACCCCTAGTGCCCGAACTGGATCCGGGTTTGCCCGAACCGCTGTGCATGAGTCCAGCCAGGCGCCTACCCAAGCTACCCACTGGATGACCCGCGACCTGTGACCCACGCCAGCCCGCACCGACCCGCACCGCCGCCGCCGCCGTCGCCGTGCCTCCAGCCATCCGAAATTAGGGTTAGATAAATGAATGAACTTAATTTTCATTATTTTTCTCAGATTTTTAGGAGTCTGTTTGTAATTGTTAGGTGACTTTTAGTTTACCCATGTGTCCTTTAGTATTCCCATGTTATGAGTCAAAATGTCTTTTGTACCCTTATGGATTCCTATATAAGGGGGAGTCCTCTTCTGTTGTAAGGGGGATAATGGATAGTTAATGCAAGCTTTTTTTTTAGTGTTCTTTGCTTCCATTCTGAGTTCGTGAGTGCTCTGAGTGTCTTTGGTGTGCCGACTCGTCAAAGCTCTGATACTGGGAGGAGGGACGCGAGGTCCAAGTGGTGAGACGCTACTCCAGTCTATCATCTTCCTTCACCGCTCAACCATCTTCAAGTTGAAATTTTTGTTTTCCTCGTCTTCCTTTTTACGAGTAATTTCCATTCCTAGATTATTAAGTTGTCTTCAATATATTTTCATTCTGCGAAGTGCAACTTTTACTATAAATTATATTTTAAGTTCAACTGGTACTTAACCAATCTAAGTACTCCCTATTTCTGCGTGTTTGAAAGTGTGTAGCCGTAGTCGATTTAGCGACTTCTTAGCCGCTATCGATCCTAAGTTTAGTTAGGATTCATTGGTTGGTGCCTTTTGCGTTCAACCCTCATCGTATCTAGGTGTGTGTCCCTTAGGGTGACGGCCCTGCTCTTTGTTGTGCATCAGTCACGAATTTTCTAACTAAGCAATTTTCGTCTAGTCCTACACCAGAATGTATGAGGTATTGTCTTTGATTATGACATGTATAACTTTGTTGGAGACTCTTATAGTTGCATTCTATGCTATCTTTTGTAGTAGATATATAATGTTATCTTTGGTTTTGTGATTAGTATGTTGAGTTTAATTAAAGATAAATGTGATATTTATTTAATGTAAGAATTAGTGTGCATTATTATTATTTATATAGGGATAAAATAGACAATTTTATGGGAGATTTTGTCTGTTTGATTTCAAAAGTTTAGAACTTTCTTAGACTTGAAGCACAAATGGCATGAAAATGAATAGTACTTGGTCTTAATCGTTATTCTTTGCTTATTTGGTCATTGTTGTCATTTAGTTGTATTTAAACTTTATTTTTTTTCTAATCTTAAAGTTATTAAGGATGACATTAGAATGTGATTCTAGGTGATTATAAGATGACATTAGAATGGTTGACATCCTTGGAAAGTCATTGAAAATACTATGAATCTATTATTTAAGAAATGAAACTTTAAATATTACATTAAAGCATAGGCAAGAGAAGGTTTGTTAGGATCGAGTGCAACAAATCAAAAATAAGAATTAGTGATGGTACATTTGTTATGGTAATTAGAAAGAAAGTACTTAATGTTTCTAGATGATATCGAGGAAAGTGACGACTTCATAAAAACTAGTATCACAAATATTGTGGTTGAAGAGAATTTAGTTATACAAACAAAGATAATTCATAAGTGAGATTGATCTATGCTGCTGTCTTTGTTATATTGGTATAATCAATTGAATTAAAATATTTAAAGATTATTATGCTATAAGTGTTGATGAGAATAAGAGTAAGATAAGTTATAAAGTCCTCCTAATAATGAGAGAGGAATTGTTAGAATATTATATAAATTGAATAAAGGGGTATGATAAAGATGAATTCTTTAATTATAACTTTGACTTGTGATAAGTGATTTGCAGATAAGTGATTTTCAAATATATTGTGAAAATTAGACTAACATTATAAAAACAAAAATTGATAATAAGACAACTATAATTAAATTGTATATTTGTGAATTTTGTATAGATTGACACCTGTTAATGTTGATTTGATGTTTCAAAGATTGATTGGTTGCAAATCATTTTGACAAAGTAACTAGATAAACAAAATGGGATTTGGTAGTTAAAAGTGATGACCTTTTGTGGTCATTGTTATCATTTTAAGTAACAATCTATTATGATAATATGAAGAGGGGTTACGTATAAGAAATAGAAAAGGTTAATTCCAAATTAGGTAAGAGAAATAATTGAATTAGAGAAGTATATGTATATTATAAGACTTTAGGATGATATATAGCTTAGACATCACAAGAAAGGAATAACATGAAGGATTTTATTATTACATGGCTAATATGATGAGTAGAATAAATTTGGCTGATGCACATCTTCTGGTTATATTAATGGGATTGATGGTAAAGCTAACTAATTATAACAAAAGAAAGAAATAGATGAGCTATGTCAAGTTGTATTGTTTTTTAAGGAGATTAACAAATAAAACAATTTATAGTTATCCAAAATCTTGTTCTTTTAATTGATTAAAAAATCATATCAATGATTTTATGTTAAAAAGAGTATATAAAATATTTTAAAGACAAATTATCATAAAAGTAGTAAAAAAAGGGTTGAGAAAGAGTCTTTTCATTTAGTGATATGCCTAAATGAATTATGAGATAAAAGTAGAACTCTTTGAAAAATAGACAAATGAAATTTAAATTACAAATATAGAAAATTAGTTGTCATTAAAATAGGCGAAAAGTGTATGAGATTTTATTATAAATATTTTTTCTAGATTTCATTATAAAGAGCATAAACTGGAGAGAGGCATAGTTGAAATTATGAGTTGGCAACTAATATTACCAAGTTATGCAATTATTATTTAAAGAAAATATTCAAGTAAACAAAATATGATTGCGAAAGATACTAACAAGAATATGATTAAAGAGGGGATAAATAACACATTAAGAAATGAATGATACAAATGATAAGCCTAAATCAAGTATTTGAAAAAATAGCTAATGCTCAAATTTGATGCATGTGAGATAGAGTGTTAAGTAATTTTGAATAGCCATATGTCAAAAAGAGTGAGTGGTGTGATTCTCAAATGATGGAAAAATAAATGTTGCATTTATAAGTAGATTGTAGTCATGCTTTTTTTGAAATTGAAATAAATTGATGGTCCATGAACCACAATCTTAGTATTATAGAATGTTATAGAATACGACACATTAAGAGTTTAAGCTTCTAAATTTGTTTTTATGTAGCCACGAGATCTTATAAAGAACATTAGATTACACCTCATTCTAAACAAATGCTCTCTTTTTCATATTGAAATGTAGTTAAAATATATAATTAGGATGACTTAGTGTTGTTAACTAAACCTATTTGTCAAGTTATACTAATCAATGAAAGAAATTAAAGAGATTCAAAGTGATAAAAAAGAATCACTTGGTATAGAATTAAGAAATATGAAATTTTATAATGCAATATGTGTAGTTATAAAAACCTCTTATGGGACTCATTAACATGACTCGAATTTATTGATTTTTATCATATTAATTGGGTATTATGTATATTATTGTATAAATTATAATTTTATTCTTATTAAACTAATTTATTTTTATAAAAAAGAGAAATAACAACACTTGTAATGGGACCCTTGAATTCCAAATAAAAACAAACACTTCTCTCTAGTTGACAACCTATCTCAAGCCTTTATTTTCTTGAATAAATCTACTTCATTGCTCCTTTTACCCCTTTATTATGTGTGTTTTTACTAAAATCTGGAATTTCAATTCAATAATTGAGTTTTTATAGATGACCAAGTTTTGTAAATTAAGAAAATTTACAGCCACATAAAAAATATATTATTAAAAAATATTCTATCTTTTTATATTTATATTAAATATAAATTAAAGATACTTATGAGGCATTAAAAGATAAATTAATTTCTGTTTATTTAAAATAATGAAAAAAAAAGAATGATAACGTGATTCTCGTCTTTTGAACATAATTTATAAAATTGGCCAAACCGCTGTATTTGAAAATAATATCTTGACCAAAATCATGAAGCCGTTTTCGTCGTGTTGCAAAGTTGAAACTATAGAGTCTGCAAATTGTTTTAAAAAGTATTTTATATAAATAAAAATATTAAAATTATTTATAGATTTCTGATTTTTTTTTAAGTTGAAATAAAAAAAAACATTTAAGAAGTAACTATCAAACAAACCTTAGCTTCCAAGAAATATTTTTCCATTTTGAACCCCAAACTTTCCACACAAAAAAAATGTGGGCAACATTTTCTAGAAAGGTGAGAGTTCGAGCCATTAGTTGTTGATCCAAATCTCTTGACTATTCTTTGTGAAATATTAACTTAATTACTTAAAAATAAGTTTACAAAAAATCATTATTTATTACTTATCAAAAAAATATATTTTTAGAATTAAAACAATAAAATTTATTTATTTAAAAATTTTGATCAATTTATTTTTAACTAAAAATAATATTAAAAAAATTAATAATTGTATGTTGTAAGAATAAAACAAAGGCCTTGAAACTATTTAAGTATATGCTAAAAATAAAATGATGATCACATTGGTGATTAGGTTAGGAGAATCAAATTTTGTTTCTTATAGGTTAACAAAGCACCTAATCTTGGTAACAATTTTCCTATCAAAAAGGCTTGTCTCTTAAGTGTAACATCAATTAATTAGAAATGTCCTTTGGTTTTGCTTATGTATTTTTCAAGGCTTTTGTTTCAATAGTAATTTACTTAATTTGATTATATTTTAATCACCTTATTAATTTTTATTTTGTTTCAATTTGTTGTATTTTCATTATAATTATCATGATAAATCTAAAGTTGATGTATTTGAAAAACTGGAATAAAAAATAATATAAAAATATAAATTGCTTTTATTTTACTAAAGATAAATAATCCTGGTTGTTCCATCAACTGATCTACCAATAGTGCAGCGTGTTGATCAAGATGGTTAATTGAACGTGATTGAGGCTTACAAGCTGTTCTTTTATGATGTGATGGGAAATTTAATTATCATTTTACTATTAATTGTCTTTTGTTAGAGGTCATTGGAGAACAATATTTACGTAAATTATGAGATGCAAAAAACAAAAAAAAAATATCATAAAAATATTATAAATAAGAGAAAAATCAATTGATGGAGATTTGGAAATAATTGTTTACTAGATTATTAGATTATTAGTAGTACGACTTTTAAAAACAAGAAAATATAGTATTTTCTTGTCATAGATTCATATTAAGCCTGATTGATTAATCTCAGCAATATAGTATAAATGAATATCTTAAGCATTATCTCTGAGATAATTGTTTAGATATTTTTGATAAATATTTACAAATCATTTGCAAAAAATAAAATACATAGTGAATTCATATTGGAGATTAAAATCTCACATTTGTGGCTTATATAAATTTATATTTGATTATGGTTTTCTTATTAAATTTGGATTGCAATTACTTAACCCTTAGAAATAAGAAATACTTAAAGAAAGTCATTCCATAATTACTCTTTTCAATTAATTTTTTTAATTATCTATACTTCTCATAATTATCTTTCTCCTTATTGATAACAAAACCTTCACTTAATATTATGTATCTTATAATGGCTCTATAAAATTTTTTGCGGCCTAAATATTAAGCATTCTTCTTAATATTTAATTAAAAATTCAATTTATTGGGAAATCTCTTTTTGTGATATTTATGTTTAAGCTTCAAATGAGGGCTTCCATCATTAATTTCTCCTTGATTATAGATTTATTTATGGATGATCTTATTAAATCAATCAATATATCTTTGAATCCCAACAACTTATTGAATTGTGATGAGGATGGCTATTATGTTCTTTACTTAATGAGAGATTTAAAATCTAACAATCATCAAACATTAAAAAAATTTGAGATTGAGTTGTCATGAAAGTGCCAAAACAACTTTAGTGCTACTTATTTAAAAAAAATATAATAAACATCTTGCATTTTATAATATTTGATGTTGATTAGATTTATCATGTCAAACTCTGTTTTAATGGTCTCGAGCTTAGAGTTTCCTTAATAGTATTGCAAGAAAGAAGCGTAATATTTTTGAGAGGATTTTTTAGTTGAGAATGTGTTGCATGAAGAGGTTCTCACAAGAAGGCTTCTAAGGTCTTTTTTATTATAGCTGTCTCAAGGAGGAATAATGGAGTTAATAAGATTTTTTTTTATGAGGTGGTTGAATAAAAGGCTAATGTTTGTATCAGATTGGTGTCAAAATAATGATCAAATAACCCTTTGACTTAAAGGGTGCTAATTGATGGGTGATAGGATACAGAGGTGTTGAATACAACTAAGATATTATTGTAGACTTAGCTTTAGTTGAAAGAGTTGGAGAAGTAACAACAACAACAATAATAACAATCATGACCAACATTGTAACCATGAACTGTTTTGTACTACAACACTTAATGTCTTTAATTTATTGGTCATCTAAGGTTGGATTTGGCAAGAGTCAAATTCTTGAGGACTATGATGAAATTAATTCATTGGTTTTCCTTGTCTCTTTATTCAACTATTTGTATTTCATAAATAACTTTTAAAGATGTTAAGGTGGAAATTGTGAATTTAGTAGGATTCCTTAAACACTTCTCTAGTTGACATTATGAAATAGTTTTGATGATAATAAACTTGTTGAGATTTTAAATTATTTATTGAGATACTCATCAAGAAAAAAACTCAAAAATACATTAACAAAACACATGAGAAACACAACTTAAAGAATGGCGGCTATATTTGAAAAACTTCAAATATGTTCTGGCATTATCGTTCGTTCGAAGACGAAAGTCATGTATGATCGATAACACGATACTCAATATTCACATTTTTATAAAATCCAATTTTGTTATCAATAAAATCTAGTCTTGGTTCACATTGAAATTATATTTGTGATTCATAAACATTCTTATATACTAAAATAAGGTAAGCAAGTTTCTAGAACTTCATGAAATACTTAGCCATATGGTGTTGTATATATCCTTTTTATGTTTGGTGGAATAGCAAATTAGTGTGAGTTAACTAACTCGCAGGTCACGAAATTAGTAATGTAATATGAGAGATGGAAACAGTGGTTCAGGCGATAACTTCTAAACATATTTCTTCGACGAATTATGGGCGAAGCCATATTAATTCGTTCATTCCAACGCAAAATATAAAATAAATTTTATTTCATTTTGTCCCTACGGTTGAATTTGGGTGCTAATCCAAAGCAGATGGCGGGTAAGCACCAAAGATTACCAACCATATAATGGCTCCATCAAAATTCCAACACAGCTCCATCCAACACCAGCTACATTTCCCGTCCGGCATCCTTCGGTCCCTGGCGGAATTTGGAAATGGGATGACCAAACCAGCCAGATTCATGAGGTCTCGTTCTATCGCTTGGTCGTAAGAGAGACGCAGTCGAGGTGTTGAAGAAGAAGAGGCGGAAAGATGAGGACGCCACCATCGTCAGGGAGCAGCTCCAGAAAATCCAGCCACAGACGTAGTGTCGATTATCTTGAGAACTGCCAGGATGCCGATGGTGAGACCTTCCCTTACGTCGCATACGGAGGAGGCGGCGGCATGCTGCCCTTTTTCCTAGGCGACCAGAGCGAGATGGTGGAGGTGATGTTGGAGCTCGATGAGGAGTCCATGACGGTGCGCAGTGTGGTGCCGGCGTCTGGAATCGGAGGCGGGATGCAAGAGGCGTCGTGCGGAAAGAGCCCGAGACTGAACCGGAGCTCCTCCATGGCGTCGTGCATCCGGAGACAGTTTGGCTTGCTTAGATCTCCCTCCATGCAAAGATCATCGTCGTCGTCTTCTTCAATAGCGCCGGCGGCCGCTCCGAGCATTTCAGCGCGGGAAGCGAGACGCATTCGGTTGCATCTCGATCGGACGCGGTCCGGTGCACAGCGAGCGTTACGGGGCCTGCGGTTCATCAGCCGAAGCACAGGCGGAATGACCGACGACGCGGCGGAGCTCTGGCCAGTCGTCGAGAAACGCTTTGATACACTCGCTGTAGACGGCTTGCTTTCTCGGGACGATTTCGGGGAATGTATTGGTAAACGAGCCCTCTTCTTGGTCGCCGTCAACTTCTGATTAGGCCGTGATTGTTTCTTTTTCGGGGAATGCGGAGCTGTTCACCGCCAAATGACAGAATGTTTGCTATGACAGGGATGGGCGATTCCTCCAAGGAGTTCGCTGGGGGGTTGTTCGATGCTCTGGTTCGCCGACGGCGGCAGATCCTGGAGAGGATAACTAAGGAGGAGCTTCACGACTTCTGGCTTCAGATATCGGACCGGTGCTTTGACGCTCGTCTCCAAATCTTCTTTGATATGTACCTTATTTTCCCTCCTTTTATTAATTAGTTTAGTTAGTGTGACGGTGAATAACATTCAATTTTTTAAACTACTTAGGGTGGACACCAATGCGGATGGGCGCATAACGAGGGATGAGGTGCAGGAGGTGAGAATCACCGCGTGGCATCCGAATGGCAAAATGGTAATCTAAGGGTTTTGTTGATTGTAAATTACAGTATGCTTTCCTTTACAGTTAATTGAACTGAGCGCGTCCGCAAACAAGCTGTCAAAGCTCAGGGAACAGGCGGATGAATATTCGGCACTCATAATGGAGGAACTCGACCCAGAGAACTTCGGCTATATTGAGGTAAAAGTTCGAAAACACCCTTGCAAGGTTCATCATTTTACAACTAACTATTGGAGGCCATCTGTGGCAGTTGTGGCAGCTGGAGGCGCTGCTGCTGCAGCGAGACAGTTATATGAACTACAGCAGGACGCTGAGCACAGCCAGCGGTGCAGGGTGGAGTCAGAGCATCGCTTGTGGTGGTGGAGGTAGAGGCGGGGGATGTGGCGCCGGAGGAGGAGGAGGAGGAAGGTTATCAAGAAGGGTTTTGAGCGGGCTAGTACGGTCTTGGAAGAGGTTGCGAGTAGCCGTAAGGGAGGGCTGGCGTCGAGCTTGGGTGGTTGCTCTGTGGGTTGTCGCCATGGCGGCATTGTTCTCATGGAAGTTCGCCGAGTACTTGCAGAGACCGGAGTTCGAGGTGATGGGATACTGTCTGCCGACGGCGAAGGGGGCCGCGGAGACACTGAAACTGAACATGGCCCTCGTCCTTCTTCCGGTCTGCCGGATCACTCTAACGTGGCTACGCTCCACTGGGGCGCGCCTCTTCGTCCCCTTCGACGAAAGCATCAGTTTCCACAAGGTCATTCTTAAGGGCTTTTTTGAATTTCATTCATGAGAATCCCGATGTTCAAATTGTTTTCAATTCTTTTGTTTGCCATTTGGTGTATACAGTACGGGTCCCGCCAAAAGTATAGGTTATGTGCCGAACAGGATAGCAATCGGTGATCATGACCTAGCGTTCGCTTCCTTGCAGGTGATTGCAGTGGCGATTGTGTTGGGGATCGTACTCCACGCGGGGAATCACCTTGCCTGTGATTTCCCGAGATTGATACGTTCGTCGCCAGCCGATTATGGTTACTTCCTAGCGGACAACTTTGGGCAGGAGAAGCCGAGTTATTGGAAGCTCATCTCCGGGGTGGAAGGGGTGACCGGGATTGCGATGGTGGTCCTCATGGTCGTGTCCTTTACCTTGGCTACCCACTGGTTCCGGATGAAAGTCGTGCGTTTGCCGTACTCAATGAATCGGCTCACTGGCTTCAACGCCTTCTGGTACTCCCACCACCTTCTCGCTGCCGTATACGCATTGCTTCTCGTCCACGGCTACTTCCTCTTTCTTGTCCACGAATGGTACCAGAAAACCGTAAGTGTTGTTCTAATTTGCTATATATGTGTGTGTGTGTGTGTTCTAAAATTTGCAAATATGATTGCTTGTCTATAATTTTAATATATAAATAATGTTATCCTTATATATATATATATATATATATATATATATATTTATATATATAATGTAATCTTTTTTTAGAAATTTAATTTTTGGATTCTTAATATTCACTAATTGGTATATTGAGTTCAACTTTAGCCTTCATATATTAGGTAGCCCTCATGGGACTCTTATTGTCTTCATCATGAATCACCAAAACCTTTAGTTAAATTATATGATGTTTTTATATGATTGAGTTATTCTTAGTGTGTATGATACTTGACGTCATTGAGAAGCTTTTTAGAGCTTCTTAGTCTTTGCTTGAGCAAGAGTTGCATAACTCTCATGAATATGATGGAGTAATGGAATTGTGTGAAAGGTGTGGTGGATTGTTTTGACTTGATTATGTCAAAGATTTTAAGGTTAAACGGATTATGTCCACAATACATGTTAAGTGCAAATAATATTTGGTTTAGCTTTACATTACAATTCTTAATGTATAGTTAATATAGCCCTTATTCTAAAGCTTATATTATTATTTCCATTTAAGTTTATGGCTGTAATTTGAACCCTCATTTGATGAAATTTTTTATTACAAGTGGTATTATAGTCAATGATTTGATGGAATCAAGTAGTTAACATAATTTGTGGCTTTCATGGACCTTGTGTTTTTTCTATCATGGTTGAATGGATCTTTAGAGAACTCACATGATGCATTTTTATGGTCATGTAACTCTTGATATGCAAGATACTTATTGGTATTGTTAAACCTCCATTGAGCTACATAAGCTTCTTTTGAGTGATTGACAAATGGCTCCCATAGTTTGGCCTTTCATGTTAGGACAATTGGTGTAATCTACACATAGCATGGGTGTAATGGATATTGTTGATGTCTAATATAAATGAGATTTTCATTTGAAAGAAGATTTGTCATGTGCAAATGAGATTTGTCTTAGTCTCATATGATTTAAAATATAATGTTGAAATCTTAATATACAATTAAATATCTCATAATTGAAAGAAATTTATTTA
The DNA here is from genome assembly GCA_023846275.1 of Vanilla planifolia. NCBI lineage: Eukaryota > Viridiplantae > Streptophyta > Magnoliopsida > Asparagales > Orchidaceae > Vanilla > Vanilla planifolia. Next base: position 16,981,070 of record CM043866.1, on the reverse strand, counting down.
CCTCAAAATAAACCCAATTTGATCTCTCATTTGGTGAAACTCCCTTTAACAATGTAAATGAGATTCTTACTTAATAACAAAATGTTCAATACAGATATGATTAGTATGTTGAAGCCTTAAATGCTCTTATTCATATATTGAAGTTTTTGGTGACTAATAAGTTATTAAGCTCAATTTCGAGCATTATTTACTTATGCAATAACTCAAAGCTTGCATGCTTAATAAAACCCAAAGTTGGTATGGCTTAATTGCAGGCTTGTTTAAAGATAAAAGTTAGTTTATCCTAATTAAGTGTCATGACTAAAGGTTTTTCAAGGGTTGAGGGAAAATAATTCTTTTGGAACAACATATATATTTTGAATCACTCGTATTTGGTTTTAGTTTTGTTTTTGCCAAGGTCTACATGTTTTTTTTTTGGTTTCTTTGATGTGTGGAAAATATTTATGCACTTTCAAAGTAGTTAAACATTGGATTTACTATTATAGCACTAAATGAATAACTTAGCTTACCTTGACTTGGGAACAATTATTGGCACAAAAGGCTCATGTTTTGAAAATTTATATATGCATCTAGTAAAGATGCCACCAAAGTTGCATCACACCTACCAAATAGTTGTAGTGAACTTAATACTTCATAGTTAGAAACTTTGATTTGGACTCAATGTTTTGTAAAGCAAGTACTATAGTAATGATTATTCTTGTCATCAGCTTAGTAATTAGCAATCTTACCTTCTAATTTGTAATTTATTGATGAATTTTCTAATTATACATAAAAGAACACAATTAGATCAAATAAATGAATTTTGAGAGATTTTTTCTTGTAAGGATGGTAATAAGCTACCAACCTTGTCCAAAGTTTGTTTAAAAAGGCATATATTTTAAAGTTTTGTTAATAAATGATATCAAGGTGTTGATTGTGATCAACCAATCACATAATTGAAAATATATATTATTAGAGAAACCTATTAATTCAAAGCATATACATTTGAGCGAATACCACCTAATATTATGTACATTAACTAATATTGTTCTCAACAATTAGGGTCGTCACTTTATTTTAAAGACACCTTAATGCTTCTTGCTTAAAATAATTTTCTTATGTAATTAAATTTGCCAACATTTAGAAACTATTCATAATGTAGTAAACATTTGTGGCTTTCATTTTTATCTTGTCTACTTAAATTTTGATTAGATTTGATTGTGTTTACCTACTATCCATTGTCTATTTATTGTATGTGTGCTTGTTAATTTAAGCACTTATCCAGTTTTTTTTGGTCAATAAATAGTTATAATTGAGTAAGTCTCATGGCCTTAGAAATACAATAGCAATTTGTAGTCATACCAATTTAAATTTGCATGTCCCACCTCAAATGCCTCTAATGGAATGGATATGAGTCTCAAAAATTAACTCATTGGATGGGTATGGGTTTAGCCCATCATAAGGGGAGATGGGTTTGGGTTTGCCACAACAATATTTGTCCCAACTTGCTAAATTTAACAATAAAAAACCTAAATTCGAATTTGCAATCAACTAGTAAGCCTTCTTGTGATCCCTTTTGCATGTTTTAATCTTATCCATTCCCTTCCATAAGTGTTCATAAAAAACAATCTAAATCTTAAAAAAAGCTTATGATTGTATGTACAAAAATTATGAATTCACTCACTAGTTGATTATATAGATTTGGGTAAGTCAAGTTAGGTATAAATTATGTGAAAAAGAATTTAAGACAAGATGAGAATAAAACATGTATTTAGTATGAGTAATGTTGAACATTGTGAGGTGCATATGGGTTTCGATCAATCTTACACAAACTCACCTCGTTGTCGTTGTTATTTAAAAAGAAGATTAATTTTATGCCCTATGTCTATATAATGGACTTATTTTTTAGTACGCTTGAAATTGGAAACTAGATAGTGTAGATGATAATAACATGATAAGTAGAATGAATGACAACATAATAAATTGTATTATTTTATGCTTGCTAGTCCTTTGACATGCTAATGAAAATTGTGTGATATCCATATATTGGTTTTGAATTTTTTAAGCTACGATTATAAAGTAAACAATGAGTTGTGATTCTTATATATTATTTGTGGTCTTAACTTCCAACTTGAGGTTTTGAGTTGATTAATATATCCATGAAATTACGTTTTTGAGCATATATTTGACCACCAGGTATTCACCTAATATTGATATCAAAGAAGATGATTCAATTAGAATATTCAAGTAGTTAAAACTAATTGTGCTTATAATGGTTAACTATGGTTTAAGTGTGTATGACTTCTCATGATGCCAAACATGGTTAAGAATTTTAGACTCCTTATGAACATGCACATGATGGAATTAATAACATTTATTAGTAGGAGGTGAAAAGTCAATGCGGATGAATTCTTATGTTACTAGAAAAATATTAAGCGTGTGTGTAAATTATTCCACACTATAAATTAAATTACGAGCTACAAATTTTGTTTAATTTCAATACCTTTTTCTATTATCTCAAATTTCTGGGTCGATAGCCCATCTAATAATTTATTGGGCAAAAAACCTTTTACCTCTAAGTGTTACTCCCCTAATGAAAACAAAAATTACTCTAGTAGCATTCTTAGTTGTCACTTATTTTAACTATAATGCTTACAATTGTTATATGCAATTATATCCCATTTTAAGCTTCTTTGATACATTTGCTATCATAATTAGTAGTACACCTTCCATTAAACTACATTATTGACTATTGATAGTGGTGGATCAAATCATTAAGAGGTGTATTCTACTATTTTAAACTTCTTTGATACATTTGCTATCATGATTAGTAGTACGCATCTCATCAAACTACATTATTGACTATTGATAGTTGGGGATCAAATCGTTAAGAGGTGTATTATCCTATCAGGGAAGTCGAGACGTTCTATAAGTTGATAAGACATTCATGACATATAGTGTCCTCAGGATAGAAAAGTTCATTGGATAGTTCTCTTATACGAATAGAGAAATTAATCTCATTTTTTAGATTAAAAAATTTCAATGAATTGGGCTTCTTATGTTGTATACATTAATCTTTGTTGACGAAAAGTTTGAGAGGTGTAGAACCATCCTGCTACATCTTGTTTGAGTAAAAGTTTATTTTAATTATGATTTTTTTTGCGATTGTGACTTTTTCTTAGAATTTTGTTTTTTACATAAATTTGGTATATTCTATTGTGCTTCTTTGTAAATTCGCTCTATCAAATTTTTACTTCATTGATTGGAATAATTTATTATATGATTTTATGTCACTTAATTAGCATTAAGTGATATTATAATAGAATTCTTTGTTTGGTTGATCCAAAAGTGAGATAAATGATAGACAATATAAAAAGTAAAAGTCTATGAATTGAAACACGAGGATTTCTAATTTTGGACGATGTAAATTAATGATCTAGCATGAATCCTTAATATGAGAAAAGCATGAATCAATAAAGAGAGAAGAGTTGGTTTGCTAGATCAACAACTACTACGGTAGATTTAGTTGATGTTGGTGAGGAATACAACCTTCAATATCACTAATGAGGAAATGATTATGAGTCTGATGATCTTATATTATATTCTAAAAGCCTTTTGTATCAAACAAGATCTATTATATATGTTGTTTGTTTAACTTGAAGATGACTAATATAGTTTTTATGATAGATACATAACTAAGTTCATTTTAATCATAGTTTAGTTGAGTTTGGCGGACATTAATTATAATGACAACATAAAAGTTATCGTCTTATTGTCATTTTTATTTGAAAGTTGGTCTATGTTGGACATTATGAGTTTAAAGACTATTTGATTTTGATGATAATTAACTTTTTAAATATTTGTTATGATGATCTAATTTTTTCACTTATCATGTTCTATGGTTTACATTTAATATAGGTAAACATGTTGATCACTTCCTATAGAGCATTTATTAAGTACTTAAATTATCTAATCTTGACAAAACTTTAAAGATATAAATGATGAAAGAACAACTTCAATAATGTGCATGAGTCCAATTCTTTTAAGAAAAAAAAGTTTCTAAGGATTTGTGTCAAAAGATTGGTTTGGTTTTACCTTAATAATCAAGAGCTTGTACACACACAATTTTATATTCATATATATCATATATAAGATTTGATTTATAGTCATTGCATTTGGTATAATTAGGAAAATGAAATTGACTTTTTCAATTGATTTTAGAATATACTAGTCATGAGGTGTATTAAAAATTTATTGATTATATTCTTAATACATGACTTGAGTATTCAAGTCAAAATGCATTTGAGAGTTCATCTATTTTGAAAAATATTTAGATTTATTTTCAAGATATCCACTAGTCCATTTTTAGAAGAGAATTAAGATTATAATTGTTATCTTGCATTCTCAACTTTGCTTTAAAATCATTTGAATGTCTCAGATTTAAAAGTTTATTTAAAGTTATATAAGTGCTTAGAATGTATCATTTTAAATACTAAAAAATTGAACTTAGCATACGATACGTTTTTATCATATTTGGTCCATTTGGGCTCTACATATTGTACACAAATTTTGTCATACAATATGTAATAAATGTTGTCTTCACAAATTAATGTCTTCAGGATAAAGTATGATATATTAATTATTATTGTATGTTAAATTTGTATGCGTGCTACACCATGTTGTGTAATAGAGATATTCGAGCTGCACCGCACATCCTACATGAGCACGCTGTGTATCCTGCATGCACTATATGTTAGGTATTAGTTTGTGTTGCTCTGCGTCTCTCATTGCATATAATGGCTAGTTTGATCAAAATTTGGAATTTTTGATACGACCATTGGAGGTATTTTGGGACATTTTTTTGGGATTTTTTGCTTATAAATAGGCCTTAAATCATGAGAATAGAACGGTGAGCTTGCAAAGTTATTTCTACTTGATTTACTCTTGCCATATTCTAGCAAGAGGAGATTGTGTGTCCTACAAATCCAAATCATTTTGGAATCACTTAAGTGCATGGAAGGAGTTGACATAACATTTGTACACTTGCATTCCCTCATCACATCATCACAAGTTTTTTATTATAATTAGTAACATTCTTGCTAAATCTTTTAGTGAACTTTATTGTATATCTATTCAATTGTGTCCGAATTGTAATTTATTTCTTGTAAGCTTGTGTAATTTCTTATGGGGCCTATCTCCAAGTCGTTAATAGTGTGTATGGAAGAGGCTTATCTTTGGTTCTTTGAGTGTGGAGAGAAGTGCTCATCTTTAAATGTTCAAAATGTGGAGAGATTGGTTGTGGTTGACCCCTAAAAAACCTTAAGAATACAAAGTTTTTCCACCTAGTTGTGGTGGAGAAGGGAAAAAAAGGGTTGGCTCAAAACTATCTAAGAATTCTTGATGTTATCTTTTGCTTTTTTTGCATTCTTGTTCACTTGTTATCTTAAATGGGTTTGACATTTTCTTAAAATATTGCACCTCCATTTCACTCCCACTCTTGTGTGTCTTGTTGACCCAACAGTTTGCAATTGTAGCTATAGTGAATAGTTTATTAGATTGATAGAAGTTAAAGATTTAAGATGTTTAGGACATTGTTTTTAACAAAAATATTCATAAAATGGAATTTGGTGACACTTTTAGATTTGCTTGTTGTTTCGATGAGCAAGAGGAAGGCCATGGTAATAAGTGAAAGCCACAAGGAAGACAAAATCTAAGGCATTGAAATCAACTTATATGTTGGAATTTTGATAGGTAGACTCTTTTAAAAAGATTGTATTATGTAAAAATCTAATGGTTTTGGGAAGTACTTGAGAACAAGCTTTTAGCTACTTTGTCATAGATTGTTTTGAGGAGTAGATATTAATATAAAGAAAATAGGAACAATCCTCTCTCTTTTTTCTATTTTTTTCTTTTCATTATCTCTCTATTCTACTATTAAAAATCTTTTTTAGTTGATCTTATATTAGAAAGAATAATGAAAAGAAAAAAATAGAAAAAAGAAAAGAACAATTTTTTTTCATTACACGATAGTCTCCTTGATAATGATTGTTCCTTCCCTATGCAGAGGAAAAATAAGTTCTTAGAGTTTGATCTTGTAGAATCTCAAAGCCTAATTTCTCAATTAATAAAAGAGAGAGTTCTTTCTAAACGAAGCTTGATGCAAAGTGGGAAATGAGCAATCAGAGAACGTAATGGCTGAAGAAATAGATAAAACAATCGTCTTAGTTTGCATAGCCTATATTCAATAGTTTTGTCTATTGTACCTTTTCAAAAGATTTAGTAATTTGAGGATCATTAATCAATTCTTCTTGATTTCAACTTCTATTTATGTGAATGAGTTAAATGCAAGTAATTCCCATAGCTATAATTGGTTTTTCGAAACAATCCAACTAACCATTATGAGTTTTGGGAAGATAACGTACTAGTACGTTGAAATAATCATATTAGGATAACGACCATATTGCTTAGATCGCTCTAGAGGATGCGAAGATATGATTAGCTCAAAATAGTTGTTAATGACTTATCATACAAGTATGTAAAACATTTTTGTATGATTCGAAGCAAATTCATAGTCTATTACTTGAATTATGTAATCATCATACTAGACGATCACTATGATTGTACAAGTATCATATAACTCTTTTATACTACTCAAAGAGATTATACAAGTGCAATAGTGGATCGTCACTGTATGTTAATTATTTTCATAAAAAACTGAGCCCTTAACAAACTATTTTACGATGTAATCATACAAAGATGAACTATTATACAATCGTGCAATAATTAACTTAACTACACTTAATAAGATAGTCATACACAAACGATAAAATTATTGTAATAGTCTGACAATGTTGTCTAAATATTTGTTCTAAGTTTTTTTTGTAGAAAAGAATTGTATATGTGCGATACATGGATCGTTGTTGTATATTGATATAAATTAATTATATTTAGACTTATCAGATAATGATCATACTCATACGATAATATTGGTACAACACAATGAGTGCATTTCCATCTAACGTAAATATGTTAATGCTGTTTTAGAAGAACATATAATTCAAGAACATGATTCGACAATATGATGCATGAGTTAAATGATCCTAAGTGTCATATAAATTATAGGTTTAATAATTCAAACTAGATTGATGTCATTGAAAATAAAGTCTTGATGGACAGCCACTTCACTAAGAGCAAAGATAATTTCTTAATGATATGCAAGTTGAGCCAATCACGAGCAAGGTTTCTTCTAAGTTCATCTAATTCCAATTGCATGATTCTTGCTTTGTTCTCAACATTCATTGCATTCATTGACTAAATATGTATATACAAGTACTTCAAATAATTATTAGTAATCAAAAGATTGATTTTGTCATCATCAATCTCAAGAGTATAATATAGAGATAATATTCTATAGAATTAAAAAAACCTCATTTTGGAAGGATATGTTCTAGAATGAGAGCCATCATTCGGAATGAGACTTTCTAGATATGAAAGTCAAAAGAATTTAAAATGTTTAGGACTCTTGTTTTAGAATCAATTAAAAAAGAAAGTAAAATGTGGAATGAATAAAGAATCAATTCAAATTTTTTCTCTTCCATTCTAAAGCCTCTCCACCACCACTTTTCACTCCTTTATTTCTATGCTCACCTTCACAGCCTAAGTTGGGTAACTTAAATAATAATAATAATAATTTTTAAAATATATATACAATGTAAATATTCATCTATTATTTCGGGTTCTCAACTACAACCATTGGAAACACTTTCTTGAAACTTTTTAAAAAAAATACTTGTATTTTAAAATTTGATTGATTTTTTATCTCATAAAAAAATTTATTGCCTATTTGGTATCCTTTTTTATCTTATATTCTAATCACTTTAATGAATTATAGGGCTTCACATAGCTTAATCATCCAATTTATTGAAATTCATCTACTATTCCTCTCATGGTCAGCTTTAGCAAATTAACAAACAGGATAGTCATTATCAACAATTATCCACCCATGTATTTTTGACATTAACAAAACTCTAAAACATATAATTTGTTACTCTCTCTAAGGTAAAAGATGTTGCTTTTCTCTTTGTTCTTTTTGCTTGAACTTTCAGTAGAATTGTTACTATTTGTAGACTCGTATATTATTGGCCTTTCATAATTACAAGGCATTCTTGAAATGATGTGCATGTATGTTTGTTTTTAGATGAACATGTTAGAAAACATATTTATATTTTTCATTAACTATGTCATTGAGTGAAGATCACTCCAAGAAATGTCAACAATTACACATTTGGTATGGCATTACTTCTCTCAATGGTGATAGAGATCTATTGCCCATTAAAGCTAAAGGGAAAATACCTCAATAATCAATAAAAGCAATATTTCTAGCATGGATGAAGATGTTCAACTAAAACAAAGTAATAAAATGTCATGCAAATAGTGGGTTTAAATTGGCATATAATAATATGTGCAATTCAAAACTTAATTCAGTTAAATTGAAAAATGATAATAAAATATTAAAGAAATTAACAAACAAAAAACACCAACTAAAAGCTGGCTAAGGAGATAAAATTCTTCCAAGTTTAGTTGTCGTGATGCACCTTGGGGGGGGATTTCCTTCAGGTTTGTATTTTCTAACAACCGGCCTCACAGAAATTAATTTATCTAAACGTGTAACGGAAAAAATTCTTAGTTTTGTGGTGACCATGCTCCTGACTGTTGAGCAAAACTAAGATAAAGCAGAAGTTCTATGTGAGAGTTAAATAAGCCTCTACTGTGTTGTGTTATGTGAATTTAAATTGACATCCATCATAAAGTTATTTTTACTCTTTGTTTTTTTTATTATTATTGAACTTCGGACAATAATTGAAATTAGATGGACAAAGCAATTCCATAAATATGTCTGTACCTCATCAAAAGGATTATTTCGGCTCTGCATTGCTTATCGATTATTTGTTTTAGAAGCAATTTAGAATAGTTCCATCAAAGCAATTTGATAAATATGTAGCTTTCATTGCTATCCTCAACAAGCTAAAAAAGTGGATTCTTTTCATACAACTAACAGGATTCATGTAATTTTTCCGCTTCAGACATGGATGTACATTTTCATTCCATTGATTCTTTATACGAGTGAACGAATTCTTCGAACCTTTCGTTCCAAGGCTTTCTCGGTCAAGATATTAAAGGTATTTCTAGAATCTCATTCTGCCAACTTTGCCTTTTCTTGGTTGTAAGTAGATCAGCTTGCTCCAGAAAATGGAAGTTTGCCCCAACTGGGATGCTATATATTTAAATCTAAGTTTTTGTTTTTCTTAATTTACTCCATATGGTATTCTTATTTCTTTATTGTTCTTGGGCTACAGGTTTCATTATTACCTGGAAATGTTCTCACTTTGATGATGTCGAAGCCCAATGGATTTCGCTATAAAAGCGGGCAATACATATTCCTTAAGTGCCCAGCGATTTCCCCTTTCGAATGGTATTTTCTGCATTGCCCTCATCTTCTCACTGTTGCTCCTAACTTACACCTTACATGTTGATTATCCAGGCATCCTTTTTCCATCACTTCTGCTCCAGGAGATGCATACCTTGACGTGTACATTCGAACCAACGGAGACTGGACTCAAGAGCTAAAGCGCTTATTTACAGAGAAATGCTTGGATCCTTCTTCCGGTCAACAGAGGTTTCCTTCTTCTCCGCCCAAGTTCATGTGTTATTGACAACTCTCTGCTGCTGTTTTGACATGTAAATGAAATCTATGAGCTGTGCAGTTTGCCAAAACTTCTAGTGGATGGTCCCTACGGTGCTCCAGCTCAGGACTTCAGGAATTATGACGTGCTGCTGCTTGTGGGTCTCGGTATTGGAGCTACGCCTTTCATTAGCATATTGAGAGACCTACTCAATGGTATAAAATTGATGGATGAACTAATGGCAAGTTTTCTTTGATGGCTTGTCGTATATAATATAAGCCAATGGAGGGATGAATCGCCAAAATAGTTATATTTCTTGTTTACATATTAGGAGTCAACAACTGAGACCAGCAGATCCGATGGCAACATGAACAGCCTCAACAACTCCACCTCAAGCAGCAGCAAGAAGATGCCATATCGGACTAATACAGCTCATTTCTACTGGGTCACGAGGGAATCGGCATCATTCGAATGGTTCAAAGGAGTAATGAACGAAGTTGCTGAGATGGATAAGCAGGCGAGCCTCTTCTCATTGCTTAATTTGCATTATATTCCTGTTAGATGACTGTATTTTTCAATTCAATCAGGGTGTGATCGAGCTGCATAATTACTTGACCAGTGTTTATGAAGAGGGTGACGCAAGGAGCACCCTTCTCACTATGGTCCAAGCCCTAAACCATGCCAAGCACGGCGTTGACATCATCTCTGGAACCAGAGTACTGTATTTTATTCCTCGATACATTTACTTGGGAATCATCATTCTGAGTTTTTTTTTATTGAATCTTAAGCCTAGCTATTCAACTTGGAAAAACTCTTATTGCCTTCATGAAAAATGAACTTACGTAACAGGTGAGAACACATTTTGCGAGGCCAAACTGGAAGGAAGTGTTCAGAAAGATAGCTGCCAAGCACAAGGGGGCTACCGTTGGTAAGAAAGCTTCGTTGCTTTCTGGGATGTTTTAAATTAGTTTAGATAAAGAATGAAGTTTGATTGAAGACTCGAGTCATGTGCAGGTGTGTTCTACTGTGGAACGCCAGTTTTGGCCAAGGAGCTGAGGAAACTATCACGTGAGATGAGCCAAATGACATCAACACAGTTTCACTTCCACAAGGAGTACTTCTAGATTTACTTGTCCTACAACACTAGAGCATGCCAATTTTTGTTACCTTCAAGAGCAGCATAACATATAAAATATTTGTATACATTTATTTTAATTTTATAGTTTTAAAAAGAATATTCTTTGTATATTTTTGAATATTTCTTGTAAATATGGTAATGTTTTTGTTAAATTTTGATTCTTCGTTTTATCATCATGCTAATATTTTTATATTTTTGTAAATATTATTATCATTATGTGGCAATTACTTTCCACATATGAGTTTAGTATTGAATATTTAATGATAGATCCTTTTGAGATGTATATTGGATGAGTATTGAATATATGGTTCTAGGTTGAATATTTATTTTATGGATATTAATTGATAATATAAATTCTGATTTTTTTTTATAATTTGTTGAATATATGGTTCTGATTTTTTGACAATTTTTTTAAAAAGAATATTTCTATTAAGTAACTAATTTTGATAAAATTATTGTTATAAACATAATAATTCGATTTATATTGATGTGTATTATTCAGATATTGAATTTATAAATAAATGTTGACTAATAAATGTATGAATATTGATTTACTATTAAATTTTGAGATAAATGTTAATATTTAATACATAACGATTGATTTGATATGTATTATTTTGTACTAATTCAATATTAAATGTATAAATATTGACGTAGTGTTAAATATATAATTATTGGTTGAATATTGAGTATATATATTTATACTAGTTAACTATAGACAATCATGAATAATGATCTTTCATTTAATAAAAATCATTTCTGTCCGTTAAGCAATTACAAGATCAACAACAAAACGAAAGGTCAGGTGATACAATCTCACTTTAATAAAAGAAAGAATCATTTATCAGTTGTCATAAATACAATTTCATCCAAGAGATTGCCATCTTCATATCCGTGGTTGCTATGAACACTACTGGCCGTATCAAAAATTGAACAAATGTGGTTAAGTAGCGGATGCAAACCGTCAAAGTTTAAATCCCAGGCGGCTACGGTTCTCTTCCTTAGTGAGCCGTAGCAACTCATTCCTTGCTTCAGGTTGATCAATGCTCAGTATCGTACACAAAGCATGCAGCTCTTCAGAACTGGCTTTCTTTAGTAGGGCTGCAAGTTTGGATTCGGAACAAGTAAGAGGAGATTGGAGTGGACCATTATTCCCCACAATGTTCGAAGCCTGTCTTTGGTCTCTAGAGTGAGATGAGTTTGAAACTATCGGCCTGGATCGCCAGTATTCTGAGCAAACTCGACCCTGGTCTATTGATTCAATTGCCTGTGAGATTGAGGCACAAGAAAATGAACAATTTCCATCCAAATGATCAGGAAGATGTTAGGCAATAATGACTTTAATCAGCATCCCATCATAGTTCAGGAAAACAAACCCGAACTAAAAAGGGTCGAGGTGGGCCACATCATATAAGTGAATCATATTCCTACAAACTTAAAACAAGGAATAACTGAACCTAAAAACTTGGAATGTAGAAGATGAATGTAGCAGCACGAATGCATCAAGAAAACATGGGGAAAAATAGAAAACACTTATAGCCTTATTAGAAAAACCCAAACTCTCGAGATACAAGAGTAAAACCCAATACCAACCCTTGGTGACAAACAACCTTGTCCCTAAAAATTCTCAAGCCCACCCTTGAACAGAACTTGAAATATTGCAAAGGCTCCCCCAACATCACCCAAGGATTTTTTATCCCAAAGCTCTCAAGATCCCTTAAAAGATATCTCTATGTTGAATCTCTTTAGATCTCATGCTGAATCTCTCTTAGATCTCCACTACCCTAGAATGGTTCCATACTTTGTTCCCCTCTCTCCTGACCAACAAAACGGATTTTTTTTTAATACAAGTGCCATTTGAGATGTACCAAATACGTACATTTAAGTAACCTTTATGAATCCTATCTAATCTCAGCGAATTAAATTTAGATTTATCTTCAAAACTAATCATTGACAAAGTAAAAAGTCAATAGCCTTCAAAATCTAAGTTGTTAAATATCTCAAATTAACTTATTAAGCCCTACTTAGACGATAGCACAAAATTCATTTGCAAAACAATCTCTATTGCCAAGCTTCGACTGACATGATTAAGTGATCATAATTCATTTAAACTACATTGCCTGTTTTGTTGCCACTATCCAATCTAAAATCGAATTGATTCATTTTAGTTCAATTTGCCAATTTTATTTTAAGTTGACATAAAAATTTCTGCATATTTTCATCTTCAAGATAGAAGATAATGATCCTCTAATTAGCTTTTGAAGTTGTAAATCAAAGGAAGCATACGATGCTCCATTAAGTGCTAGTGAGAGTATACACTCTATTAGAGTTTTTCATCCATTGTTCCCTTTGATGATTGCATAATTTCTATTCTCTATCCTCCATATGAGGGAGGATCTCATGCCTATTTGCTTCTCCATCACTCCCTTCTATTGCCATGGCAAAAGAAGATTCGTAGGGCAATGAAGTCCACCAACCACAATCCAAGGGGTACCAATTGCATGTCAAGGCCTTCAACCTCTCCGATGTGACTCTTGGGATTGACAAGGCCATTGACTTGAATTTTGCTAAATCTGACTACAAAGATTTGCTCATTGGTGGTTGGGCCTCTAAAGGTGATAAATCTATTGTTCTCGCTTCGGAGGTCATCAAAGGTGCAATTGGCAAAGGTAGTTTTGAAGTTAAGTCTCCATTAAGACCCTCAGGGAAAGTAAATTTATCAATCTCACCTCATCCAACTTAAATCTTCAACACTGATTGGACTCTGAGTGTTTGCTTAGGTAAAATCCCTTTCTTTAAATAAGGCTCTAAGTGATTGACGTTAAAGCAAAATGCATCATGCTCCAATTTGTTGGTGAAGAGGAAGTCAATGCCATCTCACATGGGAGACTGTAGTTTGTTGCAGGACACCAATTAAGGCTACACTACTAGATGCTCAATTTCTACCCTGTCAGAATGACCTTTGGTGCTGTCCTAGTGTAGATCTGTACGCTAAGCTTGTCATTTGCCATTGGGGGGAGCTCAATCCCTTTTTTTCTTGGGGAGGGGACCATGAACCTAGTTGAAGCAAGGCATTAGTTTGGATTGTATACTAAGAAGATAGGTTTAGACTTTACCTTGGAGTTCGACCCCTTTCCTCTTGTTCAGCCTAGCTTGCTGGGCTATGGGCTTTCAACCTTTTGTAGGCTAAAAGCAGACTCTTGTGTATGGATTAAGACACCTATGGTAAAGTTTATAAAGGGAATAAAGGTTAGTCTAAGTTTGGCCAACAGTACCATAGACATAAACAATGATGACATCAAGTGTCTACACATGTCATTTGAAAATGCCGTTTTAGACTAGATATTTAAGAGACTCCTTTACTCTCGACTATCAGGCGAGCTTAAGCGTAAGTGGGGGCATCTAAATGAGTTCTAAGTGATAATCCTTGAGTGGATTGCGTCATGCTCCAATTTTTTTATAGAGAAAATCACAATGCCATTTGGCATTAGGAACCATAGTTTTGTTGCAAGACTAGAATTAAGCCTAGAATGTTGGATGCTTAATTTCAAACCTTCCAAAGTGGCCTTTGTTGTCAATGTGGATCTACATGGCTGGATTCTTTTTACTATTGGGGGAGTTTATTCTCTTTTATCTTTGGACATAAATTGGGAGCCCTCTTTGTATAGAAGTCATCACGGCAAGATTTGGAGAGGCTAATTAATATAAAACATAAGTTGCAACACGAGATTGATATCAAGCTAAGCCCAAGACGAAAAATTTTAGCTTGATTGTACATTATGGACCAAACTACAAACAAGTATAAATCTTATTAGTTCATTAGTATTTTTGGTTTTTACTATATTATAACAAATCATTTATAACTAGTAGTGTTCTCTTATATTATTTTATACACATTTTACTATTAATTGTATTTATTAGTCTATTAGTATTTCAATCATTTAGTTTCTAGTCCAAAGTTACTACTTAAACTTATATGTGTGTGTATATACACATGTGCATGCGTGCGTGTGAATACATGCATGTGTATCTTACAATGGAATGAAAAAAGAAAAAAATAATTTTGCTGGCTTTGTCATTAACTAAAACTAAGGTTTCTCGTGGTGCATGCATACACATTGTAGAAATGCGGTATGGTTTTATCCCTTGTTCGGGTTGTGATCTAGAGCTTATTCCGCCATCCAAATTGCGATTTGGATCTACCCTCCCCCCCCCCCCCCCCCCCCCCTTTCATTTATATCTCCTTTCCCATCTTTGGTCATTGTGGACGAGCCCTGTACCATAGTTACGATTGCATAGTCATTTCATTTTACCTCAGTTTCCCAATCTCAAGTCACTGCCATTCACCACCAATGGCTTGTAGGCTCACCAAATGCCTCAATCCTCTTTCAACCACTGTTAATCACTACATATTTGACTCCTACCCGGTTAACCTACTGACTCGAGCAAAAACTGTTATAGCCATCCCAAAACAACCATAACCAGTGGGATCTCATCATCACACCACTAGGCCCACACTATCATTTGAAACCTTAATAAACTCCATTTTTACAAAGGCTGCCACCAGTCCCAAAACTGATGCCACCACAAGTCTATTACCTTAGCATGAGCCGAACCACCAAACACATCGGGCTTTGTGAACCAAACCACTATTCGTGTAGCGTCGAACTGGTTAGTTTGAACTAAACTGGCTCGTCCTTAAGTAGGATTGAATTTCCAACTTCATAGTTTTTTGGAGAGTTCGTTTCAAAGTATGCATCACATTCTTGTTAATCCTATACAACCCCATCCTCCAATAATTTGGTATCGAAGCTAAATTCAAGTCCAACATAGGATTCCTATCTTGCACCATATTGCATCAATGTTGGTATGAAAGCCGGATTTAGATCTAGCTCAAGAGTTTTGCTCTTACCCCCTTCATCACTTTTTGTATTAAAGATTGTTTAGTAGTGTCTCAACCACCACAACAATTAAGCTATTTAGATCCTATTTTATTGGGACCCAACCACAAATAATTCAATGAGTTTATTAGAGCCCATTTCATAATGTCCTCAACTACCATGATGATCCCAAAAGTTTAAAGAAAATTTTGTTGCATAAGGTATACATTTTGAAAACTTAAATTTTTATTTTTTTAAAAATTAGACTGTTAAATCTATATTAATCTCATTATATCCCACAAAAAGTTTCCCATTCCTAAAATATATTAGTCTTTGCATTCTATATTCAAAACTTTTATATTATTAATTATCATAATTATATAAAATTTCATTATATTGTTAACTATAAGGAGATTCTAAAATAACATCTATTTATAATTATGTTCATCTTTATTTAAAATTTGAACATAGTTGTGGTTTGAAACATCTTTATGCGATTCTTATTGAAGTTCTTTGAGAGATTGCACTATTTATATTTATGAGAATTGTATAGTTAATTTGGTAACATCTAATTTTGTTAAATTTTTTAAAAATTAAACCCATTCCATATCTTAGACTCTACGTAATTATTTTTCATAACTAAACTAACCTTGAATTTACTCAAACATGTTCTATTCTCATCTATTATGAATATTACTCAAATAATGTTCTGTGATGAGACAAATATATATTATAATAATTTAATATTTGATCAAAATTGGTTATATTTCTTAGGTGTTTTTCATCTTAACCAAGTAATAAATATCACACCAAATAATTAACATATCATCTCATACCCACCAAATCTACAATTTATTTCCCATGTCATCCAAAAAAAATCGATGAATTTCTCTAATACAAAGTCGAGTCTCTTGAATCTTCTAAAATTAATACACCTAAATCTATATCGTTAATCCAGAGTTTATTTCCCTTAAAGATTAAAACAAACTTTTGAATTTGAGCCATCTAAATCTAATCCACTTAAATTTATTTTCCTTAGCCTAAACCAATTTGAAAAGTATGTCTATTTATTGGGGCATATGTAAACAACTATCTTGCCTGATCTTCTATCACCTGACATCATTAAGAAGTAGCTACAGAGACTAATATTGAACCTAATAAAGACAAACCTAGAGTGTAGCTCTACAAGGATGAAGTAAAAAGATGCATAACAAGTTGTATTAAAGATAAATACTGTTTTGAGGCCAAAATGTAAAAAATCTACTGTTACTATAGATCATGGACCAAATAGTAAACAAGAGCTATGGATCCTATTAGTTTAATAGTATTTTTGATTACTACAAAGTTGTAATATATCATTTGTAACCCATAGTGTATTCTTATGTTATTTTTTTTATAAATTTTGTTATTCATTATATCTAGTATTAGGTTAAGATATTTATGTCAATTTTTTTATATATCTTATAATGAAATAAAAAAAGAGAAATTTTTATTAATTTTTCATTAAAAAACTAAGGTTTCATGTGATGTATGCATGCATACCATCTAGTTGTGATCCAAGTTTATCTCTTCTCCACGTCACAATCCGAAATTTATCCCACTAAACAAGTTATGATTCAGACTTATCATGTCATTCTACAATCATTCACATCTCCTTCCCAACATCCAGTCACCTCCGACAAGTCCTACGTCATCGTTGAGATCCCTTCATCATTCCCTTTTCCCTCGGTCCCCCTATCATTGGCGAATAACAGGCTTCCTTGCCAAACAACTCGATCCATTTTCCATCGTTGCTAGTCCTTTAAGATCCTAAAACCACTCAATCACTTCACCTCGTAAGTCAAAAACCATTGGTCGTTCTAAAATAACCTTAACCTGTTGGATCCCATCACCGCATCACTTGGCCCAGGTGATTGTTTGAAAACTTAACAAACTCAATATTCGCAACTATGAAAGTTGTCGCCCACCCCACACTTGGTATCACTGCACGTCTACAACCCTAGTAGTGCCTAGCGAACCATCGAAAGCATTGGTTTTCCTACAAATTAAATTGGCATTCGATGTAACACTAGACTAGCTCAACCTGAACTAGACAGAATTTCCAACCTATCCAACAATTTTTCACGAAGTGCATTTCAAGAGATTTTAGCCAATTTCATGTTCTATCAACTATGGTACCCCTTACCACCCCATCCTTTACCAAAGTCATCGTTAACATGGAAATTAGTAAGCCACTCTAATCGCTTGCATGATCAAACGGTTGTTAATATAAATTCTATTAGAAGTTTAAGTTCTATCAATAGTTTGAGCACTAAGGCCTCACTATCCCTTACTTTGGCGATGGCAAAAGTCATTTCTCAAGGGGCCAATCCTATGTATCCCACAACCAATAATCAGCATTGTGGATTTTGTCTACCCTAACCCTCAAACCCACCACACCACATAAGTCCATATTTGAGTGCTAAACCCATTACTACCTAGCTCCAGAACTAATGGAAACCCTTTTAGCTTTGGCTTCCTTCCTTGGGTCCATTACCCTCTTTGTCTAGGCCTCCTGTTACACCTCTTGCAAAGGATCTGGATGAGATGGGTCATATGGGCCTAGGAACCTTGGTGCTTATAATAAGAAGCCCTCTAAGGAGCTAAAAAGGTCAAAAAGAATTAAACCTCCTAGTGCCCTCAAGAAGTCATTTTCCTTCTCTTTGCCTCACTTACCAGAAGCATCAATGGGAACCCACATTCCCCTTGTAAAGGCAAGGCCTATGAACCTGCCCTTATGTGGGCGCTTAAGCAAAAGGCCCCTATCCATATTCTAGGCCTTATTTGGTGTAAACCCACTGCATCACTTGTGAACCTCACCCCTCAATTTGATCCTCCTATTGTCCACAAGCTATAGACAATGGTTAACATTGCAAGAGACAAAAACCCTTAAACCCAAATTCACCCCATGCCTATGTCCCTTTGGGTGAGTATTAAGCACCCATCTAAGGAGTAACTTGCCACAACCATGCATAAGTAGAAAGCCAACAAACCACAAAGTTTGTGGGAAGGGGACCTCTTCTCCTCGAACATTATCTTAGCCATCTTTTAGTAGTGTTGGAGGGTTAAGAAAGCTCCCTTGCATAACCACTTGCAAAATTAACGCTCACCCACCCTGTATCATCTACATTGTGGAAAACTCTAGTGCAAAGAATGAGCCACAAGGATGTTTAAGACTTGGTGGACCAACATCAAAATTTCTTGGCTTCTCCAACTGTGGGTAAGCCAGGAAGTTATTATGATGCTTCCTTTCATGGTTTTTATATTAGGATTTCTATGCTTGTAAGCAAGTTATTAGTTATTAGTGTGCACATTTTATATAAGAATAAGTTTCCAATATTAATTCAACTATATACAATGATGGAGATTGTCACACCAAGAAACCTGTTTGAGACCACCTATCCACCACTCAACTTGTTATCATTGGGTTTAGGATCGAGGAGAAGGAAAACTTCAATTGTTTCCTCTCCCAATTAGAACAATAAAGTGGGTAAGGTTTTTTTTTTTTTTCCTTTGGGCAAGCAAAGTAGGCATTTGCTAACTTGTTAACCTCCTCAGATCTCCATGACCTTCTCTTCAAGGGGCCAACTTACACATAATATAACAATAGGAAGAGTGCAACCAAGACTTGATCATACCTCAATTGTATCTTGATGAACACAATTCCTACGATCTAGAGTTCTCCTTCTAGCACTCATCCCATATCTGCTCCAATAGTTGGCTGCTCCCCCTCAAGAGCATTTGGCTTTTCTTATAAAGGCCCATTAGTGGTTAGGAAAGCCTAAAAAAGAACAAGGGATCACCTAGTATAACCCTAAAACACAAGTGTGCACAACCACTAAAGTTTCATCTTTGGACCAATACTAAGATGAGCGACGTTTTTGTTGCATGCAAGAAGTTGCAAACTTAGATTTTAGAGATAGAGATAAATGATGATGGTATTTCTAAACTTCAGCATTCCTCTCTTCTCTCTTTGATGGCTAATCATAAAACAGCCCTTGTTCAAGTTGAAATGTTGCTGTGGCAAAGAACAAAATTTAAATGGCTCGTTTTGAGCCTCATTGACTGGAGTGAAAATTCTTCAAACCATTTGATATCTCTTGGCCAATCATGCCTCAATAATTGATGGCAATTTGGGCTTTTTTTAGTTTCTGATAAGTTATTAGCAGGAACTTAGTTGTTACAGTCTTTACACCACAATTTGTATAATCTGTGTCAAAGTTGTGATTAACAGAATGAAAGGTTGCCTCGATGCTTTTGTGGATTGTCAATAATATGCTTTTGTCTCTTAGACAACTGGCAATGTCTACAAGCTCAGGAACTTCTCCACAGATTGGACTCTACCATTTCTAATAAGAGCTGTCTCACAAAATTAATATGATTCAATCTTATGATCTGGTTAGTTCTTTTCTCTTTAACTAAGCAAATGAATTCTTCTATAGAGTTCATTAATATCTGACTCATTAGTCGATCCACATCTATCTGAATGATTAGCCTCAACTAAAGAGGAAAAATTGCTAATAAGAACAAAACCCATTTGTTCTAGCTCTAGATTTGTTTGAATAAAATGTTTAGCTAATTCTATGCACCTAACAAAAAAAAATCATTTCTTCTTCTAATTTTTTTACTTCCCATTCATTTTTTTTTACAAGTTCTTCATCTACTAATTCCTTCCATTCTATCAATAAATTATCTATAATAATTCACAAATCCAAATCAACTAATTGTTGTCTAATACCACAGTAGAGATTTCTTGATTTTGAAATGTCTTGAAACCTTGAGATGCTGTATTTCTAAGATTGTATTTCATATTGTAATGAATCTCATATTCGTAAGAAAGTAGAATTTTTAGCTATGGGCCTAGCAAAAGAAAAATTGAGATAAATTCCTATAAGATATCCCCCACACAACACACAATCGGACGTGAAGATTACCTCATCCAGCTCAAGCAGTTACACCAAATAAACAAAAGGGCTATTTCTTTTTCTTCACTTTTTTATCAAACCTATAAAAATCTACTCTTTCAAGTTTCCAAAAAAATGTATCTTTTCATTGATTCATTCTTATCATATTTTCTCTCTAGGTCAATAGTGTCAAAACGGATTAGATCTTATAAGACTCTAAGAGCCTAAGGTACGTCATCCAACTCAAGTAGTTATACCAAACAAACAAAAGGGCGATTTTTTTCTTCAATTTTTTTATCAAAACCTACAAAAATCTACTCTTTACTCCAGTTCCCAATAAAATACTTTTATTAATTCATTCTTATCATAGTTTCTCTCTTGGTCAAGAACTTAAGGTAAGTCATCCACCTCTCTTCGTATTTGTCCATCTTGAGTTGGGAGCTACTCCCCTTGATGATTCATCAATGGCATCCAAATGGCCCCTTCAATCCATCCTAAGTGAAACTTTTCTTCACAAATGATATCCTACAATTTGAGAAAGTAGCTTGTGTTATTGCTCATGGTTTCATGCAAGTCTTGGATAACAATTATAGTATCTCTGATCAAAAAATAAATAAACCTAAGTCAACAATGTTTCCAACAAAAGCCTACTCCTGAGAGGAAATAATTAAGGGCAATTACCTAGGCATATCTCTAATCAATAGGAAGCCCTCGATTTCGAACATATAATTGAGGTAGCGAGATCAAGGATCTCCACCTAGAGTGCCCATACTTTGCCTTTAGCAGAGTAATTGACTCTAATCAACACTATTTTTTTAAAACTTTTTTAGTTTTTTTTAATTGAAATAGATATAAGTATTTCACTAAAATGATGCACAGGTAATGGTCGGAATAGCTCAATTGGTAAAGCAAATGACTAAAAATCCTCACGTTAATATTTCATGTCTAATTCCTAACATGAGTCACTAATTTATTTGATAGGAATTCATACATACCTTAAATTCATTAAGACGGATGGGGATACATACTCTTTCCGTTTCATTTTTCTTTTTTCGTCTCTACATACATTTTTTTTATTTTTTATTCGAAAAAAGGATATTTAATTGTCACATATATCTCACATAACAAATAGAATATTATATATATATATCAATATAAATATATAAAAAGAATATTATATATTTTATTAATATTCTAAATCTTAATTCAAAAATTTTATTAGAATTCAAGAAAATTTTTCTCATCCCATGTTTTATATTTCATAAACAATGAGGGCAATATAATCTTTACATAATGATCAGCCTATCCAATATTCAGACATCAATATAAATAAAGTTTAAGAAGAGAATGATTCTCATAATCAATTTCCACATGCCAATGTACTCCTTAATTCACTCCCTAATGCCACTTAATTTTCTTAGCTCTATTAAAAACATTTTACTAAAATCTCTAGAGTGGAGATCCTAAAAAGGAGTCTATTTGTCTTTTGCCATGGGGGCGTGTGTGCAAGCTTAAGATGTTTGAACGTTTGGACATCCACCACCTTAAAAAATGAAGAGAGATTCTATTTTCCAAGTTTGTTCTACCATTCATTGGGAGGGCCCCTCTTAAGTCAATGCTTTCAAGTTAAATATGGTTGGAGCAAGGATACCTACTAAGTTAGAAGTGGTGACTCATACGCATGATGCCTTATCTCTCAAGGTGACCTCAATGCCATTGCAAATATGATTTGGAAGATTAGGGATAGTTTTATTTACTATTTTTCAAAGACCTAGTAGATTGGGTCCAAAGCCTTTGTCTTATTGGCCTAACCTTCTTGATACGAATGTCAACTAACCAGCCATTGCTTTTGTACTCCTTAATGAAACTGCTTTATGTGATCAAGCTACAATACGCTTCTTATGCCATGGTGTTGGTTGAAAGGATCCTTCTTTCTTCATGGCCCACAAAGCCTTTCAAGACTCCCAATGTTAGAGAATGACATGGTCAACTCATGCCCATATTATACAATAACTTATGTTAGAACTCCCTTGGTGGCAAGCACTAGATTTGGAAATCCAATCCCAACCTAGGTTTCGTACCTTCCTATGAAGAGTATAATGAAGCTATTCCCACCTTGCCTTAGCTTCGTCATTGTAATATTGCCCCCCATGCGCTTTATCATTATCGTAGGGTTGTTGATGTATTTTTGTCTATCCTCAGTTCATGCTCAACTGGCATTTTGTCTAATCTGTTTGCCTCTAACTCTTTTGTAGGAAAACACTCAAGCATAGAGCTAGCCGTTTTATTCTCATTGTGATGACAATGCCTTACTGGATTTGGAGGAATAGATATGTCATGATCCATGGCAGATTAGTCTATTCTCTTTCTGTCATCACTACATTTGTATCCTCCTTTATTAGCCTTCAAATTGATCCCGCCAACCTAGAAGCCTAGGATCCCATCAACCTGATCGGCTCTCTTCACCCCTCTTTGTCTTGATGGGAGACATCCCCATCTACCTTATCAAAACTAAAAGTCACCTTTGACAGCTCAATAGCCCAGGATGGCTTTGCTAGTGCCAATGATGGCCCATGATGGTAGTACAGTTTTCTTGCCACTATGGATGCAAGATTGGCATCTTATGTTGTCATTATTGTGGAGAGGGCGAGTGAGATCATTGGTGCCAAAATAGCAGCCAAGTTAATACTGTTTGATATTTGCTCATGGCATGCATATCGATGTGGTTGTTGTTCTGATGCTTCTTATCTAGAGATAACTGCCATTTTTTTGAGTGGGAGTAATAAGATTATTCACGTACATAGAAAAAAATTCCTGTGATAGTTTTCAGGGTCCATGAGACAGTTTTTCTAGCCGAACAGAGGTTTGCCTCTTCTACCTGATGTTGCAATGATCCGTACTCGAGATCACAAATTTTTACTCAGCTTGTTGCAAACCAATACATTTTAGAACTTGACTGGTTTTCATTAAGGCAGAAGCCCACAGCATTAATGAACATTTCAGGAGAAATAAAACAAGGGATCATTTTAGTTGGCATCAAAATGACAATCTATTCCAACACAAATTTTCATTATTTAAAGATCTTAGCCTGAGAATACAAGGCCATATCCTTGATAAATGATACTTTATGTTCCCTTTGGATCCACCTTACCTACTTGGACTTGAGAACTAAATTCAAATCACACTTCAACGTAAGGTAACAGTTAACTAATCATACTAATATATTTCCAATCTTCTCTAAAACCTTGTTGTTGACACAATTATGAAGCCATCAGAATTACTAACCAATTCATCAAAATTTACATTAGCCATGAGGGCAAAATCTACCATAGATTGGAAGAAATATCTGACGGCAAGGTGTGGGGATATATGCCAGTTGGTGATCGGTAATTTGTCAGCATGCATAATGACGCTGAGATCATTGGCATGGAGTCACAACAGAATCTTTCCTGGTCTTCCTAGTACACCAAAGCATCGCAGAGGAAGGCAACATCAAGCTTTTTCCATAGTAATGTGTAAGCGGGCTCAGCCCAACGATGTAGTACTTGTAAAACATTCAACGATGGTCCAATAAACCCCACACTCGTAAAATGCCAGCAAGAATATAACATTGAACACCTCCGGATATTAGTAACCATACCGAGGCTACCATACAAGAAACCATAAGAAGAAAGTCAAAAAGTAACTTCTAAAACCACTAATACGTGCCTCTAAGTGAAGCCATCAGACTTTATACTTAGTAGATAGCTTTGGGTTTAAGAACCATGCATGCAATGTTTAAAATTAAATAAATATGCTCTTCTAAGCAAAGAAAGGATATGCAGCTTATAATGCTCAGAACATATACTCCCCAAGATCTTACAAAGCACTTCAAAAGCCTAAAGTACACTTTCATTTAACCAGTCCAAAAGAATTATAAATGCCAGGCATAACTAAATGGAAACTTCATTTAACCAATTTTTCCTCAAAAGAAATCATATTAAATGGATTTGGCTGCCAAGTACGAACATTTCCATATGGGAGATCCTGCCCTCAATTTGCAATCCATTAAACACGTACAAAGTAGTCTTTGATGCAAGAAATTTACATTATAAAAAAACAACTGCACGACCATGACAAACATTAAATATGGCAACAAATCTCTAATAGCACAAAACTTAAAACACACCCATCATACACCACATTATTAACTATCTGAAAACAAAATTTATAGCTCAACACACAATCAAACATACACATGTACACATAGACTTAACCTGAGAAATGGCCAAGCCAAACTAGGTCAAATCAGGTTCATTAAGCAAAATATTCAGCTCAAACAAGATTGAGCAGGTTGAGTACCAAGGCCAATGTTTATGTAAACTGAAAGTGATCATGATTCGAATTATACAGATAGGTATAAAATGACATCTAATTAGTTTAAACCTTCCTCAAAGGGGTTTGGTGTACTGCTCTGTGGCTTTGGTGTTTGTGGTGGGGAGTTAATGCTGCATCCAACAAAATAATATTTAACAAAAGGCTAACTTGAAAAAAAAAAAATATTTAGAGTTAAGGAAGAACAGAACCAAATTTTTAGCTTGAAAATACAAGTGATATGGAAAAGGTTAACATGATAAAAAATTCTAGTTGATGAAATATAAGAGACAACTCATATATAAAATTTGAAAATACTTGAGAATGTGTTATTAACTTGTCCCAATGTGCTTGAATCTTTGTTGGGCACAATCCATCCAGCCCACCTCAAGCCCATGTCATTCAATAGCATCATGGTGCTCAGCCACATACCACATAGGCACCAAGATGTACCAATGTACATTTAACTTTAATCCTTTGCCAATATTTCCAGAAGATAATGTTCTTGCTAGCTATATAAGATCACCTCAAATTAGTAATTTTTAAGGTGGTCATAACCAATGGGAAACAATTAAGAATTTTTTAGATTTGGTAGGATCAGACCAAGGCTCAGTTTTGCGCCCATGTTTCTTTGTGTTCCCCACCTAGTCACTATGAAAATGAGCTACTACATAATTATTTCTCACAAAAGAGAAGAGGAGATGTAAAGCTTAATGGAGTGGTAGATGTTCCCAAAGCAGAGAAAGAGATAAAGCAAAGGCAGGGTGAATGCAGCAATGCTTTCCGAGCACAAGAGAGAAAAGGAAGTGGAAGCCGTCAGCAGCTAGAAAACCTAAAGCTGACTTTCAACAAATTAAAACTAGGAGCAAGAGGGGATCTAGCTGGTATGACTTCAGCAGACAAAGACCCAAGGGGAACTTCAAGAAGCTTGTAGCATAATTGCTGTGAATACAACATGGGGATGGAACAGTTCAGCTTATAGGAGTAGAGGAAAAGTGTTGGAAAGCTACATGTGAGATTTCTCTCTCAGCCACTTGGTTTCCCTGTTGTGCTTTAGAAATAATATTAATCAAGAAAGTTGAGAAAAGAAAACAAGCAATAGGCAATTATTGAGTAATTTTTCTACTGTTGCTACAGAGGCTTAGAAGGAAAATAGGAAGAGCTGTAGAAACAGCAATGAATCAAACCAAGAAAATTAGCAAAAGAAGCAGGGTTAACAATGAAAGTAGTCACAATAAAAAATATCCTATTTAACTTGCTGCTGTAGCTTGAATTCAAGAAATTAAAGCAAGAATAATTTGAGAAACTGTGAAGAAGGAATTGGAAGTGGTTTTAGTTGCTTAAAGCAAAAATAGAATTAGTAAGGTCGAAATTCCTATTTAGTTAATATATGTATATTCTTAAGATAATACTTTTCGAAGATCTATGTTTGATCCTCCAAAAGTATGGGTCAAACAAGTACAAAGGGTAATCGTACTGTATGATGATGAATAACTCTAAATCTTAACACTTATCTCTCGAGCAACCAAATGATATGCTTATACAATAGTGGTATCATACATATATGAACTAAATAGCCGATGTATATAATTCAGGATCGCCCTCAATTGACTCGATGTCTGATCCTATGAGATACCAGTCATATTGTACGATAGTAATATCGTACATGTACGATTAGTACAGACAATGTATTCCTCACATAATTGATTCACTCTTCAATTCCAATTTATTTTATATTTAACCAAAGATTAATTGAGCCTTTTAGACCTTAAGACTTCTTATTTATTAATTCATGTGAAAATGAATAGACATAAGAATCATGCATTAGTGGATTAAATGTAATCATATATGTCATAAAGATATTAAGTGATAGATTTAACAAATTTTAATCCAAATAATATATTGAAGTTGAGCTTTGGATGGATAACCACTCCACCAAGAGCTAAGACCAATAGTCCCAAGATTTGCTAATTGAATCAAGCTTGAGTAAAACCACCAACAGTCGATATGTCTTCACTTATGGATTGTCCCGCAAATCAATTGATCGAACTCTCAAACAGATAGACCTATTTGATATTGAGATGTAATATCTAAAAACACTCAATTAAATCATTAATAAAAATGACAATAACTTTTAAGCCATTAAATAAGTGATGCTAAAATCAAAGTTTCAACAAATGTATGATAGATGATAAGAAGAAAAGTAAATGAAATAGTATATTATTATATCATGTAAGTTATAACTATGTCAAATATCGTGAACGAAAACAAAAGTGAAAATTCCCTTTAACTATATCTCATTATTTCGTTGTGTGTGATGAGCTTTAACACATGATGCTGAGCATAACAGAAAACGGTTTTATACCAAGCCATAAGATGGCATTAAAGACTTCTGTTCCCATTAACACTTTATGCAAGGTTGATATACAAAAATATAATGTGATTCACATGGCTAACTAGCTATGATATGTTTACAGAAAAAAATCGAGAGATGATGTGATAAGATTTAAAAAAAAATGAAATTTAAGGAATGAAAAAGATGAAGTTAGAAATAAAAAAGAAAAAAAATAAAAATGATAAACATAAAATATATATTTGTGTATATGTATATGACTAATCATATTATTTATTTCTATTTGTGGCTCATTTATTCTATAAACATTTTCAAAATGCTCTATTTATATTCATGTTTATGATTATTTTTGCTATTGTTCATTTATTATTTCATGTTAATTGTTATATATAGAATTCATTTATTGAGCTTTATATAGTTTACTTATTTACATTACAAATTATGCTAGAGATACACAAAAAGGTGTTTAGGATAACATGTGAATTGGTTGTGAGTAATACTCTAGACACTATGATTTTATACTTAAAAATAATAATATTATGTTTTGATTAGACTAGACATGCATGTATTATATTTTGTTATGATTTGTTTCAATGAAAATGGTTAATTATAATTTATATTCAGTTTTTTTTGTCACATTCATCTATAACATATTAATATCCTTTATAATGCTATTATACTCTAATTTTTGTTGGATTATTCTTATATTTATATTGCATGTATACGTGAGGCACGACAAGACTGTATCTAATAGGATTAACTTGAAATCGAATTGAAATAACAATACAACTATGAATATGCTTATGTAATTATCAATTTAGGCATATTTAAACATATAGATAAATGAAGTTATGAAATTATAATAACACTTTTTGGTACACTTGACATAATTAAATATGTAAATTTATTTACAACAAATAATTTGGCTAAAACATAGAAAATCAATTGAAAGTCTAATTGGTTTTAACTAAATCAATAACAAATTAGCTAAACTTATCTTAAATCAAGATCAAATTGAACCTTTTGTGTATAAAGCTTAGACATGATCGAAACCAAATTGAAAAATTTCAATCCAATCTTCAATCAGGGTTAGAACAACTCAAAATAATCATTAATAAACCAAGCCAAAAATCTTGCTTTTTGTATGTTTGGAGATTACTTACTATTTACCATAGCCACCAGAGCTTCTTTGCACATTAGTAGAGTTTTAATCACCAAAATAATCACTTTAAGAGACATTAAAAACATGTGTCACAATGGATAATAAATAAGTCATTTCACATCTAATCTAGTGAAGGTAATTAAATAAACTCTTATCCTTCCTTCTAATATTTGGTACAAGCATCTCCAGTGACTGTTAATGCAAAAAATATAACCAATGACCACCAAAAACAATAAATCTCATAGAAAAAGAGGAAGAGAGAGAGAGAGATTAAGAGATAAATGAGTAATTGAGATTGTGATCTTAAAGCACAAAATGAGCATCAAGACTTCACTCACCATTAAGGAAGCAAGACTTTATATGGATAAAATATCACCTCAAATGCTTAGGTTGCAATGCATGTGCACTTAGAAGATTCGAGCTTTTAAAGAGGAACTTAGTACTAAAAGAAAAATTACATGATATTATTAGATAATATGCTCAAATCAATGAGCAATACAATTGCTTGATTAGCTAAGCATAACGCAAAGTCCTTGGATGGGACTTTTCATTTGTGAGAATAGTTAGACAACATACCCTCAATATTAATGTGCCTATAATAAACAAAATTATACGTGTCAATCAAAGCATACTTTGCAGTCCTAGACATACCATATATTCCTTGATTACCAAAGGCCTAAGCCAATACAAAAGTCCTCAAGGAGGATCAAACAAAAAGTCATCTAGCAAGAGCTTAAGGAGCGGCTCAGGGAGGGGCATACCCTAGCCCCAAGCATAGTCACCAAAACAAGCCGCACGCGCTGCCCAATCAGCGGGGGCATTGCGCAGACTAAAGAGAGGTCCTTGCGATTACGACCTATATTCCAGCTTTGCACTGTGCTTCCCATAAGCGAAACTATGTCCAACCTTTATACTTGTGGACTGCATCATTCCAGATCATCCTCGGTATTATGCTCCATGGTGCACAACAACTTTGCACTATGCCTCATATAATAACATGCCATTTTGGGGGGTGGGGGAGGCAAAATTTGTCCCATTTTTTTACTAAGATGTCATTAATGAGTGATTAATAAATCGAAAGAGTAACAAAATGATGACTGGTTGAGGATATAAATAAGCCCCTTGAACAAAAACCTAGCTCAAAATTGGATCAAATTTTTTTAATTCCATCTTGATCTGATCCAATCTTTCAATAAGAAAGGTTTGATCCAATATCAATTAGAGCTAAGCATGGCTTGGAGATTATTGATTTGTGCTCAACCAAGCTAAAGTGAATATGACTTTCTATTAATTTTCAATTTTCTAGTCAAATTATAGACCATTAATAAGTTATATATTATGCATTCAATATGCCAAATGTACTAACATATACTACCATAATTTCACAAAGAATTTTCTTTATATGTTTTGATATACTTAAATTAATAAATACATAAATATATTCATAGATATATTATCATCTTGATCAAATCTAGCCAAGTCAAACCAATCCAGAATGGCTCATAATTTATTTATTCAATTTGAGCCAAATTGGGCTCAATGCAATTCGAATCAAACCTAATTCAAGCCAAAATCTTATCCAATTTTTGGGCAATCTTTAACCTTCAATTTAACTTAATAACCTTCAAGCAATATTTTTGCCTTTTTCCCTTTAAACCACCCAAGAAAATCTTATGAATTTGTTCTTAGACACCTTGCATATGAGTGCCTTAAAGAGAGCTTTAGGTGCAAAATTCTTTCTATATAACAAAAGTGCTTCAGCTTAATTTTCTTGAAGACAACCTTCTTTTACTTCAGGTTTCTTTTATCATGCAACTACTATTCTCTCGTAACATAATAGAAAGCATTAGAAAAATTTCTTCTATTGACCATATGCCTTCCCGATTAGCTGATTTCACCACATCATGATTGTTTGACTAATTTTCAAAAATACAAAACTAAATGACTCGCATAATCCTTTAAGGATTCCTGCTTCCCTTGCTTGATCTTAAATAGACCATGCTCAAATCATTTGGGCTCCTTCGCATTGGTGAAATTGGAAATAAACTCCTTCAATTGGGTTTAAAATGTGATCATCTTAGGGGAAAGTCATAGGAAACTTGGGCTTACATTTCAAGGTGATGAGAACTAACAGTTAATGCTTCAAAATTGCAATAGACACTAATAATAGTGATAAAAACTTCCTTCAGATTATTCACCTATGTAGATAGAAAGGTGAATAAATTGGTACAAAATAAGTGGCTCGTCAATTAGTAGATCTTTCCAAAATGGGGAGAACTCATCTTCAACTTTACAGTCCCTTGTAATTCGGTCTTCTGGACAATGCCTTTTAAGCATTGCTGGGCTTGCTGCGAGATATAGGAACTACAGGTCATCTCTAAGTATGGTCGGGGGAGGACTCTCCGTAATCTTTAGCATAGTTTCTTCCATGACAGAGTCAAAGAATTACTTTTGTCTCTTCGTGGGTGAATAGCAACTAGTGGAGCTACCACTAGATGGGAAGTAAAAGTTGTTATTGCTTGGGAAGAAGATTGTTGCTGAGGAAAAGTAGCAGCCATTCTTAATATTGGTGGAAAGATGGTCAGCAAAAACACTGGGCAAAATAACAGTCTCTATGGTAATCATGCTCATTAACTCTCCAATGGTTGACAAAAAAAAAAGTTGAGTAAGCTTCTTATTAAGAAGAATTGGGTTTGCACCATTATTGTGATCTACTGTGTCTTGGGAGGACCAACAACACTGTCTCCTAAAGGTACCAAGTGGCTTTTTTCAACCACTGCATCTATCCTAGAATAAATAGAAGCTAATCTTCGCTCACACAGTTATTGAGAGCATCTCCTTACTATTTTGGTGATTACCATTTCTGGTAATGTCAAAAAATGGTTTAAGTAATGAAGAAACAGAGATCTCAAAGGGAGCAGCAAAAATATTGATACAAAATATATAAGAAATAATGAACACTGCTCAAATAAGACAACTCTCTCAAAATATGAGGAAAAGAGATAAAGAGCAAGAGAGAGCTTAGAAGAAAATGAGACAAGTTTTTATGTGAAAAGCATGTGAATATAAAAAAAATCACAATGGTAATGCACTTTAAACCGTTTACTAGTTAAGGTTGTGAATACAAGTACAATGGGATTGTCAAGACTTCACCAATAATGGTGCAACACTTAACGTGAAAGAGGATTTGCCCTCCAATGCTTTGGTTACAACCATTTAACACTCAAAAGGTATGGCTTTTTATAGAGGAAAATAATGTGAGAGAACAAATTTAAGGCATTATTATAAGACAATGGTTGCCAGATTTGTTTGGTGCCATTTGGAGCCTTGTGGTGGCACCTTGCATCAGTGGGAATAGTTAAAAAATATAAGCCTCCATATCAACATGCACATAACAAAGGCATTCATATGCTTATGGCCCATGGCTGCACGTGTTGTTGCACTGCCCTTAGTACATAGTGCAACCTTGAGAGGGATCATTAAGATTTGGCATAATGTAACTTTGAGTTCCACGTCTTGCAAGTGACATTGCTCACCTTTATGCCTCTAAACCATGTTGAACCCAATCATCCTATTTATTATGCTCAATAGTGCAAAATGACAATATAAATGAATTTCTCACTAGGCATAACACCTAGGCAGCTAGCTAAGATGAAATGTTCAGTTTTTGGGGCCAACATTTAGGAAACAATAAGGCATTCAAAAATAACAAAAATACAAATAACTGACTAAAAATTGAATTGAACAAATGATTCGAGTTAGTTCTTGTCAGGTTTAGGACTAAAAATTAGAAGAAGAAAACAAACTAGATTAATTCTCTATGCCAATGGCCCAGTACACAAGAACCAAACCATTCTCCTCTTATTGATCTAGAAAAACACGTGCCCCTTCATCCATTTTACAACCTTAAAAGGGATCATTACAAGTCTAACCCACATTGCAACTGTGTATCTTGCATCTCATAAACAACATTATCTCCAACCTTTATGCCTTTACAAGCATGTTAATCATGATCATTCTTTGTATTACATTCAAAGGTGCAATAGGACAGAGCCTACAATAAATGAATTTCTCACAAAAACATAACACATAAACAACTAAGATGGCACGTTTCATTTTTGGGACAATAGATAAAAGCTCATAGTATTTGTTAAAATAATCGAACTACAGAAAACTAAACCAGAATTAACACAAGTAGATGAGTTCAGGTTCATACTTTTAGGTTTGGGACTAAAAATTGAACAACTAAAACATCCTGCATTGTAGTTCAATCATTGAGAATTTTTGGTTGAAAAGATCTATTGTCATTGACTTCATCAAGCATAGACTGTTATTACGTCTAATTTGGTTTGCTCTGAACAGTTCAAAAAAGTTTTGGCTGCCATAGATAACAAATTTTGTTGATACTAGTTAAATGGCTAATGATTCCAATGTAGAAGCATACCAGGGCCCTACAACAAAATCAGTAGTGTGGATAATGATTTTGCATCTTCCGTTCAATCATTTTGTCCCTCTATCTGATTTGATAATCCTAAGATTTGTAGATGATAATCTTTAAAAAGGTTATCACGCTACTATGAAATCTCTTAAGTTCGAAGAAGGGTGAACACAAAAGATCAATTGTATGCAACAAATTTTACCGTTGTGTCACAGCTCCCTTGTACAATGGAAAACCTTTACTTATATTTACACTTAAATCATGCCACCTAACATTTGCTAAATCATCCATACTTTTGTCATCACTAAGGTTAGGGAACCAAGAATTAAAGAAGATGTGGAGATGAGAGAATACTTGCCAAAAAAACATTTCCAAATATGTAGAAGCTGCTTGTACATAAAGTGAGTCTTTGACTTCATCATGGGCAAAGATGCTTAAGATCAAGGCGTTATTTCAACTAAAATAATTTCCTTTTTGCTTGAGTTTATATTTTTACATAATTTTGGAAATTAAAAGAAAAGGTGAAATTATTGTTTTAGTTTATGTTTTAACTTTTCAAGAAGGAACGAATTATTTGATCCCTTGATATCATGGAAAACATAAATAGAGACATAGTGTTTCAAAATCAATAATAATTACCTGAATGATTGTCTGGGAAGTTAAGCCAAACATCTCGTAGCCATCAACTGATCCAGGAGGCTGAAGGGAAGGAAGATTAACTCTCCCAAGATTGTGCATCCTTCTAATTTCATTGTTCACCCTCTCCCTAACCATATCCCAGCACTTAGTCACACATACATGGAAGAAAACCTCGCTTGGCCTTTGCTCCAGCTTAACCTGATCTACCAACATTGCTAAAATGAGATGCTATGCAGTATGGTAATTGATATATCTTATGAACTAATAAATAACTTTGCAATAAAATGCAAGAAATATTGACAACACAAGTTACAAGGAAAACTCCACAAAGGGACTTGTAACAATAAAGTTTAACAAATAAACAGCTGAAAGATAAGGAAATAAACGGGAAGAGATTTGCAGAAATTGTTTCCATAAGATGCACATTTAAAAGTCGTACCTTCAAACAAAAAGTTTTACATGACAATAGCAGCTTTGAAAGAAATGATGTTTTTCTTGAAATTGTCTAGAATGCATGTTTCTTAGATAGAATGTCTGATAACTGAATATGCAGTATTAGCATCCCTTGAGATGTTTCACCCCACAATAAGCAGTCAATGCTCCGACCAGTCAAATTACCCTACACGGACCTACTCTAGTTGATTAAAAATCATAATCTCCTTTGGATCATCTCTCCTCTCTGAATCACACAATACTAATTAAAATGTTGCATGCAAAATGAGTACATTTACTGGGGTAAAAAATGTAGACTTCCAAGGTTCTTACCAAGACATTTTTTATACACATAGCAAGGTCTTCTCTTGCTATGTGTATAAAAAATGTATTTTTGGAATTCCAATAGTTCTTACCAAGACATTTAGGACTGTCTCTAAGAAGACTCGTGTTATTAATAACATAAGTAATAGGCTAGTGCAGAAGACAATGGGGATAGGTTCAATGCTCATCCAAAAGAGAAAATGGAGGTCAAAAACCATGTCAACACATGGCATTTAGTGGGTGATGAAACTTCACCTACACAACAAAGGGGACCACCTATATATAAAGAGAGTTAATAATTTTATGCTGTATCTTGTTCCTAATTCTCAAGAACAAACTTTCGTATAGAGTTAAATACAATGGAAATTAAAAACATAAATAGCAAAGAAACTAAAACAATAGTGCGAAATGGAGTTTTTATGCTAAGAATCGAGAATGTCTTGCTTCACCCCTCTCTCCCCTTTTATAAAGGCTTGAATATAATATTTGAATTTTTTTTATAACAATAAAGCTGATTTCTATATTCTCTATGCATGCATGCATTAAGACTTCAATTTGGCAGCTACGAAGCTTCTGCACACACAAGAGTGCACATTTCCATGCACTTCTCGTGCTGCACACACGCAAATTGCATGGTTGCAACAGTAAAAGCCATGCACACATAATCCACGTGCAGTGATAGTGAAGCATGCACGTACACAAACTCATAGAACATGTGCCGCGATAAATGGCCACGTGTAGTAAGAGCAACATGAGCATACATGCACATACATGATGCATGTGCGGCGATAGGTGGCACCAACCATAGCACGTCTTATGATCATTGTTGCATGCTCCGAGGTGTCGAGCATGTCTTACAGGCTATTAGAGCCCACTAATCATACATTCTTTTTACATTCAAGTCCCATAAAATCTTCTTTTTTAAACATAAATCAATTCTCTATAAATTCTTTGAATAACACAAGATTATCCTATATCATCTTCTGGCGTGATATTAGGAGGTTGAGACTTCCACCAATCTCATCAATTAGTTGCTTCAATTTGGTTACCATCAATGCATAACTTTGATTGATATTCGCTAACCTATCCATTTGGTTAGTACCAAAAATATATTTTGTTAATGCTCTTTTGTCTTGTCTTAAAAGAAACTTTTGTTCATCATTTGTGAATCAATGCTGTTGTGTTTGTCGCTAGTATACGTATCTTAATCCACAAGCATGTTTTCTCAATATAATCTAATCGACATCAAAAGGTGCTACTTCATAGATAACCTTACTAATATATTCTTTAATAATAGAAAATTTTATAATTCATCCCGATAAATATGTAGTGTAGTTTCTAAATTTAACCTCCTTAAAAGACTTTCTGATATGAAAGTCTTATCCCTTCTAATGTCAATAATAACACTAGTAAACCCTTTCTTCATCAGAATGTGAATGATGAAGGGCTCTTCTTGTTGGTATCTTCATGAGATGTCTTTTTTTAAGTTATCATAAGAGATAGGCTCTTCTCAATATACTATGAGGTTTCAAATACTTTTTCAATTTTGACTACAACAAATACTTTATTTTTATATCTTTCTTAAACTTGTATGGAAATAAATAAGGATTTAAGTTTCAACAATTTTGTTGCATGCATCCTATCTTCTTGCAATGAACATAATATTTTTTGAGTTCTACTACTATAAGTATTGGTAGTCATTGCCATAACACACTGTCTAACAATATTCTATCTTTCATCACCAATTGTGCACTTGTACTCAGATTTCTCAACATTTGGTTCTTTTATCATTCTCCCCATACTTTAATTCTTCTTTTCAATAAATATTGCAAATATGCTTGTTTGCACGAAAGTTTGCAAAGGAGGTTAATACTTTAGCAATATGATAATATCAACCTAAGATGTATTTAGATAATATTTGCATATCAATAAGTATCCCAAAACATCAACTTGTCAGAAATTCAGTAACAGATTTTTGCACTGTTTGTCCTTATTAGCATTAAACGTTGTGTCACTTCCTTTACTTTTTTTTTATGTAACCTATGGTATAAAAGTTTTCTCTAATTAATTCTTTAAATCATCTCTACATTACTTGCGCAACTATATTTAATCTTAAGTGAGTATTTTGTCAGTCTAATATACGACTCATCATTTTTAATAGAATATACAGTAATTTATCAATTAATAAATAGTCCTATAAAGAAAAATATATCTTCAGTTGCTTCAACTAAACATCTAATTTCTCTACATCCATTGTATCGTTATAAATAGGTAAATCAAATTAATCTACTTGAACAAACGCTATAGATTCCCTAGCATCGAAGGGCCGAGATTTATGATATCATCTTCATCATTATCTTTAATTGTCCTTAAATTATTAATATTCAAGTTAAAAACATTTTTCTTGCTTGGTTGATTGTCTTACTAATTTATAATTAGAGATAATTACGATTTTAGCACCATCTCTAATGACACTCGTATTTGTTGAGTTAATAAAATTATTAGTACCTCCAAATTTGATAATGGAATAATCAATGTAATCAACTTGACTGATATCTCCCTAATCTCCTGATTTCATTTTGTAATTTGCTCGCATTTTTCTTGCTTGGTTGATTGTCTTCCTAATTTATAATTAGAGATAATTGTGATTTCAACATCATCTCTATTAATACTTATATTTGTTGAGTTAATAAAATTATTAGTACTTCCAAGTTTGATGATGGAATAATTAGTGTAATCACCTTGACTAACATCTTCCCAATCTCCTGGTTTCATTTCACAATTGCTCTTCAACTCTCTTCTTCTTAGCTTTTGCCATTGATGTCGTAGCAAGGCTTTTTGATACCAAAATATAATTTGTCTATAAGGTATCTTATTCCAAACCTTTAACAACAAACCCTACTTTAGAGTTAAATGCAGTGAAATTAAAAACATAAATGGCTAAAAAACTAATAATATAAAGTGAAAGAGAGAATTTTCATGCTAGGAATCAAGAATGTCTTGCTTCACCTTTCTTCTCCCCTTTTATAGAGACTTGATATAGTATTTTATTATAATAATCATTTTTTATAATAATAAGACTACTTTCTCTGTTCTACCAGTGTTTCATGCATTAGGATTTCAACTTGGCCACTCTACACGCATTTCCCGTATTACGCGCACACAAACTACAGCAACAATAGGCGTCGTCGCATGTTATCCGCATCTGGAGGTAGCTGCCATGCGCATGTGATCACATATTGCACTTGCACGAAAAGTGGCACCTACCACAACACATGTCCTGTGCACCTAGTTGTGCGAGGTACGACATCCTGCACGTCGCTAGTCCTTCTCGATGCCACCCCACATGCTGTCATACACGTCCTACATATCAGTATCCCATATGCTACTGCACATGCACTAAGTTGCCAAGAACTACACACGTGCATTAAAGTGCTACATGTGCACCACTCAACTCATGCCATAATCCAAATGCCTCACATAAGTCATCAAAGATAGATTGCTGGATGACTGAATGAACTTAATAGATCCCCTTGATCAAGTGTGCTCAAATCTAAGAAAGTCAAAAAGGGGAGAAATAATAAGATGAAATTGATTTAAGTTATTCATGAGAATGAACATTACTAAGAAGTCCCTAATGCATCTAAGACCACATCAAGCAGGGTTATTAAATCAAACCAAATAGGCAATTTGATTGCTTTACTTTGTCAATCATCCTATAAACAATGTTGGGTAAAGAGTCTAAAATTGGATCTTAATTTTTGCATAAAGATGGCCAAAACCCCATTTGAATAGCAAATGATCATAAACATAGCATGTTATAAAGAAACTTAATAAGCCATAAAAAATATTTCCCAAAGTTTATGTGGTGCCCATAAAAAGAAAATTGCACATTCATATACAGAAACAAAAACCCCAAGCACTATTCAAAGTATTGTGTGCTCATTCAAACATAAATAAATATAAACTCTAAACATTTAGAACTACCTATTACCCACAAAATACCAAAATTACATTTTTGCCCATACCAAAGCTCCATTAAGACCATCATCTGATGAACTCAGCTTTTTAATGGATCTAAGTATGTTGGATGATAAGAACAATTGCATTTATGGTTTAGTGCAACACCACGCAAGCATTAAGGTAAATTCTATAATATTGAACCTTGAAGTGAGGTAAAACAAGTAAAATGGAATAACAAGATAACGGATAAAATATTAACAAGCACACAATCTTTTATGCTCGGAACAGCTAGTGTAGATGAGTGGCTAACAACATTCATGAGCCCGTCCTAGAAAATATTCCAAGGAAAAGAAAAGCCAGTAGCCAAATTGATTTAAAGACATTAAGAATAGACCATAAGGTAATGGGCCAATAAGAAGGAATGGTTCTACATCATTATAAGGAGCAGAAAAAAAAGAGCACAAAAAGCCACTGAGCCCAAGCACTACTCAAAGCTTTATACCAATCAAATGTATATAGATATAAATTTTAAAAACCTGCAACTATTTATACCTATATGGCACCAAAAATATATATTTGCCATGAGCAAAGCTCTATTAAGATCAACGTCTAAGGAAAATTGTTAAATGAAATCCAAACATGTTAGGAAGAATGTCATTTGGCATCATACATTAGTGGAACACCACTCACGCATTAAGTTAAGTTCTATAGGGTTGAAAGCTGAAGTGAGAGCAACCATGTAATTGTATATAGCATACTGATAAAATATTAACAAGAACACAACCTTTTTTCCTTAGATCAACAAGAGTAGATGAGAGCAACCATGTAATATGGTATAGCATACTGATAAAATATTAACAAGAACACGACCTATTTTTTCTTAGATCAACAAGAGTAGATAAGCAGCTAACAAGATTAATGAGTGCATCCTAGAAAATATTACAGTTAAAAGCAAAGCTAATAATTAAAGTGATTCAAGCATGTCAATAATAAACCATGGGATGATGGCCCAATAAAGATGAATAGTTTATCATTATAATGAGAGGTAAATAAAACAGAACATTGAAAGATGCTACCTAAGATTTTACAAACAAGAATTTCATCAAAAGTAAATAAGATGCCACATTGATTTATAGCATTCATTGAACAAATTGCAATGGGATAGCTGGATAAGGCTCATCATCAGAGCTGTCATTTTTATTGCTCAAGGCCAGTCACGATGGCATTGCAGTGTAAGCAATCCTAGCATCTCTTGGTCAAAGAAAGACAATGGAAGGGTAAGATAAAGCGATGTCCAAACAATGTAGCGATTGTGGAATCATAGCCAAACCCTTATGCAATAAGAGGGCTATGAGTTCCAATATATAGACTGTGAGACAGGTTTCTAACCCATGCATGGTTAGATCAACGAGATGTGCTTAAACCAACAAGACCAAACCAACTAAAAACATGCAACCAGATATTGAGATTAGTATCCACAACTGCTGCTGAATAAACCAGAAATTAATAATCAAAATGCAGAAACACATGATTGCTAAGCAACTATTTGAAAGGAATGCTCCGTCTAGAATTGCTACTAGCAGGAGGCTTCCCAGAACATATGTAGAAGATGGTAAAATAATGGACATATCCTAATACCCTGATTAATAATTAATCCACAAATAGAGGTGATAAATGATATTACCATAAAAAGTGGCCCAATAAGTCCAGCATCCAAGATCTCTGAGACATAATAACACATCTGTGATGGATCCATTATGTTCCAGTATCTAACCCGAGTCTTGTATCCTGAATCATAGAAAAGATAAGCAGCACATTCTTAATAATCCTTAATAATTCACCAAGCCCATGTTGCTGAATAGTAGCAGGAATTTGTGTAAACAAAATACAAATAAATAAACCATGATCTGATTAACAAAAATTAAAACAGTTGATTTGATTGTGAAGAATCCATCCAGCAAAAATACCTTTGGGAAATATTGCCTTACAGGTAGACCATAACTTTCCTGAAAGCACAACACCACATTCCAAAAGCTCAACATTGCAGCTTATCCTCCGGACAACCTTAGCCAATCGTGGCCCCTTTTGCATGTGATTCTGTCTATCGAAGGTGCCCAATGGAAATGATGAACAGGTTGCAGCTGATTCTGCAGCATCTGTCTGCTTATCAGAAGAATCTAAGTCATCAACCTTTCCAGTTTCATTGACATTGCTTGAGATAGAAATCCCATGACAATGCTGTTTCTGGTCATTTCCAAAAGTTTTAGTACTGCATTCGCTCACTTCTTTGGTTTCTGAAAAACTAAAAGTTTGTCTTGCTGTCGACAAATCAATACTATGTTTAGGAGATGTTCCTTGAGCAACCAAAACTACAGGAGACTCAGTCTGAATATTAGAGGAACATTTCTGAGAGGTTTTCCCTTCCCCTTTCTCCTTGAGCTGCAAAATGGGCTGTTGATTAAGACAATAGACACTATCTTCTGAATCCCGCTTTTCATCTCTTTGTTGAAGAATAACAGTTGTACATGCCCTGGGTGGTACTGGAACTTGCTTCTTCTGTGAAGTATAGATTCTTTCCTTATCACTGGTATTCACAGCTCCAACAGCTTCTCCAGTACCGGGATTGCCCTTTCCAAACTCTGGAGGCGTTATTTGCTCCAGTTTATTGCTAACCTTAAGTAGTAATGCATCCTCAACTGGTAAGTTCGTGGTTACAGAGGACATTACAGAAATTAGTTTGCTTTGCAGGTTAACTTCCGGTTCTGAAGGAGAGCAACTATTACAATATCCGATAGTTCCAGTATTTTGAGACGATTTGGTGCATATAAATTCTTGAAAACTTCTTGCATCTGAACTGCTGCATGAGTTCATTTTTTGCAGGTTCTGATCATGTCTAATTTTCAATGAAGTGGTATCTGGTTTACCTGACTCCTTGTTCTCAGAAGGTGCTATTGACTTCCTTTGTTGGCATGTTGAATTAGAATTGGTGACACCTGAAGCTGAATCAACTGCCATCTCCCGAGAACTAGCTTTTGATATTGCTCTGGAAGATGATTGCTGTACAGATTTAGCATCACGCATTGACGTGTTGTCCCTAGAACTAAGAGGGAATTCTCGACACCTTCCATCCTTATCAATTCCTTTATTAATATCTGAACAACCTTGATTAGAGAACCTGGAATCAGATATTTTTTCTTTGCTAACATAAGCACTCAAGCTCAACCTAAGATCCTGCACTCCCCATTTATGAACTGCACTCAGTTTTCCTCCTACAGCATCAATAAGAATATTCAGCTCGCTTATCTCGTAGCGGATCAAGAACAACTTCGTTTTCCAGTCACATGAGCAAAGGTGCTTTGCGTGTTCCAAGCAAGTGAATTTATCAGGTGAACATGGACAACTAGTAGCTGAAAGATGTAAATCGTAGTGGCACACAATGCATTCTCGTTCACAGTCAGCATCAAAAGCTGAATCCATTTTTTTTAACTGAGAGGAAGAAAGATGATCCCTTCTCACCCTCTCCAATTCAACACGGGCCTGATCAAAAACAGTAAAGGGGCATAAAGATCTAGGTAGTAATCATTAAATGGAGAAATGGAATAGAAAAGTG
Source organism: Vanilla planifolia (assembly GCA_023846275.1). NCBI lineage: Eukaryota > Viridiplantae > Streptophyta > Magnoliopsida > Asparagales > Orchidaceae > Vanilla > Vanilla planifolia. The sequence continues at coordinate 16,939,173 of CM043866.1, read as the reverse complement.
AAAAAAATAAATAGAGCTCAGAAAGCAGTTATTCACCTTAAGAGACTTCGCTAGAACACCATCAGGTCCAGAGGCATCTTTCCAGATACGATTTTCAGATGTGTTCTCCTTCAGGAACAAGATGTTCCAAAGTGCCTTCACGGTTTCTCTAGCAGTTTCCAACAAAAGCTTGTCATGGGATATGGTTATCTTGCGCATCTGTTCACGATACAGTTCCACGGCATGTTGTCCATGTGGTAACCAGTCAACGGGAGCTATATTAACAGCCTCTGCACAGTTGAATCCACAGTTGAAACCTGAATGGTATGCTCGGGGGAAGGTAATGACAAATTCTCCTGGATGCTGAATGCAACGGTAAACTGGTACTGACTCTGACTTCAAAATGGAAGGTGAAAATTGGGTGACCTGCAAATTTTAAAGGCAAATTAATGTCATCCTGCAAGAAGGCATTGAATTCATGCACAGATACAATTGTGGAGGGTGAAGAGATATATGCAAGACTTTAGCAAGAGTGATAAAGGATGGGAAGAAAAAGTGGCCAGAGAATGAGGGAGAGAAACAAAGAGAGAAAAAAGGAGCATCCAAACACCATATTACACAATGAACTGTTTAAACATTCATGAAACACATCAAACTCTTACAAGTTTATGAAGCAAGTTTGGCTGTTCTTCAAATAGATCTGCTAGATGTTTCTTCATAACAGTCTCGAAATTCAATGCATCTCTTCCTGGAATACCGTACCAGATTTTTGGAGCACCCCAGTGTAAATAGTTCACAGAATATAAGTGATGGTCTTCAACATGCTGTAAATAAAGAAATTAGAATGCTGAACATGAATACTTAAAAGAAGTAAGAAAGTAACCAATTGAAAAAGACAAGCAAAGCAGAATCACAAAAAGATTACACTCATAAAACACACAATACAAGTTTCTTGGGCCTTATCATAGAAAGCTCTTAGGTTCTTACCCAACAAAATGAAGAAAAACACATGCCTACATACAACCATGGTACAAGAACACCAGAAATATCTCCACTTTCAAATGCAAGCACAGAGCCAGGAAGCCTAGGGACATTGTTCAAGTTCCAACCAGATTTAGCATAGCACTCAACTGAGTCAGAATTAGGTGTACAGGAAGGTGCCTTACTAAAACCACTACCAAATACAGCAGTTTCCAAATCAGCACCATAGAGAACCTGGGAAAGAAAAAAAAATCATCAATAAATGAGATGCAAAATAGACTATTTCTTGTTATGTCTATTATTTTCTAAAATTCACCCAATGTACCTCAATCTCTTCAGTTGGTTGCTCAACAATTCTCCAATATTCACCTTCGATACTCTCAATAGAGGGCTCCCACTTTTCAGTCCTTGAGTTTGAATTTGCAACATTGCAAAAATATTGCTCCTTAAAAAAATCTGCATACTTTTGGAAGGATTCTAGAGAAAAATTTGGGCCTTGTGCAAACCCAAACATTTGAGAACACGATCCAGTGTCATTAATGTCCGAAACATTAACATTGTTTTGTCTGGAAGCCATACTCGTTTTGAGCCTTCTCCTTTTCCTTTTCATAATGCCATGGTTTCTGGAATCATTTTTCAGTGAATGTCGGTTTTGAAGCTTATCTACACTCTGAATACGAGTGGTAAAAGTGGAACCTTCCCAAAGTTGTTTTTCTTTGAGAGGACAAGGAGGTTTCCATGCAGGTGGAGGCACAATCCGACATATTCCATATGGTTCTGCCCTTGGGCGTACACTGGCAATATATTGTAGGGTATCTTTGAACTCCTAAGATCAACAAGAATAATACAAGCAATATCCAATCTCTTCAGAAAAGCAAAAAAATAAAACAAATAGCAGAAGAATTAAGATATATAAGATACAATTAAGAGAAGACCTCTTCACTTGGATAAAATACAGGGGCTTCGTCAAGTATGGGCCTACATGATCCCTCTGGACGCCATCTAGCTATGATCTAATAAAGAATTAGATCATGCAAATTCAGTTTAGGTTCAAGTAGTATATCAAATCAACATAACAAACAACACAAGAGGTAGACCTTTTGGCAATTTTCACATTCAACACAACCACGAATAACACCTTTCGGTGGAGATTGGATTAATGGGGAATCCTGCAATGCAAAAGAATCGTCAAAGGTCATGTAGCGCTCCTACAATTACATGGAAGAAAACTACACGATATAGCAAAGCTATGAATAACAATTGGAATACTCGAAAAACAATAAAGTAAAATTTTGGTAACATGAAAATCAAAAATAAAAACATTGGACATGGCACTAACTTGATCAGATAATTCAGAACCAGATCCCTCTTCTCCTGAGCTGCTATTATGTTGGCAGTAGTTTACCCAGCGTCTACGCCTAAGCGATTTTCTTAAATTGATGACACCAATTGTGCCTCCCTCATCATCCATTTTAGTTTCTACTGGTTCGTTGCCAAGTGTAGAGGCCAAGGAACCACCTTGCACTCTCTGCAAGTCGAATGATTTGAGAGAATAAAAACCAGGTGGAACTGAAGGTAGTCCATCAGTTTCATCCATAAATTGAGTCATCATGCATTCTGTGACCATCATAGCTGACAGGAAAAAAAAAAGTTATATACTTCATCAATATAATCACACACAAATAAATCGAAGATATCTGGAGTTAGTATTTACAAAACTAAGTCTAAAGAGAGTCTTCTTCTAGAAATTTGCCAATGAATTGAAATTTCATACATTCTATAAAACTGCCTCAATTTGAAAACATTTAAACATGTCATTACAAAACGAACAGATGCCTACTAAATAAAGAATGAAATGCCCGTTTCTGTTTATCACAAAAAATAAATAAATTTAGAGATATCTATCTATCAGATACGAAAATTAAGTTAACCATAATAAAATAATACAATGTCCATTAAAACAAGGCATAGCCCAAATCAAACTAAAAGTGAAGGGAATGATCTAGCTAATTACCTTTTACTCATCCCACCACTTCTCTATTTTTCTTTCTCAATTTCCATCCTTGAATCTCTCACAATGGCATCTTGTCTCTTTCTTTTGGCGAGCTTTCACCAGTATAACCTCCCATTGCCAATTAAGCAAATCAAAATTTATTCCTTCTCACACTTTCTTTCCGGTCTTGAAAACCTAGATCCCAATCATTTGTGCAATCAACAGATACCCCAGCTACTTCCCTTTTGCTAAAGTGGCCACGAAGCAATTGGGATGCTATTGTTGTCTTTTTCAAATTTTCTCAACTATCCCCTTACCATTGGAGTTTTGAGGAACCATGGGTCATTAATGTGAGACTAACTTTTACTCTTCTTCATACTCATTTCTCTCTTATTAATATCACATTCTCAGTGCAATCACTTTATGGTTCTACAATCTGCTTTTCCATAGTTTTTTTTTTTTTTGTTTTCACAACAACTAGATTTAGAACTTTCAAAATTGTTTTGGCACATTTGCTTTGAAATTTGCTTAGGAACCATTGAAGTGTTTTCCTCAACAATCTTAGGCAAAAACAAGCTAAAAAAAACATTATATTATGTTTAACTTCTTTAGCACTCGTGTACCTGAACATACTTTAATAAATTACATGACAATTTAATTAAAAGTAATTGGTAATTCAATCAATCTATAATGTAAGTTGATTCACATAGTCGTATCATATTTAGGTTGTTAGAATATATCACAGATCGAAAGGATTCAAGGATCTTGGAGAAGCTAAGATCCAAGTTAAACATTTCAAATGTAGGCAACCTTACTTTTTGAAGAGTGATCACATCAAGTCCCTCTTGTAGTTCTTGCTATAATTTTATTAAAATTGTATGGTCATTCATGTGTGGCAATAATTAATAATAGTTACCTTTTATGTCTTGGTTTCTGAAAAAGTTATACTACAATAGATAGTTTATAATCCTTATATATTTATCACATGATATGATAGTAGATAGATGTTGAAGCACATCATAATTATTGGTTTTTCATGCATTTATCACACAACCACTTTCATGCTTATTCTCATAACTACAATTTTGGTAGATATATTTACATATTATATATGTAAATTTTCTTGCTAGATGGTGAGATGATTGGTGGTATCCTAGTGCTTATATAGTTGGCTAACCTGACAAATGAACCAACAAAAAAAATCTTTTAAGTTTACAATATTCCTATTGACTCAATGTGGTCATAGCATTCTAGCATGTTGATTATGATACAAAAACGATTGATACGATGAGACGATCATGGATATTATATTTATTATGACACATTCTATATGGAATCTTCAATGTCATGGATGTTATTTATTTAACTATTCAATAAAATGAGTAGTTTATGCTACATGTTTTTATTTTTTTGATAGAAGTTTTATGTTACTTTTTACTACTAGTGTTCAAAAAGATATGATTGTCTAAATAGATTCACATCATCAATTGTGCACATATGTTCATATACCAATAGTACAATACTGATTTTGTCTTCTTTGACAATTGATTCAACATTTAAATTAATACAAAAAAACTGCCCAAATTTTGTGTTGGTCATTACCACCTTTCTATCCCTCCTTTGGTGATTTAATTGAAGAAATGCCTTTGAAAAGATATTTTGAAAAAGAGCTATTGAAAAAGAAATTTTTAATGTGAATACACTTATATTGCAAAAGTTGTTTCATACACTTATATTGTTTTTGAGGTGGAATCAATAAAGGTTATTTAAAAATCATTTATTGAACATAACTTTTCTTCTTTATTTTCTCACAAGATTGTCCTAAATAGCAGTTTGGAGGAAGAAGATTTAAGGTAGACCATAAGATGTCAATTTGGCATAATCTTTCTAAGTTATCAGTAAGATATAATGGCAATATTCATCTCCAAACCTGTCTTTTAGGAAAAAATTTCCTAGGATTAAAATTATTTAATGTAGCAAGCTACAAAATAGTTAAAGATTTACCTAGAGATCAAACAGTAAATAAGCAATACGCTGTAGACTCTCTTTACATCAAAACCAAATGCATGGTGCAAAACTAAGTAAAAGTCAAAATATAGGGATCATTGTCCTGCATGAAAAAAAAATCTAAGTAATTTAGGCATCTTATTACCGAAGATCAAAATAAAGGAGCTTGGCCGGACATTAGCCGACGTTGCTTAAGCAAATCGGTGTCGGAGAACAGTTAGGCGAAACGATAAAGGATCCAAGGTTAACAATCGTGTAAAAGAAGCCCTGCCGATAGAGATCGGAGATTAAAAGGAAGCAACAACGGCAGCAAGAAAAAGTGTCCTACAGGTTCAGGCTTCCCAGAATTCGACAACAAAAGACGGGAAGAGCCAATTAACGTCGTCGACTTTACTGGAGCGGTATAGCTGAGTTAAATGACAGCAATTTAACATCCGATTAGGAACTCCGGTGAACGGTAAAAGAGAAAAGGAAATCACTCCTGCCCTAACCCCACTAAAGCCCATTGTTTTTTCCAAGATTGTTTGATGAAGATTAAGTTAATTAATTAGTAAATAAATAGATTTAAACATAAAGTAAACACTATTAAAAAATTATATATACCATCAATATGATATCATAAATGTTTAGTAAAATAATAAATATTATAAAAATAGCATAGATTCTTTTTTGATAAAAGAATAAAATAAATGTAGATTTTAAATGTCAAAATTATCCTTTTCGTTTTACTTATATTATTTTTTAATTAGATAAATACATTGATCAAATAAATATATAATTATATCTCAAAAAATTATTTTTTCAAAAGTTAAAATTTACAACATAAGTCATTTGAAATTAAATTAATAGTATTAGTTTTTTTTATTATTGTTTACTTCATTTCATTATATTCTCTATAAAAAAAAGTAGAATTTTGATTATTAAAAATAGTTGAATTTGGCTTGTAGCCATGCTTTCCATGCTCCTTGAAGATCATCTTTACATCAATGAAATGCAATATTTGTGATAAAAACATAATAAACAATCATAGACAATGGTTTTAAGCTCAAATTTTGCATTCTATTAACTAGAACACATTATAATATTTCTAATATTTGGACTAGTGTCATGCCCTAATCAAATTAATGAAGAATCAACTTAAATTAGTACATCATTGAGACGTAATATATTATCAACTTAAATGATCTACTCAATTAGATTTTAACTTTCTTCCTAAAAAACTAATTATATTGAATTATCTTGCCCAAAGGATCGAACCATCCAATCAAGTTACAGGAGCATCTTGATTCTCATTAACGATCATAAATGATCTCAAAATGTTTTTGAAACCCATTTTAAGTATGATCATAAAAACTTCATAAAAAAATATTTTCATAATATTTCTAAAGCATAATCTAATCTCACTCTAGCTTTTGAAGCATAATAATAATACCAAAGGACTCCTTCATTATGTTAAATCTTAGTTTAAACATGATCTCTCTCTTTTAGTTCTCTTTCTCTCTCATATTATAGCAATTTTTTTTTATTCTTAATTGCATATCTTTATTCTTCTATAATTAAATCTCTCTCTAACTCATCATCCTTCAGTCTTTTATATTTTTCTCTTTAACTTTTTTATGCTTTGTTTAACCAAATCTTCATAATCCATTTTGGTATAACAATGTGATATTAATATATGTATATATATATATATATATATATATACACACACACACACATATAATTTAGTTTATTTATTCATTCACTTATTTTTAATAATTTATAAGAAAATCAATTTATCTTTAATTTTAACAAAATCACTTCCATTAGGCTTATCTCAATTTATATTTTTAAATGTACTATTTGTTTCAAATGTCAATATTTTTGTTAATATGATACATCACATTTAACAAATATTTTATTTATATTAAAAACAATTGATATTCATAATAAATTAATATTTCAAGGTAATAAAAATATAATTTCTTTTATTTAGTCTCACATTATCAATATTTGATAACTCAAGTCTTACAATTCATCTCCATATTTAAAATCTCTTTCTTAAAATTTCAATTAAAAACTTTAGAAAATTTTCTGTCATATCAACTTTCATCTCTCAAATTGTTTCTCTCTGATTGGTTTTGATATCGAAGTTTATATCTTCATTTAAAATTTTCTCTTACTTATCTTTAGAACACAAGTTATGTTGAATTTTCATGAATTTTTATATTAAACTTTATGATATAAGATGAATTAAAAATATTTTTTCTTAAGATAAAACATAGAAAATATTATAAGCATTATTTAGTTGTGATGACAATTTTAGATAATAATAATTTTTTTTTAATTTATAAATAATTTGAAAAAGTCCTACACAACGAGATTTAAGCTTTATTGTTTCTCTAATGTCGAATCACACCTCTAATAAAGCAAACTCAAAAATAGATTATCATCGTCCTAAAAATTCTATTATAATGTGCTTTATATCAAAATACTTTTTTGATAATCTTATTAGATTTGTAACCCCTATTTGATTATTCTTATTTGTTAGGATCTCACTTAATCTATCTACAATATTTCATAATAATCAAAGATTAAATATAGATAAATAGGCATATGAGGATATGCTAATTTTTAAATAGGAATCTGATTCAGAGATAATTTAATATCTAATAACATATACATTTTTGTAAAACAAAACAAAATTCTTAATCATTAGAATATTTTATTAAAAATGACTAAATACTAAATTCATATCATAAGTCACCTTATTAAACTTTAAAGATCCAACTAAATAAAATATATCATAAAAATCTTAATAACCCATAGCATATAAAATATAAATATTAATACATAAATATCCCAAATATATACATCAAAGTAATATCATAAAAATTATATATAAACTCTAACCAATGAACGATTTAGAGAATAAAATCCTCATTCATAACATTATAATAAATATGTTTTATACAATAAAAGCTTGACATATGATATAAAAATTAATTAGATTTTATAAAGTTAAATAGATAAATAATTATGATAACAAAATATTAAAAAATAATTTAATATATAAGAAATAAAAAAAATATAATAATCATGTGTGTGTATGTGTGTGTGTGTGTGTGTGTGTGTGTGTGTGTGTGTGTGTATATATATATATATATATATTATGTTAATTATCTTATTTCAAAACTTCTTAGCTTAGTATTTTTATTACCCAATTTTATTTTAGATAATTATCTTTTAGATTTAATAATCAATATCCATATCCATAAGACCTCTACTCGTAGATATTAGTAAGCTCACACCTATCTATATAAAAGTACCCTCTTCCTAACTATCCTAAACGAAGTACTAGCGATAACAATATATAAAAATATCTTCATCCTTGCCACAATATACAAAGTATTATTTATATAGTCAAATGAGATTATGATATCAATAATAAAAGTATCACCATCCTAGTCACTCTACACAAAATAACATTAGTAAAATAATATATAATAAGGATAATATCTTACAAAAAAATCTAATTATTATCTTATATTTTATCATTTCTAAGCATATTAATCAATCGTGTCATAGATTAATGTAACACACTATTTCTTTATTATTATTATTATTATTATTATTATTATATATATATATATAAACATTTATGTTTTATATGAAAGAAAAATTTATGTACATAATTATTTTTATAAATAAATAAGAATAATATTGCAATAAAACACATCTAAATAAAGTATCAATAATCCTTTGGTAATCATTTTATGTAGGTGTATCAAAGAAATCAATATAATAAATACATATAAAATTATTTAAATTTATATGTCAATTTATTATTATATTTATATCACAGTCATTAAATTTACTTACCTAAGTTCCAGGTGAAAATTATTGTCAAATTTTTTCTCCATTAGACTTTTTAAAACATTATGTAATTGCATGAATTATTATATAATCTCTTATAATATAAATATATAATATTTCATAAATTTACATGATGCAAAACTTTCAATACATCATTCTTATTCTAACACTATATATAGTACTGAATGATTGCTTCTATTGTATCGTATAGTCAACACTATGACAAATTATTATTTTTTTCTTCCAAACATATTGTACAATTTTCATTATTTGCAATACAAATCTTATACAGTCACCTTACAACTATCCTATCATACTATCTTTTTCTTAGCTTTTACAAATTACCCATCTATAATGTCGTACGATTGATTTATTATATAATATAATCGTCTCTTTTTCTCTACTCTAATTAACTTAAAAAATATCTTATAATACATTAAGTTCATCACATAATATGATTAATTCATAAGATTATAGGATGATAAATAGACCATTCAATCTCCTATTTTTTAAACCAACTTACTATTGACCATATCATATAATTGATCTATTATATAGTACAATCCCCTCTAAATACAAACAAACTCACTAAAATCTAAATAATTCCATTACAACTCACTGTTAACTCCTTCAAATCTTCAAATCATAATCATAATACATACAATAATTCATACTACCAATTATTCTAGCCTAAAGCCAATTAAAACAATACAAGAATTTAGAATTATTTACTTACCTCTTCTTCTTTATTTTCTCTCACTACAATGATTATTTCAACTCCTCTTTTCAATTCAATAGTTTCTCAAAAGCTTTTCTTACTTTCTATGTTGTTTTAAAGCTTCTACTTACAACCACCTACAATCCCTCATTTCTTATCCTATTTTTCTCTTGCAATTATGCGTAATCTCATAACAAATAATACATTACATTTAACAAAACCTTTGGATGCTAGATGATTCTTAACTATTTAATTAAAAAGGTTGCAAACCTACTCAATTATTTTTTCACTAATATAAAGAAGATTGATACTTTTTTCTGTAAAGAGATCTACAAAATATCTTACAGATATATGATTGAAAATTTTTATTATACATAAACTCTAAAAAATTAGATAGTTTTCTTAATTGTCCCAAATATTTTAAAAAAATATAATGTTAATAAAACTTCCAAAGTCTTTATAACCCTTTTAACTTTTTTATTAGTTTAAGGATGAAATTTGTGCTAAATTTTAATTGAGTGTTGAAGATTCGATAAATATTTCTCCATAAACATGAAGTAAGCTTAAGATCTTTGTTTAAAATAATAGCTTTATTAATATTATGCAATTTCAAACCCCATGTAGATCTTGGCCAATAATATAGCTAGTTTTATGAGGTATAAAATGATTTGATTTTATTAATATATCCATTATTACCCATATGACATAATAACCCTATGGTGATCTCGACAAACCATTTATCATATAAATGTCTTCCCACTTTCATATTGGAATTAAACGTAGTTGCAATAAAACACTTAAATATTGGTGTTAACCTCTTCTTGTTAAAAGACCCAAAATCTTATGTTCCATTCAACTAAAAATTTTTTAAAGATAAGTCGTAAAAAAAATTGTTTTGATTTGTAACATATGTTGTTCTCCTTTAGACATTAAACAATTGCTTTATGGGCTTCATTTAGCAATAGCTACCTTAATCATTGTCTAACAAGGTCGTACAACCCTCCTTGGATTTTAATAGTATATTTGACATAGAAATGTCTAACATTAGCTCGCAAACACATATTTATTGTAGTTGCACTAGTTTCATAAGTTTATTGATATAAAATTTGGATTAAAATTACTTTAAAAATGCTTAAAATTGAATTTTTTATTAATTTTGTAGCCTTCTGTCGTTCACCATGATCTACCACCATCATTGCTGTCGTCAATAATCACTACCACCGCTCAAGAAGAATTGAGTGCCCACATTACCTGAATTGACCCAAGAATATTGTTTGATTTGCTCAACCCACGTCGACCCATTACCCTCACGACCTGCTCTAACTAGCGTCAACCCACGCCAACCCATCCGTCCTCGCTGACCAACATTATTCCACTCAACCATTGCCTACTCGAACTCTGGATCAAACACATCGAGTCCTTCACTTATGTCGCAACGATCACGCACGACCGTTTAGTCGCCCTCATTTTGCCTCTCACTATTATCGCCATCTAAATGCCCAATTCATTTGGAAACTACTTAATTTAATTAATTTTATAATTTTTTAAGACAATTTTTATTCAAAATATTTTATAATAATTTGTTTCAAATTTTGAAAATTTGAAATATATTTTAGAATTCAAAAATATATCATTTGGTATTTTTAAATATTTTTTGATATTTTTAGGTTAGTCAATTATTATTATATCTTTAAAGTTTTTATAAATAGGGATGCTCATCATATTATAAGAATGTGAAAATAATTAAATAAAAAATTTATTTTATTTGTGTTTTACTTTTCTAAAGAAAGTGTGTCTATCTCTAATTGGAGATATTCTAACTTCTCTTGTAAGCGACAATGATCAAATGTGAGAGAACTTCTACCAAGAGAGTTAACAATCAAATCCCTTGTGAGAGAAGGATTGAAGATGAGAGACCTTTTACTATGAGAGTTAATAACAAAACAAATTTTAACTTTTATTAATACCCATAATTCTTCACTTATCCTTTCACTCTCTTGATCTAATTACTAAAAGTACCATTATTCTTAACAAAGCTCTAAATCCTAGCCTATTATCTTATCACTCTTTTTTTCAAGCTTTCTTATTAACCAAAAAATCACCACTTCATTGTCATTTTCTATATTTGGTGTTCCAAAAACCAATGCCTATAGAAGTACAAGACATCATCATCAAGAAGGTGCACTTTTCAATAACTTTTATTTTTTAGGTAGTAATTTAAGAGTCTTTTCAATTAAAATACTTCACATAAAATTTATCTTTATTTTTTTTTATTTTATATGTATAAAATTAGATGTGACAAAAATTAGTTTATAAGATTTTTATACTTAAAGCTTAAGATGTTGTCACTTACTCAACTTAATAATCTATACTCTCGGCTAGGCTATGCTAAGGTACGGTAGAGTAGAGTAGAGTTGAGTGGAGTAGACTAGAGTATAGTAGACTTCTGTAGAGGAGAGCAGAACAGAGTAAAGTAGAGTAGAGCAGATTAGAGTAGAATAGAGCAGAGTAGAGCAAAGCAGAGTAGAGTAGAGGAGAGGAGTGGAGAGGAGAGAAGAGCTGAGCATTACAGAGCAGAGCAAAGAAAAATAGAGTAGACTAAATCATAAAAGAGAAGAGAAAAGCATAGCAGAGTAGAGTAGAGCAGAGTAGAATGGAGCAAAGTAGAGCTTGGTTAGGCTCGACTAAGCTAGGGATTAGGGATTGATAAGCCAATCTTTAAATAGTTCTAAAATATCACACATACTACCTAACTCTAATTAGTGTATAATATGTTTTTATATACTTTAATAAATCATTGAGTATCTCTAATATTATAAGCTTCACTTTAAATCATTGTAAAAGTCTAAATCTATCATACATTAACTTTGGCATCAGAACCTATGATTTTTTTTTACTAAAAAAATCTTTTGCTTAGTGTATTAAATTTTGGTATTATATAACATAGGTTTTTACTTTACATCAACTTTAGTATTAAACAACATTATTTTTTATTAAAAAATAAATTTATGTTTGTTTAGTGTATCTATTAAAGAACTCTTAGTTGGTTTTATATAAATCTTGTCTAAGGAAGTAATATAACAGTAGTAATACAATTCTCCATCATTTTTTTTTTAGAATTATCTAATTCTATCTTGGAGGTGGTCTGGCAAAAGCGGGATCCTAATTATTTGCCATTTTCTTGGAAGCACATCCCACCTCAAATTTGATGGTCTATATCTACAATTATTTTGCCTTCACAAGTTTTTATTAAAAAAGAAGATATTCCAAAATATTTTCTTTTCTTAATATTCTCCTATGTGACAAATCTTTTAATGACTACAAGATCTAATAAGTCTTATTAAATGATAAATCAAAATCAAGAATTAATCTAAAACTAAAAACAAAATTTAAATCAAGAACTTATGTTAGAAATATATTAATCAATAACCTAACTCACCCAGATGGTTAGAAAAATCTTCTTAAACTAACAATATGAACAAAAATCCTAGAAAAAAAAATAGATAATAAGAGAAGAAGTGTCACACTAAATGATTTAGAAGAAAAAAATCTTAGAAGACATAAGAACCATAAAAAATATAATGATCTTTCTAATGAATATAATCATGATATCTATTTAAGAAATCATGACCATAAAAGAAGAAATAAACCTTCTAATGAGTCAGACTAAAATAATGACCTAGATATGTTTAATAAGGAGGAAAGAACTAAGAGATATCGAGATATAGAGTATATTCTTAATGTGAAACTGAATGTCCCAACTTTTGATGGTAGTTATGATCATAAGAATTATATAGACTAGTAAACTAATATAGATTATTACTTTGATTGACACCAAATGAGTTGGTGAAGAAATATCAATTTATTAAGACTAAATTTATTGATACTATATGTAGGTTTCTTAGAAACTTAAAGTGATAATATGCTAACAACAATAAAGAGGTGCCCCAAATTTAAAGAAATTTTAAGGTTATGTTGTATAATAGATTTGTTCTTATAATCTATAGTATCAAAATGTTAGATAAATAATAAAGTTTTTTAACTTGATAGATCTGTTGAGAAGTACATTAATAAATTTAAGAATTATAAATTTAGATGAGATATAGATAAACCCAAACAAGTAGTATTCTCTTATTTTAGGATAAGTTTAAAGAAATACATACATACTAAGCTTAACTTAAGAAATAATATTATCTTAGTGAAACCATATCACATAGATAAAAATATATAAAAAAAAATTATTTTAAGAGAAATGATAAACCAAACCCTTTAGAGGCCCAATCTATCACTTCTCATCCCATTCATAGTTGCACTTTGTTTACCCATTCACTATAATTTTTAAATCTGTTAAACTATATTACCACCCATTTCTTCACACATTTCTTCAAGCCAACCCATCCAATTTAAAATAGTCTATTTTAAATGCTATGAAAAAGGACATGTAGTTCTAACTATCTAAAGAGATCAATAATTATGAACTAAATAATAATAATAAATAAGAAGAGGTAGAACAAAAAGAAATATAATGTTAAATAAGAAGCTTAGCAATAATTAGAAAACATAGAAAATTTAGTAATTTTAGTGGTTAGGTATACCCTTACAAACCCATAATCACAAGACAATTGGAGACACACCAACATCTTTAGCACTAATGTTTTGAAACAATCATATTGTATGACTATAATATCTAACCAAATAATAAAATTTATTAGTTATTTTTTAAAGATCATATGACATTTATTAAAGATCAATCCAAAATTATTTTTAACCTATCACCTGCAAACAAATAAACTAATGAAAGTAATAAATAACAATATAAGAAACTTTTTCATAACTTGATAGTGGACCAACCTAAGCTTTGGGATCAACTATTATCATGAGTCAAATTTGTATACAATAATTTTATGAATCATAATATTAATCTAAGTCCTTTTAAAATTTGTCATGATAATAAACCAATGTCTTCCATTAATCTTATTTCCTTACCAATGGACTTTCAAATTTCTATCTCTACTTTTTCTTTTATCACTCATAAAATAATATCTAAAAAAATTAATCTAAATAATAAAAGATACGAGAAACTAGTAGATGCTCAAAGAAATATTTAGAAATTTTATGAATTATACTATTTATAATTAAAGTTAGGTTAAAACAATTTTCTCAAAGCTCACAAGAAATTACAATTGTGTGAAGTTGGACATTTTATGATAATTAAAAAAACTAAGAACTAATGCGTATGTATTAGATTTGCTAGAAGAGTAAAGGATTAGTGTAATATTTAATATTAAGGATTTAGTTAAAGAATACCACATCTAATATCTAATGAGCTATTTAAGTCTAATTCTTTTATATTGAGTGAACCTGTTCTTAGCACTACAATAACCTTAAGAGTAAGAATAATGCAAAAAAAATTTAGATCAAGAGATAATTTTAGTTCATTAGAAGGGCAAACCTTTGATTAAGATATCCTTGCTTACCTATGATAACCTATACCATATCATGCCACACTTATTATAGCATTACTTTATCCATCACCCTAATACCACCAAGCCAAGCTCTCTTCCATCTCGAGAGGATGACATAAGAGTGTTTAACATTGGCTCAACAAACATGCATCCACTAGCACTGAATTAGCTATACAAGTTTATCAGTATAAACTTTGGTTGAAAATTATTTTAAAAAATGCTTAAAGTTGATTTTTTATTGATTTCACCATCTTCCATCTTTCATTGCTATCTATAATTGTCATCGTCACTGTTAGCAGTCTCTGCCATTGCTTGAGCTGAGTAGTGCACCTATAACCTAAGAATATTATTTGATCTGCTTGACCTGTGTCGACGCATTACCTGTGACTACCTGATCAACCTACTCCAACCCCTATCAATCTGTGCCAACCCTCTAGTTTTCACAGACCTGTACTATTATGCCAGACCTACATCTACTTAAAACTTAAATCAGATGTACTAAGACTGATGTAGGGATAATTTAGACTTCTATTAGAGTCTAAATTAGAGCCTACAATATTAAAGATGCTAAATAGATTACTAAAAAAATATGAAAAGATATTATATAATAATCAAGATTATGTGACATGTATAGTATTTTAGAACTATTTAAATATTAGCGTTTCAAAGCTATAGCGTAGATTATTAAGTTAAGTAGATAGTAACTCCATCATTAAACATAAAACTCTAAAAAAAAAAATTTCATATCTACTTTTACACATATAAAATAAAAAATTTTAGCAAACTAAATGTGAGTATTTTAATACAAAAGGACAACTCAAATTTGGATTACTACCTAGAAAATAAAAGTTGTTAGAAGAATTCACCTTTTTGACGACAATGTCGGTGTTGGCAAAAACAAGAATTTATTTTGTTGCCAGCCATCCTAATAGAAGGTCTCTCATATTCGATCCTTGTCTCTTACAAAGGATTTAGTTGCTAACTCTTCTGATGGAAGGTCTCTCACCTTCCATTCTTATATTGTACAAAGGAAGTTGGAATCTCTCCAACAAAGGTTTAGGACACACAGTCTATTCATAAAGATAAAAACATACAAACAAAATAAATTTTATTTCATTTTATTTTTCTCTAATATAGTGAACATATTTATTTATAAAGATTTCAAATATTCATCACTAATTTTTTTAAAAATAAAAAACTATAAAATTAATTGAAGTAAGCAACTCCCCAAAAGATTGAGTTTTGAGTGGAGGTAATGGTGGTTGGCCAAATGACAGGAGGCAAAATGGTTGGGCACAATCAGTGCAGTGCATGCAAAGGTCTCGATGCATCTGTTTTTGGTTTTTGGTAGGGGTGGCTTGAGAAGAATAGAATGGGTTGATGAGATTATCTAGTTAGCACAGGTCATTGTGGGTTGAAATGGTAACAGGTCAGGTTGAGTCGAACACTGGTCAATCAATGTTCTTGGGTCAATTCGGGTCACGCGAGCATGTGGGTCAGCTCAGGAGATGACAATGGGTGTTGACGATGGCGCTAACGATGTCGAACTGTGGCAAGCTATAAAATAAATAAATAATTTAATTTTAAGAATTTTAAAAAGAATTTTTCAACTAAATTTTATATTGATGATCTTGTGGAACTGGTGTGACACTAACGAATGTGTGTTTGTGAGCTAATTTAGGCATTGTTCCATCAGAGGCCTCCACCCATGTTGCATCATTAAGCTTAGTCATTTCATCGCTCATCTTTATCACCACCCGAAATGCATAATATGTTTAGAAACTACTTAATTTAATTAATTTCAAAACTTTTAAAGTCAATTTTATTCATAATATTTATTTTATAGTTTGTGTTGAATTTTAAAATTTGAAATATTTTTTAGAATTCTAAAATGTATCATTTGATTTTTTAAATGCTTTTTGTATTTCTATATTAGCCTATTAATATTATACTCTTAAGATCTCTATAAATAAGGATGCTCACCAGGCTATAAGGAGATGAAAATGATATAATAAAAAGTTATTTTATTTGTGTATTTATCTTTTTGAATAAAGTGTGTACATCCAACTCTAGTTAAAAAATTTCAACTTCTCTTGTGAGAGACAACGATTGAATGTTAAAAACTTTCCACTAAGAAAGTCGATAACTAAATCTTTTGTAAGAGACCAGGATCGAAGGTGAGAGACATTCGACAAAAAGAGTCAGTAATAAAACAAATTCTTGCTTTTACCAACACATAATTCTTCACCCATACTTTCACTCTTTTGGTCTAATCACCATCGTCCTCAACAAGGCTCTAAATCTTAGTTTATTATCTTATTATCTATTTTTTGCCAAGTTTTTCGATTAACCCAAAATCCACCTTCTCGTTGCCCTTTTCTATCTTTGGTGTTCCAAATATCAATACCTATAGAATTATAAGATATCATCATAAAAAAGGTGTTCTCTTTCAATAATTTTTATTTTTTAGATAGTACTCTAAAGTTAGAGTTACTTTTTTTTATTAAAATACTTCACATAAAATTTATCTTAAATTCTCTAGTTTATATATGTAAAATTGGATGTGACAAAAACCATTTTTGTAAGAATTTCTACTTAAGATATTGTCACCTACTCAACTTAATAATCTATACTACAATTTTGGGATACCAATATTTAAACAATTCTAAAATATTCTATCACCACATAACTCTCATTAATGTATAGTATCTTTTCATAATTTCTAATAATCTATTGAGTATTTTTAGTATTATAGGCTACAATTTAGACGTTGATAAAAGTTTAAATCTTTCATACGTCAATAATGCTCATCTAAACTAAATTTTGTCTCATAAGCCCTTAAACTTTTTCAATCAATTACATTTCTTTTAGATCCATAGGTTTGTTCTCTTTAGTCAATTTTAAGCAGCTCAAATTATAGAGATTTGAAGTAATAAAGGAGCATTTTTTTTCTATAATTATTGGCAATAATTTTTTCATTCTACATTAGAAAACAACCCAAATCATAAAGCTAGGCATTACAATAAAGTTGGAACCCTTCATTTTGTTTAGTGAGACTAAGGGAGCTAACACAAACAATTCTATAAATTTCTCTCATAATCTATATTTCATTAAAATTTGAATATATTTTGTGTTAATCTTATCAAAGATAGAGCCATATGAGAGAATCTATTTATAAATTTTTATAATAATCTATCATTTACAAAAAAAAACTATAAGTCTCAAACACATTATTTGGTCTTCACTAATCCATTATGGCCTATATCTTTTGAGGATTCATAGTTAATATCTCATCACTAATCAAATCACTAAAAAATAACATGCTAAGTAACCATAACTAATATAACAAATTCTTTGCATAAAGTTAATAATCCCTTAAGGTCTGAAGCATAATATGCAAATGTTATTTATGGTCCTCTTTACCATTTTAATAAACTAAAATATCATTAATGAACATTATTACAAATTAATAATATTATTACTTAAATGTTTTGTTTATTAAATCTATGAATGTTAATGGGACATTTGTTAATTCAAAAGGGATTATCAAGAACATGCCTTGTTTTAAATGTTGAGTTAAGAATATCCTCTTTCTTTTACCTTCAACTAATGACATATGAATCTCAAATCTATCTAAAAAACACTAAAACTCCTCATACTTGATTAAATATATAATTTATTATTGGTAAATAATATTTATTCTTGATATTTATATTATTTATCACTTGAAAATAAATATACATTCTTAAACTATCTTTTATTTTTTTAACAAACGACACAAGAGCTTCCAATTAAGATACTTAAAAAAAATGAAATGTTATCCTACAAATTATGCAATTGAAATTTCACTTTTACTAATTTTGTTAGTGCTAATAAATAAGGACTAGATGTCACTTCTATCTTTTAGAGTCAAATAGATAATAAGTTCAATCTTAAGATCAAGAGAAAGGCTATAAAAGTCTTGTCATAACACATCTTGCAACTTTATAATTTTCTTATATTCACCATCTTTAATGGCCAAGAAAATTCTCAAGCAACTTTTAAGTTCAAACAATGCATGTGGTAGAAATCTTCTTTCCATTATCAAAATACACAACATCAACTTCTTCCAAAACTCTAATTTGTACTTTCTTTTCCTAATGTGTTTTATGATTTTATCATCAATTCATTTCCAAAATTACATCAATTTTAGCCAATGCAATTAAAACTAATTAAACCAACAAATATTTGCATTTATTTGTACATTCTCTTTGATAAAAATATTTCACTTGAATGCTCTCCCCATTAAGAAATTTAACAATTGCAAACTGCACAATATCACATAATTTAATAGATAATTTTTTAATTATAAAATCAAATATAAAATAATGATAAGTTTCATTATTAAACAAAACTGATACTAGTAAATAGTTTCACTATCAAATAAAATTAACATTAATAATTATTGTAATGAAAAAATTTGATGACTCTTGGGCCCTTAGTTATGGCATGAGCCTTCAACTGTGCTCTATGACACATCAAGTTGTGATGGTTGAGCTTTAACTCTACCAGCACTATTAAAGTTTGCTTCACTCTACACTTATCCAACAAACATAGTTGATAATGGTGATCATACTATAGCCCTTTGAGTGTATCTACATCTTAACATCATTTAAAATGCTATGTATCTAATTTATCAACTTAGTAAGGATTTCAAAGAATTCAAAATGTTGATTAACAACAACATATAATCATTAATTAGGAATGAAAGTTGCACATTGAATTTCACTATATCTAACCTTAAATACATCAATGATTGGTAGGACAATGATAAGAGAGACCTACAACTTGATTGCATGCATTTTCTAAAAATAAAGGACCATCTAGATAACATAAGAAGGAAGAAGAAAGGAGATAAGAATGTATAAAGAGAGGACATTATGACAATCCCCTCGTGAGAGTGATGATAACATCACTAAATGGGTTAAAGTGGAGACCTTTACTTTTGAAAAAAAGGTGACACCAAGGCATTTATTAACTAACTAGTTACCGTGGAATATTGACAAGTATGAAATGCTAATGCATCATACGATTAGGTTCATAAAGACAAAGTTGAATGGGTAAGTTTAGATTTATTGAATAGGTATTAACAGGACTCAAGAAAGATTCAATAAAGACATTAAGATTTCTTCTTAAAGAGTAATGTTTTCATATAAATTATTCCAAGAAAATGTTGGATGAGTTGTGTAGACTAAGGCAAGGCACAATGAGTTTATCTAAATATATAAATAAGATGTGAAAGCCACTTATTTGTTGTAAATTGGATGAATCTAAAAGTTCAATTGTTGCTAGTTTAGAAATGGATTGTGCCTAAACTTTTAGAGAGCATTTGCATTATAATGCATATTACATAACAAAGTCTTATAAAATAAACTTGTACTTTTTATCTTATTTGAAACTATGTGACTAATTTTAAGTAAAGTGGATGAAATTTCAATTCAACTTAAAAATCCTCAACCAATGCCTGTAGCTTCACAACCACCACATAGATTAGTAGTCTGAGACAAAGGAAAGGCAATAGAAATGAAAGGCACTTCAAATGTTGCCACACAAATGTGATGTTTCAAATGCAAAGAAGTGGGTCATCATGCCTACAAATTTCCAAATAATGAAATGCACGTCTTAATAGTTTATCCTAAAAATGAAAAGTATCTAAAGAAACCATGTTTGCCATTCCAAGATAGCGCCACACACTATCATTTTCCTCGACACCGATATAAATCTAAAAGTATTCATTGGAAAAAGAAATCATTGAACTATATGATGGGAGAATGAAAGCCATGGAAGACTTAACAAATTATGATAACAATTTAATGACATTAATACTAGCTTGTAAGTTTTTAGTAAAACTTTCCAAATTTCTTTTGCTTGGAAAACCTTCAACTTAAGGACTAATTTCACTAATTTGCATAAATTTCATATTGTCCATATCTTTTGCTCCATATATCTAAATTTAGTGAATAAGAATGAACTATTTTGAAAACTAGATTACGCGTATTTCAAGTTGCATCAGTGTCAATGATTTGAAATTTTTTTTAATTCTCATATCATCGATTACAAAATAAGTAAACAATAATTAAAAGTTTTTTAGACTTAGTCAAATTTGAATGGATTATTTGAAAACTTTAACAATCATGGATGTCTTATTACTATCAATCTACCATGCATTAAGCTACAATAAAAGTAATTCTGTAAAGTATAATATATGAAATTTAAAAGTCTTAAGTTTCTAAACTAATTACATATCATATTAGCCGGGAATGCCTTGCTTGAAAACACATCAAACAAATGCAAAGTACTTCAATAATATGGGGTTTGGCAAAATCAAACTTTGAGCTATTTGTTAAAACCAAAAAATTTACCATAAGCTTGCTTATTCATAAACAAAACCGAAGTCATTGATTTTTAGTTTAAATATTGGACTATCAATCGCAAAAACTTAACTTTCTAAAACAACAAAGATGAAATGTTACGCTAAGGTCCTAAAATGGCTAACCATTTCAAGCAAGCCATCAAATGACATTGGGAAGGGACAAAAATAACAATGGCATAACAAATTAACTCCTGCCTTGCCTTCCACAGTTTAAACCTAGCCTCACACCAAACTTCATAATCAGGTCCATCGATTTCATGAAAATCAAAGACTTAAAAAGGGCCTTCAAGCTTCACATTATGGAGTCATGAGATGCAAGACACTTCACTTAAAGAGAAGATATTGCGCTCAAGAAGAACTCAGAAAGCTTCATTAACCTTCAAAATACAAAATACAATAATATAAAGGATCTTAAGTTTATGGAAAAAAGGCATGCAAAAGATATGTTGCGCAAGAAATTGTGGGATTACCTTGGGCAATCGATCATCTTCCTAGGATAGTTTTAACTGATTGCCTTGTGTGTTAGCTTAACTATATTGCACAGTTTTAACTAACTATAGTGATTGAGGTATGACTAGTCTCTAACCAAGTAGCATTGTAATATCTTCTCCATAGTATTTCCTTTTCATGCATTTGAGAATATAATAATTGTTTCATGAGTATTCGAACCGAAAGTATTTTAAGTATTTTTGAAAGTTTATCTCTATAACGACTTTATTAGTATGTGTTTTACAATTTTTTAAGATAATTTAATTTTGTTACAAATAGTTGAAAAAAATTGCTTAAAAGATTAACTTAGTTTTTTTTAAAACCCCCTTCAACTCTCTAACTAAAACCGTCATGGTTTTCCCTCTTAAGACAAAAAGGATACGTTAGTGTTGTCTTAAGATATAAAAATCGGAATTTGGAGTTAGTTCAGCTGCAGCTCTATTTCAGCAGTATTGGGAGACCCCAGCTGTGAGCTTAAGTTATATGAAACGTTTTCTTTAGCTGCTGCTCTTGTAGGAAAGCAAGATTAAGTTGCTGCTTCCTCTCCAGTAGCTGCAGATGTGTAACGTTTAGAAAATCTTTGGAGAAGTATTTGGAACATGAGGAAAGCTTGACAAGATTAGGACGCATTGCAGCATAAAGCCTTGATAAAAAGCCTTGGAGAAGTTCTTTGTAGCTGAAATCACGAAAACATTGAGTTTTCTAACTTGTGTTTCCCCTATGGTTTCCAAAATGTCTTGCCATGGCTTACAGCTTTGGTTAAATATAAAAGCGTTAAGGTTTCTTTGGAGGGATTGAATTAGTGTTTTGCTCAATTTCCTTGTCTTCTTGGTGCTCATTTTGCAAGGATCTTTCCCTGCTTTAGCTTTGGCTCTTCTGATGGTATGACTTGGGTTTGATTTGCATTTGAAAGTTAAGCCAAGGTTGGTGATTTGTTTGACCTTAAACAGCCGCAACTGAAGCCAAGAATTGTGCGGTACATTGACTCGTACCCAGGCCTAAGCATATGTTACATAGGTCATCCACCCATGTAACTATTTTTATTTTTTAAATATTTATAATTTTATGTGAATTATATTTTTTTACATATTCTTAAAAAATGGGTCATCCACCCAAACAATTGAATTTAAGAAAATTTAACTATTGTTTATTTGAAAGAAAATAAAAATCTGTCGACGATTGATAAAACCACGAAGGGGAAATGGTACGTTAGATATTACAAGATGTTTTATTCAGAAGTAATATTATATTTTTAAAATCAATATTCGTAGTTTTGTTTTCAGTCTTCAGATTGAACGGTCAATGTTAATGGTTTTGATGTTTTTAATTAATATTCTTTATAGTTATTAATTACAAGTTTAATAAATATTATTTAGTTTGGGATATTTTTAAATTAATTTTTTAAAATTTAAAAAAATATTTTAAAAATAATATGTTGAAGTGTTTGAAAAACCGTTAACACCTTATTATAAAAATGAAATGATTTGATCATATAAAATATGTAATATTTGAATTAATTTTAATTTTTAGTGCCTTGTTTATAAGCAAAATAAAAATAAAAAAAAAATCTTGATTTAAAAACTTAAAAAATTTCTTTTGATATTAAATTTAATGTCAACACCAATCTTTATTGGATCTGATGGGATAAAAAAAGGGCAATTGTTTAAGTTTGGAAAAAAAATGGAAATAATGTTTCGAAAATTTATATATAAATGAAATTAAATTTATAAACAAAAACTTATTAAGACTGTGACGCTTTTAAATTAAAAGACAAAAAAATTAGGTTAAAACTTAATGGACAAGTAAAGCCTTAATTAATTAATACATGAACCGGATAGATATGTAACGATTGCTTTATCTAAGCTTGTATTTTGCTGTTACATCAACCCCAAAATATGAACTCGATTTACATTACAAAAAAACCAAATAAAAATACAGAAAGAATAAATATTTATTTAAAAATCATTCATAAAATTAACAAATAATCACCCCTAAAATTTATTTTCTCACAGCATTTATTTATTCATTTTTTACAAACCAATATCGTCCCTCAATTCTTCAACTACGACATGATCTGTGAATGTTGCATTTATCCCAAATTGTGATCTGTAAGCTGTACACCGATAAGGGAGACACCAAACCGAGAAGTTCCTAACATGTACACAACTTATTAAACAAACTAACCCTAATTCTTCCATCAGAAGAAGAAGAGGTCATCCTTCTCCCCTGCAGGGAATTCCAATTCTTCAAAGCTTAAGTCGTCGTTGGCATGGTGAAGCCCCACATCCCAACAAAACCCATGTTGTTCCTCAACGGTCTCCATGGCCAAGCTGCTTTGCATCAGATTCTGAGCGGAGTCCCCATCGTTCACATCTTCCCTGTACGGCAAACATCCATTCTTTTCTTCATCATAGTTGTCCCATGGCGATTTAGCCGAGTTTTCTTCCACTTTCCTCTTGTGGAAAACTCTGCAAAGAACCCAGTCTTCCTGCAGCGCAAGAAAAAAAAAACGGGAGCAGTTTAATTAATAACCCATGGGCTCAGATTTTAGTTTGTAGAATCATTTGTATTTATATACTTTGGGGAGGGAATGGGGGGTCTCGAGACGAAACTCGTGCATGACCCAATCGGTCTTCTGCCCATTGGGTGCTCTGCCGCTGTAGAACACCAGGGTCTTCCTCATCCCGACCACGGCTCCCGTCCGGCGATCGTGGATCGTCCGATCCCTCCCCGTTGCTTTCCAGTAACCCGACCTGGTGGCTCGATTTGTTCGCCACCCGGTGGCGTACTTGCGGTCGCGAAAGCTGAAGAAGTACCACTCTTTTGCGGTCAGCTTGGCAACGTCTGCGCGCAAAATGGACGTGAGAAATGTAAGCCAAGTTGAGTTTTGGAGGAATGGAGGCGCGCCTCTCACCGGGAAGCTCCCATGGCTCGCGGGTGTGGAGATCGACTTCGACCATGGTTCCCTGAGAAGACCTCTCGTTGGCCACCTTGTTGTAGAGATAATGGCAGACTAACTCCTCGTCGCTGGGGTAGAATCTGAAGCCCGGAGGTAGGGTGGACTCCACTTCTCTTAGTCCCATCTCTGCCGCGTAATTAATAAAGTGGTGGAGCAGACATGTGTATGTATATATATATATATATATTTATGTCGCGATCGAGAAGAAAGGGTTAAGGGCCTGATCATATGCTTGTGCTACAAGTAGAAGCAGAGAAGAGCGAAGGTCACAAGAAATCCCTCAAGTGGAAACAAAGCTCGCATCACATTTCACGTTTCCTTGTGGAACAAAAACACTTTTAGGGCTTCAGGACATCTTAAGGTTGTCAAGTTCATGCACGGGTAAAGATTTCATACAGGTCATCATGAGATAAGTTGGTAGCATGGAGATTATTAAATTATCATTATTGTTTTTTTTTTTCTATTTTTCCTTGCCGAGGTATCTAAGGGATGTAGTGGGCCAACTGCCTATTAAAAGACACAAATAATGCAAAGTTACCAAAAATGAAACCAACTAATCGCAAGCACATCATTTCTAATTTGATTTACTGGAGCAAATATAGCAGGTTAGCATTACAATGGCAGTTTATCATTTCCACGGCTTTTGAGCATAAAAAATATACAATTCCTTTTTTAGTATACATGCTTTCTTTATAGTGTAGATAAAAAATTGTCTGAATATTTTGAAATGTATTTTTTAAGATAAAGAACATAAAATAATATTAGGAGAACAAAAAAATATTTTACTTTTTCAAAGAAATATTTAAAATTTCTTTTTAGTTTAATTGAAAAGTTAAATATTATTTTAATTATTTCATTAAGTATTTATAAATAGCTTCTTTATAAAAAAATTTAAAAACCACTTTAATTATTTTATAATATCAATAATTTATTTATATATATATATATATATATATATATATATATATATATATATATATATATATATATATATATATATATATAATGTTTTAATAGCATTTAGCACTTTTTAAATGTAATTTTTTGCTAATTAATATAATATCCAATAATATTTTTGACAAAAAAGATCTTAAAGATTCATTTTATTTGGTGTTACAATATCACAAGAAAGTTTTTAAGAAATTTGAATGTTTGTTTATCTTTGTATAATAATTAGTAAAAATTTGCTTGAACATTTTGAAATCCATTCTTTTAAATTAAAAAAAATGTAAAATAATATTAGGATAGCAAAAGAAGCCAAAGAAATATTACAAAAAATCTCTTTAGTTTTATCAAAAAGTTAAATATTACTTTAATTATTTCGTTAAGTATTTATTAATAGCTTACTTATCAAAAATTTTAAAAACACTTTAATTATTTTATAATAATTTTTTAAAATAGATTTTTTTGTTAATTAATTTAATAGTCAAATATATTTGTCAAAAACACCTTAAAGATTCATTTTATTTGGTGATATGATAGCATACAATTTTTTAAGAACTTTGAGTGTTTGATTTGATAATATGTTTGCTTAACATTATTAAAAATTATAATTTTGATACAAAAAATGATAATTAGATATCATTTATATTTAGAATGCTAAATATTAGACATTTTTATATGAAAAAAATAAAATAAAAGATTTGATAGTAGCATTGAATTCAAAAACTTTATTATCATTATTAATAAATATTAGTATCTAAATTAGCCAAATAATATTTAACTACAAAATTTTAAATATAACACTACTGTCTAGATTTTGAGAATATTACACTATCACAAAAGAATATGTCAGCAAAGCTCTAATTAATTGTAGCTCTGACTCAATAAGTATCAAGATCTAGTATTAACTTGTGTTATAGTAGATTATTTAGGTGCATCATTTGTCATAGATTAATGTGGTGACACAATTCCATGGCTATATTTCTATTGCATTTAGGAAAATTACAAGTCATTAAAAAATAATCTTGTTGCTCATTAGTTAATTATTTTTAGGCTCAAGTATTTCAGTGAAAACCAACCCATCATAAGGTAGTCCATATTTGTTGGTTCATACCATAATCGATATCTTTGCACATATTTATCTTGTTTGTGTAATTGAGGATTCCACATTTTATTTGGACTACCTTTGTGTTATTGCACATAAGAATGTGCACTAAAAATCCTATTTATATTTATTATTGGTAGAAATGTCAATCATTTTGTTGTACAAGTGTTTCTATATTTTGGTGACTCAATAAAAAACTTAAAGATTGCTTGATTAAAATATGTAACTCTTTGGTATGATAATTTTAAAAAATTCCATGCTACTATGTGTTACATATTGAATTTCAAATAGAGCAAATTTCATTGATTTATACATGTATTGCATGACATGACATGGCACCATAAGGTTGAAAGCATATTGGGAGAATTATATTTTACATTTAGAATATATATATATAAAGAGAGAGAGAGAGAGAGAGAGAGGAAGAGAGAAAAAGAGTTTGTATTTTTGTTTCTTTAAAATAATATATAAATATATATTTTTTAAAATATGCATAATTTTCTATCTTTTAAAAAGTGTAAAATATGTAAGAAAAAATTAAAATTTAAAAGATAGAATTAAATTTAATATTAAGAGAACATCAAAAGATTTTAATTTTTCAAAGCAATAATAATTTAATTTTAGTTTTATTGAAAAGTTAAATATTATTTTATTAAGTTTTTATTAATAATTTTTTTTATAAAAAATAAAAGAAATCACTTTAATTATTTCATAATAACAAGCATTTAATTAGATATTTATTAATTGTATATTTGCTAAACACAACATTTTAGTGGCATTTATATTGCAATTTTTAAATGGAATTTTGGTTAATGAATTTAATAATCAATCATACCTTTGTAAAAAGCATCCTAAAGATTCATTTTATTTGGTGATGTGATAGCACACAAAATTTTTTAAGAATTTTGTATGTTTCTTTTGATAATATATTTACATTACATTATTAAAAACTATAATTTTGATACAAAAAATGACAATCACATATCAATTATATTTAGAATACTAAATATTAGACATTTTGATATGTAATAATATGAAATAAAAGACTTGAAAATAGCATTGAATTCAAGAAACTTATTATCAATATTTAATAAATATTAGTATATAAATTATCCAAATAATAATTAACTAAAAAGTTTAAATACAACATTAATGTCTAGAGTTTGAGAATGTTATACTATCACAGAAGAATATGTCAGTAAGACTCTTACCAATTTTGACTCTAACTCGATGAGTATCACGATCTAGAATTAACTTGTGCCATAGTATAATATTTTGGTGCATCAATGGTCATAGATTGATTTGGTGGCATAGTTCTATAACTCTATTTCTATTGTATTTAGGAAAATCATAAGCCATAAAGAAATTGTTTTATTCTTCATTAGCTAATTATTTTTAGGCTCAGGTACTTGGGCAAACCAACCCATTATAAGGTAGTCTAATTAATGTAGAACATTTTGAGCCACTACTAAGGAGACACCTCTATGATCTATATTTGTAGGTTTACTACATCTTTGCACATATTTATCTTGTTTGTATGATTTATGGTTTCACATTTTTTGAATTACCTTTGTGTTATTACACATGAGAATGTACGCAAAAAGTCATATTTTATGTTTATTGTGGAACTATCAATCATGATGTTGTAAAAGAGTTTCTATAATCAGGTGGCTCAATTAGCAACTTAAAGTTTGCTTGTTTAAAATATGTAATTCTTTAGCATGACAATTTTCAAAATTGCATGCTATTGTGTGTTGCATGTTGAATTTTATGGACATATACAAGTATAGCAAGTCATGGTACCGTAGGATTGAAAGTATATGGGGAGAATTATATATATACATACACACACACACACATAGAGAGAGAGAATTTGTATATTTTTATTTTTTAAAATTAATATATATAAATGTTTTGATAAAATATGCATAATTTTCTACCTTTTAAAAATTAAAAATTAAAAATAAAGAATTAAATTTAATTAAATTAATAAGTTAACTTTTTTTATTGCACCTATGAACCTTAAAGGAAGTATAATACCTTAATGATAACAAACATTTAAATATTTATATATTGTGATATAATATGCATGTTTAGAGTGTTATAGGTTATATAAAAATAGTTAGACAAAAAGCATCCTTATCATATTATAGATGGATAAAACCTGAAGTGTTACAAGTCAAACTAAGATAAAGTAAGAAAATGGTCATCCACAATAAAATTTCATATGCACGAGATGTTTATTAAAGATTTCTTATATTAAGGCATATACAAGGATTGAAAATTAAGATCACTAGCTAATTTAAGAGCTAGCATTATATTTCACATACAAATTATTTAGGAGGGCAAGTTGTAGATGGTAAATCCTTAAAAGCACGAATATAATTGTGGAGTCATTTTCATTTGATTTAGTATATTAAATGATATATAAGAATATTCACTAAAAAATGTTCACAATCATGTTAAGAAAAAATAATACAAACTTGATTAAATTTTAACTAAATATATGATACATTTGTTTCAATATATGTTATGCATAATACATTTATAAAGGCTTGGAGATAAAAATGGATCATCCAGTTTAGTGTTAAAATGGAGCCACATGAGAATATATGGTATTGTGCTATAAATGTATGATACATTTTGGTTAAATTAGATAACACACTCTTGCACCAAATCATCTAATTAAGATGAGTGAAGTATATATGTGATAACAAAATATATGTTAGTCTTTAACAGACAATATGTTTATCAATGCCCCGCTTAACTAAACCATAATATTTAAGAAAAATTAAAGGTTAAAAAACAAGAAGTAACATTTTAGTGCTCTTAAAATTATAAGTAGGGACTTAATAGAATCCATCCAATATCAACATACCTCACATATATAATAATAATAAAAAACTATAATAAAGTTAACCCCAAAATCTCATAATATATACTCCATATAATGTCTTACTCTTTAAATTAGGTAATGAGTAAAGTCTTCAACTATAATATCATAGTTTACATGCTCGATATGATGAATGCATAATCTATGATGTAAATACTAATAAGATTATAAAAAATTTGATAACAAAATAAAATAACATGATATAAAAAAATAAACTAAAATATGCTTTAAAATATAATAAATTCATAAGAAATCAAAAGCATAGATAAAAACATTTCTAATATATTTATGTTTTTCCAAATTTTTTATGTTTTGTATTTCCTAAAAACCAAATTTCCTTCTAATCATTATCTTTTTAATATAATAACTAATATTCATATGATCTCAACTAGTAAATAAACTATCTATTTAAATAAGAGCATTTTAACCTAAACATTTTATATAGAATACTGATAACTAAATATATACATACATACATGCATATATCTTTAACTTATAACATATCATAAAGATAATATCTCCATAAAAAAAATAACAATTATTTTTTTATTCCAATATTTATAAATAAATTGTAAATCATTCTATGCATAAAATTTCATAGATAATTTTCTACCAATTTTTATACATCCATATATAATTATGTAAACATTTTTATATGAGTATCCTTATTTTTAAGTGAACTAAGTAAACACATGATAATAAAATAAAATCACAAATAAATAGAATTTCAAGTCAAATAAAAATAGTAAAATGACCACATTTGGAACAATTTTAATCATTTATGAGTTTACAAGTATATGTACATAATAGTCATTAAATTTATATATATATATATATATATATATATATATATATATATATATATATATATATATATATATATATATATATATATATATATATATATATATATATATATATATATCTAATATAAAGATTCTTTAATCAATCTCCTCTCTTTAAAATTTTTTATAATATCATGTATATGTATGAATTATTATATAATCTTATATAATGTGACTAATTATTTTTCTAAGTTTATTTAGCAAAAATAAAACTTTTTATTTCCATCCTGTTTTAAAGATATTATACTACATGATTTTTTCCTATTATAAAATATGATCAACATCCTTTCAAAGTATCAAATTGTCTAATCTAGCCCACTCTCAAACCTTAAACTAATTATACAATATGAGCATACATCATATAGTATGATCACCTTGGCTTCTTAACTTAAATCATTTAAAAAAAATATCATATTATACAATCTAACCCATCATATAATATGATTCATATTACACAACCAAACCTATTATACAATATGATGCATTTGTTTTTTAAATGCTTACCAACTTACAAATTATTGTACAATATATTTAGGTCATTATATAGTATAATCAATTTAAAAATATTATATGATGCTTCATTGAACTATTTGTTTTATATATGAAGTAACTTAAAGTTGATCATATAGTATATGTTATATCAGAACTATTGTAAATTGATAATACCAAATAAAATAGATACAAAAATATAATTTACTAAATAAATCAAAGTTAGTTGCAATAAAATTGAGAACACTACCTAACAAAAAAGTAAGGGTGACAAAAAATACAATGTCGATTTCAAATATTAAGTGTAATATAAGTAAAAGAAAATAGTTTCATACAATATCTAACTATTAGATAATATAAAAGTCAAAACCAAATATTATATAATAAGTCTCATAAAATAGAAACTATCGTCATAATCACAATGCATTGTACTCTCATCATGGGATCTTATATTATCATCTAAGAATCTTCAACTCTATATGTGTTAGCATCTTGATATACAATTTAAATAAAAAATAAATATAATATACTTAATAGATAAACTATTAACTACATAAATTAAGTAGTAAAAACATATAATAATATAGTCAATAAATATAATGGAACAATAAAAACAATTATGCATTGTAATTAGTAGATAAAAATATAATTTAGTGCATCTATGATTTAACTAAAATTTCAAACTGCAGATAAAATATAATATTAAGACATCACCTCTTATCGTTGTTGAAATTATGTGCACTGCCTTCAACTTCTTTGCTTTAGATTGTTGGTGTCGATAATATTGATTTGTTGCAATATTTACCATCATTTTAGCTTAAGTTATTATGGAGATAGCTATCAAGTTAAGTCATAGGATTTATGGAGTGTGAACAATTACATAAATTCTCAATAGTTACAATGAAGTTAGCCATATTAGCATGGATCAATCATCAACATTAGTTAGCATCTATTATAACAAAATGCCAATTACAATTCCTCATATTCGAGAATAATGCCATCTTATGTTAACAAATTCCATCGACTTGTTTATCTTCAAATATAACACAGGTGGGTTCGATTTTGTTAGGATGAGGAGAGGAGATTTTCTTCTCAATGCACCTTGAGATAAGTGAGGTTACACTTTGTTTTATAGTCAATGGAAGTTCCTCCCTCTTTGAAATATTCTTAGAGAAGATCTTCTCCCATTTTTCAACCTCTTATGTTTTTTTATTTCCATACCATGTGAGGTTAATCAAGTTTGCTCTTTTGTTTATATTCATCTTTTGGTACTTATTAAAAGCAAGCTCCTATTAAATTTCTTAGAATCTATAATTAGCATAAACATCATACTATTCTATTAATTATATATTATAATTTTCTAAACTATAAATATATATATATATATATATATATATATATATATATATATATATATATATATATATAATTGGTATGGTTCAAATAACCTTTAGAATATAAAAATAGAACAAACATATGAATAGGAAAAAAAATAGTCATATTATGGAACTTAATGATGCATTCAAGGCACAAAAATTAACCTCTTAGAATAATAGTTTTAAAAACAAAATTTTTTTAGCTAAGACTTAATCTATGCATTTATTTACTAATTTATCATCCAACATTATTTTAAAAGCATAATCTACAATTTAGCATATGTCAATAAATTTTATTCAAATATAGATTAGTATGTTTTAACTATAATAATTAAAACTTCAAAAAAAAAAGGAAAGTCTCAATATTAACAAAACGAACATGATCTTATGCATGCAAATATTTATTTTATTTATAAAATATTAATAATCAATCAATAAAACTAAAAATTTGAGAAAAAATTAACAAAAAATAAGTCTAAAAAATTAGGGTTTAAGGAAATGAAGAGTAAGAAGAAAAAGAAAATAATAAAAGAACAAAAAAAAGAAGGATAATAAAAGAAGAAAAAGTTATCACAATTAGATTTTGAGATTCTCACATTAAATGAGGACAGTTGATTGATTATAAGGGGTCCAATAATAACAATAACAAGGAAGAAATATATGGAGAGCACGAAGGAAAATATCATCATCAGTTACCTAAAGATTGATGGGAACAATGAAAGGGTGTATGAAAAATTACTTTTAATGCCTTGTGATATGATATTTTCTAATGAATTATCTTAAACAATAATTGTAAAATCTCTCAATCCTTTTAAAATTACATTTTAAAACGATTATTTTATTTGCGTTTGAAAACTAGTTGGATGATAAAAAATTTCTTTATGTGATGATTCTTTCGTTTTAACAATAAGTTTTAAGAGTAAGAAACATAACAAAAGTTAAATGAAGTTAATCATTTATTCTTAAGAGAATGAGATTACGCTTGCATTCCACACCCATGTTTTCTTCATCCTTACTATTTAGAAGCTACTTAAGAGATTAGCTTTGTCAATATAAAAGATAAAATCATAAGAAAAACCTTGTAACGTCTTTTAAAAGTTTTTAAGAAGATTCTTTTGATAGAATAATCATGATTTTTATCTAAATATTAGAATTTCTACCCAAAGTTTAAGACTTCTTTCTTTGATAAACAATGACAACAACTAAATCATATGATTTCATAAGTCAATGATAATAATGTTAACAATAATTTTATAAAGAAAACTACGTTGCAATTATGATGCTCCATGATTGCACAGGAGACACCTCAAGATAGCGGAAGATGGGTGGATGGGATAGAGGAGAGCAACAGGTCTAATGAACTTGTACAAAGAGTAACGGCTTCACACACCCATTTCTTCTTGAAGTGAACCTTCCCTTGTCCACTCCTCCATGCCGTGCATCAAAATTCCTACTTGCATCCACTGCGTAGTGGACACCTGGCCCCTACGAGCCACGTCGCACCCGAATAATCCTTAATAATCCTTGTGATCCGAAGGAGCTCGGACATTACGTGGACAGATCGGTAGAGATGCGATCTACGTGGCCAATGCGCCGCTGCCGTCTGATCGACGCATCGTGACGGCGAATCTTGTTTGGGGAGTCCAAGGAGCAATGACCGTTGGATTTTAATAATTTTTATATTTTAATAAATCTATTTTAACACCATTCATTTGAAATCTTTGCGGATCCATTTTTGGTTTTTATATCATAGAGTATGAACCCATTAGTTAGCACAACATAGGAATAAATAGTTCACATCACCATTTTTAAAGTTAGTTATATGTCGCCAACTGCTTAGCGTTCCTGGGGTAGGCAAAGGAAAAAATAAGATAAAGAAAAAAAAAAAAAAACAATCCATATTCAAAGTTGAATGCACATATATACCATATTGGTTCGTAATAAACAAGGAAAACAAATTATTTTTCTCTCCAAATTGGTTACAAGTCTATAACAAGTCACCAGAATAAAATAACATATCTTAAAGCAGTCAATCGATCACAACGAAATCATTAATCAAGAAGCCTTCATGTCGTCAAGCCCACAAGTTGCCTATGGAAAAAACAAAAAAAAAAAAATTTGTTTAAGTAAAAAAAAAAAAAAAAAAAATCGAAGTCAATATTAGTTAATTTACATAGAAACTTACCAAAAACTTGTGAATCTCAATAAGATGGGGAGAAAATGTAGAACAGAACTTCTCCATATCAGCATTGAGGTCTCCTGTACCACTAATGACCTCAATAAATTTCTTCCTATCAGGAGCGAGCTTTAGAGCAACCTGCAAACTTTCTTTATGTTATCTGAATACCATTAATGATACTTTTTGCTGTTAATTAAATAAGAGCAAAATATTTATTAATTTTGAAAATATTCTAAATTAAAATAAGAATAAAAATTACCGTAAAACTTGAACTTGCAAGCCAGCCATGCCATTTTTTTAGCGTCTTGTTGTACGAATCGATACACACTTGCGACATTGTCCATTCAGGATACCCGAGTAAATTACGAAAGAGTTCCACCAAGAAGTCCATTGCTCTATATAATAAAACAAGTATAGAAATTAAAAGTGATTTCAAGAAAGTGCATGACAAACTCAAATGTTAGTACATTAATAGTTAAAAAAAATTTTAAAAAAAAGGTAGAACCTTGTAAGCCACAAAAGCCCATTTGAACAACTTGATGAAGCTTTTGATGTTTTAGTCTCAACTTCAACTTGAACAAAGGTGTAAAGATATTTGAATTTAGAAGGATCTGAATTGTATTTATTTTCCAGTCTCTGTATATGAATCATAATGTTCCCATCAAGTTGCGAAAAAAATAATCTTATTGAAGTGCAAACATAAAAAAAAAAAGAACTACAACATAGGAGTTATTTGGTTCAACCACATTATATATACTTCAGGAATCAGTTAACCAAAAAAAAATTTAAACATGCTAAAAAAAAAAAAGACATATTACACTAGTAAGAATTATTTTGATGAAGGAGATTCTTACTGTTATGTTACCCCCTATGTCCGATTTAACGAGCGTCATTGCTGCTCCAAATTTATCTACAAAGTAAAATTATAAGGTCACTAGAAAAGAAAAATATTAAAAAAAGATAATTTATCATACTTTGGCCTTATAACTAAATAAAAATCCCAAAGAGTTTAGTAAATAATATCAAGAAAGGAAGGTTGCTCCAATAAAAAGAAAGCAGTAAATCAGAAAATACAGGTTACTATTGAGTATCATAGCTGAATAAACCCGAGCATATATTTTTCGCTTTGGCCTGTACTGAAGGTATCTTTCACTTTGAACTCCTAACAGTGCAGTGCAACCAAGACTCACTTGCCGTTGCTGACACGTAAGTCTTTTTATCAGTCGGGGATCAAGGTCATAAATGCCATATATCAAGAAACCAAGGAAAATGTCAAGTATCATCGTTGAAGAGGCCAAAGCTTGGTTTTATTGCTTTATCGTGCATTAAAGATGGCTTGAGATGGTGTGTCATGCGGGCTAGAAGGAGCTTGGTTAGGACCTTGATCAAAAGTTCTATTTGTTTGCCATTCCTGGTTTCTCATTGCCAAGTCAGTACAAAAACAAGTTCCCCGGGTCATTTTCCAGCTCTTTTCTTCCTCCTGAGAATTACAACTACTTATTATCACCAAAAATATTTTAGAGAAACCCAAGATGCGGGAACTCCAAGTAGCAAGTATGATGTGGACAACATCTGCTTTTAAATCAAGCAGCTCACAATGGGGTTGTAAATGCCTTACACTAAATAATAAGAGATCTTTGACTTCTACTGATTAGAGCTAACTTAGCGTCTGCATAATTGCTTCGAAGTGGTAAAAAAATTTTCCAGCGAGAAAGAACGAGAAGTGCTCCTCAAAGCATTTTTGGTCTGAAGATTTGTTTGATGATGAACAAGTATTTTGACATCCTTGTTCCACCAGGTCACTTGGGGAGAGATTGAGCACAAAAATTAGTAATTCTGGCAAAATCATTTCCAACAATTCTAAGCTCACTTATTTCAAAGTTAACACAATAGTTATTTTAGAGACCGACTTAGAGTAGCAGTGCAACTTATGTTGATTCTATCAGTCCCTATTACATCCTAAAATCGACTGAGTTATCAACTCAAAATACCTAGGAACAAAAACAATAACACACCCAAATTGGGATTTAGCAAAACCACCAAATACTGAACGAATTGATACTCAATTCCAAATTTTTGCACTTGCTTTTAAAATATGGCACTTTTGCCAAAACAAACCCCTTTTTATGAAAATTCTATCATAAGCAATCCAAACAATTTACACACATCACAACATTACAATATTATAATTAATATAATAAGTAATCGATTTTCTTGCTTCGAATTGCCAACTATTCTTCACCATAGCTTTCCACAAGATACTTCCATTTTACATAAGATGATGAAAACAAAATTTTCTCTAAATTTCATTAGTTTATAACATTTTAAAAAATAAAAGTTTATTTTCACATTTTGACTAATCAATTGAACTATCTAATCAACTCAATTGTCTTATAAGCTTAATCAAAACATCTTATCAACTTGATCAGACCATCTAATAATTAGATAGATAACTAATCTAAACAAATCAAATGTCTAATTGCTAAAAAAATCTAAAGAAACACAATGATATAGATTTTTTTTCCCTTCTTATCCCTCTAAAAAGCTAAAATTATTAAATCAAACATTGAAAAGCTACATGTTTGGGTATTTATGAATATTAATGAGTTTCATACTAATGCACACAAGCTCACCATTGCTCATAAGCACCTTGCAGCTCTGCAAAGCTCGTAAATGCTTGCGTCAAACATGATGATGAGCACACTTTGCAAATCACAATCAACTCCCTCACAACATGACTACTAACCTTCACCGTAAACCCATTGGCAATGAAGCCTAAGTATGGCAACAATCCTACTTAGTGGTTGAAGCAAAAAAAGGATTCAAAAATTTAAGCAAAGGTTTACTTAAATCAGGGATGAGGAAAGTTGTCCTGTGGGTGAGAGGATGTCTTTGAATAGCTTATAAAAACCTTTTATTGTTATTGTTGGAGAAAAAAAAATTGAGCAGCTAAAAAGTGTTTTAAGATTAGAACAAAACCTTCAAATAAGCATGAATGGAGTGTATAAGAGTGCTTAGGTACAGTCTAGCACAATTTGGTGTTGTTTGGCATTGTTTGGCGTGGTTCATCAAAGTCCAACACTACCAGGGTGGTCCAACAAGGCCCAAGGTAGTTTGGCACGGTCCATGGCATGGCTTGACAAGGTCGGGCATAGTATGCCATTATCAGACATGGACTAAGGGCGATTTAGCATTTTCGAGAGCAAGTAGCATAGAGAAAGGCACAAAGCAAAGCAAGTGAAATGGAGAACGGGTGTGAGTCAATGCTAATGAACTCGAGCAGGGGTGGATTAGGCAGTTCTTGGAGTCAACAATCTTGTGGGAAGATCGGGCACTGTCTAGGAGCCTATCAGGTAGTGCAGAAAGCTGTAGCAAGTGTGATTTGGGATGTTTCCAACATCACGGGCAAATGCGTCAGGTGCAGACAGGCACATCAAGTGTGAGCAAGCACATGAAGTCACGGGCAACACACATGAATGCGAGTAGGACACAAGTTGACGAGCAACAGTAAAGGTTTCAAGAGAGAGGAAAAAGGGTAAGAGCTTGGGTCGAAGAGTTCTCAAGAGGGAAAAAGGAGAGCTAGTGAAGCTTCATGAGACATTGAAGTGGCTTTGGGAGGAAAAGAAAAAAGGATCTAGCAGTAGAGAAGGCTTTAGAAGTAGAAGGCTCTTAAGAAGCCCAAGGAAGGACTTAGGAAGAGGGGTTAGGGTCTTTATGAATCTTTAATGGTGAGCAAATGCAGAGAAAAGTCTCCGATGGAGCTAAGGCAGCGGTTTTCTGAGGAAGAAAATGATTGTCGTATCATCATGCATCTTATGCCTTCCCCTAAGCC
Source organism: Vanilla planifolia (assembly GCA_023846275.1). Classification (NCBI taxonomy): domain Eukaryota; kingdom Viridiplantae; phylum Streptophyta; class Magnoliopsida; order Asparagales; family Orchidaceae; genus Vanilla; species Vanilla planifolia. The sequence continues at coordinate 16,900,654 of CM043866.1, read as the reverse complement.
AAATGGAGGGGGTCTCTCACTACACACCTCTCTCTTTTACATCTACTTTCTTCTCTTTTATCTCTCAAAGATCCCCAATAATGACCAACTCTCATTCACAATTCCTCCAACAACACCTCCTCTGATGACAACAAAAAGACTTCCACCATTCTTAACCATTCAAGCTAAGCAAAAGAATTTTGTTGGGCCAAATTCTAGATTTTAAAACTTCATATTTCACTCCAAGCACAAGGAATTACTTTGTCACTAAATTCTTTATTATGAGATAGGCATTTAGGCCTACAACAATGTACTCAATCACAAAGGTATCATCCAAACTGGCATCAAGCTTCCTCAAGCTAACTAATCCATTTGATGACTTTTGCTTTCCTTACAACCAAGTCACCAACATCGAATTGTCAGCGTCGAACTTGTTCAGTGTAGTAATTCACGCTTTGTCACAACTCCTACTTGTACTACTTAGTGTTCATAAAGTCAACACTGAAGCCATTGATAACCGTAATGCCTAAAGTTTGTTAAGGACACCTACAAACTATGAGCATAGAACTCAAATAAATTTAAGTATGTAACCATTACACCGTATCACTACTCCATGTGTGGGGAAGCATGTTGTCACTAGCTGTTGGTATGATAGGTATTAAAGCTCAACCAAACTCTTGATAAGGTAGGTACCATCCCAATTGGTATCAAGCATGTTGAAGCTAGCCAATTCACAGGTGATTTCGCTTTCCTTAGAAACAAGCCACCCACAGAAATTTGCCAAGGCTGAACACGATTGTTGCAAAGCTCCAACATTCATTTCAATTCTTAACTTGCAATCGTTCACATCCTAGTGTCTTCCAATACCTCTGAATCCAAAAGTTATGATTCAACATCCCCTATTGATCTTCTACATAATAGTCATCCTCTTAGGTATCTTGTTTTGAAACGAAGGGAATAAAAACTTCTACATTATACATAAGGGTGAATAGGGGCTCTTTAGTAGTTGTTGGTGTCTTGTAATACACCTAAAGAATCATAGTTCGCCCCAATTATTCTTCACTCAATCGAGACAATTTTTCATGTTGCTCAGTATCCATAGATCACCAAACTTTGCTTGGTTATTAGAGAGAAAATATGCAACTAAAGTAACCATTAGGAAAATTATAACACAATCAAAGTAGTTAATGACATTGTTGCTAAAGAAATTAGTATTGCTAATGAACACACATATTAATATGCAATGACAAACAAAAGAAATTTATAGACTTGAACCCCTTTTCATCATCACTGTTAACATGTCTTTAATTCACTTAGCAAAGTACCAAATAAGTAAGATTAGAAAATATTGTTCAAAGGATGCCTACGAGGAACAAGCCTAAAGGGACCATTCCCTTACAAAATGAATGACTAGGCTATATGATGATAAACGAAATGAGCTAGCACTAGTCTCATTGTTGGGCAAAGAATTAGAGATCATGTTCAAGTTCTAACCAACATGATCAAGTTCCTCCCGTTAACGAAGTTGATAGACTCCCTTTCATAGATCAAGCCAAAGTCTAGTCGCACTTCGTCAAGTTTAAGGCATTGAAACTTTGGCATGACAAAGAATCTTCAATGTGCCTACTTATCAACTTGATGTCTCTTAACCTTAACTTCTGTTAAGGGCCTTTAAAACTAGGTCCAATCAAGAGAGTCACTGATAGCTTTGAAAGTTCTACAAGTGAACTTAATTCAAATAGCTGGGATTCTCATCTCCTACGACAAATACATGTGCTCCCTTTGAATTCTCACTTATACATCAATGAAGCCATACTTATCTACTTGTCGTAAATCTTGCACCTTACGAATCATTAAGGGTGGAGTTTCATCAATCAACTAGTACAACAAGTCATCCGTCCAATTCAAACTAATATTAATGACCTTCGATTAAGGAGAGGCTTGGTTCAACTAATTCAATGATGCCAAGCTCTTCAAACTTGTTTTTAGCTTTGTATTTAGGGTTCTTGGCATAAGAAATGTGTGTCAATTACATCTGATCAAAAGTCTATGACATCTCCTAAATTAGTTTTCTATATCATTTAAATGCATTATCATTTTTCCCAAATTTTCCTTAAAATTGTCCAATGATTAAATTATGGATCACTAAATGCATGCACCAAATATTTGCCAAGACCGTATCAAAATGAAGAATACAAAGCAAGGCATTGCATTTGGCTTAATTGTATACAATTATTAGCCAAAATGGATTGCATGATGAAGGGTAACACAAGGGGTGTAGACCAACATGATATCATCAATATAGGGATTTGCTTGTGTTAGTGCCTTCGACATGACCACTTCAATGAATAAGTCAAATAGTACTTGAGCCTTAATAATCCATAAGGAGTAATTCAAACAAATTCTCCTAGAGCTCCACAAATAAATTTTGAGATCAACCCAAGACAAAAGTGGTGTAGAATATACGTTTCCATGTATCAAACATCTATGCAATGGATTATGAAATTACAATCAAATCTTCCTAGAACGTAACGATAGTGATTGATTTTTCCACCTTGTCCAACACCATGATTACCACTTGGTTAATTGCACTGAGATAACCACTTCACCCCTTATTCAAGCTACAAAGAAGGGGTGTACTAATAAAATGCATCATTAGCTATTGGAACACTTCTTCACACTAATCTGTGTAAGCAAAACTTTCCTATTTTGAAGCACATTGAGGAAAGAATGGCATTTATATTTGATGAGGCGATAAAACAAACGATGCTGACTACTATTTCCATGATGTTTTCACCACTTTTTTGCAATGACGTGTTAAACATCCCTCTAATCTTATCAAAATCAAATTCCATTTCTATAATCAAAACTAGATAAACCAAGAAATGTCTCAAACAAAGTACCAAAGGTATAACTGGATGAGTTGAAATATAAACGATATCTCCTCACAGTTACAAATGCTTCTCATAAGAGCTGCAAATGAACTCTAAAGATGTGGCTCTTTAGCAGTATGGCATAAACATGAGCCTAGACATTCCACCTCCTCCAATAAGACTATCAATCATCAATTGATAAGATACATTGATGTTCTCCAATTCAGATGACACCATCTTGTCACAAAACATCCTAAAATCAATGTAGTGTTAATTCCCACTCCCTACATTTTATATGTGGATAGCCAAACAATGCATCAAAAATGCACATGAAAAAAAAACCTTGTTGTTGAGTTGATGACGACATCAATCTTGAAAGGATAAGCCTTGTTGAGAGGCTAGTAAAGTCAACTCGTATGCACCAATTCCCATAACACATCTTCATGAATAAACATTAGCCAACCATTCAAAGTATCCCTTTAGCATACCCAAACTGTAAGAGCTTTTTAACTCGGTTTATAAACTATCCTTCTAAGTAGAAGCTACATTTCATCTCTTTACATACCAAGGAGTACATTATGTCGATTATAGGCTATGCAATGTTTGATATTATATGTCTGTGATAGTCCATGTCAAGACAATGAAATGCTCTAAGTAGCTTGAGCACATTGCACGACTAATGCCTTTTTAGTTCAAAAATATAGAATAAATGATTATTTAAGTAATTATGCATCATAAACTTTAATATGCAATAGAAGGCCATGAATTATGAATTTTCTTCCTTTGTTAAGTCCCCAATCGAGGAGTTTTCTGCTGTGCTCAATATAATATATAATCGACATGGTACCTCCAATTCTCCTCTGATTGTCACCACCCTATTGCTCGTCAAAAAATTGAGACAAATGTGGAATTGCAAAATGATAGTCAAAGCAATTAAACAATAGCTGTGTAATGATCGTATTACATGCTAATCCACCTTGTACGACAATGAAACCAATCGAGTTTCCTATTTGGTGACTTTGCTAGCATTTGTAACAAAAATATGAAATCCTCCATAATTAGACTTTAGTAGAAGATACAGCATCCCGACATTACATAAAGTTAAGTTAAGAAATGTGCCAATAAGCATATTCAAAATAATTATGTAATTTGATCGTAGTCCTCAATGATTCATATCCTTCAATAATGATTATACAAGACTCGTTTGGATATTTCTCATGAAAGAAATAATTCAAGCAAGTCCAATCTTTATTTCAACTCCATAACATAAAAACAATTTTATATCAAAATTCAAATCTTCAATACCACTAATATAAAAAATATTTTAATTTTATTATTGGTGACTATCTTTACAACCTTAACATACTTTATTAAAATAAGAAACAAATGTCTCTTATAAGGAGTCAATTCTCTTACGTTCTCCACAAGTGTCCTTAAACACTTCTAGGCAAAAACAATTCTTACAACATAACTAATCAATAAAATGATCTTACTAATTTTCAAACATTAAAAACCAAGTCAGGTACCTCTTCTATCCTTTCCAAACTCTCTACTTTTTTCTAGCGTTGTTCTAATGGTACTCTGATGTACTGCTTTTATCCATATTCAATAGAAATTTCCAGGTAAAATTAATCCTGATCAATCAAATGTATTTTTCTTAGATATTCCTTGCATTAAAAACCTTAAAAGTGTTATCCCCCCCAAAAATAAAAATCCTATGATTCTATAAACTTAATCTTTTTCAAAAATCAACCAAATTATCTAAGGTGATACTTAATGGGAGAAAAAGCTAAATGACACTCAACAATATCGATTTTGGAACATTCAGAATGCACCTCAATCCAATCCTCAACCTGAGTTCTCATAGCAATCCAAGTAAAATTCATCCACTTCTAAATAAAAAATTCCAAGCTTCACAAATTTGGGCTCCAGTAAAAACTTCCATTAGCTAATTGCTAGCAAATACCAGAGTTCAACTACTCTACAAGGAGTTTCGATCAACAGCAAATAGAACAGCAAACACGTCATGAATCTAATCAAGAATTTGAATTGAATCAAAGAAAATATAACATAAGAATCTTAACTGAATCTAAGGTAATCTAAAGGTCATATTATAAACCCAATCCTGGTATTAATCAACTCAAATAGAACTGCCAATGGGCAACTAGGGCTTGGCATACGCTGCAGCCATGTGGGCTTGATTCATTCCTGAAAGACGCAAGTCCAAAATGAACCCACATTTCAGGTTTGTCACCAGACCATGAAGAACTCGAGCTACTGTGGGGCACTACTAGGCGGATAAGCCAGGTGGAAAAAGCCAATGTAATGTCAGTCAAAGAACATAATATCAGAATTCGTGTCATAAGAATCTAATATCTTGAATTATAAGATCAACAAAAAGCATATCAACAACAAAGAAAGATTGCATGAATTTGACACCCAAGCATTGTTTGCTTTACAAAAACATCAAATCATAAAAGTTTTTATTCAGGCTATGCATAACCAAGTTACAGGAAGCATATTTAGAGAGCTTACAGTGGTCGGGGAGAGCTTGCTTGAAGTCAGCTGGAAGATGTTTATGGGAAAGATGATATTGGCGACTCAGAGTGAAGACAGTAAGCAGTCAAGAGAGGTAGGTGGGCTGACAAAGCAAGGAGTGAGGTAGGAAGTGAAGAATCTAAAAGAAGGAAGCTAAGGTTGTCAACGCAAAAGATCCTATAGAACCAATCCGTGAGGGAAGGACAGGAGAATGAGATTAGGAGTATTAGTTCAGTTAACAGCACGTTAAATGCATTACTAGATAAGTATTAAAGTAATCAATCTAATAGTAAACAATAATTACAAGCTCTTAGAAGTGGAATCCGGATAAAATATTGGAAGAATAAAGCTTGCTAACCTAGGTATAACACTCCGAAGCCCATCCTAGATAACAGCCAAACTAAGACAATTTAGCCTAATAATTTTTAATGTTTTTTTTTCTTGGATACTCAACAACACACCCAAGTACATGTCAAGCTTCGTAGGCCCATCAAACAAATTACCTGTTGATTAGTTATAATCTCAAATAACGAATAGCCTACAAAAAAATGGTGTTAAATCCAACACACAACACCCAATCAAGAACTATAACTCATTTAAGTATCTTTCATATGGTTTTCATATATTTGTCACAGGTTTTGATGAAATGTAGATTCTTCACGAGCATGAAGCTCTTAAACAACTAAAGTAAAGGAACATGAAGTTAGAAGAGATCCAAGCCTTGGAGATGAAAAGATCTTGAGATATCAACTTATTTCCACCAGATAAAGAAAAACTGGTGGGCTGTGAATAGACTGATGTTCGTGGTGACATAAGAAGAGAAAAAGGAAAGACATAAAACTTGTCTTGTAGACAAATAAGAAGAGAAAATTGAAATATATAAAGCTTGTCTTGTAGCAAAAACAATTCACTCAATCATATGGTCTTCATTATCACAATAGCCTTTCTGGAGATGCCAAGCTAAACATGATCAGAGTAACTCTCTTGCAACCAACCTAGAATGACCTTTGCAATAATTAGATGTGAAGAACACCTTCCTATGTGATAAATTAATGGAAGATATTTACATGCAAATTCCACTACAATTCAAGAATCGATACAACAAAGAAAGGTTGGTGCGAAACAAGGAGATCATTTTATAGTCTCAAATAACCACTTAAAGCCTTGACCAAAAGGTTAACAAAGGCAATCAAGAATTACTGGCATAATGCCAAATAGATCATACTCTATAAACAAACTTCATAGAGGAAACATCTCCCACCCTGCTGTTCATGTAGATGACTCATATGGGATGATCAATATAAAAAGATATTACTCAAAGAAAAGACTACGATCTCAAGATCAAAGAACTAAGGAACCTATGGTAATTATTAGACATGACAATTGCATGGTCAAAGATAGAGATATTCCTTAATGAATGACCTCAAGCTAGTTCATGAATGATTCTAACGATGAGCATATGGAAGCAAAGTAAAATACCAAAATATTTGGAACTAACAAAATATTAACATTCAAGAAAAGAAAAAAATAAAGATGTGGTAGCACACATCGATGCAGATTAAACAATAACAATTTGGGAATGTAGGTCTACTACTAGATATTATTTATATGTGTGAGAAAACCTTGTTATTTGGAGTAGTAAAATAACAGCCTATTATTTTTTAAAGAAGCCTATGACCAAGTCTAGGAATATGTATCGCAAATTGCACAAATTAATGCACCTAAAAAGATCCTTTATACAAGATGAAGATTCAAGTTAAGAGGCCAATGAACTATTATGCTATAGTCAATCCAATATGATCATTCCTAAAAAATTCAATGCATCATCATCAAGCAAAATGTATTGAAATTGACAAGTGCTTTGTCAAAGAAAAACCAAAAGTATTTGTGAATTATTTGTGCTACTACAACCCATCAAGTTGAAAGCACACTAAATCCTTGCTTAGAATAACCTTCAAAAACTTAAATTTCAAGCTTGACCTCTATTTAACCCATATTAAGTAAAAGAATGGAAGATCATAGCATTAAGTGACACTAATACAAGTTTAGTTAGGAAATTATTAAAACGTTAATTATTTGTTTGTGCTCCAACAACCAATCAAGTTGAAAGCACACTAAATCCTTGCCCAAAATAACCTTCAAAAACTTAAGTTTCAAGAATGACCTATGTTTAGCCCAAATTAAGTAAAGCATAGAAGATCATAGTATTAAGTGACATTAATACAAGTTTAGTTAAGAAATTATTGAAATGTTTCTTATTTTACCTTATTCTAATCTCATAAGAAACTGAATATTAATTCAATGATTTATTGTAGAATTAATTTCTCTTTTTTTAACTATCATATAAAGTGTTATATTATTATGTACCCTTGTTTGGAAAATGTATTTTGTATCCCATAAAAAGTATTCTTACCTTTTAAATAGTCATTTAATTCTTCCAATTGAATCAGACAGAACAAATGCAACCCTTCAATTTTCCATGACAGCCTTTTTGTGCAAAGCATTTATCATGATTGTAGTCGTAATGGGAATTCCCTTGAGGTGGGAAATCTTAAGATTTAAAGCCAAAAGATGAGTTGGTGGTTGACATTCTTGATCATTATTAGCTTGAACACCCAGATTATTTGAACAAGAAGCTATGTTCATGTGATCCACTAAATATGGTTTGGAGCAGTTCCACAACAACAAATTGGCTCCACTATGAAGCCAATATCACTAAAAGAAACATAGACAAAGGAGGAGGCTGAACCTACTCCTATGTCTATGTCAACTCAGTGGCCATGTGTCCAAAAGAATTGTCATAAACCCAATACCTATGTGACCTAGTAGAGTACTCAACAAGTGAGGATATCTAGATTGTAGCAAGGACTTGGTTTGTGAACAAGCAAGGATAGCATTCTTAGTCATGGACGGCCTTTAGTTTCAAACTTGTTATGGCATCGACATGGCATTCATTGAATTGAAACACATCTCTTGTCTCCTTGCTTTTATGGTTATACCAATCCTCCAAGGTCTATTTAGCATGCACAACAAGCTACAAACAATCATGTTTACCAAAGACTTTAGGGGGTGGAGGGCAAGCTAGTGCAAAAGAAAAACAATGATAAGTAACTTATGCAATGTGATGTGCATCATTACATGCTCAGATACACAAATTTGCACCAAAACATGTTTAAAAACGAGAAAGCCACAAAAACACTCACCTTCAAACAATGAAAAAAAAGACCATGTTGATGTAATAAATGATGAATTTTTAGTGAAGTTTGTCTCAAGGATGGATGAAACCTAGAGACAGACTATTATGCAAGTTCGATGTAATCCTCTTAAGTACAACATGAATAAATGATACTAAATACCTTCAAATAAGAGGAACAAGTAGATCCCCATCTCAAACCCAATCATATGGTTGTCTAGGTCTGTCGATCTATCATAAATATCATATGTTAAGTAATAGTATGTGGGAATAATTTGTCTTGATGGCAATCACAAAGAGAAAAATGGCCCTTGCATGATAGTGTGAAAGGGATTCCTATCAACATGGCCATGAATGATTGCGATGCTCCTGCTCAATTATGCAAATGTTGGTTGGAGCTTCTCCAAACTCAAAAAGGAAGAGATATGTGTGAGGAAAACACAAAAATGGTTGCCAAGTGCATACTTTTTGGGTTACATAGAGCTTTTCATGTCCTCTAGTTTATTAGAACTTGGTTCATTGGCATGATTATTCTTTTGAAGACAATGTTTTTGGGATGAGAGACACACGAAATATCTCAGTAAGAGCAGCAAAAAAATATTAATGTAAAAAAATGATTGGAACACATTTAGGTGAGCTGTTAAAGTGAGGTGTGTGGGATGGGCCACACAAAAGACGGGCAAGGGCATGACAACATCGCTATAAGGAGAGTTAACATGAAAGCATAGAAAAAAGAGAAAAAAAGATGAAGGGACAAATTCGTTTATGCAAAAAACAGAGAAAAACTGTTACTTATTTAACAACCAGGGGTCCATTATTCTCCATTTGATCAAGAGGATCTTTTCTACTAAGTACAACAAAGAATGAAGCTTATACAATTTGTGAGTTATGAAAGAGGAATGCTAGAAGATAGAAGCTAAGGGAGAGAACAAACAAAAACCAAACGAGATAATTTTTTATTAAAATGGACCAGTTTATTAGGAGGCATTAGTCTCCTTAATTCTAAGACCATGAATTATTTTCAAGGTTCATTTGTTGTTGGTCAATTCACATGGCAGATGTTTTTTTCATAGAAAAATAGTTGTACCATACATGTCATATCCATGGACACCTAGATAATCCAACATCATTATCAAACCAATATGTGTTTGGCTTCATTGTTTAATCATACACTAAAATTGGCTCATCATGTTGTTGTGAAGACCAACAATTGTCACAAATTTGATCAGAATTCTTCATGTTCTCTTGTCAACAATTCGTGGTCCATTGACAAACAGTAATAACATCCCATTGAACGGTTGCAGATCTTCCTTGTTGACAAATCCTAGCCCTCACAAAATTGTCGATGTTACTTAACATCAGAGACCACTAGAATCCCCTGAGATGGGCAAAATCAAGCTGTTACTTAACATTACTGCCATTCTATCAAGCTGCTATTAGATGGGCAAAATCAAGACCTAACATTATCCCACTCCTAACATTTCATACATTTTCTCTGATTGGAGTAAAGAATAAAATTAAAAGAAATTATTTTATATAAATTAGGCAAGATAGTGATGCAAAAAGGTAATAATATTCATCCACTAATACACTCTTTTGAATCAACCCAAATGGTTCAAAAAACTTTTAAATGACAATACAAGAATAAAATGGTCTACAAAATCAATTATGGCTCAAACACCCATTTAAATCAACTAAAATTGTTCTAAAAACTTTCAAAACACAATACTCAAACAAAATAGCTTACAACCTAAATTGCAAAAAGATGTGATGTTTTGCATTGCCAACATGACAGCAAAAAAAAAAAAAAAAGAAACATCTTTTACAATAAAGTTCTTAAATAAATTCTACCAAAGTAATGGGAAAAAACCAACTAAGAAAAACTAATCCATCAAGATATTGGTATAGTATCCACAATTGCATGATGTTTTATGCATGGCATCGGATTGCAATATAGAACTTTGAAGCAAAAAAATTTAAAAAAAAAAAGACTCTCTCGTCTCCATAAAATGATAGAATCACCTAGAATGTTACAAATGGATAAATTCCATTTGAATAAAATACCATTAAAAGCCATCTAAACACCAACTAATGTCCAATTTTATCATTAGATTATTAAGCAAAAAATGAAGCTTAAGCTAAATATCATATTTTAGAATTAAGTATAAATGCCTGAAAACTAGCTGAAAAAGTAATAATTAGTACAATGTGTATCATGAACATTTAGGCCACCAGTTCAACATAAAAATTGTTAAAAAACATCAAGGGGAATCTTTCCTGTGGAGATCATCAGTTGAACTTTGTATTATCCACAATAGGTAAGAATAACATGCTTGATGATATATTGTTCTACTTGGCAGGCAACATGCTTAAAGAAACACCATACAAAATGGAAAGTGGCTAAGATCATATTTTGAAAATCCCAAAGCAACAAAGCACTTGCACAGTTTAATAGAAATATGTAAATAAGTATACAAAACAGAGAGTGGTTAAGATCATATTTGAACATCTCAAAATGGCAAAAACCTTGCACAACTTAATAGACATATACAAAAATGATAACAAAGATAAAAAGTAGGGGAATCAGCTACCGATAACTGGTAGTATATTCTTGCAAACATCCAAAAAAGGCTTTGTCAACATTTCGCCCTGCTCAGACTTGACACTTTTCAATCCTTCCAAAGAGAGAGTGAAGACAGTCCCCTCCATCTCTGACCTCAATATATTATACCTATTTAGAATAAAATCATGCATTGTTTCATAAACCTTTGCAATCTACATTTCCTTACGCAAGCATAATCAGAATTTACACAAATGTTCAAAAAAAATTGCCCAAAAATCAAAAACAGAAACACTTGCTGGATGATTTTCAAAAATTAGCAGCCTTAAGCCAGCCTTTGATTCTTCAAGACATCCAAAACCAATATCAGATATAAAATTCAAAAAACCAAACCAAAGGATTATAAAGACTAACTAATCACAAATTAAAGAAAGATTTTTTTTTTGTTTTCTTATGATCAGATTTTATAATAGAGTAAACAAGCAAATTGTACAAAGGCATTAGGAAAAATAAATCTTTTCTAAAAACACGACAAGAAATTTAGTAGTAGTGAAGTTAGGGGTGGCTTTGAGTCAAGTTTCGAGAGAAGCATACTATACTCGAACACCATTCTTTAAGTATCAATTTACTAGAAATTGAGTCAAAAATCGAATCGAATTCAAGTCAAGTTCACTCAGCTCAAATTAACTCTATTTTTGATAGAAATGAATCAGATACCAATAACAACTCGTTTCATCCACTCGAATTTCTCCCAAACTACATTTTGCTTCCATTAACCTTTATTGTCAATATTTTCCTGTAGTCAACACCCACACTAACAACCTCATTCTCAAATGTCTATGTAGATTTTGGTTGCAAAGAATGCATAGCTAAATTCAATGCAACAATTAATATCATTGTTAGACTTTGATTCATTACAATTACATAACTCACTTGACTCAACAGATCCTCATACAAAACACTCAACTAGACTATGATTGTGCTATAAGAATTTGCAAAATAAAATAAATTTTCATGCAATTGAGAATGTAGTTGCATCAAAATGAAAATTCAACTACTAAAACATTTCAACACATTACAAAAGAGTAAACGTAATCGTTCATAATAAATTCATAACAATTTATCTAACCTTTTGGAAAATTCATGAAGTTTATACAAAGAGAATGCAATTCTGTATAGAATGTCATCAAATTGTACATTCTTCCTTTTGGGATATCATAACGATTGAACAAAACAATTGCATTTTTGCATACAACTTTTATCTAAAAGTACATACAATCTTCTTTTCGGAGCATGATAACTGATTCAATAAAGCTCAGAAACCTCATGAAATTAAGTGTTCCAGCTAATACACACCGAATGAACAAAAATAAATTTTCGTTATATGTTTAATTCTAAATTCAAAACAATTTTCCCCTATAATTCTCTTTTCGCCTTCAAATAACCAATTAAAAGAATTTATAGCTATAGATTCCATAAGTTATCAATTAATAGATAAAGCTATAGAAGAGGGCAACTAGCAGTTTCCTCAAGGCTGGGGTTACCCTTATAGGAGTTCGATGCGAAGGATCCGACGTCTGGCAGGCGGATCTTCTCCGGACCCGGTCACCAACGCGAGCAGAAGAAGAAAATCGAGTCTCGTCGTTCCGGCAACTGGCGACGAAACCGAGAGGGTTTCAGGACGAAAGCGAAAGACCAGTCACGCCGTCGGGCACGCGCTTTCGAGTTTCGCTTTCGCCTTCCCTTTCAGTTTTCGACGCGACCCGAATGAGCTGCCGTATGCCCGTCAGGTCCCAGTTGATCGATGATGGATTTATGAGCTTAGATCTAGATCGTTGGATAGTTAAATCCAACGGTCTATAATTATGAATGGAAAAAAATTTGGAGCATAGTTGGATTCCACACACACTAGTAAAAATAATATGCCGACAAACCACCCATCATGACAAAACTTCAAAATTTTGCGGAATCATATAAATATTGTTATATAAATATATATTTAAAATCAATTTATAAAAAAAAAGAGAACAATGCCAGCTGAAAATTGACTCTATATTAATTTGTATCAAGCACCATTTTGAATGAATAAAATGCCAATTAACCACCCAATCAGCATCTAATATGTTAAAATGTTTTATATTTATATAAGCATAACTATATGAATATACATATCAATTTGGAATGTAGTTCGAAGGACTACACAAGAAGAGATGAGATAATTTTGACTCGTTGATTTCTAAATGATTTTCAAATTTTGATTATAGTTGTTACTTTTAAATAAAACAATCAAAAAAAAACAAAAGCATTCCTATTAAATTCAAAATCTATCAAAATTGATCCATACAAACCATAGTTAAGGATAAAAAGGAAATAATCTAAATCAATGGAGATTATTATCGTCAAATTTCAATTATATAATTAAAATGTTTAAATAAAATGATTTGGAGAAGTCATGAGTATTCTAAGGTTATCTATTTTGATCAATTTGAGTAACAAGAGATGAAAGTTGAGATCTTATCAAGAAAAGAAACTGGCTAAATAATAAATGTAGGTTGATGGACTAAATAAGTCTCATTAACCCACCAAATTCCCAAACATCAATTTTATGGATTTTGGTTTTATTTCTTTCAATGTTTCGACCATTATAAATCAAACTCCATGACATTTGGACTCGATTCTCTTAGAAAAAAATGCTATCCAACTTTTAGCCAAAGACCACATGTAGGATCTACCACCAACTTTATAAATAATTAAGAAATAACTAATCTATTAATCAATAGCCAATGATACCAAATCAAACAGAAGTAGCCAATTCAACTAATTTCAACCATAAATTAGCCAAAAATTTGATTTGAGTTTAGTTAAAAGCCCATAAATGGAACTAGTAGAACTATGAATTGGATTAAATAGTTCACTTACTCAACATTAAGGGTTAGGTCATAGTTTTTAGGTTCCAACATGTGACGTAGTTTGATTATTAATGTTTCAATCCTCTCCTTTACATAAAATTAAAATTTTTGAAAACAACTTTGAAAATCAAATTTTGTTTCAAATAAAAAAGGATAATACTCACCTAACTTGCAACAATTAAAGATGCAGGAAATAAAATGTAAAAATGAAAGAACGCTCATAATCTTTTAGGTGATTCTACAACTATTTAATGAATATACATTTATCCCAAATCTAATTGGGACTTGGGCCTAACCTTTTTATCTCACTTCTTTGCTTTAATTGGTGGAAAGCTTATTGCAAGCTATGTTTTTTCTTCAAGGCTAAGATATAACTTCCTTTATTTAGTTTCTTTAAGGCTCAAGTTCAACTTATCACTAGTTTTCTTAAGGTTCCAACTCAATCTTCTCTTAAGATTTTTCAATTCTTAAATTTAACCACTATTTTTCTTTCAAAACTCAAACTGAACTCTTTTTAAGTTTTTAAAATTTAAAAATCAATCGCTCACAACTCTAAAAACAAGATTTAAAAAACTTCTAATCCTCTCCTTAAAACATAATTATAAATTTGCTCAATTTAATCACATTTTGTTCCTCATATGAATGTAAAAACACAAATGGTTACATACTTTTGAAGCAAAAGAAGAATATTTGAAATGACTTTAGAGCTTCTATGATGTGGTAGAATAAGGTTCTAATAATAAAAGCACTTTAGGATGCTAATTTAGATTTTTTGAAAAAAGTGTAACATATATTTCATTGTTGTAGTAGATATGTGTTCATTAGTATTGTGTCAAACATTAAGAACTTTTTTATATTGATTTATCCTTTTTATATTGATTATAATTAGTTAATAACTTTAAAAAATAATTCCATCAAGTTTTCTACTTATCTGAGGCTATTTAGACCATTTATCATCCATAAAAAATGTTAATAGATTAGGAGAGTATAATTGTTAAAATATTTTTAAAATATTATTTTTTTCTAACAATTGGATTTGGCTTTGAACTAAATATATTGTATATTATTATTCATATACTATGTGCACGTTTTAAGTTAAGACATAATACTTTTACATACAAAGCTATTACAATCTAATTTTATTATATTAAGATATTATCTTTTAAGTTGTATCAAACTCTTGCAATATTTTTCTCTCAAAAGTGCCTAAATTTGTTAAGGCTACTTTATCGCATGAAAGGTTTAGAATATTCCCTTCGTAATGATGCGTGACAATTCACTTTTATATTGCTCCATTTAAAAGCCAGTTAGACATTATTTCTTTCATTGATTCCTACTCTTTATTTTATTTAATTTTATAAGTTATAAAAGAATTGCATTTTAAATATCATACATATTGTTTTAGATGTATTATATGATATACCATGCTTTATTCTTAAGTTTTACCATTTTTAAAAACTACATTTTACTTATCATATATTTGGGGCAAACATATCATACATTGCTACAATAAATTTAGCTTTTTTATGATAGTAATTTTAGGCTTTCTATAGTAGTTTTAACATTTTGATTTTGATAAGTTTTTAGTCTAAAATCCTTTAAATGAGCACATAAAATGATTTGACATAAATATTAAAACTCATTTTTTTATATTTTTAAAACCCATGAATGCAAGAATAATTCTAAAGAATCATATGTAAGATCAATTTAAAAAATTACTAATCTCACAATTTTATCCTAATTAATAATGTTCTTCTTATTATCTTCAAGTTTTTTTCATATCAAATATCAATATAATTCTCTTAAGGTCATCAAGCTTCATTAAGCTCCTAGCTTTAAAAATTCTCGTGTTTACTAGAGATTTGAGCATGCTTTTTAAGCTAATGATGTAGAATATTTTGCTATTTACTAATATTTATAAAGTTATAAATAACAAAATTACAACAATTTTTTCCTTTAAATAATAATCCCTTTTATGATTTAATATAGAAGTCATAATATATGTGTAGTAATTTTGTTTTAATTCTTTTTCGTAATGATTTTTACTTTATTGGTCCATTGACCCTTTTTAATCATAATAGGAATAATTATATATCTAAAAGTAAATTAGTTTGTAAAAAAATATCATGATATCAACTATTCTCCATATCCTAATCACAAATTAAATTCTATGTTAAAAGAATTATTTGTATATCTTCTGTAAAAAATTTAATTGATTGTGCCTATTTTAGTAATATCATTTTTGTTTATAATAAAAAATAAACCTTGGTTAATTAAAAAGAATATCTAGATAAAAAGAGTTATCAATACTAAGCTCAACTCAATTTGCCATTATATCATCACCTTAAAGAGTATACATACTCGTTGTTGTGGTTGGCAAGTGATGACAACAAGTAAATACTATAATTTTTAGTAGTTTTAAACCAAGGAAAAGAAGTCAAAAGAAAAGATCTTAAATAGAAAATTTTGAATAATTGTTAGTTATTATAAAAATTATTAGACCTTTATTAAAACTAATAAGGACTTCTTTTACTCCCACTAAAAGCTTGTATGATGTTATGTTTATTGAAGAATGCACAAAGCTAGAAGAGGAATCCAAAACGTATTTCAAAAGTGGAAAGGTTTATTTGGACCTTAAATTGCTTTCAGCAACAAAAGATAGGATAAATTATCAAGAAAATATATAAATGATACAACATATTGGCTCAATCCAACTTTTTAATATGAATAATAAAACTTTTAAAACAAATTTTTAATGGCCTTCTTGAAGTTGGGAGTTAACTAACATAATTTAAATGTAAGACAACTATGGTCTATTAAGCGATATTATTTTTTTGTTCATGCAACATTAGGTATATGCAATTTTTTTATCGAAGTCCATTATCATGTAGATGAATGGTGAAGGAGGTTTGGGAATAATTCTCTAAACTACAAAGCTTATAATTTGACATATTAAACCAAACTGTCTCTTGCCTTGATTGTGGAAGAAATTAAAGTGAATTTGAGAGGATTCATATGGAGAAGAGAAATAAGTCAACACATAAGAGAATGAATGATTTTGTATATTTGCATTATAGCTTGTGGTTGAAAAGTAGGTTTGTGTTATTTGTTGTACCCTTTGATGTGATAATTACAAAACCAAGCTATTTATTACTGAAGGAATTTTTGAGACATGCGCAAGATGTTTTATAATTAAATGTCTTTTTATTTCTCTTGAATTTGATATGTCAAAACCTTGAGATTATGTGGCACACTAGTAGTATTAACATTTAAAAATATTATAAAATTATTTAATAATGAATTTTCATTTTTGGGCCAAGCATATTTGACAAAATGTATAGACATGGGTATTTGATTTTTTAATATTATTATGGAATCGTTTTTTACGAATTTCTTTTCATAGCCACTTAATTAACTTATAATACTATAAGAATATAAAATTATTTTTATACACTTATATTCAAATTTGTGGCTAAAAAATTCGTCAAAAATACCCTAAAACAGCAAAAGTCTCGAGAAAAAGCACTGTAGCATGGGCGGGTCGACCCGGCGTCAAAATAGCCCGTCCAGGCCTTTTAGAAATAAAAAATATAAAAATTTGGTTGACCCGAAAGGGGCGAGCAAAGCCCGCCCAAAGACCGCCGAGAGCAGCTCGGCTAGCGCCGGTCAACGGTCAACGGAACAGTGCCTGGCTAAGCCAAGCCTGCCGAGAGGAGCTCGGCTAAGTCTAACTTCAGCGCGGTCAACGGTCAAAGAACAGTGCATGGCTAAGTCAACCTGAACCGGGTGATGAAATCCCGGTCAAGGAGGGGGGGAGCCAGCCCCAAAGTGGCTCGCAGGTTAAACGGCGCAAATCTATTATAAAGCGCTGTGCAAAATTGCATTATGCAGTGGGGACTAAAAATCCCACCTTATAACTTCGGCAGGATCCAAAGGCGCAGATCATGCCCGCCCAGATCCAACGGGCGAGAGTAATCTCGAACGGCTGTTTAATCAGCGCCGTTCGTTCAGCGCGCAGGATCCAAAGGCGCAGATCAAGCCCGCCCAGATCCAACGGGCGAGAGTAATTTCGAACGGCTGTTTAATCAGCGCCGTTCGTTCAGCGCGTGGGATCCAATGGTTCAGATCAAGTCCGCCCGGATCAGACGGTCTGGAGATGATCAAGCCGAGAAGTCCATCCAGCCGTCCATTCTTGAAGTGGGATCGGACGGCTGCTGCTCTCCTTTTCGGGCTTCAAGCAACGGCTATTTTCCGGTTTCTTTTTTACCGTTTTTCTAGCCGTTTGGAATTGCTTTTTGGTGGATTATATATATAGGACATCTTACAATTTATAGATGGATGAATCCACTTGCAAACTTCTTCAAGAACTAAAGAAAAAGGCCAAAACCGAGAGCAACAATTGACATACTTGTGGGAGCTACGGGCTCAATCTTCTTCTAAAATTTCAACAACTTTCTTCCACATTTCGTTGCATCATTCGGTAACATTTAGTTGTGCCACTTTGCTTTGAGAAATTAAAGGTGTAGGATTTTTGTATGCATTGCTATTGTAAAAATTGTATACATTATTGTAGCCGGATTTGTTCGGATTTTTGGTGTCTCGTTGGAGCACCGGTTGTACTTGGTTTACCCCTACCGGCTTCGACAAAAGGGAGTGGTTAGTGGAAGCCCGATCGGGTTGATCGGGGGTGGATGTAGGCACGGGTTTGGCCGAACCACCTAAAAATCTTTGTCTTTTGTTTGCTTGTCTTATTATTGCACTTTTCGTTTTTATTTTACAATTTATTTACAAACGTTTTTAATTGAAAGAATTTTCAAAATCTAAATTTTAGTGAAAAGCACAATTCACCCCTCCCCTCTTGTGCGTTGTTCTCACACGATTTACATCATTATTATCTGTTATGCAGTTGTGAGATATTTTGGATTATTGTTTTTTTTTGTTTTTCTTGATGAATATGTGGTTATATGTATCAATAATAAACTTTGTAACCATTTGATCAATAATAAACTTCGTAGTAAAGCATATTTGGTTAAAAATAATATTGTAATGAGTTACTAAACAAGGATAATCCTTTGGATCTTCTTTTGAGAGAAAAATGATAAAACCTAGTTATAAGCGAGACACCATCTCACTAGAAAGATTGTGATGTCATAAATTGGTTAGTATGTGGTATATACTCTTCATTTTCAAATTGTTTTGTTCATGTACTTTTAAGAGAGTCACATCTTGCTAAAATGGGTTTGTAAGGATGGATTTTGAAGCTGTATTTTGTTTGATATTATTCAAGTTGTTTTTCTTTGCTTTAATTGTTTAATTACTTTTAAGGCTGCATTTGTTCTAAATTTTTTTTAACCTAATAGATTTGAATTTTTTTCACTCAATTATAATGAATACAAGACATATACTACATCATAAGAATGAGTACAAATAGATTTCTTCTAAATGGGGGAAGTTGATGCAACACATTAAGTAAATTTAATAGAACTTGAAATGTGTGGGGTCCAAATCATAAGCAAAAGATACATTAGATGCTTTTATAAGTATTATTGGGTCATAAAGGTCATTTATAAGATCAAGGATATTTCTTGTTAATTTTTACACGTTTCTCATCTTTCAAAGTTTTGTATTATCATTTTATTAATTCTTTTATAGTGAGACTTATTTTAGTTTTTTTCATTTTTTATTAGGGTATTTCTTGTATTCTATATAAATGTAATGTCTAAAGAGGGCAAGGAGTAGATGCCAAGTGATGTCCCATGAGAGGGAAGAATCACTGAGAAAGGAGCGACTCCTATGCAAGGCTTCTATGATCGTAGGAATGAATTGTCCACATCAATTATTAAGGGAAGGATCTTAGTTTGTACATATAATATCACGTTAGAGGTGCCTTTTGAACCAAACCCACATAGGCTCCCATGAGATCTTCTTCGTAAGCATGTTAAAGGTGTAGTTTTGAGATGGGTGATTATATAAGAAATATATTTATGTGAAGAGTAAAACCTATTAAGGTTAAGATGGGACAACTCAAGGGGGCAACATCTAACATAATAAGGCCAAGATGTTATAATTTGGCATCAAAGTCAACCTATCTACTAGTTAGATGTATTTTAATGACCAACTAAGTAGAAGTTGGTTGACTTATAACATCCAAAGATGATAGAGAGTAAATACAATGTGATGTCTTGTGAGAGTGAGGAATCATTAAGCAAGGAATGACTATTGTGTAAGATTTCTAAGGGTTTATAAATGAATCATCTTATATGAGCTAATAAGGAGATAATCATGATCTATATATGTAATACTATGGTCTTAAAATATCAATGTGTCTTTTGGGGGCAAATCTATATAGGTCTCATGAGAATTCTATGGTTAAGCATGTTATGAGTATAGTAGCTTTGAAATGGGCGACTATGCAAGAAATGCTCTTATATGAGAGGTAAAACCCAATTAGGTTAGGATGGGACAACTCGAAAGGATAATACATCGACATAAGGAGACTGATATATCATAATAAATATCTATAATAAATGAAAAATGACTTTTTTTGTTTATAGGCATTTTGAGCTTATAAGATTTTTGTGAGATGCATATGTGCATAGAAGATCCTCTCTATTTCTATCATTTATCAAAAGATCAATTCCAAACTTATTAAATTCAAAATAGAAAAAAAAGTCAAGAGAGGAGTCAAAACGATGAAAATCGTCAATACAGGATGAAGTAGTAGGAGCCATGCATTGAGCTGTGCATTAAGAAGCAAGCGTGCAAGTGGAAGGGAAGCAATCAAGTGGAATTGGTGCACATACAACTTACTGCACCACTACAGTTAATGCATGCTCGGAGGGCTTGTCCATGCATGGGAATAGTACCCACACGCATGAATTCAAGAAATTTTTATATTTATAGTCAAATTATATCTTTTGTTTTATAATAAAATATCATATCTAAACTTTTATATAAAATAGTGAGAATGATGTATAAAATAAATTGAGAATTATAAGAATTAGAACTTCATGAATTTAGAATTACTTGAAAAAAAATTTCTTAAGAAATTTAATCTCCTTATGACAAAACTCCTATTCTTTTTTTTTTCTTTATTTGTTTCTCACTATTTTCATGTTTTTACTTCTGTTATTGCTATTATGAAAAGAATGTTTACTAACAATGGCTCAAGGTGAGAACACCTTGCAGACAGCTCATACATCCTCTTTTATGGCCCTCTAATGCTATAATCATCAACTAAGTATTGCTAAAATACCACCACGATGTGCATCAATTTTGTAGTCCTTGCAAATTCCTCTCTCTTAAGTAATCGGAGCAGCACTTGTGCTCACTCAACCACTTGATCACTTGCTTTGCATAAGCAAAACAACACTCGCAGGCATGCTCTCTTGCAAGTTCCTACTTTGTTCTTGTTCGCTCACTCTCTTACATCCACGCAATTTCTAGCACACATTCTTGCTCTTTTGTGTGCAACAACCATGCATTCTTACAATCTACAAAAAAGGACAATATCCTAATTGTTTGCATTTGTGTGCATCAGTACCCCCCATTCATTGCACCTTGCAATCTAAATTGTTGCTATAATGATAGTTTAAATTGTTATTAAAAATTGGATAACATGTTCGATAGAATCAATGATAGGATTTTTAATGGTCTTTATAGTATTTCTAATCATGACAATGGTTTAAACCATTGCTATAGACTAAAATCCTACACTAGTAGTTTATATGATAATGATTTAAATTATTGCCATAGTTTAATAAACTATAACACGCGTTTAAACCTATGAGATAAGTAGTAGGTTGGCGTTAACATTGGCTTGATATGTTGTCGTAAGTTATAGGATATTTTTAGTAAAAGTTTAAACCATTTTTATAGAATTTTCATGCTACCAACAATTTAAACCAATGCTTTGACAAATTAAAAGATGTTGATGCTTCAACCCAATAAGCAAACCATCTAATTCATTTGAAATAACAAAATTTGATTATTGATGATTCTATTAGGCCAAATTAATGCTCGTTAGTTGAAGATAATGCTAACAAATTTTTAAAGAAAAATATGTATGGGAGAAACAAAAGGGTAAAGGAAAATTTTGGGAGCTTTTGGGAAAATTTAAGAAAAGTGATTTTAATAAAAATATTTTACTTTCAATTTAGGTCAATTTCAAATATTTTACAATATTTCAAAGTAAGAAAACTTAATGCATAGAATTTAAGGTAAACAAAATTTCAAGATTTTAATTTGATAATTTGTTTGTTGATCTCTTTACAAAAATTTCATGTGTGGATGAGATTGTCTATTTACTAATAACATTGTTCTAAAATAGATTATAAAAAATGGTTTATAATATGTTTTTTTCTAGATGCTATGTATGATTTGAGTTGAAAATTAATTAGCATGAAATATTGTAATTTGTGAATGAAAATATACTAATTATCACTGTGAAATGAACTAAATTGAACTACTTAGTCGAAAAACAAAAAAAGGTGAACAATAAAGAAGCAATACAAACAAAAATATATGAGAAAAGAAATCGATATTATTGTTTCTTACTATAGTTGATTTTATAGTGCATAAATAGTAGAATAAAAAAAAAAAAAAACTAACATTTCTCACACAAACAAACACAAAAGACTCGAGACCAACAAAAGGCATCACATGACTAAACAGGTTATGCTCACTAATCGTAAACCAAATGAAGTGTTATTGCTAGTTTTGTTATTAATCTTATGCAATTGTCATAATTATTACTAAATTATCATGTTGATTAAAATTTATTAAAAATGCATTTCTAATATCATTGTAAAATAACATTACAAATATTACAATTAATACAATAAATAACTAAAATATTATTTTGTTTGTTCCTAATATTGTTTACCATAGGTTAGAAGACAGTTTTACAAAGCAATTAATCTAATGCTTGACTACATTCCAAAAATTATTTGTAAAAATCATTATCTGCAAACTCCACACCAAACATAACTTAAGTTTCTTATTTCTGTTGTAGATCAATCATAGAGAAGAAAAACAAAGCTGTTTCAAGTATTGGCATCAAGAATAATATCATGGGAACAGCTATGAATAGTTTATAAAATTCCTTTATTCTTTAGATATTAACTTTGCTTCAAGATAATGTTGACGCTGATGTACAGTTTCATTGAACAAAGAGGGCAAGCAAAAATGAACTTTAAGGTTAAGCAATACATCACGAAGCCAGCTTTAGACCTTCTTGGAAGGATACTTGATGGCATTCTTAACTATTTTTTTGGTGGCTGCTTCTGCAATATCGATTCCGCATATATCTGCAAGCCTGAGAAGATAGAGCAGCACATCTGAGAGCTCCTCTCCGAGATGCTCCTTGTCTGATTCCTCCCAGTTTGGTAAACCCTTGGCTACTTCGCCTTTCCACATGAATATTTCTGATAACTCCCCAACTTCTCCAACCTGTAATGTTTCGTAAAGATGAAGACAAGTCACAAGTCAAGTCTTAACTATTTGACACATCATTCAAAAGAAATCATGTTTGGTTTATTTTTTCAAAAAAAAAAAATCACCAAAAGATAATATCAAGAAGTCCTTTTTTCTATCCACATGTATCATCTTTTTTGAAAAATATATTAGAGTTATTAGCATATATGACACAAAATTCGACACAACATATAATTAGATGATCATTAATTTGTTCAAAGGTTCAAATCAGAGTAAAAATTACTTAATTATATAATTAATGTCAATATGAATTTTTAATGTTAGATTATTTATAATGTTGCTAATACAAATAATCTTTTTCTTAAATGATTATCAAAACGTTGTTCATTGTATCTCTTTCACCCTTGAAATTCCAATTATGTGAGGGTTATATTAGGCAATAAAGTACCAAAGAGTTCACTCTACTACGCATTTTATTGTAATGTTCTATGGAAGCGTTCTAGTTTCTCTATAATGGGTGGCCAATCTATGAGAGTGGGAGTTATGTGTTCATTGGTGAGCAAGCCTAGTCTTATCAACAAAATAGTTTTTATGCCATGAAGAGTATAAGCATGCAAGTAAGTCATATTATAACTTGTTACAAATTTCAACTTGACTAATCATCAATCTAATATTTGCACTAAATTGATAATCTAACCCATAATTAGTTAGGCCCAATTGATAACTTAATTTATCTTTAAACTTCATATTAATAACTATATAATTTTACTAGATTAGTTTTTAAAATATTTGTTTATCTTAATATATTACCAATGAGCAAATAATAAAACTTTTCAATTCGTAACAAGTTGATATCTTGTATTCTTATCATTTTTAATTTTTTAACATGATATACATGAAAACATCATATGAACCTAAAATTTACCCATTCATAGATTACAAGTCAAATCCACATAATCCCTAACCAAGAAATAATACATTTATGTTTCAATTGGATCATAAATTGGATTGTGATTGACCCAAACAATTCAAACGGGACTCAGTATCCATGTAATCCCTAACCAAGGGATAATCCATTTATTTTTCAATCGGATCATAAATTGGATTGTGATATACCCGAACAATTCAAACGAGACTCGGTAACAATTTTGGTTTGAGAGAACTATGAGAGTACTAAATAAAAAACAATTTGATTCTAATCAAACATGCCTTTGGTGTTTTAAAAAAGAAGATACACAAACAAATGCTCAAAGTTGTATACAACACACTATCTAATAGATGCTTATCAAATCTATCCTTGATCCTATTAATAAATGGCACTTAATTATAAGACTCTACATCTAACATTCAATATAAAGCTAATCTAATACTCACTTGTGTATATTATGTGCGTGCATACATACACACACACAAATATACACATATGTATATATATGTGTGTGTGTATATGTATAAATACATAGGTATATAAACATATATATATATATATATAATCCTTTTGCATCAAGTGTCACCATGTCCACAAAAAAGATAAGATCAATAGTGACAAAGTGCTTTAAATGATCAATATATTGTGTGTCAAATGATGATGGGCTCACCTCTTATACATAGATCACCTTTCACCCATCTTAATGATAACAAAAAAGAACAATTGGGATTGGAATGACTCAAATAAATTAGCTGGCGTACAAGCTCTTACGGAATGGGTCCATTGGCCTAAAAGAAAAACACTGGGCAGACACTAATGGTTATAGCTACCAAGTTCATTGGTTTGTCACCAATTTGGAGACAAAGCTACATAGCATCATAACCTATGGCACTACACCCAGAAGGGATAAAAACTTCCTAATCTTTGAAATCATGGAGCAATTTGAGTATTTAGTAAAATATACTTAGATAAAGTACAATTGAAAAGTGGTTTGCAAGTGCAATGACCAAATTATTCTCTGATTTGTTAAACTTTTTCACAAAAGGCATTTTGATTTTTCTTGTTTGTCATCATAAAAACACTAAATTAATAAATACAACATGCGCATTTTTTTTTTCTTCATCAATTGCTTGAGATAAAAAACTGTCTCTGCCGCATTAAATTTTGGCCCAGGGAAGGTAACTTGAGTCTGCAACAAGCAGAGATGACTTTGATGACCTCCATTTTTAGAGTTCATGTCCTTGAAATTGCAGGCAATATTATGAAGTGCATATAGATAAAAATCACCCTTTTCAAACTCAATCATTTCTATTTTTCAAATTTAGTTTTTTCTCAAAACTTTCTTTCTAATCACACAAAAAACGACCAAAAATAATTTTTGTCAATAAGTATACTAAGATTTTCCCTGAATGACTTTCAATTTGGGCAGTAGTTTCTTGTTCATGTTTCCATCAAATGCATATATGATTTCCAAGTTTATATGACATCCACATGAAAAAGAAGAAGTGTTCGTGACAGAGTCATCTAAGAAAATTACAAATTACAATAAAGATTATATAATCGCTTCCTTTTCTTTTGTTGACGAATATATTTTGCTTGAAAGAAAACGAAATCATCCAAATTTTATATTAAAAAAGGTGATGAAAAGATATTCTATAACGTTTTGTGTATCACGCTCACTATGAAACAGAGAAATCCGTGAAAAAGGATCGGCAAAAGCTATAAAACTGTAAGAAAGGGGAAAAAAAACATTGACATATTAAACAAAGCAAATGTCAAACGAATGGAAAAGGACATACAATAGACCATTCAGATTGAGGTCTACCGTATTCTTACTTAATGACGTATAAATTTTTTAATCCATGAAAAGGACAAGGATTATGTTAAGTACAATTTAATAACAAAAACTGATTTGTATTCACATGTCAAAGGGTGCCTTGAAGAAACACAATAAAGAAAGGACGCACCATGGCGAGAAGAAGATTCCTCGGGCTGTGGTACTTCTCCCAATCTCGCTCCTCGGCAAACTCTTGAAGCTTCTTAGAGAGCTCTTTGAGCCCGACGTCCTCCACCTTCTCCTCTCCCATCGCCAAGTCCATCTTCTCCTTCGCTTCTCCCATTCCCAGACTCCGGTTCTCCTTCAGCCGAGGCGGCGGCACAGAACAGGCTAATGGGTGCAGAGGAGGCGAAGCACCTTGAGGCATGGGGAGTGTTTTATAATTAAAAGTGGGGTGTATCTTTATTCATTAATAAAGCATTAAATTGCTTATGATGTGCGACACGAGAATATGCTTAATCGAGATTAACGGGTGATTAACAAGACGTGTATTACATTTAATAAGCTATTAATTCCTACTTTTCCCGGCACAGCCGTTTAATATTTAATGCTTTGATCTCTTAATCGATGAGAAAAAAAATGTTCCGTTACGATGCTTCAATTACTTATTTATATTATTAGTTTTTAAAGGTCATATTTATTTATTTTTTGACAATTTTTAATCCATACAAAATTGCAATTTTAAGTTACTTTTTCTGTTTTTATTTGCTTATGTTTCATATGGGACTATATGTCACACCTATCCAACTATTTATTGAAATATTCGACAAGCCGACCTAAGATTGGACAACACTTTCAAAATAGATAAACATTCAGGACATACGTGTAATCATTTAGCAAAAATTATGACAACCAATTGAGATGTTATGATTAAAATGTTCAATAAAACATTTATATGCCAAGAATTAAATATCAATGAAGAAAATAGAAACAAAAAGAGACTGATTATTTCAACTATTATATAATTATAAAAGAAAATAAATAGTTACCTTATAATCTATTGTCTCATAATATTATAAAATCAATTAATGCCAAAAAAGTTGATGGCTAATTATGCAAGATTTCAAAGTGTATCTTAGTAATCTTAAGGTAGGCATCTTTGTTTTGTTTTGAAATTATAAGTAAATATTATTTATTATATCAATTAATACATATAGGAGTTACAACAATATTTTTACATCAAATATGATATAAAATCTAATATTATCATATATACTAAAATAAGAAAAATATGAAATTAGTATTTCCTTTATTATTTAATTATTATATATTGTAATATATTTATATTATATGAAAATTTTAAATAACAAATATGTTAAATCAAAAATCACAAACTTAATAACCAAAATTTACACAATCGTACATATAAAATAATACATGTTTAAATCAGATTTCATAAGATTAAGACTAATTTATACATATAAATATATAATATTTAAAAATAATTATTTTAATTTGAAAAAAAAAAAATTTTATGTCAATAAAATATACCTAATCATTTTATATTTATATCTTTTTTTATTTTCTTAAGATTTATCTTTAAACTTTTCTTTGTTTGTCTTTATTTTTTAAAAGATTCATTTTGGCCAACTAATAATTTTATTGTTTATTATTAAATATATAATAACATACTAATACAACTCTTTCTTTAATTTTGATTTATCATTTTTATTTTTTCTTCTATATTCATATATTTTAATACACTTAGATTGTTTTGAAACCGTTTTATCAATTCTCCCATTCTTATTAAAAATATTTTAAAAAATTATGAAACAACACAATAAACTTTTAAGAAATCAGTTGATTTCTATATTTTTTTTATTTATAAAAATGGCTAACTTTTAGGCATCAACAAACTAAACATTTTTTTAAAATATATTAAAATATTAACTAAAATGGATAAATTTAACACAATAATTGATAAAATATTTATGTTACTGCATATCATATATGCAACAAAGTTAAGGGATTGTTTAATTTAGTGATATTTTATATAATATTATGTTATTTAAAAAGATAAATATTATATTTGATATTATTTTTGAATAAATCTATAAAAAGCTATAATTTTGTCATAAAAACAACAAACAAAAACAAATTGACACAAACATGATTTTATAATTTAAATATCAATAATTTAAAATAATAATTAACTAAACAACTCCTAAATCAGTCATTACTTTGTGAAAATCATCAAATATTTAAAACACGTTCTAGTCATAAATAAAATAAGACAAAATATATGAAGTTAGTAAAATATTGACATATAATAAAAACATAATAATTAAAAATAAAATATATATGTAGGCACAAAATTCTTTTTAAGTCTAGAAAAAAATAAAATAACAATATAACAATAACTAATATTGAATAAAATTTACTTTTAAATTTAACATATTTTAAATGTAATATTTAATAATAATTTATTAAATACTATTATATTTTAATTTGTTCAAATTTTGTTAATCAATCCTACATCTTAGTGTATTCCCATCATAATAGTCAACCTTTGCGTAATTAGAAACACTTTGCTTAAATCCACCAAATCCCGTCCGGTGGGTTGCTTACGCCCTTGCACTCGACTAAAAGGATCTGACGGTCAAGAATGCGAAGGAAATCTAAGAATACTATAAAGAAGAAGCCGCCGCCAAAATACAAACCCTAGCTCAATTTGTTCATTATCGTTCGTTGCATACAGGTTGCGCTAACCATGGTAATCCTCTTCACATTTGTCTTCCCTTCATTACCTGTATACTTTTGGATTTGATCTACTTCTTTGTTCTGGTTATGTATCTTGCCGTTCTCAACTATTTGTTGATTACTGTGATCTTCTTTGTATAAATCAGCCATTCCAGCGGTACGTGGAGATCGGGAGGGTAGCTCTCGTAAACTATGGAAAGGATTATGGCAGGCTTGTCGTTATTGTTGATGTCATAGATCAGAACCGAGTAAGTACGATTAGTTTCAGGATCATAAATTAAATTTTTAGTTTGTGTGATCCTTCTTCTCGTCATTTTGGTTCGCGTTTACCAATACAATGGTCGAGCAATTTCTTAATTTAGTTTATTCATCAATGTTGGAGATGCTACTGCTTTTGCAGAAACTATAATTTGATTTTGCATGCAATTATACTCCTTAACAACAATGTATTATTGAATAGTTGACTGCGCTCTACTGTAGTTTCTATGCCGGTAATTAGTCTTTGTTTTGTTACCAAGGATTTTTCAACTGTTCTGGAACCGTACGGGTTCCATTTAGGGAGCGAAGCATTGCGCTAGATAGTGAAGCGTGGTTAAGATATGGTGATATGGGTGTGATACGATACAGATATGAAAATATGGCAAATTTCTGAAGTCATGCCTATTAATTTATTACATTAATTATGATAAATATAGTTAAATATAAACATAAAAACTAGGTAATTTATTACATTATCATATAAATAGCACATTAATTGCATTGTTGTATGCAAGAGGCATGGGATTCTAATTATCAAATATTAGTTAAGATTACACTAATCATATATAAATATAATAGTTAAGATCCATAAAATCAAATCATCTTCATAAAATTATAATGCAACTAGTAATCTTAAAATTTTTAAATATTCTTATAAGTATTATTTCAAAGGACATAATTTTTTTTACTAATATTTGATTCAAAGAATGCATCTCACAATGAAGTGGTTTGTTATTTAACAACAAATGTCAGTTTATTTAAGACTTCAATAAGATTATCAAAAACAACCATAGCAATATTTTTAAATAAATTGAAACAGTCAAGTCCAAAAGAAACATTAAAACCAGTTAGAGACACTTCTGTAATGGAAATTTAATTTGTACATATTAAAGATACACATTGAATTTGTAATAAGTTTAGATGGTATTTTATAGCCAAGGCTAATTTATAAGTCCTTATGCCTTGAATTCCAGCCATCTTCTTTTTTCATGAACCAGTAATCTTTTGGGTTAGTTAAAAATCTTTCAATTTGTTATCTTTGGATAGACAAATGCAACTAACGAAAATAAAATCACCTCCAATGTGCTTATTAATCAAAGAATGCGAATTACCTTTATGCAAATCAAAAGTTCTTTGGATTAATAAACATTGGTTTACCCAGTATGAAGCATTATCAAAATTTTCGAATTGGTGACAATTCTCTTTAAACAAATCATATACTGTTTCTATCTCAGTTACCAATTGTAAGATGACTTAGATGTTTTGTGACCCCATCAGCATATAAACAATTATATGCAAACTCTATGAACATCCATAACCTTAGGATCACAAAAGTCATAATGCAAGTATTTAATTTGAGTAGCTATTCAGTTACAGGTGATTGGATCTTTTGTAAGTAAGTATAAAATTATTGTTTATTTTGAAACAATTCCTATGCATTCTTAAGTTGCTTTTGTTATTGTGTTCACTGGATTGAATGTTTAAATAGCTTGAGCAAGCCAATTTTCACTTAGGTGTAATGGGTCTTAGCTTGAAACTATTAGAAGATGAATTTTCTATTATTTCCTATTTAAGAAACGAGGAAAAGAAAGTACAGCATGAGGATAGGAATGCAACTATAGGTAAGCATTGATGTTTTATGATGGTTGCCAACAAATTTAACACAATCACTTCACAAATGCAAGCTTTTAATGATTTTATGAGGTTTGTGTAGAAATGATAGGTGTGCAGTTGAATCTCTTACTATTACTTATTATGGCAAAACTCACAATCATGAATGGCCATAGTATGTAAGAGCACATTTATATGACTAAAATTGCAACTAAGCTTAAAATCTTATGGATGGTGACGAAAAGTTCTCATCGAGTTCATTTTGACTCGCTTTCTTCTTAATGTGAACCTTTTCAAAATAATTGTAATACCAGAAATGACACGTGGAATGAGAATGAATTGGTTATAGTTTTATTCAAGAGGAAACATGCTAAAGAATCAAGGGTGTCATTCCATAGCCTTATGGGTCAGAAATTGGGTGTCACTTCAAATTCAAAGGAAAACCATGTTTAAGAAGAAGAAGGGACTTGTTAATATATCTTAAGCTGAAAGAAAGAAACTCGTATATGATACGTTTTATTTTTGCATGAAAGTCAGACAATATTAGAAGGATTTTTTGAAATGCAAGTTATGGTTTGAAAGAAACAGGCAATAAAGATCTTTATTTGTTTTGTATTAAACATGTTTGAAGTTTATAATAGTTCTTGATGGCTTGATTTTGGTGTTATGAATTCATATAGTATGTTGCAGTGATTCTTTTTGATATAAACAACAAACCCAATTAAATATTACTTGTTCCTGGGTAGGAACATGGTAAATTCTCCAATTGAAGGCATAGGAAGTTATAGATTGACTTTGTTTATTGGATATCATGGTACCTTTAATATCTAGAAATTTAGTTTCTATTTCAAAATTGGGCATGATGGGTTTAATGCTTCTTTTGGGTAATTTTTGGTTGGTTTCGGTGTTCATGTGGATGGTTTATATATTTTGAAACTTATTGTCAATTTTTCTCAATCCCTTCCTCTTTCTCTCTACACATCACATTGAAAAAGAACCATACTTAAATTGATGGAAGAGAATTTTACGTTCTGTAATCTCACCAAATTTAGAATGTCTATCAAATATTTGAAAACTTTTGAGATTTTTTCAGCATTTATATCTTTAAACATCATTGATTAGAAGATATAAAATGTCATGAACTGAGCCGAGTTAATGGTCTATCAAACATTCAAAAATAATCCTACATTTTGTTTCTAATTCTTATAGCTTAAGTAATTTGAATATATAATATGAGGGATGATGAATAAACTGACACAATAATTCACCAAACAGTCAAATGAAAAAAATAACTTTATATTTCTTATATTGTGTAAGAATCTCATTTGTAATGTTTAAGAATCCTTGTTTGTTTTCATTTCTTTCTTTTCCTTCATGTGTGTAAATGATTATCTTTCTTTTTTTATTTCTCCTTGAACGAGGAATTTGCCTGTACAGAATTTTCAACAGCGCCTTATAAATGGTGATAAGATTTAAGCATGGTTGGCCTTATTTACTTGATATCATTGTATCTTCAGTATACAGAAATTTTGTTTGTTTTTTTTTTTCAATCCCTTTCTTCTTCTCATTGCACGTCACAGTGAAAACGAACCATACTCTGATTAACGGAAGAGAATTTTATGTTCCAAGTCTATAATGCATTCAAATACTAGAAAACATTCGAGATTTTTTCTAGCTATTATATCTTTCAATATAATTATCAGAATATTTAATATAAAATATCATGAATTGAAACAACTCAACGGTTTGCCAAATCATCAAACGAAAAAAATGATCTTGCATTTCTCATATTGGTTAAGAGTCTCATTTGCAATGTTCCAGAAACCTTGATGTTTTTCATTTCTCACGTTCTCTGCATGTGTATAAATGATTATCTTTTTTTTTTTTTCATTTCTTTTGGGTTGATGAACTTGCTGTCACAGAATTTTTAGCAGCGGCTTATAAACGCTGATAAGATTGAGCATGATAGCTTAGGGATTTTGTTCAGGGATCTCTGTACCCATGAGCCAGTGAATCAAGCTAAACATTCATGCGTGCATAATTTTAACATTCGTGATTCATGGATGGGGAACAGCATTTAGGTTGAAAATATCCCGCAAAATGTACAATGAATCTGGTTGGAAGATCCCGCAGGAAATAAATAATTGCTTAAATTAGGTACTCAACTCATTGTGGTTCACATGGTTATTGACAATGTTTTCTTTCTAATTATTTAGTAGTAATAGAATATGTATCGGGGATTTATGTGCAGTACCTTCTAAATTTCATCATGATACTCATATATTTCATTGCTTGAGCTGTATGTTTACAAAAACATGTTTTTATTTATGAACTTTTTTGACGATCAAAGGCATCAGTTTGCTCAGGGTGTTAAATTGGTTTGGTTGAATACATTGAAGGAACAAACTTGTTGATGAACACTGTGTTAGATGGAAACCATTTTGAATTTCTTACTATGAATTGTAATTATCAAGAACCATGTACACCTTTATATTTTTTTGCATTACATATGAGATGGAAATGAGGTCTTTTAAGATTCTGTGATTTTTTTTCTTGGTTTAAATGCTAATTTGGAATGACTTTTTGTTTGTAAATAAATCATTTTGTTGAAATTCATTCTTTTGAAACACTTGTTGTTTATGCGCATCATTTATGGCAATCTAACGATGTGCGATGCATTTTTCTTTATCGTCTTCCTTTTTCTGTGAATCTAATAATATCGTTATCTTTTGTAAGTCATAAATGCTTAAATATGGCTTAAAAATCTCAGTGCATAAGAAAACAATGCAGTTTATGTTGGTGCACTATGAAAAAACTTATCCTAGCTTGTGGTTGTGGTAAATTTTGTTGTGTTCCTACTCATTTTTGTGCACCATGAAAAAACTTATCCCTGCTTTATTTCCATATATGCTAAAAAATTTTCTTGAGCTTATGATGAATCCTTATCTCATGTTTTGTTCATTGTTTAAAAATGAAATATTCCACTGATACTGTATCGTCTATGCCTGTGATCTTTTTTCTTAGTTAATGTGATAGTATATTGTAGAAATATGTACTGATGTTTTGAGCTTCAAGGTTGGTTTGTTTCTTCAAAAATGCAAGTAAGAACTAGAAAATAGGGTAAATCACTGTCAATTTAATGTTTGTTTCACTGTTAATGAAGTCATTATGTGTTATTTTGTTAACTTTCTTTACTTGGGTATGTGATAAATATTTTGTCCTTGCTAAATTTTATCAGGCTTTAGTCGATGCTCCCGATATGGTTCGAGATCAAATGAATTTTAAGAGACTGTCCCTGACCGATATCAAGGTTGATATCCCTAGAATTCCTAAGAAGAGCAAACTAATTGCTGCAATGGAAGCTGCTGGTTTGACATCGTCGAAAACTGCAAGCTTTTTGTTCCTTCATTTCGTCGAGTCGGAATTGACATGAATGTGTTTTTCTATTACAGACGTGAAAAACAAGTGGGAGAAGAGCTCATGGGGGAGGAAGCTTATAGTGAAGAAGAGGAGAGCTTCGCTGAATGACTTTGATAGGTTCAAGGTCATGATAGCCAAGATCAAGGTCATTGTTAAAATTCGTTTTCCTTTAACAATGGGTTTTGTTCATGTTGGTATAATATGTCGCTTATTGTTGATGTTATTCATTTCCAGAGAGGACAAGCTATTCGACAGGAGCTCTCAAAGCTTAAGAAGAACGCTTCGTCGTGATTTGGTCCATCAAATTTGAATTCCTTGGCTTCTAAATATTAAATGAAAACACATGTTTTGTTAAAGCTGTTTGAAATGAGGTTTTGTTAGACTATTTCTCCCTCATTGCTTATGTTTGGAAATCTACTCTCCATCTTAAATGTTATTACGTAATGATCTGACCAAGTATCCCTTTGTGTTTTATTTTTTTGAGTTATTTTTATTTTATATCATACGTGTATTAAAACTGTTAAAAGTACAATGAATGAATCAAATTTATAATTTTTTTTTCGAGTGACCATAACAAGTAGTAACATTAGCTCCAATGGTTTATATCAGATATATACTTGCTTAAGAATTACTGAAATATGCTTGCAAAAAAACACATGCTTCAACCTCGTTACCACAATCTCATCAAATATCATAATTTAACAATTATATAGTTTAATCTTATTAATCTCATTATAATTTCACAACACCATGTTCCCATCACAATTGGAGAAACCAAAGAGATCTTAAACTAGTCCTTGGTGAGAACCATCTTATGTGTAAAGCCTAATATTCAATGAACTCAAGATACTACTAGATTAGTTGATCAAACATTCTGATCAAAACTATTTCAATCAAGTCAACTATCAATGATTAGATTTAATTCTTTAGTTCGCTATATATTGTGATCATTTCTTATAAATTGAATATATTAAAAATTTATTAAATCTAAATCTTATCATCTAAAAAATCTCAAATACTGTAGTATTAAATATAAGAAAGGATTGTCACATTCTCCTATCCTTCTGAGAAATCCTAATATGATGGAAAATTCTCTTGGTGTAATAGTGGGGTTTTTTTTTTTTCAGTTTTTTAAGTTTTTTTTTAAAAAACTCCCCTAATACTCTTCTTTTTGCATCAATTGTCTTTCTTTGCTTTATCCTCTATTTATTACTCCATTACATTGAGGTAATCTTCCTCATAAAGTCCATACTACTGATCTTGTCAATTCCCAACAGCTGGTACCAAAATACTGAGTTCTTTTACTTGGTAGTTAAAAAGAAATAAAGAAAAATGATGGGTGATGAAAAATTTTTCATGCATGTTTATGAAAAATTTTATACAACATACAATTTGATGCATCACTTATTCAATTTGAAAAAGTTGAATGAAGTTCCATCACAAATGATATTAAAGAAATCAACATTATTAATGAGTATTGTAGATATTAGTTTTTTTATGAGGCAACAAAAACTATTATTTTGCCATCTAATTTGCATGAAATTGCAACAATAACTATTATAACCAATTCATTTGGTTGAAGGAAGTGTAAACTACAAGAAGTTAGAGATTTGATTCTCAACAAAAATATTCAAAGAAGACAATTTGGTGAAAGAAAGAAGCAATCAATGTACCAAATATAAGACAACACATAGAAGTCAAAAGGAAAATGCCAAAAAAGACATCCAAGTGAATACGTTTGTCGAAATTAAGACTACGTTCGATTGTCCGTGAAAATTGTACTTGTACAACTTAATCTTATATTATAAATCTATTCATTAGATTGATTTTCTTATTTGATCATATTATATAATCCTATATTATCATATTATATGATATCATTAAATTTTTAAAATATTTTAAAAATATTAATAAAAATTATCAAAATATATTTGATCAAGATCATTATTTTATAATTTTTCTTTCAAGATTATCAATCATTCTTTAACATTCTTCTTTTTAACATTATATATTTGAAATTTATTAAAATTTTTTAATTTCACCTTTGAAATGTCATAACAAACTTTTTATTGGAATCATAAGAGACAAAAAAACAAGCAAAGATTGAGGATCTTGGTGTCAAAACAAGTTTTAGAACTATTAATGAAGCTCAAGCTTGACATAACCCACTTCAGTAGGCTAGAGGCCATCACTAGAGAAGACAATAGTTCAATGGTTGTCGATATAGACTTTGATGGATGCGAGGAGCAAGCTGCGTGAGGGTCTACAGTTAATCATGAGCAACAAAAGAGATAATTTCAAAAGAGTTAGAAACTCAATTCACCAAATTGATAGATTTTAACCAATTTATAAAACCAAGGCTAAATACGTCGCCCGCCCAGAATCATAAACCAATTTCCTTAACCTCACATTGTATGATTTTAAAACAAAACAAACAAAGCATGTGCATATTTCTTGTGTAATAATAAAATTTTAAGATTTTTTTTAAAAAGAATAAGAATATTGCAAACGAATAACCATGTTTTTTTAACTTGCTCTAAGAATGATCATGTTTCTCTAAGTACCCCTCATTTTTCTTAATGTTTTCTTCTCTCTCTAACGTCCCATTTGCTTATGGTTATAAAAACTACATGTGGGTTTCTAGTTCAATCATCCCATTTTTACATGCTTTTCTTTGCTAAAATCAAAGAGCATAAAGGGAGATCGATGAAACTAGGCTGTAGAAGTTGCCTTAAAATTAAAGGTGAAGTTGTTAGAAGCTAATTGAGTAGAATCCATAACGAACCATGTAGATGACAACATGGAATAATTAGAGTTTATCCTTAAAGGGTTTATTAAAGGCTAGAATGTGGGATACTAAGAACAACGAGGGTTTATTTTATCCTTTTTATACTATTTTAATTGTTTATTCTATAGAAGGTGATGATGGCAAAATTTGAAATTGAGAAATTCAATGGAACTAATTTCTCATCATGGAAATTGAAGATAAAGGACCCCTTGAAAAAAGATAATTGCTTGGAAGTTATCAACGAAAGGTTAATGCAGTTCATGGATGGCAATAGGCATAATGAGAAAGATGAAAATGCTATTATAAAGCTTTATCTAGCATTAGCAAATAGGACAGATTCAAACATAGATGAGAAGATAACAAAAATGACATATGGGATCATCTTGCTAAACTTAATAAGGCCAAATCAATATACAACAATAATTTTCTTCAAAAAAGTTTTATAACACATCAACATTCTAATTACTTTATTTTCCCAAAACACTTCCTTGAAATATAAAATGACAATGAATGAATGTGTTGAGCTTCTACTTCATTCTTATGATCAACTGATCATCAACATAACAAATAATATCCTTAAAAAATGATTTAATCTTTTATGAGATCACAAGTGTTGTTTTAGAGGAAGAAATTTGGCACAAGATTAAGGAAGGCAGACAAATAAATTAACAACAAATAAAGGCTTTAATGGTGATGAGAGAGAGATCAACACAACATGGCTCAAGTGTGAGCCAAAATCATGCAGTAAGAAAACTTTCAGATGCTACTATTGCGATAAGAGAGTTTGCTTAAGAAAGATTGTTGAAATTTGAATAAGAAAATTCTAATTCTCAAGGAAATGTGACAAATACTTCAAATGATGAAAATGTTTTGAATTGTGTAGCATCAATGACAAATGAAAGCAAAAAAAAAAAAAAAAGTCTCAACCAATAGCTTTTCAATTTAAGAGTTACATTTCACATTACCTCTCAAGGAGAATGATTCCATAATTATGATCAATCTGAGAGAAGGATCAATGCATTGTTGTAATGACTGTGTTTTAAGAATCTTTGGTATTAGGACAATGATGGTATGATTTGTATTATTCAAGAAATACAATGTGTGGAGGAATTGAAAAACTTGTTGTCTTCAAGACAATTGGACAACCTTACGTACAAGGTCGAAGTTGAAAATAGGCTTATGAAATTAGTCCGAGGCACTAATGAAGGAAGCAAAAATGGTTAAGGATTTAGACATGTTAAAGGGAAAGAGCATAAGAAGCCAAAGATTCAATTGTTTTGACCAACTCAAGTGAAAGATCCTTAATGATGTGACATCAAAATCATAGACATGTTTGAACAAGAAATCAAGATTTTCTAAAACTAAAGGTGCTCTATAATTGGTTCACTTTGATGTTTGGTAAGCATTAATTCCATCTCTAGAAGTATTTTATATCTTTCATTAATGCTATTCCAAGAAATGTTGGGCGTATCCTATCAAGAGTAAAACAGATATATTTTTCATCTTCAAAATTTTCAAAGTGTGAGCTAAACTTAAATCTGGAACTAGGATGAAATGTTTAAAAACAAATAATGGAGGAAAATACACTAGTAATGAATTCGATAAGTTTTGCAAGCAAGAAGGCGACAAAAGATAGTTCATTACAAAATACACAACAAAATAAAAAGGTACAATGAACAAATAGAATCTTGTCACAAAGAACAACCTATTATGTGATATATTGGACTCCTTCAACTGGTAACTCAATCGAAGACACTAATGGAGATGCGGATAGGACTCTAACAAAATACAATGCCTAAGAAATTATAAATTAGATCTAAATCTAGAAAACATACATTTTTGAGGTAAACTGATGGAGTTAATGGTGACTGCCTATGAGATCCTAATGCTTACAAAGCCATCATTAACAAAGATGTATATTTGCTAAAGCTAAGCTACAAAATGAAAGGTGACAGCGACATTTATGTTAAAATAAAAAGTCAAAGCCATAAATTTCTTTAAAAGCAATACCAAAACATGAAGAGCAAGAACCAATTAAATCTCACATTATAGAAGTTTGATGGTCAAATCGCCAAAGACATCCACTAGCTTGGCATACAGATTATATTGTTGAAGGTAATGTTCCATACTACCTTTTAACAGAGAAAGAGAAGCCTTCAACTCTTCAAGAAGCAATAAACAATTTGTGCACAATAATGGAAGATATCAATGCAAAAAAGCAATTAAAGCTCTTCACAAAAATAGTACATGAGATCTTATGCACCATCACAAGGCAAAAAGCCCATTTCCAACAAATAAGTGTATAAGATCAAAAGAAATAGTAATGATTAAGTGGAGTAATTATATGCAGGGCTCGTAGAAAAAAGGTATGCCAAAAAAGAAGGCATAATTTTTAATGATTTTTTTTCTTGTGGTTGTACTTACAACTATTTAGGAAGACCTAACAATGTGTGTTATATTTGACTTTCACCTAGAGTAGTCAGATGTGAAAATTGTATTTTTTCATAAAAAACTCGAAGGAGAAATTTATATGCTTCAAATTGAAGGTTTCGAAGCAAAATGCTATCTGGGTACTTCTAGCAATGTATGGTGCCCAAGTGCAAAGCGCTATATGGTGTCGAAAAACAAGGAAAAGAGAACTTAGTTTGTCGACCAAACAAATTTCCATATTGTGTCAAACAAGCACCAAGGTGTTGGTATAAGAGATTTTATTCCTTCATTATGAGCCTTAGATATAATAAACAAAACTCATACCCATGTGCATATTCCAAAAGATTTGGTGAAAATATCTTTGCTGTTTTGGTATTATATGTTGATAACAATTTGGTAACAGCCCCCAACAAAAATCGTATTAAAGAATTCGTGTAGTTGGCTAGGGAGTTTACAATGAAGGAATTTTACCAGTAAATAAGATTCTAAAGAGCAAATTGACAGACAGAAAAAGCAAGAATACTTGGTTTCCCAGAAGAATTATTTAGAAAAAAAATCTAGCGAGGCGTCAACATGCAAAATTGTAAGCCAATTACTACCCCACTTCCTATTAATTTCAAGTTATTCTCCAATATGAGTCCTAGTGGTGAAGCAAAGAAAATAAAGATGTCTCGAGTAGCAAATACATTGATAAAAGGGAGTTTAATGTTTGCTATAATATGTACAAGACAACGTTGCACATGCAGCAGGACTAATGAGTTAATACTTAACAAATCCTCACAGAAAACATTAGAATCTGTAAAGAGGATGCTAAGATACACTAAAGAAGCCTCAAATGTTGCATTGTATTATGGGCGATCAAACTTTATCATCAATGAATATATTGATTTTGATATTGCAAACAACCTTAAGTAAATCTACCACAAGTTATGTGTTTGTATTTGCTGACAAATTTGTGAGATGAATTTCAAAACTGCAATTTAGTCGCTGCATGAACGATAGAAACAAAATATTTAGTAGCTACACAAGCAAATCAAAAACCAATTTGGCTAAAAATGGTATTGAAGCAACTCAACAAAACCAAAAGAAGATTATTTTATTTTGTGACAATCGAGGTGCCTTGCATCCCACAAGGAATAGAGTCTATCACTCAAAGACAACATATTCAAGTTCAATATCACTTTATTTGTAAACAATTGAAGAAAGAACTGCAGATATACTAAAACGTCATACACAAAGCAACCTAACAGTTTTTATGACAAAAACAATAAATACTGACAACTTTACTTGGCGAGGATCCTCTAGCGACCTAACAGAAACATAGGCAACTTGGTGGCAAAGAAGAAGATGGTGGAAAGATGACTTTAAGTGAGAATGATCAAATTTGAAATCATTATTTTTATCAAGGATAATGATTATGTTTTTCCAACTTCCCCAGTGATAACTATGTTTCAACTTCCCCTCGTTTTTCTACGACTTCTCTTTCTAACTTCCCATTTGTTCATGGCTATAAAAATTGCATGTGGCTTTTTGCTTCAATCATCTGGTTTTTGCTTGCTTTCTTCCTCAGTTGAAATCAAGGAAGGCAAGTCAATGAAGTTGCCTCAGCAGTGAAGGCAAAATTGCCAGAAATCTATGGAACCCATGAGCAATCTGTGCAGAAGCTACTATGAAACAATCGGAGCTTATTTTCAAAGGGTTCACTGGAGGCTAGAATGAGAGTTTTTTTTTAATCTCTTAATATAGTTTTTTATTTAGTTTGCTTAGCCCCTCATTAAACCGGTGTCATTTTGAACTTTTTCAACTATTACTACTTCTCAATGAAATTTGTGTTATAAATTTCACTTACAAGTACTACAAACTCTAACCATTACTCGATAAATTCTACGAAAACAAATAAAAAGAGTGAAACAACTATCAAATTAACTCAATAGAAAAGTTTGTTTCTAACTGCTTTCAAACAATAATCCAAAAAAGTTTGATTACAGATATCAGTAATTGAATTTAAATACAAACATATCAAACACACGAAAACGTACAAAAGGCACAATTAAAAAAGGCTAATTCTTAGCATCTGCTTCAAGAAAATTAAGGTTATGGCACCTCTCCATTGTCACACTCAACAAGCAACCTTTCTCTCGTTGCTCTTACGAAATGGTGAGAGGATGGAGAACAGACGGAAAACTGTAATAGAAAATTCAGTTTAAGAAGAACCAATCTAAATAATAAGCATGCCGTGAAACGGGCAGCAGAAACCTTTGTAGTATATTAAAGATCCAACAAAATCTATTGGCGGAGTACGTTAATACATTATTATTGAACTATTCAAGGTATGAAAAATCAAGCGCATGCTAACCTTTGGTAGGATTGCCTGCGATATGAGTTTCATCCTGAGAAATGCAATTCTTCGGTGTAGAAACTAAGCACAAAACCAACAAAATTTGGCTGTCTTAGAATAATAGAGAAGGAAGCTATTTATCATCTATACCAAACTGCTTTAGAAAGAAATTTATCAGACCTACGCTTCACAATTTGTTAAGGGGTTTCATCAAATGGGTTTCAATTGAACAACTAATAATAAAAAAACTAAAATCTATGATAAAGGTTACATTATATGAGTACTTTTAATATAGAACTAAGCATGACTTCACTTGTACTCAATGTTTATTAAAAAACCATATTTACTAAAGAAATCATACATAACAACTACAACTTCTTGATTTGATGTTGTTTGTATGCAGGTGTAATATTATAGATTCCTGCATGACAAAACCATCAAGAGTTGATGAATTTGAAGAAATTTTCATGTGGAACATCTCTTAACCATCTTAAATCAACATGGGCATAAGTATTTCGACTAGATTGAAAAAACGTTACAAACATGTTGGAACTTACTGTCATCAGAAGAAGTAGCAGCTGTGTGATCATCAACAACCATTCGATTAGAATTGTGTTCACCATCACCTAAATCATAGGCTTTACTTTTTCTCCTAAATTTCCATACTTTCCCGAAACCTTTTGCTTCCCTGTTTTGAGGCTTCTCCATTGTGTCATTCATTTGGTCAACTGAGTTTGAATCTGAGACATTGCATACATTGGCCTTAAAAGTGCCCAAGGTAATGCATGACAAGGTATCCCAATCAGTCTTTAGAAGAGCAGCTGCTACAGCAAATTGAAAATTACCAGTAGTAGGTTCATCCAAAGATGGTGCTCTTGCAAATAGAGCAAGGTAAGTCTTCTCATTGACAGCAGGACTTGAGGACCTCTGTCGTTCATCTTTTGAGAAATCACTTTCAATCTATAACCCAAACAAATAAAAACTCATAAATCATTAATTTTTAATAAGCCAGAGCCTGAAGAACATTGGTACAACAAAGATAAAAAATAGAGTGACATGTGAACCAATGATCAAAATATGCAACCTTGCTGTACTTTGAACATTTAGAAGCTTCAAACTTAGATGAAGTGGCTCTGATTTTCCAATAATGGATCTCAATAACCTCATTTACCTGTTTTTAAAATGTTTTTAATGAATATGTGTATTTAAAGCTTTAGAATACATTTCTGCAAGTAAAATAGGACTATTAAACAAATTATCTAATTGATCTTATGAATCTATTCAATTAAACTTCATATTAAACAAATTTAAAAAGAGATAGACTTAAATGGATAAAGCCCATAAGATTATCAAAACCACTTAAACTAATTTAAATTAATTTATTGTTTAATCAATAATTAAAAAACAAAAGTATAAAATAAAAACTACCAATAATAATGAGATAACAAATAATTTTAGATAGTAATGATTGAGAAATTAAATGAAAAAACTATATATAAATCTATGTAATAAATGACAATTCTTCTAAAACTTTAAACTCTATGAGTTTTTTGAATAAATTTGAATACTTAATGAACACCTGTATTGAAGTGAAGAATTGTATGGCTTTTCAACTCTTGAAACCCAATATTTCCTCCTAAGATTGTACATTAAGTTAGGGTCAAACATAGACAATTTCAAATATCATAACATTCTTTTCTTAGCACCAAAGGCTATTCATACAAATGCATACACACGAATGCGCACGAATGTGCACATGTACATGCACACGCAAACACGTGTGGAAATCTCCCAATCATGCAAGTTAGAACCATCTAGTGAAACAAAGGAAATGAATACAAATGCATGATCTGCTGAGCAAAGACAAATGTACAATACAATTGGGGCCAAAAATCTAATACAACATGATGAAAAAAACCTGTAAAGTCATCATGGAGAATCTCATAGATAAATAAAAATGTCAAAGAAATCCCAAAGAATGCAGATAATGTCGAAGGCCCCGTGAAAGCCTTATTTGGTGCCATAGATGATGGCCAAATGTCATGAAAGACACAAAAGCTATCACATACAATGTCAACAAATATCAAAAAAACATATTGGGTATTGATCAAGGGATATCTGTTTTAAAACTAAGAAATTATGGAAGAATTCAGCAATAAGAAGCCGTTGAAGAAGAAAATTACCTTTTCATAAAATATTTTAACAAAAAAAATCATTACGCACATCAAGAAATAACACATGTAAAATATAAGGCACCCGTGGCATGTGTAGTGGACACTGCAGCATAATGCGCGTGATTTCATTGTCAAGTATGGCATAGTGAGCACGTAATGCCATTCATAAGTGCATGATACTGTTCACGCGAGTGGCACTAAACGAGCAATGAAACACGTGCCTATGGAATTGGGTGCAGACAAAACCGCACACACATAGTGAACCATGCTCACATGAACTAGACAAGAGGCAAAACCGAATGTGAACATTGGACAAAGCACATGATAGACCAATGCAAACTCAAAGCTCCTCGCATAGTGTCGACGTCATCACACCTCCCTACATGCAACAAGTGTAGCATGCACCACTTACCACTAACATGTGAGTCACGTACGTGATAGGTGCCGAACGGCCACTATTGCAACACACATGGTAGTTACATCAACCCACCTTAGAGAAACACATGTGGGAGAAAATTGTTAGAGACATGTAAAATA
Source organism: Vanilla planifolia (assembly GCA_023846275.1). NCBI lineage: Eukaryota > Viridiplantae > Streptophyta > Magnoliopsida > Asparagales > Orchidaceae > Vanilla > Vanilla planifolia. The sequence continues at coordinate 16,856,146 of CM043866.1, read as the reverse complement.
ACAAAAATATCGGATTTGATATCACTATAAATAAGTGCTTCAGTCTTTTATTAAGGGGAAGCAAAAAAATAAAAAAAATCAAAACTTATCTTGGAGAAAAAAAGAAAAGAAGAAAAAAGCATTTTTTTTAATTTCTACTTTTGAGTTTTGCATTCTTTCTATCTTTATATTTTCTTTGTTTTTTTCAACCATTCATGGCTAATATTCTACTATTGTAACTCTTAAGTGGTGTTGTTATTAAGGACTTAGAATAGGACTTCTCACAGATGGATTAGTAATGCATACATAACAGATGTCAAATGTTGAAAATATAAGACGTTAATTATTATATGTCGAGGTCCCACCCACCTTCCTACAAGCATGTGCACGCGGATGCGTATCCTAACAAATTTCTCATCACATATGGATCCTTCCACGTTCTATCCATTATCTCGTCAATGAAAACGTATGTTAACCGTCTCATATAACATGCATCGTTGGCAAATCAAATGTGTTGCACCATATCAACTCTATCACCTCATAAGCTCAAGCAGAACAAAACTTAATAGATTTTGTTGCCCCTATCAACTCTCTATCACTTCGTAGGCATTGCCACACCATTGCAAATCAGTTCTAACAAACACACACCTTAAGTCTTTCAACCTCTCAACTCTTATTGAAACTATAACATTTGGTGTTAATGCACAACATTATTTGTATTGCCATTCCGATATGTCATATTATATGATAAAAATAGTAACTTCATGGAGGCCCAAATTGAACCCAATACATAGGAGATACTCATCAACCTAAACACCTAAACAATTAGGTATAATATCAAAAAAATAGAGATAATTATTTTAATAATTATTTTGAAAATTGTGAATTATCAAGTGTTTAAATTAATAAAAAATTATGATATTAGGAATTAATAAGATATCTTAAAAAAGGAGATATATGTTAATTATAAAGTTTAAAATTATTAAAAATCATATAATATAGATTTTCAAAAATTCAAATTTAAATTGATTATATGATAGAGTGTTATAGTTATAAAAAAATATTATGATAAATCATTTTTCCAAAAAAAAAAAAAATTATCAAATGATATAAAAAAAATTGAAAAAATTATAAAAATACTGCATTTTATTTGAAGTTCAATAATACAAACTTTATAAAAATTTAACATCCTTATAAAACCATACTTTTGAGAAAATGTACTATTTATAAAAAAATTTAAAATATTAAATAAATTCTAAGAATTATTAAAATTTTAACGATAATAAAGTTTTGTGAATAATTTATTTTAAAAATTATTTAAGAAATTTTGGAGGTCACTTGAATTAAAAGATGTAAGAAATTATTATCACTCTAAGATTTTAATTAAATTCAAATATTTATCAAATGTTTTCAAATTTCTTGATCAATCCTACAAGCTAACATAATCTAGTGAACAAAATAGTGAGAAATGGCCATCATTAATGAGGCAAGAGCACAAAACTTCAACGAAATGTGGAGCAAGGATAATCTTCACTCCATTGAAGTTTGGGGAGTTGAGATGGAGTAAATCGATAATTTAGACGCAAACAGCTACAAAATGCAAACAAGCTAAATTGAAACTTATAAAAAGGGATATTTGGTAATAAAAGAAAACTTTAGCATTATTTTGAAGAAATTGGAGAGGATTTTAAGCTATTATATGATAATTTGAGAGCATTGCATGGCCAATTTTTTGCAAAATCCCAAATTATAGGTTTTTCTTATTAGGGCAAGGGCAATTTAGTAAGTGGAGCAAGGGTGAAAGGGAAACATTTGACGCTTGTAAAATAGTAGTCTTAGGAGATAAAATTAATGGATCAACAAAATTACATGTTGATATTGTTTGATGTAATAATTTGAATATAAATTATATACTCTATACAAGGAACTTACGTTAAATGTTTACTTATTTTTCTTATTATAGTGACACATTTTAATATGCAAATTCATGATTGTACGTTAATCAATACGTGAGATAACATTTTTATAAAATTTTAAAAATTATTAAAGGTATGAAAAATAATCTTAAAAAAGAAGAATAGAAATATCCAAGACTATAAAATATATAGGATTTGAAAATGGGATGAAATCATTATTATAAAAAAGGGATTAGATCAATAGAGATTTTGGATAAACAAAAAAACTTACAAGTGTAATCTAAAGAGAAAAAAATTCAAAAGGATACAACTGATATTTAAGTAAAGAAAGGCTTCGAAAAGATAAAGCCTCAATTGTGAGATATTTACTTACCAATCCTAATCAAGTGATGTAATTTTAAACCTTATTAAACTTAAAAAAGTCAAATGACCTATATAAAAAAATTAAAGGTGAAAAAAAATATAAAGAAACTCTTAATTATATAAGCAAGATTAATTTAGTATTGCATTTTTTATATGTTATCATTATGTTTGTGATACAAACTTGACTCCACATATGACATAACCTATACAATATTTAAGTAGTTGCCTAATGAGATTGTATCGATGACTCAAACTTTCTTTGACATTAGCAATTATAGGTGAAGATAATGCATTACATAGTAATACCAACGAAGCATTAAAAAGGTATAGTTATTATGTCACTTGGTTATTTACTTTTATTTTTACTTAACAATCATGCATTGGATGATCCTAATATTATAATAATGCTTTTATGATGGCTGTGGAGACAACCCTATATTAGTTTCTTTATTTTTTTTTTGTAGTAATTGTTATTGTATAGACATGGATTTAAAAACAAATATAATAATTTTTATGTGACTTTAGTTAGATTTTACTATAATTAGATTTAAGAAAAGAGCTTAAAAATTTTGGTGATACTAAAGCAATCACATTAGATTAAAGAAATCACTTTGTATTTCAATACAATAACTTGTTTAATATTTATTATAGAACTATTTCCATGTGCATCCTAACAAATTTCTCCTCACATGAGGATCTTCTATCTAATCTCCTGCAATGAAAACGTATCTTGCCATCCATTGCAGCATGCAACATGCATCATCAAAACTACCAAAAGTTGCAAATCGATTCTGTTGGACCATATCAACTCCGTTACCTTATAAACTCTGATGTAGGACTAGACGAAATTTGCTTAGTTAGAAAATTCGTGACTGATGCACAACAAAGAGCAGGGCCGTCTCCCTAAGGGACACACACCTAGATACGATAAGGGTTGAACGCAAAAGGCACCAACCAATGAATCCTAACTAAACTTAGGATCGTTAGCGGCTAAGAAGTCGCTAAATCGATTACGGCTACACACTTTCAAACACGCAGAAATAGGGAGTACTTAGATTGGTTAAGTACCAGTTGAAATTAAAATATAATTTATAGTAAAGTTGCACTTCGCAGAATGAAAATATATTGAAGACAAATTAATAATCTAGGAATGGAAATTACTCGTAAAAAGGAAGACGAGGAAAAGCCAAAAATTTCAACTTGAAGATGGTTGAGCGGTGAAGGAAGATGATAGACTGGAGTGGCGTCTCACCACTTGGACCTCGCGTCCCTCCTCCCAGTATCAGAGCTTTGACGAGTCAGCACGCCAAAGACACTCAGAGCACTCACGAACTCAGAATGGAAGCAAAGAACACTCAAAAGCTTGCATTAATATCCAATATCTCCCACAGAAAACTCCTTGTTCTTTCTATGTGCATCAGCCAATTTTTTATATGTTTCATTGCTTAGATTAATTTTTTCTTTTATACTTTTATGAATATTTCTTATATGTTCGGCAAATTCTATGGCTGATTCTGATGAACGAGTATGTGTAGGTAAAGGAATTAAGTCTATAGGACTATGGGGCTTATAACCGTTATGGGCCTCGAACGGGCTTATTCCAATTGTCCTATTGACTGAGCTATTATAAGCATATTCTATTCTTGGTAAAAGTAGGTCCCAATTTTTAACGTTATCACCCACTAAACTTCTTAATAAGTTTCCTAAACTTCGGTTGACAACTTCAGTTTGGCCATCAGTTTGTGGATGATAAGCTGTGGAGAATTTCAGTTTTGTTCCTAATGATTGCCATAAAGTTCTCCAAAAATGTGATGTGAACCTAACATCTCTATCAGATACTATGGTCTTAGGTACTCCATGTATTTTGACAATTTCGTCAAAGAAAAGTCTAGAAATATGAGATGCATTTGAGGTCTTATAACATGGAACAAACCTAGCCATCTTAGTGAATCTATCGACGACTACAAAGATTGAATCAAATCGCCTTGTCGTCTTAGGTAATCCTAGCACGAAATCCATTGAAATGTCTTCCTCTGGGTTGTCTTCTTCATCTTCATAATATTCATTAGCAAGATCACTATCTGGGTTGTATTCTGTTATCTCCTCGGTGTCTATTTCAGGTTCCTCACTTTCACCTTCTCCTAAGTAGTTTATCCTGGTGGGACATTGGGCTGCTACATGTCCTTTGCCATTACATTTATAGCAAGTTATTTCTTTAGGTCTTGTGGTGGTTGGATTAGGTTTTATGGCGGTAGTAGGCTGGGTACGGCTAGTAGATGATCCATTATTAGAGTATTTAGGTATAGGTTTGGGTTCAAACTTCTTTGTAGGATAGGTCTTTTGTAAGCGCTCTATTTCGCTAGTTATTCTATAGGCTTCGGGTAGGGATTCTACGCCATGAATTAAAAGTTCTCTTTGTAGATCTTCCCTAAGTCCAGCACGAAATCGGGAGAGAGTCATAGATGGGTCTTCATCTATTCCACATCTGAGATGATATTCATCGAATTTGGCAATATATTCATTTATTGATTTTCCTCCTTGTGTGTGACGTTGCCATTGGTCCAATAATTGATTTTTATAAGTTCTTGGAACATATTTCTGCCTAAGGGCTCTTTTAAGTTCATTCCAAGTTTCAATTGGCGGCGAGTTTCTTTGCAAATTATCATTATCTACAGCTTCCATATAGAGTCGTGCTTGCTTAGATAATTTCATTTTAGCAAATAATGCCTTTCTATCTTCAGTAAGTCTAAACCATTGAAAATATTTGTCTATAGCGACTTCCCATTCTAAATATTCTTTAGGGTTAAGGGAACCTTCAAAACTAGGGATTTCGAATTTGATTGATCTGAGTAATTGGTCATTGTCATTTTCGGTCCGGTTTCTGTGTCTATGTGGTATTGTTGATTGATAGTCGCTTCCTTCTTCTATTATCTCTGGTTCCATTCTACGTTGTTTTGTCGGTGTGACTCTAAGTCTAGGGGGTTGTAGTATTTCTTCTTCAGGAATTTCTGGTTCCACTTGATTTCGTTCTAATCGATTGAGTCTTGCATTTGTTTGAGTTGATAGATCCTGTATAGCTAATTGCATTTGTCACATCTGTTCCATGAGTTGTTCAAATTGATTATCCATTGTATATTCCCTACCAGATCTAGTTCGCATAAACGTTTTCGTAAAATGTGTGTGTGCAGCTCATAAAGTAACCGAATAATCTGCTCTGATACCAAATGTGATGTAGGACTAGACGAAATTTGCTTAGTTAGAAAATTCGTGACTGATGCACAACAAAGAGCAGGGCCGTCTCCCTAAGGGACACACACCTAGATACGATAAGGGTTGAACGCAAAAGGCACCAACCAATGAATCCTAACTAAACTTAGGATCGTTAGCGGCTAAGAAGTCGTTAAATCGATTACGGCTACACACTTTCAAACACGCAGAAATAGGGAATACTTAGATTGGTTAAGTACCAGTTGAAATTAAAATATAATTTATAGTAAAGTTGCACTTCGCAGAATGAAAATATATTGAAGACAAATTAATAATCTAGGAATGGAAATTACTCGTAAAAAGGAAGACGAGGAAAAGCCAAAAATTTCAACTTGAAGATGGTTGAGCGGTGAAGGAAGATGATAGACTGGAGTGGCGTCTCACCACTTGGACCTCGCGTCCCTCCTCCCAGTATCAGAGCTTTGACGAGTCAGCACGCCAAAGACACTCAGAGCACTCACGAACTCAGAATGGAAACAAAGAACACTCAAATGTAATAATTTTTATAAGAAAGCTCTGATGTGACAAGCAAAACTCCCAGATATTTCATTGGGAGCTTGCCTTTGGAGAATCCCGTGATTCTCATAATACGTCTCCCTACATTTTTCGAGTTATTGTTGTGACATGTGAAAGTAGATTTTCTCATGTTGATACATTGGCCAGACAATGCTTGATAAATGTTAAGAAAATTCATCAGCTGCTTAAGAGAATGTGATCTTGCAGTTGTGAAGATCAACGTATCATCAGCAAATGCAAGCGATGAGATAAGTGGGCTACCTCTTGGGATAGAGTAGGTGTCAATCTTCTTTTCCTCCATCAAGTTCTTCAGGCTCCGAATAAGAACTTCCGAGGCCAACACATATAAGGCAGGTGATAAAGAATCCCCCTGCCTAACCCCTCTGCTTGCAGGAAAAAAACCTTGTGGGCAACCATTAATTAGGACAGAGAACATGTTGCTGGTTAGATAGTTATTCACCATTCTTATGAACTTGTCGCTGAACCCAAACCTTTTGAGCACCACCTCAAGATATCTCCAATCCACCTGGTCAAATGCTGAATTCATATCTAGTTTCAGTATAGTATTGTTACCTCTATTCCTTCGATTGATTCTATTTAACATCTCTTGGGCTAGTATGATGTTATCCGCAATATTTCTCCCTTTCACAAATGCTGTTTGTTCAATAGAGATAATGTTTTGTAGGATCAAAGAGAGACGAATGGCAATGATTTTGGAGAATATCTTACTTGAGAAATTGCACAGGTTAATTGGCCTGTAGTCAGCAAAACTCATCGCAGAGTTAGATTTCGGAATAGGAATTATCCAGGTACTACCGATGGTGTATGGGATCATTCCTGCGTTTATGAAGTCATTAGCAGCTTCAACCACGTCATCAGCAATAATATCCCAGCATTCCCTGTAGAATCTACCAGTAAAACCATCTGGACCGGCAGTACCGTCGCAATTAAGAGAGTCCACCGCGAATTTGACCTCCTCTCTCGTCACTTGTTTGCAGAGATCGAAGTTTTGGGCATTAGTTATAAGGGAAGGAATATTGTCAAGTAATTTCATGCCCTCCTGATGTATTGCCCCCCATCTCGAAGACATAAAGAGCTTTTCAAAGTACTCAACAGCTTCTTTGTTAATTCCTTCCTGATTTTCAATCTACTCCCCATTATCCTTTCTAATCTTCTTGATAGAGAGTCTTTGCTTCTTGACTTTAGTGCATTTATGAAAGTAACCAGTGCTCGCATCACCTTCCCTTAGCCATCTAATACCAGCTTTCTGTCTCCAGTATTCAGACTCTTGATCACACGCCTCAGTTAACCTGCTCTGACATTCTGACCAGGCAGTTTTGTTATCTTCATTCGGGTTCTCATCGTATATGTGTTCCAGCCTCTTTAGGTGTTCCTCTTCCCTTCTCTTCCTCTCAAAAACATTCCCAAAGTGCGTTTTGTTCCACTCTCTTAAATGCCCCTTCAAGTGTTTAATCTTCATACCCAACTTCTTCAAACCCTTGCCCCCCGTCTCTACATCCCAGCTATTTTCTACCACTTTTTTGAAGTTTTTGTGCTTAAACCATACATGTAGACATCTAAATTGTCTAGGTCTACTATGCCTTGGATCTTCACATTGCAACACTAATGGCGCATGATCTGAACACGACCTGTTAAGTTGTTGAATAGAGAAGTTTTGATAGTGGCCAAGCCATTTATCATTCATCATAACTCTGTCTAGTTTTTTCCATACAGGCTTCCCGTTTCTTTTACCATACCATGTGAACCTCCCGCCGTGAACAAATGGCTCCGATAATTCCGCCTCGCTGATGAATGTCTGAAATTCATGAATTGCTTTGCAGTGTCATCCCTGGATAGATTAATTCCTGGAGTATTCAGCAGAGAAAATTCAGATTTATAGGACAATGCTTCTGCAGCTTCAACTTCGATCCATTGTCCAGTTTCATGCTTATCCTTCCACAATTGCATGTAACGCATGCATGCATCCCTGTTTTGAGGGGAGAAGTTACAAACATAGGAGGACAAAGACTAAATTGAGCAGATTAACCTGTAAAAGGAAATGCAAACAAGAATAAAGAACTAAGTTATTAATTCAAAAAAGAAGCTTCCCTGACAGTTGCTTACATTCAGCAAAACGGAAACCATAATGATGTACAAAGTCACTGGAATTCTAAATATTGACAGCTGTTTAAGGAAAATTCTCCACCCATACAACACGCATTCTCCAGTCCGCTTAGCAACAACAACAATTAAGTCTGTAAAGTTTCCTATGTTTGGATGATTCCATCATTCAGGTTTACTACAAAAAAAAATGTAGTAGCATCCTCTGTGATGGACAAACAACCATTTATTGCGACAGGGCAACTTACATCAAGCACATAGCACCAAATGACTTGGAAAATGATATTAAATCAGCCATGTTGTCACTGTCAAAGCCAGCAGCAGCAGCACGAGCAAATGCCATGACCTGTTCCTTCTGCAAAACCTTTTTGTGGCTCTCAAGAACTCTTAAAAGTTGAACTCTGTAAAAAGGAAAGCAAGTCACACCACACTACTTAAATGAAGACTAACATAGATTTAGTGCATATTATATCCAAAAAAAAATGATGACTTTCATTGCTGAAAGTGATTATTTATTGCATATGCTTCAAATGGCACTTTGAAGATTATTACTGATATCTCTTCAAAAAGAAAAAAAAAGAAAAGATTAATAATTTCTGCAAAAGTTCACTTTCAAGTCATATAAGAATTAGGTTCACATTTTTCAAAATTAGTACAATGAATAGCAATTGTTCCAAAGAAAATACTATACTAAGGAGATACTTGTGGTTACATACTTTGAGTTCTCCACTTTGGATCCACTAGATTCTGGTGGGTTGGGATGTGATCCGGGCTGTAATTACCAAAAGAAGCATTTGACTCCATGAAAAGTCAAAAAGAACCAATTAGCTCTATGAATTAATGTTTCTAATAACTACCTTATATAGAATAACAGCCTTCCCACGATTTGCATTCACCATGGACCTGCTAACTATAAATTTCATTTCAACACAAAATTGATATCATCAATTATGATGCAATTAACTGAATTTGAGATAATTCCATGGAAGGAGTGATAGGATCTTGCCAACAAATCACGATTTTCTATTTGTACTATATGCACTTTTGAGTTTATTGTGATCTTTAAAACAATTTTGACAACTAATTATAGTACTCGATATTGAACATTTGATATTCACATCACTAATTTGATAATAACAAAATTATTGTATTATTTTTATTAATTTTTTTCATTAAATACTGTGAGATCATGCATCTGAAGATCAAGTAGATCAATCACATGGAGAGTTTGATCACTTGACTCGAGAAGCTTAACGACGCTATTTGCGATATGACCTGGAACTAGTACCAAGAGAAATACCATCCTAAACATGACAAAGAAGACCTTTATTGAATCATTTGTATTGATTTTACAATGGAAGCTTATAATAATTTACTTTAAAGCACTTGGATTCAATGAAATTTTGAGTGTAAGTATTAATATGTATTCAAATCATCTTTCTACACATATTACTCCAGCCTTAAAACATGCATCTCATCTAGGTTAATTTATATTCATCTCTATCATAGAAAAATTACAAAGTTTATAGACTATATTAATTAGTCAACCTCAATCAAATAAAAATAATCATTTAAATGAAATTTTAAATTAATAGAAAATAGTGATCTCAATGTGATCAATGATCCTAAGGAGGAAAGATTTGCAAGATCCATAAAGAAAATTGAGTTTAAAGTTATTTTTAATTACTTGGATTTTGATAAAAATTTTAAAGAATTTTAAAATCATCATACTTTTTCTTGAAATATCATATCACTAAACTAAGATATGATAACTCAAAAGAATGACATGAGAAAAAAAATTTAGTAAACATAACTTTTGAAAGTTTATAATATCAAATTGGTGAATAAGTGATTTTTCTAGGAATTAAAATAAAGAATTTGACAATTGTAGGAATTTATTTATGAGTTATAAAAATATTAAAAATTTATAAAAATAAGAATTGAACAAAAAAAATTATAAAAAATTATCAATATATAAAACATAAAAAAAATAAATATAAAATTTTCTTGACTCAAAAAAGATTATATAATAAGCACGGAATTAAAAGTTGAAAAGAATTTAAAAACAATAATAAATAATAGTTTTTAAACATATCAAGTTCAGAAACTAAAAATACTAAATATTGTCAAAAAAAGGATGAAATTTGGCCGACAGATAGATCTCGTCATAATGAATCGAACAAAATTTTCCAGTGAACTTGTAAAGCTAAAATCAATCTAAAAATGCAAAGAATAAGAGATTTTTTTAGAGTTTATTTTAATAAAATTTTAATTTAAAAAAAATCACCTAAATCGTTAATTTGAAACAATGGAGGGAAAATTGACCTTACAGCAAACTTGGTCACACGTCGAAAGAGGATGCAGCACACCCTTCAAGAAGAGGAAAGATTTAAAAGAGGTAAAGACGTGTCCGATGAAGGATTGGATGGGATAAGAAGGAGAAACAATGCAGGATTGCTATAAAAAGGGAGGCCATGAAAGGTGAGGAATTTTTTGAAAAAAAATATAAAAACAATAGCCTCAACTAAGAGCATTGGAAAATTGGGAGATAGGAGGTGCTGTGGAAGTGTCGGAAGGGATTTCTGAAGAATCAAGCAAAAATAAAAACAAAAAATTAGGATTGTATGATGCAAGTATTCTAGCAATACTGTAGCATCTAAGAACGAAAAGAAATTCTACACATTTTGAGTAGCCATTTCATGAAGAGAATATTATCGGGCTTTGTAACATGTTGTTAATACTTAATATACCATTGCATAATTTGCTTAGAATTGTGAAAATAATTAGTTTTGTTATTGCTTGTGTTGCTATTGCTATGAGATGGCATATTTTGTGAGCTATCGATGTTATTGATTTCATATAACATATTAAATTTTATTTATTTATTAATTTCACTAAAAAAATCAATAAAGTAAAACTAAAGACTTGTAAAATAAAGATTATGCACTATATTGAAATTTGAAATAACAATGAATATTTCAAGAGATTAAGGAATAATATATCCCCAAAAGTAGACAACTTATTATCTGAATTAATATCTCTAAAAGTAACATTATTATTTCAATTTCAATTGTTATCATCGCTTAATGACTGATTGTGTGTCCTATAAAAAACTTTGATTTAACCTAATTATTGTATTTATATTATTAGATAAAAATGATAGACAGAACATAACAACAATGGTAGAAAAAGATAATCTACAATGGTCTTAGTAAAAGGAAAAGGTCTGAAGTACCTATGGTACTTCCTATTGCCCTTCTATGATGATGGTCTTCCACCTACAAGAGCCAAAATATGGCAAAAGTGCCAATAAAATAATTAGTTAGCTTTTCTTATTTTATGCTCATTCCATAATAAAAACTTAGTGTTAAGCCCAAATTGTCATCTTTTTGATATGAGATCGCTTGCTCAATCTGAAGAATCTCAGATTCTATAGTATTGACTCTTTCCAAAACCTCCAGCGTGCTCACAAAGCGAACAAACCTTACATTTCAGAATCCACTCAATAAAGGTCATCATGGTGCAAAAATGGTAAAATACTGTTAAAGAAAACGTACATTGCACTCAAGCATGTTTATTATACAAATAAGTTACTTTCAAATGGCGGAGAAGTACTACACGAGGATACAAAACTTTCCAGAGTCTCCTTTGTAAACCATGCCACTTCTTTAGAAGGATCTGGTTCAAGTTTGATGGAATATCCGCCTTTTGAGATTTGATCCTGAGCAGTCTTCAAATGGGAAAGAAATGGATTCACTAAACCAGATACAATCTTCTTTGTCTTCCCATTAGCTACTATCACCAAATCAAACCTAATGATTGAAGAAGATAAGCAAACAAATCACATAGCAGCAATGACGCAAAAATTCCTAAGAAAGTTTTATAAGGACAAATGGCTTGCTCTGGGTTCATGGAAAAAGGTCAAAAACTGTTATCCAACTGCCTAAACCACAACGAACGAAGACCCAGCGGAGAGTCATGACAGAAATAAGAAGGATTCCAGCCACTGACAATTAAAACAAGTGCAATGCTCCAAACACAACTTTTAACAAAAAAGACAAAAGAGAAAACAAAAAAAACTGCTATATTAGCCAAGAAGAAACGTCTAACAGCTCAAAAGGCAAACAAAAATAATCAATACTGTCAAGATCAAGGAAAGAAACATCCCTGAGTGAAATTCCAAGAAGTAGCCGCAAATTCTAATAAGTTCTCCAGCAGAATCCAGTAAATTTACACAAAACCGGCGACCAATCATGGAACAAAATTTAGGGCAGGTCCCAACCTGGTACGAGTTGGCGTGAGCTGGAACACCGCAGATTTCAGCCTAGTCGCCGACCTCATTAAACCTAGGAAACTGATAACATAGAAAGAAATTAAAAATGATAATGAAGAGATCAATGAGTGCTATATTGGTGTGTATGATGTAGACATCATGACAATTCAACAAGAAAAACAAATGGTGTTTTTTCTTTGCAATTTTTAAGTAACCACATGTTTATACATAACAAGTTATGTAAATAATATGTAATAAAATACCATTATGAGTACATCATAAAGAGACCCTTTAAGATAAAAATAGTAAAATGATAACAAGATATATCATTTAGTTGACAAATGTGAGTTAATCGATTAAACAATTGATAACAAGAGAGAAGTTAAAAGCCTATTTTGATGAATGTGCTTTTATCACAATTCACAAACAAATATTGGCATAAATCTTAGGCTCTACCTTGAACTTTTTTTCAAATTTTATTTAATTTTTTAAGTTTTATTTCTAATAACATAATTTATCAGAAATCTACTTTTATTAATATCAAACTATTTTTCATTTTTTTAAATATATTTTACAAATTTTCTTATGTTATACTGTTTCTATCTTTATTAAGCCAACAAAAGTATCAAAATTCTCAAGATGAATTAATATTTAAAATAAAGCCCTCTTCAATACATATCATGATATATATTCATCTCTTCTAATTTCTTTCATTACATCAAGAATCCAATGAACCATAAGCATCTTAAAGTAATGGAAAGAAAAATGATTAACATTTATGACATATTTTCAATTGGCATGTTTAAGATGGAATTCACATACTTAATCTAAATCATTTGAAGCTTTCTTATTCATCCAATGATGGATATGAAGTTTTTATTTCATTCTTGGTGGCACCAATAATGCACACATTTTCAACATCAATAGTTTTAAGTTTGGAGGTGTTGTTATTTTATAAATATTAATAGTTGGCATGATGCTAATAAATTGTAAGTATAAAATATTATATGTTGTATGTATAATTATGTTTGATTATTTAAAATTTTTTATAAGATGATTAAATATATTGTAATTTGATTATCTGTATTATAAAATATGATTATTATTAGTGATATTATGGATATTATAAATTTATTATATATGTTAAGAGAATTTTTTACTCTTTGAGTTTTGAAAAATAATCATTTTGATCTTTTTGTATTGTTATTATGGTTATATAATTTGGATAGTGTGTAAAAAATGTCTAAACTCTTCATCACTTTTAGCCTTGATGGATAGGTATATTTTCATTATGACTATTATTTGATTACCTTTTATTTCTCATATTAGGGTTTTGGGCATAAGAAAAGTCATGATCATAAGGAAAAACATGACAGTTGTATAAATTTTTCCCAAAATAATGGAAATATATTGTTGATGTCATAATTGTTATTTTTTTTCTATCTTAAGATTTTTCACATGAACATTTGTGTCCTTTCTCACTTGTACTTTTCACTTTTTTGTCTTTTGTTTCTTTTTTTCATTGTTTATGTATTAATAAAATCTTCATGTTCAATTAATTTTTGTGTCAACATTTTTTGAATTATCATTCAGTTTAATTTCTTTCTTTTGTATGCCAAAATCATTCTGTTCCTTAGACTTAAGTTTTTTAAATTTACTTTTTATTTTTTTATAAATAAACACACACTATAATTTCTATTCAAATTACTTTTTCAAACATCTACAATTTTTTTAGTTTATAACACATATGTAACTCTTTTAAATAAGTGTTTTGATGTCTATCTAAGAAAACATAGTAGAACACAGTTTAATTCTTACATCTTACTTTTTGATTGTGTATCATAGTCATGTATGAATGCATTTTTATCTTATGGTTGTTCCTTTCAAGTCATTCTTATCACTACTCTTTCAAATACTCCTTGTGACCATTCTTTTAATTTCTTCTTTTTCAATCATTCCTTATGACTATTTGATCACTTATTGCTCATTTTCATTATTCCTCTTAAGATTTTTTTTTCATTTCTCACTGCCATTCCTTTTAGTCTTACTATTTCTTTCGATTGATGTTCATGTCCACTCCTTTTGGCCATTCCTTGTGAGAGTTCATTATGCTTGTTCTTTTTTTTACCATTTCTAATGGTGGGTCCTTTTCAATTATTTCTTGATAATTTTTCTAGTGATGATAACTTCCTTTGTTCCTTGAGATCATTTCCTCCATTCCTTGAATGATTATTTGATATAATCTTTCCATAGCTCCTTAAATGGTCATTTTTTTATTCTTTATTCATTCCTTAAGGATCATTTCCTTTGTTTCTTGAATGATCATTTCCTTTGTGCTTCAATTGGTTTTTAACAATCGTTTACATTAACAATCATTACTTCTCATACCATTCTATCTAAATCATATAATTTCTTCTCATGCCTTTCCTTTTAATTCTATTATTTCAATTGAAACCTCAGATTCATACTAGAACCATGATGATTGAAATTGAATAAAAAAAGTTAAATTCATTACATCCATTCTATCATATAACATTCCTTCTGTCACATGCCACTTAAAACTTGATCACATTCAACAAGATAATTTTTCAAAAAAATAATAATCATAATATCAATAAAAGGGGACAATCTCTAGGTGAAAAATGATAATAAAATAATTTTAAAACCTATCAATTTCCTTTATCAGTAACCCATATATTTAATCAATTAATGAAAACCATGGTATCCATAAAACTAATCATTACAATCAATAGTAAGATTTAGAACTACAATAACCACGCTATAATAAAGTATAAAGTTCTTATTATATATATATTATCAAGGTTAGTACAATATGCACAATATCAATAATTATACCATCTCACAAACTCTTGGCATTTACATAATATGATTTCTATCTCTATCATTATAATCTCTTTCTTTATATGAGAAGGAACAACATATCTAATGATATAAGCATCAAATAAGATTCAAAAAAAAAAGGTAAAACATGATATATTACGAAACCACATGCTTAATAATATAAGCATTAAATAAGACTTAGAAAAACTTAATATGTAAAACATGATATATTAGGAATAATAACATGGTAATGTCATAATGAATATATATCTCATAATATAACAAATGAGGCTCAATGATACCAAGGTATACACAATGCTAAGTACATATCTCATCTCTTTTCATATTCTTTTATTTTGCATCATTTTCTCATTAAAGTAATATTGTCTTAGATTATGCTATCTTTTAAGACTATTTATCTTATGATTATTATCTCTGCTCTCAAACATATCACATATTATAACTATAAATATGTATCCATAGATGTCAATATTAAATATAATTGACATCAAATAAATGTATGGCATCAATAACTACACTTGTTGTCATACTTAAAGTACTTGTAATGAATCCACAACAAAAAAAGTTATTATAAAAGCTTAATTTTCAAATTTTGACTAAATGATAATAATATAATAAATATGTGTATCTTAGTTCAAGATACTAATATTTTTATATTCATAGAAAGAGTTTGAAATTTCTCAAAGTTGTAACTAAAATATTCAATTTTGGTCACTCCATGAAAAAAGTTTCAATTGATCAAATATCTTAAAATTAAAGTTTGAATATACTATTAAAAAAGCTTTTTGTCAAAATTTTATTATTATATAATTTATAATTTTTCATATTCAATAAGAATAATTATGAATTTCTTAAGCAAATTTGATCATTTAGATTTCTTATTAAAAGGATAAAGACAAGGCAAATTTTGTCTTACTTCCTTACTTGTTAACTATAAAGTAGCAGTAAAATAAGGATCTGGGGAGCTTAATTGAATGGGGCAAAGGAGGAAAGTAGAAGAGAAAAAGAAAAATTAAGAATTATAACTTTAATTCAAAGGTGCATAGGATAAGAATTAATAGAATTATTCCTTTTATAATTCCAAAGCACCCCTTCAATCTTCTTTTATTCTTGGTGTTATACCTATAATCCTAAGAGGACTTAAGAAAGAAAGAAGTTATTTCCATCATTTGATTTATTAAGAGTTGTGTGTTTATTTCACTTAAAGTTGATTTCAATCTATAAATAATTAAGAATCAAAAGATAGAAGTTGTAACAATAAGCCCTATAATCCACATATAATATATTGAAATATGATATACAATATATTATATTAAGTATAAGACAAGTAATACGTCATTCGCTGTACAATACATTATGACCAATGTATTCTATGTTAAGAGAGAAAGAGTAAGAAATGTCACAACCCTTGCTAGAGATTTACATAAATTATAACCAAATTTAATGTATAACATGTCATACCCAACTTATAGTATATTGAGTTGACATATGATATGTTAAGAGAGAGAAATGAAGAAATGAAATGAATGATGGAGTTTTGAGGAAAAAAGGTAATTCTAAATATTTTATGTATAAAAAAGTGAATATGATATATTTACAACAAATCTCACCTCAAAGCCTTTGATAACAAACCTTACTTCAAAGTTATTATAGTAGAATAAAAATGTGAGAATAACAAAATAAACTAAAAGATTGAAAGAGAGTATGTGTTTTTGTCAAATGTCAGGAATATCTTCACTATTCTTTCTCTATTTATTAAGATTTGAATATAATATTTTATTATCAATATTTATTTATTTATTGCTCACATGTTTCATGCATATTCAATTCAAATTGGTTGTTGAGGAGACTTTATGCATGCATGATCTCCTTTGGGTATATGCGTATGATGGTAGATGTACCATTGTGCTTGCATGATGCACATGCATGGTAGATGACCTGACTACGATATGTGTTACATATGCGAGGTGGGTTCTATACAAGCCACGTGCATTGCACTTCCAATAGGCCGCATGCCATCCATGCCACCCATCCTGTTCCATGCATCTATATGCCTTGCCTATACTATGTCGGTAGCCCATCCTTAGCCATGTATCCTACATGTTATTACATGCATTGAGAAGACCAATATGTTGTTGTGCCTCCTCCATTGCCTTACACATTATCTTGAGCAATTTTTAGGAATAACTATTTTGTGCATAGTAATATGCTCTAATTACACAGTTATGCACACTTCTTGCCTTACACAATGGTTGCTAATGCATGCTTACTTTTCTATAAACTTTTGTCAAATATCCTCCATCAAGTGGTTGTTAAGTATGGATTACTTCATACTTGAATGAATTTACAATGTATCCTCTAATCATAAGCTCTTCTTTTTAGGATTCAAGTCCCATATAATCATCTTTTTTAACGATAAATTAATTTTTGTGGGTTCTTTAGATAGTATAGCATTGACTTTTGTTATCTTCTTTAGTAATTTTAAGTAGTTAAGACTTCCATTAGTCTCATCAATCAGTTGCTTTGATTTGGTTACAAATAATATATAACTTTTGTAGGTGTTCATTATTATTTCCACTTATCAAACACTAATAATATCTTTTATTAATGTTTCTTTATCTTATGTTAGAAGGAGTTCTATTTATCATTTGTGAATTTATACCATTATACTTGTCAATGGTATATGCTCATAAGTATGGATTCCTCAATAAACTTTGATAAATATCTAGAGATATTTTCTTGTAAATATCCTTATCAATATATTATTGAGTGATAAAAATTTTTATCTTAAATTATTTTTTAACTTTCACCTCAGAGTTTTTATGAACCTACTTCAAGGAATATGATATTGAATGTGGTGTAATTGCTAGGTGTAACCTTTGACAAGATTAATTTTTTATTCATCTCACTTTTAGTGTCAATAATAACATTAATATACTATTTCTTTACTTGAATGTGGATAGTGAAGTATTCTTCTTTTTGTTGTGTTTCAGGAGATATCTCATTTGGGCTCACCATAAGTTATAAGTTTTCATCAATATAAAATGTTTCAAATATTTTTTTTAGTCTTAGTTGTAATAAGTACTTTGTTCTTTATATCATTTTGAACTTTTTTAAAAACAGTTTCGGATTTGAGTTTTAATAATTTTTTCCCTTGCCTCTTCCTCTTATAGTGTTCATGATACTCCTGAGTTTTGCTGTATAAGAAGTGTTAATACTCATTGTCGTAATATATTTTATTAGAGAATATTTTTTATTTGCCACTAACTTTTGAACTTATATTTAAAATTTTTTAGTATTTGATCCTTTTTCTTTTATCTTATTGCATTGATTATTGTTTCAATAGTCAATGCAAATGTACAAGCTTATATTAAAAATTGAATAGGAAACAAAGTTAATTCGATGATAATAAAATAATACAAACTTATCATATATTTTGATAATATCTACATCTCGTCAGTGAGTATTCCCAAACTCCCAACTTATAATCATAATTATAAAATATATTCTTACACCATTTGTCTTTGTTGGTGTTGGAAGCTATTATACTTCTTTACCTTTTTTCCTTGTGTGTCGTGGGACAAACTCTTCTCAATTAATTTTTTTAATTTAGCTTCATGTTATTTATATAATGTACTAATGTTTTAAGTAAGAATTTGTGGTGCCCCTAATTTTTAACTGACCATTATCAGTTTTGAGTATCATAACATCTATTTTTTTTCCCTTTTCTTTTAATGCTTTAAGAATATATAAAAACTATTTTTCACTTTTTATAAAATCATAGGAAAAAAAATTTATTCATTTGAAATTAACTAGAATATGCATCTCTTAAAATCAACTCCTTATGAATAATTTTTTTTAAAATCATCATGAAAATGAATATGAAATGTTATAAGAAATCATTGTGAACTACTTTAAAATCAACTTTTTATAACTATTAGAAGCATCAAGTTTTTCATATTTTTTAAAGCATATGTAAATGCAATATCAATGATTAATAAATCATTTATATATCATTTTTTCAAATAAAATAACTATAAAAATATCATACATAACAATAATTTTAGTATATTCTAAATAATCATTTGTTAGCTCTTATTTCATCATTATAACCCCATAAAATGCATTCCTTTGATCTCAAAGTATTAACTAAAATAGGTATGAGTTGATCGTGACTAGCTCAGTGGTAAATGTATGTACATATATATATATAATTTAATATTTTGATAATTACATGCATGGGTCATTTGAAATATTATGATATAGATACAAAATGAAGCAAATAATAAAAAATAAGATAATTTTTATGTGAAACTTTTATCATAATAATATTTATAGTTTTTACACATTTTTTATTATTTTTTTTACTTTTTTATCCTTTTAGGAAGTGTCTTAGAGAAATACAATTGTTTAAACAAATTAGGTATATTTAGGAACGTGTTATTCGAAATGTAAACAACTTGAATAACGGCTCTTTTTGCTTGTCTTTAGAACCCATTATTTTGGAATGCATTGTAGTCACTTTGGACAACTTCTTATCTCTTCATTTTTTAACATTATCTTCTCTTCACAAAACCTCTTTTCTTTTCTCTTTTCATATTTATATCATTTATATTCTTTTGTAACTATTATAATAACATCTTTTTTTTTCTTTTCTTTTTTTGTAAAAATTATTATTGTTAAACTAGGAGTGAGATGTTTATAAGAGGGGGAGGGTGAATTGTATAAATAAAACAAATAATTTAATTTTAATAATTCAAATATTTTTCAAATTAAATGTAACAACTCAATAAAAAGTTTTGTTTACCCAAACCAAATTTATCCCATAAAATACTCAAGTTTTTAACAATCAAAGGCTTTGTTTAATCTCAAACAATTTGTGTAATCTCAAATATTTATGTAACAAAAATCTCTTATTAATTTTAATGGATATTATAACTAATTTTTAAGAATTATTATTAGTTTTGTCAAGCATTTATATGAGTACTAGATAAGTAACAATAATCACAAATAAGTAAAGAACATATAGAGGAACACAAAAATGTTTTGGTGGTTCGATCCAAATCTAGATCTACATCCATCCCAATTAAATAGATAACCTTTTACTATTAACCAATCTTTTTTTATTATAACTAAGTAGGGTTAACCTAAAAAATAATCTACTTCTATTTTGTCACTATTAGATAAAATAGACCAAATAGAACCACTCCTGTTTTTGTGACAACCAAGTAAAGGCAACATAACAAAAATTTACTTTCTTTTTGTCTTAAACAAGCAATGGTTAATCTCACTTAAAAGAATATAATACAACTTATATAAATGTTACAATACTTTTTCAAAGTAATACATTCAAAATCCATGTCATTCACTTAACAAAAATATATGACACAATGTCAAATAAAATAAAAGGATTTTACCAATCAAAATACATAGTTTTGATGTACTAGATGTAAGATTAATGCAAATTAGGCTCAAGATACTATAATAGCAACAATAAAATAAAAATACTTTTCATTATCATGAATAACTCACAACTTTTAAACATTTTTAGTTCAAAAATGATTTTCTAATCATGTCATTAGTTTTTTCTTATTCAAATCCACTCATATTTATATTAATTAATAAGTTATATGCAAATAAAGTAGCTCTAATGACTAAAAACTCATTCTCAAAATAATCAAACTAGTCATTACGCTCTTAGGATATTGATCACACTATTATAATTACACGAATCATACACAATAATATATATTACACTTAAATTGGTCACACGATCTGTCTGTTCACTCAATTCATTTTTACATCTCTCAATTTATCATCTTTATACAATGAGCATATTATATTGTATATCTATCGAGGAAAATGTTGTACAATGCACTATTGTACAGCACAACATATTATAGCAGAAACTCATATTACTACTCAAGAATTATCATATTCATATGATTTGTAGATTATATTAATACAACAATAATCTGCCTAATAAATGACTAAGTTTTTGAACCAAAGTTTAAGGAAAGTACATATTGTACAAATACAATGGTTATATTATACTTATACTATCAAAATTTGTCTAAATTTTATATAAATCTTAAACAAATTCTCATTTATTAGATTGATCATACTTATATCAAATGTCTAACATTCATATATGATAATACACACTTTAAGTCAGTTAATTGATCTTACTAATACAATTGTAAGATCATACATGTACAACATATTTAACTCACTCAAGATTAGATGTACTCATATGAGGTACATCAATGGAATTCACACTTAAATGGATCATAATAATATAACATATGCATCATACTAATACATTAATGTAAACTCTAATAACACCTCTTAAGGAAAAGTACTTATATAATAATGGTATCATACAATTATGACTCATAAAATATTCAACTTAACTAATATTGTATAATATCATGCAATGTAGATCATACTGTATGATAGTAAAATTATATAATATGAAAAATACAAATGATACAGTACTTAAATTATTTTATAAACTATAGAAGTTAATCAATTTTGTATATGCAAACCTATGTAATTAATGTTCATTCTTGCATATTCATATGTATACAAACATAAATGAAATTCATGTTTTATGAACCCACAAATTCAAAATATATGAAAAGTATAATACAATCTTATGTGTCATATAAATTCAAGAGATAGTTTTAATAATTTTAACACAAATAAGGTATTGAAGATGAGCTTTGGATAGAAAATCACTCTATGAAGAGCTACAACAATAGCACCATAACTTGGAAGTCGAGCAAAGCATGAGCAAAACCACTAATTCTCTTTAACTTATCTTTACTTAAGGATTGCTCTATGAATGCTTGATCAATGGTCTTAATTTGATTAGACTCATTTGATCTTGACATACATGATATGAAAAACACTAAAAAATAAGTATTAATAACAACATAATGATTTTATTATTATCAAATAAATAAGTAATATAATAATCAAATGATATAATAATTATAATAATATTTTACTTTGCATGTGCTTTTTATGAATATTGTCACATAGTTATAAAAGTAAAACATCTTGTAATCGAAGCAACACATTATACATGCTCAAGCAACACACACACATGTGTGTATATACACATACATACATAAGGTCATATTGTAAAAATATTATCATTTAATATCTTTAATTAATTCTCTCTTTGATTATTTCTTAAAGATATATATTTCTATCATGCATCATGCATTAAACATCATCTTGTTATGCATATCTTGCCTATTCGTGCATCTTCAACTTGACTTTTTAATAATCATCAAGGCCTTTAGCTTACAATATACATAACAATAAGTAAGTATGTATGTGTGTGTATAAGTATAGGTTTTGCTTACATAAATTATTGAAATAAAAGTTAATGAGTATATTTCAAACAATATTGTATATATCTTTTGAGACTTCTAACCTAAAAAAAATGTTCACTACATTTAATGTTCACATTAGTTTTACATTTGTGCCTTGTTCTTTCAAATTAGCACGTCAATGTTGTCACAATAGCATTCTTTTAACTTGAACTTTCAAAATAACACATTAACATTGTTGCAATAGCATTTTTTTAACTTGAACGACATCGTCTTTTAGCAAAACTAGCTAAAGTAGGTGATGAGCATCATTATTTCTTTGCTTCTAAACATGAAATTTGGTGGGCTAAAACACCACATCCTCAAAGTTCTTTATTGGTTAGAGAGTAATTGTCCATTGGGTATACTTTATAGATTTTGATTAGTTTGCACATACATTATTTTGCCTTACACATCTTTTAGATGATGACATTGGCTAATAACTTTAATCATTTGGTCTTATTGGTGCACACATGTTACAAGAGTTTGTTAACTTCTTCCTTTATTGATGTTTATCATTACTGATTAGAAAATTTTTTTTTTCTTAACAAGGCTCTCTATCAATAGGACCTGGAGCCAATATCGTGTGACAATATGATCTATCTCAAATATATAGTAGGTTGTAGTGCATGTAAACACAAAACAGGTCTTGATTATCAGATTGTTGTCATTCATTAATTTTAGAATCTATTATATATGACAACCTTGATCAGTATAATGGTTTTGGGCTATATTTAGGACCAAAGTCATATTTCTTTGCTTCTTCTACTCAGTAAGTCTTTAAGGTTCAAGTTCACTAGCAACACATATCAAAACATGGTAGGCACATAACTTTTTCAAGATGCTTTTAAGTCTTCTCCAATGACCACCACTCTAGAACACCGAGTTGTGATGAACTTCCATGCAGTATACATCATTTATGCTAGAGACTTTAAGGATGTTAAGTGAACTCAATAGCTACACTCATGGACCTTCTCCATAACATCCTTAAAGCAATTAAGTCTTGAAGGGACTCACCATCTCTTTTAACAACATCAAATATCTTTTTCTCTAGTAGCTCAATGTGATTAGTAACAATGAATTTAGCAATAAATTAGTGGAGAGTAGATATGTTATACCCAGTAAAAAGTTTTATGTTAATCTTTAATGAATTAATTTTTGGCTTGGATGATTTCAGATCGACAGTAGGATGAGCCAGGAGCTCAATCAGATGCTAATGGAATTTCTGAAATTTCTGGGGATTTTTCGGAGCACCGAGATAATTTTTAAGTAATTTTCCCTGTTTAATTAAATTTATTGGATTTTTAGAAATTCGAAAATCCATTTAAATTAAACCGGAAATTGGTTTTACCGCGCGTGAACCGGACCGGAACGGTTCAGCGGAGGCGGAGGCGGTTCGTCGAGTGAGTTTGCGCTTGCGTTCTGATAAGCGGATCGGACGGTCGTGATCGACGGTTGGGATTGAACCGGCTGATCGGGTACTTACCGTGTCGAAAACGTGTCAACGGCGCGTAACGGGTCTTCACCGTGTCGGCCAGGAATATAAAACCCTCGCGAACGATTAGGGTTTCGTTCGACCGACCGATAGAGGAATTTTCCGGCGTACGGCGCGTGATTCCGGCGGCCTTTGAAGGGGCTTTTTGTACCTGGAGGTTCGCGTGATCGAGGAGAATCGATTGGTACCGGTTTCGTTCGGCGAGGAGCAGCGGTTGGTCGCGTGCGAGCTTCACCGTCGCCACCGTTGCCGGAGAAGAAAGGTAGGAAATTCAGAAATTAAATTAGTTATTTAGCAAAATTAAAGCATGGAATATTTTGTTAATGCCTATCTGAGCATGTGATTGGAATTTTGAAGTCGGAAATGCATTGCAGTATTATAATTTTAACATGTTAGGTTTTAGGGTTTCGAAAAATTATACCCGCCGAATTCGGAATTTTGCCAAGCATGTGTTGAATTGATAATGTGCTTTATTCATGTTAAGGTGGTTTCAAATGCTGGAATCATTAATTTCATAAATTGTCAATTAGGGATCGGATGAAAGTCCTTCGGCGGAAAATTTTGATTGAACCTTAGAAATTAGTGGCAATTATTGAAACATTAGGATAGTACGAACATAGAATTTTGTTTCTCTTTGTTCGCGGTCGCCGGAAATCGGCGGAAGAATTGGATTTGGTCGGCGATTGCGTCGGCTAGGGTTTCGCGGGCTTCGGACCGAGAAAGGAGAAGGGTTTAGATAATATCAAATTTAATTAAGTAATTAATGATATTTACGCCATTTTATTAGTAATTAAAATTAATCCGATTAACGGATTATTAAGAAATTGGTTCGACGGTGCCGCGGTTCAGCGCGAGGGTCCCGAACCGGTGGCGAGATCCGGTTCAGGGGATTCGGCGCGGTTCAGTGAGAAGCGGTTCTCGGCTCAGCGCGAAGGCCGAACCGGCGGCGAGAACCGGGTTCACGGAAGTGCGGGCGGTATATTGGAAATAACGGAATTTTAAATTCGGTAATTAATCCGAATTTCGAAAAATGGATATATGTGAATTTAAATTTTAATTCGGAAATTTATTCCGAATTTCGGAAAATTAAGAAAGGGCAGAATTTGATTTTTTGGAATTTTTAAATTAATTCAGAAATTAATCCGAATTTTTGGAAAAACAGGATATATGTGGAATTTATTAATCCGAATTTTCGGAAAAAGGATATATGTGGAATTTAAATTTTATTCGGAAATTTATTTCGAATTTCGGAAAATGGATAAAGACGGAAATTGATGACGAAATTTAAAAATTTCCTGAAGTGGGAAAAAATGTTATCAGTGATGACAGTACAGCTGGAAACAGTCAGACAGAAGTATGGTACATGGATGCTACCAGAACAGTCAGTAATTGACAGTTGTGTTGCTTTGATGGCAACGACATGGATTGAGTCAGTTTACTCAGTGTTGGCATATTTTATGGATTGGCATACTGGACCGGACTACTATAGACCCTATATGATGTTTTAGGGTAGTTGTGGTAGGTAACTATGCGGTTCAGACTTAGCTTCCACAGTATACATGTGACTGGTATGCGCCTTGTTGTACCTGGATACATGTTGCCGGATCTTGGAGTTAGAGATTGGCAATGACTGTAGGGGCGTGAGCTTCTATGGAAGTTGTTGGTAGAGGACTCTTTGGGACGGTGGCTGAGTCGATCTCTCCTGGTCCATGTGTGTAGGCCTGCGCGCCTGAGGGTGGCAGGGGTGTCTCGCAGTGGCTAGCCAAGTGTGTAGGCCTGCGCGCCTTAGGGTGGCAGGGGTGTCTCACGTTGGCTAGAGATTTTGTGACTGGATCTGTCTCTAGTCTCCAGGAGATTGATTGACGAGAGACGCTGCGGTGTCGGGTGCTTAGGCGCCATGCGTGTTTCGAGATGGGCGTTCCCACTGGCACGCTACCTGGAAGCCCAGAGGAGAGCTACTCTGGTGTGACTAGGGGTGACTGTGGTTGGTCGGAGTCTGGGACTGAGAGTGCCTATCCACCATACATTGTTATGCTGTATTCTTATATTTTTGCTATTATCCTTCTCTTGCATGTGAGTTTTACTAGCTGTCTTTCCTACTGGGCGTAGCTCATTCCTGTATTATATATTTTCAGTGGCTCGACAGACTTGACACTACCAGATTAGGTAGGATCGTGGTCAGCAGGATTGTGGAGGATATCTGACTTGTGATTGTCTGAGATATTCTGGTTAGTTGATTGTTGCTGTTGGATGTATTTAATGAGATTGTTATTCTCATATGTCATGTAATATGTGAGGGAAATTCTGACTTATGTTTCTGGTTGGATAACATTGCACTTGTTGGACTTGGATCTTATTCTTGTAATGTAGTTTCATTCACTGTTTTATTTTATTGTCTTGGAGTATGGTGTGTGGAGTGCCATATTTTATTTGAGGATGTTATATATCTTTTTGTTTGATGGTGAGGTCATTACATGACTATGGAACTTAACCATGGGGGTTCAGACTTCTAATAGACCGGTTCTCCTACCCGTAGGGGTTAAGAGTATTGGGTCTAGTAGGAGTAACATTGCGCGAGTCCATCTGTTAATTCAGGAGTCATGAACCTGATTTGACGGTGTACCCGGGAGATGGGATCCACATTGCTAAGGGAAGTAGGTGTGTGATGATGTGTTATATCCTATGTTTTCGTAGGCTACTCAGGTTGGTATGGGACGATCTGAGCTGTCTATATAAAAAAAAAAAAAAAAAAAAAAAAAAAAAAAAAAAAAAAAATTTGTATGCCAAAAATCAGCCTAGGAAAAATGGGGTGTAACAAGATAAACCTCGATGGATTTGTCATGATCAAGCAATAAAATTAAAGAAAGAGTGCATGAAAAATGTAGTTTTGGATCTATTTATATACTCTTCTATGTTTGAAGTCCAAAATAGTTAAGCATTGGAGGAATTGTATTGGAGTGAAAATTGCTTTCTTAAAACCTCTTCTTTTAAGTTGATGCCTATAACAACAATGTAGGATGGGGCCTACTGGGCATATCTCCAATCTCACTTTTAAGTGGTTGTGCAAGAGACATGAGGATTGATTCATTCTAGTAAAAAAGAAAAAGTTGGGATCATATCAATTTTTCATCAAATTGTGGTATAACTATGTGCACAAAAGAAGGGGAAGGAGATTTACTATTTATTGGTGGTTTTTCATGTGCTTGCAATAGAACTTTCAAAAGTTGAAACTATGAAAATCTTTTCACAAATAATTAAATGGATATTATCTAATGTGAAATTCAATAAGAAAAAGTAAAATAATACGTTACTTTAATTAAATAGTACCTAAATTACTACTCTCATGACAAATATTAGAGTGGGTAGGGCAAGGGATATACTACTAAGGAGATGAGTCTCTCATTAGTGAGAAGGTTGATTAGAGCAAGAAAAGAAAAATAACTTTTTTAAACAAAAAATCTCTTAGATAATAAAAATCATGACTTCTCTAACGTCCAAAAGATTTCACTAATACTTTAGAATGTAAAGAGGATTATTTCTAGAGTTATAAGAATCCTTTTAAAAGTTGGCTAACCATGATCCACGTATAAAATATGACTTTGAAATAAAAAAGAGATTGATTGAAAGGTAACATGCAAGAATTATTTGCTAGAAATTCTTAAAATCATAAATTTATAATCTTTTACATTTTTCATATGACATCCTTTTTATAAGAGTTTGGCAATTTTCATCTTAATCTTTGTGAATATTTATGATAGTTGAAGCAAGCTATGAGTGATTAATTGGTTGATGCAACAAACATGTAATAGTCCTTATTGTCAAAAGATTAAGAGGAGATACACCATATCATTAAGCCAAAATAGTGATTAAGTATAATTTGATATAGTAGAGTTAATGTTCTAAAACATGAAATATATGTATTAAAATATTAAAATATTTGTGAAATATTAGAAAATATTTCATAATCTTGCACATAGGAAAAAAAGTATTGCTTGAGCATATAAATAAAAACAACTTTTCAAGACAAATTCAATAATAATGTGTTTGTAATTTTTAAAAATCAATAAAATTAATTATGAATTTTTTAAAAAAATCAAGATATGTTTGTAGTTTTAAACCATATTAAGGGTAAATTTGTAATTGTAGAAATTATGAAGCTAAAAAATCAATTTTTTGGATGATAAATTTGCAAATAAGTTGTGTTGAGAGTAAATTTATAATTTCATAAATTTTGATAAAGGAGAATCAATTTGATGGATAATAGTTTTGCAAATAATAGGAATTTAAGGTGTTTTATAATATAATGTTGGAATTTGGTGATGGCAGGAGTGCTTTTGACTTATGGGCAATGGTTTTCACCTAGAGTTGACGAATTGGTGTGTAGATAACATCTTTTTAATTGTTTCTTAGTAGATGCATATTCCTAATCGAATCCAACACTAACCTTCAAAGACTAATCAAGCTTTGCCGCTATTAATCCTTTACTCAACCTCGTGCTCCCCTTTAAGTCTTGATCTATAAATACGTGGTGAGTATTGTCCTTTTATATGAAGTTGAGAGAACAAAATGTGAGATGTGGGGCTAGGGTAGAGAAGAAATTTAGAAAAGAAGAAGAATGAAACTTGAGAAGACTCTATTGTTATAGGTAAGGAGAAGACCTGAAAACAAGTAAGATATATATGTTCATGATACCTCTTAAGTTTATGCAAATAATAGCATAATTTGTCTTCGACTTAAGTAGCGAAAATGTTGAAGATAGTTTGAGTGAGCTATGAAGTGGATTGGAGTGAAACTGAGTAGGAGGAGAGGAGAGTTGGTGATGTGAGAGGAGCTTAGTTACGTTAGAGAGAGAGACTAGTATGGTTTTGAGTTCTCATGAGGAAGGAGGTTTAAATGATGGAACATTGTCAAAAAGGAGAAAGAAAGAAAATCATGAAAATGATGTTATGTTTTATTGTAAAAAAGAAGGGATGTCATAGTAAAGAGAAAAAGAGGAAGAGGAAAAGGGAAAGGTTTCTTTTCATTGAATTTGGGAGCCAAATCATAAGAATTGGATTCAAATCAAACTAGCATGCATGCATGTGTTGGACTTGAGGGATGCTTTAGTTCAATCACAATAAGTTATTTTAATCCCAACAATTGATCGGTTCAAGAATCGAATTGGTTGTTCAGTTTGTTAGGTTAAGAGGAAGCGAGAGAAAACTAAGAAAAATTAATTAAATAAATATAAATAGTAATATAATAATAATAATAATAATAATAATAATAATAAAATATAAAAATTTGTTAAAGTGTTAAAAAATGAGAAAAAGATAATATAAAAATGAAGAAGTATTTGATAAAGTTTTTGAAGGAAATTTTTAAGCCTTTAAGTCTTCGAAATCAGCATGATGAAGGTATCCTTCCAGCCATTCGGAAGCCTACATTCCTCGAAGAACGCCAGCACAGCTCTGATAACATCATCGCGCGCGATGGCCCAGTAGTTGTGCAAGAACTCCTCCGTAATCTCATCGCTACCCGGGGCTCTGTTCCTCTTAATTCCCCGCAATGCCACGATAACTTCGTCCTCAGTAACCCTGCCGCCGAGGTTGGATGCTGCCTCCGCGTCCACAACGCCTGGAAGCAAGGTAATTTGCGGCAAGTTCCCGGGGTCCCCGCACCTCCATTTGATTTCAAAGTAGTCCATTACAACACGCCCAATACTGTCCGGAGAGTCCGCCACCCTGTCGTCATTGCCCCGCAGCATGGTGATTTGGTTCATCCGAGCCCGGGACGTAGCCGCATTATGAAAGAATCTCGTGTTGCCGTCCCCAAGTTGCGCCCAGTGAATCTTGGCACGTTGCCACCACCACTGCTCCTCGTGAGCGCAGCCACGGTGGAAAGCAGTAACCATATTCCCGAGCCGCACTTGGTCCTCCTCAGAAAGGCCCTCCCTTGACTCTCTGGACTGCAGCTCATCAATGCCACGCACCAGCTCCTTATTCCGATTAACCAGACTCCCCACCTCCTCCCGACTCCAACTGCGCAGTGCCATCAAGGAGCGCTTAAACTTCGTCGAGACAATCTCCATAGGATTTCCCTTCGCCCGCCTGTGCCAAGCCTGATGCACCACTTGAAAAGATTGTGGGTGGTTAAGCCATACGCTCTCGAAAAGTAACCTGCAGGACTTCGACCACGGGTTGCTGCCTCCTAAGTTGAGCAACAGCGGGCAATGGTCTGACTCGAGCCGGCAAAGATGATTCACAAAGCTCTTAGGGAATGCAAGCAGACCAGCAGGATTCATTAGAACACGGTCAAGCCGCTCTAGGATACGCGAGCCGCCCTTCTTCCCGTTACACCATGTGAAACGGTTGCCAGAGAATCCCAGGTCAGCAAGCTGAAGGTCCTGCATGAAGTCGGCGAAGTCTTGCTGATCTCTACTATAAGTAAATCGGTGCCCTCCGACCATTACCAAATTGAGATCCCCTACAACAATGAGGGGGTAGTTACCGCAATGAGAGAGCTGAATAGCATCCCAGATCTCCTGCCATTTATGGTGATCTCTTGGTCCATACATGAAAAAACAGTCAAGAGTGCAATCCGCACGAGGGGTGATCGAGCATGCCACCATATGAGCAGAGGTCGCCATGATCGAAAGCTGAACCCCCTTCTTCCATAACAGAATGATGCCAGCGGACATTCCTAACGAGGGTTGGACCGCAAACTCCCAGTCCCTCCCTAAAATCCAATTCGCGTCACGTCGGGAGAATGTCTGCGCCTTCATTTCCATAAGCACCACTACATCCACATTCCTCTCGCAAGTCAGACATTGCAAGTAGCTCCTTGACTTACCCTTCTTAGCTCCTCTGATATTCCAGATGATAATTCACATATTGACGTTGGTATAGGTTAAATCCTTCCATGCACACGCGCATTAGTGAAAGATCCAGCTCCCGCCAACAACCACCTTAATGGCCGCTACGCCCCACGAAGCGCAGCCCGTAGAGAATCTCATATTAAGTGTCAAACCCATCTGGGTAGGTGACCTTATCTCCCGCTTGTTCCACCCACGGCTAGGGCAGAGTCACTGTACGCTCATCTCCTCGGGCCACATGGCCCGTGTTCATCGCCCTCAAGGAGTTGCTCTCTGGGTTATTCCGCATCCGAACCTTACTGTCCCCTGACTCCAGAGCCCACTTTACTCTGCTTCTACCACGTTCCCTAGACAGGCTTCTGGTTCCTTGAGACGTGCTGGCAATATCTCGGCCACGAAATCTACGGCTGGCGTCTTCCCTGGAGCCAATCTAGTCAATATAGCAGGGCCTTTGCAGCTAAGTTTCCTGCACTGCACAATCATCCAACGCCCCAGCCCGTGCTCCTCTCCCTGAGTAACATTTGCGTGCTCTTCCTGCTTGTGAGACTCACAGGTATCCTCCGGCACCTATAGGTTGTCCTTGCCAAGGGCCTTCTCCACATCCCCCGTGCGATTAACCCGCCCCTCGACCGTAGTCGGGGGAACACCAGGACAGGCAGACCCCACCACCACCTGCTTCCAATGGTTCTCTAGATGTCCCACATGGCCACAGGAGAAGCAAATCTGTGGCAGCCCCTCGTACTCAAAGCTCTGATAGGACCTCCCGAATTCTCCATTGAGCCAAATTCTCGGCTTCAGTGGTTTCGAAAGATCCACTCGAACACACACTCGCACATAGGAAGAACGCTCCAAACCGACAGTCCAGCCATCCAGAAGGAAGGGTTCACCAATGGCCTTGGCTATACGTAGAATGTTGTCTACGTCCCAGTAGATAAGTGGAAGGCCCGGGAACCGTACCCAGACCGGTGCGCACATCACAGAGGGGGACTTAGGACTGAACTAATGCATCCAAATATCGAGCCCCATGGCTTGGCTGGCGATCTGCCACGGGCCGCCAAGCCAGACGTCGTTCCGACCATTGATGGATTCAAAGTACAAGCAGAAACAACTAGAGGATAGATCGAAGACCTTGAAGTTCTTGTAGTGGCCCCATCGCTTAAGCTATACCCGTGCAATGACGGAAAAGGGGAGAGTATTCTCGTAGATTCGGCCAATTAAATCGAATTTATGAAATTCGATGCGTCGCTGGCAAGCGTCCGAAGACATGAGAATGTCACCTCCTTCCACATATTCAAGAATTCCCGCAGCGCGCTCTTTGACGTCGATGTTCGTCGGCCACACATGCGAGGTCACCAGACTGCTGTAACTGACGAATTTGTTTGCAGTTAAGGCTTCCTTGAAGCTCACCTTGGTTACTATAGCTTGGCGATTCTCAGCCTCCATTTGCACAGGTTTCTCGTCGCTGGGCATGCACCTGGCAGCCACCTCCTCCTTGTACTTCGACTCCAGTGGCACCTGCAGATCCTTGCTCGCAGAACCACCCTCCAAATCTTCCACAGCAGCGATTCCCTGTTCCTGAGGGGCAGACGCAATCCTGGAGGTAACAAGCTCCGCGGGTGGCCCCGTAGTGTCTCCCCCTTCTCTACGCCAAGTTGGCCCAAGAGCATATCCCCCTCGACGTCAGAACCTTGGGTGTTATGAAGCATTCCTCCAACAGCCAGCATGCCACCCTCAGACATTGAGGAGGACCCCTCCTGCATAGGAGAGTTGCTTCCAGAGGTCTGAGGCTTCCTATTACTCCTCCGGGTCTTGCTCCCCTCCATTTCCCGTATCGCTAGGGCTGCAGGTGGTGCAGCCTGAGCTCGAGGGTGAAGCGGTATGGTTAGCCAATGCTTTGACAAAACATGTATCCATTGGTTTGATAACAAAAAAAATTCAAATATCTTGTCTAAATCTAGTACTCTAAACTTGAGCTACTTGATTTGGATGACACTTTTTAGAACTATACTTAATTAAACCATAATCAAATATAATAATAATGAATTAAAGATAAAGCAACTAGCATGTGAGGATACAAAAACCTAGTCAGAGGCTTGATAGTGAGACAAAAATCCAAAACCTATTCAATTAAATAATATAAACCATATAAAATATAAGGTTAAATAAATAATCACAACTACAAAATCTTATAAAACCACCAATGTCATATATATACAAATTGAATATTTATAAAACCAAAGTTTGGCTAAAATACAAAACCCTACTCTACATAATATGCTAACCATTATCACATCTCAGGAGTAGAATCCTTTTCCATGACTTTAAAACTCCAATCTCAATGTCGTGAGTGCATATCCTATGATGTAAATCCTAATAAAATTCTAGAGAAATCATTAGATAAATCTAGAGTTAACAAAATATAAAATATGATATAATTGAATAAAATAATATTTGAATGATAAAACAATAATTAGTAATCATGAAATGGAAAAATAAACCATAAATGTTAAAAAACCAATATTTAAAATTGTAATATGAGCAAGTACTTTCTTGTTTCCATTTTATTTTTAATTTCTAATGTGTTATATTTTATATGGCTTAATTTTTCCTATGACCATGATCCTCAATGGTCTTATTGACATCCATCTATAGTGATACCCATTCTAAATTATTATTCATAATCACCTACAAAGTATGGTCATTATATATACACCTTATCATGCTACACAAAATATTAGTAATATATACACATGCATATTAAAGTTATAACTTTAATAAGGTATAGTCTAAGACTTATACCCAACTAGAAGATGAAAATAATGTCTTAGAAAAATCATTTTTATTATTCATTTTTCTTGCATTTCTTATAAATAATTTTCAAACAATAAAATTTCTTAGTATCATCAGTTCTTACCTTTATCATAACCAATAAATGTTTAAATTTTTTTTGTTTTAACAACTTTTATATAGTTATATTTTTATATTAATATAAATCAGTAATATCACAATATTAAACTGAACACGTGTGAATAGAGTTCATGTTGAAACAAACAAAAGAATAATTACATTTAAATAAAATATTATAGATCACGTCATATAAAAAATAATAAATATAAATGAAATCATATAAAAATATATTATCACATTTATATCACATGCTACTAGATTTATTTTCATAAATTAAAAAATATGCATTTTCTAACTTCTTATTTTTCTTAATTCCTTATAAAGAAATATATGTACCAAAATTATTATTTAACTCCTTATATGATATACCATCATTACTATGCTAATTCAAATAAACAAGATGATTTTCTTTACTTTATTTTATATTTTAATAAGTGTGACACTGTATGAGTTTCTCAATATGATTAACACTCTTCATAACCCTCATAGACTAATCTGAACTCCAAATTGATTGCATAGTAGTATGATCCCCATACTACTTACCTTTTAAACTTGTTTGATCATGACTTCGATGCTTAGTTATCATTGATTTATACAATGCTATCATTCTATCATACTCATACATTCATTCTCTTTTATCCAACAACTATTCTAAGGTTCATACGATGGTGCAATACGATCAATATCATCATACTACATTATTAAACTTTAGTATAGTCATTTTTAAACCTCTATTGGTCATGCAAAATGATTATACCCATTATAGCTGTTCGATCTCCTCTTAAGCTCTATATGATCCCATATCAGATTAATCTTATCCTTTAATCTAAGCCAATCTTAAATTAATTATACAAATATAATATGACCCATAGTATAATGATGCATTGCTTATGCAATCTTATTGACTGACAACACATCTTGCTTGTATGATTGGGGAATTGTCCAATACAATATTGTTTAAAAACACTCATATGATGTCTCACCAAATAGTTATGATCTCTTATTCCATATGTTTAACCTGATAATACATGTAGGATTTAACTAATTAGACTTGTACGATATTGCCCAAATGTCAGTTTTTTTATTTCAAATCCTTTCGGCTCCAACTCAAAGCACTCATTAATCATTCTAATTCATTTCTAAGGCACTCTAACAAACATTCTAATCCACAAATTTAATGAAAAGGAAGCTTCAAGTTTGTTTGGGAATATATTAAACAACTAATCACTTGTTATTAGACATCTAATCCATACATTAGATGACCATTAGATAGTAGCAATTACAACATCATCAAATCTCTAAACTATATACAAATCAAACTGTTTAGTAAAACATGACAAAATACTAAGAAATCAAATATTTAAAAATATTAAAATAAAAGTATAATTAGATAGAATTCATTAAGAAGAGTTCAATGACACCGGTTTCGTCTCAATCAAAGTTCTTATGGAATTAAGACAAAATTTTGAAATTCGAGAGGAAAATTAAATAGTTTAATAAATATAAAAGGTTATTAAATTACAATCAAGATTATCCTAAGGCATTCTTGACTCCTTCACTTGTGTAGGTGAGATTTAGTTCCTTTTTCTCTTACTCTTTGGCTACAAGGACCTCACTTGTTGAAAAACTTCCAAAATAATCAAGGAGGATTGCAATTTCAACAAGTAGGATGTCCTGATAAGTTTGAAAAACAAAACAATGGGGATCCTTTTTATTCTTTGCCATTTAACTTCAAATCTTCTAAATTTTTTTATAAAAATCAAAGTTCTTGGTTCTAATTAAACTTCTATTTGATTATTAGAATATCTAAGAAGGAATATATCACTGAAATAGTAAGTTAGCATTTCTTGAAAAGAACAATTCAAAAGGAGAGAGAGAAAGGAGAGAAAGAGAAGAAAGAAAAAAACGGAAAAAAAAAGAAAAATTTTCATAAATTAGAAGTGAGTTATGTAATGAAAAATATTAGAAATCATGATAAATCAAAATTGCACAAATTTTTTACATTAAGTTGAGACATGTGTTACTTATAGATTATGTATTAATATATAGATTTATTCAACATATATAATAATATAAGTATAATATTTTATGTGCTATTGTAATACATACGTCTAATTAAATATGATGAAATTGAGAAAACTATACATCAAAGTAAAAATAAAAATTACCAATAATATTTGATTAAAAGGAATTCATAATCAATAAAAATTTATGATATAAAATATGTTATTTTTTATATTAGTGGTTAGTGCATCATAAGATTTAGGTTTGTCACTTTGAGATAGTTAGTGGATAATGTGTCATAATGTCAAATTTTGATGTCTCGAGATGGTTATTAACGAATGAGTCACATGATCGAGATTTATCATTAGGATATAACTAGTGTCTAGTATATCACATCATTAAGTTTTGCCTTAAATATATAATTACTAAAAGCATTAAAAAAATTGTACATAAGAATATAATATGATTAATCAATAATTAAAGTTTTTATTATAACTAAGTAAACTAAAATGATGATATTAATTATTTACTTCTAGAGAGTGGGAGCAAGAACATGATCATTTTAAGATTTACATGGCTAAATAAAAATAGGAGTTGATAAAATAAAAAAATAAAAAATTACATTTGTTTAGTATCCATTTATAAATTTTACAACGTGTTTTCTTTTATAACATATCATGATTCATATTATATGGATTTGAATGTAACACTACTTTTTATTTTTATTGGTTCATATGTGTGATTAGACCCTACATATGATTGTCTCAATATATATATATATATATATTGTTAGAGATAACCTATTGAATATGTGATGTTTGATTTAACTTATTTTGATACTAACATTTTCAGATATATTAAAGTTATAACGTGAAGAAAGATATTAGTAAGCATAATTACTAATATTTGTGTTGTAGAAATTTGAATATAACTATGAAATCAATATTACGATATATTGTGGAAGTAAACTAAAGTTTTAGTGATGATTTTTACTTTTTTTTGTTAATAATTATAGATATAGATTATATGAATGTTCTATTTTCTATATATATGAAATAATTTATGTTATATAATAAAAAATAAGAAAATCTTGACAAAATTTTATCTGTTTAAAAATTTAAAAAACTAAAAATCAAAATATGAAGAGAATGAAATGATATAAATTAGAAAAATACAAATTATGACATGAGGGGTCATCACAGTAGTTTAGATCATTATATGGTAATTACTACACTTTGATCATTTAATGATGGTCAAAGAGCTTATAATATAACAATTACCAATCTTATTAGTCAAATAATCAACAAGCCATGGTCTAATATCCTATGCAACTATTATTTGTTTGATTTAGTTCAAATTTTGTAGTTGTATGATTTTAATAATATCTATCCCATTTCAATTCAAATTTAAGTGATTTGAACATTTAGCAATATCACTCTAAGCTAAAAGTTTGTAGTTCAACATTCGGATCAAATCTTATTGTGTCATGTTGAAAAAAGCTCTCAAGGTGCTACTTAATTGAAGTCTTACCTTATGATTTCTTAGTTTTATTATTTCATTGGTAGTATGGTTTAATCAAATTTGGTTTGTTTAAGTTTGACTTTGAATTTTAGATTATGCCTATTTTAAAATAAAGCCAACAACTTTAATGGAACTATATTTGTAACATCTCATATTATATATCCAATAAAATTTTGTTGAGTTAATTAAAATAGTCAATTGCCATATTTGGTAATTATTTGAGCATGTGAAGTGTCCTCCTTCATTTATCTCGATAAGTCTCTTCTATTGATGCTTATCACTTTATGATAGGTTGGACTTTCAATTCAAGGTCTTTCATGACCATCCCTTCAACTCTACTATACTGTATCATAAGGTCACCATAATTGATGAAACACTTGACACACCCCACATGCCATCATTCGTCGCCTTTTTTTCATAGTTTTATATGTCTTTGTCTTAGTGTAGCTCCATTTAAAGGGAACAATAATAGAATAATTATTTTTATTTATAGCAGAATTTGTTATATTAACTTATGTGGTTGTTCAATAAACCTCATTTCTCATAAATTTTTATATATTTTTTGTTTTGCTCACTTTTCATAATTTGAATTCTTTGATCCTTTTTTATGTTAAAAATTAGAATACTATTTTTTTTATGGATTTCAAGTTTTTTTATTAAATAACATAACTATAAATCATGATTATGTTCAATGAAATAACACACGTATTATTCAAATTTGGACTAGAGATGTAAGATATCATAATATTAAAAACATATAATACAATAATTTACATAATATTAAATCAAATAAAAAATATTTTAAACAAATTTACAAAATATTAAAACCCACATAGCTTTAAGATTCACATTAAATATTATCAATCAAATACCCCAAAAATGCGTTCAATGTCTAACTTCAAATTGAGGTTTTACTTTGACCTCATCTAAGGGAACATCTACCTTGGGATCACATGAAGGAGATCGACAAATTCTGTAAAATTTTGAAGTATTTCAAAAGTTATATCTATATATTGTTTACGTTTGAATGACAGCTCGATGCTAAAATATTATGATAATGAAATATTATTTAAATCATATTAAATTAAACTAATTATATTAATATTTTGATGATGTTGATATTTAAATAAAAGTATCCCATTATATCAAATCAGGAACCATTCAACCTCACAAAAATACATATGAGAAATGGCGAGCGGAATAAATTTGCCGATAAACCATTAACGATGGAATCTCGTTAGACTAAAAAGTATTTTATTTATTTTATAAATTGATAAAAGCCTAATTATAACTATAAAAGATTATTGAAAAGCATTCAAAAAATAAAAACTAGTGGATTTTGTTTGTATACTGAGCATTAATGGATTTAGTTTTTATTTTTTATTAAATTGAAAATATCAAAATCATAATATTTTTTATATTTATTCACAAGAAACTTTTTTTAGCATTGTTTTCTCAAAAATAAATTTGTAATCCTCATTTTTAAGCTCACAATTTAAATTCAAAAAATAGAAAACAATATTAAAAGAATAAAAAAACCTTTATGTTTCAAAATAATATTAAAAAACATTTTACTATTGTTTCAAAAATTAAAAATCTATTTTAGTTATCACATAATAATAATTATTTTACTTAATAATTATGAATAATATATTCTTTGAATATAAAACTTTTAATAATACTGAAATTTTTTAATTTATTTTTTATTAACTAATTCAATATCCAGTAAATATTGTACCAAGTCTTAATCTCTTCTCTTTATAATTATCTCAATTAGCGCCATTACCATAAACACATACAGGTCCTCATCCCATAGACATGGCAAGGAAGCTGTCAACAAGCATAGAAACATTTTCTCTGCTTCTTTGCTTTCTCTCTACAGCTTCAGCTCTTGATCGGAGCCAATTCCCCCCTGACTTCCTCTTTGGGACATCTACTTCTTCTTACCAGGTTTTTCTAGCAATTTGGGTGATTCTAAATTATCATTCATGTGCGTTTAAACTCATTGAAGCAATCAAGGAGTTGAATATTTAATTGAATTTATACCTCAAGGCATGACTAACTAAATTCTTATAATTTTCAGATCG
Source organism: Vanilla planifolia (assembly GCA_023846275.1). Classification (NCBI taxonomy): domain Eukaryota; kingdom Viridiplantae; phylum Streptophyta; class Magnoliopsida; order Asparagales; family Orchidaceae; genus Vanilla; species Vanilla planifolia. The sequence goes on along the minus strand of CM043866.1, from coordinate 16,816,600 downwards.
AGGGTGGATATTTAGAAGGGAAAAAAGGGTTGAGCAATTGGGATGTTTTTACTCATTTGCCTGGTAAGTTTTGTTTCCAAATGTTTCGGCAAAAAATAAGCCTACTATTTGTTCAATTATCTGCTTGCTGCATTCCATTCTGCTGTCAAACCTTTGCTAAACAACACTGCAAGCACAATCCTCTGGCTTGAATAAATTGCTTCGTTGATGTTTATGCATGAACACTTCATTATTAGACTTCAATGATTTGGTAGAAGATTGCACTTAAGGATTTTACTCTTTGGTCATGGTAGGAAATATAGAAGAAAACAGCAATGGAGATATCGCCGATGATCACTATCACAGATATATGGTTTGCAGCTTTTATTTGGATCTCCAAATATGTATTTGGATAATGCAATTGATCTTAGTATGTTTTCCCAAAATGGATGAACTATGAAACAGGAAGATATCGAATTAATGCATTCTCTTGGGGTGAATTCTTATAGATTTTCGATATCATGGTCAAGAATCTTACCACGTAAGTTTCTAAAACTTTATGATGTTAAGCAAATAAGCTTTATATGAAAGAAGAATGATCGATTATTTTTGCGGAGCAGAAGGAAGGTTTGGTGAGGTCAATCAAGATGGCATTACATTTTACAACAACATTTTAGATGCCTTGAATAGCAAAGGTATTAACTGTTTACGAAGTGATTATTACATGCTAGTTGATATAAATTAGTTCATCCTTGAAAAGAACATTTCTTTTAGATAGTTTGTGTTTGTTATGAGACAGGAATACAACCATTTGTTACACTGAATCACTATGACATTCCTCAAGACCTTGAAGATCGATATGGAGCATGGTTGAATCCACAAATACAGTATTGTTTCATCTTCTTCTTAATATCTTACACAGATTGGAATCAAAACTTAAAGCATTGCATTTAAAATGAAGTTAAGTACTATTAAGAATCCAACAAAATTTCTCTGTGTATTGTAGGAAAGATTTTGGATATTTTGCTGAGACATGTTTCAAATCTTTTGGTAACAAAGTAAAATACTGGAGCACATTCAATGAGCCAAATTTGATGGTGAAAATGGGATATATCGCAGGACTATATCCTCCTGCTCGTTGCTCACAACCTTATGGTCACTGTCCATATGGCAATTCAAGAGTAGAACCTTATATAGCTGCTCACAATGTGATATTATCTCATGCAATTGCTGTTGATATATATAGAAAAAAATATCAGGTATTAATCCAATTTATACATATTAATGACAAAAAATACTCATTTTTGTATTTTTTTAATGATTTCATTTAATGTTTGGTATGATAACCTTCACGACCATATATTTTATAGACAAAACAACAAGGTTCTATTGGCATCGTCATCAAAGCAAATTGGTATAAACCATTTACGTTTACTTTCATGGATCAACTTGCCATGAGTCGAGCTATAGCTTTTGATATTGCATGGTAACTTTCTTCATGATTTTGCTTGGCATGCAGCATTTCTCTGTTGCTCATTTGGATTGTGCTGTGTGTAAAGCTTTAATTTGCTTAGTATCCATGCATGTAGGTTTCTTGATCCAATAATTCTTGGTGATTATCCACAAGAAATGAGAGAAATACTTGGAGCAAGATTGCCCACATTCTCATTGAAAGAGAAGATAAAATTGCAACACAAGATTGATTTCATTGGAGTAAATCACTACACAACTCTGTATGCAAAAGATTGCCTGTTTTCACCATGTGAATCAAAAATTGCAGAAGGCAGTGGTTTTGTTTTTTTAACAGGAGAGAAGCATGGGCATTTCATTGGAACTCCGGTAGGCGAAATAGCAATTAAACCTTAAAAAGTTTAAGTCATTGTGTAAATTGACTAAATTATATGAGAATGTTATATCTCTTGAAAGACTGCAGTTCAAGGAATGTATGTGGTTCCAAGAGGCTTGGAAAAGATGGTTTTGTACGTGGCAAATAGATACAAGAATATGACTATATTTATCACAGAGAATGGTAAGAAACAAGTAGAAAATTGTGATTCATGTTTATGTTGACTATAATATTTGATCAGTTTTGTTTGTTTTGACAAATATCTGATCATGAATTCAGGCTTCCCACAAGAATGTAGCAGGAATTGTTCAAAGATTGTAATGGGTGAATTGCTTAATGACACAGGAAGAATTGATTATATCAGTAACTACCTTGATTCACTAGAGAAAGCCATGAGGTAACTACCATTGATATAAATGCATGCCATTCCTTCCAAAAGTTTAAATTCTCTAAATATTGCTTTTTTCATTGTGTTTTCTTTCTTCAAAAGAATATTTTATTCTTTGTTACCTCTATGTTACTTGATTTTTTTTTATTACTGTTATAGGAAAGGGGCAGATGTAAGAGGCTATTTCATATGGTCATTGATTGACAATTTTGAGTGGAAAAATGGATACACTAAAAGATTTGGGTTATATCATGTAGATTACAATACACAAGAGAGAATTCCAAAACTTTCAGCTAAATGGTACACGGATTTTCTTCAATCCTCCTTTAAAATTAGGTCAACAGTTTTTACTAGCAATAAAGAGATGATGTAGACCAACATGTAAGGTGAATGATTGAAGATTTGTTCTGAAAGAAACAAATTTGCATGGAAATATTGCAATACTTTTAACTTAATTATGTATTTGTCAACTTTTAAAATAGCTACAAGATTTCTTGCAACTACTATCTTTCATTTAAAAAGGCAATACAAAAAAATGAACAAAAAGTTTTCACTCCAAGCTTGAAATTTTTGTTGATTAGCTTTCAATTTAATTTACTCTATGATTTGGAATGTGGAGTTATTAGGCGCAACACACAAATGCAATGTAGCATGCCGATTTCCTTTGAGCCACAAGTACAAAGTTGAACATAAATGACCATTGCATCACAATGGGAGGTCGCTACAAAAGATGGTGATGATGAAAATTGAAACAAGGTATGACAAAAGCAATAAAACGTAGAGCCAAATAACGAGATCTATCATAGATCTGAAAACATTTTGAAAGATTTAGAACTCAAAGAAAATTGCTAATTTAAAATAAGTAATTAATATAAAAGTTTTGACTTCTATAAGAATATAATTTATCATAAAAATATTATTTCAAACTAAATAATGATAAAGTTTTTACATCAAATAAGAAGGTCTATGAGAATTCAATTTTACAAACAAATCTCATAATCTAGTTTGTTGACTCATACAAATTAAATAATATCTTCAGTTTAATCTTTATTTATAAGTTAAAGTATCTCAAACTAGCATCTTTTTGTTGTATCAGACATTTAACATATTCTAATACAAGTCATATCTCTCATTTTTATTTATAATCAAATTCTTTTAAAAATCTTGATAATAGAACTTAAAAAAATTGTAACAAAAACTTTTGCTTGATTTTATCATGACTGATGTTTGATCATGATTTATTATTCTGATCATTACTAATAGGTAATTATTTCTTTAAATTTTTTCTATATAAATGTATACCTTTGATCAACTTGAGCTTTTTCAACTAGTAGTACAAAAAGCCTTAACATGCAAAGCATCACGACAATGAGACAAAAAGAACAAATCTTATAAAAGAAAAGTAATGTCATCAAAGTAACTAAAATCTATGTTATTTTTTTATAAATAATTAAGATTGAACGAAAAATATTTAAATTGTTTATCAATCTCATAATTTTATGTAAAACTGATGAAGCATATAACAATATCATCACATTATTTTTTAAAAATTAAATTCTAATATATTAATATTGTTTAATTTTTTTGTGAGTGCTCAAATATTTTTTAATTACTAAGTTTTGATGCAACTAATAAATTCAGGTTCAAAACTACTGAAATAGATAGTTTACTTATGCAAGCTCTAAATACTTCAAACAATCACTTTTCCACGGCAAATTAATTGTTGATAACTTTGATGCTACCAAGTCGTTGCTTTTCATTTAATACTTTGTTTTGGCTTTAACAAATTAAAGGAGTCAACAATAGCGGAGTTCTCAATATCTTTCCAAATATTTTAATTTTATTTTTATCAAGTATAAAAAAATGCAGAATAATTTATAAAAAAAAAATAGCAAATGACTACAAATGCACCATTGTACTCTTTTTAAAACAGCTACTTATGACAAAATAAATGAGTTGGTCACATTGATTTGATCTTGAAAGAGCACCTTATCTTAACAACTTCACATTTCATCATCTCACTTAATATCTGCCCCTTTCTTGGACAGCCCAAGTCCGTCACGTGTTGCTTATTAAAAACCCAGCCATTTCAAATCGTTTGGACATTGATTGCTTACTGAAATTGTATTTAAAATTAACAAAAAAATTATATTTGTTAAGTGAACTGATCGTTATTCTTCTTTGCAACCTTAGAAACAAAACAAATATTTTATATGATTATTAAATCAAAAACATAAAATCTAATAGAATAACGACATAACAATAATAATAATAATAACAACGTACAAATACTTTTATTACTAATGAGTTACTGTAGGCAATTTATGAGCTGCATCTCGTTCTGCAACGGATTTCTTCATCTCTCTAAGCAAAACCTCCGCATTGGGCTCGTTGATCCACCCAAACTTATCCATGAAAGGGTTAAGCAACGACATTGGAGGGTACCCTTCGATGCAGTCTTCCCAAGCGCCGGCGTCCCCCATATCTCTCATCACCTCCCACAAGCAGCTGTTGCACTTGAAGCCCGACCCGAAGGTGATCATAAGTACCCTCTCACCCCTCCTCAGCATCTTCTTCGCTTCCATGTAACTGAGCACATACCACACGCTACTCGCCGACGTGTTCCCGAACCGGTGCAACGTCATCCTGGCCGGTTCAAGCTCCTTCACTCCCAACCCGATGGCCCTCCCGATCCCCTCGATCACCGCCTTCCCACCCGTGTGCAGACAAAAGTGGTCCACCCCGGTTTTTAAGTTCACGCCAGACCGGATCCCGAGATCCTTCTTGCACTTTTTTATGGTCCAGGCAAACAGGAATCGGAGCGTCTCCGCTACAGGGAGGATCCTCGGCGCCATTCCTCGAATGTTCTCGACGAATGCCTGTCCCGCAGAAGCCGGAAGTTCGCGGCTGAGGTGGAACCCGTGGCGTCCCTCCTCGTCCTCCATCTGCTGCGCGCACCCGTGCGCCGCGTCGCTCCGTCCGATGTGGGTGCGAACCAGACGGCGAAGTTTCATCTTCCCGCTTGACCGGCCAAGGACCGGATCGTTGGTGAGAAGCACAGCGCACCCGCCAGACCGGAATAGGCAGTTGCCGAGCAACATCGACCTCTTGCTGCCGTCGTACCAGTTCGGCGCGATGGATTCTGACGTTACCATCAGAGCGACCTGGTTACGATGGGTGCGGAAGAGGTGGCGGACGAGGTCTACGGCGACGAGGCTGGCGCTGCACCCCATGCCAGAGAGGTTGTAGACCTTGACGTCCTCGCGGATGCGGTGGCGGCGGATAATGCGTGCGGCCAGAGAGGGGACGGGGGAGAACATGGAGACGTTGACGACGAGAATGTCGACGGAGGAAGGGGCGAGGCCGGCCGGAGCCCTGCTGAAGAGTTCGTCGACCGCGGCGTCAAAGCAAGAGTCCATCTCGTAGAGGGCGTCGTCGTGGAAGGGGTGCGAGGCACGGCCTTCTATGATGGAACGGGGACCGTAGGTGGACTCACCGAGGCCAGAGCCGACGACGACCTTTAGGATAAACTGGTACTCGGCGATGCCGAGGGAGTTGTTGCGGGCAATGATGTCGGCGCAGACGTCGGTGGGTAGCTTGCGGTCGTCCGGAGGCTTGAAGCAAACGTAATCTATGAGGTAGCAGCTGGTGTAGCGCCACTTGGAGAAGAAGAGCCAGACGAGGAGGAGGAGGGAGTGGAGGAGCAAGAAGGTGGCGAGGAGGACCAATATCTCCATTGTAATCGCCGGTGGTATATCGCTTAAAGCTTGCGTAATATATAGCATGGCAGTAATTACCGAAGGTCAAGGTTGGACATTATTGACCTCTGAGGTGGCTTGGATTAGCTTTAAATGCAGTTTTCCATCTGCCCAACAACCCAGTGCATTACATTTGCATGCTCTTGGTCGCGTGGCTGGCCATAACGAATTTGGTTTATTTTTACCTCAAAAAGATTACTATTTTTTGTTTTATTTTTACCTTACAAATAAATAAATAAATACATATTCCTCTCAAATTATTCGAATAATTTATTATTCATAAAATACTAAATACAATTTTTAAATACACCAAATTTAACATATTTAATTATCGCGTAATAATCGAGCTTGAGTTACCAGCTGTTGTCTTTCACCTCTTTGTAAAGCATTTTTATAAGAACTATTTAATAGCTTGTATTTGTTTTTAATAATTCTTTCTGACACCTGGTCAGCCTGCTTCTTTATATTGCAGAGTTATTTAAATTATAGCTTATTTCTGCTACTTAAACTTAATTTATTTGCTTTTTTTTTCATTGTTTCTAAAAAAAGTATTTATGTAACATATCCTTCAACTAAATTTAAGCTTAAATCACTGGACATTGGCATGGATTTCCATTGTTTTTTTTTTTTTTTTTGTTTTGGTTTTTTTGAAGGACCAAAATATATTCATAATTTACTGACAGTCGAAAGAAGGTAGTTAGAAATCATAGGGGGAGCAGGAGGCGTGGACGAATCACATGCAAGGACGCATCCAAATCCGAATGCATTTAATTGGCGATTGGTACAATATGAACGAGTCAACCCCACAGCAAAAGGTCTCTCCAACGTGTCTACAAATTCAATTTCTTTTTTTTTTAAAAATTTTTAAATCTGGTGAGATAATTAGTTAGAGTTATACTAATTGAGACGAAGAAATAATGAATGAAATATAGAATAAAAATAAAAATAATTTTTTGAGATATCTTGTTTATTAGAATATTCTAAATTAATGAAAGTTTGTTTGTCACAAACTTATTTTGAATATTATAAGGAAGACTCATAGTCAGTAGATTGCTAAAATATTTTCTAGTTATTCTTTTTTAATACATATTTAATCAAATGTTAAGCAAAATAATTCATGTACATTTACTTATTTTCTTTTTAAATGCAAATGAATGAGCAACCAAAGAAATTGAACATGAATCTAGTAAAAAAAATCTTGAAAAAAAGTGAGTTTCATATAAACAAGAGAGTGAGAAAAGAAATTTTTTTAAAATATGAGTACCTTTGTCAATATATTTTAGTATAAGTGTAATCATTAATCTCATATATATATATATATATATATATATATATATATATATATATATATATATATATATGAAAAAATATGGATCATTGATACATTAAAAAAATATCAACTATTATGAAAATTATATTTATTAAATATAATTTTGTGTGATGTCATCATTGTAACAATTATTAATAGATATCTCATCTTGTACTTTTATATTTTCGTTAGTAGATAGTAAGTTTTCAAGGTTATGTAAAAAAGAGAATATTAACATCTCAATTGTAAAAAAAAATATAGTTTTGTTATTATTAGAATTTATTGTTTATGCATAACAAAGTATATGTACATATTCATTTTGTTCTACACTATTTAATATTTAAATTTCACTTTAAAACCTTGCATTTAGGGGCCCATTTAGATTTTGGATAGCATTATTTAATAATAAAGCACTAGGTTTGAGGTATGGATTATAACAATAGTTTTCGGCTTATAATGATAGTTGTAAATTATGAAAAATTTGTTATGACAATGAAAGAAAAGATCTCATATTAAAAATCTAAAATAAATGATAAAGATGTTAACATGTTGATGATAGACAAATAAAACTCAATATCATTTATCCAACAAAATATGAATAATGAAAATGAGAATGTAAATTTTGAACTATAATCCTCAAACACTCATAATAAGTTTAAATAATATTAATATGTTAATAATAAGCAAATGAGACAACATGTTAATTGTCTAACAAAGTAAGAGTGATGAAAATAGAAAAGCAAGCTTTTGAATAGAATCCCCAACCATTCACGATGAGTTCAAACAATATTGATGGAAAGATTAGGAATAATTATATTTTCTAGATGTTTTAGTAGATAATCAAAATAATATCAAACATAATTAATGTCATAAACCTAAAATGGGAGAAAATTATCTATTGTCATTCATGGAGCTTAGTAATATAACGAGAAGAGAATATATATTTTTTGAAAAAAAAAAGATAAAAAACACTAAATGTTGAATCTTAACAAATATATCCATCGGATGGATATCAATATCATCCTAAACCTCAACCACATAGTGGAGAGTTAGATTTAGTTATTCTGCTCCACCTACAAGTAGAGTGGATCAACCAATGAAACAAATGAAGATGACTTAATTAAAAAAAAGTTATATCAATTTTTTGACATTTGATGGGTATTTGGCTCTAAAGTGTTTACTAATTTTCTTATAGATTTGAATAATTAGTTTACATAGCAATTAATGTTAAGTGGGTTTTTTGAAATTAAAATGAATAGTACAAACCTAAAAGTATTGGTTACATATAAAATATTAGTCATTTAAAAGCAAAAAGTGACAAGAAAAATTCAAATGGCATGAAAGGGACTTTATTAAAGCAAAATACTTATGCTATAATTGTTATACAATGCTTTTCGAAGAATTATGAAGTTTGGATGCAAGGGGCTATGATTGTGATTGATTATAAATCAAAATTGATGGGCTTACAATTTAATGTGATGTTTGATACTATTGTCTATTTTTAATGTGGGCTCACATCTATATTTAATAGATGTTTTTGTACATTAGATTTGTAATTTAGATGACTTATTCTAAAAAAAACATTTGAAATCAAAAAATTATCTTAAGATAAAAATATTTCTATCATAATAATGAGAAATACAAATATGTTACATATACTAAAATAACTATTTAAGGTGAGCGTATAAATGGCAGGTCAGAATATTATCACAAAATACCTTAAATTTGCTTTAACCCAAGACATTGCATTCAATGATCACTGCCTGAGTGAGAAGGAAAAAGGAAAAGAGAAAGAAGAATAAAATGCATGAGTCTAAATGTAGATAAAAAATAAAGTAATATTACTAAGAGATGTGAGATAATGTTATAAGGAAATGACTTAAATCCTTCCCTAACACAAATGTTGATGACAAATTATCGATAAAATAATATAAAAAACTAAAAAAATCATCAAAAATTTATTTTGACTATACAACAAAAGTCAATTACAATAGTTATTACCCTCCAATTTCCAGTAACAGGCAGCATCATTGCTGCACTGTTAGAACTACCCACGGCCGTTGAATATTTTTTTGAGCGTCAAACAAATATATTTAGTTATCCTGACCGACGACGGTTTGCAAGCTGGAAAAAACGTCATAAATTCGTCAACGACTGAGTTACAGCTGACTAGCTGTATAAGATATTATTAATAATTACTCAAAATGAAATAATTAAATCATGGCTTTATGATATATTAAGTTTATTTCCACTTGATGGAAGCAAGCACAGCTATGAACTAATTCACTTTGTTTAGTTTTAATGAACAATAAGGCTGCTTTCTTCCAGCTGCTCGCTCTTAAATTTTCCTTCTTCATTTGTCCGCATCGGCAAGCGATGCTTGTCTTCGCCGTTCACCTGCAGTCATATCCACGGCAGCCGCGTCGCGATCAGAAGTAAATGCATATATATATTAAATTGATAAGAGTCAACCGGAAACTGCTTCTGCATGTACACAAAAGATATTTTTCTTTTTTTTTAAAATATATTATGTTTTTTTATATAATTGTTTCGTGTCATGAATAATCATTGGCCTTTTAAAAATTATAGAAAAATGTCATTATTCTTTTTTAAATTATCTCCACCTGATGTTATGTTTATAAATATAGCAAGTTGACTCAAATTACTTCAAGAGAGTTTTATTGTTGTTTGAGAAGAATGACTCAAACATAGGTATATTTGGAGAAAGTTGAGCACACAACTACTAGGAAAAAACATTTGAGAGCCTATATGGCTGAAATGATCTATTAGCAATGCATTGATGATGTAATATTATTGTCTTTAAATGATGATGTTATGAAACACTATAACATGTTCATCATGAAACGAGCTATTGGTGAATCTTCAAAGTGTATGGATATAAGTGATCCATTAGCAATGCATTGATATCAAATAAAGTCATATTAACTTCATATTAAAGCTCTAAACAATGTAATCTTTTTTTTATTTAAATGATGATGTTAAGAAACACTACAACATGCTTATCATGAAATCAACAATTGGTAAATCTTTAAGGTCTCTTAAAATGAAACATAATAAAATTGTTATGGTTGGATATTAAAGTTCTATCTACCTATGAAGAATCAAAGGAATATTATTAAGGTTTGAATAATATCTTAATTCAAATAATATATCCATGAGAGATTGGATAGAAGTGTAGTTTGTTTTAATTACATGATACTTAATAATCTAGCATTGCAAGTAATGAAAGTCTACTATTCATATCTTCATGGAATGTTAAGGCACAAATAAATATATTTTCTTAAGTTTTTCATCTTATAAATGTTTGCTTTGTATAATATAAGAATATTTTGTTTATTTTTTTTTTCTCACAATGTTTGATAAGTACAATACAAAGCAAAAGCTTAAGTAAATAAAAGACAAACGTAATGACAATCTAATTATGACCAAGCTTATGGCTTGGCATGATATCGATACAAAGTGTGCATGTCTTAAAAGCCTTAGCACCTATTGCGATGTCTATGCAGTATCACCATTTTAGTTTAAATTTTTACAAGAAGTATGTAATGTATCAATGATTTCCTACTTCATTGGAGTCTAATCAAGTTTTACATCATAGTGATATAATTATGCTTCATTTTACTAGAGTTGGATTCAATCAAGAATTAACTATGACAACTGCAATAACTAATTCCTTGTCTCCATCTTCATAATTAATGCGACCCTTGTGGTCACGTCATGTAATATTTGATACAGTGTTGTGGTAAGATGTATCAATAAAAGAAATAAAATTAAGTTAAAACTCATAGTAATATTATATGATAAAACATATTATTGTTTGATTAAATAAAAAATAATTAGACTTTTCTCAGTAATAGCCAAGGGTAATACAAGGATAATGGTTTTATTGAGATCATGTCGAAGTGTAGAGAATTCTAGGATTTATACACAAAGTCTACGAACCCCTTTTCTTTTGATTTGAAGCCAATAATTTATAAATTATTCTTTTAAAATATATTTTAAGCACTTATAAAGCATTTATTATACAACTTTGTGAATGTTGAAAATCTTTTAGTCATAATAAATTTTTTTGTTAAGACAAATATTTACATAGTTTATAAATATAAAACTTTTTTTATTAGAGAATTCATATATAAAATAAATCTCATAGCAAAAATAAAAGTAAACATTATGAATAATATCAAGCAAATACATATACCTATTATAACAACACTTATGCATCACAAGTGACCTAGTTTTTAATACAATTATGTAAGTTTAAGTAATCAAAATTGTAAGACTAGTATTTCTCCTACTATTCCTTTGTATCCTTATAATGTGCATCTTTTTTTTCTTAAAATTTAATAATGTGGAGCAACCATGATTGATTTGCTCAAACCCTCCAATTTGAATCACTAATTTTGAATTTTGTTTTTAAATATCTTTCAAATATTTCTAAAAAGATTTATTATAAAATTTCTTGAATGTTGAAAATCTCTTGTTTATAATAAATTTTTTCTGTTAAAATAAGGTAAACGTTCACATACCTTGTCAATATAAATCCTTTTTAAAAAGAAAATTTACAAAATCTCATGACAAAATCAAAATAAATATCATGATTAATATCAAACTAATATATATATATATATATATATAGTTATTATAATAATACTTATGCATTAGATGTGACTTAATTTCTAATATAATTATATAAGCTAAAGTAAACAATTATAAATCTAACATCTCTTTTATTACTTTCTTGTATCTCTATAATGTGCTTCTTTTTTCTTAAAATTATTAAGTCAAAATAATATGAGACAATTATCTTAGGCTTATTAGTCAAAAATTATATAAACAGAATGTAAAACAATACATAATTGATGAGTCTAAAAAATAAAATAAATCATATAAAATCTAAAATAAAACTAACCACAAGAACACTATCATTCCAATATAATGTACAATTTCTTTAAATATAATCATTTTAAATATATTTTATAATTATTTTGACAATTATTTTAAAATTTATATCTGAACCCATAGTTCTTGAACCCCTTTTAATTTAACATTTATTTTTCTTTTGAGATTAAATGTAATTTTACTCCTCAAAACAAGTGTTGGATATACTATTTAAATTGGGTTATGCCTCTAGATGATTGTCAAATGTGATATACATTATATTATTAGTTAAATTATTAGGTTCTACCTCTAAACGATATTGTAGAGAAAGTTGCACCCATTCAACTACATAACTTTGTTTTGATCTTTTGTAATTTTTTGCAACCTTTTAACAAAAATTATTTTAATTATTTAATTTAAAAATATCACTCTTTCTTTTTTATTAGTTCCATACAATTAAGTGATATATGACATATTTTAAATGATTAAGTATAATATTAATAATAAAAATCATAAAGTACTCCTATCATTTTATTTGGTAATAACTGTTCAATATATATCAAACATATCACTGACATGATAAATATTGATTTAAATTTTGATCCCATTATCCAAAAGTCATTGGATATTGGATCAAATTTAGGTTTAACATGATGAAATTCAACTATAATCTTGATTTGAAACTTGTTACATGCCATTCTTGGATCAGGGTTGATTAAATCCAAAAATTTAAAATAGACAGAGGTCATACAAAATCACATGCAAATGATACAAGTGATGATAAGAATGTTAGAAGTCTCATTCAAATGTTATTTATAGATATAGATAGAAAATTTATGATACTTGTCTCAATTTTTTTAGAATTGCATGACACATACAATCTAGATTACAGTTGAATTTTCTAGACAATGCCATGATTAAAAATTTTAAGAAATCTGTTATGTTTGTTCTACTCTATATGCTTTGTAAGATTCAAATCAAGATGAAGATTCTTAAAATTGTCTCTTGTATTCATGTAATCCTAAGAAAAGTTATTAACATAATATTTTATGTCGATATATTATTAAGCATGTTGATAAATTAGTTGTGTATATGTATGTCTCTTTTTTTGAAAATTCCTTTGAGAGAAATAAAAAAGGGAATTCTTCTCTACAGAGGTGAAAATTTTCGTTGATTCGCAGACGAAGCAGAAACGATTGGGAGTTTATTAAAGCATCACAAGTCTAAACAGACACAACAGAGCATTCCCCTTTTGAACCAGTGGGCCTTCCGCCGAACAAGCAGTTCCCAGCTTAGGTTGTGGTTTCATCCCAGCAGCAGCATACGTCGTCATCTATAACGTCGTCATCTGGGCATCCATGGACGCAAGGGTCAATGCAGACAATAACTCCTGGAAGTGGTGCAGGTGGAACCGGTGTGGCTTCTTCTGCCTTGGGTAGTTGTGTTTGGTTCTTCTTTTCAATCTCTGTACATGTCGAAGTTACAAGCAACAACAGAAATGCGATCAGGTAAGCAAGTTTCAAAGCATCAACCGATCTCATTTTTTCCTTTGTTAGCCAACTGTTTGACGAAATGCCTGTCAGAATGCAGTTCGTCGTAGGCAGCCGTTGTTCTGTGCTTTATATAGGAGCAAGGGGCAGGCATAGTGAATATTACTTATCAATGCATAGATACAGTACAGATCTTCTTCATGATTTGGATGATTTATGTGGTTCTCACCGTTTTACCTTTTTATCAGCGGATCTTGAGTTATGAAATGGATTAGATAAATAGGAATACATGGTATCTTTCAAGCTTTTTGTTTTGAAAGGAATACATGGATGATTTAGTTGATTTCCTTTTGGAGAGGAAAAACAAAGCATGAAAGTAGGAATATTCTTGCCTTTTTGTAGAATATTGGGAACTCTTACTCTCGGTTTTGATGATGTTAGAAGAGAATGATATCTGCGAAATTTTGGAATTACCCCTCAATCACTGCCAAACAATTCTTGAAATTCCCCATGATCACGTGATCTCCCATTCCTGATTTTAATGAGGAACCTTTCATTGGTTGGAAGTGTTAATTTTCAAAAGCAAGGGACCATCAAACATGTTGATGTCAAAAATGAAGGAAAATCCAATAGGACTTTATGATGGTGGTGGATGTGACAAGAAGCTAATCTCATGCCCAACAAGTGTCAGCATTGAAGTTTAATCATATTCTCCTATGAATTTGATGAGACGTGCAGAACATCTTTGGAGACCAAGAGTCTATTAAGATGTCCCAAGACATATGCTATATAATTTCATAGATTGTTTTAATTACATGCCTAAATATGCTTGTATAATGGATTATAAATAATTTCATAGACATATAATTATTTTGGCCTAATTTCAAGATAATTTGATAAAATATAGGTTTGGTTCATCATCAAGTTGTATTATTTTGATTATAGTTTAGTTGGGCTCATAATTAGTTCATTGAGTTTTGATTTAAAATTGATTTGGGCCAAAATTTGATTTGATTTTTGAACAATCTTTGATGATAATGTTACCATTGATGGCATAAAAATGTGAAGCTAGATTCAATTATTGGAGTTATTTTATCCAAACATTAACTTGTGAGGAGCTAAGGTTTTCAAGTATGGCTCCAAAAGCTACTAAAATGGGGACAGACTTTTGCCTTCTCATGAAGGGTCTATTAAGATGTCCCAACATTTATTTTCTTTGACAAAAAAATTTTATAAAATTGGTGTATTATAACATCATTAGTTTTGTTAAGTGACCATTCAAGAAACTAATAGAAAGTGGGGGTTGGTTAGATTTCAATTTAAGTTATAAATTTGTATCAATTCTATGTTTGATAGTGTCTCAAAAATATAATGTAACAAGAGAGATATAATAAAGCTTTTTTTATTATCGACAATAGACTACATAGCGTTGATTTTTTAGTTCAAATATAACCTTTTTTCAATCCAAAGAAATGAATATGTCAATTCCTTTGCAAAACAATAAAGCTTGTTACAAATTAAAAAAATGCCCAAAGATTCTTGTCCATGCAAGGTTTTCTTGTTGCCTTTAGTGATGCTTACATTGAGGTATGACAAACATTGCTCCTTGGCATCTAAGAGTCCCTATGTCTCCAAGTATATTTAACAAGGGGTGATACATCCTTCTTACGGAGACAATTTGGGAAAACATTAGGGTTTCTCAACCTTTTAGAGTTGGAGATCATAATTGTGAGTCTTTTTCAACCCAAGATCCTTAAGTTGTCATTTATTTATTTATTTTTGCTCCATATAGTTCTTCAAAGGAATTTCTTGCTCCTTTTTTAGTGGAATAAGATGAAGTAACTTTTTATATGTTTTTCTTCCCTTAAGAAAGTCTTTTCCTATTCAGCCTTATTGATTGGTTCCTTCCTCCTCTATGCCTTTGTTTCCTTCTATTGGAGGAACATCCACTCGATTTTAACACCTCCCTATATATTCCATTGTGTTAGTTATATATCTTAAATTCATAAACTATTTAATCAAATTATGTGTATTGTTAAAATTGCTTATTAGCACCTCGTGGCTTCCTCCACATTCAATACTATGCAATGAATTTTTGGAATTGAACACTCAATTCTCCTTCAAATAACAGAATTTCCACAACTTTTTGTCTTTGCTTGTTGGGATTCCACTGAAATGTCTTCATAAGAAACAAAAAAGTTCTTCTATCTTTCCCCATATGAATTTGGTTTCTTAGAGATGACAAACTTATTCATACCTTCTCTTAAGTTAACAATTCCCTTGAATCGAATAAGCCCTTAAAATTTCTAAACTCTACTCCATTGGTCTACCTCTACACCACTTGTGCAAAACGCGAATCATCACAATAAGTTCAAGGAGAAAAGTGCAGGCATTATGTTAAAGAAACATAGATTCTCTTCAAGATAGTCAAGGATATAAATTGCAGCTAATAGGTATAAAAGCAAAAAAATACTAATAGAAACAGTGCCATAATAAAATGACAGTTTGAATTGACTAATCTTACAGGTAGCATTACTTCATGTAATACCATGCATGCAAGATGGTGAAAACGGTAGTGGATTTTTATTAGTTCAAGTGATGAGAATCTGCATCTTGTGATGTGAGTGTTTTTTTCATATAAAATGACAGTTTTTTGCACGAAATAGGGAAGCTTAGACCCTGAAGATTTTATGAACATCGTTGGCAACTAACATCTTTATAAGGTGTGAAAAAAGATCTGGAAAAGAACTTTTGATAAGAAAATTTGATATTTAATTCGTTAGACAAAGCCGAAGACAAGAGATGTTTATTATAGAGGGATCACAGCCCTTCATATATAATATATAGCATCTCCTTTTCAAAAGCAGCACCCAGGTTAAGGTAAATAGGTCGAGGTGCTATTCCAACAGCAGCATTCCTCAACCTGTGCATCGTCATTTTGCAGGCATTTACCATTCAAATATCTATGTTTTGTCAAGCAATAGCGAAGACATATTGAATCCGCAAGGCAAGGTTCCCTGCAGATCATGCTTTCTCGATGGTTTTCGTTCATCTCTTCAATCCCTGCACACATCGCCGTCACCAACAGCGCCATCATCGTCACCAGGTAAGCTCGTTTCAAGACAAAAATCGCCTGCATTTTTCCTTGCTACCCAGTTGTTTGATGAAATGCCTGTGTGAAAAATGCGTTTTTATAGGAGCGATGGGCGGGAATGGGGAAATTATATATCACTGTATAGGTATCGTAGACAATCTTCTTCGTGATTTAGAGGATTTATGAGGTGGGCGTCATTTAACCGTTTCATCTGCGAATCTTGATTCTGAACTTTTTGGAAATAAAAAATTATATCTTTCTTTTGTAAAATATATTTAAAAATTAAATTAATAAGATGATTATAAAGAATGATTTTAAATGGGGGCACTATTTTTTCTTGACGTTTTTATTTGCATTATTAAATAATTTTCAAATTATTTTTTTTTAAATTACCAGGGGATTTTCATTCCTCTGTTAAATTTGGAGTTTTTGTCAAAATTCAATATTATTAGTCATTTCAAATAGCTGAATAATGAACAAATAAAGAAACATATAATATTGAATCATAAAAAAAAGATCTAAATATAAGGATTAGTGATGATGATTATGTGGTGTTGCAAACAAAAGAATAATATAAGTTATTAAATTTTTATAATAATCTATTCAATTATGACATATTGATTAATTGAAATATTATTTTATGAATTTAAAGAATAATATTTATTACATCATATCGATTAATAGAAATATTATTTTGTGCATTTAAAGAATAATATTTATTACATCACAATGGACAATAATATGAGAAATATATTGATAAGATTATTTTATGTTATATACTAAACCTATTTTTATTTTATTTATAGTAATATTATTTTGTTATTTGGTTCTTCATTTTTGTTTGTGCTCTCCAAAAGCTTAAAACTATCCTTTCTCTTTTCCTTGGCTACACCAACACAACTCTCTTAATCTCCTTTCACAAAAGCTCTCACAAGCTAGTTTTTTTTTTAATTAAATGAAATCATAGTTCTCTCTCAAGTTCTTAATTTTTTCCCACTCTCTTAAAAAATAAAAAATAAAAAAAAATTCCCTATGCTTTCTCTCCTTTTTGCTACACAATTTGCCTAAAGTTTTCTCACAAATTTTCCAAAATCTTCCTCATGCAGCAACACGATAACCTTTTATCAACTCTTCCATGTTGTTTCACCTTCCTCAACTCTTTGTCTCCCACAAATAGTCAAAAATCACTTTAATAAACTCCTTATCGGATGCACTTTGTCTCTTAATGTTGCAACTATCAACGTTAAACTATGGTGGTCGTTTCGTAAGTTAAAGGTTTGTCAATGCTATTAGAGTTGAGAGAATTTAAGATTTTTAGAAGATAAAACTAAAATTTAATTAAACTTTAGCCATATGTATATTTCTTAATATTGTCAAGCCAAATGATTTTCAAAATTTTGTTGATCACTTCCAAAATTATTTACTTTTAAAACTTTACAAGTCATAGACTATTCTTAATTTTGGTATCTCATATTTTTCATCAAAAGTTGTTTAATTTTTACAAAATTAGTATTTTTGAATTCCTAAAAAAAAAATCATTTATCATAAAATTTTCAAAAATTGTGAACATTATGTGGTGATTTTTTCTTTTTAAAATATTATAAATCAAAATAAAATATTTTCTTATATCATTAATCTTTCATTTTATGATTGATTCATCTTTGAATTTTATAAAATTTAGATTATTGTATTCATAATAATTTATTTTCTTATTTTTTATATTCATCTCTCTTTTTTTAAATGTTGTATTCCCTTCTAAATATATACGATTTTTATAAAAACATTGCAATCATTAAAATGAAAATTAATTAGTAAAATGATATTATACCTTTACGATGTTACAAGTAAAACATGTCTTTACCATTTTTTTTTTGCTTGTTCGTGTTCTTTTTCTTGTAATTTCTTCCCAAATCTTCTTTCTTCTTTTTCCGCAATGCTTCTTGATGCTTCCTCTCTCTCGCAAGACCACTTTGATTCTTTACTTTCCTCCTTGAATCATCACATTCTTGTTGTTTGTGACGGATGGATTGTTAAGGGTGTACCTCTCCCAATTCATTTTAATGGATCAGGAAATTAAGTTTTATTAATTTAAATCAATAATAGCTTTATTAAAATCTTATTATCTAATTATATTTTTTAAATTTTTTTATCCAAATAATTTCTAAAAATTTATTGATCAATTTTAAACTAAACTACTCTTCAAAACTTATATTCTATACCAATTTTGTAAAAATTTTAAATTATTTAATATTTTTGATGGTTTTTTTATCAATATATTTGATTAAAATAATATTATTTTTTAGATTAAGATTTGTTCTCTAATTTTATGATGGAGTAATATCCAATCCTAAAAAAAATTAATACCCTTCGAATGTTGGGGCAAATATGTAATTTGTACCCTGGAGTCCCCTTCTTCTCAAGGGCATCAGTTCGTTCACAGGCAGATGCCATGCAACTATTTGAAGTCAGAGCAAACAATGTGGTAAAATTCTTAAAAAGATCATTTTATTTACTATTTTAGTGTCTTAAGGCATATGTTGTCACATAACAGAATGATCTTCAGGAACACCAGCGCCTTAGATTTGTCAAAAGCCATAAGCTTGGCTAACGATATTCCTCCAAACAGGTGCTTCTTGATGAGAAGGTGGAGGGGAAATTGTTTATGGTAGATAACATTTCATGATTTTGCATGGCTTCGCGGCGAAATGTTAAGTCGTTTTATTTCTTATATCGACGACAGCAATGGCGGCATAAACCTCCTAAAGAGATGAAGAGCGCATGGTAAGGATTAATGAGGTATATCGATGGCAAATCAGTTCCAGCAGCAACAATCGATGATTCCGTTATGATGAAAGCAGTTTCCATTATGGTATCCCAGGATGAGGCAACCATTTCGGCAAGCAATTGGGCTTATGCACACCTCCACGCATCTGAAGGTGAACGATCCAGGCGGAGAACGAGCCAAAAGCTGTGGAGGATGCCGCGGCGACCCCTCCGCCGGCGGCGAACTCAACAGCAGGGCAGCGGCCAGCATCAGCGCGACTCCTACGAGTGTTCTGGACATCTTCCGCGTCGCCGCCATGGTTCGTCGTTACCGCTGCATTTTTACGCTTATTTAAAGATGTTTGATGACTTGAATCCATGTCGAATGATGATCAATTGGAGATTCTGCAACTCATCTGTTATTGGATTTGGGTGAATTAGCAAATAATTGTTTTTTTATACTTCGATTACTCACCATTTGCTTCAGCCGAATAAATTTGCTCATCAATTTGCTGATTCAACCAAATTCAAGTCTTGATGTGTTGCAGAATCTCCAAATGCTCACCATTCCAAAGGGATTAAATAACATTTTTATGAGGGTGCCCAGGCACTTGAAACCATCCAGATCAATACTCGTTGGACTGTGTTGATGTTTGCTGCTGCCCTGTTGTTGAGTTCGTCTCAGGCAGAGGGGTCTCCGCATCCTCCGCCGCCTGAATGTGTATTCAGCCTGCCGGACCTTACTTGCCGTCGACAAACCTCATTAATCCGTATCGTGCCTGCTTCGTTTCTTCTATCTTTCATGCATACAAGATTAAAAGCCAAAAAATTCCCCTGCATATTCGCAGTATCCTTCTTCAATTTTTACCATTTTCGCCCACTTTGTAAGCAACGTTTTATGTTTCATCTCAAATACATCATTTGTTTCTTTATTGTTTATTGAAAAATGACTTGTATCATTCAAATTGCTGATGTTCACATAATATTCAGTATTAAAAAAATTTAATAGTTTTATATTTGTTAAAATGTTTGCAAAATGTGTTTAAATGATAAATAATTAAGTAAAAGCATTGTATGCATTAAACATGGTACATCCAATATGTCAAATAATTACTCTAAAGACTTATGTGTTAAAATTTTAATTATATTTGGCCTTGATGTTTGATCCATAATATTCTTAAAGGATTAGATGCAACAAAGGTTTCTAGCAAAAACCTATTTTATTAAGATGATAGAAGATCATGAGCCAACAACATCTTAGTTACTAAAATTAAAGAGAGCTAAAAAGTAGATTAAGAGATTGTTTAATAAAAGATGGTTAAAATGAAAGTTTTG
Source organism: Vanilla planifolia (assembly GCA_023846275.1). Lineage (NCBI taxonomy): Eukaryota > Viridiplantae > Streptophyta > Magnoliopsida > Asparagales > Orchidaceae > Vanilla > Vanilla planifolia. The sequence goes on along the minus strand of CM043866.1, from coordinate 16,795,739 downwards.
TTGATGCAATGTATAAGTACAAACTAACTTAATCTTGTTAATGATACTAATTTATACATGACTCCAAGTCCCCTATCAATAAAGGCTAAGGTATAAATTAATCATAAAAAATATGATATCGATATATTTTTTAATATGATATATTTTCATAATATGTTTATATTAGTCATGCTATTTATATTGATTCATATATTAAAAGACTCTAAGTTCATCATTTCTAATAACCAAAGTATAAATTAATTTTAAAATAAATATTATATCAATTAGTGTTTTTATTGTTATATATTTTCATAAGCTATACTATGGTTTATATAGATCGATTTCTATTATTATTTTGTTCACTTCAAACAATAATATTGTCTGTATAAGAATGATTTTTTCATGAGAAATATGACATAATTATACAGAATATAATTTTGAAAGAAATTATATCCAACACAATTATTGATCACAATATTAATGAGTCTATTAAAATTCTTTTCCCAGTTATAATCATAAGAACTTTTGAAAAAAAATAATATCAAAACATTAATAGGCTTGATATATTATACTCAACATAATCATTTGAAGTTTTGCATTAATTATTTTATGATAACACTTCAATGTTAAACTTATAACGATCGATTAAAAATTCTAATAGGTTGTCGTAAGCTTCAACAAACTTCACAACACCACCAAAATATTTAGATATAAATTGCTCTCTTGTATCATTAGTATGAAACTTTTACTTACCATTATTCATAATTATTTTTATAAATTAAAATTACAACAAGTAGGTATTTACTTAAATCCGAACCTTGAAAGTTGCATGATGAGGAGCTTTGTTATTGTATTATTTTATGTAATTTTTTTTTGTTGAAAAGGATAGATAATTATTTTCTTGGCAAAATATAATTTAATAACACTTCCTTATCTTAATCCATTGGATTCATTTCTGAGACTAAGACGCAAAACCGTCGAATAAATGGCTGGTTGAAGCTTTTGTTTATATATAGCAGCTATTTATGAACTCCTTTTGAGCAATTTCAATTTGCTTTCTATTCCTGAGCCGCCAGCTTTTATGGTCACGATATGCAACTAAAGATACGCAATTAGTCATTTTAATTTATCCCTTTTCTCAATATATGACAAAATAACTTTTTTTTTTAATTTTTTCCTTTTTGGGATTAACTTAAATGAGAATTTAAGTTATCCCTTCGTCCACGGAACTGTCTCTGGTTATTAAAAGATAATAAATACATTTTCATGCATTAATTTCTAACGCTTCAATTCGTCTGTCTGTTTGTTTAAGCTTTTGAAATGTGCACCTCTTTAAAAGCTAATAGAGGTTATTATAAAATACCTGAATTATGAACGTCTATTTTTTCATATAAGATGTGCATAGGTTAGAACTAAAGTGAAAATTAATGTCTTTGAATTCATCTAAGTTTAATACTTATTATTTAGTTTGGCATAATTAATCATTAGAATTAAAATCAAGTTGTGGGTTGTTTACTTTCTTAACAAATGGGTTTGTAATGTTTATTATGTTAATAATTTTATGCTTATCATGTCATATAATGAGTATGTTAAGTTATACGAAGTAAATTTTTTATGAAGATTTTTTGTAGGAAATCATTAAAATGCAAGTCTTATATCAAATTTTTCTATATCTAAGATCATTTTATACTTCTATGTTTTTTAAATTCTTCAATGTATGCATGTATCATATAGAAATAAAGATTTTTTTTTTTGCACACCAACATGCTATGAGTAAGACAAGTATTTTAGCACCTCTTTTCAAATAATAATTTTATATTATACATATAGAAGAAAAACAAACTAAAAAATATAACAAAATAAAGAATAATGAGTATAATAAGCATACACCAAGTTTTATGTGAAAACCGTAGATTCGAGAAAAAAGCAAACACCTTGACAAAAGCATTACTATCAAAAGAGTATTCATGACAAATATAAGAGTATAAATCTCCATCTCTCTCTCTCTATGATATATATTTAACAATACAATTTTAAATAATCAACATAACTCATGCAAACTTGTTAACATAATAGGATTACTACAACTTAATTATTTAAATTTTAATGCATGACATTTATGATGATAAAAGATAATTAATATGATTTTAAGTTATCATCTTTATCATTTGATTTTTTAAATTTTTGTGTAGTATATTTATATGATTTGAAGTGTTTAAATCAAAATAGGTTGAGCCAAATAACATAAATTCAATAGACAATGTTATTTACACATAATACAAAATAGTCAAAGTGTAGATCATGTTACATACTAGGATCTATAATATTCAATGATATAAATAAAGATCATGTATTAACAAGTATAATAATAGCACACAAAGAATCTATAAAATATAGTAGAGATTCTTAAATTCTTATTCCCAACTTATACTCTTAGTTGCTTGACTATTTTAATTTGTATAATTTATAGAATATAGAAATTTTTAGAACTTTATAGTTTATAAAAGAATAAATATGATAATTAAATTAATTAGGATAAATCTTTTATAGCTATACAATACTGTACCTAATAGGATCATCATGTGAATTACTTAACGATATCAGTTATATCATATTTAAGTGCTTCACTAATGGGCTCTGTTTATGGTTCTACACAACATAACATGTCACTCTAAATGTTTACATAATCTTAGCTCATTTTCATTATATGATTTAATAGATCCATATTTTAAATTATTTTTCAAATCCAATTTTTTTATTTCAATTATACCAAACTTTTCAATCATACTTTTTCCTTTTTTCTTGTTTACCAAAAGCATACTCATCCTTGCTCTATTTGATGTGACATTTAAAATAAAAAAAAATTTATCGAATCCATTTCTAAAAGAAAACATTGTGCCAATTTCAACTCATAAAAAATAATCATTCAATATGTTAAGCATCATATCAAACATAAATTAGTTTATATGAATTTAAATTTCAAAATAAGATCTATTAGGTGAAAAATCCCATGTTGGATCAAATAGATGTATTAAGATAGATAATTCATCTATCTTAAATTTGAAATAATGATCACTTATTGTGATTAGTTCTTTCTATTTTGCTTATGTAGCTCTTGATAATTTTTATAATATTCAAATATTTTCTTCTCTTCTGTCTTCTATTATTTGACAACATTGACTAAATCTTTCAAGATATTTTCATCTTACCTTTCATGATTATAGTTGTATCTCAATTTTTCCTCTCTTTTCTCCCTCTAGAATTTCTTTTTTTCTCCATTGACTTACTAGTTTCAATCCCAAAATTCTCTTGACTTATCCTTCCCTTTAATGGTTCAAATCCCTCTTCGCCACCAATGGATCATCTCTTATTAATCACCCTTTCTTTTCCATGCTATTTCATGCTATTGTAAACATTGGTGAAAGTAACGATAAAAAAAAATCTAAAATTTTGATTAACCCTTAATCAAAATATTATTCTTAATATTATTTTAAAATTATTTGAATAAAAAAATCCAAATATTCATCAACCATTTCAATTCTCTTTAGATTGTATAGTCTAAATAATTTTGATAATTCTTTCAACATTATTTAATATTTTAAATATTTTTGTTTCAAAACATTGGTATATTTATTAAAATAATATTACTTTCTTAGAAGTTCGTCATCTTTTCTATAATTAGATATTATTGGATTTCATGAAAATTATATTGTTACATTCTTAATGAAGTGCCCTATTTGTCATAATTGTTTCACAATTTTATCATAATATTAAATAATTTAATAATTTTTCTCTCATCTAAAATCATATAAATTTAAATAATAATATTTTAACTGTTTTACTATTTTATTAATTTATTTATTTTTTAATTTTATAAATTTTGTACAATTAGATTTATAATAAATTTTATATCACTTTTTGAATTTTCTTTACTCTTTTTAAGGATTGATAATCCCATTTTTTTGATAAATGTCATCAATTTTTCTAATTTAAATAAATTATCAAACTTTAATAATTCTAAATAAAATTTTAGATTCATAATTTATTTCTCTTTGGGATCATTTAAAGTTTTTTTTCTCTCTTTAATTATCCTAATTTAATTAATTTATTAAATTATGTGATAATTATTTTGATATTATTAAAAACAGTTATTTAATTAAATTATCCTTGAGACATCTTAGAAATGATTTTTTGAAACTTGACACACAATTAACAATAAATTTACTTGGTAAAAGTATGACACATTCTTATTTTAACAATCTCCAAGTATTCTTGCACATACATATCAATAGCATAATGATTTATAACATAATATCATATCAATAATATCATTTTTCGAATGATCATAAATTATTATACATTGTATTCAACAAATTATATATCATAAATTATTTTTTTAATCAACTTAATATTTTTAATTAAAATGTCTACGCACATATTTTAATCCAAGATAAACTTTCGAAGTACTGCCCTTAAAAGAAAGCATTCTTCTTCGCTTTCAAGAGCGCGCCACGTGCGAGTCATGTGACCATTCATCTTGCTTCTTCCTCTTTCTCTTTGTACAATAAATTACTCCGAAGGGTCACCATCCATTCGCTGCCATGCCTTCTTCAATCGACGATTCCAGGGCGGTTAAAGATCACCTAACCGACTCCAGAGTGATCACATCGCTCCCACGTCCACGCATTATATATAACAGCCCTCTCGCTGGGCGTATGCCATAATTCGAAAGAAAGGCTCTGTTTGTAAGAAGCGAGATGATCTGGTTCAAATGTGCGGCTGTGATGCTACTCTGCTTGGTTTCTTTCTGCGACACGGTAAACGGGAGGGATATTAAGCAATTGGAGGATGAGAAGAGTCTTTGGAACTCAGAGAATGGAAGGTACAGCCTTGGCTTTGGCGGCGGTGGCGGCATTGGAAGTGGGTCGGTTGGGGGTGGTGGGAATGGCGAAGTGATAGCCAAAGGCAGCAGCCCTGGTGTCGGCTTAGGTGGAGGCATCTATGGCGGATTCGGTGGGGGCAATGGGGGAGGGATAGGCATAGTTGGCGGCTTTGGAGGCAGAACTGGCGCAGGTGTGGTCGTTGGGTCCGGTGGCGAAGGTGGAGGCACTCCTGCTGATGGACAAGGGAGCCGCAGCGGGGACGTCGGGGGTAGTGATGACTACAGCGGGGGCTCCTGTGATCGGTGTGTTGGGGGTGGTGGGACTAAAGGTGCGGCGGATCACCAGGGCGGCGACGGTGAGGCTCATCAGGGGGGCCTTGGCAGCGTTGGCGGTGGATTTGAAGTGCGTGCAGGTTTTGGAGCTGGAATTGGTGGCGCCAACGGGGCGGGAGGACCTGTCGATGGAGGATCGGGGAAGGATGCCGGTACAGGATTGTGAAGTGGAGGGAAGACAGGCAAAGAAATCAGTTCCGACGATGGCTTTTGAATCTACGCTATTGGAAAATAAACTTTGCATGGGTGTGAGTTTGATGGTTTATAGCCTTCCAAAGGTCGTTTTATGTGAACGATCACTATGTATGATCTATGCTTGGTGTTTTTTTTTTTTTTTTTTTTCTTGTTCGGCTTGTTTGCCTTTTTTTATGGACATGGGCTATAATGGTTGGTAATCCAAATGATGTATCTGTCATGGTGATTGCTAAAAGTTGATGTTATGCATTGCTTTGATAATGAATATGTTTATGATAAGTTAAATGATATTTATATGTTGTGATTAATAATAATAATAATAATAATATTATTATTAATATTACTATTATGTATGAAAATAAAAAAATTTGTTTCCATAGGAGATAGGGTTATATAGAAAAGCTAAGGATAATTATCAAAAATAGAGATTATGAGAATGATTTAGATAGATGTTATATAGAAAAGAAATAAATTAAGAATGGTAGTAAGAGTTGATGATATAATTAAAAGAGATGATGCTTACATCAATTTTTCATTCTCATATTCTTAGAGATTTTATTTGAGTTAGCCTATTAATCGTGTTTGAATGAGATTTATTGTATTAGTTTGACTTCATTCATATCATATTAGAGCTTTTTTTCTAAACAAAGGCATCGTCAAGCCTAAGTTCACAAACTCAAATACTAGCTAAGATGGTTAGGTCAAGTGAACACAATGATGTCGTTCTACCTAAAACTTATCTGTCCTAAGGATCGAGCATGGTGGTGAGAAACTTTCCCATTTTTAAGTTGATTTTTGAATTTCATACCAATAAACATAATGATCATAAGCAATGAAAAGCTAAGCATATAAACAAAATTAGCATGTACAAGTCTAAAAACAAAGGAGATGTGAGCTCTCTTATTTTGCACCACAAACCTACACCACTTGAGCTCTAAAATGATCTCAAAGGTATATGTGCATATACATAAAAAATGTTACAAAACTACTCTTATTGATCCTTATTAGTAGCTAGATGCACATATCCTTGTTGGGACCTCTTAAAACCTCATTTATATAACTTCAATAGTTTTTAAATGATGAGTTTCTACTATTCCAAATGAAGATTTCCTTCACTATGAAAATGTGTGATTGTTATAAAAAATCCTCTCTTTTTGTGCAATTATACAAGGGTTCAATAATCTTCATTAAACAATCTAATAAGATTGCTTGGTGTGTGTATGAATTCTTTTTATGCAAGTTCACGTAAGTATGATGAAGAAATTATGGGGAAGGATGAATCCGAACTTGAAACCAAACAACGATAGGGATGCAAGGATGAAACCAAACTTTAACAAAAAGGTGGTGGAGAGTAAAATGTGTAGAAAGAATTTAATTTTGAAACCAAAAAGACGATGTAGAAATGTAACTTATCACTAATATTAAAATGGCTAACGAATAATAGCCAATGGTAAGAACACTATGCAAGTGTGAATCTGACATTTTTCCTATTGCATGCACTAATCTTTTTCAAGTCATAGGAATGCATGAGTGTAGGTATAGTATTTTTCTATTGTAGGGTGTGGAGATTAGTGTAACAATGAATGCAATATTATTCATGTTACAAAGTGCAAAGAATGATGGGTAGGTGTCATAGCCACCTGTCTTACCAAGTGTTGCCATGGTTATTATCTTATTTTTTTTAATCTTTTCTTTTCTTTCTAAACCAACGTTTATAATAAAAAGCAAGTCATATAGTGAATTTTAAAAACCAAATTTACAATCACATAAAACTAACACAATCTTTTTGAAATAAAGTTCATGCAAATGCTAATACAACTAAAATAAAACCACATCTACATATCTACTTAAATAAAAAAACAACTATCAAAACAACTTATACATCATAATATAAAAAAACAAAATATTTATAACAATAATAGCGGATGTACTATCTCTCTTATTACTCTCTTGTAGTCCTATCTCGTCTCATCATTTTATGAGAATATTAATAAATAAAACAAGCTAAACTAATCATCGTTTGCTTAATGACAAAATGGCATGACATATATGAAAACAAATCAATTTGGGATAACGTTACATATTTGGTTAATATTATGTAACAAAACATATGAAATAATAGAGAAAATACTTATAAATAATCTTCATCTTCTTTTCTTGAATTAAACCATTTTTCTTTTAAAATAAATCATATAAGTTATTTAAATTTTTTTTTAAAATATTTTTATAATTTGTTTTCTCTCTTAATGATTACTCATTTGGCTCTATTTTTGAAATACGTTTTATAATAAGATGGATCACTTTGGACAACTATTATTTTATATAAATTTGAAAATCATTTCTTATCCTTTACAAGCAAATTCTTTTTTTTTAACTCCTTTTCATTTTTTCCCTTTTTAGTTCCATTTATAAAAATAATTAAAGTTGTAAATAATATTTTGTTTTCTTTTATTTATTTGTTAGATGTTTAATCCTATACAGTGTAACACAGATATTACAATGAAAGCTATTAACATGAACTTATACATGCTCATTAATAATAAGACCAGGCATACACTTGCAATATGTGACCACATTCAAATAATCATAAGAAAAAGCTTCTAATGATAATGCAAACAAGTGATCCAATCATCTTTCAATTCTGCATATTAAAATTTCAACATTTATTGAGTTCACTATGCATCAAATAACATTACAATAAATATATAAATATATATTAAAAAACTTATATGTCATAATTTCTTTTTTATAATAGTCTCACCTTAGGATTGACTTCTTCGTGAAATTTCCTTTTCTTAAACTTGAATTCCTACTAAAATGTACTTTGAAATTCTCCTAATCTCTTCTATTTATCATTTCCTCTTTTTTATCATTTTTCTCTTGCTCATGGGTTGGCTTAATTACAAACTTAAGAAAGTTTCTCAATTTCTTCAAAAACCTCATAGCAACATGACCTACTCTTTTTAAAGCATTTGGTTGATTCTTTCTCTAAACTTTGCTTATTTCTTAGTCGACACACCTATTCACTCAAAGAACTCATCATCTTCTCTAAAGTTCACATCGTTTCCTCTTTTCTTCATTTTTGTGGCTTTGATTTGCTATGACACCGAGGTCTTCGCTCAGTTATTCATTTAGAGTTTTAGATTTCAAAAAAAAAAAAATTAAATTAAGCTTTGATTAAAAATTTAAGAGTAATAATATTCTTTACATTTTTTTTGTTCTATTTGACATCAAAAACATTTATTACCAATTTTGTAAAATTCTCTTTAATGAGTTCTATTTGTTCTTCAACTTTTATATATATTTTATATTATTTAATATTTTTATAACATTTTTAATCTAAAAAATACTTATCATAAATTTATTATTATTATTATTATTATTATTATTATTATTATTATTATTAAATATTTGACCTTTTTGACACTATTTTTTATGCAAAGATAATTTTATATTGAGCTTTTCTATAAACAATACTTTTTTATTTAGTTCACAATTTTATGATTTTCTTTAATATTTATTTAATTTTTAGAATATTCTTGTATTATAAAAAAAATATTATTTAGTTCCCAAAATCTCAGTTCTTTTTTTAGAGTCTGTATACTTTTAATTTTTATCAACTTGGAATAGATGAACTTGAAATACTCTGTACTCTTATTTTTCAATTCACCTCCCTCATTTTTGGTGTTAAACGCTCTTTTCAATGATATAGTTTTTTCTTTTAAAAAAAATAATTTTTTAGAAATTTATATTCACCTTTAAAATTTATAATTTATATACCTATTTAATTTTAAGTATGACTTAAATTTTTTTGCTCCTAATGATCTTTCATCAACTTTGAAATTGCTCTTTCTTATTTAAGTATTTGAAAATTTTAAATAAAGAATAATCATTTAAATAATCATAACCAATTTTGGGATGTGTAATAGGTGCAAATTGTAGGATGATGGTGTCAATGTAATGTGAGAGAATGTGTGAATGGTATTTTTTTTAAAACTATTGCTTGTGTGTGACCAAGTGGTGGATGTAAGGAGGTAGATTGAGCAACAAAAGGATTTGCAATGGCTATGATAGCCTAAGAGGAGGTCGATGGTGGTAAAGATAGGAATAAAAAAATGGGATAAATTTGGATTGCAACTCGAATGAGATTAATGGCCAGCTTATATGTTTATGGAGCATAGCAACCCTTATTTGCTTTTCTTGGGTTCAATGTTATATTATCTAATTATTTTGTTTTACCTTTTATATTGAAAATATTTTTATTCTAAACCAAAAATCACAATTAAGTTTTAATTACTTTGGCATGATGTAGAAAACAAATAAAACAACATTTATAACTTTTGACATAAATTTAGATTATCCAAAATGTGAAACAACATAATTATGATAGCTTGTTGCATCTAATTAACCTTCCACATTATCTTAAAGTATGTTTTATTTGATAGATATATGTGTTGTTAATGTAAAATTTGAAAAGATATTTAATGAGTATTTTGAAAAGCATGTTGTAATGTCAATTACTGAATTTTATATTCAAGTATATCACTGCAAATTTCTCGTTGTGAGAAATTTGATAGTATATGATTTATAATTTTTAGATGTGAATTGAATATTTTGTTAATTTATAAAGAAAATATTAAAAAAAGTATTATTTTTATCCTATTAGTTAATAAGAGGATAAGTCTTTTTATTTTGCTTAAGAACTAAGTTACTGTATTTGAAAAGTTTAGGATAGAAAGTAAGAAGAGAGAGAGAGAGAGAGAGAGGAAAGTTAGAGAGAAGAAAGTAAGAAAAACTATGCTACCATCTAATAAAAAGCAAATAAATCATAAAAGAAGGAGAAAGATTATTGAGAAAGAAAGAGCTTTGAACGTTGTATTGTAGAAAAAGAATAAAAAGGTAAAGACCCTACCAAGCTTTCTTCCTAAAGCATGTGTTACTTGATTTATATGTCAACGAAATGTATGTGTGAATTTAAAGTTTAATTTGCTATTAATAAGAGTTAATGTGAATTATGTAGAAAATAAAAAGTATTAGTAAAGAAAAACTAAACATGATAGAAAAGACATCCAAAAATTATCTAATAGACAAACTAATTAAATATGATATAAGCGAGTTATTAAATGAACTCTTATTTTTATCATGAAATATTGATGATGTGAATATTTGCACAGATAACATAAATTTTCTTATATATATTTTGATTTTATTATGACTTGTTGAAGTGTTTCGTGCTAAGGAAATCCCAAAAGAGGGGGGGGGGGGGGGGGGGGGTGAATTGTGTAATTAAAAAATTTTATAACTTTCGAAATTAAAACTTAAAAGTTTTAAGTACGAATAAAGAAATTTGAACACAAAAGTTTTTAGGTGGTTCGACTCAAAAACAAGTCTACGTCCACCCCCAACCGGTGTTGGGAAAAATCCACTAAATGCACCAATGACAAGTGAGGTTTTTCGTACGGTTCACCTCAAACCTACTTGGGATTTTTACTACGGCTAATCCCAAACCTACTTGAGTTTTTCTCCGGGCTCAACTCAAACCCGGGGCTTTAGCACTACTGCCGGGATGCCCTTACCCCAAAACGAAAAATACAACGATTGGCAAAAAGAACTTAGGAGAAATAGGAGAAAAGGGAGGCACACACAATTGAAAAATTAGAAGGATAGAAATGAGAAAAATTGAATCATGAACCTCTAATTTCAAGCGCCTTGTTGCAGTTTTCCTTTTGAGCTTGAAGGCACCGTTTTTACTTGAAGGCACCGTTTTTACTTGTGATTGTTCGAATTTGAGATCTGAAATCTTTGAAAGAATTTAGCAAAGGTAAACTAAATAAATCTTAATTCTTCCCTATTTATAGAGCTTAAAATTGAGCTAAAAAAAAACCTTCAACGGCTCCTAAAAAAATACTAGCCGTTTGGGCAACGAACGGAAAACAGCCACCGTCCGATCCGGGCCCAAAATCGAACGGCGCTGATCAAATTTACGAAACAGCCGTTCGATTTTGATCTGGAGAGTTGGATCCTCGCGCTGAACGAACGACGCCGATTAAACCGAAACAGCAGTTCGATTTTGATCTGGAGCGTTGGATCTGGGCGGGCTTGATCTGCGCCTTTGGATCCTGCCGAAGTTATAAGGTGAGATTTTTAGTCCCACATTGCAGAACAAAAGTCGGTGCACCGCTTTATAAGGAATTTGCACTGTTTAATTCTCGAGCCTCTGTGGGGCTGACTCCCCCCTTCCTTGACCAGGATTTCATCACCTGGTCGGGTTGACTTGACCATGCACTGTTCATTGACCGTTGACCGTCGCTGTAGTTTGACCTAGCCGAGCTCCTCTCTGCAGGCTTTGGGCGGGCTTGGCTTAGCCAAGCACTGTTCATTTGACCGTTGACCACCGCTGTAGTTTGACCTCGCCGTGCTCCTCTCGGCGGGCTTTGGGGGGTCTTGGCTCGCCCTTTTTGGGTCAACCAATTTTTTTTTTTTTTTTAAATTTCTAAAAGACCTGGACGGGCTAATTGCGTGACGGGTCGGCCCGCCCAGTGCTATAGTGAATTTTCTCGAGACTTAAGCTGTTTTAAGGTTGATTTGAAGAATTTTTGTGCTAAAATTTTAAATATAAGTGTACCAAAATAATTTTATATTATCATAGTATTATAAGTTTTCTAAATGACTATGAAAAGAAATTTATGAAAAATAATTCTTAAATAATTTTAAAAAATCAAATACCAATGTCTATACTTTTTGTCAATAAAGCTTGACCCAAAAATCAAAATTCAATAATTATTAATTTTATAACATTTTTAAATATTAATACTACTAGTGTGCCTCATAATCTCAAAAATTGAACATCTCAATTTCAAGAAAATTAATAAAAACTCAAATATGAAAATTCTAGTACATGTCTCAAATTTCCTTGAAGTATGCCATGGCTTCAAGGTCCTTAGAGACCACTATTTTAGACATGTGAAATACATGGCTTGATTTAATTAAATATTAACAATTTTACTTAAAATCAAGTCTAAATAAAATATAAACATTTATGCTTGACTCATCAAACACAAGGGTGTAATACTTGTTATGATTGATGATATATATATATATATACACATAAATAAATATATACATATATATACTTGTATATATATGAGTTATATGTTGTTATAAATTAGAATATTTGATAAGATAAAAAAAAAAAAAAAAGAGATTAATATAGTTAGAGAATAATAATAACCATATTTTACAATAACATTATAAATATGATATATGTGATATACATCATTGTTAGTATCATGATACTTTGATGTGAGGTCATAACATATCAGAGTATTTTAATTAGTGATGATGACATGAGATATTTTACTTATGTGTGTCCTAAACACTCATAGATGAAACTCTGACATATTTAAGCACCTTGTTTCTTGCTAACATGGGATATTAGAGTTAAGGAGTAAAGTTAATGATGATGAGATGAGTACTTCACATCTAGGTGTCTTGGCATTCAGAGATGAGTCTCTAGCATGACCAAACCAATTGTTTACTACTAGCACAGGATGTGGGCACTAGGGGATGAAACTATTGATGATGTGATCCTTTACTTATGGGTGTCATAGACACTCAAAGATGGTGCTTTGATATGTTTAAGCATCTTATTTCTCATCGATATAAGATTTTGGAATTAGGTGGTGAGACTGATGATGATGAAATGAGAAACCTTACATTTAGGTGTCATAAGTACTTAGAGATGGGACCCTAGCATGCTTGAGTGTCAAGATTATAAAATTAAGATATGATATGAGTTTTCTAAGAGTTGAGATACAGGTTGTAAAAGAATATGTGCCAAAAAGATGGAATATGTGAAAAAGTAAAGAAAAAATAAAAATGGAATTGAAAACGAAAAGAAAGAATAGAAAAAAAACTTTATATAATAACTATGAATTGGATATATATACATTCACATATTGTTATAATAATTTTTTCTATAACTTATGTATTATTTTATTAATAGTTTATTACTCAGCATATTATATGCATTTTTTACTTATATTATAAAACAAGATACTAACGCTCACAAAGATTAATATTCTTAGATAATAATAAAGGATGTTGGATGAGAGCTTATTATATTTTGAGTTTTAGTTGTATTATATGTATTTAAGGACATCTGTATTAACTTTTATTTTTAGATTTTTTATATAATATGGCAACTGTTTATGGTGAATTACTATTTTTGTTATGATTCTTTGAGATTATCATGATTTTTATATCACACTACTTGTTTTATTATCTTGTGTTTTCATTTTAACATTTTTAACTTTAGTTAACTTGATAAACATGTATTGAGGATGTAATTTAAAGGGTTGTATTGATTTATATTGGATGAGACATGATAATAATGATTATATTACTTAAACTAACACAAATTTAATTTAGGCTCAACTATAACAAGTCAATGCCAGTGAAATGTAAAAGAATTATTACAATAACCTCTATATCTTAATTAAAATGAAAACATCTACTAAGTAAAGTTTTTCATGAGTCATATTCTCAATACTCTCATGGAATCCTATACTGTCTTATTTTGATATGAAATTTTTAGGTCATAAAATAAATTGAATTAATTGTTATTAGCCTAGTAATAAAACTATCATACATATATACATAATAAGTATATTAAGGTCATACCATATATTTGGTCAAAATCTCACAATATAGTATATCAATATATGAAGTGCATATAAATAAAATATTTTTTTCTTTTTTAAACACCTAATCTTCATTTTGAAGAAATTTTATAAATTTCTTTTTCTCCTTCCTTATTTCATTTTGCATTTTTTTTTTCTTTTTAGTTAGTTCTAGGTTGAGGGCATTTAGAGATTCAATTATTTTTGTTTTCACCTCTAGAATTTGTCACTTTGGATAACAAACCCAAGTTTGGAACATGCCATTTTGAAATGGAGATTTTAATTTTTAAATGTACTGCCTACAAAATACTTCATTCTAGTTAATAGCTCTATTTTTGTAAAAAATCATTCAAAAAGTAGATTTTAAGATCTTTAAGATAATGCAATGTCATTTTTAATTAACTTTTGTTCTTAATCATTTTTTTTATTCTTTCTTTTTCAGTTCAACAAAATAAATGATTTATTTTAAAACTATTTTCTTTTACCTTTATTAATACAATATTTCTATTCCTTATGAGAAAAAGAGAAAATAATTTAATTTCAATCCATAATTTTATGATTCAATATTGATGATTTGCTATCACATGCTTACACCCTTTAAAATCTTGTAACCTAAAAGTTTAACAAAAAGGAAGCTGATGTCCTATGAAACTCACAATGAAGAGGCATAGTAGGAAAATTTCACTAATTCTATGAATTCAATCTCAATCTTGAATTTACCTTTATCAAAGGACATAATTTCCTTTGCATATCAAAGTTCATTTGTCCATTCATGTTACATAGTTAAACCCATTATGCATTAGTTAATTCTTATTTATTTATTTTTTAGAATTTTACTCAAAATTGTGAAGTAGTAAATCATTTTGAAAGATTTATGCAGTGGAAAAGTAAAAACGTGGAAGAATTTCAAGGCAACATTTCTATGTCAAGTAGCTAAATTCAACCTTTATAAACATTCATATTCAAGTGAAATGAAGGAAGAATAATTTGTTGTCCATTTAAGAAACTAAGGACATGCATATTTATGCCAGCCAACCAAATTTAAGTTTTTTTTTTTTTTTTTTTTGTGTTGCAAGACTTTTCTTCATATTTTCTTTCTCAAAAGTCAAAAGAAATCAAGACTACTATCTATGCACATAATAAAACACAAACATACATACATAGCATGTTTATTGCTTTCATGGCTTCTCAAGCATGGGTAAGTTCATTCATAGAACATTTTGATTATCAATATGATAGCATAACTAATTTTACCTAAACAAACACAACTGCAACAGTATTAAAGGCCAATAGACTATCAAAACTAGAACTTTAGAACATAATGAAAGAACAAAACAATATTCCCTAGTTGAAGCTTAAATTGATGGATCGTAGAGCCTGATACGATCTTACAATCATTTTGATGCTTTTAGAGAGGGGAGCTTTGCTTCCAAATGTTTAAGCTATTAAAAACGCACACAGAGAAAACCAAGAAAAGTCTTCCACCCAGAAAGTATATTAACTAAGAATATCTTATAACAGTTCATATTACATTCATGGTTTCTGTGATGATGATCGAACTCCAAACAAGCCTTCTCGCTTGCATTTTGTTTAGTTTGTAATTTGGTAGTAAAGAAAACAGTGATGATACTATGGTGAATTAAGACAAACTACTTCAATAGCAAAGCACTTTTTCTTGCCAATATAAAACTGATTATAGTGAAGAACACAGTCGAAAAAGAAATCCAAAGCCAATAGATAAAACTATTGGCAACCAGATTATCGAAAAGCAATCACAATTAAGTGCAGATTGTTGTTATGAAATAACCATTATCTAAATATAAGATAAGAACAAGTGCCGCTCAAGTTTAAGAGCATAAAAATGACCTTAACAAAGCCTGACATGCTCTGCAGCACATAGTCTGAGCATCTTAATGCAATAAGCGCTTATATAAATCAGAAAATCATTATAAACGACTGTATCAAAGAGAATATTAAAATAGGTTTAAGTGAAATTTTTTCAAGAGTTAACTTAGTTCAATTAAGCATGTCAAAGCATTGTCAAAGGGGACCAAAAGAAGAAGAAAATGATGGATTCCATAAGGGCAACCATTACAAAACTTAAGCTCAAATCCACCCACCATCTTTCGAACAAAACTATAAACATAATGTTATTCTTCTTCTTTTTCATATTTTATGATCTACCATTTTCGTAAGGTGTTTGGTTAATAGTCTCTAATAAAAAATAATAATGAATATGATTCGCATCTATCTCTGTTAATCATTTACATGATAATATAAAACGAACATGCTCATATATAAGAGAAATTAAGTAATCTATTATCAATATAATATCATGCTTAAACAAAAAATGAATATATCGATAACTTTACAAGAAAAATTCATGATCATTCTCCAAACTTTTTCAATTTAAATTATGCATTATAAGGTCACTACGCATCAATCACCAATACATTACTTAAATGTATATAAGATACAAAATCTACTTATCTTAAAACTTTCGAGTTATGGTTGTTGGAGGTGAAGGAGGAGAAAAACAGAGCACTTTGCTGGTTGCGTTACCGGTGAAAAACCATATTTTGCTGACATCTAAATTCTCCTCGGTTCTAGCTATGAACAATTTCGGTTCATTTTTTTCTTCTACAAAATTATCCTGCCCTTCATCTCTTTGCTTCTTCTAACAATCAGTCTACACGTGCCCATACTTGTGACAGTAGTAGCATTCAACATTTTTCTTTGGTTCATCTCTTTGCTTTTTATAGCATTCGGCCTGCATGTGACCAAACCTGTGACAGTAAAAACATTCGATATTTTTTATAGATTGTCCATCAAATTGCTGTTTATTCTCGGCAAATTGCTGTCTATTCTCGGCTGACCGTCCCCGTCCTCTTCCTCCTTTTCCACGTTGGCTTGTATTTCCTCTGCCTCTTCCTCTCGTGCTGTTGTATGCTCTACCACCCGAGATCTCTCCTTTGTAGAAAGCCTTCATGTCTTCCTTCTCTTCGGTTCTGTTGAGCCGAGACTCATGTGTTTGCAACGATTGCTTGAGTTCATCAAAGGTGTACGTCGCAAGGTCCTTCGATTCCTCAATTGCAACCACCACGTGATCAAACTTTGGCGTCAGGCTTCTCAGAATTTTTGCCACCACAGTCTGCTCTGTAATTTTCTCTCCATAGGCCCGAATTTGAGTAACGACACCTGACGTTCTTGATAGAAAATCTTGAATTGTCTCACCTTGCTTCATGAAGAGGGTTTCAAAATCTCTGCGTAGTCCCTGCAATTTGATTGCAATCACCCTTGAACTCCCTTGAAATGCTGTTTTTAGAGTGGTCCAAGCTTCATTTGCTGAGTTGGCTGTTACGATTTTGGAGAAAATTATCTCATGTACCGCTTGCTGAATGATGTAAAGTGCCTTCGCATCCTTCTTCTGCGTATCATGCGGATTAGTGTCTAGATCAGGAACACCCTTTTCTACCAGATCCCAAGACTCTGTGACCTAAACAGGATTTTCATTTTAGTGCTCCAGAACTCATAATTTTTGCCTTTGAAGACTGGAATCGCCGGTAAGGACATGCTGCTGGTGTTTGCCGCTGAATCCGACATTGCTTCCTTGCGTAATCAAACTTGGCTTGCCTCGTGGAGAGTTTGATCGCCTTCAACTCCCGCAGTTCTCTGTTTTCGTCGGCGAGCGTCTCGCAGTATCGACGGAAGAATTCACAGTCCACCTCCGTCTGCTTCAGCTTCGTCTTGGCTCTCCTGCTTGTCCACCTCCGTCTGCTACAGCTTCGTCCTGGCTAACCTCGCTCTGATACCAGAATGTTGGAGGTGAGGGAGGAGAAAAACAAAGCACTTTGCTGGTTGCGTTACCGGGGAAATAATCACACCAAATTACATACTTAAATAGGCTAATACACTGCCTAACAAACAGGTTCCACTACTCCGCTAAATAAGCCAACCCACTAACCCACTAACCCAATAACTCAGCTGAAATAATGCAAATTCTGTTTTGAATCAATCTCTAACAATGGTGACACTATGAAATGGATTTCAAATTGTGGAATTCATTTATTTTTCCCAATTGCTACAGGATCACTTCTCTCCTTTCTGCTAAGCCTTTCCCCAATTTCTCCTTCCAAATTTTTCTCAAAAAATTTCTATCATGATCTCCCAATCTTTTATAGTCTGCTTTAGGTTAAGGTTTAAGAAATTAAGTTTTTTAAGGAAATTATTCAAATTTTAATTATTTAAAATTTAGAAAACTTAATTATTTATTGTATTTTTTCAAAAACTTTAAGCTAAAAAAATTATTAAAAATGTTTATTTAAATATTCTTGACTAGATGGATCTGGTCACAAAATTTTATAATTTTACAAGAAGGTACTGTTTCCAATATTTTTCTAAACAAAAAAACTTTAAAATATTTATTTAATATTTCATTTAAATCTTATTGGTTTTTAATTCTACAGTTATCTCACATCATTTTTATGCTAATAAAAATTTATTAATATTTTTACTAATTTTGAGTATTTTTAAAATTGATAAATAAATTCTTATAAATTTCAAATTCTTTATTGTAATACTTAAGAAATTCTTAGTTTTACAGTCTTATTGTTTTTTGACTTCTAAATAATTTTTACACCTAGTTTCATAGCTTAATCTTTTTTTTGAGGTGTTACACGTAGTTTCATAATGATGTATATTTTTTTGGTTAAAAATATTATAATTTCAAAGATCTTAAAAAGTTCTCTAAAAATTCAAATAATTATAATCCTAAATTTTTATTATATTTAAGTTGCTAAAATTTTATCTTTCTTATAAAAGTTTTTTTAATCAACTTTAATTTACTGATTTAATAATTAAAACATTTTATTATATTATTTAATTATTTGTTGTCACTTTGGAATGTTATATGCAAAGAATCCATTGTGTACCATACAACTCACGAAACCTTGTAGGCTCAAAACGATGGCATAATAAAGTATTAATTTAAAGCAAAAAAAGACTAAAATAACCCTTATTTTAAAAATACTAATAAAAAATTAATGATAAAAACTATGAAAATAAATAGATATACATAAATCGAGTCTCATAAATAACTTATGACAAATCGATATAATTTAATAATATTTATTCGATTACTTATCATATAGTATATTTATTGTTATTTTAGAAAAAAATACAACATGATTCAAAATTTATTTGTTATATATATATATATATATATATGATTTTTCGTTTAATTTATTTTTGATCTAATAATTTCATATAATAATAAAATATAACATAAGATTTTAGAGGAGTATAAAATGGGTAGTTCACAAACTATCTTAGCAAATGGCTATGAATTCACTAAAACTTGTATTTTTTTTCAAATATATTTTTTAACCATGTATGTTGTATGCAAACTTGAGTTTTATTTTTCTACTCAATCATGATCTATCAAAATCTTGCAGAAAAGATTGCTCACATGTTTGGTGACATAATGTCCAAAAAAAATCTATAAACAATATGACATAACATAGTTTAAAAAGAAATGGGTCTTTCCATTATTGGAAGAATTGTAAACTTGTAATATAAACAAACAATAGAGAGGTCTATATTAAAAGATCATGTCATGCCTGATACACATATAAACCCAAATGAAATGCAGTTTGGCTCCAAGCAAAGGCTAACCGAGCCAAAACGCATGCAAAATGAACCAAATGGCCCCAATTCATTCGCTTAATTTGTGCCTAAATTAAATAATATTTGCACATAAGTCAAGCAAATATTAATTCAAGCATTAATCTGATAAACGCAAAAATAGAATAATTCTGCTTTATTTTTATAATTATATCCAAATTATAAAAATGCCCTTCGATTGAGGAAAATTTTGAAATGTTTTTTAGTTTTTTTATATGCTTTGGAGATCATAAAAAAATAATAAAAAAAAGGAAAAAAAAAAACAATCTCAAGGGGAAGATGAACTTAACGAATACTTATTCTAAACTTTATTGAGATACAAAACATCTAAAAGTAAGATAAAAATTAGCAATTGAGGTCACAAAAAGTTCAATTGTTTCCAAGTCTTCTTTAAATGGTCTTGATGTCAAAATTATCCAACTACCCTTATTAATGACTAAAGTCGAGTCATCTTGGTGGCCTTTAGACTCTTCAAATGCAATTATTAGGTCAAAAAGGACAAAAAGCTATTAATGTTCGTATTATAGATTGATTATTTTGTTCTTCAACTTTGTCAAAAAATTATATCTCAAATAATATTGAACAACCAAACTTAATTATATACAAACAAATTTGACATAATTCTATAAATCTATCAATACAATGATCTAATAGGTATAATATTTTACTATTATCAATTAGTTATAATCCTTAGTTTTGTATAATATTTTACTATTATCAATTAGTTATAATCCTGTAAAACTATCTTATAGACAATCTAAAAAAATTACCAATATAATTGGAACATTTTGCAAACCAAATCAAATTCTTTGATTAAGCATAACAAAATACTAATATCATCTGATCATTTTTGCAAACCAAATCAGATTCCTATATTAGGCCCATGATGAAAAGATCAATTGGTTTTTAGCATGAGTCGACTAGAATATTGCCATATTTAGCACACATAGAGAATGAATCTACAATTCTGATATTCCCTACATCATTTAGAAGACATTATGGATAGTTTTATGTTTTTAATGATTTTTTAAATAATTTTAATCGTATTAAAACATTGTATTTGTGGATGCACATTATATATGACTTTAGGGTATATTAAAGCATAATGATATTAATAAACGAGGTTTTTGGTATTTTAGAAATGCACGACATAATTGGACTATTTTTGTACTTGTTTTTAGCTGAATATTTGGGGAGTAACTTAGCTTTTGAGTTTTCATAATCATTCAATACAATTTTAATCATTTATCGTCCCACTTAACCAAATGGACCTGCTAAATAGCAAACTAAGTACACATTATTTAAATGCTATTGATGCGAACTAGTTTTATGTTGAGCTTACATTAATAGCCATATAATTGAAAAATTAAATCAAAATCTAGATGAGAACAAGAGAGCATGAGAATTTAAAATCCCTTCAAAGGTTTGATTGTTAATGTTATTGAGAAATATGATGGGATTAGCAACACATGTTTTTTTAAAACTAATGAGAACTGTTACACCCTTGTGTTTGATGAGTCAAGCATAAATGTTTATATTTTATTTAGGCTTGATTTTAAGTAAATTTGTTAATATTTAATTAAATCAAGTCATGTATTTCACATGTCTAAAATAGTGGTCTCTAAGGACCTTGAAGCCATGGTATACTTCAAGGAAATTTGAGACATGTACTAGAATTTTCATATTTGAGTTTTTATTATTTTCTTGAAATTGAGATGTCCAATTTTTGAGATTATGAGACACACTAGTAGTATTAATATTTAAAAATGTTATAAAATTAATAATTATTGAATTTTGATTTTTGATTGACAAAAAGTATAAATATTGGTATTTGATTTTTTAGAATTATTTAGGAATTATTTTTCATAAATTTCTTTTCATAGTCACTTAGAAAACTTATAATACTATGATAATATAAAATTATTTTAGTACACTTATATTTAAAATTTTATCACAAAAATTCTTCCAATCAACCTTAAAACAGCTTAAGTCTCGGGAAAATTCACTGTAGCACTGGGCGGGCCGACCCGTCACGCAATTAGCACGTCCAGGTCTTTTAGAAATTTAAAAAAAAAAATTGGTTGACCCAAAAAGGGCGAGCCAAGACCGCCCAAAGCCCGCCGAGAGGAGCACGGCGAGGTCAATCTACAACGGTGGTCAACGGTCAAATGAACAGTGCTTGGCTAAGCCAAGCCTGCCCAAAGCCCGCAGAGAGGAGCTCGGCTAAGTCAAACTACAGCGACGGTCAACGGTCAATGAACAGTGTATGGTCAAGTCAACCCGACAGGGTGGTGAAATCCCGGTCAAGGAAGGGGGGAGCCAGCCCCACAGAGGCTCGAGAATTAAACAGTGCAAATTCCTTATAAAGCGGTGCGTCGACTTTTGTTCTGCAATGTGGGACTAAAAATCCCACCTTATAACTTGGGTAGGATCCAAAGGCGCAGATCAAGCCCTCCCAGATCCAACGCTCCAGATCAAAATCGAACGGCTGTTTCGCGAGTTTAATCGGCGCCGTTCGTTCAGCGCGCGGATCCAACGCTCCAGATCAAAATCGAACGGCAATTTCGCAAGTTTGATTGGCGCCGTTCGTTCAGCGCTTGGATCCAACTCTCCAGATCAAAATCGAACGGCTGTTTCGTAAATTTGATCAGCGCCGTTCGATTTTGGGCCCGGATCGGACGGTGGCTGCTTTCCGTCCGTTGCCCAAACGGCTAGTTGTTTTTTAGGAGCCGTTGAAGGTTTGTTTTGAGCTCAATTTTAAGCTCTATAAATAAGGATGAATTAAGATTTATTTAGTTTACCTTTGCTAAATTCTTTCAAAGATTTCAGATCTCAAATTCGAGCAATCACAAGAAAAAACGGTGCCTTCAAGCTCAAAAGAAAAACTGCAACAAGGCGCTTGAAATTAGAGGTTCATGATTCAATTTTTCTCATTTCTATCCTTCTAATTTCTCAATTGTGTGTGCCCCCCTTTTCTCCGATTTCTCCTAAGTTCTTTTTGCCAATCGTTGTATTTTTCGTTTTGGGGTAAGGGCATCCCGGCAGTAGTGCTAAAGCCCCGGGTTTGAGTTGAGCTCGGAGAAAAACTCAAGTAGGTTTGGGATTAGCCGTAGTAAAAATCCTAAGTAGGTTTGAGGTGAACCGTACGAAAAACCTCACTTGTAATTGGTGCATTTAGTGGATTTTTCTCAACACCGGTTGGGGGTGGACGTAGACTCGGTTTTGAGTCGAACCACCTAAAAACTTTTGTTTTTAAATTTCTTTATTCATGTTTAAAAACTTTTAAGTTTTAATTTCGAAAGTTATAAAATTTTTAAATACACAATTCACCCCCCCCCTCTTGTGGGATTTCCTTAGCACGAAACACTTCAATGAGAACACCTCTCCATCAAAGGCAACTAAAGCCACCTCTATCAATAAAGCAAATGGTAACATGAGCAAAATTGAGCAAAACTTTGAATAACCAACTACGGAAACCATTTATCAAACTTAAAGGCAAAGGAGGAAAAAGTGGCATCTTGATGAGGAAAGTATGCCTAAAGGCAAAAAAATCGGCCAAATTTAGTTGCAAGTCAATTGCCTCATGCTATTGCTTTACCGCTCATAATAACTCGAAAATTTTGATGTACACTTATATAATTTAGTCAAATAAATACATTATATTTAGATTTCTAATTTTCATAAAATGTGAGCTTTTTAATTATATCAAAAGTGTTTTAGTAAAATATGTCATAGTAATCTTAATATGTATGTGACCTTAAAGGTGGGAGAAAATATACAATATTAAAGAGGATAATACATAAATAAAACTAATTTCATACTGAATTCAAACATGTATTTATGATTTAATTAAGAGATGAAGTATAATAAAGTAATAATGGTTTTAAAATAATTAATAGAGTATATTATACCTTTTAATACAACTTTAAAAATGGTTTAATAAGTGGTTACTCTGTGTTTTGAGTTAGAAAGATTGGCATGAGACATTCTTGTGATCCTAGGATACCAATGAGTAGAAGAAAAGAGATTTTATGTTTGAGAGAAAGATTGTAGGGAAGAATTTAATCCAAGAAAGGGAAATGGAATTTTCAATTATACTCTAAGATTACCTTTTTTCCATAGTTTTTTAACCTTAATGTTGTTACTTTTTTGGTAGAAAACTATTTTTATGAGAGTGCATGAATGAGAGAGGGGAGGTGGGAGAGGTTTGTAAAGAATTCTATGATATTAATTGAGACTTTTGATGAATTATTGACAAATAGAACCACAACTATAAAAAAGAATCTATAGCTCTCTATCTTGGATGATCCAATCTATTAAATCCATGACACAACAATTGGAGGCTTGAATTAGTATTATAATACAGTAACACAATATGAAACTTTGATGATTTTTTTTCAAAATCATTGAAGCGTTCAAAACCAAATTATTTTGTTTTTGAAATGTGTATAAGAATCCTTGACTACTAATAAATTACACAACTAAAAATAACGCTAAAAAATAAGGAAGATACACAACATAGTAATTTTATGTGTTTGGACTCAAATCAAGCTTACTTACGACTCCAAGTAACATGCTTTAGCATTATTAATAAAACAATACTTTGTCACAATCGGGTGGAGAAACCCAAATACAAGTCAAACTTTTTATATAGATCAATCATAACCAAAGTAATCCACACATAATGCATGGGGATAAATCCTATCACTCCACACATCCATAGTCAAGAGTTGAGCCAATAAAAGATACAAGGTTGAATAAAACATTAAAACGAGATAAACTAACCTCAAAATTATATAAATGTTACTTAAATAAAGAAAATATATAGACATGCTCAATGAATATTGTAAATGTATGCAAGCAAAGAATAGAAAAGGATTCCAAAACTTGATTCTCTAACTTCTTATTTAAAACAAACAGCTTACTCAAAAAATGTATCCTAATGAGTGCCAAGCTAGTTGTATATGTCTATTCAAAGCTTATAAAAAAGCTTAGAATCTTGATCTCTCTAATTAATCCATTTGGACTTAAAGTAATTTGAATTTATGACCATTTAAGCTCTACAACATTTGATTAGCACCTTCAACAACTCTTTTCCAATCATTTCATTATAGTAAAGTCCTCATAATTTTTAGGATTGAAACATATCATATGATCTAAGACAATAATTATACAATCTGATATTCATGTTTTTACCCATCTTATTGATAAAGAATAATATTATACAATAATTTCTTGATTTTGTTTTTTAAGAAAAAATGAGTTGACATATTGTATTATAAAATATTATCATATCATATGATTTTCTAGATATATTTCAAATATATTAGAATGAGTTTATTATTCTATCTTAAATAATATTTGTTTATCATATGATTTACTTATTTTAACTCAAAAGACTTGAGAGATTGACCATGAAACTATTCTTACTATTTGTTTTGCTTTGTGTATTATATGATTGTCATGTGTATCACTTTTCAAAGTTAGTTATTTTAGTTTGAATTTTTTGATAACTCACAACTTTAATTTCATACTATATGATACAATTTAATCATGATGTATGGGGTTTTTTGAGTTTCCTTTATACCTTTATTACATCAAGACATTTTTCCTTAACAGAATAGTTTGATTAAGTCAATCTTGCCTTAATGAAGATATCTTATAGGTTTGATGATATGATTGTACTGCCAAATGATAACAAATCCTTTTATAAGCTCATGTCAAGCAGTCTAGTCATAGAATATCTTCTTTCATACATAACTAACTGCATTGTACAATGCATTATGGTATGATCCATTTAGTTATACATGTTTTTAGCTTTTTATCTTTTTATATGTGAATTATTTTTTAAAGGTATTCATGAATTTAGTGCAATGAAGTTGAGTCAATAGTTTCTTCGAGTTTACAAAATAAGAAAATCTCTTACTAAAAGAATATTTTGTTGAGTTTTGCAAAGTCCTTGTTATGCTTGTTTCGCTTCTATTACCTCCTCTTTATTTAGATTATTGACTTGGTCTTTAAGATTTTCCATCTTTTAATATTGATCATCTATCTTATATACTATCAAAACTAAATGATCAATTAATATATTATTAATTAGTTATTATTATCAAAATAAACACAATTTTATGATAAAATGATTTATTGGAGCATTGAAGAAGAAAAATAATTATGTCAGACATTTAATGGATGGTCTAACAATCGTTTGATGGGTCAATATATAGTTTGATAAGGTATTATTGGACAACCTAACCAAATGACAGCAATTTGGGTTTTAAGCATCAAATGATCAATTGGATCTGATAATCCAATGGAAAATGGAAAGTGATCAGACTGAGCATTCAATTCATTTTGAATGATTCAATAAAAATGATTAGGTGATCAGATGGTGCCAAGGGATAGTTCTATAGTGAGAACTTTATAGGTTTAAAGAGTCTCATTATGCTCCAAGGGTAAAATAAACTTAAAAGAGTATGTAAAATATAATTATGTAAAATTTTAAGAAGAGAACGAAATAGATAAAGTAGAACAAAATGCTCAAATCTTTGAAAATTAGGAAAGCATTTGCATAAATGTTATGCATGTATAACATAACAAAATATTGAATCATAGGTTTTTGCATTATTTGTATATCGCACCTTGAATTTTAATTACATAAAAACTATATAGATAAAACTTTTATGTGGAGTTAAAAGAGTATGATAGGTAATATTTTTTATGAAGAAAAGTAATAAATCCTTAAGTGTTGATAATGTCACGAGGAAAAATATAATCTTAAGTAATTGTGATATCATAAGAAGATGAGATATTATCTTAGGTGATAATAATACTATAATCAGGTGAGACATGATCTTATGTGATGTTGATTCTATAATGAGGTGAGGAAATAGTTTTAGGTGATAATAATTGTTATACCCGGTAAAATTTTATGTATTTGATCTTTAATAAATTAATTGTGGCTTGGATGATTTCGAATCGATAGTAGGATGAGCCAGGAACTCAATTGTAGGCTATTGGAATTTCTAAAATCTTTTGGGAATTTTTCGGAGCACCGAAGAATTTTTAATTAATTTTCCCTGTTTAATTAGATTTATTGGATTTTTAGAAATTCGAAAATCCATTTAAATTAAACCGGAAATTGGTTTACCGCGCGTGAACCGGACCGGAACGGTTCAGCGGAGGCGGAGATGGTTCGCCGAGTGAGTTTGCGCGTGCGTTCTGATAAGCTGATCGGACGGTCGTGATCGACGGTTGGGATTGAACCGGCTGATCGGGTGCTTACCGTGTCGATAGCGTGTCGACAGCGCGTATCGGGTGCTTACCGTGTCGAAAGCGTGTCAACGGCGCGTAATGGGTTTCACCGTGTCGGCCAGAAATATAAAACCCTCGCGAAACGATTAGGGTTTGTTCGGCCGACCGATAGAGAGAGTTTTTCCGGCGTACGGCGCGTGATTCCGGCGGCCTGGCAAGGGGCTTTTTGTGCCTGGAGATTCACGGGAACGAGGAGAGTCAATTCGTACCGGATTCGTTCGGCGAGGAGCTGCGGCGAGCTACGGACGAAGTTCACCGTCGCCGGCGTCGTTGAGGTAGGAAATTCAGTTTAAATTAGTGATTTAGTAGAAAATTAAAAGCATGAAATACTTTGCTTAATGAAAACAAGCATGTGGATGAAAATCGGATTTAATTGAATGCTAAATTGTGTCTTTTGCAAATTTCGGAATTTCCTGGAAAAATTCCCATTTCGCCGAAAAAAAAATTTATTGATGCTTAGGAGCATGTTAGGAAATTGTTCTCCTTGTTCGCAGTCGCCGGAAATCGACGGAAGGATCGTAATGGTCGGCGATGGCGGCGGCTAGGGTTTCGCGGGCTTCGGACCGAGAAAGGAGAAGAGTTTAGATAATATCAAATCTAATTAAGTAATTAATGATATTTACGCCATTTTATTAGTAATTAAAATTAATCCGATTAACGGATTATTAAGAAATTGGTTCGGCGGTGTCGCGGTTCAGCGCGAGAGTTCCGAACCGGCAGCGAAAACCGGTTCAGCGGGATTCGGCGCGGACGAACGGCGCGAAAGCCGAACCGGCAGCGAAAACCGGTTCCGCGGGATTCGGCGCGGACGAACGGCGCGAAAGCCGAACCGGCAGCGAAAACCGGTTCAGCGGGAGTCGGCGCGGACGAACGGCGCGGCGCGGAGGAGAGAGAAGCGGAAGGAAAATTCGGAAATTTATTATTAATCCGAATTTTCGGAAATAAAAAGGATAAGCGAAAAATTAAATTCGAAAATTAATCCGAATTTTTGGAAAAAGGATATATGTGGAATTTAAATTCGGAAATTTATTTCGAATTTCGGAAAATGGATAAAGGGCGGAAATTGAAATTGGAATTTAAAAATTTCCTGAAGTGGGGAAAAATGTTATCAGTGATGACAGTACAGCTGGAAACAGTCAGACAAAGATATGGTACACGGATGCTACCAGAACAGTTAGTAATTGACAATTGTGTTGCTTTGATGGCAACGGCATGGATTGAGTCAGTTTATTCAGTATTGGCATATTTCATGGATTGGCATATTGGACCGGACTACTATAGACCCTATATGATGTTTTAGGGTAGTTGTGGTAGGTAACTGTGCGGTTCGGACTTAGCTTCCACAGTATACATGTAGACTGGTATACGCCTTGTTGTACCTGGACACATGTTGCCGAATCTTGGAGTTAGAGATTGGCAATGACTGTAGGGGCGTGAGCTTCTATGGAAGTTGTTGGTAGAGGACTCCTTGGGACGGTGGCTGAGTCAATCTCTCCTGGTCCATGTGTGTAGGCCTGCGCGCCTGAGGGTGGCAGGGGTGTCTCGCAGTGGCTAGCCAAGTGTGTAGGCCTGCGCGCCTTAGGGTGGCAGGGGTGTCTCACGTTGGCTAGAGATTATGTGACTGGATCTGTCTGTAGTCTCCAGGAGATTGATTGACGAGAGACACTGCGGTGTCGGGTGCTTAGGCGCCATGCGTGTTTCGAGATGGGCGTTCCCACTGGCACGTTGCCTGGTAGCCCAGAGGAGAGCTACTCTGGTGTGACTGGGGTGGCTGTGGTTGGTCGGAGTCTGGGACTGAGAGTGCCTATCCACCATACATTGTTATGCTGTATTCCTATATTTTTGCTATTATCCTTCTCTTGCATGTGAGTTTTACTAGCTGTCTTTCCTACTGGGCGTAGCTCATTCCTGTATTGTATATTTCAGTGGCTCGGCAGACTTGACGCTACCTGATTAGGTGGGATCGTGGTCAGCAGGCTTGTGGAGGATATCTGATTGTGATTGTCTGAGATATTCTGGTTAGTTGATTGTTGCTGTTGGATGTATTTAATGAGGTTATTATTCTCATATGTCATGTAATATGTGAGGGAAATTCTGACTTATGTTTCTGGTTGGATAATATTGCACTTGTTGGACTTGGTCTTATTCTTGTAATGTAGTTTCCATTTACTACCCTACCTTATTGTCTTGGAGTATGGTGTGTGGAGTGCCATATTTTATCTGAGGATGTTATATATCTTTTTGTTTGATGGTGAGGTCATTACATGACTATGGAACTTAACCATGGGGGTTCAGACTTCTAATAGACCGGTTCTCCTACCCGTAGGGGTTAGGAGTATTGGGTCTAGTAGGAGTAACATTGCGCGAGTCCATCTGTTAATTCAGGAGTCATGAACCTGATTTGACGGTGTACCCGGGAGATGGGATCCACATTGTTAAGGGAAGTAGGTGTGTAATGATGTGTTATATCCTATGTTTTCGTAGGCTACTCAGGTTGGTATGGGACGATCTGAGCTGTCTATATATAAAAAAAAAAAATTGTATGCCAAAAATCAGCCTAGGAAAAATGGGGTGTAACAAGAGTGGTATCAGAGCCCTAGGTGAGGATAACGGGGCTAGACGTGTATAGGGGTTCAACCCAAGGTGGGGAGAACTGTTGATTCTTTTGTATACTATAGTAGTCCATATGCCAATTGCCAAATGACGACTCTAATGCCAGATTAATTGTTTTGACAGTATGGCTGGTACCAGGAGACTTTCCGCTCGTGGAGCAGCTAGAGGCAGACCGGTATCTACTACTCCTACCCCGGAGACGATCCCAGCATTGCCAGTTGAGCCAGCCGTGGATCGTTGGATCGATGCCTTCATGCGGTTGCGTCCGCGGAGCTTCAGTGGGTCGGCTGACCCAGCGGTGGCAGATGACTGGATGGCTCATATGCTTGAGCTATTTGATGCCTTGGGATGTCCATTCGGCAGGAGGGTAGTGCTTGCTGCTCTAGTGTTGGAGGGAGAGGCTGCTACCTGGTGGAGAGGCCAGCGGCGCGCTATGTTTGGGGAGGCCCAGAACAGTGAGATAGCATGGGATGACTTTGTTGAGGCATTCAGGGAGTGCTACATTCTGGCCTCTGCCATGGCTCAGTTCAGGAGGGAACTTATACACCTCAGGCAGGGCCAGATGTCAGTGAACGATTACTTATCGAGGTTCACTTATCTGGCGAGGTACGCCGTAGAGCTGGTGCCTTCTGAGGAACGCAGATGTGAGATGTTCCTGGAGGGACTTCGTCCTATGCTGCAGCGCCAGCTAGTTGTGAGTCGGTTTGCCAGGTTTCGTGACTTGGTGGAGGCTGCGAGATCCGTTGAGCTTATTGATATCCGGATGGAGGCCCAGAGAGAGACTCATAACAAGAGGAAGGAATTCAGAAATATCCAACAAAACAAAAAGGGCAAGAGACACAGAGATCACAGTGGTACTCAGGAGGTCGTGGTCCGGCCACGACCTATTTCTGAGAGACCAGTGCAGCAGACAGGTACCCGGACTGGGGGGATAATCTGCTACCATTGTCGACAGCCCGGACACAAGAAGTGCGACTGCCCAGAGTTGAAGAAACAGAGGATCACGGGACCGGTTGGTTCATCTGGGGGACAGCCCAGGGTATTTGCACTTACTCGGCAGCAGGCTTCAGAGTCACCAGAAGTGATCACAGGTATGCTTCATTTTGGCAACGTGCAGTGCATGACTTTGTTTGATACTGGTGCATCTCATTCTTTTGTTGCTGAGAGGATCTGGAATCAGATATCAGGATCCAAGGGTTACTTGAAGGAACCCTTACTGGTTAGACTTCCTGATGGGAAAGAGATTCCCACTGTTCAGAAGATTGACGGATCTATTCTGATTAGTGGACACGAATTCGTGACAGAGTTGATATGTGTGCCACTAGCAGAGTTCGACATCATTTTGGGGATGGATTGGTTGTGCCACCATGCAGTGGTTCTGGATTGTTGGGAGAAGAAGGTCAGGATCAGAGTGCCTGGTTCGGGGGATGTGATATACTTTGGTCTGAACAGGCAGATTCCCCTGATCTCAGTTCTTCAGGCTGGAAGGTTAGTAAGTAAGGGTTGTACTGGTTGGTTGGCCTATGTGACCGATAGCCAAGCCACCACTACCCCTATGTCAGATATTCCAGTGGTGAGAGATTTTCCTATGGTTTTTCCAGAGGAGTTGCCTGGATTTCCACCAGCTAGGGAAGTGGAGTTTTCAATTGATTTGGAGGCAGGAGTAGCTCCTATTGCTAGAGCTCCTTACAGGATGGCTCCAGCCGAGCTAGCAGAGTTGAAGACTCAGTTACAGGACTTATTAGACAAGGGACTCATACGCCCCAGTT
Organism: Vanilla planifolia; assembly: GCA_023846275.1. NCBI lineage: Eukaryota > Viridiplantae > Streptophyta > Magnoliopsida > Asparagales > Orchidaceae > Vanilla > Vanilla planifolia. The sequence goes on along the minus strand of CM043866.1, from coordinate 16,764,294 downwards.
GTTCACCTTGGGGTGCCCCTGTCTTATTTGTCAAGAAGAAAGATGGTAGTATGAGGCTGTGTGTGGATTATAGGGAATTGAATAAGGTTACTATTCGTAACCGATACCCTTTACCACGCATCGATGATTTGCTGGATCAACTTCAGGGAGCAACTGTGTTCTCCAAGATTGACTTACGCTCGGGTTATCACCAGATCCGGATTAGAGATTCTGATGTACCCAAGACAGCATTCCGTACTAGATACGGACATTACGAGTTCACAGTGTTACCTTTTGGATTGACTAATGCTCCAGCAGTATTTATGAACCTGATGCATCGAGTGTTTCGTGCCTTTCTGGATCGGTTTGTGATCATCTTTATAGATGATATATTGATTTATTCCAGAGATAGGGATACTCATGCAGATCAGTTGAGGACTGTGCTTACAGTGTTGCGGGAGAATGAGCTGTATGCAAAATTCTCCAAGTGTTCTTTTTGGCTGGACTCAGTAGCATTCTTAGGACACATTGTCAGTGCGGAGGGCGTGGCTGTTGATCCTAGCAAGATACGAGCTATTATTGATTGGAAACGGCCATCTTCTGTCACTGAGATCCGGAGTTTCCTTGGTTTGGCTGGATACTATAGGAAATTTGTTCCTCACTTTTCTAGACTGGCTGCTCCACTAACCCAGTTGACCCGGAAGGGAAAATCTTTTGAGTGGACAGAGAGTTGTGAGAACAGTTTCCTAGAGCTGAAGCAGAGGCTTAGCACCGCTCCAGTATTGATGTTACCCACACAGGAGAAGCCGTATCAGATGTACACTGATGCTTCACATATAGGCTTGGGAGCCGTACTAATGCAGGATAACAGAGTTATAGCATATGCTTCGAGGCAACTGAAGGATCATGAGAAGAATTATCCCACTCATGATTTGGAGTTAGCTGCTGTCATTTTTGCCTTGAAGATATGGAGACATTATTTGTACGGAGTTCCTGTAGATTGCTTCTCTGACCACAAGAGTCTTAAGTATCTGTTCACTCAGAAGGAACTGAACTTGAGGCAGAGGAGGTGGTTGGAACTGATAAAGGATTACGAGCTGACAATAAACTACTGCGAGGGGAAGGCTAATCCAGTGGCTGATGCCTTGAGCAGACACGCAGTTGTGCATAATATGTTAGTCTGTGACTCTATACCAGACTTGGATTGGAATGTTGAAAGATGTCAAGAACAGTTGTCTATTCAGAGACTGGTTCACAGACTCAGCTCATTGACTATTCGGGCTGACTGGTTATCTGAGATGCGTGATCTTCAGCTTGGTGATGAAGAGCTGAAGGAGAAGTTAGAGTTGGCATCGCAGGGATTGGGAGGAGACTTTGCTCTCAGAGACGACATTTTGACTTTCAGGGGTCGCTGGTGTGTGCCATCACATCAGGAGTTCAGGGAGAGGATCCTTCGAGAGGCTCATTATGGAACTTTGGCTATGCACCCTGGAGAAGTCAAGATGTACAGGAATTTGAGGAGTGTTTTCTGGTGGAGAGGTTTGAAGGCAGATGTTGCTGCTTTTGTTAAGAAGTGCCTTACATGTCAGCAAGTTAAGGCCGAGCACCAGAGACCTGGAGGATTGTTACAGAGATTGCCGATTCCGGAGTGGAAATGGGATGACATCACTATGGACTTTGTGACTGGTCTTCCTCGTACCAGACAAGGTTTTGATGCTATTTGGGTCATCGTAGATCGATTGACCAAGTCAGCCCATTTCTTATCCATTAAGAAGACGGATTCAGCGGCACAGTTGGCAGAGATATATATTCAGCAGATTGTCAGATTGCATGGGATTCCCCGTTCTATTATTTCTGACAGAGACGCCAAATTCACATCACAGTTTTGGAAGAGCTTACACACTGCCATGGGTACACAGTTAAAGTTCAGTACTGCTTATCATCCTCAGACGGATGGACAGTCTGAGCGGACTATTCGGACCTTGGAGGATTTGCTACGCTTGAGCGTACAAACTTACTCAACAGATTGGACTAGACGATTACCCTTGGTAGAGTTTGTGTACAATAACAGCTTCCAGGCGTCGATTGGTATGGCACCTTACGAGGCGTTGTATGGGCGTAGGTGCAGATCTCCTCTTTGTTGGGAGGAGGGTGATTCCAGGAGAGTGTGGGGACCCCAGATTGTAGAGGAGACCACAGCGGAAGTCAAGTTATTGCAGGACAGATTACGTACTGTGCAAGATCGCCAGAAGAAATATTATGATCCTAAGCACAAGGCTGTTGAGTTTTCTGTGGGAGATAGGGTATTCCTGAAGGTCAGTCCTATGCGGGGTCTATTCAGGTTTGGAAAGCCTTCTAAGCTTCGACCTCGTTACATTGGACCCTATCCTATCCTGGAGAGGATCGGTGAAGTGGCTTACAGGTTGGCACTTCCTGAGCATCTGACTGAGATTCACAATGTGTTCCATGTTTCGAATCTCAAGAAATATGTGCCAGATCCTTCTCATTGCATCAGTGATGATCTTCCTGGTTTACAAGTGGCACCAGATTCTTCTTATGTGGAACTACCAGTTCGCATCCTCGAGGAGAGCAGCAGACAGCTGAGGAACAGGTCGTTTCCTATGGTCAAGGTTCTGTGGAATAGACATGACGAAAGGGAGGCAACCTGGGAGCTAGAGCAGGATGTTGCTGGAAAATGGCCGGAACTTCTTGCTGAATTTCGAGGGCGAAATTCCTGATAAGGTGGGGAGATTGTTATACCCGGTAAAATTTTATGTATTTGATCTTTAATAAATTAATTGTGGCTTGGATGATTTCGAATCGACAGTAGGATGAGCCAGGAACTCAATTGTAGGCTATTGGAATTTCTGAAATCTTTTGGGAATTTTTCGGAGCACCGAAGAATTTTTAATTAATTTTCCCTGTTTAATTAGATTTATTGGATTTTTAGAAATTCGAAAATCCATTTAAATTAAACCGGAAATTGGTTTACCGCGCGTGAACCGGACCGGAACGGTTCAGCGGAGGCGGAGACGGTTCGCCGAGTGAGTTTGCGCGTGCGTTCTGATAAGCTGATCGGACGGTCGTGATCGACGGTTGGGATTGAACCGGCTGATCGGGTGCTTACCGTGTCGATAGCGTGTCGACAGCGCGTATCGGGTGCTTACCGTGTCGAAAGCGTGTCAACGGCGCGTAATGGGTTTCACCGTGTCGGCCAGAAATATAAAACCCTCGCGAAACGATTAGGGTTTGTTCGGCCGACCGATAGAGAGAGTTTTTCCGGCGTACGGCGCGTGATTCCGGCGGCCTGGCAAGGGGCTTTTTGTGCCTGGAGATTCACGGGAACGAGGAGAGTCAATTCGTACCGGATTCGTTCGGCGAGGAGCTGCGGCGAGCTACGGACGAAGTTCACCGTCGCCGGCGTCGTTGAGGTAGGAAATTCAGTTTAAATTAGTGATTTAGTAGAAAATTAAAAGCATGAAATACTTTGCTTAATGAAAACAAGCATGTGGATGAAAATCGGATTTAATTGAATGCTAAATTGTGTCTTTTGCAAATTTCGGAATTTCCTGGAAAAATTCCCATTTCGCCGAAAAAAAAATTTATTGATGCTTAGGAGCATGTTAGGAAATTGTTCTCCTTGTTCGCAGTCGCCGGAAATCGACGGAAGGATCGTAATGGTCGGCGATGGCGGCGGCTAGGGTTTCGCGGGCTTCGGACCGAGAAAGGAGAAGAGTTTAGATAATATCAAATCTAATTAAGTAATTAATGATATTTACGCCATTTTATTAGTAATTAAAATTAATCCGATTAACGGATTATTAAGAAATTGGTTCGGCGGTGTCGCGGTTCAGCGCGAGAGTTCCGAACCGGCAGCGAAAACCGGTTCAGCGGGATTCGGCGCGGACGAACGGCGCGAAAGCCGAACCGGCAGCGAAAACCGGTTCCGCGGGATTCGGCGCGGACGAACGGCGCGAAAGCCGAACCGGCAGCGAAAACCGGTTCAGCGGGAGTCGGTGCGGACGAACGGCGCGGCGCGGAGGAGAGAGAAGCGGAAGGAAAATTCGGAAATTTATTATTAATCCGAATTTTCGGAAATAAAAAGGATAAGCGAAAAATTAAATTCGAAAATTAATCCGAATTTTTGGAAAAAGGATATATGTGGAATTTAAATTCGGAAATTTATTTCGAATTTCGGAAAATGGATAAAGGGCGGAAATTGAAATTGGAATTTAAAAATTTCCTGAAGTGGGGAAAAATGTTATCAGTGATGACAGTACAGCTGGAAACAGTCAGACAAAGATATGGTACACGGATGCTACCAGAACAGTCAGTAATTGACAATTGTGTTGCTTTGATGGCAACGGCATGGATTGAGTCAGTTTATTCAGTATTGGCATATTTCATGGATTGGCATATTGGACCGGACTACTATAGACCCTATATGATGTTTTAGGGTAGTTGTGGTAGGTAACTGTGCGGTTCGGACTTAGCTTCCACAGTATACATGTAGACTGGTATACGCCTTGTTGTACCTGGACACATGTTGCCGAATCTTGGAGTTAGAGATTGGCAATGACTGTAGGGGCGTGAGCTTCTATGGAAGTTGTTGGTAGAGGACTCCTTGGGACGGTGGCTGAGTCAATCTCTCCTGGTCCATGTGTGTAGGCCTGCGCGCCTGAGGGTGGCAGGGGTGTCTCGCAGTGGCTAGCCAAGTGTGTAGGCCTGCGCGCCTTAGGGTGGCAGGGGTGTCTCACGTTGGCTAGAGATTTTGTGACTGGATTTGTCTATAGTCTCCAGGAGATTGATTGACGAGAGACGCTGCGGTGTCGGGTGCTTAGGCGCCATGCGTGTTTCGAGATGGGCGTTCCCACTGGCATGCTACCTGGAAGCCCAGAGGAGAGCTACTCTGGTGTGACTAGGGGTGACTGTGGTTGGTCGGAGTCTGGGACTGAGAGTGCCTATCCACCATACATTGTTATGCTGTATTCCTATATTTTTGCTATTATCCTTCTCTTGCATGTGAGTTTTACTAGCTGTCTTTCCTACTGGGCGTAGCTCATTTCTGTATTGTATATTTCAGTGGCTCGGCAGACTTGACGCTACCTGATTAGGTGGGATCGTGGTCAGCAGGCTTGTGGAGGATATCTGATTGTGATTGTCTGAGATATTCTGGTTAGTTGATTGTTGCTGTTGGATGTATTTAATGAGGTTATTATTCTCATATGTCATGTAATATGTGAGGGAAATTCTGACTTATGTTTCTGGTTGGATAATATTGCACTCGTTGGACTTGGTCTTATTCTTGTAATGTAGTTTCCATTTACTACCCTACCTTATTGTCTTGGAGTATGGTGTGTGGAGTGCCATATTTTATCTGAGGATGTTATATATCTTTTTGTTTGATGGTGAGGTCATTACATGACTATGGAACTTAACCATGGGGGTTCAGACTTCTAATAGACCGGTTCTCCTACCCGTAGGGGTTAGGAGTATTGGGTCTAGTAGGAGTAACATTGCGCGAGTCCATCTGTTAATTCAGGAGTCATGAACCTGATTTGACGGTGTACCCGGGAGATGGGATCCACATTGTTAAGGGAAGTAGGTGTGTAATGATGTGTTATATCCTATGTTTTCGTAGGCTACTCAGGTTGGTATGGGACGATCTGAGCTGTCTATATATAAAAAAAAAAAATTGTATGCCAAAAATCAGCCTAGGAAAAATGGGGTGTAACAATAATGTCATAAGAAGGTAGGATATATCCCTAGATAGTGATGATACTATTGACCCTATATTATATTTGTTTGATTGTAACCAAACTAAGAATTTGTGAAATAATATGATTTATGATCTTTAATGTGTAGGTTTAGAGTGAAGAAGAAAGTGCAATTCACATGTAAGAAGGTTCAAGGTTATTAGCTGTATTATTCATAGATTTATGGCTCAACTTTCACACCATAAAATCATTTGGACTTCATTTTGGATGGATTGACTATCCATCTAGATCTTATCATTTACTTATTATCAGTTAGAATGCTAAAACCTTCATTTAAAATCTTGTGACACTTAGGATACATAGCTCTATCTTATCCTTCAAACTTATGCATTCTTTTTTGATATATTCGTCTTCCATGAGTGTACATTAAGTTTAACAATTAAATTGAAGTTAGAACTTAAGTATATTATTTTTGAAACATTATAGAAAATGATAAGGATCAAGTTTTAAAAATAATCAGATCAATAGTGATATGCAATCTACATACTCATCATACTATGACTAGTTTATTCTCTTCAATGCACAAGAAATTGGACTTAGCGATCCTATATTAATGTGAATCTAAAAGAAATTTCTTCCAATATGATATCTCCATTGTATTGGTACATTTTTTATTTTTCTTGATTGTTGTTTAAGTTATACTCAATTGAACAACTGCACCATATAATATCACATCATGTATTATCCTTGTATGATATATTTTATCAAACAACTAAAATTAAATTAAAAAAATAAATGATCTAAAAGTGTACAATATTACTTATTACACTTGTGTGGTTAATATTGAACTAATAAAGTATAAAGTCATCTTATAAATATGATCATATGTCATATTTGTAATAAGCAACAAAAACTTAAGAGCACCACAAGGTTTGAACTTCATAATATAATACGATGAGCTTCATTGTATTTGTACAAAATACCTAACATTATAGTGTTCTCAACTTTGAATTTCATATGATGTTGTTCAACATACTTGGACAAAGTACATAAACTCAAGCACTTTAGAACCAAGTTTCTACTTTTAATTTGATCGTACAATACGATGTGCTACGTCAAACTTGTATGGTACCTTTTAAGTATGTTAATAAGGCTAATGGAATAGATGATAATCTGGTGATCAATAGTTTTTGTGATATTGTACATGTATAATCTCTTGATTGTACAAATACAAAAACAACATATGATGCATAATAACTAGTTAATCTCATTAAAAACTTAGATTTAATCATTAGAAGCTTTCTAAAATAATGATTTGGCCTTTTTAGAGTATAAAAAGATCAAAAGAAGCTTGAGAGAAGGTTAATGAAATATTGTTATACCCTCCTAAAGCTCTACTTGAACTTCAATTATTCTTGAACTTGCATTACTTCTAAATAAAGCTTTAATACTAAAATCAAAGAGTTGCATCTTACTATTCATATTATCACTTTCTTCATACCATTTAGTCTTATTTGGCTAATATCTTTTAATATTATACATTAATTGTGTCACATGAATTGCAAGTGAATAGTTGTAGCTTTATTATAAAATTTGCATGTACAAATGCTATGATTTTTCATTTAGCCATTACTTTCTTTTTAACTTTGGCAAATCTTGTTATTCATGAATTTTTTTAGCATCTTATAAGTTCTTTCATTTATCTCTTTTGTAAAGGTTTTCCTTGTCATTTAGCAAATAGGAGACATTTGTTTAATGTAAATTAGCCATCGAACTAAGGGTGGATGTGGGCCTTAGGTATTGTTTAATCACTTAGAAATTCTGTCTTTTTCCTATGAGAAATTGTTTTTACTTATATCTCATATAACAAATTCACCTCCATCTTCTTTGTGGGCTTACTTAATTCGATAGATATCATGAAGAGAAATGATATAAATTTTGAATGATGAAGATTCTACAAATAGTTATAGAGGTACAAGTCTCCCATTTTAAGTGTCATTACCTTTCCTTTTAAGAATTGTAAGAGTCTATTGAGCAAATTTTACTCAAGTAGAACTCAAGCAAGAGAATGTAGTAGGCAAAATATCAATTAGCATATAAGTTCAAGAGTCCCATAATTTGTAATCCCCCAAAATTGATCAGATTAGGGGGTGAGGGTTTAAATTTTACAAGATATAAGACCAAAGTGTGGAGTACCATGACACTATAATATAATCAAGTCATTTATGGAGTTGATCCACAAGTTGAGTGCTCTGTGACTTGTGGGATTAAAAGCAAAACATTATTCAATTAGGAATACAAGTCTTCATAAATTAATGAGGTCTAAATGAAATAAAAACCAAAAATATAAAATATAAGAAATATGGCTTAAACACTATTGTGAGTTATTGAGAGAGAAGGAGGTATGCAAGCCATGACTGACTTGCTATGGGCTTCAATGTTGTGAATGGGAATGAGTTACAAGGCTAGAGTTGTCTTGTTATAGATGACCATGGCTTGGGAGGCAAGATGATATGTGGATTGGATAATGTTATGGTATATCTTGATGATTAGAGGGGTTAGTCCAACTAGATAGAACTTAATTAGGTTAAATTTTAAGTCCTAACTAAGATATGATGGATACATTGATCTCCTAAAATGTATGGTGCCCTTGCACCATGTGATGTGACTATAACTGCACCAAACAGTCAAAGTCGTGTTATCAAACCAAAACAACTTCAACTTTTTGTTGCATTGATGGCTCCTTATTCCTTAAGGAGAATGCTTAGAGTAGTACTATAACAACCTAAGTAAGTTTGTTATCAATCTTCAAGTTGTTCTTTATCATTTATTTTAATCTTATATATATATATATATATATATATATATATATATATATATATATATATATATATATATATATATATATATATATATATATAAGATGCTACATCTGACCTCCAAAGACGTCATGTTATTTATTTTGTTTTTCATTATTTTGTGGACTTCTATATCATTTCTCAATCTCTTTCTTGCTTACCTCCTCGATACCATTATATGAGTGCTTGTCAAATGTTTTTTTTTTTTTTTTGGTTGATTTTCTTGCAATTGTTTTAGAATATATACACATTATAGTTGCATAGTTTCTAAGATGTTGAATCTCCACCCACTTAAACTAGTTAAATCCATATTTTCTCTAAACTAATTGTGAATTCTCATAAAGTTTTTTTTTTTTTTTTTTTTTTTTGAGATGATTAGTTTATGATTGTGAAGATCTCACAGGGGTCAAATCCTAAATCAAACATGAACCATAAATTTTGATTAGATTCTTAAATCAAATGATAACTTAATTTGGGTTAAAATCTTATACCAAATCGATATGTAACCTCACCTAAATTTCTAAGTCAAATCTAAATTCTAGCACGGATTATATGTCCACACCTTGTCAAAATCTTGAATTGTGCCAAGTTTTCAATTCCATTGCCAACTCCTAATCTTGATAGAATTCCAAAACCAAATTTAAATATTGGTTTCGACTATATTTCTTAAAACTTAGCCAACATTTGTTTAGAGACACAACTTGTAATTAATTTATTTTCTAAATCCATTTATATAATAATTATTTATTTATTTTTTATTTAAAAAATTAAATTTATTAGAAATACTTAATTTTTTATTAAATATATTTAAAAAGGATCCACAATCGAAACCAACACACACTGTTATCGAAGTGATCGAAACTTGTCTTAAACGTGGGAAGTCGAAATCAAAACTCGAGATGTTATGATGACGATGAACAACTTTTTATGCGGTTTCGATTTTTTGTCACTTAAATTAGATTTTTTTTATTTTATATTCATATATGCGACAATATTTCTTTTAATTTTGATCATATTCCTGTAAGACAAATAAATAATAGCGACCTTAAAGCCTTGTCTTTACGTACGGTAATTTTTCAAGAATTTTAAAATTTTTCATATATTTGCAGTTCCATCAGCCAAGCTGTCATCGAAAAAGAAAAAAAATGAAAATTTATTCATTATTTCAATGTTTTGCACGAACAGAGCAATTATTAATGCACGAGACAAATGTGTAATTTATTCACACCAATAGGATTGTTTTGACATTTTCCAAAAGTCGTGACGATTCTGATTCTGTTTTCTGTATTATTGTACTATATTCAATTCATCATCATTACCATCAGATCTCATAATTAACTACGCGATTAGTCTTTTAATAAATTGACCCTATTTATTAGAAAAAAGTTTACAATTAGAAGCCGGTTAAACCTAAAAGATAAGAGTTAAGATAAGGTTAGCATGTTATTTAACCCTTATAAATTACTACTATTTTTATTTATTTTAAAAATTTTAAAAATATTCATACTTATGAACAGTATTGTAAATATCAAATCTTATATGATATAATGATCATAAAAAATTAAAATATTAAAATTATATATTTCAAAAAGGTTATATACTAAGATCACATAAAGAATTCAAATAATGATATATGATATCAAGCATTCAAACAACAATACAATCATATAATTATATTTTGTATATATTAGATTATAATATATAATTTTATTATTATAATAATAATATTTTCTTATTAGAAGTTAGACTAAGTCTTTATAAGATAATTTATATCTAAAATCAATACTTTTCTTACCATTTGCTTGAAATATTCTATTTTCTCTTTTTTTGAAAAGTTTTTAGTGACCTATCTTGTCAACTGTTTACTATTTCTTGAAATTGTGCTTATTAAAGTTCTTAATATCTTTATTCCTAATAATTTTGGTTATTATGATGATTTTTTTTAATTTTAAAATTCATTAATAACATTACATTACTCATCCATGTCTAATGCTAATAAATATAATGAATTATTCTAATTTAGTGAGCATTAAAGTATTTCAAAGCTAAAATTGATGAGTTATGAATAAGGGTTGTGCTCACGTGCATATCCATACTTGGCTAATGCAAAAGCTAAAATTGTCCCCAACCACCATTTGTATGACTAACTTATAATTTTGCTCAAGTTATATTATTATTATCATTTTCAAATGATCTAAATTAATATATACCTTAATGAGCTTACCTTATAAGTGGAAATTTTTGAAGAAAGATAATATGACATTCAAGAAGTTGATTATCGAGAAACATCACTATTAATTGTAGATGTGATAACTATGTAGGTGTGTCTATGTTTAATTGATTATTTTTTTTTTAAGCCCTTCTATTACTCTTTAGTTATTATATTACTATTATCCATTATATTTTTTCTACTAACTCTTTTCTTTGTTGTATACATTATTAAGTGATACCTAAAAGCCTCAACAACGAGTGGCCATTAAGCGACAGTCACTATTATAACTTGATTGACAATTGTCAACAGCCATTTCATTGAGGGGTTGACTTTGATAGATGACAATAATTCTTAAAGTTAATGCATACACCTACTTTAAATCTCTTGGTGTTATTTTGTAGTTGCTAGCAACAACTTCATAACAATATTAAGAGCTATGTTATTATAATGGACCCTTAAAATAATATTATGATTGATGCTAGTAAGTTTTTTTTGTTAATGTTCCTAAAATTGAATATTTTATTGGTGATATTTTTATGAGATGACAAACCTAAATTATGATTATAGTTAACATTCATGTCATTGATTTTGTCTTGCTAAATATATTTCTAATAAAGAAAAAAATGAAACTGAAATAAACGCTTACAATTGTGCAAATATGTTATATAAGTATATAACTTTATGTGCTATAGCAAATGAAAAAATGTTTGATGTTTACTTAAAAAAGAAATAAGTATATGAAATTTGGGATGGACTTAATAGGAAATAAATTATTGAGACTATTAGACTAATAAATAAAATATAAAATAGTTTTGTTAGAATTTTAAAATATATGAAAAAGGAATATCTCTACTTAACTTTATAAATATCATGTTTTGATGTCTTGAATAACGTTGAGATGACTTTTTATGAATATTTGAATTTAGTTTCTTTAAATATAAATTATCAAATTCATGAGATGATCATAAAAATATCATAAAACACAAAAAAGTAGGACCATAAAAGAAAAGCTTGTACGTATTAATATTGAAGAATCTATAAACAAAAAAACAATGCTTAAAATGTTAATGAGATTATCAAAACTAATTTGGTCATTCACATGCCTATGAAATTCAAGGAGTTTCATAATAGATCAAATGATAGAACCAATATAGAGGTTTTAGTGTACTTCTTTTAGGGCTTAAGAACCCAAAGGTTAAAAAGAAATGAGTTTTTGGTTGTAAGAAACTATTTTGTCAAGATTACTAGTACAAGAATGAAAAGAGAAATAACACTCAATTTAAACAAAGAGTTTACTTAGTTGAAAAGATATTATTATGGAGATAATGTTAGAGACAAACATTACAATAAATGATAAAATTTGAATGATAGATTTTATAGCTATCAAACAAATTTGTGACAACACAAATGCTTTTGTCATCAATAGTATTAAAAGAGAGGAAGAAGAGAGGGTTTGACTTATAGCTTTTATGGTTTTGATCATTGTTGGCAAAGACAATATTATTTTGAAGCCAACAATTAGAGATATAACAATCTTATTACGTGAAGGGCTCACTTGGTTAAAACAAATGTTTTAGTGGTAGTCATCTTAGAGATAAATATTATAGCGAAATGTATTATTTTGTAATTGATTTAACATCTTTTAGCATATCCGCGATAACAAAAAATTGTCACTTTTGTTGCATTGGCTTTTTTATGTTTTGGGCCTACATTATTGCCTTTAAAGATAAGATTATTTAAAAATTGATTTTAGGAAGATTCTCTCCTTCACTAGTGCATGCATGTCAAGAGATTCTTTAACATCTTTTGTTTACGTACATTCTTAAAAAGTGGGCATAAACATTATATTTGATAAGAATAAAGTTGTGATATCGAAGATGAATTTCTTTGTGACAATGACTATTTTAATAATTGTTGATTTTATGAATATAGTTGATGGTGTTCACGTAGTGTTTTTATATTTTTGTTCAATTATTGAACATATTGATTTATAATATAATAGACTTGGTCATATTACTTTTTCTTATGTAAAGAAAATGCATGAATTTGGTATTTTTCAGAATATAGGTTTAGTGAACTTAAAAAATGTTATATATTTTTAGAAATCAAGCAAATAATAAAAATCAATCAAATCTTTAAATGAAAGGGAAACTAAACTTTTTCATTTAATTTATTTTTATCTTGTGATATTAAATTGACCATGAGTTGAGATGAATAAAGATATTATATTATTTTTATTAATGACTATTCTTAATTTGTTAGATTATACTTAAGAAAATAATGTGATTGAAGAAAAATATTTTTGTCAAATGAAAGGTTAAAAACAAGTAATAAAAAAATTAAAACACATAGATTTGATAGATCTGATGGTTTAAAAGCTAAACTCTTTCAATGAAGACTATGATATAGTTTACGAAATGACCTCTTTTTATACTCACTTAAATCTAATTGGATAAACATAAAATTTTAGAAAAAAAAAATACAATGAACTTCATGTCATTAGTTTATGAGATAAGTTATGGGAAAAAATTGCTCTTTTTTCTAAATATGTACAAAATAGAATAATCTTATTCTAAAATACTAACACATATGTAATGTTTATTGATTATTAAAAACAAATTTTAGTATTAGTATTCTTAAATATGAATATGTTCAAATTGTTGATAATTTAATACAACTTATGAACAATACTAGACAAAATATTATATGTTTTGTGACTCAATTAAGTAGATATATGCACATTATCCTTGCAAAGCACAATGGCATGCTTTAAGAAGATTTTTAAGATAATTGAGCAGCATCACTTATTGAATTGCATTATTCTACATATTGTACATGAAGGATATATCAATGTTATTTGGATTTTTTGTTCAAAGTAGGCAAAATTCATCAATAGCTATATGTTTATCTTAATTGAAAATACATTTTTATGAAAAGCTTTCAAGTGAACTTGCAAAGTGAGATCCATCATTAATGATAAGAAAAAGCCATAAGGAATATTTCTCTTAATTTTATAAAATACATAAAAAAAATAGATCAAAAGGGAATCCTGAAAAGCTCTTCAAATAAATTCATGATAAACAAAAATTTTATAATAAATTACAAAAATTCTAGATAAATAATTATAAGAAATGAATTAAATAAAGTATCATCTAATCTAGTTTGTATATAGCCCATCCTAACCTACATCAATCGTAAAGTTTAAATTTATTATCCTAAGAAAAAAAAAACTTAAGATGGTTTAAAATATTTTGACAAATATTCTCTTATAAAATAGTCATTATAATCAATATATATATATATATATAACCAATTTTCAATAGTTAAAAGAAATAAGTATTTATATAACAATTATATTCATTAAAGATTGCACCAAAAAAAAAAATAAGATCAAAAAATTTAGAAATTTTATCATCTAGATAGATAGAATTAAACGATCATTTTACATAAAGAACAAACATTTTAAACAAAATAAAATTTTGTTTTCATGGATTTTTAAAAATAATATTGATCAAAATGTTTGTAACAAAAATAATGAAAAAACAATGTCAGAAAACACCTTGATCATTTTTTAACATTATGTAGATGCTAAAAATCATGATTTTTATAGAATATATTATACATGCAGTAGATCATATATAACATCAATTTTAACATATACTTGCAACTTATTTATCAACAACATATACAACATTTTATTTTATCATATACTCAAAACACATATATCATAATACTTATATGATCCACAATATATATTAATTTCACATGCGTGTTATTTTGTACAACATTAATCAAGAAAGAGTAATTGTTTTAAAGTTTTTAATGAATTTAGCTTTTTAAGATCAAACAGCTTTTATTAATTTTTTATATTTCAATATTCTTGTATTTCTAAGCTTTACAAAATTACTATTAACAAATGCATCTCATCCATGTCTTTCACATGTAGCATAACCTTTTATTGAAGCTCATTTGCTCGTATTGTTTATTTTTTAAACAATTATACAATATAATATCAAAAGCTATTCATTTATAAATTCAAAATATAATCAATAATATTTTATTGTTATTTAATAATTTCAAATTAATTTTGTAGGAACATATTAGTTATCATTTTGGGAGATAATGCTGGTGTTGAATTCCTAAAAATGAATATTTTATAATGCACCTTGAATTTCTTTAAATATTAAAATATTATTATTTAATTAAGATGGTTCATCTGATTGGCCAAACTTCAAACAAGTTCCTCTTAATACAAAATCACATGCGTTATACTTGCGTCAATGGCTGCTTCCAATTTGGCACATTTTATTTCACGTACAACTTGATTTATTTGTCTTTGACTTATATAAAATAAATGTCAAACTATAATTTATTTAAAAACTAAACGTAATTTATGTATTTCTCATATAAAATAATCATTTTATCTTTAAAATTTATAAAATTGGCTTAGAAAATTTAAGAAACATTACAATGCAAATAATCACTCTCGAAATAGTTTATAATTAATTTGTGACGCACTTGACATATTTGTTTTAGATTTAAACGATTCAGAATTCCTTTTTTAACATGAATATCCGATTTTTGTTTGGTTATTTCATTATATAAATTATGAATGAATTATCAATATAAAAAATTGAGCTTACCAATATAAAAAATTGAGCTTACCAATATAAAAAATTGTTTAAAAAATTAAATAGTATAGTTACGTAATTATCATTTTATATATTTTATATTTTAAAAAGAGACTCAGACGGGAAAAACAATTTTTTGTCGAAAATTTTAAATAAAATCTGCTAATAAAAATGACTTTTGGTGCATTTGTTGACTTGTGCGGAAACATATTTGAATTTTATTAATTTTATATAAAAGATGAACATAATTTTGACCTAACATATATGAAAACTATTTGTAAACAAGGATAAAAAATAGATACAAAAGTAAAAGAAAAATTGTATATATAAGAATAAAGAAATAAAAAGAAAAAGAAAAAAAAAAAAAAAAAAGAGAATGGATCTAGTAGCTTACATCAAACTTTTTGCGCAAAGATGACTTATTATTATACAAGATTTATGATTAATTTTAAATTCCAAACCTAACAGTTTTATATTATTTTTAAAAAATTCATGATTATACAAAAAAAAAAACTTCAAATTCAAATTTTAGATAAATTTAAATTCAATTTTAAAATTTATATTTAAATAAATTTAAATAGTAATTATTTTAAAATAACATAATCACTGATATAATAATATTTCCATATTACATTAAAACAAATTTTGTCACTCGTTATCCATTTACATAGTTGACGACTCTTATTAAAACAAAAGTAAGAAAAAAAACATCTTGCCATATTACATAGTTGTGCATTCCAAAGATAAATATGTTAGCTAGTTTCATGTCGTGCTTGTCGTGCATTTTTTGTGTGCCTTTTAACATGAGGTGTAGTGTGGTCAAACTGATGTCATTGATATGCATAATGAACCTTGAATTGTCCCAAATTTAACATGTTCATAACACAATGAAGGAGACACAGGACAATAGATCAACAAAGTGAAAACTATAATGTTCTTAGGCATAACAAGGCAACTTTGAATCCAAATAATATGAGGTATTGATAGAATTTAACATATTATATTTTTTTACTTTTGTAGATCTATGTGTTATGACTATTGATTATTTTTTGTGCATGACATCTTATAAAAAAATAATGTGAAGCCAATAAAACAAAAAAAAGTTGGCTTAAGCTAGGAAGATGTTCGAGGATTGTCACCAACTATTCATCCTTCACTTGAGATTCTTTGAGTGCTCTATCATTTGGCTATTTTACACTATGCATCAATCACTAAGCTTGCTAGTCACATATCCATGCTTGGTAAGTGCCTCACAACATGGCTATGACTCATGATGACTCTAAATATGCTAGGCAATGTTGGCATCTAACGTCTCAACTATGCTCAATGGGACCATTGTCTATTTATTATTTTTTGTAGAATGTTGGACTCAAGAGACACATTTTTAAGTTCTTATGGGAGATATGTTTGTCATGTTGTATGATGTGGCATCCATTGATATAGATAAAAAAAATCTACTAGTCAATCATCCACAAGTTGGTTTGAGTCTTTAATAAGAGAGTTTACAAGATTCTTGTGACTAACTTATTGGTGAGCATGTGGTTTCTAGTGCCCAAAAATCCTACAAAAACTATCACTTACACTTGGGATGCCTATAAGGGAACCTTTGATGGGAATTTGGCATTACAAATTCATGCACATATATTATTTTCGATGGGATCCTTTTTAATTCCTATAACCTTAAGAAGTTATATTAACCTTTAGTGGTTGGAAAAAGTGAATAGTATGTGTTATTTCTCTCATTATTCTTGATTAGCATGATTCGCTCGCTTGTACAAGCATTTATCTTTGGCAATTTGTTTCAACTGTCTTATCCATGTGAAATGTCTACGTGTTTTTATAAGTGTGATCACAGAAGACACTTTGCATTAGTCTTTTTTTCCAAAGTTGACATCTTAATGATTTGTATATTAATTGATTGTCATCAAATAAACCAAGGGTACCACAAGGTACTTATAATTTCACACAATAAAATTATGTAAAAATAAGAATGGCACCCATACCAAAGTTGGAGTGCATACGTCCAACTAAAAAACGAGTTTTTATCGAGGCATTATTTAATTTTGATATTTTAAAATTTGAATTTAAGAAATATTTGTTTATATAACAAATATAAGATTTAAATATTTTGAATTTTGAGATTACTATAATAAATTAAAAATGAAATTATATATATCTATTTGATAATATATATTAAGTGTATTTTAAATATTTTTTATTTTTTAAAATTTTATTAATAAAAAATATATATAATTGTTATTTCAATGACCAATATATAATATAAAATACTTGTCTCAATCTATAGAAGGAAAAACAATCTTATAGTATTCAATAGGAGAGATTTGTAGAATCTCTTCATATGGTTACATTTAATAATCAACTAAAATAATACCTTTCATGATGAGCATGACTTTTTGGAAGCAAAAATGAGTTAATCAACCATCATCGTTATTACATAGTTGTGACCTTTCTTATTAATTTAAAAATCAAGATTTTTAGATTATTATTGATATAAATCTTTTATCTCTTTTTAATAAACATTCATTATTAGACAGAAATTTTAAGAATTTTTATATGATAAAAATTTGAATATATTTAGATTGATGTAGTTGATTTTCAATCTCATACAATACACTTCATAATATCATATCATATCATACATAAAAGTTAAAGATAAATAATACATTTATTCTATTATAATTTTAATTGGATTTTACAATGAGCATTAACAACTAGAAATCGACCTTGCCAAGGAATGACTGAAGATTGTGACCAATGTCGGTATTGAATTTTGAACAACAACTTACATGGCACCTCTATTATAACTGATAAGGCTAGTGTTCACCAAGGAAAGCACTCACATCTATAAAGAATATTGCAATGTTCCAAATGCTTGACAAAAGTTCACATTGAGTATCATACCACTCACATTTGTAATTACCTTTTTCAAATCATATAAGTGAAAAAAAAAATCGTTCTTCAAAGGAGAGACATTTTTATTGAGTTAAAAGATGGAACAAACCATAAAAGTCAATTGCTAGGTTAAACCAAGTCAAATCTATATTGAATTAGCCCATTGGGCTTCATATAGTTGTGTAATGTTGAAATGCCACTTCAACAACGATGTTCAAATTGGTTGTCGTTTTCATGCTTGTAATTAAAAAAAAAAAAAGAAATCAGTGTTTTACAGAGACTATTTCTTATCCAAGTTTTAAAAAATTATAAAATTCTTATTATATTTTTTTAAAATAATTTCTAAACATCGAATTTTATTTTATATATATTTTATTATAATAGTCTTTTCTCTAATGTACAACAACCTGCATCCGATTATTAACTAGGAAGCATTAACTACCCCTTCCACGCGAGGGTATGCCGGTAAATTCAACGTCATAATGAAGTTTAAGCGCGAAACATGTTTCTTACCGGTTTTCCCCTCCACCCGTTTCCCTCCTCGTGTTAGTCGCTTCGCCAGCTGTATGCCACGTGGATAAATCACAGTCGCTGATCTCTGAGTGCTATCCCGTTGGACCACTAACGAGATTCCACTTTCGCATAATAAACTTAAATCCTCAAATTTTCATCTATTTACATATCAGCCCGACGAGCCGTTTGGCGCTACCTCGATTCACCGAATATTTCGGGCACTCAAACATTACCCGCTTATTCGCCATAATTACGAAAAAGGAATCGTCATCCGATTGAAGCAATATAAGCGGGCCCACGATTATGCAGTAATACATAACTCTCTCTCCTCCATCGGACGGTTGTCCATCGCGAGTAAATTGACATATTTCTCCCTTCCAATTGACGAAATTTTCTCCCATGAATTTCCGGTAACGCCCTCGCGACTGCGTATTAAGATGGAGCGAATGCGTAGAAGAGAAGTAGGGCCATTTCGGGAACATTGAGTTAATGAGCCCGGGTGCAATTATGTAATTTTAGGAGAAGGTTGGGACTATATGATCCTCATCGCTCCCCAAATTTCCCTTTCTCTCAAGCCGAGCCCTTTGTTCTCCTCTCGTTTTTGGCCTTCATCCTCTTTCTCTTGGCTCGTTTGCTTCCGTCTATTCCCTAATCTCTCTGTGTTCCGGTTTCCGTACGCCGTTAGTCCGGCGATCTCGCCGCTCCCGGCCATCCTTTCCCCCGTGCTCCTATTCTCCCGACCTTGCTTTATTTCTGCGCCCTTTTTATCTTTTTAATTTCCGATTATACCCCTACTCCTTCGCCGAAATTTCCCTATAGTCTTTTTTTATTATTTTTTTGGAGTTACTCTCTTTTGCTGACGTGGCGAAAGATGTCGACCCACATCCATCCGATCTCGAGGAAGCGAAAAGAACGTGAGGCGGCGGCGAAAGCGGAGCCGTTGATCTCTCCGCCGCCGATATCCCCGCCACCGCCGCCGATATCCCCTCCACCGCCGCCGACAGGAAACCGTCTCCTAGCCGGCTATATGGCCCACGAGTTCCTGACCAAGGGTACCTTGTTCGGAAAGCGGTGGGCCCAGGAGCGGTCTGAGCCAAGTAGCAACTTGGCAGGTGCGGACCGAAGCGGTTCGGTCAACGATGCCCCGGCTCATTCTACACAGGCCGTCAAGGCGTATGCTGAGGTGGCCAACCTACTTATGACCGATGGGGTCCACATTCCTGGTATCGTCAATCCCACCCAACTGGCGAAGTGGCTCCAGATGTGAAGGAGATTCTGCGAGGCATCGCACCGCACAGTGAATGGGCTGTTCTACACGTGGCGCGATCCGTTGGCCCGAAGATGGTTTCTGTTCTCGTCAAGGTCGGGGCCTGCATGGTTCGGTGCTGAAGGTGGTGAGTAGCAACGATGAAAGTTCGAAAAAATTTGCTATCTGAGAAAAAGACACGATAGAAATGAAGACTTCTTTTTTAGCTTAATCTAGTTTATGTTACCTTCTTAATGGATTCGATTGCTAAACATTTTTAACTCGTCTTTTGGTTTGTTCTGAAGTGTGAATTCTTTCTCGTTTCTTGGCTGCATGCTCAGGAAAATCCCCCGCATTCTATGTTTGTTAAGTCTCTGTTTCTTTTTTCTATGATGCTGATATGAAGAGTAATCATTTCTCTCATTCAAACGATTCGAGTATATGTCGTTTTGGCAATAATCGAAACGGGGAATTTGTCATATTTTAAGCAGCCTTTGCGTGTAAAGAATTAGTTTTTCTTCACTTCGTTATTCGAAAGCCTTACATGGTATGATTCATTTGAATGCTATGTGCTACGTTTAAGTGGATTTTGCTTCCACTTCTTATAATGTATTCATGAATATGAGGGTAAAGATATGTCCTTGATTTACTATTGTTTCAAAAATGTTATTTTTTCTGTTCTACAATTTGTTTTTTTTTTTTTTTTTTTTTTTTTAGCTTTTCATGTTTTCTATATATTCGTGTCGCATGATGACTTGAACTATAGTGAGTTTCTTCATTTAAATAACATATGATATCTCTTTGGTTGTTTTGGAATTTATCACAAACGATTCTCTTCTAGTAGACACTAAATTTTGATCTTTTTAAGTGAAGTCTATTACATGGATCTTCTAATGTAATTGTGATTTATTCTCCATTAACAAATTCTAATTAAGGTTCAAGTATATGTTTTTTGGTTTTTAGTTATATTCTCATTTTTTGTTTTAACCTTGTGTGATTCATAAAGAGAATTTCATTAGCGCACCTCTCTTAATTGGAGCATAGAAGGGTAATATACCAAACAATTTAAGCTGGCTAACATTTTACTATTCATATTATCTTGTATTTTTTTTTTTTTAATCATAACCTTTCTAGTGTAACCATTGATTTATATGAACTTTCTTAATAATAGTGTAGCAGCTATTCTATTAATATTTACATTTGTATTTATGTGTAGTTAATTGTATTTTATGTTTTTAAATCTTACATTTAGATGTAGGTAAGATGTTAGACACAAAATAGTGGGTTTCCTTTATTTTATCAAATTGCTTAGTTTTATCAATAATAATGTTAGGATCTTTATTCTCTTGTTTTGGAGTATGGTTTGAATATGATAACATTTTTTTTATTCTATAAAATTGTAAGCATCAATATTTGTTAATTCTAAAATCCTTATCATAACTTTAATTATATTAACATATACATACATATATAAATACACTCACATTCACACACACACACTATTGTACTACATCTTAAATTTAATCAATAAGAATTTTCACAACTAATGCAAGTGTCAACAAATAAAATAAAGTTTTTTAAGCAAGAATGGCAAAGCGAGAATTTTGTAGTGAAGTTTTTGTCACAAAAATCCTCTTAGATGTCGTTGTTGTAGTTGTTCTTTGATATTCTTTATTATTGAAAGCTTAGATGAATATTTGTGATAGAATTTTTTCGTTATAATATTTATGATGCTTTAAGAAATACTTTTCTATGATGGAAGTTATTTGTCACTGAAAGCATGTGACAAAAAATGTCCATCCTAGAAGGTTCTTTTCTATTTTTATATTTTTTTGTAGTGCTTAGTATTTTAAATTTTTTAAAAAAATGAGTTAATAAAAAAACATAATAATAAGAAAACTAAATATTTCATTAAAAGCTACAAAAACTTTCATGGATAACATTTGTTTGATTAAAAAATCATTCAATATTGTTTGTTTTAGAAAAAAAAAAAGACAATTATTTGGGATTACCAAGTAAATGTTAGAATCAAAAAGTCTATCACAAAGTTTACTAATTTCTAATCCCTAGTTGAGATTGGATTATGAATATGAGAATTCAAAGATCTACTATAGAGTCTCAATTCAGAAAATTTATTTTAACAAGTGCTATATTTGAGTTTGCTAAACATTATTATAGTTGATTTTTATTAATTCAATAATCAATTCTTTTGCTAAGTATTTATTTGAGGCTTGCTCTTAAATTCACCAACTAATTTAAATCCAACAATATATATGCATGATAAAAAAATTTTATTCATATATTATTTATCTCATTCAAATAATTTTTCTTTTTCAATTTGTATATATGATATCATTGTTTATTCTATTGAAAGTAATTTTATATAAAATCATTTGTTCTTGTTGAACCTTCTTATAGGTTTTGTTTAGTCTCCTATTTCTTTTTCTTGTTACAAGCAATTTTGTATATCATTACCTAATTGTAATGATAAGGAAGAATATACAACAATAAGTATTATGCAAATATGCATGTCATGATTGTTTTTTCACTTAAAAAATCTTCTAACTTATTAAATTTAGGTTTTAATACTATTTTGTTATATCCCACCTATAATCTCTATTTAATAACACAAAACATAATATAATATCAAGATACATTAAAGCACAATATTAGTCAGAGCACATTATTCTATAGGTTAGAATGATGATAAAATCCATTTTCTAATTTCATCTCCATATTTATAAAATTTTATAAGATACAAAGTATCACTATACTCGACTTATATAAATATAAAAATACAAAACATGTGTGTATATACATCATCTCAAAAAGATCATATCATGAGTCTCACCATACAATATCTCTCTCAAGAATAACTCCATTCACATGTCTTCTAATTGCTCTCTCTCGATATATTTATGACATGATTTATAATATAAGAAATGATTTTTATGAAACATAACAAATGATTTTCTATTTACAACTAATAACTCAACATAGAAAGATAACAAAGCACAATAAGAAAGAGATGGCATTTATACAATACACATGCATAAATAAATCACTAATAGACAAGTGAAAATCATATCACTTTTTTTTGTATATATGTATAACTAAACATTCTATGCTTTGCAAATATAATAGCATTTATTTTCATAATTATTTTTTAATTATTTGCTTTCCATTATATATAAAATCTTGAAATTATGAAGAATATATTTAAATGATTATTATTCTTATTTAGAATTTATCAAGAATTTAAATTAAAAAAATTATGATTTCAAAATTATTTCAAGATTTTAAGGGGAGAGAAAACTTTAATCTTGCTTAGAAGCAAGAAATTCAACCATTGGTATTTTTATGATGATTATATATTTCTATGAATTTATTGAATATCTAAAAAATTATTTAATTTTTTTAAAAAAATGTACATTGCAAAAAAAAAAAGGTGTGGCACCTCAAAGGAATGAGATAAACAAAAAAATAATTACAAAAATTATTAGAAACTAAATAACACCAAATTAATAAAAATAAGAGTTGTTTAAGTGATAAAATAAGTGATATAATGTTTATGTGACTAAATAAACAACTAAATTATAATAAGTAGTATAGTCTAAAAATCATTAAAAGTATAGAATGAAGCTAAAATTTATAAAAATTAGATCAAAACATAAAACTTATAAAAAATAGCTTAATACAAAAATATCTTGACATGAAAAGAAAGTTTCATGATCAAAAAATGAAAATTCAAACAATTTTAAATAAAATAATTATAAAGATTTTTAACATTAAAAATTATTAATAAATATTAAATAATATAAAAAAAAACAAAAAATTGGATTACTAATAGAACTCATTAAGGAGTATCCATAAAGCTTGTTGACAAATTTTAGCCGATTAATTTTATTAAAAATATGAGAAATATTAGAATTCATAAGGTTTTAATTTAATTATTGATTTCTAAACTCGACGGTGAAGGAATCTAAGCAAGTGGCAATCCAAGTGTTTAGAAATCTTAAAGGGAGCAAGCTTGTTTAGTTAAGAGGAGAGAAATTTAAGAATAAGAATATAGGAATTGAGTTCAAGAATTTAATTATGAAATTCAGATAAATATGTTTTTTAATATGCTTGTTTTTTATTGATGTAGTGATGCTTAATGTTTAATAACTCTGAATAAGAATTTAATTATAGAATTTAGAAGATGAATAATAACATAATCTAGTACTTATTATGTATTATAAATTTTTAGTTTTATTTATATTATATGAGCATTAAGGGAATTTACTATTTGTATACCATATTATATATGGGTTTAAAGCACCTAATGGGAAAATAAAAGAAAGAAATTATTTTACATAAAAAATTAAATTATTTATTGTAAATGAATTAGAAAAAATCATGAAAAGGAGAAAAAATAATTAGAGTTTGATAGAGAAAATAAGATTCTGATTTCAAAAGAATAAAAAATGGTGGTTGATAATTAGGCATTTCTTTTTTTTGGAACAAAATTCAAAGTTAAAACCTATCAACATAACATATCTCGTTCCAAGTCATGGTCCAATGGTAGAGCCCAAATATTTTAAAATGCATTAAAGTCTTGTTATTAAATAAATTAGAATGAGAAAAAAAAAAAAAAGAAAAGGAATAAAAATAATAAAAGAAATTCAATTTTTTTTTTATTAAAGGAAAGTTTGAGTACATTTCTTTTCTATACTTCTTATCTATATTTTGCATCTTTTGGTTGATTTTAATATCCCAATTTGTAAAGTAAAACATATTTATCGTTATTGGGGATTAATTAAAATTTTGAAAAATTTAAGTATTATTTTAAAATTTTTTTAAAATTTATATATCATTAAAAGATGGTATGACACTTCAAAGAAAAAAAGTGAGTTGAAAAATTAATTGTAAAAATTATTTGAAAGTCAATAATGTCAAATTAGTAAAAATTAAATTTTTTTAACTATTAAAATGAAAGATCGAGATTTACAAGGAGATGCGGTCATTTTGGAGGAAGATGGAGAGCTGCGAAGAGGAAATAATGTCAAGAGCATATAAAAAGGAAACAAAACTCAATCATGTCGGATTTTCCAAAAAAAGAAGGAATATTTGGACCTTGGTTGTGTGTTTAGAGAGGAGATAAAGAGAAGATGATGTCAAAGTATTAGAAGAAATCCATAAGAAACTAAGCAAAGAATCAAAAGAAATTTATAAAATGTACTTAACATTGTATAGTACTTAAGGTAGAGAAAGGAAAAGGTTCATGAAAAGATACTAAATTTGAGAGTCATACAAAAGTTTGATTGTTATAATAAAAAATAAATATAAACAAATTTGCTCATCTATGTATATGTTTAATGTAATGTTATATATTGTTTAATGATCCCAATAGGAAAATTATTTGAAATTATTAATTTTAAGGATGTGGTGATCCATGCTTGACTTGTTATGTTAGATTATATTTGGCTCAACATGATATGTCTATTATTTATTATATATTATAATAATGAGTGATAATATGATAATCATCACTAAAAAATAATTTATACTTAATACAAGCAAAAAATGAAAAAAATAAAAAGAAAGAAAGATAACCAATGTTAATTAAGAAAACGTATGATTCTAAAACTGAAATGATGTACAAGTGTCCAAAGTGGTTATTACTTTCCTCAATAACGTTAAACGGATATGAGTTAAATAAGTCATTGTCATGACTTTTTTACTCAATTTGATATATTGTAGAAAAATATTTTAATCTATTTATTAAAAAAATTGTGCTAAACTAACTAAAAAATAAGAAAAAGGTAAATAATATAATTAAAAAAAAGAAATTTACATATTTTTTTACAAAGAGATTGAGTATTTTAAAACCATAATTAGTTCTTTATTTTCTTATGCTCAACACATGTGAATATATATTTATTGAATGAAATTGACCTAAGATGAGATAAGATCAAAAAATTAAATATTATATATATATATATATATATATATATATATCTATATATATATTGATTTTGCTATTAACTTATTAAATCAATAACAATTAGCTCAACTTATTTTATCTCATACATAATAACATTTTTTTCATTACCATTTTAACTCATCAATTGCAAAGCATAGGAATATATTTGATTGCTAAAAGTTATAATAGTCATGTTAGAAAAATAAAATATTTTTTATGTATATTGAGGAGGCACATCATACAAACTATAAATGGGATTAAAAATATCAACATAATAACAATGTTAACATTTCAAGAATCAGCCACAAAAATGAGATGCATGATCAAAGTATTTTTAAACCATATTGATAATCGGTCATTAGCTTTTACATGCCATGTGATATGAATAGTCATGCGTCATGACATGTAAAGTCTTGAGGTCTTGAGACTAGCGAAATGTTTCACATCACCTTGAATGAAACATGAAGCCAGGTCAATATTAGATGATGGAACGTCTTGTTTTAGAGTCATGCAATTAAAAGTGAAAGCAATGACAAGACAAGTTTACATAAACACAAGACAATACAAAAAAAAGATGTGGACATATTTTGGGATAGAATTAAAAAAAAAAAAAGAAAATAAAAAAATAGATGTCACCAAAGAAAACTTTGAACATAAATTGTAAAGTTGGGGATGATTTACCAATCCTTAATGCTTTAATTGATTTTAAAATGTTTAGATAAAATAAAAAGACCAAAAAGTAAGTTTGTGTAAATGTATCTTAATTTTTTTTTCAAATTTTTTAGAGCTCTTAAAATAACAATAACTTAGAATCTTATCACAAAACCTTATGAAGAACAAAAGTTATCAAAATTACAAGTGATTTGGTGGTTATCTAACATTAAACAAAATATTAAAAATAAAAAATTAGTAAAATAATAGTGTCTTGGTTTATTTTAGTAAGAGAAGTTTTTATCAATAAATTTGGTTATAGATAAAGATTTAGATCTTATTGTAAGATTATTATAGCCCAAAAATAATGGTGATCATATTTTTTATTATTTATCAAAGTAAATAACATGTCAATGTGAAATAGAATCACTTCAAAAGAGAAGTTTGAAGTTGAATGTGAAAATAAAAACAATCATAAGAAAAATTATGAGAAAATTATGAAATTATATCCAGCATCATCGTAGTGATATGACCTTAAATTTGATATGTCCTACTAATCATGGATTCTTGTAAGAACCACTTCCAAATAATTCGAAAGTATTAAACATAGTGGTTGAATTCCAAGAATGAAAAGTATTGTGCTAGAGTTTCTTCTATTCTGAAGATCTTAAAATCAATATTGAAATGTTATAATTAAACTTCCAATAACTTAAGCATGAAGCCAACCAAAAAACTTATGAGATAGGTGATATAAGTTTAGTGGAAGGATTAGACAAAACATTTGCTATAAGCTCAGGGATTTATGTAGAATCTTAGGTTTTTATCTTTTTAGGTTGCTATTTAGGCCATAATGCAATTGCTCTAAAATTTTAGAGGTGACGTAAAATTTTTTTGAGTTAATAGAATGTTCTAGACTATTTTTATTCTCTAAATTGATGATTATCAAATAGTTATGAAAGATTACACATGCACATCATAAAGAAAAATATAGAATTATAGGAAGAGCATCAAAACATTGCAACTAACAAAAAAAAATTGAATTAATGTTCCTAATCTCATTGCTAACAAAGTACCTTTGCTAACCACTTAAATGATATGCATAAAGTCATAAGTATAATACAAAAGCACAAAATAGAACATAGTCATAAAACATATCTAAACACCCAATTACTTTCTAATGCTCCAAAAATAAGATTTCATAAATGAAAACAACTTATAGACAAGTCATATTCTAAGCATTTATTACCTATCTCTATCATGGCCATACTCGTGACTACATAATTTATCCAATATTTAATCTAATTATTAAAGTATTAGGATCAATAAGTCATTCTTTGATATCCCTTTATAACAAACGCTTAAGCAAATTTATATGTAAACATAGAATTTCAAGTCTTTTAGCCATTTAAAGTAATATTATGTTATAATAAAAATGACAAAACCAAAAATATCTTTCATCATTCATTATAATGGAAAGCATAACCAAATAGTTTTAACTATAATAATTCATTATTACAACAATTCAAATGTTTCATTATTTATTACATCAATCCCACACAAGTGATATTAAACTAATTATCATGATAAATTTCTAGCTTATTTCATTATGAACATAGAGTCCCATGATTTGCACTTATAATGCTTGAAACATTAGCCCAAAAAAAGTAAAACTATTGTCATGTGCTCAACATGCAAAATTAACACAATCATATTATACAAGATTTTATAAATTTGAGTCATGTCTCACTCAAGTCATTGACACTTTCAATCAAGATACATTATTGATAAACATTCAATAACTAAAGATAAATAACAATATCATGCAATATTTTTTACTTTTTATAAGTCATTTTAATTTTCCTTTATGATCAATTAAATTGTTATATGATCCTTTATTTTCTTTTAGATGATTCACTATCCATATGAACCTATTTTTATCATATGATCTTTTACCTCATTACCAATTCATTGAACTAATTTATCTCATTGTTTTAATATTAATATATACCCTTAAAGGACCCATAACCATCTTAGTGTAACCCTTTATAGATATAATATGTCAGATATCAAATACCCCTTATGCTCCTTGTTACATGAGAATTTCTATTTTATGGAATATTTCTTATAATAAAAAGAATTGTGATCATTTTGTAGTTAATTATTTTTTTATGCAAACCTTATTTCCTTTTTTTTAAATAGCATGTTTTTTCATGTCATTTATATAAAGACATATAATGTATGTGTGACATATGGAACTAAGTGAGTTTTTATCTCAAAAAGAGTCTCAATATTTAAGACTATGAAATCTCGTATAAATATCAAAATCAATCATTTAATAGCTAATAAGAAATAATTTATTCTTGTATCTCTCTACCTAGAATTCTATTAAGGTCCATTCATTGTCCAATTATACCCCTATAGGGATATCACTCAATAATCATTTCTCACCCTTTTCAATCTCGAGTGTTACTATATGCTTTACCATATGCAATATGAAATCTAATATCATGCATGTGATAACAAAATAATAGAAAGAATAACTAATAAACGCTGAATCAAACCATTTCATAAAGTAATATTTAACTACTAAGTTTCAATCCACATCAAATGTAAAAAGTATATTTATATTTCATCAATTAACAAGAAATGACACATTACAGTTGAACAGTATACTTACCTTGATTATTATAATAGTAGTCTCTCTTTTTTATATCCTTTTCTATGTTTCTTGTAATTATGCATATTATTATTCTATTAAATTTCCTTCCATATATGTATTATACATAATTCTTTATCATGCTCATTTTTATTCTTGCATTTCTTATAGAAATTACCAAACTTTAATTCCAATGATTGGTTCATCATTAATTGTAAAGACTCAAGTCCTTTACCACTAAATTAGATTGTTTATCAAATCATTTGATACGAGTTATTGGATTGTCCAATATACATTTGATAGATATCAAACGTTCGGAGCATCTATCTAAATGACAATATGTTTTGGTTTTATGTCCTTATCAAATCATTCATGCCTTTCCATCAAAATATCTGATAGTTAGTAGATGATAATAAACCATCTGTTGTGTATCCAACAAATAATTAGGGTTAATTTTAAAAAAAAATATCAAACTGTTTGATACCCATATTGGTCCATAAAATCCATTGCCACGTGAGCATCGGACCATTTGACCACCATCCAACAAAAACTTAATCTCTTTTCCATATAAATGTTGAATCATTCGATCACTCGATCATACATTCTAATCTACACCTAGAACGATATGTTCCAAACACAAGTATCCAATATTTTCTTAAATCTCATTTTAGAGTTCACATTATTCATTAAGATTGAAACCATCTTGCTTAGAGTGATTATAAACATCTTTAAGAACTTATGCAAACCTATGTATGCTCTAATAGTAAATTTATTAAAATAAAGTCCAATCATTTCTTCCTAAAATTTTTTATGATATTTTTCCTTTTAAATTCCTTCCTAAGCATCATGTCCTTCCCTCGTCATGGTCCCTTTCTTACCATCGCACCTCTATATCTTGTTGATAATTTAGGGATTTTTTGGGATCTTAGGGAATTATGTAAAGGAATTAATAATTCTTTGATTAAAATTTTATATAAACACATATTCTTTGCATTTTTCATTTTAAATAACTTTTAAATTTTGTTGAACAAATTTTAAAATTATTTACTCCTCTAGCTCTTTATTTCTATATAAATATTACATTTGTTTACTCCATTTGGTTTTTGTAATAATTCTCTTAATATGTTTCACTCTTCTATTTATAATCACATTGTATTTAATTCCAAAGATATTATTATATTAGATTCTTTTCAATTTATTTTTTCATATTTGACATATATCTCTCTTCTTTAAGAGTCATCCCCATACAATAGTCATTACAATCCTTTACACTATACTAATAAAGCATACTTACTAAATTAAAGTTAAAACTATAAATTTAATTCAATAATATATTTTTGTGATGCTACACTCTATTACACCTCAATAACAATAATCAATCAAGAGATCACTTTAAGTGTGCTCATCAACAAATCCAATCATGCCCTTGCATATTTGAATTAATTATGTATACTTGATCAATGCAAATTTAACAAATTTTGAATACTCTAAAATTTTTGTTATAAATTATCAAAATTGTTTGTTCTTACTATTATTAACATGTTGCAACCATTGGGATGCCTTAACTTCATTAGCAATGTAGTTTAGAATACTACCCACTTAACACTCACCACGAAAGCACTTAGCAATCAATGTCATCTTGAAGGCATGCAAATCCATGTAAAAAGCATTAAAGGAGCATTTTTTGGTTGTGTATCGAGTAGCTGAATCATAATTATCAAGGATAAAAAAACAAAAATGTTAATAGCATTGTTCATTTATTCTAATGAAAATTTAATTGCTTAAATATTAAAAGAATAATTGACTTGAAGTTTGCAAATCATCTACTAAAATTTATGCAGACCATGGTGTCTCCATTCATTGAAGTATAGTGAAGTTAGCTTGGATGCTTGTACTACAACTCTATCATAGGAGTTAAGCAAATAAGACCTAAGCTTCTTGCACAGTACATTATCTTCCTTAATTATAACCTACATCCTAATCTTCTCTACAATGCTTGCATAATGGCACATGAATTTTGCCCTTTATAATGTCAAGTTAATTAGTTCTCTATCATAAAATTAGATGTCAATTATTAAGAAACAATCAATAATAAAAGAATTTGAAGAAAAATTTCAAGTTAATCTAAAATCTTAAAATATACAATTAATGTTTTTCTCGTATTAGTGTAATCATTGATTAATAAACTATCTTCCTTATGATCAACAATAAACTTTGCATATAAGCTTAATGAATATCAATGAGGTGAAATAGCAATATAAAACTATTGTACGAGATGTAAATGATGTTAAGTCAAATGTTGGATGCATAGAGTACATTTTGTGAGGAAATGGCATAAGGTATGAAGGGGGAATGGGATACGTAATTCTTATCATCATTCGAGGATGAAATACTTCTTAAGAACCTACAAAGCAATTTCTCAAATAAAATTTTTGTTCACATCATTAACATGTAAGACATAAAATTTGTAGTTTTTATAATGTGTAGTATTGTGATAATTTAGTAAACTAAATTGGATGTAATCTAATCCAAGATGTGAAATAAATGTATTTCACAAACACACTTCAAATGAGACTTGCACTTATCTCCAAATGGTTTCCTAGGTATACTTAAAATATCATAACTTTTTGTGATGGTTATATTAAAAACAAGCCTTATGTGTACCAAGGAAAAAATAAAGATGTGTCAAAAGTTTTTAAAATAAATAATAAAACAAAATAACCATTGTGTCACTAACAAATTATATATTCTCAAATGTCTAATTGGGATAGTTTATGAATTATTATAGATCGATTAACCTTTAGAGTTTTAATTACATATAATATTATAGGTTTAAAAAAATGATCACATCAAACAACTTAAGTATTTGAAGACAAAGTTAAGCTTATCATAATAATGATTTCTTAATAGGACTTCTATGAGATAATTTATGTTATATGTTTAATAACAAACTTATATTATGAAATTTTCATATTATTTGTATTCTTATGAAAAAAAGAAATACAATGCTAATTTGAAGTTAAAGATTATCAAATGATTAAATTCATACAAATAGTAAAGAAGGATCATTACTTAATAAGTTGTAGGGAGAATCTACAAGGGATGAGCACAACAACCTCCCCTAAATAGTGGCCAATGATCCAATGGTAAAGGATGATGAGCTAGTGAGAGTAATAGTTTGACAATGGAATTGGAATCTGAAAGAGGATAAAGGTTGGAGATGTTACTAAAAAAAGGTAATGAAAGACTAACAATTTGACTATCAACTTGTAAAGAAAGTAACAAAGTAAGAAGAAAAATGGTCAGGTACCCAATAGAGGCAAAGGTGGCAAGAAGGGGTTGGAGAGGCATTTTGAGGTGAAGGAGGCAGCAAGGGAAGTCAACGATCATGTGAACAACATTAACAAGAAACTACGACAAAGTGAGTATGGGTAAACAAGGAGGAGATTATCAATGACAAGGCACCAATTACTGGATGTGTTGAAAAGGACTTTAATGGTGATTTTCAAGACCAAGTAATAGACAATGAGCATTGAAGCATCAATGAAACAATGGCAAGCTTGATTAAGGACAACAAACACATCAGATTAAAGGTAAACAAAATAATTGAGGTTTTTAACTAATTTGGTTACATTAGATACAAGATAGTAGTCTAAGCCCCTATATATGATCATCCATTGACAACATTGATGATTTTAGACAATAGATGCCATTCAAATTCTTTCCATTGTTTTAATAGCTATTGGAACAATTCAAACCATTAGCATATTTTAAAATCAATGATAGTAATTTAAACAGTTGTAATAGCTAACACTTTAGCAAAAATTTATAAATCATTACAAATAAAGTGTTTCCTTTATTATTTTTTAGGGTGAACCATTTTTAATCCAAAATAACATTAATAGAACTTATTGCCATAATATTATAATAAATAAGAGCATGATATGTTTTATATATAAGAGACACAAGAACATTTTAATAATTTTTATAACAAAAATATCATGAAAATCAATAATGTAAGGATTTAGATGGGGTAGAGATCAAAGATTTATAGCACATAAAGCATGAAGGAAATTTTTTCAATCATGTTGTCATTATCAATCTCAATCCATAACTTATGTTTTTGATTTTATAGCAAATAATCAAACATGATTAACATCATAAATATAGAGGTAAGTGATCATGTAAAGTAAATATTATGATACAGATGCCTACACAAATTTTTATTCTTCTCATGACCATGCATAGCACCAAGATGATTTTTGTAGATGGCTTATTCATTTAAAGACAATTAAAGTTTCCATTTTGTTAAAGGATTAATGGTTTTAAAAGTTTTAATAGATAAGAAGGTAATAGAAACATTTGTAAGTAAAATAAAGTTTTAGGAACAAAATATAATTTTATTTTAAAATTAAATTAAAATCAACATGACAAGTTGGATATATTTTTTGATGACAAATAAGCAAAGAAAGCCATCATCATAGATAACTATTTTACTATTATAGAAGAATCATATAAATCTATTAAGATTGTATAGAAAAAATGGTTGGAATGACAACAAGCTCTTGCATGTTCATCCTTCAAACAACAAGCTAAACTTCAACGATGATGAAAAAAAACAAAGATAAAAGCACTTATTATTGTTATATAAGGTATAATAAAGGTATGCCTCTATAGAACAAAGGAAATACCACAATAGTGGTGGATGAAATGTGCAAAAAGGAAGCACAAAAGTGTGTTCCATGTACTTCTTTGTATTATCTTTGAAAGTTTTTAATTATATATATGTACGTATGTATGTGTATCTATATATATTTATAATTATTTGTTTTCCTTTACTTAATCCATTAAAATCATCAATGTGATTGACTATAGAGTGTTATGTCTACTTTAATTCCAAAAACTTTACTTCATATTCTAAATGTTTGATCATTTCTTCTTAAGAATAAACCATTGCACTTGACTCTTATGCTAAGATCATTAACTATAATATTTTGTTTTACTAAGATGACAAATAATTTTCAAATCACAATCATTATATTTTTAACTTATAAGGTTTATAAATATCTGTCATTTCACACCATACAACTAATATCTCCAAAATTAAGCAAAATATTATTGTTATTAAAACCAAATGATGAAGCAGATTATTTTGCTCATAAGGTCCTAATTGATGAGAAGTATATGTAATTACCTTCCAAATTACATCAATGCATATTCAAAACATTAGATTGAAGCATTACTACAAAATTCAAAGCCCTAAGTTTCATCAAATAACACCAAGTGAGGTTCAATTATTGATTTATTTTTTCAAGATTATATAGTTTCCTCATGTCCATTCAAATTTTATAATCTTCTATGTTAATCTTGTGAGAGAAAGTGAAATTTTAAACAAAAATCATTCAAAAGTTTTTGATAAAAACCTATCATATCAACAAAAATTTCTCATTTTAGTTACTATATAGGCTTGGGCAGATCCATAGCCACAACAATCTTTTGGGGATGTACCAATGCCCCTTTAGCATTAACAATATGTTTAAAGAAATTTATACTTGATTATCAAAAATCATAATTGAAGAATTAACATAAAATATATTCTCGTTTAAGGCCCATGATACCAAATATACCAGCTTAATATGCTCTTTTTTATTTCAAATATATCATAATGTCACCAATAAATGTAATTATTAACTAATTTTTTAGTATTACATTTATTAAGTTCATAAAAGTTGCATTAGCAATAATTAATTTGAGTTACAATGCCAAAAACTCAAATTGTCCATAATTTTCCAAATATAGCTTTTTAAATATCTTTTTCCAGACTTTTAATTGATGATACTTAGATCTTATAGTAATTTTATAAAATATAATGCTACTTGCAATTGATCAAATAGATTATCAATTCAAAAGAGATGATATTTTTTCATGATGAAAAGTTTTTTGGTTCTCTACAATCCATGAACATTCAAAGGTAGCTACCATTTTTCTTAATAAACAATAGAGGAACTCTTTATAAGGTAATGCTTGATTTAGTAAATCCCTTATCAAGATGTTCTAACAACTACATTTTACTTTCAAAAGCTTCATTTGAGCCATTTGATATGGTGGTTTAAACATAGTTTTGACTAAGATACATGATCGAACAACTAAATTTGCCATACAATGGAAGTCCTTGAAAAAATGCATGAAATATATCAAAATATTCATAAACTATTAATATGTTTTACTATTATGGTGTTGATCCTTAGTTATGATGCTTTGCTTAATGATAACAAATCTAAAGTATTTTTAACAAATTTGTTTGAGCAAGTCTTTAGATTTTAAATAATGATGATCATGCTCATGAGAGAACTTAAATAAAAAGAGAAATAATTGTCAAATCTCTTGAAAATTATTTTAGTTAGAGTGGTAGACCATCAAAAGATTTATTTGAATCTAATTTTAAATATTTATCTTTTATTTTAGTTAGAAGATTAAAGTTGATTGAAATCAATCTAGTAAGTCATATTATTTAAATTAATCATCTTAAAAAGATATTAAATTTTCAAAACCTTAATCATCTTTTTTTACTATCTCGAGAATCATTTTATTTTTTAACATATTTTTGAAAATATTATTTCAATAACTTTTACAAAAAGTACATCATAGTAATAATAATTAATTAGTAAAGGATAATAATAATAACATTTAAATTTAAAATAAAAAAGCCTAATTCTATTAGCTTAAAACTAAAACATAGCTCTTAGGTTAGAATCACAATATTACACCTAAAACCCCTTCAGTTATTGTAACTAAGTGAGGGAATCACTCTTGAACTTATTTATATATATCATAATTTGATCGGGGAGTAACTCCTAAATCCTTTATTAGTTAGGGAGTATGTGTAAGCGGCACGGGTAATTACGTCAAAAGCGAATTAGGGGCTAACCAACCCTAATATGCTAACTTAAAAGTGGAGGCAAAGTTTTAAAAAAAAATTAGTTCTTTTATGTTATATGGAACTAAACTCAATTTATTTGCATAGTTAACTTCTGATTTGTCAAATATATATCCATTGTCTGATCACACAATTTCATTATTAAAGTGCCATCATCTCATCCATCTTTTTAAATGTTCTAATTCAATCAACCATCCGATCACACAATCCATGTTTAATCAATGCATATGATCTAAATCTAGCCATTAAATCATGATTAGGATTTAAAAGTCAAGATCAAATCATATTTTCGAAACAATGACAGTTTAGTCATGTTTAATCACATAATTTTCATAATCAAATGGTCCAAAATCCATCTAATTGTATGGCTCTCATTTTTTTCTAATCTAGATAAGGTGAGTGTAACACACCTTTACATAATGGCAATTTTAACTTTTATTGTCAAACCATTTGAAATCGTTATTTTTTAATTAAAACCTATGCCAACATTTTTAGTTAAAATAAGCAGTAATAACGAATTGGTCAGCTTATTCACTATTTTTAATCGTTGGAAATTGTTTATAAAAACAAGAATTTTTAACATAATAAATTGATGATATTTTGACAAACTTTGAAGAAAATTCTCAAGTCACGACATTCAAACCATTAACTGTTAATACTCATTATCGCTTCCTTACGCTGCGTCATTCATTATCAAATTTTAAATTCTACTTTCTTTTTAAATTAATTAAATTCTCAATTTTTTTATTCCTAATTAATTCAATTAAAATACTCGTGTCTTATTAAATACTTCATCAAACATATGATTTTTGTTCATATTAATTTTGATTTTATGCAAAGTCGTAGTACTCTATCTTTTTTTGTTTTATTATTGTAAGGGTTTAGTCTCTCATTTTTTATAAAAATACTTATATTGATTTCGTTTTCTTTTGACCTTATTTTTGTTGAAGGTGAACGTAAGCTTATAAATTAGACCACCTAAAAATCATTAGTGTACATTTGAATCTTTGTTAATTTTTTAATTTCATAATTTTTTATAAAATTTATTATTAAAAAGAGATTAATATGTTTTAAAATAAAATTAAAATTTATAGAAAAAGCAATTTTAGAGACTTATTCGAACTTATGAAATCTTATTTTAAAACATTTTTGAAATATTTAAAAAAATCAAATTTTTATTCCTAGTAATTCATGCCACTCTTGTTGAATCACACTTCACTTATAAATTAATTTATTTATTTTTTATGTCATATATAGCAACTAAATATCCTTCACATACTTTCTTTCATAGCTTATATACCTTTTTAAAAGAAAATAATAGAATCCCCCTCCTCCAAAATGCA
The DNA here is from genome assembly GCA_023846275.1 of Vanilla planifolia. Lineage (NCBI taxonomy): Eukaryota > Viridiplantae > Streptophyta > Magnoliopsida > Asparagales > Orchidaceae > Vanilla > Vanilla planifolia. The sequence goes on along the minus strand of CM043866.1, from coordinate 16,726,673 downwards.
TAATATCTTTTATTCTTAGCATAATAAACTTGATCTTCTTTGATAAACAATCAATTATAACTTAATACATTAATATTCAATTCATTCAAAAGTGATATCAAATTTCATTATAAGACTATCAATTTAGCCAAAAAAAAATTCTTTTCAATTTCTATGCATTTTTCAATATATCAATCTACCATTATTCTATCACCCATAGATAACTTGAAGTGAATTTTCAAGCCCATGCAAGTTATCATAAATTTATTAAGAATACATGTAACTATAAATAAAAGAGGCACTCTTAAATAAAAAAGAATAACAACATTATTATGCTTTAAAATAAATATACGTATAATAATATCTTTTGAATGACTTACTTATTGTAAGAAAATAGTAAATATTTTAACTTAAACTCCCCTACCTCTACATCAAGATCTATAATAGATATACTACTAAGTGCAAAAGCACATTCAATATTTTTTAAGCAAATTCAAATACTATTGGAGATTGAGGAATACATCCTTACTCATCACAAACAAAACAACTAACTCTTTATGCTACCATACACATGCCCCAATGTCTATGTGATACCTGATATTGAAGAAGACAAGAAAAAGATACCAAATGAAGTCTAAAGAGAAAATTTATTATATAATGAGCAACTCTTGGTAGGCTTTTAGGTTGAGAGGTAAATGCATGAATTATCTCATATAGTTACTAAGAGAGTAACTCTGATGCTTATATAAAATATTATAATATTATGGTGTTAAGATTCTTTTTAAGAGTAAGATCCACTTGGGTCATGATAAAATAACCCAAAGGACAATATCTCAATAAAATGAGATCAGAATGTTACAGTCCAAGATCACATTAAGTACACTAAGATTAAATCTCTTATAAGAAACCAATAAGAAAAAATAAGATCTCACTCCAAAAGCACACCATATTCAAAACCTAGAGATATACATGGTTTGTGTAGAAAGAACCACTCCTTTGTGCAAAAATTGTTACTTTACCCTACTATTATGTCTTCTTACTTCCATAATTAACTAGTTCTATTATGTCACCTCTCATAACTCCACCAAATCTTTGCCAAGTGAATGCTAAAATGTCTTTGATAGATTCATCATGGAATATCATCATCTTTTCTTAAAAGTTGAGTAGAGAAAGGGGGAGATTGTATATCATTGATAATCATAAGAGCAAGAATAGAGGTGTTTAAGGTATCAATTAAATGATATATCAAAGTTTTGGAATGAAATTGTTAGTCATGCAACATAGGAGAATGGTTAGAGTGAGGATGTCTACTTGATAACTGAATCTATTCAATTTTTGTTGGCACTTAACAATGACTCAATTGTTGTTGTTGCATGTCCAATAGTGAATGAGGATTTCAATTATGCATATAAGGAGATACTTATTCATTCATGATCACAAGTTGACAACTAGTTCAACATGGATTTAATAATCCAAAATGCTCAAGACAAGCTTTTATTTTTTTAACGTTCATACTTGTTGTACTCATTATTGATGATCAATACTCAATCAAGTAAAGACAAAAAAATGTTACAAGCATGAGTTTGATGCAATTGAGATCAATCAATATTTAGTAATTAGATCACAAATATGTAACATAAATATTTTAAATTTATGTTGTTTCATTTATATTTAAAAAGTATAAATCAAGGCAAGTATTATGCTTGGTTTAGTTGAGCCTACAATAGATCAAACTCAACTTGCCAAGAAGATCAAGCGAACCTTTAGGTGCATGAGTCAACCAATTCTACTCCATTTATACACGTATCTAAGTTTTAAAAAAAGGATTTGAGTATCAAGAAATTTTTTATCAACGTGTCTTATATTAGTAATGTAACAGCCCTAGTTTTCTCTTATTTACATTTTTATATTTTTTATAGAAAGAACTCTGTGAGACGAATCCAACGATGTTTAATTTGAAATTTTCGGAGCTATAATGAATAAATTATGAATTTTTGAAGATTTGAGATAAATTTGTAACGTAGAGGATAGATCTGTAAATTTTAAATGTCGGCTTAGTTCAAATCCGATTGGCGGAGGATATATTTGCAAATATAAAATTTAGAGGGGGTTTTCTGCAAAACTGCGGTTCACGAACCGACTGATAAGCGCGTCTATAAAAGTCGAGCCAGGTGCGTTTGGAAAAGCACTTCTGCGAAAAAACGCCGGCGAAGAGGTGGCAGAGTGCGACGATTAAGTTTCCATAAGGTAAGAAATAAATTTTTGTCGTCGGGGTTGTGTAAAGTTTTCTGGTGAGCGGGGGAGATCGAGAGGCGGAAGCCGAGCCTGATTCGATCGATTCAGCATATGAAACGGCCGATCCAGCGCCGGCGAAAAATTTCGGTTTCGCCGGACGCGAGAGAGAGAGGGGAGGCGGCGTGAACGACCCCATGCTTTGGACCGGGTTACGCTGCTGAACCGAATGCCGAGGCGCGCGGTCCAGCACGCCGAGCGTCCGGTCCAGCACCAAGCGCTCGCGGTCCAGCGCGCCGAGCGTGCGCGCGCGGTCCAGCGGGCGGTTCAGTGCCGCGTAAGCCATCTTTTGGGATTATTTTGGGGTGTGTTTGGAAAAGCTTTTAGAAAGCTTTTCTGCGCGGGCGGTCCAGCGCCGAACGTGCGTGCGCTGTCCAGCTGGCGGTTCAATGCCGCGTAAGCCCATCTTTTGGGATTATTTTGGGGTGTGTTTGGGAAAGCTTTTAGAAAGCAATTTTTTGACTAATAAGCATATTTAAATTAATTATTTTTGTATTTTACGGGATTATAGGACATCAAGAAGAAACAGAAGTGAGTAAGACAGTTGGTACAGCAAATTCAGGTAGATAAATTCCTAACCCTGTGATGTAGCACAATATTATGTATTTTTACATGCTTTTCTTACTATTATAAAATTTGTGATTTGTTGCATATGTTTATGGTATAAAAAGAAAGGAATATTATGGTGTGGATTATTTATGCATTTGCATGAAAAACTGAAAAGAAAGAAATAACATGATATGACAATGAAATCAAAAGAAAGAAACAATATGGAAAGAAGGTCTTTTGATATGGCATAATTGTTTGGAATCATTATTGGAAATGATAGTAAAAATGGATTCCCAGAGAACATTATCCTCACCACTAGGCCCAGCATGTGTTGCAGGGTATCGATCTTCGGATCAGATATCTGCCTAGTGTTTATACCAGGCCCAGCGTGTGTCGCAGGGTATCGATCTTCGGATCAGATATCTGCCTGGTATTATGTGCTATGACTCCATGATGAATTACACCAGGCCCAGCATGTGTTGCAGGGTATGGTACCATACCTGCCTGGTGGCACTAGGCCCAGCATGTGTTGCAGGGTATCGATCTTCGGATCAGATATCTGCCTAGTGTTATGTGTTTGGTTGGATGCCGGCTGGAGGTCATTTATTGATGATATTTGGATCCAGAGGATAATGCGTCAAAGGGAATTGGGCCCGGTAATAACACACTATATAAGGAACTTGCATTTCTTTATGGTTTTCATTTGGCATTACCTTATATATATGTATGACATTCATCTTTACTGTTAATGGTATTTGTTATGCCTTTTATTTCCTTGGTTAATTATGTGAATTTATCTATTGAGATTTATAAAATCTCATTTAGTGCTTACATCACAGGTCATGAAATCACTGCACCGAGGACTGGGAATGATGCTGTTACAGGAGAACCCTTTCCAAGAGATGTGTGAGAGAGAAAATTTTAGTGTGATTAAATGTTTAAAAATATGTCTTTATATATATATACTTTGGATTTTGAGTTAGTGTTTGTCTTACCGTCGGGTCCCCACCTTTGATTTTTGGGTTAATTGTCCTCACTTGATGTAACAGCTAAGCAAATTTATGATAATATTATTATATAAATGGACTTGGTTAGGTGAGGGCTTGACAAGTAAACTTATGACCATCCATATAAAATGAGAATCCAAATCCACATGGATGATCCACATTCTTGTGATGTGTTGATCAACTTTTGATTAAGCATTCAATTTATAAGGAAAATGCATTTGATATTTTAAGTAGTTTTATACTCTTTATAGCAAATAAATACTTAATATTTTTCATTACTATTAATGTTTAGTTAAAAATAATATTTCCTTATTAATAAGGTAATGAAAATTAATGAAGATGAAAAAATAATATATATATATATATATATATATATATAACTTCAACTTATAAGAAGCTAAAATTTTAGGAAAAAAATAATTAGTATATTCAAAGATGAATATTTTTTAACCAATTTTTCTATCTTAAGATTTTCTATAATTACATATATATACATCTAAATTATTATATAATTTTGATATAAAATAAATATTAAATATTTTTCTTTATTTATCTAACCCAAACAATCCACCTTAGTTCCTTATTCTACTATAAATATATCATATTATATGATTCTCTACATCACATAATACAATTAGCATACTTTTTACCCACTAAACTATCTAATCCAAATTCTTCTCAAATCTCTAATGATCATACAATATGATCAAACATATTATATAATATGATTCTTGTAGCTTCTTCAATCTAACTATACCTCACTTAACCTAAATTATTTAGCTAGTTAACATACCTTACAATCTGAACTCATCATATAATATGATGAACTCTTTTGCTCTTATCTTACTGACTTTTGACCCATTGTAAAGTACGTTAAATTCGCAGAGTATGATTTATTCTTGAAACTATATAATGACTTATTGGATCTTCTGACTTCTTTTTACCTAATTTGGTTTAACCTTATTGTACAATATAATCAAACCTATCATATTATATGATTCTCTTCAACAATACCATTCTTTTCAAATTCATCTTGATTCTTCTCCCATACAATTCTCTACCAATTTCAAACTTGACCAAAATAATCTTATACCATTCTTAACTTGTGTAGAAAAATAAGGACTCCTAATTCCTTATATAAACCAATGAAAAGAAAACATCAAATTAGACCTTTACCTTTCTTGGTTAGTTGTTACTTCCCTATTCCTCTTGTTGAAACTAGTTCCCTATAGCTCCTCTTACTCTTCTTTTGATTCCATTCTCCCATTTAAGCTATAACAAGAAGTTTCAAACTTCTTTTCATTGATTCCTCTTCTTTTATTATTGTTCTTTCAAATTTTCCTACCTAGTTAAGACTTCTCTCTCCTTTTCTTTTTTCCTCTTCCAAAAAACCTCACTCTCTCTCTCTCTCTCTCTCTCTCTCTCTCTCTCTCTCTGGTGCGGACACCAGTTACATTCGAGACTTTCGACGCACCCAATCCCGTCAGGCACGATATAGCTCGAGGAATTTATTTTTGTGCAGGGTCAATTTGGAGCTCGAAAATAAAATCTATGCTCAAAAACGGACTTTTAAAACATTCAAGACGCTCACCGGCGACTCAGGTCCCACCGCCCCGCCGAACGCCGTCCGTCCGCCGGCCGCCGCCCAACAGCCGCTCCGCAGGCGCGCGCGCGCGCTCAGCCAGGACCGCGGCGCGCCCCCGCGCGCGGGTACCGCACCATCGGCGCGACGGCCCCTGCAGACCGCCAGCAACCCGTCCGCCTCCAATCAGATCACCGCGGTCGGTATCGGGTCCGCCCGTCCCGATTATGCTTTCGGGTCACCCGCCCGCCCTCGCAGGTCAGCGCGACCCGAACTCCGCCGCACCCGCCCACGCCGCGCCGAAAGCGCCGACAGCAGTGCCCACCGCCATACGCACGGCGCGCGGCGCGCGGCGCACGTCCCCTTGCAAGTTCTAATTGAGTTTGGGAACAGCTTATTTTAAGGCTTTTATGTATTTTTGTACCCTTAGGCTCCCTATAAAAGGGGAGGCCTACCCTTATGTTTTGGAGAATACGCTTAGTGAATGAGAATTTGTGTTTTTCTTGCATCTTGTTGAGAGCTCAAGTGTGAGTGCATCAAGAACTTCGACGTGCTGATTCGTCGAGGCTCCGATACTGGAAGGAGGGGTGTGAGGCCCAAGCGGTGAGACGCCGTGCCAGTCCATCAACCATTCTGAAGCAATATCTTCGCGCATCACCCACGAAACGCAAGTCAACTTCCGTACTAACGGTACGCTCGGAAACTTCCCGCCACTTCCTTTACTTGACGTGTTTCCTTCGCGGATTTTGGATTTCCTCGCTGTTCACTTTCCTACTATCTGATTTTCTTCGTTGCCTCTGGTTCACTCTTTTCGCGTACTACTTACTTCGTTATCCTCGAAACTAGTGTTGATTAGTTCGATTATCCGACTCTTAATTCTGTGTTGAGCGATCTTTCAAAATTTTATTTTTCGAGATCGGTATTATTAACCCATCCCGAGTACCCCGTGTCTGCGCCGTCGAGAGGTAGCGGGCCTAGCATACGGAGCAACCTCTGTGTTGCCCACGGTCCCCTCTTGGCTAGGATCGCCTTGGACGGGTGTCTCAAGCGTGTTACCTTTTTAGAAATTTCACGTAATTTCCCACAAGTTTTCTTTATTTCCCTAAAAGTTTGCAGGTTAATCGCTTGTATTGCTCAATAAACAAAAGCTTAAATCCGTCCGGCATCACTCTCTCTCTCTTTCTTTTATTTATTTTCTCTTAAATCCCTTCTATCCTAACCAAGGTTTGCATATAAACCCATCACACTAAAACAATATTTTTGGATTGAAAATTTTATGATTATACTGTTTAACAACTAAAGAATTTATTTTTATAGCCTTTTCTTTAAAAATTTATAATTAATTATGAAGACCTCTGAAAATTATAAATGTTATTAAATTCCTCTTAAAATATACTTTCCAATTATTTGCTCAAATAAATTTTTTTATTTCTTTTGAAACAGTGGCATGATTCTCAAAATTATATTAATTAAATCATATTTTAATTAATAAATATCATATATTAGAAAATTAGTTTTAGTATATTAAAGCATACACAATTATAACCATACTAACTTAATTTTAATATTTATAATGTATTACACATAACAAATTTTTTAAATTCTATATACACCCATCAAATCATAATCTTCTAAATTTAAGAAGAATCACATGTCTTTCTATATCAATCCTTTTGTCCCTCATAAGAATTAGGAAAATTATTTTTAATTTTAAATTTAACAATTTAGAGTCTATGGGCTATTCTTCTTATATCTAGAAATGTATTTATTCTATTTAATTCTACTCAATAATGAATGAATCTAAATATCTAGAAGTTGAAAATATCTTTACTAACTATAGCTTTTATGAAGTTTGAATAAAATGCAACACCTATGCAAACTATAAATTATTCCTTCGCATTATATAATAGAATAAGTCATAATAAGCTACTATGCAATCATTTAATAAGATATTGAATAATGCAAAGGAGTAATTTATAGTGTAATTAAATTATTACTAATAGAACAATTATCAAATATGGATTCTTGCATACTTTTTATTAGTAAAAATAAGGAATGAGCATATTTGTCATTTTTTTCTAACCTAAGCTAATTATGATATTCATAGCGAGGAAGAAAATGTAGAGCATTGACCAACAAACAGGAAAAGGATCGAGAGTGAGGAAGCTAGCTTAGTCTACTTCTTGAAGCATCGAGCCAACCCCTTCAAGAAGGCCACAAAGTTCTCCATCCTTTGTCATGTTACAATCAAGATGTTTATACATGTCAAACTATATGTTGTGTTTCACCAAGCTTATCATGCCCATGTTGATCAATGGGTGGCCTAAAATCTATGTGACTTGTGATTGACTGACCTAATGGATAGCCTCAAGTTAGGCTCAAACCCACAACTATGAAATCAAGCCCGCATGTGCCCAACACATGCCAAGCCCTCGTTGTCAATTGATCAACTAATCTAGCTAATGTGGAACTTGGTAAAAGACAATGGATGAGTAATCAAAAATTAAATTATTTAGGAATGCACATTGAATGCTAAGATTATGTGTTAAATTTTTAATAGTAAATTCATAAAAATCTAATCTAAGGTTATGCAAAAAAAAATTCCATACTAAATCAAAACAACAAAACTTTTTATTATAATTAGTACCAAATCAATTCTACATTTCAACTGGTGGACACTTATGAACAAACTCACTAAACAAAATCAAAATAAGAAATATGTTATTTAAAAATATAAAAATAAAAACAAATTTTAATTAATATTATATTGTAATGACTTGTTACTCCATTGATGCACATAAGCCCCCACCTCCCAATGTAATAATGATAATAATATACCACACATTACTGCAAGAACAATTTCACAAAAGTTGAGTGTCATCTCAAGCATTAACATAAAAACAATTAAACATTTTTTATTTTATTGGATCCAATGGGTCCAGGTCCTTTTGGGATATTGATTAGGTTTGAATCCAGCGAGAAACGATTGAGTTAATTTCACATTTATGCTAACTCATTCGACCAAACTCGATATGTCGTCCCCACACAAGCTAAATTAACTCATTCAATAAAATATTCAACTGTTGCTCTTTGATCCGATATGTAGTCCCTGTAGCGATTGGTGGAGCGGAGGCAGTGGATCCGACCGGAAAAAACAGCTCAGATTAGAACCTAAAGACTCGCATTGAGCTCAAGAAGATAAGTAATGAGCAGACGGGCAGCATGAATGTGGCGGTGTTTTCTTTGCTTTGGCCGATTCTCGCGCGGGTTCCGGCGTTCCATGCCGCAGGTTCGAATCCTAAAAGCCTTCTTGGGTGTAGCGTTACCTGTGGCGACGTACGCTTCGACCTCGGAGGGGATGATGGTAATTAATTATTAATTATATATTCATTAATGCATGTAAATAAGGATTAATTTAGGTTGTTTTTAAAACTTTTGTATACAAATGATTTGTCATCGTTTACTTAGTTGTATGCCTCGTAGCTGATGATTTCAGGGGATGGTTTAGCTGACATTGAGGAATAGAGGATGGAATTTCTCCATTTTTTTTTATTTTTTTATTCTTCCTTTTTTGGGTAAATTAAAATGCAGCACAAAATTAGATTCTTAATGAGTTTGAACATCACCTTAGGCTATGTTTATAATCGAGTCTTCATTCTTGTATTTTAAAGTTAATTCATCATATTTAGAAAAACTATGTTTCAATTATATATAGTAAATCTCGTATGATATTCATTATTAAATTTTTTAAATAAATAAAATAATCTTAACTATAGTTTTATATCTAAAATATTATGCTTTTAATTTATCTAATAAGAAATAAAAAAAATATATTTGTATATATCTATTTTATTCAAATATTATTTTTTATATATCTATTTATAATAATTTTTATTTTCTTAAGTATTATAAAATTCAAGATTTTTCAATAGCATTTTAACAATAATATTATTTATAAGTTTATTACTTAACATAATTGTATTAATGATGTTGACAAGATTTATAATTTAAAAATCAAACTTTTTTTAAAACAAATTCCCTCAAGCTTCAACAATCTAAAAGAATATTTTTTTACAGAATTAAAATGAATGAGCTAATGTTGGATTTGATCTAACCTATCTAGAATAAGCATATACTCTTACAAATAAACAATGAATTAACATATTCTATAAACTATGGATTTTGTGACTCTTTAAATGACAATTATCTAATCTAATGGAAGATAAATAATCACATCAAAATTCATATAAAATACAAAAACAATATTAAAAATATTGTAAGCTCTCATTATGATAAAAAAAATATTAAAAATTATTTTCAATTATATTCTAACAAGTAATTCATTATACAATAATAACATAACTTGGAAATTCATGTTAACATCGACACAGGCGAGTGCTCTAACTCATTAACCACCAATATTTGGATTACCATGTTAGTTTAATTTGGCCTTTTGCAAATATAATTGTCTAAAGATAACCTTCTTAAAGATAACCCTAACAAAAATCTTTTAATTACAATCTAAGCTAACCCTTGTCCGCTTTCTCATATCATTCTTCATTTGCTTGAGATTGAAGCCCTCAAGAATGGTGTTTAATTTCATTCAATTAAAAACAAATTTTCAAATCGTTTCTCATCATCAACATTTGGAACTTCCTATGACGCCCTAAAAAAATCGTATGTAGATCAAAACACCTTCACCGGAGAGAGCAGTCATATGGCATCTCTCCATTTGTGACCACAACTCGCATTGCAGCAAACGAAGGACAAAGTCATGCTTTCTCCTCCCTTAGTACTCGTCTGCATTTCACACAAGGACACGTCATTCTTCGGCCGAGGAAGACAACCGGGAATGAAAAGTAATTTATATCTGATCAACCTGGAAGAAAACGACTTCCGGATGGCCACAGACGGCACACTTCACGGCTCTTGTGCGAGCCAAGGTGGGATCCCCGGCAACATCTTCCAACACCTGCGTGCGCTCCTTCACCGAGTGGTGCACCTCGTTTCTGTACACGCAGTTACTGCTCGCCGCCTCCTAATTAATGGCATTCTCACGAATTGATTAGTAGATGATAATTGTTTCTTTTTTTTTTTTTTGAAAGAGTTTGGGCTATAGCAGGACCTGGTGATCACAGTTGCGGCAGGCGTAGAGGAGGATCTTTCGTTCTTTGTCCTCCCTTGGGTAAAGCATGTTGTTGCTGCAATGGAGATTTAGTTTAGATATGGCTAAAGAGATGGAATTAAAAAAGCAAACTAATCGAGAGAAGGGGACGTACCATTCGCGGCAAAACTTCATGGAATTCATGGCTTCCGCGGCCGTCGGCGTTGAGGTTTTAATTAGTAATTCCTCTTTGCTTTCTGTGAGGGAGATGAGAATCTGAACTAAAAAGAAGGGTACATGAGAAACAGAAATCCCAATAATTAGGCTAAAATCTCTAAACTGCTTTGGCCTTCTATAAGAATTATAGATCAATCCATGCTTATATTTCATATCAAATGAAAATTCATTGCGTATTTTACAAGTGTATCAAATATGAAAATTATTTAAACTAACACAACTTAATTTTTCAAAGATATAAAAACTTTAGCAATGTAACATTATAAATATTTGCTCAAATGTATTTTTGAAAATTTTTATGGGAACACTCTGAAAACATAAAGAAATTCTTAGAGGTGGGAATATGCATTCAAAAAACCAAGTCATGGAAAAAAAACCTGTTCTTTTGGAGGACAAAAGGGATGTAGTAAATATTTTTTTAATCATTTGTTATGTCAATCTTTTTTGATCTAATAAAATCTTTTTGAGATAACTTCTCTCTTTATACAATTAAATTTAAATAAAATATTTTTAGAGAAGGTCATTTTGTATTTATTTCTTTTTTAGTCTAGAAATCCAACCAATTTTGATCCTTATTAGTATAAGATTTTATCATATAAACAGTTTGGTGATAAAATACAAATCAATTTCAAAATTCATCCAACTATACATGCCATTTTTAGTCATCTCAACTTTCACAAAAAAAGCTTTAAAATAACATTAAATGTATGATTGTGTGTCCTTCTAAATTACACCACATCACCTATTTTCAAATTAATCTTTTAATTTGTGAATCATTCACTCTTAGAGGAATACTTATAAAGTTATGATTTTACTTGATTGTCTACACATTTCTAAGAATATTTATGGAATCATGATTTGTCTAAAAATAGTTGGCTTTTGCTTGGTATTAGTATAGAATAAGTCCATTCTAGTGTGATTTCATTCAATTTAGATATACTTTGGAATTGACAAAAATAGAAAAGACAGTTAGACAGACAAATAGATTGAGAGATGATAATGATAATAAAAATTAGGATGATAAAAAAAATTGAAAAGAATTTGAAAAACACAGAAGATAACTTTTTGGATGCCTATGAGACTCAAGATTAGTTTGTCATTTGAAAGGGGAACTTGGGGTGAATATAATTTGTTTGAAATTGAGTTTTGTAGGTGTTCGAGATGGCATAATGTTCATAATGAAAAATATGTTAATGATAAATAATCATCTAAGAATTATGATAATCTAATGAATAGTTTATAATCCCAATTAGACACATATAGTGATAATTGTTAAAACTATTGATAAATGATGTTCAAACAAAAGTAGAAAAACAAAAGAGAAAATGGCGATAAGAAAAAGATGAGTTGTTAGTTATTAAAAATCTTTTTGAAATTTATATGCTTTGTTATAAAAAATAATCATTATTAATTAATTACTTAATTAGTCATAATTATTTTGAAAATTTTGCTCTGATGTAACTGATGAATTTTTATTCATATTCTAACTGGCGACTGCCATTTTTTGCCAGGTGAGACCTTCAACAGCTGTGATTCAGAATAATTTAATGAAAATGGTCCAATAGTTATACGCAAAAAAACCTTTTTATAAAACATTTTTTTCAAAAATTTTTAAGTTTCTTCACTTGGGCAAATTTTCCATACAAAAATTACAAAGAAAACGTACACATTCTTTAAGATACCTTTGAAAATGTGTTTTTAACAAACTGTAAACAACCATAGACAAGTGAACGTGGCAAAGCCTTAACAGATATAATGCAAATGAACGCTACGGAGGGAAGAGCGGGCAACGTTAACAACTGAAATATAAAAGGAAAAAGGAAAAAGATGCAACCAGAAAACACCATCAAATAAAAATAATTTCCGTCAACCACCTCACAAAACCTCATTTGGGGAACCTTTTAAGGTAAAGTTCAGTTGGAACATATTCGATCACAACAGTTCGATCACCGTAGCATCGCCCATGCAAACTATGGACTGCTTTCCGAGCTGCTTCTTTCCTTCTGAACTCTACAATAACAGAACCAGGCTCGAAGACTTGTGGAACAAGAACCTGCTGCTCTGCAGGTGTTTGGAAACTGTCATCTAATATCTGATCGCCATTTCCTCTGCTATCAGCTATATCTTTGGCAATTGGATTCAAATCAGTGATTTTAGCTAACTCGGCATCATGTTTATCTTCGACATTGCTTTCATCTGTCTGAAGATTTGCATGCAAGTCTGCATCTTGCAGCTCCTCGGTTGACCCAATTGCTCCTGTCATCACATCTTCTTTGGTTTCTTCATCTTTTTCGGTGATCTCAAGGTTTGGAACATCATTTTGAAGTGGCAATTCTTTGACCACCTCAAATTTGTCCTCATTGGTATTATCCCTACTTTCATTTCCACAATCGACATCAGATTCATGTCCGATGGCAGTAAAGACGTGATCTTGTCGCTCGCAAGCATCGTGCATGTGGTTGATCATACTGCTGCCGTGTCTCACCAAGTGCACAGACTTGACGGCTCCAAACCTTAAAATATTGTAGCCAACTCAAGTAAGCCTTCTTTCATTCAATCATAAAAGATAAAAGCAAAAGGTTTAATTTCATATGCACCTTGCACACTCAATTCGTATGTCTTCAATTGTTTCCTCCAATTCAATCTCCGACAAAGAAGACAGGTCCTCCTCATTGACCTAATGATGATGTAAAAGGTAATAAGAAGTCCATGAGTTGTTAGCCTTTGGCTCGATTTGGTGTCATCTATGTTTGCAAAAAGGTTTTTGAAACAAATTTTTAAAAAAATATTTTATGTGAAAAAATAAAAAAATTATGAAACTTGACCAGCAGGCTCATGATGTTTGTTAAGATAAAAACAAAAAAGAAACACTTTTAAAACATATTCACCAAATAAGTAACATGTTAATATGAATTATAACAGCAAAAAAACAGATGGCATTAAGCTTGCAAGAAGCCAAACGACCTATATAATTTGTTTGAGATCAAGTATTACCACATTCTGAAGCTTAAGGACCTCAGTAAACTCCACAAGCAGAGGTATGGCATGGGGAGGAACAGCATAAGAAGGAAGGCTTGTATAATCCTCCTGCAGAAAGAGAAAATCACCCAACAAGTTCAACTTTAATTTACTGAACTATATCGTAACATTCAAGAAGATGAAGCATCATACCACATTGGCATCAGGAAAAGCTCTAACAGCAGTAAGCATGCAGCCCCCAAACATCAAGCCGTTAAGCCCAGCACATGCCTTTGCAGTAATGGAATGATCCTCATACTGCCATGAGTTATAATATAAATAGGGGAATGCAAATCAACAACTCACTAAAATGGCATGATGTTACAGTCAAATCAACCCAATTAATTATAGTCAAAATCTGCATATATGCATACCTCTAAGAAGGCACACTGTCCATTGAGCTCATTATTATAGTCAAAGTGATAAGCCTTCAAAATACCAAAGGCACTAGCTATTTCCATGAACTATAAAGACAAACAAGGCAGCTCAGAAAGTTTGGAGAGGTTGAAGGGAAAACCATCTTAATAATGTAGAGTGAATGAACCCTCTCACCATCAAGAAAAGTAGACAAAGAAAAATCAACATGGCTCAAAGCTTTGCCAGATAAAACTTACCATCTTAGACGACAAAACCTCTGAAATTCCACCAACAAAAATCTGCAAAACTAATTATAGATAGCATTTTAATTAAGGAAATTTTCTACCAGATGCTTAACAAGATTGCCAAAGTAAAATATATATATATATATATATATATATATATATATATATATATATATATATATATATATATATAATTTCCTTAAAGCTAAAAGGATAATGAATGACCTTGTGAGGCGAATCCATCACAGCATCAGACATTGTCTTGAACAGATTCCCAGATTTCTCTGTAACTACACTCTGCAACAGCAAAACCTTTTCTTTAAAAATCAGAAATCATTAAATATTGAAAAAAAAATACTGGATAATGAACTTGTAAAAAAGTATCACAATAAAATTTGATGCTATAGCAAAATTAATAAAATATGGAACTCAGGACTTGCCCAATAGACATAAAAGATTTGAGACGTGCATAACAATAAATTCAAATGATATAAAAAATATCTTGAACTAGCAGTAACAACACAAAGAAGAAATATGATATTCAATTCAAAGGATATAGCGCAGCATAACAGGAAATAACTATAATGAAAATTTAAAACAGTTGCCGAACAGCAATACAAGTGATAAAAATCATTTAAAAAAAATCCCATAGAAGTGTCATGATTCTGAACTATTTTAGGTAGCTCCAGTTAAATTAGTCTTTCTGCACAAGTTACGTGAAAAGCCACCAATGATCATTTAAAAAAAGCAAAAAGCAACAATCGTTAAACTGGCAATGGATCAGAAGAAATAAATATAATGAAAACTTGCACCCGTTGCAAAATAATTATACAAACTGATTAATAATGGCAAAACAATCATAAAAATGTACAGATCCCAACAATTTAGGGTTAGCTCTAGTTTAAAATAGTCTGTTTACACAAGTTACAGGAAAATTCATCTTTGATCATCATGTAGAAAATCAATAAACAACAAAATAAGACTAATCTAAAATTTGAAGACTCGACTTGCTACTCAAGCACAACATAAAAGCAAAAAAAGCAGAATAAAGGGTAATTATATTTAAGTAAATGAGAAGCTGTTCATTTATTACATAACTCTAAAATGATATAATATAAAATTAATATTATTGTTTAGCAATGTAAATGCAAAGGTTAAGCACAAAAGATTCATGAAAGCACAATTTACAGACTTATCAGAACTAGAACTTGTTCATGTCCATGTTAAGAATGCTCATCATAAATATATACTATCACCTTCACGTCATCTTCTAACATTACCAGCTAATACTAACAAGTAGCATATGATTACCAAATTCTTTGTTCAATGAAACCTAAGGTCCTTCTTCCAGTACATTCCCCTTTTAATAATTTGACTTGTTTCAGAAGGACTGCAACATATCAAAATTGACATCCACAAAAGAATAAGAAAAAAAATATATACCAAGATTTCTCATGTAAGCATCTAAATAACTAACAAAATAGGGTACAATTTCCATATTAATATCTTATATAATTGCCATTTGAAGCATTTAATTTAATAATCAACACTCACATATAATTTTTAAAAACTTCAATGTACCTTTGACTGATAATTTTCACCATGATGCAGGCGACATAAATTCCCACTAATGATTTTTCAGGATTTAAACAAAAATCATTTGGAAATATTGTCAATGTTCTCTTAGATTTTCTATCAAATTCCTTGGCATGAAAAATACCTTGTATTAAATATCATTTTCTTATACATTGATACTATAATACTTCTAAATCCTTGTTGCAATCCCACCATAACTGGAACCTCTTTAGTTGTTCACTTTCTACGGCTAATAGTCGTTACAACTAGTATACCTTTATGGTGCCTTTCCAGGCTCCATATAGATCATCTGACAGCTTTTGCCGCACTCTATTTTATTGTACATTGCCTTAGCATATAGATCCTCTTCAACATAAGCTATAAATCGTTTCCTTGCTACCAACATTATCCCTCTAAACTGCTAAAATTAGATACACAACAACAAGCTGCAAATGCTGAGGTTTAGATAATTACAACGCATGCAAAAAAAAAAAAAAAAAATCCTTCTACAAACTTCCACTTCCATTGTATGACATACTAGATTTGTTCTATATTCCTATCCCCCAAGTTTAATGGCAGTTTTGGGTTATTTCAAAATAAATGTACCTCAAATGAAGAACAAAAAGCTACCAATTTTTAACCTTAGAAAATTAGGCACCATTTGTGATGGATTATGTAACCAATTGAAAATAAGAAATGAAAAGTGTTTTTGAAAAGGATTTTTTGTGGATAGAAAAAGATAAATTATGGGGATCATTTGTCAGGCTTTTGACACTACTAAGTTTAAAAGGAACAAATAAGTAAAAAAGTGCTTTAAAGATGTCATGCAAACACAGCCTTATTCTCTGAACAAGAGCTTGAACGTAAAGTTTTCTTATAATAGCATCAACTAAGGAGATCAGCTTGTCAAGTAATTGTCTCTAAAAAAGCAATTTACAGTCAAATAATCTCTTTTGAACATAATAGAACATATTAGAGCTAATTAGATGAAAAATAGGCATTATAACAAATGTTTAACAGCCAAAAATAGTTCAACATAATAACATAGTAGCATTGTCCACGCGATTCAAACACAATAGAAACGATACATAGAAATCTAGTGCAAACAGATCAAGGAGTACAGCAGTGCTTGGACTAAGATATTTCCAGATGCTTACCCAAAAAACAAATCAATAGTTCCCTCCTCTATACTACTACCACCATAAAGCTTCTAACAAGTCTTTATCATAATAGCACTATAAATAAATATACAACCACCAAACGCATATTCAAAGCGCCTTAACAGATTTAACCCCCAACCCTCCAGACACTTAATACAATGCTAAATGCTCAGACTGAACCTTCATGCACTGCATGATATATACAATATAACATGATAAAAGAAGCAATCATTTATAGGGACTAAAGGGAAGGCAAAATAAATTAAAAATCAAGTTTTTTTCGATGGAATGTATAAAATTCTTAATCAATATTAGACAAAAGTGACAAATGTAACATCTTTAATGTTTGACAAATTCCTTGAATTTTAAGTAAACAATAAAATTGTTATGGTCTATGATATAATATTTATATTATAAGTTTTAATGATACCAACTTGATTTTTGGATTTTCATTTATATGTATACACCATTAGATTATAATCGTAACTAGGATTTGGAAATTTGAACCTTACACATCTAGCTCAAAAAAGTGACACATAATAATAAAAAAAGTTACTATTATCTATATTTATATTTGATTATTATCACAGTCAATGTTTTTATCCAAACTTTTTGGCATCTGATGCATTCCTGCTTCAATATCACATTCAAATCCCCACAACATAACATTGCTTTATACATTAAAACCTTCCGCAATATAATGGAATTAACATTAAACAGTACTGAGTTCAATCATTAACTAGCAGTAGCATACAAAAGCTCTTATATGCACTTTTAGCTTGTTAGCTGCTTCTAGAATAGAACCATTGTTGATATTTTTCACATATTTTTGCCTTTAAAGATCTATTAAAGTCCGTTTTGACATGTTCCAAAAAACAAAATGGTGATCTCTAAACATATAGCAACATCACCCCAAAAAGCCTAGCTATGCCACTTAAAAGAAAATATTTGCAAATCCATGCAATGCAACTCCAGAAAAATTTCCATTTCTTTAAAAAGAGGAACACTTGAAGACACAAAAAGGTAGAAAAGAAGCATATGAGAAAGACTAGCATGAAATAATTCAATGTAATACATCTAGCCTTGGCAAAAATATTAAGGCTTGTTTACAAACTAAATTTCAAACTATGTTTCCAAAAAAAAAAGATTTTAATATCTCATTCATTTTAAATATTTCTTCTCAAAACTCAATTTTCTCTCGCACAAACTTCTTTTTCAAAACCTCCTTTTAAAACCTCTTTTCTAACCCACAAGCTATACACAAAAAAAACTTTAAAAATAAAAGTAGTCAACACAACATCAACAATACATTATCCACAACACCAAATCAAAACTCAAAAATGAAGTGAATTGTATGAAAATAACCAACTCAAACATAACCAAAACATGGTATAAACAACCATTAGTAGAATTTTATACACAATGGTACCACAAACTGCAAATATTAAAAATGGCATATGCAAAATAATCACATTCATTTTTCTATAAACAATGCACACTATTAGATTGGCACATGCAAAATAACCACATCAACATTCCCCTGGAAAATGAAAGAAAATACAAATTCTAATGTGATAATGAGAAAATTACTAAGAAAAACCTCAAAATATAATTCTATCAAGCATGTAAAACTCTTGAATATTTTGACTTAGAACTTTATACTCATATAAAAAATGCATAACATGAAACTTTTGTTTCTTAAAGAAACAGAAAGAAAACAAAAGAAATTATGCTTGATTAAAGGAATGGAAGCAATTTCTAGAATCATTCAATAAAACATACATGTTAACACAAGCTTAAGAAAAGTATGAAGAAAGCCACCAAAGTTTTAGAATGCAATCACAACAAGGAGAAGATCAAAGCCATCCGAGTGACAAACAGTTCTTTCACAGACCTTTTGCTACCTAGATGCATGTCTACACGGTTTGTTAAAGCTACTCGAACAATTTGAGGTCACTAAAATTTAAACAATATTAAAAACTACATTAAACAGAAAGTGTGGGTTAGTAGAAAACAAGAAAAGTTTCAAGTAAATTAGATAATCCTCTAAAGATCTACAAAGCATTGTTACACTTGGAAGCATGAAAAAAGTCTAAATTGTTGAAATTAAATGCAACCAAGTAGGACCATCACAAGAAACAATTAATATTAATTGAACAGAAACAATTCTAGAAGTATTGAAAACGTCATAAGGCAAATTTTCAGAAATCAAAACTGGTATCTGCAGAGCAACAAGCAATTCTTAAATTGCAATGTATTTTTGGCAGACTGACAAATGAACACCTCCAACAACCTTATCGCCTTGTCTGATAATAACCACAAGATTGTACCAAGATGCCTAAGAATAATTTATCTGATATTATTTTGTAAATTTAACTAAACAGTCAACCAAAAGACCATAGGACAAATCAGCAGAACGACTCGAGCAACATTCGAGATCAGCTACCAGTGATGATCTTGAAATAAGAAGTGATTTGATCGATCTTGCATTACACCTGGAAGTCTGCTTTATAAAGTCCTTGCTTTGTCACGATCCTTAATGTGAATTATGAAACACCCAATAAAAATACCCTATTTGAAAGAGATTCCAACATGATTGTCAGATACTGTTTCATCCAAGAATACCAACATAGCATGCCTTGCACAAACAAAATATAGAATTTAAAAGGAAACCCAAAACAAAGAGACAATCACAAAGCAATATTGAATATTCTTTCTAATTGAATAATACAAAAGGTTGCATCATAGAGAAACATTTCATGGCATGAACGAATCCAAAATATAAAAGCTGAAAATTTTTGCTTGACAAATGCTTGAAACTAATCACTTAGTTTACATGCAACAGTGAATTTTTGAAGAGTGAAAATTAATGAGGAGCTCCGTACTTCATTGCTTAAACGATCAGAACACTTTTAGCATCCAAAATCAGTGAATTAGATATTCTTGGTAATTGAAGTGGAATAATATATATTCAACAGCATTTGTCATCATAAGCCCCTTAAACAAAACATTAAGCCTTCAGCTCCTCCAAATATTGATCCTTTTTAACAAACAGCCAACTATTAATCAACATTATCAAAACTCATCATTTAATATGACATTTGTAACATTGTTCTACGAAAAAAAACTTAACAAAAAATAATGAAATCAATTTTTAAAACTTAAGAACTCATTTTGATGTTAGAAAGGAACAAAGGTTATAACAAAAATTGTTAAGAAAAATGTTCATGTAATAAAAGCTTTTAGCAATAACAATCCCATTTAAGTAAGAGTTTTATATAAAATAACGTTAAGAAAACGCTGTCCAAAAGTGCAAAAAACTGCATACAGTATGCTAAAAGCAGGTGTAACGACATTGATAATATGCAGGAATTTATATATTATGAGAAGTACAATGGAATGTAAAATCAATGTCATAATGCAACAATATCACAGCAGTCCATAGACATTAAAAAAAAATGTTAAATCCACCTTAAGAAATTATCAAATAAAGTAACAAGACCTACTGTGGCAACTAACATAGTTGGATGATTCATGATATCACCCATCTGTATAGCTTTATCTCACTAAACTTATGCTTTATGTGGACTTTTGTTGGGGGGTCCGAGTGTGTGTGCATGTGTTTTGATATGTGCATTGTGGTGGGGAAAGGAAGTTTGTAGCAGTGGGGGTATGCTAATTAAATCAACTCACGTGCATGACAACAAGGACCCTATGACGGAACTGTTAGGTACACCAATTGCAGTTGAAGAATTGTCTTTAGAAAGTCGTATGTAAAAAGTTGCAATTTTAAAAATGTAGTTAAAAAGAGCACAGCATTTTATAGGAATCTTTTGGCATGATTATTGTGCATGAAATGCAAGAACACCTAAACAATTCTATTAAGCAAAGATCTCAAACAAACCCAAACTACATTATCCATGACTGTGGTGCAAAAATGTTGGTGCATGTGCAACATCAGTCATCATATAGCCAGGATTTGGCATAAGCAAGTTTTAAAAATGAAGCTTAACTCTACAATAATAACATAATCATACCCCTAAAAGTTCACACTATGGATGCTTCAAGAATGAGAGAGAAGAAGATTTAAAAATAACTTTATTAACAAAACTAAGATCTTTTAAATTAGTTATTCTTAACACAAGTTCCAACAAAACAAATCAATAAAAACACATACTCAATCCTTTAATTCAAATTAACCCACACAGCATAAATAATTCACTTGTAGACATAAATTAATCAACCTTGATGAAGAAATTAAGGTATCTATTATTGCTATAGGAATGCATTTTACCTTTAACTTCAAAGATGTTTCTAATGGGCAAAGACAATGAAGCTCAAATGTTCTAATCGAATTGATAGAAGGGTCATGCAAGCCTAATAAAGGCGTCATAAAATGCTTCTTAGAAAGAAAACTGCCATCTTTTTTCACAATCGATCAGCATCCTAATAGATGAATTTTACTGGAAACTTTTCTAAAATTTTACATTTGAATGTTTAGTATATTACAACCAACCTCAAAACAACATATCCTACAAATTAAATCTCATCCAGAAAAAATTTGGATCAAATTTAAAATGAATACCAACCTTCAGCTCAACCTACATTTTTTTTTTTTTCTGAAAGATTGATGTAGCTCAAAGTAAGGTGATGAAGGTAACGACTTAAAATGCTAATTTGTACAAAAAGCTACCATGAACTATAATTTCATCTATATATAAATCTCTATAAGAACATTCCAAGAAAAATAAACCTTCTACACTACAAAATATGTAAATGTTGTCACGGAAGTGAGAACTATCAACTGGAAATGAAGTAGAAGGCTTGGTATAAATGGATATCTTACTGCTGCTTCCACAAAATCTTTAGGGCGTCTCATCTTGAGAACTGATCCAGACAAAGTTTTACCATCAAAAGAAAGGGCAGAAGTAGCATCCTCTGGTGTCAGAAATTCAACAAGAGCCTGAAGTTTATCTCTATTTATCTGCATACAGAAATACAAGAACTCTCAGATCCCCATGTCATGAAAAGATATATCAGTATCACGATAAGGTAACAGTAAGCTACGCACAATGCAACTGATGCAAGGTTTAGTTCTTTGCATATGACTAGCACAGGAGGACAACAGATAATCATTGAGGCAATCAATGACTGATTTTTCCGAGGCAGATGATGGCAAGTTTTCTATATAAAGCCTCCTCAAAGGGCGGGTTGCTTGAGTGAGCTGCACAGACTCAACAGATGCATTCATCACCACTGAAACTGAGTCAATTGAAGTTGCAAGTTGTGTTTTTGCTGAAGGTGTTGCAGAAGCAGCAGAAGATGCAGCCTCTGTAACTTTACTAGCAGGCAATGGGAAAGCTGTAAACATGGATGCAGCACCATTGTTGCTTGTTCCTGGGGGAGGCTGATCCCATGTTGCGCTTTTCCTCTCTGGAGATCGAGTTGTTGGGGATGGAGTTTTAACAACAGCTTCTGTCTTTCTCTTCCTGGGTGAGTAGCCACCAAGCCCACTCCCATGATTCCGGTAATGTCCACTGGAATACCCACCATCACCTGAAGCTCTGTACCTATCACTATCTGCTGAAGTTCTGTATCTATCGCCATTTGAATGTTTCTTCTTGGAAATAGTTTTATAGGACTCTTCATAGTCAGGCCCACCATAACCACGTTTTGGGATTGATAAAGGAGACATTGAAGCAGATCTTCCTCTTTCACGATCATAATCTAGACTCCTTGACCTTCTCCTTTTCAATCTAGAATCTTCATGGGAAGCTTCGAAATGATCATTCCTGTGAAGACTTCGTTCTGGCAATTTTATTTCTCGCAGCTTGACAGAATCATACTTTTTAGATTTTAAAGAACCACGTTCCACTTTACTATTATAATCATTATGGCTACTGCCTTTATTTTTCTTATCCCTCTTCGATTTTCCATCAAAATCCTTATATTTGTACTTCTCCTCCAAATCTTTGGACCGCTTCTTCCCATGAATTTTTTCAGATTCAACAGCTTTACTACTTTTACTTGAACGACATCTGTACTTTTCATCATTGTTTTGTTTATCTCTACTGCTCCTATCATATATGGACTTCATCTTCATATCAGCTTCTAAATCAAATGTGTCTGCACATTTCCGTTCTATACAGTCTCTATCCCTTCTAGAGGTTGATTCTTTGTTTTCAGAACCATCTTTCAAATTATCATTCAAAGCATTCCTGATTTTGTGACCATGATTGGAACTAGCAAAATCAAAGCTATATTTAACATTTCCAGGAAACTCCTTAGTTTTTCTGTCCTGATCACCAGTTTTCAAGCTTAGTTTTATCTTTCTTCTTGACATAATTTCCTCGAAGCTAAAAGGTCTTGTCCTAGCTGCAGTTCCCTCATGTCTATTTCTCCGAGTTCCTTCTTTGTTCCTGTCTGTTCTGCTCATCTCGCATATGAGTAAAACTTTCACAACTATTCAATGCAACGCCATCCACAAACCAGAAACTATGACATAAAAATTTTCTGGTAAGGGTTTTCTAACTATCCAAACATCCAGAATTATCCATTAATATAAAAAATAAAAAGCTTCTTGTATAACCTGCAAGATAGCAAAAAAAAATCAGCAGAATAATATGCAAACCAGAAAATTTACTTTGGAATGACCAAGAAAACTTTCCGCATCTGGAACACAATAATGTTCATAGACCTAAGCAGTTATGTTTAAACACGAAGTTCCAAAACCAAATCACTCTAGTCGAAAAGTTTAAGTCATCTAGGTAGAAAAAAATTCATAATCTTGACTAAATAAAATCAAGCTTGCACGGGATACGATAAGAAAATCAAGAAAGAAAAACAAAGACTGAGACAACACGGCAGCAAAAAAAATGGACATATTTCCCAACATCTGGAAGATAATAAAATAGTCTAAAGATAATAACGGTGTTAGTAATCATCTTTTCAGTTTGTTTCCCAGAAAAAAAAAAAAAAAAAAAAAAAACAAAGGACATAGAACCTTGCAGGTTAACACGTTAGATTAAAATCGTTCCGCAATGGATAGCAATCGGTTAGACAAAAGTTCTTTGAGACTTTTCCTGCTCTATGGTATATGAAATAGACGGAATAGAAAAGAAAAAAATGCAAGTATGGATATATTTTCCTAATTTAGCTTCTTTCTAGAGTAGAAGGTAGCTCCAAGAGAGGATTAGCAGGCAGAGCAAAAGGGTGGTCGAAGACTACCTCACCTTCGGGGTCTGATGCAACGAAGTGAGCAGACATAAGCGGCCCCGCTAACTTGATACACCCTTGAAAGTGGAAGCTAGCTAGAATTGGTAAGAATGGGTGGCCGAGCGGAGGCTGGTTCGTGGTCGCCGAGAGCCGGAGGCGGACTGCGTTACCGTTTATGGGCGTCTAGGGATAGTTCAATGGATGGTCTCGACGCTCTGCGAAATTAATTTCCTTCGATGGTCGAAATTGTATGAAATATTTAGATTTATTGGCTTAAAAATAAGGTAGCTTCAACTTTTGTTATGATACAGAAAAATAGAATATTTTTAATTGGAAAATATTTTAGAATAACTAAAAATATATATATTTTTAAATACATTTGTCTATTTTTTTTTTCTTTTAGCATTAGAAAAAAAATATAATTATTATACACTATTTAGAAAAAAAACTCATGACTTATATAGATTGTTGATGTAACTTCAATGTAAGTCAAAAGAAAAAATAGTATAAAAATAATTAAAAGAGAGGAAATAAAAAGTGATGTGATGATCATTAAAGCTAGAGATTGAGTTAAGAAGTTTATTTATTAAATTCAATGAAAAAAATATTTTATTTTTCAATTTTTCACTCCAAAGATAATAATATAATTGATCCTCTTAAATAAAAAAAAATTCAAACATATGAAGAAAAATCAATGGAGCAATATTTATAATAGGTATCTAACTCATACAGTTTCTAATAGTCAATAACCAAAATATTAATAATAAGATAAACCATCATAGGAGTAAGTAAATAATATACTTAGAATCATCAATCAAAGATAAATACTTTATTACAAATATAACATATTAAAAATATTATTTAATGAAAAATATAATAATAGTAATAATAAATAATAAAAAACAACAAAATTTGGGTTTAAAAATATGACTTCAAAAATATGATAGTGTTTTTTTTAGCATGTCTTGTATATAAGGTAGAAGCAAAAAGAAAAATATCATCTACTTATGAGCTATTAGAAAATCATGAGAAAAAAATAGATAACAAAAATAACAAGAAAAATATTGATTAAAAAGTGATGTTGATAAGTGATGAAAGCACTTTGAGTGAATGATGTTAAGATGCAAAGATAAAGGACATCTTGACAACAAAAGGCAAAAGAGGACCCATTTAGCCCAACCTATCTCTTATTGACCAACATGGCATAATGAGAGGAAGAAATACAAGCCACAACTCATGTGCATTATTGCTCAAAAAATCTAAAATGATGAAGTATAACCAAAACAATGTCGTACCTAATTCAATCGCATGTTTTCTCTATGCCAATCTTAACTATCATATTTGTAGAATAGGTGGTAAAATGCAACCTCATAATGAGCTATTAAGCCAACAAGCCGTAATAAGAGATCGATCTGCTCAACACAAATGCATCCTACTTCATAGTGATTAAGGGACCAAGTATCACTTTATTTTATAATCTGTCATCTGTTTGTATGTAATGCTGTAAAGGTTGGTGAGATACAAAAGATTGTAATTTTTTTGGTTAACTCTCATAACCATGGGATAAGGATCAAAATAGTATAATTCCAATTTCAATACGTAACACCAAAGTGGAAAAAACTATAGGACAATAATGATCAAAGTAACATTTTGATTTCACAATAATCTCTAAAAAGGATATAGTGATACAAGCAATACCCATGGTTCGAGCAGCCCTTATAACCTCTCTTCAATTTTCTATCAACACGAGTTTAAGGACAATAATTTTCTATTAATCTAATAAAATTATAATTGTTTATTTTCTCATTTTTTCAATATTTCTCGCTCTCTCAAATAAATTTATCATATCGTTAATACTATTTGAGCATGTTCCAATAATTTGAGTATAATATTATTTCATGTTTAGATGTGCACTTGGCTTTATCTTCCTCATGAACAACTTACGAGTCATCATCTTAGCGACATTTTGATGTTTTTGCTAGATAAGTAAATTACTCTGTCTAGATTACTTCTTGAAGCCATTAAACTTTCGTGTTTAAAAATAGATATAAAATATCTTAAGATATCTTCTTTAGATATATCATCTCCTTCATGTTGCCCACTTGAGAAATTCATCTTAGACTTATAAGATGTTTTTTGAGATTGAACTATATCGCAATATTACTTTGTGAGTATCAAAACCATAGTAAACAAATTTTTTTAGACTTGCAAACATCTTCAACAAACACATCTTTCAAATGCTTTTCATCTATATTAAATTATCTTAACACCACTTCTTGATTACTTTCACATGTTCTTCATACTAAAATATTTATATATATATATATAACTTCTTAGTTTTATCATTTTCTTTGTTCTCTTTTTCTTATTTGTATATCTTCTCTTCAAAATATATTTATACATATATAATTTTCATCTTTCATCTTTTCTATTTATCTTTATTTTATTCATTATTTTTATGTTTCTTAATATATATATATATTCATCTTTCTTTTTTATTATGTTAATTTTTTCTATACATTTGTAAGTTCTATCTCTTACCCCTCCTCTTCCACATTTATCTTTTTGACAAATTATCAATTTTTTTTTACAAATAAGTTTCGACTCCCATAATCAAATATTTTTATATTTCTCAATTTTCTCTCCTTAATTTTTCACATGCTTTCCTCATCATACGTACATCTCTACTTGTTTACTAAATCATCCCTCAATAGTTACTAGTGTTATTTGTTCGACATAATAGTTTTAATTGTTTAAGGTCCATGCCTTTTTGTTAACTTAACACAATAACATATCTAGCCATGTTGCATAATATTTTATAATAGAAATATAAGATTATATATGTTTTTTCTAACTAAGAATTTTCTTTATTTCTTGCTTGCTTTATGTTTTGTAATGGAAATCTACAATGTGCATAATATAGTGATTAAAAGCAATAATAGAATTAAGAATAGTTCAAATAACTACAAATACTTATTATTCTTGAATATTATTTATCTGTTGGGATTATCATTGCTTTATTAGTGCACCATGATGAAATAATTTGCTTTGATCTATTGTGATAATAATTGAGAATAATTATTAAATATAAGAATAAACTATTGCTTAGATGATTAAACTGATGTGAATAATTTGCACTTAATCAACTACAACATTTAAAATAAGCATGAGGGTATTCATGTAATTTTTAAAATAAATTATACATATAAAAGCTTATATATTAGGTTTGAACTATCAAAATTATTGAAGCATTTCTATACTTAGTTTTTTCTAATCTATGTTTGTAGCTTACAAGGGCTAACAAGAATGCTTATAGTAGATATATTATAGTGTGCTTCCAAGATATTATAGATAGATCAAACAACAACAAATAATGAAAAATATATTTCATTATCTCCTTTAAGGTTATAACTGTGAAGAACTTGTTGGAACAATGATTTTCTAGCTAAGACAACTACGAAAAGAACAAAAGATAATCAATATAAAAATCGATCGAGGAGCTCAATGAATATACGAGATATTAGAAAGTAAGCAATATGTATAATTAAAGAGGTATTTTTTAGGTTGAAAAATGGACATATATAAAAGCAAAATAACAAAGATGAAGAGTTTGACAGCTTAAGGGATGGATGATTAGTCAATAAAAACTTAAGGGACGACATATCAACAAGGGATCTTATTGCACTAAATGGAATACTAAATGCGCTAAATTGTTAGATATATGGAAGACTAATGAATGACTAAATGGGGAAAACAAAGTTATATTCTCATATAGTGGAGGATATGTCTATACAAGAGAAGACAGAGAGAAAGTATTTGGTTTGGGCATTTGCACTCATGTCCTGAACACTAAGCTTGAGTATAAAGAGAAGATATGGACATAAAGAAAAGCTTGACCAACTAGAAACTTAAGATTGTTTAAATTCTTCTAAGCAATTTGGGTGAAGCTTTTAGACATTAATAAAACTATTAAAAAAGTTTAAACAAGATTGGTAAATGATCTTGTTTGAGGATAAAGACATGGCGAGGATATGTCTTTAAGCAATTGGGAGGTGATGAAGAATAGTGTCAAAGCATGTTATTAACTAATTGGGTTAGTTAAAATGTTGATTAGATTATTAACTTAAATAAGTTAACCTAGTTAAAAAAATGACAATTTTTAAACTTTTTTAAATCAGAGTTAGGTTAAGTTACGTGATGTTAGTCTAACATGGTGTTAGATGTATTACTATGGTTAAGAGAAAAAATGATTATTAACACTTGTAATTGTTAATTGTAATTTTCATTTGATTGTTTTTTTTATGTTATATAGTGTTAGGAAGAAAAAAAATAATTATAACAAACTTAGAAGTGGTGAAGAATAGTGTTAAAATATGGTACTAACTAATTAGGTTGGTTAAAATATTGATCAAATTATTAATTACAGTAAGTTAACCAAATGATAAGCTTTAACTCTTGTTAAATAAGGGTTGTGTTAGGTTACTTGATATTAGACTAACCCGATGTCTAATGTATTATTATGTTTAAAAGAAAAAATATTGTATTATCAATATATTCATTTGATTATATTTTTATGTCAAATAGTATTATTAAGGAAGAAAGAATAATTATAACAAATTTAGAAGATGATAAATGTTAAAGGAAAAAAAGAATGACCAAAACATTTCAACATTCTACAGTTCAAGATTGAAGATGTCACAGGGAGAGGTGATGTCGAGATCAGCCAAACAAAACCCGTGCCTGATACACCAGTAAGGCTGGGTTAATATAACAGTGGTTATTGTGTTACAGGAACGGCCATAAATTAGCTTAATCGGATTGTTTTTGCAGATATTCGAGGAAGTTAATAAAAGTATTTAAATTTAATTTCATTAGATCATGTTGTCGAATATAAGCCGAAGTCTCTTTTTTCTTTATTCCCCTCTCCGGAGAGCTAACGACATTCGTTCCTACCATAAGAAAGTCTTGCGTTTGACTTATTAATGTGTCTCCCTTCATGTTGGTGTACCCGTCTGCTTGGCAATTGAACGGAAGCGCTCGCATCGCGCTTCAACTCGTTCCCGCGTCCGTAGCATTCATCAGCATTCTAAGCTCTCCGGTTCAAATCTCCATGTCTTACCGCAATCACAATCCGGGAGGTCAGCGCGGGGGCGGTGGCAGAGGAAGGAGCGCCGGGCGTGGGGGTAGAGGTGGCGGTGGCCGTGGCGAGCAGCGATGGTGGGATCCCCAGTGGAGAGGCGAACGCCTCCGTCAAATGGCAGGACCGGTTATTTCTTCTTCCCGCTTGGCTTTCTACTTCTCTTACTTGCTATCGTTCTTACTCGAAGTTCGCATCCTTTTAGCTAGGGTTTCTTTTTGTTGTGCCATATGGATGTTTAGCAGATAAATTAATTTCGGCGCAGTCTTTGCAGTATAGAAAGATTTAGTAAACTCGATTTAGTGTTATTTGCCGAAATTATGTTTCCTTTCAATATCCCCTTGGCGAGAGTCTGCCTCAAAATAAAAATTGCAGACACCAGAACATTATGCAAGTTAAAAAACGGCGTCACATTTTTTCTTCTCGGTCCCCATTCTGTGTGCTAGATTCTTCTTCTAGTCATTTTGACCCGAGCAATGATGTTGGACGTTTCACTTACTATTGACTGCTAAGTTGTCATCCAAAGCATGAAGCAGTTACCTTTTTTGTTTCTTGTTCGGTGCACGTCGCTTTCAAAGGTACCCTTAGTATTCTAGATATTGTTCAAGGTTGCTTTTTTATGTTCTTATTATGAACATGAAGCAAAAAACGAGCTTTAGTTGAGCCTTTTCTTTTCCTCTTGGTACTTGTATATTCAAGATACTTACATTTTAAACTAAGGTTTTGTTTGGCACATCTATTGTTCATGATTAAGAAGGTTTGAAAAGTCTCCATCTTAAAATGCTATTAAAAAGTTATGCATTTGATATTCTATCGTGGAACAATACTTGTTGGAAGAATTTGAATAAATGTCCTTTGCCTTTTTTTTTATAAAATTTATGAAAAAAATTCATTGTATTTTGCGAGGATGAAGAGTTTTTTTGATTTTGCAAAATATTGTAATGAGATTATAGTTGTGATTGCCATGATTTGTATTTAATCGTATGGCATGACTTAATAACTCATTGGGCTGTAAAAGAAATTTTTTAAGCAATGTCAAACAAAACCTAAACACTATTATAAGTTAATTATAGCAGATGATGATTTAGTATATCTTTGAACTTTTTTTTGGAAGTTTTTTTTGGAATATTTAATTCAAACGTTGAGCAAGTAATATTCAATCTTCTAACTCCTCTTTTAAGCTTAAATTAATTTAGGAGTATAATCATGCTAAAAATGTCAAACTTGAAGCAAGCATGTTCGTGAAAGATAAATAATATTGTCAATGAACATAAAGAGTTGAGAGTTGTATGCTTAAGCTTGTTCTCTTATTAGTTGAGCACATAAATAGAATTGCTTGATCAGCATATCAAATAAACATGATCGAGTTTTTATTAAGGCAACATTCAAATTACTTGTGGGTGGTTTTTGTTCATTTACAATCTTATTGTCGAGGCTTAAAATTCTGGCGTGGTCATGTAGAGTTCAACGTTTCTATCAGGTGTAGAATTTGGTTGAGATAAATTGAAATTTTGAAATATTATGAGATAAATCCTTTATGAAGTTGTGTCAATATTAAGTTGTTCTCGTACAACGATACATAGTATTGCTCGAATGCATGGCAAATGAGCAATGTTCTCAATATTGACAAATGTTGGTTGTGATAAATTGATAAAAGCTACCACCATCATATCAAACAAATTGTAATATGACAAACTATAATTGTTGTTATTTGTAATGCATATTCAAATAGATTGATATTAGTGTCAATGAACAATTTTAGAATGATTTGGAAGAGCTAAGACAATGATCCTATGAGATGAAAAGTATTTAAAGGCTTACCTGGTTGTTCTTGGATCGGGGAGGCTAATATAAAAGGTATAACAATTTTAGAGTTTGCTTCAGTATATGAACTTATGGTGGTTAATACTTTAAGAAATGTGAAGCATGTTTGATGATTTGGAGTTCATCTTCAAGATTGCAAGTTGGTTATTTCTTTACAAATAAAATTGATCATATAGATTGTAAAGATTGTTGGGTCAACCTGGGAAAGTTTTTTATCACTCAACATTGACAAATGGTCTTCTATATCCAAATTAAATTTTGTAGGAAAGAAACAAGTTAAAGCAATGTTCTAAGAATGAGATATAATTATATTAAAAAAATACAACCTTAGAGCTTTGTATTTCAGATAATGATATAGAAATTAATCTTATGTGGAAAATTGTTGCTTGTGGTATTCGTAATGTAAAAAAATGTGCTTAGAGAATGTAAAGCACAAGTTTTGAATTATAAGTGCAAGGAAAGATCAAAGAAGAGAGGATTGATACAAAATTTAATTTGATGGCAAAGCTATAGAGAATTGGGTTAGATACAAACTAGCACATAAATGGGCTAAAAACCCAATTAATTACTATAAGAAAATGGCTATTAAGGTTTATATTAAAGGGGGAAAATACATGCATATAAGCTTGCTAAAGGCTCAAAAAGCAAAATAAAGATTTGACAATATACTTAGATGCCTATTTATACAAATGAAGGGAAGGTGTGTAATTGCAGTGAGGGGATTAAGTTGGTCAGCATACTTTGAAAATTTATAAGAATGCAATTCAGTGTAGATTTTTACATGGGGTTGGCATATCTCATAATCTATTTGGTTTTATTCTAAGATGTTTCATTATGAATTCTATATACTTATTAAGAGGTTTAAAAGTTTAGGTTAAGGAAAGAAGATTTTTACAAAAATTTTGTTGCTTTAGAAAAGATATATGAGAGTTTTACAAAGATTACTTTCAAAGGTTTTAGAAATGAAAGGTGTTAGTATTGCATATATAGGGGTTATTAGAACAAAATAATGTTGTGCATGTACACCCACGTAAAATTGATTAATGATTTCCTAACATTGAATTCCATTAGGGCTCCTTGATGATCCTTGACCAATTTGTGTATGGATGTTCTAATAAGTCAAATTCAACATATAGTGCTATGACATATACTTTTTATTGATGACATTGTACTTGTTTGTGAGACTAATAAAGAGTCTAAAGCTAAACATTATAGAGATCAAATTGGTAATGAAATGTTTTGTAGAAGTCGTTGTAAAAGGAATATGTAGACTACAAGATTAATTGGGATATGCATACAAATGATGCAAAATTTACATTTTGTAATTTTAAAATTTTAAGAATGAGACATTTCATTATGTATAATCTATTTTTTAAAATGATAGAGAAATGTATGAGATATTAATAATTGAGTTCAGGTAGATTGCTTGACATAAGAAAGTGTTTCTAATATTTTGTGTGATCAAAAAGACTTATTTATGAATAAAGATAAGTTTTATGGGATTGATAATGTTATGTAATATTGAATATTGGCTTATGAAGTTCATCCATATAAAAGACGCAATTATTACAAAAATAAGAAAGTGTTTCTAATATGTTGTGTGATTGAAAAGTCTTATTTATAAATAAAGGTAAGTTTTATAAGATTTTAATGAGATAATTTTATTTGGTATTGAATATTGGTTTATGAAGCTCAACCATACAAATAGCATGAGTATTGCAAAAATGAGAATGATGAAAAGAATAAGTGATTATACTCAAAAGGATATTCTTTTAAAAGACGTGTATTTGGAAGAAGATTGGTATTACATTAATTATGGATAAACTTTGGGAGAGGTGACCTAAGATCTAGTTAAATGTATATCATTGTATGCTCCTATTAGAAAAGTTGATTTTTAGATTTTTTTTTCTCTCGGTTATGGGTTGAGGTAGATAAGAAAAAAAGATGGGATACTAGATTATTAAGACTAACTCGATATGCGTTGATATAATGAAGAAAGAACATAATGAATTCAAAAGATTTATGTAGTTGACTCACTTGGGGAATTTATGTTTATTATTCTTGTTATCTTATAGGGTTCAAATCTAACATAAATAAAAATGCAGTTGGGTTTTAGTGGCTCCAATGTTTTAGTGAGAATGTTGCTTCCAACTTTAGAATTAATGTATTTTGTATGGCAAAATTGTTGACAGGCATGGATTCTATTATTCAAAGTAACAATTGTAATTGTTTTCTATTCATACTATAAAATACAACTTCCGATTAGCCATGCTGATTATTCAATTGAGTGTTCTTTTGATGGTTGATATTTGGAGAAGAGTTTTGGTGTAAAGGTAGAATTTTTTATGGCAAAGGTTGTAGAATTTTCATGCAAAGAATCTCTTATTTGTTGCATTGTAATGTTGCATGAGGTAGTTTTTTTTGGGTTGCCTTACTTTCAACCTTTGCATATCCTTGGGATTTTGTGCAATTGACTACTTCTTTTGCTTTATAGAATATTTGTAGCATAAGAATTTGTTGATCTAAACTGAATACAAGTGAAATAGTAAACATTGGTATTTTTTGTGATGTTATTTTTTTTCAGGTTGACAAGGTGGATCCAAATGAATGGTTAACTAAATTGAAGCAATTGAAAGATGGTGATCAATTGGAGATGATTGTTAAGCGAAATTTCAGTCATGAAGGACAACATTCTCTTGAAGAAATGGCTCGAAATCATGGCCTTCATTTGTGAGTATTTATTGTCATTTATTTGGTTATTCTGGTTCAAAGTATGCATTGTCTTGCTAGTGTTACAAACACCTAATACTTACGTCCCATGTAACTATTGAGAGAAATATTTGTAGGAAATGTTAAGCATTATTAGAAAAATCAGTCTCTTAGAAGAGTAAGGGGAAACTAGAAAAATAAAAACTTGGAGATTTATCATGGAAATCATATAAAGGAAAAACCATGTTGGCAAATTGCCTTGATATCTTCCCTAGTTGAGGATGTACTTGCAAGTATATAATTCTCCTAGTGTAGAAGACTGCTTTTTAAAACATGGTGTCTATCTTAGGTGCAAAGTACAATCCTCATACATTTAGAAGGCATGATTTTTCAATGGCAAACCTAATACTAAATGACAAAACTAAGAATCATTACAAGATTTGTTCTAGTCAGCAGAAAATATAGTTTTTTGATTTTTAGGATGTTGTGTAAATGCTTGGGATTGGAATTTTCATTTGTGGGGATAAGTAAGAGAGCAGCTACAGGTATCTTTCAGACACAAGTTAAGGAGCTTAGAGCTGGTTTGTTAGATTAAACTTTGTGACCTTTATGTCATACAATCCAATCCATGGTCCAGAGGACAAGTATGGCATTTTTTTTTGGTAATATGGCTTGTACACATATATAATACAATGAAGTAGTTTCCCTTCAAGCTTTTGAGTTATGTTGTCCCCAATTGTTCCCTTGTTATGCATGCCAAAACAATAAAACTGAAATTTAATGAATAAATCTTCTTTCATGTAGATGATTAAGATGACATGTCATTTTCTATTTAACATAGATCACTTAGTATTGCATGTGTTTTATTAATGTAGGTCCATTTCATCATAGAAGCAATAAGTGATGCATGGATAGGATGTTAAGTAAGCCTTTAAGTTGAGAGTATACATTGACTTCTTTTTGTATCATTTCTTATCATTTCATATTGGGTGTGTTAAAGATGAGATGTCTTAAAAGCTCAATCTTTTGCATTTCCCTTTGTATTTTTTCTTTGATCATTAATGGTTATCCCAACATTACTACTTGCAATGACTCTTTGCAACTTTGCCTTGAAGTGAACGGAAAGCTAATGTCCGAGTTGCAACTCTTCTATCAATCCATGATGGGTTTTTCATAACTTTTTTTGTGAGGTAGGATCTTGCAAGGGAAGGTAAATTTGTTGAGTTATGTTATACAATTCTTATACTTTCTTTCTCAATTATGCTCGATGACAATGAGCATGTACATTTTGTGTTAGAGTTTTTGATAGGAGAAAAGTCTTGAAGTTGGAGGAAGGGGATTAGTTTAGATCAAAGGACCTTCTTGTCTTAGATGTAGGAGATAGTCTCAAGGTGAAGACAACAACAACCTCGACTTTGGATGTGTAGCAAAAGACATTTCTAGGGAGTAGGTATTGAAGGCATCCTTCCAATGGACAAGAAAGTGATTGAACCATATGAGGAGATTGACTTGAAGCTAGTGACCTTTGTGGTTGAAGTAGAAGAGAAAAGAGTATAATGATATAGATAATGGTGAGGTGGTGCATGTGATTATGAGATATTGATTGGATACTTGTGTTTATTTTGTGGAATACAAGGCTTTAGCCCTTAACACGTATGAAGATAATAATTATTTTCAATTTTATAAAAACATTGGTAGGCCAAGTGTTAAGGGATAAATGGGTAAGTTTTACTTTACGCCTATTTTGAATACATTGAATTATGTTATAGGATGAGTTCTGGCAAGTTTTTGATTAGTTTAATGAAGATGGCATTGGAGAGAATTGAGAGCAATAAGATAAGCATTGAGAAGAGTTTGGTGAAGATTAGGGTAAGAGAGGAATGAGGAATCACTCATTAGCCTCAAATTCATGTTCGAAAGAGCCGAGCATAAGATGTGCCAAGTTGGAGCTGAAGGCAATGGATGGAAAAAGGGATTTGAGGAATTAGAGTACTGGTATATTGAAGTGGAAGAAAGATTGATACAAGTATTGAAATTTGAAATTGATATGGAAAAACAAAGTGCACATCTATTAGTTAATGAGGAATTTGCAAGGCTTAGTGGGACATTATTAATGATCATAATGATTCATTTAGGTTATTTTTGGGGGGTAACATCATTAAGAGTTCTCTCAAGTGACATGGGATGTAATTGATGTGTCCATTTAAAGGCTAAAGGAGTCAAGGCTTATCATTGCAAAGGACTTCAATAATGAATTTGAATCATTGATGATATGACTTATTGGATGAATACTATTTATTTGTATTTATTAAAAATTTATGAGATCCACTTTCACTTAGACAAGAAAGTCTATTGATATGTTACATTATGCTATATGAGACGACTCCAACTTGACAAGGGAGGTCGTGCTTTTAACATCAAAAAGAAGGTCAACCTTGGAAGCAACAACTCAATATCAACAATAGTATGATAGTTATGTTCTAATATTAATATTGGCTTCTTCACCTTTGAAGTTTTTTTGCATGGGAAAGCCTCTTTTGCTTGATGATTTGCATGAAATGAAATCTTTTATGTTTTTGTTCTTGTAATTTTTTAAGTAATATGACAATTATGATTCTAGGTTAGTTTAGTGCATGTTTTTGAAACTTGAAGGTATATAGGAAATTACATTGTAATCATATGAAAAGGGGTGAAGATGGGAGAGGGAAGAGAGAAAGAGTAATTAATGTTGATCTTGTTATATGTGTTGTTGTATTTAGGCATGCCCTCTTTTACGACCATGATTGCTTGCTTCATTGTCAAATTGATGTGATGGTGAGTGCATTTTGGTTGACATTTGCCTCCTTTGTTATGATATCCTATACTTATTTTTTCAAGTAAAAAATGAATTGTTGTGAGTGATTTATAAGAAGTGCAGTGCTTGCCTTCTTTTACCTGATCTCTTCTTACGCCCATCTTCTTTCTCTTTTTATGAGGCCAAGGTGATTAGCTTAGCCATCTTCTTTCCCTTCTTGAATACGTATTTGGTGATGAAAATATCATTAACTAACTTGGTTTACAAATTTTAAAAGTTCCCTAAATACATCTAGTCATCTTTATCAAAAACTTGTTAAGATTATTTTTCCTATTTTCCATAATTGTGCCTTGGCCTTTACTGTCTTATAGAATGATCAATTGTCCAATTTCTATTTATGAGAATATATTCTTTTTCTTTGCCTCTTTTATGTTTATTGGTTTTTCGTTGCTTTGTCTAAGATAATTTGAGAAGGTTTTTGGATTTTATTTTTGACTAGTTGTTAAGCAACACCTTAACTTGGTCATCATGAATGACCATACTCTTCTACTTGTGTATGCAAGATGTATCAAGTTACATGGAGCATAGACTTCATTATGTGCCTATTTAGATTAGGATTGGCAAGATATTTGGGGATGATGAATGTAAGGTGGTTAGTGAGAAGTTTATTTTCACAAATAAGCTTGGTTAATGTAGAGATTGGAGACATTTTTTTTTGTCTCTACTAATGCGATCCTTTAATGGGATCCGTAGAGTAAAGGACAAAGGTTTGAGAAGTTCTTTGTATTCTAGATATGAAAGATATATGCACAATGTATGGCTCGATAAATGTATTAGTTGTGAATTTACCAAGAGGCAAAGTAGGAGTGAGTTATTAATTTTATATCATAATAAGGCATTTATTGAATTTTATTAACATACAAGTTTATGTATGTTTCAATATAAGAGCTTGTTCTCCCCTTGACAAGTGCCCAACAATAAGCTATTTATGACTCAATTGTAAAGAGATGACGAGAAAGATGATGGAGAAGAAAAGGATGAAGAGGAGCAAGTTGGTGAGATGGATCAAACATTGATGCAGAGCAAAAAAATTGCCTTAATGTTACAACTCTTTGAAGTTAGTGAGGGTGAGGCAACTTTTGAGATTAGGAAAGCATGAAGGAAGATAGAGCTTATGGTGTTTCACAAGTCAATGGTCACTAAGATTCTTCTATTTGAAAGGACATAATGGTTTTGAAGAAGGTAGGGGGCAAGAGACAAAAGTAATTGCCTAGAAAGAGTAAGCATAGGATCTCAAGCTTGCTTTAACAACACATTGCAAAGATTTGGGTTGTGGCCATCCCTTATGAATTACTTTAGGTGAATGGTCATCGACAAATGACTTCAAACTAGTATTGTTTCAGGATTTGTTTGGAGTGAAGTAATAATAAAGGAGAACCTTAAATATATGATAACTCTAGGGATGCTTCATGCTATTAAAAAAGGATGTCCATGACATGACAAGGTATTATGATATAGGCTCTAAATTAAGTTGTTTTGCATAAGTTTGCTAGTGTTATGCTAATGATTTGTGGTTTAAACATGCTGATTGAATGAGCAGAAGCCAAAACAAGAATCAACAATGGCTTTTTATACTCTGAACTAGGACATTTGGGAGTCAAAAGCACATATAAAGCTATAAAAAAGGCTTTAGTACAAGAAAATAAGAACTTGAAATAAAAGATAGAAATATTGGAAGAAAAGATAAAGAGGAATTTCTAAAGCAAGAACTTCTATTGAGATGAAATTGTGAATCAAGATAAAAACTGTTTTTTGAATTTCCGGATTAACCCAATAAAGAAAGGTTTTGAGGTGATCACTACCATGCTGTTGCTGCAGAGGCTTCTTATGGAGGAGCATTCTCCATGAAAGAATCATTCCTAGATTTGGATGTAGAGATAACAAACTTCATGTATCGTAGATAGTGAAGCATTACCTTGTTTGTATTTTTATGTTGAGTGTCACACATTCATACTATACTTGTTAGCTCCATTACAGTTTTAAGTTATGTTAGCTTTGTGCATACTTGCGAAGAGGTTAGTATGGATCGACCCTTTGTCAATTGTATGCATCCCAATTGTGTTATGCAATGTATGTCTAGTTAGTATTTTGTTGATATGGGTTTGCATGCTTTTAATATGTATTTTTAAACGACATTGATCGTTTGAAGATATTTTGTCTATTCTTGACTTCTATTTTCTCTTTGTTTAATTTGTGTAGTTGTTGAACTGTTATATTGCTAGAGATTCTTAGTTTTTTGTCATTCCTAAATGATGTCTCTAGCATCATCACTTATTATGTTCATTACATGTCCCATATTTTGAGCTAAGATATACCTTGTTTTTTTTCTTATATTTAGGTATATTCAAATAATATGCAAAGTATTGTATTATATTATAATGATCACATAGTGCTTGAGATTGCTAGGGCTTGTTTGTGCTTGGTGCTCATCAATCAAGTTGTGTTAACTAAATTAGATTGTTAGTGCCTAAATGAATAACGTCTTAATGCCAAAGGATGGTAGGTACTTTACATGGACCTATGAAGACTTTGCTTGGATTATCTAAGGTTTTGTGGTATTCAAAGAGGCCTAGGTATCTAGAATTATTTTGGATTGGTTAGGGTTTTTAAATATTGTGCATGAGATTATTAGAGCTTTTTAGTTCTCTTAATCATCAATGAAATCAAAGTTTTGACAAAAATTAGGTTAAAGCTATGGGCATTAGGTCCTATTTGGTGTTCAAGGTTGGAGTTACATTGACTTCAACCAAGCTCTTATATTCCGACTTACATGAGTTTGAAGTCATAGGTTTAAACCTTCTTCTACCTTCTAAGGCTTCACATGTATGATTATTGTCAAGAATGGTTAATAGCACGACCATGTTCCTTCTTCCAGGATTTGTGCTCAGTCATCAGGCTACATGTTTGTTATCAAAGCACGACCATGTTCCTTCTTCTACATGTTTGTTTTGTGTTGCTATATCTTTGCCTTCCATTTTTTAGTTAATTTTCATCATTGTATCTCTTCTTTTTTGTTAGAGAAAGAATCTTTTGAGGTCATTGTTGCTCTAGCTTTGGAGTAGTGCCTTTCCTTTGTGTTTTTGAAGTTGATAAGCATTCAATCCAATCTTTTGAATCAATGTTTCACAAGATATCATGTGTTCTTTATTGGAAGTTTTCTGTCATACATGCTGTTTATAGTACCCTTGTATTGCACCTTTATCTTTCTTTGCATCGTAGGACTGATAATTTTGTAGCCCCATTTAATTGGTTTATGTTTAGATTAACTTGCTTCTTGAATGGTAATCACGATCTAATTGATCTTCAGGTTGGTTTGTAGTTGCTTCAATTCTTTTTGTGAAATAAGTTAGCTCCAGAGAGATTTTGGCCTTATCTCGTAATAAGATCTTAGTTTTTCCCATAAACATGTCGGGAATCATCCAATATGTCCAAAGCACTAGCCCTTCCACCAATTGCCCCATAATTTCTCTTATGTGGGCCTTGAAGATGTCTATCATCCCTTTATTGGCTGCATTTACCTGATTGTTTGATTGGAGACGAGAGGAAGATTCCTTATTGCTAACAATAGCTTTTGTACCATTTTATCACCAATGGATCTTCCAAATGACCATGAATTCCTTATTGTCTTTAAGATAAAGGCCCACACCTAAAGCATGCTATTATGAAGTTGACATGTTGGGTTTTGTTAGACAAAATTTTAGGTGTCCTTTTTGTTCTTTGCCAATAGTATCCATGCTTGATGATATGTGATTGAAGCATGCAGCATGTGGAGTGGCTTCTATGCTACCCAGTATGAATATGTTTTAATATTTCTTAGGCTTTCGATTATGTCAAACATTTGAACAGGGATTAAAGAATGATATTTCACATTATTATTCAACTATTGTTTCTATATGCTATATTGGCATGTAGCACTTTTTGGCAACTTCCTATCTTATAGACATGTGATGCTTGTGTTCATTCGAGAAGCCTCCTTTTATATGGGGTTGGCTCATTTAGCATAACAGGTCTCATTTGATGTCTATCATATGATTTTTGTTCTAGGAGACTTAGGGATTTCCTTGGCATAGTTTGTTTATCAATGCTTTATCATCCATGGGGTTTTACAGGAATTTAATATGTTCAAAATTTCTCAATAGTTTGTTGGTAAGGTGTTATTTCTTCAAGGTTTTACCCATGGTTTCAAACTTTCCTCTTAATTTGGTTGATAACAAATCTTGAATCATTGAAGACTTTGATATAATTGATTCCAAGTCTTTAAGCATTTTTTAATGCTTCATGTTTTACTTGGTTATTTGATTGATGAAGTCCAAACTTTTGGGCACATTATCCTTAGATGATCCCTATATACAAAAAGCTTCCCCTTGTGTTTTTGACTCACCTTATTAAGCATTGCTATGAAGTTGGCTGGTTTCATTGCTTTTATCACTGTCTTGAGTATGAACTCTATATCATTTGCTTAGTTTAATTGCTAGCTTCTCAACCTCGTTGAATTTTTTGACAAGCCTTGAATCTTATTTAAAGGTCATTGTATTATAATTTTTATTGTATGAGCTTGGAAATATGGTTGTAACTTTGTGGCAATTGTCATTAAGGTAAGGGACTATTTCCTCAGAATGGGGTAGTTAGTTTTAGGGCCCTTAGAAGCTTGTATAAACTATAGAACTTTGTAGGCTTAATTCTTTGTTCACTAGTATGATTTCTATGGTGTCATTTGCAATGTGTTGAGATAGATTGAAATAATTGTCAT
This sequence comes from Vanilla planifolia, assembly GCA_023846275.1. Taxonomy (NCBI): domain Eukaryota; kingdom Viridiplantae; phylum Streptophyta; class Magnoliopsida; order Asparagales; family Orchidaceae; genus Vanilla; species Vanilla planifolia. The sequence continues at coordinate 16,685,079 of CM043866.1, read as the reverse complement.
TCTCGGGGATGGTGAGAAGTGGAGATTGTAATAAATAGTTTTTTAGTTGAAGAAAGACTTCCCCACATTCTTTGGTAGTCTAACTTTACTTATTTTTGTTAGACTTGCTGGAAGGCATACAGTTACTCGTCGACTTTGATGGAAAATGGCACAATTATATTATGTGATTTATTAGCTTTTGAATGTCCTCGTTTGAATATGAAAATGCATATAAAGGATGGATGTGATTTTGTCTTAGTTGACCTCAATCTATATGCTAAACACCAAATAGCCTAGGATTTTCTAGACAACACGCCAAATGTACACCTGTGGGGATTCAATTGCAGTTATGTTTTTGCAGCATTTTGAAGGTTATCTATAGGTACTTCCACATTGTTGTCATGGTGTAGTTTGTAAACTTTGTCAACCATTCTTTGATTTAGTGCTCCTTTAACCTTTAAGGTAAAAGACGACATCTTCTAGCAATGGACGCTATAGTTCAGAATGAACAAAATCTTCTCTTCATTGTGTTTTTCCATTTTGATGAGATGCTATGGGAGAATGCATTTGAGAAGCTCATCATTGAGCAGCCTAAGGTCGGGTCCTTTTCAGTGTCTATTTGGGGGTAACAAGTAACAAACATCAGTTGCTTCCAACTAAGGCCTATGAAATCTAATGGTTTGTTGCAAGATGGATTACGGTTAAGTATTTTGATACTAACTACACTTGAGCTTTGAGGGGAACCTCACAAGTCTTTATTGGGCCCCCACAATAGCATTTGAGTTGGAATAAGTTCCCTTTAGTGAATTCAATTATGATAACATACTTGTGATCTCAGCATGGATCAGAACTTTTCCTTCTAATCATTGCTCATTCTTCACTTTGTATTGTTTTTCGCTAGTATTGCATTGGTTAACCAACTAAAGTATCGTAATTCTCTTATAAAACTTCCCTTAAGCAACTTGTCTTAGATTTTATAGCTTCTCAACATTCTAGATAGAACTTGCACCTCTTTTGCCTGATCAAATGGGTGCTATATGAAATATTGAGATGGTGTTGGGCATGTCAACAATGGAACACGAATACATTCATGTGTTGCTTAAGGAGAGATGGAGTTTCAATTTTATTGAATTCACCAAGGTTATTACTCAATAACAATGTGCTCTTAGCACCTGCATCAGTGAGGGTTACAACAATTTCGAGCTCATGTAGATGTTCCAGTTTCTTTTTTTTTTCTTGAAAAACAAGTGTATAACTCAACAAGATCAAAGAATATTTTTAAAATTGTTTTCCACCTTAACAACCAATACTTTAGAAATGGCTATGAGCTTAATACAGACATGAATCATCGAAACCATAACCTTGAAGCAATTTGGTGATGGTCTTCCCAATATTACATTTTATGTCAATGACGTTTGTACAATCTTAAAATCTATGATGTGCGTGATTTGATCCAAACCTCTTCCCATGTTTAAGTGTAAGGTGACAAATACCTTGTGGGTCTAGGTGGCCTTTGTCGACCATATTTATTCCTTGGTAATTACCATTTGGTTAAAATCTAATCCAAATATGAGGTCAATTGAAGTCCTCATATCAATGAGCATCCTTTTTACTTTTGAGTTGGCAATGATAACAGTGATGATCTTGGCCTTGTAATACTAGTTTTTTGAGTCAATATTTCTTTAATAGTAAAAATAATTAGAATATACTTTAATAGTTGGCCTCACTCATGTTGACACTAGATTGGCAGAACTCTTTTATCATTGAACGACGCATTGTGCAATAACTTTCTTTGTAAATTGTTCAAATAAGTATAGTGGGGAGTTATATAACTGGGGATGGATGTTATTGTAGTGGAGTTGGTTTTGATTGGGCGGGTATATTATGGCTTGATAGTGGGGGTGTGGATGTTTTTTTGCCTCTAAGGCCTCTTCATGTTGCGTCATGTAGGAGGCGTTGTAACAAGCCATTTTAAATATCCTTCACTTAGCATTATTTGTTTGATGGACCTTAGGGAACAAGTCATTAATGGCATGTTCGTGGTCATTAAGATACTAAAATAATTGATTGAGATCAACCTTGGGTAGAGCTCAATCCTGTTAGATACGGAGGTCTAGGGCATAAGATTTGCTTCTTCAGTGTTACTAGTACCTCTTTTGTGGAGCAAAGAATAGGCATACTCCTCTCTTTGGGTTCTACTTTCATATCCTCACACATAAGTTATTCCACACCTATGAATTGGGCTGTTTTAAAGTGATGAGGTTTTGGCTGAAACTTCTAAAAACTATTTTTTTGTCCTTGTCTACATAATGTACATACATTTTTCTCCTGTAATGTACAACAATCAATCTGTCTACTTGAATGCACTTCTATGTCATATCCAGGAGTTAAAAAAAGGTTGGTGATGACTTCCAAGTTATCTTCATTTTTAACTCCATCCTAGGTGAAGACTTTCCCATTGAGTAGACTTGCTATGTCATGACCACACCCTCTAATATCTAAGAAGGCAGAGATGAAACAATTGATGTGAGCTTGCAAGGATTGACCATCCCCCTTCAATGTGAAGGCCATGATCTGCCATTCGAGACTTCTAAATGTTGGAAAACTTGAGATGAACACCTTTTCAACTAGTTCAAGGATGCAATTAACTTAAGGGTGAGTGAAGGAACCAATCCTTGGAGAAAACTCCTAATGTTGTGGAAAACAATCAATGCTTGATGTCTTAAAAAATGCGATAGACACTTGTTTTATATTGGAATGTGTTAACATGAGCTTTAGGATAGGTGATTTCTCTTGAAACAATGAGATTGTATAGTGGTAGGAGATAGGAAGCTCTTTAGCTATAACATATCATTGCAAAGTGTGGAGAACTCATCATCGATTTCATACTCCTGATGAACACCATCTTCTCTTCGAAACAACGCCGTTAGAGTGACATGACATTGAACTTGTGCTGAATAAGCCACTAGCTTTCTTTGGATAAGACAAGGGTAAAATTCTCATTATTCTTTAATGTGTTTCTTTCCATGGTTGGAACAGGGGAAAAATATTTGTACATCTCTTCTTGGTTGGGTTACATCTGACTGGGCAGTCACTAGTTGGAAGGAGAATGTTGCTATTGTTTGAGGGAACTATTGTCTCATAGGAAGAGGGATTAACATTGTGGTTGCAGGGATAAACACTGACAAGAAAGGGAGTGGTGGCAACATTCTAACCATAGAATGCTTGGTTGTACTCGTGGGAGGTACAGGCACCTGTTGTTGTAGGAAGCTGGGTAAAGTAGGCTACTTCGGGAGTCTGGTATGCAAGATTAACGCTGTGTCCAAGGTCTATCGTTATTAGAGAAGAGAAAGTTTGTTGAAGCTCTTTTTGGAGTTTATGAATTAATTCAATCAACTACTTTATTTGAGTGTGGATCTCTATGAATTGGTCCTTTCCCTCTCCATTGTCGTGAGCATCTTTTGTTACATGTCTGCTACTATTTTGATGATCGTTGCTTTTGGCCATTTTACATTTGAAGGAGTGATGGAGAGTAAGGATAAATGGAAATGTATCTTAATGAGAGCATATAACTTGATGTTAAAAATGCAGGAAACTTTGACCACATTTTAAATAACCCAAAGTTTCAGAAAGAGTGAAAAAATATGCCAAAATAAAAATATAAGACTTATCATGGAATCCTTATAAACTACTCTGATAGAGTTTCCTGAAAACTTCACTAGTTGGGGTTCTAGTTTTAAGTATGTGAGGGCTCATTATTTGGGAGAAGGTCTCTCTCAGATAGGATATCCCTCCTCAAAACTCTATTTACATTTGGCTTATGTGTGGCTTGAAAAGGACGTTTTGAAAAAGAGTTCTTGAAAAATGTATGTTATGTGAGAAGATTAAGAGTTTTTGTGAGTAGTAGTTAAACTAGAGTTTGAAAACGAGCTTTTTGGAAGATGACATTGTGAACTCAGTTTTAAATAGGGCCAAGTTGTGATCTTGTACATGCAGAAGTACGTCATCTGTAGAGAAACCTAGTAATAAAGGACAAGCATGAATCATCACATAAACAGCTCAAATCAGTCTATGAAATTGTTGCTTGGCTTTCTAAATGCCACACGGAAACCCTTGGGGATGTGATTTTTCATAAGTGAGAATAGAAAAGAGATTAAGTTATGAATATTAGTACCTAAAGTTAAGATTCCTATACATATTATGTTATATCGAACTTTAAAATTTTTAGGTTTTACCTTCTGCTCCATAACCTTTGTTTGTTGTATGGTCTTGAGAGAACTTATGGCAGTGTTGTTCGCATAATATGATTTCATATGGCACATTTCTCACACAATGGCATGGTTGGGCTTCATTCCCATTGGCTAATTTGTCCCCATTGTAGTCTGTATTGCGCATGGCTGAGCAATACAATGGAGCTTTTAATAAATAAACCTGTTGCCATTTGGATGGCTAAGTTGACTTGTGCTATTTCTAGGGTCAGTGGTAATGTTTTTGAATAGAACATTTTTTAATATCACTTTTTGAAAACTACCGATGACTGCCAAAAAAGTTACACTGACGACGACTGCGACGGAGTCGGGAACTACTCCAACGAGCTCGCTCCGGGTGCGGAAATCTTGAAGCCACGAGACTGGGGTGCACGGTCTGATCACGGTCCAGCTGGAGCAGACCTCGAGCATCTGCACGACGGAAGACTTCTCTGACGACAACCTCTGAAGACGAAAGGCCGACGGCGGCGAAATCTGTGACTACTTCGCTGCAGGTGTGATTATAGAGCAAAGTGGCGTCTTTGGACTGCAACGTCCTGCTGGAATAAATCTCGGACTTCTGAATAATGGAAAGCGTTAAGGTACCTCACTGGAATTTTTTTAAGCTAGATTAAGTTATTGGGTGCCGATATCCAAGCGCCGTGCCGAGGTGTACAACATTTGGATTTCAAATTTCAAATTTGGAACACTACCTTTTTTTCAGCCACTGCGTGCGGTAGTGATGGAACACTATTAAAGTCTTCGGCTGCACTGCAGAACATGTAACTTTTGCCATGCAAACTTAGTAGCGGCTGATTGCGGGGTATTTGTGGCCTGGCTCGCCCGGCACAGGGACAACAACTGATCTCCATCCAGTATTCCGATGCTTTCCTCTCCTTGTGAAAACTGAATCATGGCGGGTTCTAAAGGGAGGAAAAGCAACAAGAAAACTAGAAATAGTGGAAGCGCCTCTCCTGAAAGGGAACATTCGGAGATTGCCGCGGGGAGATTCGCTGTGACAATGAGAAAAAAGGTTTGCTTGTTGGCATGTCAATTATAGATGGGAAGGATGGCTACCTATTGCACGAGCTTGAAATATCAAATATCTCCGCTGAGTCTACGAGTGCCAATACAGTAAGTCTGGAAGATGGTGCGAACTCTGCTACCCCGCTGTTGCTTTTGAAGCAGGCTGACTGCGAGCAGGGAGGGTAAAGTGACAGAGCAGGAGGTCATCTCGGCTATCAGAACCATCAGGAAGACTAAAGCACCGGGCTTGGATGGGGTCACTGCCGAGTTCATCCAAGGATACTGGGAGATTACACATGGGGATATAATCTGTGCGGTGCTCACTTTCTTCGACATGAAGCAAATGCCCAGGACTTGGAAAGACACACATTGTACTCATCCCAAAAATCCAAGGTGCCTGTAAGCCGAAACAATTCCGACCAATCAGCTGATGCAACGTTATCTATAAGGTAATTGCGAGGATCCTGGTTGAGAGGCTTAAGCCGCTACTTCCGAATATCATATCCAGTGAGCAAGGGGCATTCGTACCGGGAAGAAGTATTGCAGATAATATTTACATAGCTCAGGAGATGGCCTCGTGCATGCACTCATCCTCCACAAGGGCAGGGCTCATGGCAATCAAAGTGGACATGGAACAGGCATACGATATTGTGAGATGAGATTTTGTGAACGTGCTGAAGCTCATGGGCTTCCCATGCATTAGGTGCGATTGGATAGAAGCATGCATCATGTATCCGAGGTATGGCGTTCTGCTAAATGGAACTCGACTACCATGGATTGTGGCGCAACGTGGCTTGCGTCAGGGATGCCCTCTATCGCCGTATTTATTCACAATTGCTACGGAGTACCTCTCAATCATCATGCATGAATATGTAACAAGATCATTGCTTGGATTTTGGTGTGGAAGGAATGCACTGCCAGTCTCACACTTGCTGTATGCAGATGACATTCTTGTGTATGTGCCAGCAACGCGTATTGCTGCGCGCGCAGTCAATAAGACAATGTAGGAATTTGGTAAGGTTGTGGGGATGAGGGTTAACTTCGCGAAGTCGAAGGTCTTTTTCAGTAAAGCCATGAGCACTAAAAGGAGGAAGGTGGTTGCGAGGAAGCTGCGAATGGCTCGGGGGGATAACCTCTGCTACCTCGGCATACCCATCTCGGCGAAAGTGATCAAGAAGGAGGACGTCAACCTCATGCTCCAGAAGATCGACGAGCAGGTTTTGAAATGGCGTATCCGGCCATTATCACTTGCTGGGAGAGTTGCTATGGTCAAGTGTGTCCTGAATGCTATCCCGAGTCACTTATTGAGTCATTGTGTTATGCCGAAGCGTGCCATTGATGCGGTGGAGAAGAAGCTCAGGAACTTCCTATGGTGCGGCGCAAGCAGCTCAAGAATGATGCATTATGCGAATTGGGATACTGTCACTCTGCCTAAACAGGCGGGTGGCCTTGGCCTTCTGGACATGCGCATTTGGCAGCGGTCCTGTCCATGAAGCAGTGTAAAAGACTGATCGGCCGCGAGGAAAACTCCTGGGTACAGATCATGAGAAACAAATACGGTGCAGCAAGAAGCTTTGTTAGGGTACCGCGGGGAGCCTCCCATGCATGCAGACTCGTTGCTGCAGCCATGTCGTATGCTCTTGCCAACTTTGTATGGAGAATTGGTGACGATAAAGAAGTCCTTTTCATGGAAGATAACTGGCTCAGTGTGCTTCCAATCTGCTGGTGGCCCACCTTCATGAACATGGACGTTGACTGGCCAAAACACGTGGGTGAGTGCATTGTTGAGACAGGTGTTTGGAATGAAGGCAGGGTTAGAGCTTGGGCCAGCGACTCATTGTATGAACGCGTAATGCATCTGCCCTGGGCTTAGAACCACAATCACGACTCCCTCCTGCAAACCCATATTGAATCGGCACGGGTCAACAACTCGAAAATTTACATGCAGCTACGTTGCGGAAGAACTGGAGATTACATGGGATCCCTAATGCGGACTCGGAGCATCTCAAAAAGATTTGGAAAGTGAAGGCTCTGCCCAGGGTGCGTTTCTTTCTTTGGCATCTGGTGGGGGACCATCTCCCCACAGCAGTTTGGCTGGCTCGCAGGAGACTCGCCACAAGCAGCAACTGCATATGGGGGTGCAATGCCGAGGAGACGCCGCAAATAATGTGGGAGTGTCCGTGTGCGCAGGAGTTGTGGAGCAATTATCAGCTACGTGGGGCTGTCACTGCGCTTGGCCTCCGTCCTGGTCTGGGTGAAGGGATGTCTTTCATGTAGCGGTTCCTTGATTATCTGGCGTCGCCTAGGCGGTGTGACGACGACGATGTGTTGCATGCAGCAACCATAGCTACGGGGATGTACTACATCTGAGAGTTTCATAATGCAAAAAAGCACAATGACGAAACGCCTAACTATAGCAACATCCTGCGAAAGTTGCAGATTGAGATCGCGATGTTCTGTAAAGCTTGCCCATCCATGTCCTGCGGGAACTTGTTTAGTTCCCTTGAACTGATAGTAGCCCAGAACTGGGTTCCCCCTCCCACAGGATGGGTTAAGATCAACTGCGACGCCGCTATTGGTGACGATATGGCGGGCCTGGGTCAGGTGGTCAGGGATCACACGGGGAAGCCTTTGCTGGTGATCGGGAGGAAAGTTTTCTCTCAGGTGAGTATCGCCATGGAAGTTTATGCCATGCTTGAGGCTTTTGAACTGGCGAGGATCGCGCTCTCGGAGTTTCAGGCCATTGAGATCCAAACTGATTCAACACTTGCGATGCAGGAGGTGCGCACCACCCTTTCCCAGGTGCCCAGGGGAGGTGTTTTTGCCAAGGCGATCTTCTATGCTCGGGGCCTTGACGCGCTCAATATCACGCATATCCAGAGAGACGGCAACGCGCCAGCGGATTGGGTTGCGCATGCTGCTTGCCGCTTCGACTTTGCTTGGGGTTGGGGAATGCCCCTCCCTGAGCCCCTCCTGAAGCTGTTGTTGTCTGATTTCCTTTTTGACCCTCCATAGGGGACGATGCATTTGCTGTTTTTGCCTCTTTTTGAATGAAAGAATGCTTTCAAGGTAATGTTTGTTAGATTATTCCCGAGCATGCACTATACATGTTCTAAGGAGTTTGGTGCATTTATTTTATGGTATTTACTAATCCAATCTTCTTGGTATTTTAGCATTGAATTAGCCTTTGAATCCTGTAATGTTTTTGGTTACTGAACATAAGTTCATCATATTCTATTGTAGAGTACAAGAAATCGATAAAATGTACCTGCTTTCTTGATTAATAATATTCTCTAATGCCATTGCTAAACTTTTGTTAAACTTGATACTTATTTATGTAATACTTTTTGGTAAGACAGCCATGCATACAACAAGGGGAAGACACTAGTTTTTAGCAAAGTTCAACTGCCAGATTATCGGGCAGATCTTGATGAGCGTCATGGAGCAACACAGAAAGAGGTATTAAGAATGATGTCTAGCAGTAAGCTGTACCTGATTATACTCTACTAGGTTCTATTTTGAAAAGTTTTTTCTTTATATAGATTGTAATGTCTAGAGAGACTGAAAAAAGAGTTGAAACTCTTTTGGCAAGTTCTATAGGAACATGGACCTCGGTTGATTCTGCAAGTACATCAATTGAGACAAGATTACATGATCCTCGAAGTATATCAAACAAGACCAAGCAAGAGTATTTACATGACACCATTGATCCTAATCTGGAACTTGTTCAGGAAAGGCAATCTGAATTTGCCAAGGAGAAATTCAGTACTGAACTAAGGGACTTGCAAATTGCAAAGAAGGTACTTAGATTAGTAGTATTGGCTATTCAGCTCCAACATTAAAATATTAAAAAAAGAAAAATTATGAAAATTTTCATACCTACTTCTTTTATAGACAAGAAATTGTATGATTCCTTATTTAATGATTCATTTTTCTTTCAGGCAACTCCTAGTGCAAAAGCAATGCAATCTTTCAGAGAAAAATTGCCAGCATACAAGCTTAAAGATGATTTTTTTAAATCTGTTAACCGCAATCAGGTATGTTTGTCGCTATGTAATTGATGCTCTTTCTTCCTTTTCTTTATTTACCTGTTTTACCAACTCCCAAGTTTGTTGGCCTGTAATTTCCCTTGGTGCGATTTTGCCCCTCCATTTTATTGCAAGCCTGTGCATCTCTTGGTGGTTGTTGAATTGTCACCTGGATTTTCAAGTCTTGATGGAAGCAAATCTGAGCTCTTGGATGTTGGCAAAATTTTGAACGCAGAATGTCTGTTTTTGACAACAAAAATTAGAAGCTATCAAGCATCTTAGCCAGTTTGGAAAGCGTCCTATGTATAAACTAAAATTCAACAAAGCGTTGGCCAGTTTGGGAAGTGCCTATTTATAAATTAAAATTTCACAAAGTGATACACGTGTTGCAGCCAAAAATCTTGACTAAATTAGAAGTATGTCTGGAAAGGTTTGTGAATTCTCATGACACTTATTGTACCTCTAACTTTTTCTAGGCCCTTGATGCCTCCTAACTCAATTGCTCTACTTATGATTTTAATTGTTATCCATCTTAGAGGTTATCATGGATTGTGCCACATCTAACTCCCGTACATTCCAATTTAGGGGTGTGCATTATTAGGTTTAAAATGAAAAACTAAACCAAATCAATAACATTTGGTTGGTTTGGTTTGGAAAAATTTGGTTTAGTTTGTGATGGAGGATTGCATATTTTGTGGTTTTTGGTTTGGTTTATTACCCTTAAAATATGAATTAATTGAAAAACTAAACTATCATGTATATTAAATATTTTGATTTAGTTTTTGGGTTTGGATGATTTGGTTTTATGTTTTTTGGTTTTAATTTTGCCAAAATTCAATTTCCAGATTTTGAATTTAATCCATTAAACAAAATTTAAACAAGGAATTCAATTTTTTAATGGTTTAGTTTTCAAATAATATTCAGTTTTGTCAGTTTGATTCAATGTTGGAAAATATTTAGTTTGTTTTGAGTTTCATATTAGCTTGATGAAAAATTGATCAGTTCAACTTATCTGTTAACTGATCAGTTTTGTCAACTTATTCTAGTTCATCTCATCTCATCTCCCTCTCTCTCTCATTCTCTTTTTCTTTCAACTAGATCACGGTTGCTCATCATGTATATTTCAGTTAGAAAATGAGGTGGTTTTATTCATGGGGGCTTCTTGAACTAAAAGGTTATACTTGTTTTCCATTTCAAGGATATATTAGTTGGGCTGCAGAAGTCATTTGAAGTATATGAAATATGACATAAAACTCTACTGAAAGCTATGAAGAACCTTATATTTTAGAGAGGGAGAGAGAATGCAAGGAGGTCACGTCACTTGGAGCTAAAGCTATGGTTGTGCATCTCCTCTTCAATAACGTAATCCTCATCTAAAGAGGAATTGTTCTTAGAAAACAACACAAGAGCTTATGACTTGTGAGGGTGCATGGGCTGTAATCCAATTCTCTTTGTACCTTGCTTTATTGTGAAGATCTTAGAATTTAGAAAGCGTGGAAGGTCTTATTTTTCATATTTGTGCCATTTTTTGATGTTGGTTGTGCCATTTTCCAAATTTCTTAGCATGCAATTAGCAGATCAATCATGGCTGTGGATTGAAAAGATGCAATGAGCACCTCATCGGAGTACCCAACGCAGAGAACTTGGGCTATATGAAATTGGATCATCCAATAATTAATCAAACGAGGTTATTAGATTGGCAATTGTGTCTAAAATATATTGATTGAATCATCCAATCAACAGATTAGAGCATGATGATTATGGGTTTGATTGAAAAGTGTTTATGTTCAAGCTGATTTAACTATATCTGTGTTAAACCAATTTAATGCCAATTTTATTAAGTTTTTAATTCTACCAACTTGGAGGTTTTTGGAGATTCAAATCAGGAATCTAAAGGTTTGTATGAGGGATTGATTTGGATCTAAGTGCCTTATGCAGTAGAGATCTTCTCTAGGAGAGAAACAATGTATCTTAGAGAAAGAGAGAGAGAGATAGAGAGAGAGAGAGAGAGAGGGGTGCTTTGATGGAGCCTTGGGAGATATCAGAATTCAAGGCTAGGATTGTGCTCAAGGGTTTTGAGGGTTGTAGGGTTTTTTGCCACAAGGGAAGAATGGCTATTTGAAAGTCCTTGAGGTAAGAATTATATCTCGTAGCTTACTTTTCTCTAATAAAATTATAGGGATTTTACCTTTTTTTGCATACTTTCTGAAAAGAAAGCTTAAATATAATTTATTTTATTTATTCTAAATGTTATTTTGCTCATTTATATTTTAGTGTGGGTTATATCCAAAAGAAAAGAAGAATAAATCATGTAAGTATAGATAGATTTATAAATTTTCATAAAATATGGTGAATCTGTCCACATTGAAACCAGGAATCTAGGGAATAAATATGGCGAATGAATCTGCACAAATATCCACGGTTATAATATTAAACTTGCACAAATAACACAACAAACCATTAGGATATTAATGAAGGATAATAGGATATTAAGGATTCAAACACTCTCCTTCAAGATGGAGAATATAGATCTATTTTTTACTGACTTGCTTTTTATTCCTTGGAATGTTGTTGGGAGCAGCCTTTTGTAAAAACATGTGCTAGTTGTTGTTCTATAGGTATATATGGGATAGTAGTCAGATCATATCTAGTTTTTCTTTAGTAAAATGCTGATCAATTTTTATGTGTTTGGTATGATTATGTTAAATTGTATTGTGTGCAATATTAATAGTAGCTGTATTATCATATTACAACTGTATAAGTTTTTGTTTGATCTTGAGATCATTCAAAATAATTTTTATCCAAAAAAAGGTTCAAATACCCCAGATGTTATGGCTTTAAATTTTACTTTTGTACATGATTTATCCACAACATTTTGTTCATAACTCCTTCAAGAACTAGTTTCTTTTAATAAAGCGCAAAAGCTCGAAGTAAATCTCCTATCCATACCTTGACTATCAACATCTGTGTTTTCTTTAAGAATCATTTTGTCACTCTTTCTAAAGAAAATTCCTCCTTTTGGAGTGGCTTTTTGATGTAGAAAGGCACGATTAATAGTTCGCAAGTGTTTCTCTTTTGGTTCATACATAAATTAGCTTAGCACTCTCATTGAATATGCAATATCAAGTATTTTGTGGGATAGATATTCAAGCTTGCCTACACTTTTTCTATCTTTGCTCTTATTCTATGGTTAAGATAAATAAAGAACTTGCAACCTTCTCTTTTAACTTTGTTTTTTCTTTTAGAAGATGTAGGATATAGTTTCTTTGGGATAAAATTATATTGTTTATAAAGTGAAGATACAGAATTTGTCCATTAAGTATGAGTCAATGGTTCAAAATGTAGTCATGTGGTAGATATTGGAGATAAATACTCAGTCTCCCAAACTAGAACCATAAGACCAATCCTCGAGGCTAAAATCTTGAGACCAACCTCTTAAGGCTAGACTTTTGAGATTAGACTCTAGAGACCAGATTCTCAAAGGTAGACCTTCAAGGCCAGATCCTCATGGACATTCTTCCAATGCAATGTAGCTCTTCTTCAAACTACCAAACTCCATTTGATGGCTATAGTTGATTTTGTCATATAATTATTAGTTGAACTCTTACTTGATGTTTATAATTATTTCTGTTATGTCATCACTAGCCAAGCTCTTATTTGACGAGTATAATTGATTTTTTAATGTCATCAATACTCAAACTCCTACTTGGAAGTTATAACTAATTCTATCATGTCATCAGTGATCGAAGCTCCTATATGGCTGTTATAACTAGCTGAGCTATTCCAGCAAGATGCACAAATCATCCCATGACATTTAGGTTATAATTGTATAACAAAATAATGACTATAATTCGCACGTGCAGAAATAAAGTTAGTATACATCATCTATTTTGTCAGCTTTAAATAAACCCCAAAGTGTTTAGTGCAAGGGGCCAATCTCCAAGATCACATATCATGTTTACTTTCTAATCATAATCCCACCTCTTGGTCACCCTTTGAGAGGTATTTTTCTCTTGGTGGAAAGTCTTTGCCTTCTCTCCCCCATGTGTTCTTTTTTGGTGATCGTTAACCTTTGTGGATCCCAAGTTTTCTGTCTTCTTTTACTTTTTAGACCTTCTTGAGTTTTCAATAAAGTAACTTTTTGTTATGCTTTTTTGGATTCACAATAAGCATCAAAATTTCTGAAAAGTAGTATGTTGGAATTTAATGGGAAAATTGAAATGAAAGCAAAGGGAGTCGAATCCTTTCTTTTTAAAGGAGAGCCTATTAATCCCTATGATCAAGAGGGTGGTAGAAAGTCCCAATGTCTCTACCTTTGTTGCCATCCACCTTTGATCATTCTCCTTCAATGCGATGCTTTTTTCAGCATTTTTAAAACCAGATGGAATGTTTTATGAAAACTTTTTTCACCCTTTCATCTCTAACTGTAGAGCAATATAAATCCTAGTTGCCTCACCTTAATCTTTCCAAGGATCATTCACCACCTAGTTCTTTTCCGTTTATCCAAGTTTCTAAAGCCTAAGTAACAACACCTGAGTCTCTACATCTCGCCTCCTTACAGCTTTATGTCAGTCTTTACTTTTCCAGATCCTTATAGCTTTGTACACTTCCAATTCCTTAGCTTTGTACCTTGGCTCTTTACACCTCCACCAGCCTTTACGCTTCTAGCTTTGCAACTTTTAGATTTAATTCTGCCTCTAATTCTTTCTTCTCCTGGTCAAGAGTTGAAACCTTGCCAATTCTAGCTTTGCATTTGTCTGGCCATCCACTTTACATTCCATTTTATGTTGCTCTGGTAGGATTTCATTACCACTTAGAATACCACCACCTATGGTCATATTGATATAATCCTCACACTTTGCTTTCCACTCTATGTTGCTCTACTAGGATTTCTCTCTTTCTTTTCCTTGTTCCCCTAAAGCTCCTTCAAGACTTCAACAATCAATGCCTTTTGACAGATATGTATCTCCTCTAATGGTGGTTTGAGGGATTTTTACCTTTTTGTCATGGATACCATAAAAGGCCTCTAACAAGATAGGATGGGAACATCAAAGATTCCTTTCAAGTTTGGGGATCCTTTGGATTCCTTTGTGTTATCAACATAATCGAAAGTGATAACTTCCCAATCCATAACAGCTTCAGTTTTCATCAAAAAATCAATGGAGTTTTTTTCCCTGGATGCTACAATTAGAAGATTTTTAAAAGAACCAAGGGGTATATTTGGCAATGATCGTCTCTACTCTATTTTCGGTAAAAGATCTAAGATCTTTGCTATCATTGGTTATTGTGGAACTTCTTCAACTTCTACATGTTTTCTCTTCCTCTTGAGGGACTCATTATCTGTCAAGATCATCTAGGGAACTCAACATTGCGGTTAACTGACCCATGGTTGTGTTCCTTTGTTTTGAAAAATCAAGAGATTGGTCAGTGATGATTGTAGTCCTAGTTGATGCAATTTAAAGAGAAGAATAAGTTGATTTCCATGTTTGATTTTTAGAATTGCATGTTATTTTTCGTCATTTCATATTCTCGTGGATATTTATAGATAGTTCTTTATTACATTATAGATAATGATATGAAATTTTTGAGGACCAAATGAAGATGCAAATATTTATCTGTTAAATCTCCGTTAATTTTTCAAAGGGCAGCTATGTGACAAACATCTATAAAGGACACTTAGTCTCTCAAAGCCAAAAATTTGAGACTAATCTTTGGAGGCTAGAATCTTGAAACCAGTCTCTTGAGGATTGCCCCACATGACTAACCCCTCAATACAGAATTTTGAGGCCATTCCCTTGAGATCAGACTTTTTAGGCCAACCTTACTAGACTAGACGCTCAAGATTAGATTCTCGAGTTTGGACTTTCGAAACAAGTTCTTCAAGACCTACTCAAGATTGTCCTTTTGACACATTGCAGCTCTTTTAGTTTACCAAACTCTATTTGATGACTATAGCTAATTTTGCCACGTCATTTGCATTCTAGCTTTTACCTGAAGGTTAATTGATTTCACTACATCATTAACATTTGGGTTTTTACTTGGCAATTATAATTCATTATGCCAATCATTATTAGTAGAGTTTCTAGTGATTATAACTATGTCATGTCATTAACGATTGAAGTTTTTATCTGACAATTATAACTAATTGAGTCATGTTAGTAAGCGACATGCATCAATCGTTGATGATTAGGTTATCATAATTAAATAATGGAATGACAATTATAATTCTTATTTTTATGAAAAAATTAGCATTTGTCTTCTACTTCGTCAATTATAAATAAAGTTCTAAGGGTCCAATTCAATAGGATAATCTCCAAAATCTTAGATCTACTCTACTCTTTAGTTAGCATCTTAATGCTTAGTCAACCTTGGAAAGCTACTTATTTTCTCATGGTGGAACACCTCTGTCTTCTTTTTCCCTTGTATTTTTCCTTGTTCACTCTCGATTTGTAAGGATCTTAAGCTCATTTCATCTCTCTTTGTGTTTTGCAGACCTTATTTTGCTTTTAATGAAGTTTTTGCTATGTTTTTTTGAATGCAAAATTGGCATTAACATTAAGTTACTTTTGTCCAAGAAATATTTTATCTTTACTAGATCTTTGATCTTATAATTTCTTGCTAATTGTTCTTTAAGTTCTTTTGCTCAATTTCATTTCTTGTGATAAAAATATCATCGATATAAACTAATAATGCTATGGCTTTCCCTCTATTTTTTTTTATGAAGAGTGTATGGTGTTTTGGCTTTCTCGATGCCCTAGACGTTTTATTGACTTTGTGAATTTTTGACACCATGCTCTTAAGAAAGACTTCTTGAGTTCACACAATGCACTTTTAGAATGGAAAACCTAGCCATCTTTATATAAGTCAGTAAATTTAGATAGTGGGTTCATATAAATCTCTTTCTTTAAGTTACCATAAAAGAAGCATTTTTAACATCAAACTGTAGCAACTCCTTGTTATAATATGCAACAAGAAATATAAAAGTTTTGATTGTATTCATTGTTTTATATGAGCATGTTTCTTGATAATCTATCCCAAAGTTTGAGTGTGTGATTTAGCTATTAACTATGATTTACATCTGCCAAGTATTCTATTAGATTTATATTTCATGATAAACACCCATTTACAACTCACTACCTTCTTATTCTTCAATCCAATTATCACTTCACTTCCCACACCTTATTCTTCTATAATTTCTTTGTTTTTTTCCCTCATTGACAAAATGTCAGTTTTTATCCTTTGATGCAACATTAATGGATTTTGGTATCTCTATGGAGTCTAAGAATGTGAAGGCTTGATGTTAGAGACAAAACTTTTGATCATAAACATACCTGGAAATGTGGTGCATGATGTGTCTAGTGTACTCTTGAGTAAATTGTTTTTTCGTAATTGGAATGTCCAACTCATTTATCTCAAAGATTGAGGGAGGTATATAATTTTTATTTATTGTGTTATGATTTCATTAATTCAAATAAGAGGCTTGAGCTTGTGTCATTTTATGATCTATACATTTCTTTCTTGAATAAACAAGAATATTGCTTGGATGTAAGGCCTTATGAGGTGGTTTTGCTTGCTCATCACAATGAGTACCCCTATGTAAAGGGAGCTCTAATCGATGATGATTTTTTTTTTTTTGCTGGGAAGACTTTAGTTAGGGCATATGTTACTGGATTGTGGAGGTTGAGAAGAGTTCAATCGGGCATATGTTGGATTGTGGAGACTTGGTTTGGCTTGTAGATAGTTTGTGAAGTAGAGGAAAGAGATTTGAGAGGTTATTGAAGTTTAATTGGGGCATATGCTAGACTATAGAGAGCCAGTTAGGCTAGAAGTTTGTAAAGGGAGTGAGCTATATGTAGATAAATTTTTTCACATCTTTATCAACATTTGTGCCCCTGAAGAGGAAGAAAGGGATGTTTTTATTGAAGATAACCTCTATGGAGATAAACAGTTATTTTTTGTGAAGGATTATAGTATTTATAACCGTTTTGAGTATTAGAATACCCAAGAAAGACATGCTTTAAGGCTTTAGGATCAAGCTTGTCACAATTATGCATGTGAACATGTTCATATACCATGCTTTTGAACTTTTGGAAGGAAGATTTGAGGAGCCAACGAAGCTGGGATAGTATTTGATAAAATTCGATGAGACTTTGATCACCAACAAATCAAGAAAGTATTTTATTAATTAGATGGGTTGCTGTCCACACTGTTCACCCCTTAATTCTTTGGGCATCTTGAACTGAAATAATAAGGCCCTAATGATGTTTAAAAGATGCTGATTTTTTTTTCTGCCAGTCTAATATACGATTATTTATATATGCTGCCTACTTTTTGGAAAAATAGTAAGAAATTGATTTAAATAATCTTTGGCAATATAATATCTAAAATTTTTTTATGAAAACCCTAAATTGTGCATAGATCTTTTGATAAATAATTAGAATGATTGATGGCACATTAGGTTTGTTCTTCAAGAGATAGATTCACGTAATATGTGTACAATCATCGATGGAGACAAACTATCATGTGTCAATATGCTATGCAATTTTTCAAAGATTCTCATATATCAAAATGAATTAATAAAAATAATAATCTAGGTTTTTGTTAACAAAAACAAAGAAGTTTGTGATGGTCAACAGATTGACATAATTCACAATGAAATGTTTCTATGAGAGAAATGACCAATGTAGGAAACATAAAATTTAAAATTTTGAATAAAGGATGACCAAGTTGATAATATTATAAAATAATTTTATATAAAAGTTTTGGAAATTGATAGAGAATACTTTGTGATGAGATAATCATCCTTGGTCTTACTTGGCACCTCATGGTAGTAGAGTGCATCATATATCCCAACTAGTTCAATTCTCTTCTTTGAAATCCAACCCCATAAGATACAATGGGTATAGAAAAAGATGATTTTGTAATTTAAAGATTTAGTAATGGTGTATTGACTAAAGATTTGTGGACAACTTAGAAATATAAAAGATATAATAAAAAAATATAGAGATTAAGATTAACTTGATCTTGACCAATAATGTGAACTTGGAATCCACATACAACTCAATTATCTAGAAATGGGTTATAACTTTTAAATAAGATGGAGTGAGGAATCATGTGGTGATTGAAAATTTGTCCACAATCAATTGAGGAATCTAGGTAATAAATTGAAAAAACAAATGTGCACTACATATATAATATGAAATATACACAAATAAGGCAATAAAATAGTGGTATGTATAATGGATTCAAAAAGTTTCACTCTATCTTGATTCATGTTTTCTATTCTTGGATGTCTTTCTTGCAAGGCAATGGAAGTGAGAATGAAGAAAATTGGGTTAAATTTTGCAAGTTTTAGCCAATCTATCCTTATTTAGGGTTTTTTACAAGTGTGTCTTTTTATCTTTTTATCTTTTTATCTTTTTATCTTTATTTTCATCATCATGTCTATCTTCATTATTGCTCATGGATTTCATCTCATCTCATCTCATCTCATAACTCGGCTGTCCTGTGACCGGACCTCGCTGATTCGCCCCCCGAAATCGCCGCTCTCGGAGACCCTGGCTGCATTGGGGAAGCCACGCGTGGAAAAGAGTTTTGGAGAGATTCGCGAGCGCATTAAGGAGTTTCGGGATTTTTTAAATTCTGATTTTTGTTTTTAATTAATTGACTTATTTATTTTATTTAATATTATTTATTAATAAATTCAAAAATTAATTACAAATTATCCAGGGCTTCAAAAATCTCTTGACAAGGGCCAAAATTCGTTGCTAAATTTATCCTATTCAATTTTATATTCACATTCTGATTCCAACTGTTGGAAATTGTTTTACAAAGTATGTAAAAACTCATACCTTTAGTTGCTTACGGCAACAAGTCGTTACACATCTCGTTGAAGAAAGCCTCTCTTGATGAGGCCATCCTAGCTAGAGAAATCTTGACAAAGTATGATTCATTGAAGGAGCATGTGTTTTAGGAGAGAGATAGGGAGTGTCGAGATAGGTGGGATTGATAGAACATGCATTCAAAAATCATATTTGCTTGATCATGTATGCTCTAGAAGTTATATGTACACTATTTTAATTGTACGGGTGCACTTGTATGAGCTCAATTTCCTTTTGTATGGCCATGGATTCTCCTCCTATGTACGCATTGAAAATTTAACATGTGTAATTTTTTTACTTTGGTTGGAACATTGTACACACATTACAAATATGCTTTATACGACTCCATTTGTTTGCATACACTAGTAATTCAACTTATGCATGTCTTTTTGTCTGCAACATTATTTGTAAGTGTTGTGCCTTAGTCACTTGTGTGCACTATCATTTGATTTCCCTTAACGAATAGGATGCTAATGGATTGGATGATCTAATCAAAGTGTTCACAATATCTTTGCCACTTTCTTTGATATTTAGCTTCCTCCGATCTAATGTGATATATGTTTTCAGGCTCCTCTAATAATGTTGTCTTCTCAAAGTGGTCATCTTGCACTTGAGTTTGCTAGATATTATGCATCATCACTCTCCTTGGTGATGGTTTATGCAAACTAATTAACGTATGTTCGCTCAACTTTGGTAGGTTGAATATCTTGATTTCCTTCAAGTGGTCTTCCAAACTTTGCCATCGGTAGCATATTATGACTAACTTATGTCCTCCTCTAAACATTATCACAATCACAACAACAATAAAATCCTTGTCCTGATTAACATTCTTTTTACTTTTTTGTTTCATCTCCAAATTTTACCCAACATTCTCTCTGGAAAAGTCTTAGTTTCTTATGTTGGTAATATTGCTTCGATTTTGATTGATAAGTGGAACTAGAAGTATCTTCTTTGGTAGATTTCTAATTCTTGTTTTTCTTGTTCTCGTAACTTTCATCTTTTGGTTATCTCTTCTCCTTAATAGATTTTGATCTTCTATTACTACATGGACCTGCAAAATAATTGTGGTCCTTCGTGTTATTGGCTAAAGTTCTCTTTTTTTTTGTTATTTGCTATTATCCTTCATTTTTAGGGTGAATTATCCTTCATCTGCAATTGGCTATTGTCTATCGGAATCATAAGATAGTGATGGCCTTTCTTTCCATCAACCAAAGCTCTATTTCTTTTGTCAATTGCCATCGTGTTCCCTTCGTGAATCGTATTGTTTTCCATCTATTGGCAACATGCAATAGAGGCCATTATTATCTACTTTTCCTTCACCATGTCTATGAGCAACTTTAGTTGCTTTGCTAGGAAAGCAACTTGATGCTCCAAAAAGCATACTTGGTTGTTATACTTGAGCCATCTTCTACCACTATCTCTCTCTTGCTCTTTCTTTCTCACTAACTCTCAATCTTTCAATTGTACCATAAAAAGGGCACAATCTCTTGTCCGTTTTCCCATATAAAGATGATATAATGGAATGGATATGACAATGATTTTTTAAGGATTTACATCCACCATAAACAAGATGTATGCACTGATAACAAAATCTTTACTTCTATCTTAGTCTGAGCCTTTGAAGGAAATCACTTGAAAATGACAAGGGTCACAGTAGATTGTTGTAATGCAATGGAAATTAGCTAATAATGGTCTCATCCACAAGGAAGTAGATAAACTATGGTAGATATCAAACATCGTAAGAAGAGAGAAGCATTAAACAAAAATGATGTGAAAACTCTTAAGTTTGTTCAAGAAAAATCCTCGCCAACTCCGTTAGAAGTGTTTACTCTAATAAGCACTATCATGGCAAACTCTTTCCCACTCAAAATCTCTTTAGTATCTAACATTTTGTAGAATTCTAAATTCCCTCTAGGCTCTTTCTTCCAATTCTCCCATGACATTCATTTTCTAAATTCTTGATCTTAAGCTTCGACTAGATCTCAAAATGTTGGTTACTAGATCTCATAAGAGGAAACATATACACACACATATACATATATTATTTCTCGCTCTCTCTCTCTGAGAAAGTCTCCTCTTGAAGTACCAACCTTAGACCTCACAAGAGTTTCTCTTTTGTTGGATCAAAACCTCTCCCTACTTAACCCAAGCTTTTCTTCTTGAATGTTTTATCGATCCCTCAAGGTTACCTTTTGTAATCTTGAGTGTCTTGTCACAATTTGAGATAACTCTATCTTAAAATTTAAATGGATTTTATTGAGTGGAAAGTAGAGGAGATTATCATAACTCCTTATTTGATTTCTTTTGTCTTTTCTTCATCTGGATTAGATGAGCAACCTTTGCGTAATAAAAATTTTCAATTTTAGATATATTCTGAGCTATATATGTTCTACAATTTGAAAACTTGATTAAATGGTCTGATTATGTAATTGTTCGATCAAACATATCTGTTTGATTCTCACTTATGCCAAAGGGTATATGAGCATAATTTTAAGTGTATTTGTGCACTGATATGTGCATAATTTTGTTTTGTGCATTCACAAAATCTTTGTTGGCTTAGCATGTATTTACATGATAAAAATTCTATGCATATAATCCATACACATTGGATCTCTATACTTGTGATACATTTGCCATATGATATGTGGGCCGAAAGTCCACCTTATGAGCACGTTTTAGTACATGCCATGTTTTTACATGCATTATTGTGCTATTAGTGTTTCCATTGCCCATTTTTCTCATGAGTTAGTCAAATAATTGATAGAACAATCCGATTTTCTTTGTATTTCCTAAACTTGTTCTTTACTTTTTACACCATGCATCTATAACTGATCTATTGATCAATCAATAGAAATCACAGACTCTTGGCACCAAAGCTATGGCTTGATGCATTTCTTTCCTTCTATAGTAGAGACCTAGTCCAATAGAAAGGGTACTTGGTAAGCAATAATACTGGCCTTGAGCTCTCATAATGCCAATAAAGCAAAGGAATTGAGAAGATGCATTACATGGAAGGCAATAACCCATTACCCCCCCCCCCCCCCCCCCAACCTTTTTTTCTCTATTTCATTTGGAAGATTATATTTGAATCTTTGCAAAGCACAAAAAAAATCACATTTTTGCTATTTTTTATTGTTTCTTCCATTTGCTTCGTCTTATCTATATTTCTCATCTATGCTCTTAGGCAAATCTTGATTCCAACGTTATGTTTATCTACATGTAACATGTTTTTCTTTTGTGAATTTTGATGCAGGTATTCTTTTGGGGAAGTGCTATTATAGAACGGTTATCATACACTTTTGTGCTTGAGATTTCATTTTTGCATGTTAAATAGAAGAATCAAGATTTCATTTTTTATGCTCGTACAACATAAAGAATTTTAAAAGATATTGTGGAATCTCTTACAAATTGTGACTTCAAGGCTTCATTTGAAAGTTTCAGAATGGAAAATAAAGCCTTACATGATAATTAGCCATTATTATGCTTGTTATACAATATGTATGCAGTCACGTATATATGGTGTGAGAATTGAGTAACAAAGGTTTTATTCTAAGTTAGTAATACGTGTTATTTATTGATTTTAATGGAACAATTCTTCAAGTTCAGATATGAAAAGAGTCTCTTTCTAAATTTCATGTTTGATAAAAAATTGTTGCTTGGACAGCTTGCACAAGCACATGATCACTGTTCTGTCATTTTCTGATTTTTTTTAATTCTTTTACATTTCTGTTAGGGTTAAGAAGCCATAGTGTTGCAATGTTCTTGCATTGTTAAAATAATCAGGGTAGGAGTTGAACAAAGGGAAGGATGCAATTTGAATGGTACACATAATTATAATTTCATCTAGACAGCATTTTTACTGTTCTCTAATTGGAGAATGCCTCCTTAAGCTGGGAAATTCTTCTATTTGTTATAGTTTGCAAGTCATTTGAAAAATTTATTAATGACTCATTCAACCTTTTTTAATATTGACACATTATACATTCGAGCTTTTGCTTGTTGGAACTAAGTGATCATAAATTAAATTAATCCTAATCTATGGGTTGATCTAGGTTTCCTAAAAATATCTTTAACTGTTTCATTCTTATATAAATTTTAAATTTTTTCTTTGCAACTATTGAATATTTTCTAATAACCATGTGCTTGGCTTCATTATGCTTTGAATGTACCTCTTTAATTGATAGGAAACAGCCTTTTATTTTTAAGAACAGTGAAAATTATATATTTGTTATGCATGTTATATGTTCTTGGCCAATTGCTTTTTTTCTGTGCTTTTCTTAATACCAATCTCCTTTTTTTTTCCTTTGCAAGCTTATATTGAATTTTGTGTAAAAAAGGATGATTGAAAGACTAAAGTTAGGTTGGCTAGTAATTGTGCAAGAACTACCTGAATTAGAGATAGCATCGCAACCCTTAATTGGTATAAGTGGCAAAGAAATTATTCAAACATACCACTACGAACTAGTTTGGGTGTAATGAAAAAATGATGATGATGATAATGCTTAGCCTTAACCAAGCTTACATGACATAAGGAAATTTAACTTTGGTTGCATGGCACTTTATATTGGAATATTGGTATTTGAATTATTTTATGTTATTCTAGTGTTATATTTTTTTTTATCTTTTTGGGTAACTCTTGATAATTTCTTACTCATTTTGGTGTTTGTGATATTTATTTTTGTTAAGTAGGTACTGGTTGTCTCTGGAGAGACTGGTTGTGGTAAAACTACACAGCTCCCACAATTTATACTAGAGGAGGAAATAACAAATCTTCGTGGTGCAGATTGCAATATAATATGTACACAACCACGCCGCATATCTGCTATATCAGTTGCAGCAAGAATTGCTTCTGAAAGAGGTGAGAATCTTGGGGAGATTGTTGGTTACCAAATTCGGCTAGAATCAAAGCGCTCTCCACAAACTCGCCTTCTCTTTTGTACAACTGGGGTATTGCTGCGAAGACTGGTACGGAGTTCTTTCTCACTTAAGTGTTTGTTCATGACAAATACCTTTTTGATCTTGTTAACAGTATTTATTGCCTTTGATTATATTATTTTTAATATAATTGTTATTACATAATGGGGACCAAAATCTATATGTATATTTTTCTTATGAATTTGCTAAATTATGTTAAATATCTTTCTTACTAGTAGAACTTATTAAATAAATTATTTTGCCTATTACTTATGCTTATTCTTATGTTATTTACATTGTGATTGACACTAAAGGTCATCTATCAATTTTTTATATGATCCAGTGAAATTAAGCATAATTGCATGTAAAGTTAATGATTTTTAAAGTTTCAATTGTAAAGAATGAGTGTGTGATTTGACTACACTTCGCTAGCCATTGAATTCTACTTGTTAAGTCGAGGGGTAAATGGGCCACTGCACAAACCTCTTTATCAAATAATGGTGGAATTAAATGTTGCATCGTTTGTCAAAGTTGACTTGAGCATCTGTAGGTTTTGGAGAGCCATTCACTAAGGAAGGTAGCTCTCTAAAAGAAAGCAGATAGGAATTGGAAGTGAGATGAAAAATTATTTATTATTTCATTGCCGATTCCTAGTGTTCTTTTAGCTCTTAAAGTTGCAATCAAAAGATGGTATAATAATGCAATTGGATGCAACATATTCATGATTATTAACTTATTTTCTTAATTTGGCCATCATCCACAATACTTAGTGAAACTACCTCTACCAAATGAGTTTTTGCAATTGTCTTGTCTCGTCCTGCTATTGTCATACTAGTGACCTAAAATCTTAAAACCATCTTGATTGTGTCATTCTTGTTAGTAGATCATCTCTTTGCTATGCTCTTCTTCGTAGTTCTTGAGATAGCTCTAGCCCTCTTGAAACTTCTCGTAATAACTTTCTCTAGTTGTCTTCTTGTTCATCAAGAGGTATTTTTGCCTTCACGATGTCTCTGAAGTTTGTCATTTGTCTCGAGGATGTACCTTAAAAGGTATTCTTGACTCTAGGTTATTCCTTGAGATTTCCTCTTGCCTCGAAGAATACTTGAATACTCTTCTCATCTCGAAGATATGCCTCGATAACTCCTCTTACCTTGAAGTATATCGTGAGTGCTTCCAATTCCTCCAGAATGCTCCCTAGTCCTGCTTATGCCATGGGATTGTTTCTTGAGAGCTATTCTTGCTTTGAGGCTGACTCCCAAAACATATTTTGAAAAACTTTCTTCCCGACTACTATCTTGCCGTGTATTTGTTTGCAATACAAATTCCTTGGTGTTGTTTAGGTTTCCTCAAGAGTTATTTGGTAGCATATGAACCTTGAACTGACCTCTTGATCAATGTTTAACCACCTAGGATGTGATGGTTAAAAGGACTGTGGATGGGGAGGGTGCTTATCTTTTAGTGTAGGTTCTCATATTATTAAGGAGTTGAGATAAGATCAGTATTTCATTGCTGAAATGTGGCTGTTTGTAAAGAACAGGTGATGAGTTTTGTGGTAGATAGTTGAAAACACAGAAATTTGAAGGTGAATTGCAGATAATCTCATATATCAGAACCTACTATGCCCATGCTTATACTTAGGTAAAAGGTTATATCGTATTGCAACATTCCTTAATCATATTTGTAAACTAGATCAGTTTCTTCTCCAAGAATTGTATTAAAAATTTATCCCCTAAACCGAAAGATTTTGCTTCATTTGTTTGCAATGTTGGCGTCTTCCATTTGATATGGTTTATTTTCTTGCATGTGGGAATTTCTTGTAATACATTGTTTATTTCAATTAGGAGTTGATGTTGGAGTTGATTGAATTAGAATCTATAGTAGAAAATGCTGTGGTATTGACATTAACATGCTAATTAACAATCAGTATGCAAGTTAACTTAAAGTTTGACATCCCCAAAAACTGGTGTCTTCTATTTAGTTTCTTATTTTTCTTGATGCAAATATCTCCATGATTTTAAAAACTTTTTTCCAATTAGTCTTGTAAAAAATCATAGACATGGTTCAATCGATTGTGCTAGTCAGTGTCTAGAATCTTCTTAAAGAATATCAATAGTTTTACCCTTAACACATGATATAGCTCATGAAGGTTAATAGTACTCTTTTTCTGATTGGTTTTTTGTCCTTCGATTATCTTTCATATCGAGGCTCATCATAAAAGTGCAGTCATGCAACCTAGCATAATGGGAAGTCAAACTTTGACGAGGCCATGATCAAACAATGAGTTGTGTTAAATGATGTTCATCATTCATCATTTGATCATGTTTGCAAGCATGAGTGATAATTGCAGGTAGCCAATATTCCTATCCTGCTTTCTCTGCAACCTATTTTCTATATGGCTGATGCCAATATTCCTATCTTGCTTGCTCTGCAACTTATTTTCTATATGGCTGATGCCAGATACATAAGATGTTTCTACTTTCCAATCCTGTTAGGAGGTCAATCAAATTCCTGATTTTGAAGATTACCCATGAATTCCTGAATCCAATCTCTTCACCAAAACAAATAGTTTCATGAAATCTTTTCATTTCCTGCTATGGGGCTCCATAACATGGCAGGTGCTTTTTATCCTTTAAATATGGTATCGCGAGCCTTACTTATCATGTCTCTTCCAAAGCGGAGCATTGTTCTTTTGGAATTTCCTCGAGGAATCTCCTTTGTCTCAGGCGCTCTTTTGCCCCTTGTGGCGGGCATTCATAGCTTTGTTATGGAGTCAGCTGTTATTGTCACTCATCTTCTACCTTGAAGACATCGTAATTTCATCTTCTTGGGATGGCCATCTACTGGTGGTGATTACACCATCTCACCAGCATTAAAACGTGACCTTTCTGCAACTTGTTTGCAACATATTTTCTCTGTGAACTTCAGCAATATTTGCTGAAGCTTTAACTAAATGCTTTCTTCTTTGCCATTTCTAAGTGACTGGCTTGCTCTGTACAGTTTTCTCTGTTCGCTATACCCATTCACACTGCTCTTATGGCTGCATTGCAAAGTGCATGTCGAATTGCTTTATTCCCAGTATCTCCTTTGTGAACTGCTGTTGTTTCAATGTTTGTTGTAACGTCTTGTGTGATTGAAGGCTCCTGTTTATATATGAATAGTATGCTCAATTGGGTAATTGTACCCAAACCTCAGGGCAAGTAATAAAAAGGACCTATCTGCTGGCAGGGAAAAAAAAAAAAACCGTCGGCACCTAAGGGATTGTTTTGGCAAATGAGGAATCTATGCTTCTTTAGTTCCCAAAATGACAGAAAATGTAACATTGTAATATAGAACTTGCTGCTTCTAACAATTTTATCTTTCCCTTTTTTGGAAACTTTATAAATTAGCAATGGACAATCCAGCTGGGCATCCGTTGGGTTAAAACACCTTTTTATTTTACATGCCTGTGCATGAGATACTTAACTTTTTAAAATGTGAATATACAATTATTCTATTTAGTAAGTCAATGTTATAAATTGCCCAAATTTTTTGCGTGAAGAGATTTCATTGATATTCATTAGATGGGAATTAGCGTGGAGAGGGAGATCATCTTGGAGTATTTTATGATGTTTCTATTATGAAATAAAAAAATTTTAATATTGAATCTGCTATTATCCACAACAGAGTTATTGCCATCTTGGAAATTTAATATCTAAACTATAATTTAGAAATAATTTCATGTGTTTTAGGGATAACATAGTATGTGTAGTAGTTTTGGATTGGTGGTGTTTCTGTGCTGGGCAGTTTGGGAGGGATGTGGGAGGAGGTTCATGGTGATGACTGTTCAAAGTTGTCTGCTATTCATTATTGTTTCTAGCAATTTTTTTTTCAGTGTATTATTTGCAGGTTCTATTTTTGTGAGAATGTGGTAAAATGGTGGAATGAGTTTACTTAATCATTGAAACCTTGATCACAAACATTTTCTATCAAGTTAAAAGTTCCTTACGTGTTAGAAGTTCTACTAGATTGATACTTCTGGTCTTCTTTTAACTTCTATAAAAACATTAGGTTAACTTTAGGAATCTTTTGATCTCATTGCATAATGTTCCTTTCTTAAAATCCAAGAGTGTCTGATCCATGTTAAAGGTTTTTTTTTTCAGCATCAAACAACTTCTCATTTTTTTTTATTTGATTCGTATTTTTGTAAAATTTCTTCAAATTTTCTGACCATGACAACAGATTCAAGAGCCCGATTTACAAGGCATCAGTCATCTATTAGTTGATGAAATTCATGAAAGAGGCATGTACGAGGATTTCCTCATCATAATTCTGCGTGATCTGCTTCCTCGCCGACCAGATCTTCGTTTAATTTTGATGAGTGCTACCTTAAATGCTGATCTCTTTTCAAAATATTTTGGAAGTACACCTGTCATTCATATACCGGTAACGTTATGCATCTATGTTAATGTTGATTGAAAACTATTGAATCTTGATGATTTTATGAGTTATCTTCAGATTATTTTGGATTGTCGTCCAGGGTTTTACATTTCCTGTTTCAGAATATTTTCTTGAAGATGTCCTGGAGAAAACTCGTTACAAATTAAAATCAGAGTTTGATAACTATCAAGGAAATTCTAGAAGAAGACAAGCTGTGACAAAAAATGATCATTTGACTGAAATGTTTGAAGTAAGGATGGTATTGGGCTACATGACCTAATTACATATTTTGTCAACTCAAAATTTTAAATATGTATACCATATGTTACACTTTATGCTACTGTATTTTGCACTACTGAACGCTAAAATGTTTTTTCATGTAGGATGTTGAAATTGATAGCCAGTATAAGAGCTATAGCTTGTCCACACGGCAATCTCTTGAGGCGTGGTCTGGTTCTGTAGTTGATTTGGGACTTGTAAGTGCATATTTATCATGATAATCTCTCATCTCTTATATGTATGTATGTATGTATGTATGTCTATATATATATATATATGTTATAGTTTATGCATGTGTATGCATGTGGCATTAATTTATGTGCTAAAGAGTGTGGAGGTTCTAGTCTTCCTCCTGGCATGATATAGAGAATAATTATGAAATGAGCAATGTCATACTAGATAAGATATTCAACATATGAATATTGATATGTTATCTTATTTTTTGATAGAACTATTCAAGTGATCATTACAATTTTAATTTGAGTTGTTAAATTTTGCTTTGGCTCATGAAATCTTGACAATCTCCTTAATCTTATGAATGAGGGATAAATTTGGTTTGTGTGCTTGCATTTACCCCCAAGTAATGATTAATAATAATACTCATAACTGATCAAAGAAAGTAAATTCTGTAGTTCATTTTAGGGATTAGTGACTCATGCATTCAATGACTTTGGCGTTAGATGTTCGTAACAAATGTACTATCATATCAAATGAATTACAGAATATGCAATTGCCTGTTAGCATTTTAGATTTCTTGCCATTTTAGGGCCCATCTAAAGAGGATCATGTCTCTTGGTTATGAATATTGGAACTAGAAACCAACCTTCATTGATGGATTTAACAATTGCACTTTCATGAATGTCTTTTCTCTGGATTAGAATTAGGCATGGTCTTCTGAGATTTGCATCATCCATATGGAAGGTCTTCTCATTGAGAAAATCCATCTACCCTTTAGTTTATGTATTTTTTTATTCAATTAACAATTCATCATTAGACAAGTTGGAACAAACATTCAGCCTTTCTTTCCTTTTTGGGCTGATCTCAAGAGAATTATTTCTATTGATTATCATTTTTTGAATGAGAAACCATCCTCCATGGATGGATTTTAACCAACTTACCTCTGAATATTTTTTCTCCAAATTAGAATTAGGCTTGGTCATTTGAGATTTTGTATTATTCATGTTGAAGATCTTCTCATTGAGAAGATTCATTTGAACCAGATTGAGAGAAAGGTTTATCTATTTTCTTTAGTTTTTTTATTCTATCAATGATTCGTCATTAGTGCATATTGAAAAAATTAGTTCAACTAGTATGTTTTTTATGGAGGTTTTATTAGTCAAAATTGTTTTGCATTGATCGGCTCTTTTGTCATTCGAGGGTTCTTGTTATGTAATTCATATCATCAATGCATAATGATTCGAGTTTTAAAATTTTCTAATGTTTAACAATATCATATTATTATATGGATCTATGGTTAGAGCTATGAAAAAAAAGTGTTTTCACAACTCTACCATTAGCCAAATCTTGTTTCACTTAATTCAGTATTTAAGGACAGCACGTATCTTTTATGTTATGGAATGATGAAGTTTACTTATTATATAAATCAAATGTCTTATTCATTTGTGGAAGTCCATCTCCTTTTCAACAGTATCTTTTCATTTGATTCAATATTATTAGATAAGAAAAATTTGATAAAATCTAATAATTATCAAATAAAGCATTAGAAAAGAAATCTTCGTTACGTAATGAACTGTAATCATCTTCGATGATGAATCAATAATTGAAATTGTTATTTATTTTTTATGAACTTGCTTTTATAAATAGATTTAAAAGCATTTGTTATGAAATAAGAATCTTTTGACATCTCATTTATAAAGAATTATTACATCAGAAAAGAAATCTTCATTATGCAATGAACTGTAATTATCCTCGACGATGAATCAATAATTGAAATTGTTATTTATTTTTTATGAACTTGCTTTTATAAATAGATTTAAAATGATTTGTTATGAAATAAGAATCCTTTTGACATCTCATTTATAAAGAATTATTGGGGGACAAATGACTTATCTTTGAATAAGGAAAAGAATGAATCCATGGATTTTAAATAAACTATTTTATCTCGAAAAAGCCTTCTTCTATGTGACATTATTTTTTTATTTGCTTTGCATGTTTTTACTCTGTAAGAAATCATCCCAAGTTTCTTGAACCTTATCCTCGTTCCTTTAAGGTTCATTGTCTTTCTCTTGATTCTTAATCTTTTGATGATGGATGATTGTTGTTAAGTGTCATATTCAAGGAATACAAACTATGTTATTGAATGTCTTTTTCTATTTGTTGTAAATTGGGGTCCCCTTTTCTTTCAAACTTTTATCTTTTTTATAGGAAAAAGTTTTATTTTACATCATATCTAATATTTTCTTAGGCTTGGGTCAAAGAAGTAATGTCACTTGGTTATTATCAAACTTACTGCAATCCATTTTTATCAATGGGTTTTTTGCCCAAATAGAAGTTCCTTTGGATTCTAATAGTAATTATGCTGAATGAATCCATGGGAAATTATCTAATTTTTTTCATCATTTTTTCTTAAAGACCAAAGACCTTAATTGATTGATTCAGCAAAATAACTAAAAACATAAAGTGGTATCATTAATTTATTTATACTCTCTCTAAGTTTGAAGTACCATGTATTCAAAAAAGAATCTTCTCTTTTAACATGAATTCTTCTTTCTATAGATTGATATAAAATCTATGTTGAAATTACACTAAGTACATTTTGTTTCAAGAACCCTTCCTATGTGATAAAAAAGGATGTCATGATATTGAATTGATCTTATATAGGATGAAAGATCCCAAGGTATTTTTTATGAAGATTTGATTTAATTGTGTTTGTTTTATAATGGTTTTATTTTGTATTTGATGGGACTTCATTGATAAGTTTATAAGGTGTCATGCATTGATAACTATTGTTCTAGATCCACATTTCTTAATATGGAACATGTACTCTTCCAAGTGAAATGCCATAATACATGAAAGAATGGAAAAGTGCTCTAATCATATCCCTTACCTTAGTACATTTTTTTAATTAAGGTTCAATTGCAAATAAGCCTCAATTGTTTGTCCTATTATGTAAATAGGTCTTCTTGGTTTGATTGATAGTCAGATAGGTCTATGTTGTTTCTTCAGTGTTGCAAACAGCTTTTTATTCTTTTTTTGCTCCAAAATTATCCTTTTTTATGGAGATCTACTCACATTATTATATAAACAATAAGTAATTAAATGAATATGTTGGAAGGGACTTGCAATTAATCCATTAGTTTATTTGTAGCAATTAGAGCAGTATGATAAAATTTTTTGGGCAATGTGTCGAAATAATAACTAGAATCTTTTGTGGAATAATTCTTGGAGAGATAGTACTCCAATAGACAATAAATAAATAATTGATTTCATTCATAAGTAGATCATGAATGTTTTAAATCTATGTTATGCAAAAAGATAGTATTTTGTTAGCTTGTATTGGAGGCAGATATCAAGTTGGTCTGATTTTTTCAACTTAATGGACATATTTAATAGCTTCATATCATTGATATCAATATCGAGGTCATCGTCACTATTATCAATTTTTTTTTCACTATATCATCGATATTATCACCATTCTTAAATGAAGTTATTGTCATATAACATCTAATTAGTCTAATAAATAAGGTGAATATCAAATTTGTTTATAAAAGAAAAATCATAAGTTTGAAGATTACTAGTGTTTAAATCAGTACACAATTTGGTGGCAAAAAGTCTTGTCCAAAACTTAGACTACAACTTAACTATCAAAGTGCTCCCAAAATTTTCCCTAGATTCTCACAATGTTGGCATTGAAGTCTCTCTTTTTCTCTATACAAAAATATAAACCCCAAATCTAATGATGATCTCTCTCTTATTGGATTTCTATCTTTCCAAGACAAATCTCTAGTATCTCCTACTGAATTTCTAAGATGAATCAAAGTGAGATGCCAAAATCTCATGAGTATCTCTCTCTTATCGGATTTCTATTTTTCCCCAACAAGTCTCTACTCTCTCATACTGAATTTCTAAGATGAATCAAGGTCAGATGATCAATCTATTACTTGAAGATTTCATTTCTTACAAATTCGAAAAAGATGTCAATCTCTCCCAAAATTGGCTTTAAAATTCATAATTTTGATATCTAGCACACTCCAAGTCAATAGCATTTAAAATCTAGAATCAAACCCATTTGTTTGGTTTAATTGGACCATCCAATTATAAAATTGGACATCTAATCAAAAATTCATTTTGTTTATTTATATTGTCTAATTAGGTTCATTCTTTTAAGATAGCTTCTATATTTGGTCATAATTTTTCACTCAGTATTGAAATTTAATGATTTTTGGTACTTTAAAAAGTCATGAAGATGATCTAAATCTTTCAGCTTAGTTCTCGATTGAATGCTTAATTGATTAAGGTGAACAATGGCTCACAAGCTGTGGCCTAGTTTTCTCAAGTCTTATTGAGTTGCTTTTGGTATTTGTTTTCCTCCATAATCTAGTCTGATTGTTTTATCTTATAACCTTTTTTAATAATATAAGGCTAACTTGTATAAGTTGTATTGTCATGAAAAGCCAAATATCTATAGCATTATGATATACAAGATTGAAGAGTGAGATGAGTGATCTTCTTGTGATATCTTAGAGATGGGATCATCAAACAGAGAGTGTCTCTTGATAAATTTCAAAGTGGTAAGGTGTATAGATTAATAGTTGCACAACAAAAATGGAAAGAAAGATTATAGATTATATATGTAAGATCATAAACTTAAAATGTTGAAAGATATTTTGAGACGAAACCTACTTTGACTATTATGGAATTATTAAATAAGATAATATCTCAATATGATAAAACTTAGTTATAACATATAATATCAAAACAATATTCTCATGATATTTTGTGGTTCGAAAACAAAGAAAACAAAAATTGATAGGCCTAAAACACTTGAATTGAATGTGGGGAGTGATAATCAGGTGACATCTCAGAAGTGAAATCACCGAGCAAGGAATGCTTTCTATAAGTTTGTAGGTAAAGAAGCACACAAATGAATAATCTCACATTGAATTTGCATGCATATATATATATATGTATGTATATATATATATATATATGTATATATATGTGTATGTATGTATGTATGTATGTATATGTATATATATATATATCGTTTTGTGAGTGTGTATGACTCTACCTCTCTCCTTAAGCAACCCTTGCTAGACTCAATCTTCTATCCTTCTTAGGATAGGTCCATGGTACAGTAAGGATTCTCATGAGCTCCTAATCTCATTTAACGATAGAATCTGATTTTATGAATTCTAGATTTAGAATTCAAAGTTCAATGAAATCCCATAGTCCTGACAGTTTTCATTTTAATTTGGATAATTTGAAGGAAGAAATCAAACTAGATGACACTACATGACCAGACACATCTGTTTAGTTTGCATATGGTCAATCATTCTTGACATGATTCTCTCTTGTTTCCTTTTTGCAAGGTTGAAGCAACAATTGAATTTATTTGTCGGCATGAAGCAGATGGAGCAATCCTTGTGTTCCTTACTGGTTGGGATGAGATATCAAAATTGCTGGACAAAATTAAGGCAAACACTTTTCTGTGTAATC
This sequence comes from Vanilla planifolia, assembly GCA_023846275.1. Lineage (NCBI taxonomy): Eukaryota > Viridiplantae > Streptophyta > Magnoliopsida > Asparagales > Orchidaceae > Vanilla > Vanilla planifolia. The sequence continues at coordinate 16,650,630 of CM043866.1, read as the reverse complement.
CTAGTAAATTTATAGTTCTTCCATTGCACGGTTCGATGCCAACTGTTGATCAGAGAGAGATATTTGACAGGCCACCAAGTAATATGAGGCAAGTACTGTCTCTTTGTATGCATATTACATAGAGAAGAAGAACGCAGATATTATGTGCAAAAATGAGCTTTGCCAACTTCTTTTTGGTATTCTTAGTATTTATTTTGTGTGATATTTGAAATGCATGCAATAGTTTAACAGCCTGTTGTGCAATTTGTTTCTGCAAAGATGAAAATAGTTGAAAAGTTTTTACTTAACTTTGAGTTAACAGATTTCAGTTTCATGGTGTTTGCATGTATGCAAAACGTAGAATGCTGTGGCACATTACTAGTTGGATAGGTTTTCAATAAAAGCTTCCTTAAAATCAGTGTGAAGGGCAATGACTGTATAGAATATGTTATGTGTATATGAATATCGTGAATTGCATTTCGTGGGTATCAATTATTGCTAAATAAAGAATAGAAGTTTATGATAATAGCCCAAGGTGGTGGCATGTGAAATGGAGAATATTATATGCATCAATATGGTGGGGGATGAAGTACCAGGATATTCCTTGTCATGTGACAGTACTGAAAGGAATGCAGAGGAAAAGTGGTTGAAAATTATATAGCAAGTAAGAATACAAAACGCTGAGTAAATTAGTGCCAATGCTAAATGCAACACTTTGAAATGAATGGAGAAGGTTTTATTAAATGACCTTACCAGATGGACTAGGGAATGCAATGATGCTCTGCAGCTTCTTTTGCCTAACTTTTACTTAACATTTATACTAAAATATGATGATTATGTGACAGTTGGTTTTGTTGGGAATTAACAAATGTTATTAGAAAACAGGCACTTTGGAAGATGTACTAGCTTTGCAGGTTGAGGTAAGATTTTTGAAGATGTTGGTGAAGAATACAATTTTCTGTTATATTCTAATTGTATGGTATATAACTAGCAAGGTACATAAGGCATGGGAAAATCTTTTGATTGCAAGAGAAAGTCTCCACAGTCACAACTGAACTTCATCAATGATTGATGCTAAAGAAAAATTATAAAAATTATGAATCTTTCAAAAATAAAAGTAAAAATATGAAAGACAGCGAAGTCAGAGATGCCTAATATTATTATGTAGTCATATTAGGATGTTTATCACTTATATACATTTATTAGGATGTTTATTGATTCATATCTTGCCCGTACCCATGATTGAGCAACAAACCAATGCAAGGTTGAAAATTGGACAAATTGGCACAGTAGTGCAATGGAAATCAACAGTTGTAAACTCTTTTTTCTCACAAGATTAATACAATGTATAGAACAGGCAATAAAGAAAGAAAACCACAAGAAAAATATAACAAAAACTATTTTTTTATAAGATAACATTTCTCCAACCCTTAAGAGTGCAAAAATCTAAACCATCACATAACGTGGTTGCAAGTGCCTTTGCCTCTTTTAGCTCTTAAGCTCAACCAATACCAAAACTTGTTCTCTTAAAGTAATTCTAGAATCTCCTCTTTGATTCTCTCAAACCTAGCTCTCAAAATCTCTCTTTCTATGCAAAAATTCCAAATAAAACCTCTAAAATAATGTTTTCAATCTCAAACAGACAATAAGTAGATAGCATTCAAAAACTATTATTGGATTAATTTGCTTATTCTTTATCAAATCATCTAATTACAAGTTTGAATAGCTAGATCTATTCTAGGATTTCAATGCAACTTTTGTATTTTGGTCATAACTTTTCACCTTGATATTAAAATTTGATGATATTTTATGCATTAAAATGCTGAGAAGTTGCTCTAAGATCTTTGCCTCAATACTCTAAAATTTGATGATTTAACTAATCTAAGTTGAAAAAGTTCTTGTACATTACATTTTAATTTTGGTTTTCCACTAAGGTATTATATTTTTTTGAATTCTTGACCAAATATGTTTTTCTATTCCCATGTTCCTTCTTTAAAAGAAGGGGCCTACTTTCACAAGTTGTCATGCTTTGCAACTAAAGAAGGTTAAGTTTCCACACTTCGTTGGCCCCTTATTTTAATATCCATCTTTTGGTGTGTCATGATATTCTTTGTAGAAGTTCTTACTCAATGAGAAAACCAAGTGATCGTAATCTACCTCATCCAAAGGTGATGTCTCCAATTGGATACTTATTCACCTAATGCTATTGGTTATCTTTTATTACCTTTGCTAGAGTTGGGCTAAGTATCTCCTTCACCTTACAAAACGAAGCAACACATCTCCCCTTGGCGGGTTGAGTCCCTTGATTTACAATGATCATTTTCCATGTGTTTTTATATGATGATGGCTAAACTGTCCTTTAAAACACCAGTGTTACCATTGCAATAGCAACGAGTTATTCTTTCCTTGATCGACATTCTTTCTCTATTATGACCTCATTTCCATATGTAATACCCAAAATTCCATCTTAAAATATTCTAGTTGCTTACAATGATGACATAACAAAGAGTTTGAATGGGAAGTAACTCTTTTTGTAGACTTATACTTGTTATTTTTTTTTAAGCCTCCATTCCTCAACTTTCTCTTTTCCTTAACAAGTTTTGATTTTATTTAGATTGACAAGGTAGTCGTGGCTTCTACCATCAAGCTAAGGTCTCTTTTTTTGCCCCCAATGGTAGTTTTCCTTCCACAAGACGAAATATCCTCAGTTTGCAATGTATTATTGCCTTTCGAAGTTTCAAGACAATTGTTCAATTTTTGCCTAGTGGAAGTTCTCTTTCCTCTTGCTATCATCCTCCTTATCTAGGGTGGACTATCCTTTGTTTGTTGGTGATCTTCGTTTGAAACCATCATCTTTTTGTATCACATCCAAAAAGTTCTAAACATTTTCTCTTAGAAGAGCAACCAATTGTTTCAAGGACGAGGAGACATCTTCTCATTCATGTTTGGATTATCTCTATTGACAACTCTTCCACTACTAAATTGCACCATCAATGGTTATAATTGCCATTTTCCCAATTCACCCAGTAAAGGATAAATCTATAGACTACCAAAACCTTAGATCATCATTCATGCAGGGCTGATGCTCTTATACCAAAATCTTACGCTAAGTAGGATTTATGATCTAATACCAAAATCCTAATTCATAACCATCTATGATGGAGCAGCCAACTTGACGTTAATGACAATTGAGATTTAACACAACAAAAAAGGTTGGGAAATAGTTTTCTTCTTATCATAAAGATAACTAGGATTGATACGATAAGCCACAACATAAAGAAACATACATAAGGAAAATGCTATAAACACGCACTTTTGTTCAAGAAAAAAATATTATCTTCTCTCTAGAGTTTAGACCAATGCACACTTTAGTGGCAAATACCCCAAATCTAAGACAAAAAATTATCCATCCAAAACATTCCTTGTAGCAATAACAAATAACAAGAATAATAGTAATGATAATAACACTACCACCACCACTAGCAACAACAACAATCACAAAAATAACAAGAATAATAGTAATAATAATAATAAATTGAATATAATCTTTTTATCTCTTTTGTTTTTAGAAGAGGTAAAGGTGTATTATAGTTATGGAACGGACTATCATGATTATGGGAAAGGGGGTTACTATGGATATAAAGATGGTTATCATGGTCATTTGAGAAATTTTACAATTCTGAAAAGAGTTGGCATAGTTATGAAGGGGATACCATGATTATGGAAAGAGTTACCTTCTCTTCCAACGAAATATAGGAAGGTGTTATCATTTCTTGGGTTGTTTAAGCCTAATAGCTACGATGGATGAGAAAAATTCTGGAGCAAAAATGTTTGTAGTATGTGAGTTGTTCTTGCAAGGAGATTGTCATATTTCAAGATTTGATTGTTGACAAGGTTGGACATTGGCCAATAGTGTTTGCACCATGACCGACTTGTGCCAACCCAATCTAGGTTTTCATGGTAAAGGCAAACATATTTAGTAAAGTGTGTATTTTCATTTTAGTGATTGTTCATTTGAGATAAAAGGCATATCCATTAATATGTATGAAGTACTCGTATGCTCTAATATGTTAATTATCATTTTTCATCAAGTTTTATCTATCTTGTTTACATAATTTAATGCATGTAACAAAGAAAAATGTTTCATGTCTATGTTATATTATGTTTTGATCATGATTATGTATAAAAGAGTAGAAAAGAGATAGACAAAACATCAAGGATTGTTAAGTTCTCTTGTAGAATTACAAGAACAAAAAAAAAAGTTTGTATGCATGCTTATTTTTATTTCAAAGTTATTGCATAATTAGAGGCATGCAAAAAAAGTTTCCAAAGACTTAAGGATCGATTAGTAACCATTTACCATTCCATTAGACGTAGATGAACGTCAAATTTATTGTGATTCTTCAATCTAAGGATTAGGTTTTGTTTGATATAGCATCAAAGGGTTATATCTTTTGCCCCTTCGTAGCTAAAAGTTCATGAGAAGAACTATTTTATTTATTCCCTTGTGTGGGCAGCTATTGTTATCACCTTAAATATATGGGGATATTATTTTTTTGAGTTTCATTATGATTTTTAACAAAGCATTATTGTTTAAAATGTATTTTTATTTAAAATTAAACCTTAGGCAAATAAGATAACTAAAATTATTGAATGACTTTGATCTTGATATTCAATACAACCCTAGTAAAAATAATGTGGTAGTAAATGCTTTTAACTAGATGTTGGTCTTATTTGTAGCATAGATGTTGACCAAGGAGCAAATATTAATGGAAGAAATGGAGAGGTTGCAACTAGAAGTTGTGATTTTTAAGTTAAGACTTTGTTTGTATGACAATAGTTATACTTTGTTTAATTGGATTCAAGATAAGCAAATGGAGGATTCTAAATTGGAGAGCTTCAAGCAACAAGCCCAAGTTGTTTAAGACTAGGGTCTATTGTTGATGAACCATGTACTTAAAAATTTAGGAGCAAAGTATTTGTTCCCAATGTATAGGAACTTTTATATTTTTCTGAAGGCACACTCTACTCATTATTCTGTGCACCTTGGAAGTATGAAGCTGTATCAAGATCTTAAAAATCACTTGTGGTGGCAAGGGATGAAGATCATGGTTGTATTTATTTCAAAATGTTTGACGTGCCATACTATTAAGGCTAAGTAGCAAAAACTTGGATAGTTATTAGAGCTGTCATAGATTCTTGAATTGAAATGAGAACAGGTAACTATGGACTTTGTGATAAGTTTGCCTTAGTCTTGAGAAGTGGATGATGTGATCTAGATGATTATTGATAGGCTAACCAAATCTTTAGTTTCTTGCTAATCAAACAAAGCTTTTTTATCCAGAAGCTTGTAGCACTTTCTCAAAAATATTGTGCATCTGTATGGTATTCCAATGGCTATCTTACATGATTGAGATGATAGATCTAGCTCTATATTTTGGAAAATATAGAAGAGCTAATGGGCACATGATTTGATTTTTAGTGTCACATTTCATTTGCAAACTGATGGACAGTCTAATTGTATAATTCAAACCATGGAAGATCTATTGAGGACTAGTGTTTTGAATTTCGATGATAGTTAGGTGGATCGTATTTCACTTATTAAATTTTTATATAGTAATAGTTATTATTTGAACCTTGATATAATTCTCTATGAGATTTTTTATGGAAGAAAGTGTAGATCTCAATTATGTTGATTAAAAGTGGGCGAAAGCGATTTGTTGGGGCTACAAGTAGAAGAGACTAACAAGAAGATTTATCTTATTAGTGAGTGTATTAGAAAAGTCTAGAATAGATAAAAGAAATATTTTGATTAAAAATATAAAAAATAGAATTTTTAATGATTATGTTTTCTTAAGAGAATCACCAATGCAATGATCTATTAAATTTGGATTATGTGGGAAGTTTAAGCCAATATACATTGGATTATTTTAGGTGATTTGAGAGGATTGACAAAATTTTTTATGCCTTCTTATTGCAATAACATGTGAATGATAACTCATGTAATTTAATATAAGCCTTTGATGAGAAGGCAATATCTAACATTTGAAGAACTACTAGAGTTTATACTTGATCGTAAAATTCCACAGTTTTAGAGACAATCTATAGTCTTTAGGAGGGATGGGTGCAATAGATGATGCATCCATTGGGTCAACCTATAGAACATACACTGCTCTAGTCGCATGAAGGTGTTTAGGTTACTTCTCATCATGTCAAAGGTCATCATATTAGAGGCAAAAGCACCACTAAGGTTTATTAGTTTATTAGTAGCCTTGTCAACTTCACAGAATTATACCTCTTTTACATTCTAGTTCATCAACGGCACTGATAACACTTGTCATTGCCTCCAACTTCCAAGATCTCATAACAATCATCCTACTATGCGTGTCCATTGCCATTTCACTATCCAACCTAATAGGTCATGAGGAAGAAAGCACTCCTCCATTGCCCAACTTTCAACTAGCAAGATTATCATACATACAAAAGCTTCACAAAAGGTATGTCGCACTTTTTAGTTACATGAACCATAGGAAAGACAAGAACTTGTGGTCCATTCATCTCCACAAAGAATTAGATACATGAGAAGCATTTCATGCCTCTTCACTTAAACCATGTAAGTGGCATTATCTTTTCCTTTATGAATGGCTTCAAAATTTCGAGAAGAGAATCTACTTGGACGACATTCATTTTCATGTGGGCTTTTGGGAAGATGATCTACCATGCTCACCCTTCAACAACTCCATTATGATAGATTTGGATTCATCCAAGCCAAAATGGCCAAGAGTTAAGATAGTTTGACACATGTAGATTTTTTTGATAAAATTTTATATATCATGTGATGAATAAAATAATATATATTTTATAATAAAATATTATATCTAAATGTCTATTAAAATAAAAAATTATGGTGAATAAAAACGAATTCTCAATCTTTGGTAAATATTTTCTCCTCTTTCTTTGTTTCTTAATTCTTTATCGTTCTCATACTTCAATTCAATTATTATCACTCTAAAACAGGTCTGCTAAAGAAGGCTTGAAGCAAGAAGCCTTGCAGATGGATCAAAGCCTTTCCCATGAAAGAATTTAAGTTGGTTTGCCATTTATCTAAATACTCAAATAGGGATTATATATACAACCCTTGATCCAAACAACAAACTTATCAAATAATCCTTTTAACTTCAACAGTGAACATATAAACTCTCTTTAAATAGTATCAAATTTCTTTCAAATATCTTCTTTAATACACATGACCAGTTCATGGTTTTCTATGAGAAATACTTTCAACAATGCACTAGCCAACAAAATGTTTTTATTGGTAAATTTACCAAGAATAAGGGAACGCTGATTTCAAGTCACTAACTTAAACATGTGAAAGCAATTTGGTGATAAACCTGTAAAGACAAGAATACAAGGAAATAGATCCATAGTCAGTCAAGGAAACGATCGCAACCTTCTTAAGGATTATGGCAACCAAAATAAAGTTAAGAGCTTCATTGAAGTTGCATGGCATAAAGAAATAAGAAACAGCATCCCAGATCTCCTTAATAATGTCTCACCCAAACCATTACAACCTGCTGTTTTAACCATCTAATCTTAGTGCACTTTCTGAATTTCATTAGGATAAATATAAAAACTTAGTCTAAAATCAGAATTCCAATGCTATGAACTAAATCTATCGCATGTACTACCAGCTCTTCATGATTAACATTAATATTTGAATTCAAATTGTTTGCCGCTGCTTTTTTGCTTTACTGTAGCATGAAAAAACTATCATTCCAGTCACCCATATTAAGCCACTTGATTCTAGAAACCTGCCTTAAACTCATCTCCTCCATTTTAGATAAAATTTAAAGAGTTCAAATTTCTGCTTTTCAATAGCAGCTAGTATAAGATCACTTTTTTTTTATCAGTAAATCTCAAAAGAGGATCAACCACCACCTTCACTGTTCTGGTTTCTTTTTTAATCTCATCTTCACACCACTGATTGAATGACTTAAAACTTTGATAAAAAGAATACCTTCAACTTCCCTACAATCATAGGCTAGTGCTCAGACACTAATGAATGTAAGAACAATAGTCTTCATAAGAAATCCATCAATCATGCTGAATTTGCAACTCCTATTAACTTTCTTTGAGATAGGGTTATTCAGATTCTTGTTTGGCCTTAAAAGCAACCATCTATTTGAATATCCTCCAAACATGCTTCTTCAAACAAACAATAAATAAATTTCTCCATACAAGAGAGAATTTCCACAAATTTCATCTGATGAGAACTGAGACTATTAAAATCTTCAAATACTAACCATGGTAGTCCACAGTTCTCAGCTGAAATGTCAATTTGAGCCCATAACTGGCATCTTATTTCAACGAACTAAGAAGCATATGCACAAGATAGAAGCTGATTTTTTTAATTCCCAACTTCAAATAGTGAAAACTTTAATCATCCATCCATAATCAGAAGACATATAATCAATGTAAACTTGTTCCAACCCACCATGATTCCACCTCCTTCAAACTAAGAATCAGCAAGAATTACTTCATTTTAAAATAAACAAGAAGCCAACTCAAAGTTCCTACATTTATTAAGATTGTGCTCAGCAAAAAACCTAAATCTCACCCAAGCTTATTAATAAGAGGCTTACGTTCCTTTATTGTAAGTGCACCATGGAATCTTCTCACATTGGCTCACAATACTAAAGTAATTTCTGAAGTCCTCTCTTGTCAGCTAAAATTCCATATGTAACTTCAAATTTATTGTTTGTAACCACCATGGGAATGATTTAAATGCCTTCTTTTGTGTTTTCTGTTTCCTTCTATCTTTTCTAAACTGAACACATCCTAATCAGATTCAACTATTACTGCTCCTTCAGAACAATTCCTTACCCATCATCGACTACAACTTAGGTTTTAGTGTTGCTTGTTTCTGAGTGCATTGTTCCCACATTTTATCTCTAAAACACAGCATAATCATTTGGCTTAGATGCCACATTTTACTGGTCTTTTACACTTACTGGAAGCTGAAGGCCACCATTCACATACAACTGTTTGAGATAATTCTGACCTGCCTCTATTTAACTTCTGTAAGAAACTTCATTCCTGCGTCAATTTCAATGCTGCAGCTAGCGTATCCAGGCCTTAATTTATTATCGGTTTGATCATCCAAGCTCGCCAGCTTATGAAGATAAATGCAAACTTAATACCCTATTTGGCCACATAATTATCAGCAAAGCAGGAAAACAAATCCACCATCAGCTACAACCAAGCAAGAAAGTACTGAGTTTCTTACACTAGAAATTTTTAGAGAGAGAGAGAGAAACTCCTAGAATTGTTGTTTACCATCTCCTACAGCATTTTGTAGTTGTATTAGGAGATATTAGATAGCTAAAGTGACAAGGTAGATTTTTTTTAAACCAGATTTGTTTGACATTCTTTTTTATCTGTTGAAATCTGAATTTGATTATGATGAATGTGCGTTGCAGTTAAAAAAAATTACACACGCTGGAAGTTGCTTGCTAAGTATTTAAACTGGGAAGATTTGATTTATTTGGGATAAAAAGTAGTAGAAGCTTTCTTAGAATCAAATTTGGGTTTAAAGCCTTGCTATTTTATGTTTAATGAAAAGCAAACACTTAGCTAATTAATTCCTGTGGTACATATTTTACCTCTTGTGCCGATGTTGCTTCACTTTTTTGAAATATGCTTATGTTTGAAATCCCCTTATGTTAAACAAATTCTGAAACATTGGAAATAACTACTGTGTTAGTCTGCTTTTGTTCTATTCCCAGGAAGATCATTTTAGCAACCAATATAGCTGAGAGTAGCATCACTGTAGATGATGTCGTATATGTCGTAGATTGTGGAAAAGCAAAGGAAACCAGCTATGATGCTCTTAATAAGCTATCTTGCCTGTTACCATCGTGGATATCAAAGGCCTCAGCTCATCAGGTTACTCAGCTTATTAAACTTGCAGCGTATTTGCACCATATTGTCGTAATGCGATGATTTAATTATCCAGTATTTATGCAGAGGAGGGGCCGTGCAGGCCGTGTTCAACCAGGAGTTTGTTATAGACTGTACCCAAAAATTATCCATGATGCAATGCCCCAATATCAGTTACCGGAAATTCTTCGAACTCCTTTGCAAGAACTTTGCCTAAATATTAAAAGTTTACAGCTAGGGTCAGTTGCCACGTTTTTAGCAAAAGCTCTTCAACCACCAGATCCACTTGCAGTTAATAATGCACTTGAACTTCTCAAGATGATAGGAGCATTAGATGAAAGAGAGGAACTCACTTCTCTTGGTATGCCTGCATATGCTTACATCAATTTTTAACTTAGTATTTCTTTTTCCTTCATCTCTACCCTGATGAATACTTTTGAGGAGGTGTTTTGTTCGTTTGATGTTGATAAAGTGATCATGTAAACAGGGCGTCACCTCTGCACTTTACCTTTAGACCCAAATATTGGAAAGATGCTGCTGATGGGATCTGTATTCCAATGCCTAGCTCCGGCATTGACAATTGCTGCTGCCCTTACACATCGTGATCCCTTTGTCCTTCCAATAAACAGGAAGGAGGAAGCTGATGCTGCTAGAAGGTCCTTTGCTGGTGATTCTTACAGGTAACTATAACATCGATCCACGTTGGAAACACACCATCTCTTTTAAAGTTTTTTTGGTTGATTACTAGGACTTTTGTTTCCTTTTCGACATGTTTTTGCATGCCAGTTAAGTTACAAAAGTTAATGCTAAATATATAGAATTGAAGTTCTACTTTCTTGTATTTGTTCGACTTTTTTAATGATGCTGATTAACACACATGATACCCCAGGAATTATGAAGCCTTTTCTCCTTTGATTCTGCCATAAGTTGGGCATTTTCCCAGTTGTTAACATTAGCATTTTTTGGTTTGTCATAGTGATTAATTGGTTGATCTTACAAACTAAGAATAATTGATAGAGACGCTTAACAAGTGTTGATTGAATAATATTTTGCATAGAGAAACTTAACCAGTGCAGGCTGAATAATAGTTTCAATGTGAAGCGTTCATGTTATTATTTAAATATGAGCAACACTAAGATTGGCATCAAGGAGCTTAGGAAACTGAGTCAAGCTTGAACTCTAATATGTAGGAAATTGAACCCTTAGATTATTAATTTTTCAATAAATATATTTAGTTGATAATCCCATTATCTGAATCATAATTCTCATATTTTCGTCCTATTACTTAACTCTCTGGCATTTGAGCTAAGACGTCAGGAACCAGTAGCTGTGCTTTTACTAGAGATGTTATTCTGTGTTCTGCTTATGAACATTTCATTATAACTAAGATATGTACACGTCAAAAAATTCATCCAATTTGATTTTTAGATTGAAACTCAACTCAAAATAAATTAATATTAGAAGAAATTTTGGTGATTCTAAATGGATGTATGTTGATATCCATGTCCAATGCAGATGGCTATCTATGTTTTCTTGAAGTTTTGCAGTTGGACTAAAACGGAGCACTTCTTAAATGACATGACATGGGGGCATTACTTGACATGACATAACATTACCACTTTTGAATTCTTGTGCCATCAACCGTTATCACTTAAGTACAGTCGAATAATAAACAAAACATACCTTAGTGAGTACTATGTACTATTATCCATTATAATCTGCTCTTCAATAGCATGTAGTCTTATCATACAATGAAAATATTAAAGTGAAGAACATAATACGAGCTCATAACATAAACAAAACACAATATTAACAGTTACACTTCAAACAACCAAATATCTACAAGTCCCTAAGTTGAATTAACACAAACATATACATCAAGAATTTTTTGTCCCCTTTTCATCATTTACCAACATAACTTCAAGATAAGTTTCATCAAGGCACATGTGTTTTTATTATTTTTTATTAGATTCTCAGGTGTCCTGTGTCCTATTTGGGGTGTTAGGGAAGTCTTTCAATGTGTTTTTTATTATGTTTTTATTATGTTTTTTTAAAAAGGTTTTTATTGGGACACTACACATGGCATGTCCAACATTGTTTCCTTCTTCCTTTCCCCCTTGTCCATGTACCCATAATGGCAAGGCACAGATATGCGTTTATGCTTCTTAGGTGTAGAGTAATCTTCCTTTTGTTGCTTTCTTTGTTTCTTCCCAGAGAATATGTGCTGCAGTTTTCTAGAACGTTTTGAAGCAATATTTTTGCTATCCAAATGCATCAGGAAAATTAATTAAAACTTATGTCATTCAGTGATCACATTGCTCTTGTTAAAGCTTTTGATGCATGGAAGGATGCGAAACGGAAAAAGCAAGATCGTGCTTTCTGTTGGGAGAATTTTCTATCACCAATAACATTGGAAATGATGGATGGCGTGCAGAACCAATTTCTTGAGCTCTTACATGCCATTGGATTTGTTGATAAAGCTAAAGGAATCAAGGTAAGTTGTTTTCATACTTTTTTTTTTATTTTACTTAACTTATTTTGTGCTTTATGATTTGTTACTAGCAACATTTCAGAAGTTACATAATGGAAAATTTGCCGTCTGAATGCCTTCTCTAAGTTTGATAAGAATTTTAAGTCCATTGGAAAGAATTGTTGAAATAAATGACTTCTGACATGTGGATTTCTGAATTTTGAACATTATTTTTTACTCATCCATGCCTTATTTGTATGTTTAATGGATAAATATTTATCTTGTTGCTATGGTGTTTTTGAAAATGTATGTGGAATTGGCTTACAGAAATTTTAATAAGACATCTGTTTGCTGTGTATATTTCAACAAGGCTAAATATTTTAGAAGCTCCCTTGTGTAAAAACATTATATCTCATGCAATTGCACTAATTTTTATGTTCTAAATCTGCTTTTTTTTTTTTTTTCTGAAGTTCAGAATTTCATCTAAAATGCCAAGTCTTCATGATCTATTCATGAAAATACTTCACTAGAACACAAGTATTCGTGTTCTATAAACCCTACCTCATGAATTCCTCTCTGCTTATCTTTAGGCCTATAACCTTTATGGAGATGATATAGAGATGGTTTGTGCCATTTTGTGCGCGGGTCTCTTCCCTAATGTTATTCAGTGCAAGAGGAGAGGGAAGAGGACGGCATTTTACAGTAAAGACGTCGGTAAAGTCGACATCCATCCTTCCTCTGTCAATGCCGGGATCCATTCTTTCCCCCTACATTATATGGTGTATAGCGAGAAAGTTAAAACCACAAGTATTTATATTAGAGATTCTACTAACATTTCAGACTATGCTTTACTCCTCTTTGGGGGAAGCCTAACTCCTAGCAAAACTGGTGAAGGCTTTGAAATGTTGGGAGGTTACCTCCATTTTTCTGCACCAAAGAGTGTCAAACAACTAATTCAGGTGAACATAATGAACATATTAAGTTTGATTTAGCTATTAAGAACTTAAGTGTGAAACTAAGCTTCTGAAGGCTAAGAAATTTTTCTTAACAGAGATTAAGAGGAGAACTTGATAGGCTTTTCCAGAGGAAAATTGAGGAACCAAGCCTTGACATCAATGTTGAAGGAAAAGGTGTTGTGGATGCAGCTATTGAGCTGCTGCATAGTCAAAATGTTTATGGGTGACTTCTACAACTGAAGATATATAGCATCAGGTAAGAGTTAAAGAGTTATTTGCTTCGTTTGATTTTGATATCTATTGAAGGTAATAATATGATTTAAGTCTCGGCACATTTGTTAGCTACAGCAGGTTAAATATTCTGTAACAAAGTCATGCCTTTAGCTCTTTTATGTTTGTAGTGATTTTTAGATAAAAATTAAAAATAAATAAATAATTATAGTATTTAAAATAATACAAAGTAATATATGTTGCTGAGACCATCTCTTTTATTTCATTCTTGAAGGAATGTTCTTTCGTTTATTTTTAACGTCTTTCATAAAAGGCATAGGAAATTTGTTATTTTTACACAAAATTTAAAAGAAAAATATTCTCGTTAGTATTGTTGAGTTTTTTTTTTTTTTTTTATTCTCTTTCGGATTTTTCGCCATCAACTCCTATAATTATTAGGGCAATCTACTTGATTAATCATATTGATCTTTTTTAAATTCAAAATAATAGTCAATAAATTAAAGAATTTTAGAGCATGGTTCATAGTTTTGCTTTGAAACCTAAGTGTCGATTTGCTTCAAATAAATTTGGGTCCGAATTGACTCAAAACAGAGTCAATTTCTAAGGTTTCGAATCGTTTCACCTATTTCAGTTGAAATTGGATTCGTTTGGCCAATTTTAATCGGAAATCGGTGGTAGGGTTTTAACAAATTAGGTTTTGCACTTTGGTAACATTGTTTTGCTATTGCAACATTTTGCAAAATACATTATAGTACACGAAACAGGTACCTCCATTTTATAATTTTTAAATTCATTTGGTTTAAAATTATATTTTAAGGAATACAAATTTTGAATGGTTTAGTGACAAAGCTCTTTTATCTTTGTAAATGACTAATTAAATTGATTTCAAGCATTATTTAAGTTTTTGTTTTATTAGAAAAAAATAATTTTTTACCTTTAAACCTAACCTGAACATATCAAAATTGCATAAATTATAACTATTTTGTTTAATGATAACATTCAATAATCATTTAATTAAGATAATTTTTAATACTTTAATAATAATAAATTTTTGTATTAAAAATAATGTTATTTAGATTTTAAATTTTCTATGTATAAATTTTATTTATTTCATATTTTTTAAATTAATATAACAATTTTTTTTTATTAATTATTCATAAAGATGATGATGTCACAATATTGTTTTAAGTTCAACACATCCAATGATGTATCATTAAGAGATGAAAGCAATCTAAAATGTCATAATAACATTTAAACAATAGTCCTCTAAACACTAAAAAATCTTAGAAAGATGACGTCATGTTTTTTTACTTTTACTCTTATGGTTGCAAAGCTTTTATGTTATAAAGATGTTTGTGAGAAAGATGAATAAGAAAATGCCATGGAAGAGATAGATATTGAGAAGAATGATACATAAGTGAGTAGGGTAATCATGAGTAATTAATAATAAAATTAGAAAACATAGATTACATGAAAAAAACCAAGTGCAATTTGGTTTCAAATACAAAAATAAAATATTTATCATTTATTGTTATATGAAGTATTATATAAAAGCCTATATGGAGTTAATTTTGGATTAAACAAATAATAAATATCTCAACAATCTTAAATTTATAAAAATAAATGCTATTTAATGATAAGATGGTATTGGTTATTTGTTATTTTATAAAAAATGGGTGTCACTTCTTTATTAATTTGTAAAATTATGTAGTGGATGTTAATTGCTTTTAATAATTATAGTAAAAAAAACTATATAAATAGTCTCAAATTTTGAAATAAAAGAATGCAATATAATGTTTTTTGTTATCTCTTTATGTTCTTAGTGACCTAAGTATGAGTGAAGTATGATAACTTTCTTTTCTCTTACATAGCACTTTAATAAACATTGTAAGCTTATTTGGTGAGTGTTATCCATCTCTTTTTTAATATATTATCCATTAATTATTTGTACATAATCTCTTTTTTTTACAAAATAAAATAAAATTCAGATAAAAATATAAAAGAAGTTCAAAACAAACTCATAACCAAAGTATATACATTAAATTAAGATATATAAGTTGTTCATATTTTCTCTCGTGTTGCTCATCTTAGAATTATTAGATCATTTTGTCCTCGATCACAAATAAAATGGATCGATTCGATTTTCGATTTTATTCAAATTTGAATTTCTCAAATATCTTTATAGAATAACCATAATAGTTTGTCACTAAAGTCCAAGATGTAAAAGTTTGAAAGTAAACAAGAAAACACTCTATGGGTTTAAGCACAAAGCTATGATATAAGAGACTAAATACATACTTCTAAGAAAAGAGACATTTCATAATGAAAAATTAAACCTAAATTATATGTGATGATTCAATTTATTGATTTATATATTATTTATATTTATATTTATGATATTATTTATTGTGGATCATCAAATACTATGATTTAAAAATTTAAGATAATAATAATAAAAGAGTTTTGCATGACCAAATTATAATTATAACGTTATTTCTTAGGAATATAAGTTAATCAAATAAGTTATAAAATTTTTATTTATCAATCAAGATATAAATTAAAGTTACTTAAAAGATATAATAGATTAACTTACAAGTCTTATTCAACGCCTATGAATGCAAATTAAAAATTTGTTTTAAATAATTGAATAATAGATGCAAAAAGAAGCTCGTCATGAGAATTATAAAAGGCTTTATCTATTTGGCACATAAAAGGTCATTATATATCCAATTAGTCTTAATTCAAGATTTTTTTCCTAATCTTTCTATATATCATCTTGAAATAATCAAAAAGTTTCTACATTATATTCAAGCGACAACAAATTATAAATTTTGGTATAAATTTATTTATTATTTTAATTTAGTAAATTTTACTAAAAGTGATTGGTCATATTCCATTGATGATAAAAAAAAAAGTAATAAATTGACTCAGGTTTTTATCTTTGAGGTGGAAAGAGTCTTGGAATTCAAAGAAACAAGATACTATAGTTTTATGTTTTTTCAAAGAGTGAACGTTAACAGGGGAGGAGATCTTCACTCCAGTCTTCCTTCTCAGCAGAAATATTAAGGCAAAGAAATAGATCTTCGTTCTCAGGTTCATCCATGTTCTCCATTGCCATGACCCTTCTCTTTGCCTAT
Source organism: Vanilla planifolia (assembly GCA_023846275.1). Classification (NCBI taxonomy): domain Eukaryota; kingdom Viridiplantae; phylum Streptophyta; class Magnoliopsida; order Asparagales; family Orchidaceae; genus Vanilla; species Vanilla planifolia. The sequence continues at coordinate 16,633,918 of CM043866.1, read as the reverse complement.
TTTATTCTCCACAAGAATGGCCAAATAACATTTTTGAATCATTTTCTTTCCACCATCAAACACTATGAAGCAGTAAAACAAGTCGAAAACATCAAAGGGGCATGAATGCTGTTAATATGCCCAAAAAAAAACCTTGAAAACGAATAAACTTTTATATAAGCTGATTCGTGTGAACAAATTTCAACGAAGAAGCTTCATTGTAAGGTCTATCAGACTTGGTTGATAAAACAAAATGCAAGACAACATCATTTTGGCAAATGCTAAGTTCTTATTGCATTCAGTTAAATAATACAGCATAGAAGCTGCAACTCAACAGTATCCAACTTCATTTCAGTTTTTTTTGGAAATTTTCTCATAATCATACCACAATCAAACCAAAAATCCATTATACAAATATAAACATCTTCCATAGCAGAATAATAGCCCAACCAGTTTCAATGACATAGAAATAGAAAGCTAAACGACCTCTATTTCTTACAATAAAGAAAAGGTCTTCCTCAAGTGAAGCTCTAATTCCTTTTGATGCATTGAAGACATTATTAATCATTCACTCATCAACAGTTACTACTATGCATCTACAATGTCGTTCCGGTCTTCTCCGTGTTCATCCGATGCTGTCTCTTTGACATCACCCTTAGCACGCTTGTGGTGGGGAGGCTCGGACCCAGCAATGGTGGATTTTTCTATGCTGCATGAATTCTCAGCAACAGGTGTCTTCTGCTTGTTACCAACTAATCTAGAATTATCTTCTAAAGCTTTGGTGTCATTTGCTTGGTTGTGCTGATCCATGCCCAGGGGTTCTTTTCTCTTGGGAGAATTTGTAGTGCATGAAGACTGAGCTGGCTGCTCTTGCAAAGCAAGTGGTGGGTTGAGCAGCTTATTCATTCCTGCTTGTTGTTGCTGTTCAAACATCATTTGAAGATACCTTCCCTGTTCTTCTATTCGCAGTTGTAAGTTTCTTTGAATCTGTGAAGTTTATAAACTTACAAGATGAATAAAAGACAATAGCTCACAAACAGGTTTCTCCCATACTGCAAAAGATAACTAGAAGAAAGGCTGCATCAATCAATCAAAAAATGTTGTACCAGTCAATTAATGAATATAAGTTATACTTGGAGTATGCAGAACATTCGCTTTGTATGATATGTCAAGCTGAATAACCAACCAATTGGTGGTCAAGCTGGATAACCAACAAAATGGTGGTCAAATTTACATTTGAGAAGGGCAACATACCTCGAGCTGCTCATGAAGTCTTTTTTGAACCTCCATCTGCAGCCTCAGTGCTTCAGTAAGATCCACTCCACTGTTGCCAAAGGTAAGGAAAAGTTAACAGAAGTTCAGCTCAAAGATCTTAATTTTAAGTTTACACAAAGCCCGGCTAGGACTACTGCACATGCAAAGAAAAAAGAATAGCAAATCCTAATGGAGAGAAGAAGCATAACAATTTTCAAATTCATAACAGAAACAGAACTACAAAACAAAAACTTCGAGTCACTTCCGTGATAAACAAGAACTGAACAACTGATAAGTCGGGTCATGTAGTTGATAGATTCATTTGACTAAAATGAGTGAACTAATGAAATTAATACTCAGCGAATTCTTGAAACAGATGTATCTGGAACAAACTTTTGGCCACGGGGCCCTTGATGCTTGATCTGACATTTAGTAGAATATCTTGGTATAAGTATTTGCTCAACCAGTTAAAAGGGAAAAGTCTTTCTAGTAGTACAAACATTGATCATCTCTACAGTTGGATTGGCTGAAGTGAAACAAGTGGGCCATTGAACAAAGGTCAAAGCAAATGCATTTCCTACAGTAACCATGAGAACATCATTGCACTAGTTTGAATTCCGTCTCTAACAGAACATAGCACATTTGGGCGACACTTATTTTTCAAAGCAGAAAGAGTTTATGCATTTGATGTTACTTCGTGAGAATTTTCAAGTCTTAAGCAGGAAACCTTAATCACAAGAATATAATATCCAAGCAAGAGGAACAACTTACGATTTCATTTCCAGTGATTTCATTTCATCTAATGGCGATACCCTCTTTTCTGATGCTCCTGCAGAAGCATAGTAGGTCCAAATATTAGAAAAAGAACTTTGTTCCCATTGATTTAACTTGGAAAAATATAGATTAACAAATTTAAAAAAAAAGCGGCAGTTATTCTCTAAATAAAATGCAGGACATCATGGAAAGTTACTTATAGAAGTTCAGAATGCCTAATAAAATTGAAGGATTATGAGGCTTGGCTTACCTTCAGATGATTCTGGCCGATACCGAGCTGTTCTATACTTCTGCAACATGAGATATATCTTGAAAACATCGATGTTGGGTCCAATGAAACCAACATTTTCCCTAGTATAAGTTACAAACCTGGAGGTGGCTTTTGACGTGGTAAATTGTCAAGCCTTCCACATTCATCAGTTTGAGTACACCTTTAGGAGTAGCCTCTAATGACACAGAATGATAGAACTCAAAAAGTGAAGGGCTGGCTATAAATAACAAAACAAAGCATTTCTTACTCTCACTTCCACCAAGCTTGTTGACAGCATCTACAAAGCGTTCATGGAGTTCTGGGGTCCATCGCATGCGTGGCCTAGACGGAGCATTAGTTGGAGGCGACGGATTAGTGATAATGCATGAACCCCCAGGACGTGTAGATACCTGCTGATGGACGAGCAATTGGTTAACTGACATGTTCAAAGGTTCTCCTTGGGTTGATTCATAATCAGCCTTTGCAAAAAGATATACATAATTGAATTAACCATTTAACAACTGCAGTAAAGGATGAAGGCAAGAGTGTCATTACAAACATTTGGCTTGTCAGTTGAGCTAGCAACTAGGTTATAAATTGAAATTAATTAGGGAAACAAGTAAATAACTGATCAAAGGAAGCCTATAGTATCTTACAAGTTACAAATCCTTGATAACCAATAAAATGGATGCAAATGTTCATTTGTCTACTTTGGTTTTGTGAAAAGTGAGCAGAAATGTATAGGACAGGACTGCAACATTGATTATTGCACGTTTTATAAGCAAGCTACCATTTGGGTACCTTCTGCTGAGTTTCAACACCAACAGGATCGTTGAGAAGATCCTTCCAATCATCACTGCTCCAATCCCACCATTCATTTTGTTTACTTAGGTCATCTGACGCTGCTATGTTACTGGCATCAATTTGATTGTTTATGTTACTGTTCTGGATTTCAATGTTGTCAATTCTCAAGTTACCAGGGTAACCAAGAATATCCGGAACAGCGTCTGGATCCCAAGACACTCCAGATGTTACTGTAGAACAATTGCTAGTAGATGCTTGAACCGCTCCAGAATAAGACCATTGGGCTAAATTTAGGGATGTTCCATAGATGGATGAGTGAGAACAAAGTGAGGCACCATCAGAATGAATCCCATGAGGGGCTACCAACGAGTCATGAATATCTGAGTATAATCCAGAAGCTAAGTAGAACGATGATTCCATAGCTCCACTATTAGAGACACAAAGGGCATGAGACGAGGAAGCAGAATTACCTCCCAACTCACGGACCATTGAGACTTGCTTCGAATCTGGTAGTTTAGGTAAACTCTCATCAACTGAAGCAGGTAAAACTGGTAGGGAAGATGATATAACCCCAGAGCTGCTGATTTGTTTCATATCTCACTTTCTCATTGACAAAACAGATAGAGCCTCCATTTCATATTATATTTGGATTTCTTTAAATGTTTTCACTTGCCTACTTCCCAATCCCTCATAAACGGCAGCTGCCATCTCGCCACCACAAGCCTGAAAAGAAAATCTGTATATAACAGAATAAATGCCAAGAAAACGAGAGAGAACAACTGCATGATAAAAGGGGAAAAACTTGAGCAGATATTTCTGAATTCTAAAAGAAATTATGCCATTGAGAAATTTGACAAGATACCAAAAATGAAATGATGCATAGTATTTGAACTCTATTGGTAGCACCATGTGACACCTAAAGCATGTAAATCTACTGCATCTAAAGGTTAATGAATCCAAGAAAAAAGTTTCGACATCATCTTAGTATAGCACCCAGTAGCAACTCCATTAAAAGTACAAGGATTCTTTAGCAAGGCAAATATGGACCATTAAAAGTTTATACATCATCTTAGTATAGTACCTAGTAGAAACTCAGTTAAAAGTACAAGGATTAATTAGCAAGGCCGACATGGACCATGAAGAAATGCACAGCACAAGCGAGATGAGATAAAAGCATAAAAGCAGTCATTTTTAGTCCAGTGAATGAATAAAATAGTTTTTTAAGTATAAAAAAACATTTATAAATATATCCATATTTGTACACATAAATACATGTATGCATATATATCAATATACATGCATCAAAATAGTAAACTATATGTATAGATATAGGAAAATAATATACATACCAAAAATTCAATAAAAAATAATATAAAATGTACAAATAAATCATTTGTTTGGCCTCCATTGACAATTTGTCACACAATTGACATTCTTAAGTTGGCAAATGTTTTTGAGCAAGTGGCACTCAATTATATATGCACACACTCATATAACTTCTTAATAATGGATATATGATATAGGACAGGTTATATCAAAAGAATGATTGTTAACAGAACTTTTTATGACTAACACATGAAAAAATTGGAAAAAACTCAATGCCAAATGCATGAAGCCAAATAATGATTGAAGAGTCCATAACTTTAATGAGCTATAATGGATAATTTATAAAACCTAGATTATGTGTTTTTGTATATTTATTCTTTTTATTATTTTATTTTACTTTTTATTAATTTTAAAAGTTTTGAGTAAAGAGTGTATTTCAATCTTCTAACATCTCATGTTTACGAATAAAAAAAGGAATTTTTTTTTGGTTGGTCATCAATTTGGAACCAAAAAAGCTTTGGCAAGTACATGTGTGCATCAAAGGACTATTCCAACAACGGCATAGGCTAGCCTTCTTTCACATCTAAGTCATGATCCAAACTAATCTCCATTATCATCGTCTTCTCCTTCCTCCCCAATCATTGCCAACAAACTTAATGCCAGGAACTGTAACTTTTGTCGATTGAGAACTATAGCATTTACTAAATTGGAACTATATTAAAAAAACTGATACTTCAGAAAGAAAAACAGAATATTTGAAATTAGGACAAAAATCTCCTACCAAGAATCAAGATCTACAAGATTTAATTCTCCCACTCTATGATAACGAATCTTAACCATAGAGCTCTTCTTCTACTTTTTCTCCATCAAATCTTCTTTCCATAAAAAGAGTCAACTCAAGTCAAATATGAGGATTTGAATGATGTATTTATAGCTGTAGCATTGAACAATAAGCTTTTCCCACCAACCAACCCTCGATGAGCTAACAGGCGAGTTGGAGCCAACCTATGTATACATCCTCAACCACCCTAGCCAAGCAACAATTGATCTACTAGCTAAGTCAAATAAGTGCGCTACCCTTGCAATAAGTTCTACCAATCAAGTACTACAGCTTTTATAAAATGGGTATTGTAACTATTATCAAAAGGGTGTTGTAGCCTTTACCAAACAAGTACTATAGTTTTTGTCGAACAAGTATTGTAGCTATTGCCAAATAAGTATTGTAACCACTGTAGACTTTATCCACTCGATCAGGACCATTGCCTTAGTCACTTAATATCAAAGCCATATTCAAAATTGCCCATACATCATTGTTTATCGATTTAGTATTCAAGCTAAAGTTGAATTTGATCCCTACTACCACTACATCCCCTGTTTTGACATCAAAGCCAGATCCAAATTCAATCCCTACTACCAATCTAATTTTGTTATCAAAGTGGCTTTTATAGTGTTTTAGCTATTATAATCATCTAAATTTCAAATAGAGAAAATTTTGAAAGAAACAAACTTACCTAAATGAGTATATTTTTTAAAGTTCAAATCTATATTTATATTTTTAAAATTAAATTGATGAATCAATAATGAATATTATTATCTTACAATAATCTATTATTCCTAAAATAAATTAATCTTTATATTTTATATCCTAAATTCAATCCCTACTACCACTCCAATTTTGTTATCAAAATGGCTTTTATAGTGTTTTAGCTATTATAATCATCTAAATTTCAAATGGAGAAAATCTTGGAAGAAACAAACTTACCTAAATGAGTATATTTTTTAAAGTTCAAATTTATATTTATATTTTTAAGATTAAATTGATGAATCAGTAATAAATATTATTATCTTACAATAATCTATTATTCCTAAAATAAATTAATCTTTATATTTTATATCCTAAACTTTCATATCATCAATTATGTCGAAATTATATACGATTTTATTATACTTATAACCATACATAGGCCTTAGAATTACATATCTCATCTACGTTACTTTATCTTCTTAAAAATTTGTACATAAATATAGTTTGCAATCTCTTTATATGACACATATTAAAAGTTTTCTAAAAGGCAACACGATTTTTATTTATAAAGAATGTAGAATTAATTTGGTGCCATCTAAATGTTTTAAATTCTAAAAAATTAATCTTACTCCACAACCTAAATTAAATTTAATTACTTTTTACGACAATATTCAAGTTTAAGCTACTCAAATATATTATGATCCTATCCCTTATAAAAATTATTAAAATTTGGTATGATATGATTGATATTAACGATCATGATTTTATATTTGGCCAAAAGTTGAGTTTAATACATATTTCATATCTTAATTAAGTTCATAACTATAACTCTAAATGATCAATGCATTATTTTATATCTATCAATAATAATTTTCATTACTAGTACCACCCAAAAAAATTGATAAATTTATTTCATATGAACCCAAACTTTATAACCTTTTAAAACTGATTCATCTAAATCTATTTCTCTTGAGTTCGAACAACCAAAGTTGCCAAAAGAAGAGCCAATGAATTTGTGTTGCCCCCAAAATCATTATGTTCCTAATTCAGCTCCATTATTAAGCATCAAAGTTCTCTACCTATATGTGGACTTTTAAATAATTCTAATTTTATTTTGCATAAAGGGCTTAATCTAACTTGCAATTTAAGAATTATGCATATCAAAGCACATCAAGGTCACCAATTTCCTTTACAAGCCTAAGGAACAAAAGATGCATTCAATTGGATTATTTGAGTTCTTTGTGACAAGACCACTAGATAAGTTAAGAGATATAATTAACCAAATTATTTATTCTCCCATGTCATTAGACCATCTAATCTCTTAATCACTACGAGGGACTTTAAAAGGAATTTCTAGACTTTGATTTCTATCCTGATGATAATACAATTGAACTATAATTCTGTGAAGCTGATTTTGTCATGATGGGATAGAGTGATATGAACATATTACATTAGAAGAATAACTACAAGTAGAGTTTTCTAAAATTGATATATGACAAATTAGAAACAAATTAAGGCAAATTGTATGAAAAAAATGCTTCTAGATAATGTTTGAATAGTCTAAATCTTTTATAAGTGATAATGAGTAAATTATGAGACCCACGTTTGTTTGTTTTTTTGTTTTATTTAATTTTATTTTATTTTCAATTAAGACGTCTACAATAACTATTTAAGAATTGTTAAGAAATGAAGAAAGATTTTTTTTGTTTGCCCATAAATTTGAAATCAAGAAAGTTGTGAAATGAATGCATGCATATGAGATCCCCTTAAAGGAAGGTGCAACTTGGCCTTTGTCCCCATCAGTTGTGATTCAGATTTATCCTCATCAACATCGTCATCTCCTTCTTCCTTAAAACACCACTAACAATCTCAAATTTGAGCATTTTAACTTCTATGAATTGAGTATTGTAGCTTTTAGCAAACAAATACCATACCTTTTGTTGATTGAGTATTGTACCTTTCATTGATTGGGTATTGTAGCTTTTGTAGAATGAATACAATAGCTTTTTTTCATTGAAGCTACTATAAAAGATACAAAAAAATAACTTTGATACAAAGAAATCAAACTAAAGAAACAATAAATAACTTTGATACAAAGAAATCAAACTAAAGAAAATAAAAAAGTAATGCATCCCTTTAATTACACTTTCTAAATAACCTAATGTAAGACATGTGCACTTTATCCAACAGCATTAGACCTTTAATGTGTGTTGAAAGCTAACTTGGTTCTATTTTATGATGACTTTGATTTGAGTTTGCAAGTTAGGCAAGAGTATTAGCAACAACATTAGCTTCTTTATGTTTGAGATGAAATATTCTTGATTTTTGCATACCTATTATTCATTTGATTATTGAAAGCACCCTCCATGAGACAATCACAATGTCTTTTAATCAAGACATCTCTATAACTTTAGAGTCACTTTTAATCAAGACATGTCTATAACCTTCTTTTTTAGCATATCTACAAACCCTCAAAAAGTGTGATAACTTTATGCTTCAAGATTAGTTAATATTACCAAATAAGTTGAGAAGATAGCTAAGCCACACACAGGAATCATGTATGACTCCCCCAACACCAACTGGTCTAGATTACCAACCAACAAGCCGTTGACATTCAGCTCCACATACTTCATTGGGGGAAGTCTAAATTACAGTGAGTGGTGTGATAATTTTCTATTTGATAAGATTAGCTATACCATAGTTTAATAAAACAAAATATTTTTTCATCCTTTAAACAAAAGAATAGATATCAAAGATTTCTCATAAAATCCATCATATTTTGCTACAAACCTACCAAGATGAAGAGATCCCACTCTAATAAAAGGCCTGATTTTTGTTTTTTCTATATTTTTCAAGAAATACCTAATGACAGAATTTGAATTACCTCATCAAGAGTAGAGCTCCATAAGCCATATCTCCACTAGTACTACAATCTTAACCCTGAATGGCATAAGGTATTAAATCGCTCGAGAATAAACCCCACACAAGTTGACTCATCTTGCATACTCTACAAACATATGATTTAGTGTCTCAATATTTGAATAGAAATGATATTTAGAAGATAACTAAAATCCAAATCTACTAAATATATCTGACAATGTAGGAAACTGTTCTTAATAGACAACTTAGTGTTCCATATTTGTTTCAGAGACAATAGCATAGCTTTTTTGTCTCTGATTACTTCCCAAGCTGAGGTTATGTTGAAATTACCATTAGTAGTCAAGTGTACAAACATAAATATTGTTCTCATCCATTATTTATGTTTTTTTTATGAAAAATAAATTTGTGTAACTCTATTCACCATCAAATCTAGATTTATAATTACAGATAGTTGTGTAGGCCAAATTTTTTGGATAAGACAACAATTACAAGACTATGGTATTAAACTAAAAGAAACTCTAATTTATTATGACAACATTAGTACTAGTTATCTTACTAAAAATCTAATTCAAAAACTCTCAAAATAAGTACATAAATATCATGTTATTCGAGAACAAGTAAATCTTAAGTCTATTTCTTTGAATTTTGTCCCTTAAAGTATACAACTGGATAATATTTTTACTAAACATTTATCGTTTGAAATATCTATTAAAATTACAATATCATTAGAAATTATCAATCCCTTTGAACGACTTTCCTTCTTCCAAATGTTGGAGAGACCATAATTTATTTTGTTATTTTCATATTTAGATCTTATAAATATACTCTATAAAATTTTTGTAATTTGTAACTTCCAACTGAGTTTACAACAAAAGGTTTTTCATACATTTTTAAAGGACTTTAATCACAATCCATCCTTTGTTGTAGTATGACAAATTTTTTCTAGCTTATCCCATGCCTCTTAATTCCTATTTCACTATCATCATAAAAGAAATTAGTCATAATTTGTAATAATTTTGATAAGACTATTTGTGGGGTTTCACAACAGCAAAAGTGCAAACTAGGATGAAACAAACACATGTTAATGTAAAATTAAATGAAAATAATTTCTTTTTCGAGCCTATTATCTTAGCAATGAATTCATCTACAATAGGTTGGAAGTACTCTTTCTTGTTTCTTAGAAGAGATTGCATCCTAAGATATATGAAGGTGGACTTATAATTAAAACCACTTTATTGCTTCACTTGTTTAATTTGAGCAGTTTTGTAGTTCTTTAAGCAGATAAAAAAGCTCTTGAAGCAATAGATATTTTGTCCTAACCCACTTTGGTAATCCTCCAAGAAATTCATATGATGGGTCACTATTTTCTTATCTCCTCTAGTGAATATCAAACTATCATCAACATAAAATAAATGGGAAACTGAGATACACCCCCTAGGAAATATGTATAGTTCTAGCCATCCTTTCAACATGTAGTCCTTTAAACCTTAACTCAGGGCTTCAACGGCCAAAATAAATAAAAAAAAGACAAAGTATCCCTTTAAACCATCTAGAGCCTAAGAAGAAACCCTTAGGTCCGCCATTAACAACAACCAAAAACCAATTATGCATAAGATTGTTCATAATAATATAAACAAATCTATTATCAAAACCAAATTTAAAAAGTAGAAACTAAAAGAAATGCCATGATACTCTGTTAAATGCATTGCTCACATCTAGTCTAAACATAAAGTTGTTACCTCGTACCTTCATATCAAGAAAAGTTATTTGTTCCTAAACCAATAATCTATTGTCCAAAATATCCCTCCCATGAAAAAAAGTTGTTTGATCAGAGGAGACAATCCCCAAAAATAAAGGATTTAATTTGGAAACCAAGAGTTTAGAGAACATTTTATTTAACAAAAAGTGCAAAGGTGGATTGGAAGATAATCACTAAAGGTAAAGGAATACTCTTCTTAGGAATTAAAACCATTTGAGCAGTAGATATTTCTTTAATCATAAGCATACCAACAAAGAAATCCTTAACCTCCTACAATAAATCATGAGCTAAAATATCCTAGAAGTGGCAGAAGAAAACTCCAAAAAGCCATCTGAACTAGAGGCATTATGTATATCCAACCCAAAAACTACTTTTAGCTCTTTCATAATCACTTCTCTCAAAATATATTATAGCAACTTCTTTTATATCTATTACCAATTCTTCAAAATAAATGACTACCTTTTTCCCTTTCTACTTATAAAACTCAACTAGCTTCCTATTGTATTTTGTATCCTATGAATTTTAAGATTGCTCCTCTTATCTATAACTAATGCATGAAAAAATTGTATTCCTTTCACCTACTTTAAACCATGTTATCCTCACTTTTTGATGCCAAAACCCCTCTTCTTTTTTTAGGTTCCTCAACAAGTTGACTTGAGCTTTACTTAGATCAATTCTAGCCTCATCTATTTGCAATAAGTCATATTCACATTCTTTCTCCTAAACCAAATCGTCAGTGTGCCTAATTAAAAGAAAAACATTATCAAATATGTACTATAGCTTTTGTCGAACAGGTACAACAATTTTTGCTAAATGGGTGTTATAGCTGTTGCCGAATAGGTATCATATCCATTGTCAAATAAGTACTATAGCTGCTATAGACTTCTCTTGCTTAGTTGGACACTAGCCTCTATCACTTGGTATCTGAAAAACATTTTTCTTCGTTCTTACATATTCATTAATATGTTCCATTATCCTCTCTCGTAGGTGGATGATTAAATCAAGTTGTTTTACCTTCATGTCTTAATGTGCAATTGAACTCTTCAATATTCACTTTGTATGCATATATTAATCCCACTTGCCAATTCTACAAGTTTTTTAGTTATGGCATATAAAAGTAGATGTATACAATTATATATAAAGAAGAGCCAATGTTAGGTTCCCAAAAGCTTGCTAATTGTAGAATACAAACATGTAGAATAACTATAAAATTTAAACTTACATGCTAAAAGTGGTTCCAAAGTTGGGCTTGCTAATTGCTTGACTTGAGGGATTTAAAAGCTCTTACCTTAAGGAATAAAGGTCATTTTTTTGTATTGAACCCTATCTTCAAAGATTTGCCAAGAGATTTGAAAGTTTGTGCTCTTAAGTGGCACATGTCTTTTTGTGCCTCAATCTTAACCTTCAAAGATTACTCTAAGGATTAAAAATTCTATGCCCTTAATCAGCAAAGATCTTTTTCTATATCAACTTTACCCTAGGAACATTGTGTGAACCCCTTGATTCTTAAGTTAGTGAGATCAAAAAATAGTAACCATCAAGAAAAATCACAAAAATGGAGAACTACTAAGCAAAAAATACAAAACAATGAGATAAAAATATCACAGTGGACCAACTTTTAAGAGGGATAACTATACCCCTTAGTCACCACTCAGGTCAAAGATCACTTTCTTGATATTGAATTCGAAACCAATAATAGAAACCAAGTAGCAGACTTGCCAAAGGAAGGATGAGCAAGTGGAGCTACTGCCATGGTGCCCTATGCAATGCTGCAATGCAGTGCAATCAAAGGAAAAGCACTGACATTGAAAAATCTTCTTTCTAAAGTTGTATCTTTGGCAACATAATGGATGTTTTCAGATGCAATCTGGTAGGTGCATCTTCAATGCAAGTCAGATTGGATCTTGCTTGGTTGTCATTACTTGTAAGTCGCAGTCAATTGAATTGAACCAGGCAAGCAAGGTTGAACCACAATAACTATGAACTATGAAACTCCTTCAAATTCCATCCAAGCTATTACCCGACTTGTCATCAACCTCAAAGTAGAAAGTCACAAAGGTCAAGTTCATTGTGTTAGACCTTTGCCTCTCAGGGTCCTTGATCTTACCAGAGGTTGGAATGTAATGTCAAGTATTATGTAGGACAACTTCAAACAAACTCCTTCGTTAATAAGGACTAACTGGTATAATCTTCTCAACACAAAACAAAAGGGACAAAAGGTAGCGGGAGGGTCACGTTATTTTTTTAGAGATTCACTGAAAGGAACATCCATACCAAATAAACAAAGCAGTCGAACACATTGATGATCCTACCTTCTCCAAAAGATAAACAGTGAGGAAAGTTGCAACGAGTTTTCCAGTCAGAAAGCCTAATACAAATCGCAACAAATGATAAGAACAAATAAATACCGAATACTACTCCGGGATTGCATTAATAACACTCAAATCAGCCAGTATAAGCGAAACAAATAAACAAAATCACATTAATCCTCGTTGATGAACCCAGAAGACCAGATTAAAGAATTTCTACATAAATTTCTAGTCCCTCCGTACCCTTGATCAAACCTATAAATAACAATGGGGAGTCAACATCCACGTCCAACCAGCAAGACTTTTACCATAAGAAAGAGAATAAAAAAAAAGGAAATTTCCTTCGATTTCCATAATTCTGACCATTAATGGAGCATAATCCATCGATATTTCATATTCGATGAAACTGAAACAAAAACAGCAGGAAAAGATTCTCCCAATGTGTCCTCGAAGGCTTACCAGAGACGATAACCGGGAAAACTGGCGAGGAAAAGAAGAATCAAGAAACTTCGACCATGGCGAAGCTATCTGGGCTCTCCATCTTTCGCTCTCTCGAGGCGGCTGCACGCCAGTATGCGAGAGGGAGAGGAGAAAAGGTTCCTTCTTGGGCCTCCGATCTCAACAAAACAAAGCCACTTCGTTCCAGGAAATATTTTACCTTGTTTTTGAAGTTCTATTTCATTGTACTAATATTTTTCAGGCGTTTTTGACATATTTTTATTTTCAAATATATATATACATATTTTTTATTTAGGCTTCAATAATATTTTTTATCCATTTTTTGAAAAGTTTATGAATCTTTAAAAAATATTTAATTTTATGAAAAACAAAATTGATTTTTTAAACCTTAAATCAATTTTTGCATATTTACATTTGCTAAGCATTTTGCAAATGCAGCTGCAGGCATTGAATATTTCAGATTAATCCGGAAAAAAGAAAATTATTTTAGAATATGGCTCCCTAATTTATAACACATTTGAGCGATACAATAACAAATTCAAAACTCCAATTAAGCATATTTTACAATTTTGCACTTAAATTTTCGTATATATCTCCACCTTTTTATCATTTAAAATTTAAAATGATTGATTTATTTTGAAATCAATCGAATAACTCAAAATTGGTTAGCCATGTTTTATACTTCTTTCAATTAGATTGAAAAGGTTCATTAAACAAACATTGTACCCTAACTTGAACACCCACATTAACATTTCAACATAATATATATTCTATTTCTTTTAAATTTTATGCAATTTTAATTTTAATTTAATTAAAAAAAGTAAAGAAAGATAAAATTAAGCACAAACTATTAGCTAAGTTTAAAAAAGCAGCAAAAAACAATTAAAAAAATTGTGTTAAGCAATTTTGAAGTATAAATGAAACTAAATTTTTCATCCAAAAATACATCAAATGTGTACAATAACTCTTCACAAATATCTACAATACCTCATTTTACTAGAAAAAAAACGAACAGTTTCAGGTTAATTAACATCTGTTATCTTTTTCAATTAAAATTCATCAGGAAATACCACGTAAATGAAATTTCAATTTAGGGTATCATGTCAGCAAAGATTAACGACAAAACATATATCAAGTTGAAATGAACAATATTGTTATTATAATCTTGTACAGCTGCATAGAAAACATTCAAGCTGGAGAAAGGAAACAGTGACATGAAGAGACAAATTACATGTTGTAAACTGGAAAGCTTAAGGTTATTAAATATTGGTAACCAAACGAAGAACCCAAATAAATTGCTTGCTTCAGGACGTTAGGTAGAGAAAGAGAAGAATGGCAAGTTGTCCATTCCTTGGAAAAGCTTCTGCAAAGAGCCAACACAAGACGTCATTAAAAATTGCTAAAGCCTTCAGTACAGGTAAGCAAGGCTTCATTGATAGCATACTAGTGGAAGTTCCTCTTTCAATTGCTTGGTTATCTTTTTTATATATACTAAGACTCACATGCATTATTTGGGTTGGTTGCATTACTTCAACTCTACAAAAATGTTTGAATATTAGAAAATGAGAATTAGTCTTACATCATATTTATCACTAGTCAATTCCCTTTCACCAACATTCCCCCTAAGCATGAGATAAAATTATCTTTAAAACAAACAAAAAAAAAATTACATATTTTGTCCTACCTTCTTCGCTCTTAGGATCAATGGTTGCTTCTTTGACTTGTAATAAATTTTTCTTGCATTTTTTGAGCTATCTATCCTTCAATTGTCCAAAAAATTATTATGATGGATATCATTCTTCATCGATGCTCCCTTGGATAATATATTATTCAACAATTTCAAATATCTCATTCCACGATATCTCTCTAGTATTCAATACAAATATCAATTCTGTCACTTATAGTTCCATCAATAACAAATCTTATCTTAACAATATCAACAAATTTATTCTCATCAAGAAGAACAAAGATAAATAATAATTATATTCAAAATATCTTCTCATATTTATTAGTTGTTAATCTTCAAAATTAGAAGATTCATCAATAAAATCAACAATAATGAGTTCCATCATTTTCTCTTTTAATGAATCTTCAATATACATCTATTTTCTTATTGATTATATTTAATTATAAGTCATTAAGAGATCAATTATTTTAATTTTTATCAATATAATAAAGATTTTTGTACTATTTTAAGAATCATAATTCTTCTCATATGATTTTCTCTTTTTCCATCTCTCTATTCTCACACTAATGATTATTCACAAATCTTTGACTTATATGCTTAAATCTTTTCTTTAATATCAACAAATAATGTGATCTAATTATTTTTATTATGCATGCATCTAACTTTTTTTGTTATTTTGAATTAAAACTTGCTAGGATCATAGACCAACCATTATATTTGAAGCATGAAGTGTTGTTTGCGAACCCATGGAAGTGGAAACCACCAAATTAAAGGCTTTTAGAATGCTCACTTTGATGCATTTCTTGTATTCATTGCTTAGCATGTTTCCCACATCGCTAAATTTCACCACTAAATCATCGTAATACCTTTTCAAGGTTGTCTTTGTTTTGAATTGATTTTATTTGATCGTAACCACTTTGACTCACATGTCTACAATGAATTCCCAAAATGTTCAAAGCTTGGTTGACTCACGGATAACTTCTGTGGTTCATTGGCGCGACCTCTGTAGACCTTCACTAATGGAAAAGGAGGATGCAAACACGGATCCATCCTTCCTGCCGGCCGCAGTCACAGTGGGGTTCGGCCTAGGGTTTAGTATTCTCCTCTTCTGTGGACCCAGCTATCCACTCGTCCTAGCCATCAAGCTCGCTGATGGCGTCGTCAAGGGAGTCGGCGCCTTCCGCTACGTCATGCGATCCCCGTCTCCGTCTCCGGCTGCCTTGATCTTCGCATCCAAAGCGGTGATCAAAGGCTTCAAGGTTTCGAAGCGCTTAATACCCTCAACGGCGGCCGCTCCCTCAACTGCTGCCACAAGAAAGCTGAGTGCTTTCGTTGGCGCTGCTAATCTTCTGAGGTATGCATGCCTCTCTCCCCGCACCGATGGGCCTTTATGGCTTGGCTATCTGAGAGGAGGGCACAAGCTGTCGAAGAACCTCATGAAGGTTCTCGAGACGCTCCTAGGTCTGCAGCTTGATTCCGTTCTTAGGAGAAGTATCAATGCTCTAGGGTTGCTTGTTAAAGCTGCAATTGTGGCTCGAGTGATAGAGAATGGAATACAGAGCAAGCATGGTTGCGAGAGGATCGCTTGCCTGAGGTGTGGGGTACGCCGGCGGTGTAGTAAAAGATTATGCTTTGATGGGACTCTTGGACACAGCAGAGACTACCCTTTGGGGACTACGGGTTTTGGCGATCATAATGTGATTGCAGCCAAGCAAATGCAAGTTGGTGTCTCTGAATTGCTGTCACTATCTTTTCCTCTAGAACTGATTCTCCTAAGTCCTCTACAAAAAACGTAGATTTGCTTGCTGTTCTATATAAAGGAATCACTTTTATAGATCGATGTAGAAAGATGGAAAGATTAAGCATGAAAAGCCAGTTTTTATCAGATAAAATGAGAAATGTGGCTGCTAATTGCTGCTAAAATTGCAACTTTATCCTTTGATGGGCTGTCAAGAAGCGATTGCTGCTTATCTTCTGTTTCCTGCTTCTCTTGTATTTGTGTATGTCTGAAATGTGGTTCGCTATTGAATTAGCGAAGTTTTAGGTTAACTGGAGCGAGGAAATCTAAGAATTAAAACTCAACATGCAAAAACAATAAAAAATACAACATTGTTTGTACAGCAATTTTGCAAGATGAAATATGTTAGCGAAGCAGCTAAAATGCAAAAAACAATCTAAATAAAATTCACAGAGAATTGGTTAAAGTAAAGACCTGCAAAATTTCATTCATTTCAGAGCTGGTTAAGATAACTAAAAGCCCTTTAAACACCGATTCAAACCTTCATTCCATTTTTTGGCAAACAGCTACATGGGTTGAGGTTCAATTTCAGCTCAAACTCTAAATTAAAAAGTTATCAAAGTAATGAAGATTAAACATGTACTGTTTCGTCCTCATCCAAGTGGATTTTGTCTAGTTACAAAATATAATTCAAGAGAACTTGAAATCTGAACAAATTTTGGATGGTTTTTTATCACAGGAGCAAAACATTCATTTTGTAGTCCAATACAAAAGGAATTTGAAACCAATGAATTGTTACAAACAGTAATGCAACACATCTAGAGTTTTTGTCAAGAAAAATCTAATGAATATAGAATTATATTATTGCTTTATGTTTAGGGTTATATTGCTCCAATCAAAAGGCTAAATCATAAAAGTCTTTGAACAAAAAACTTAGAAGACTCGACTTATGAACAATTCTTGTGGAGAATCTCACGGCAATCTGATTTTGTTTGCTAGATCAAAGCCATTCAAACAAGTCTAAACATAAAAGAAAGCTGAAACTTGCAGCAGGCTTTGCTACTAACCAGAAGCTGGAAATACCTACATTAATATTTGAAGCACTTCAGCTCAAATAATTTTAAAAAATCCTCAAGTATCATTGCTTAGGCTTGTTTTTAGTTATTGCAGTGGCATCTCATCAACTCTAAGCAGAGAAGAGGATTCCTTGAGTCGCATAAATGACAGTTGGGACAAATGGCTCATGATGGTTTAGCCAATTGCTCATGTATGAGGTATAACTATCAACCCTACCAAACATGACAAAATTCACCACAATCTTTTGTGATCCATCTAGATGCACCCTAATTTATTATACAAGCATAACATACAAATGTCATACGCAACAAAAGCACATGATAATTGTCGTCATTAACTTTAAATGTACATAATGCTATGCCATCTTTTTCTACTCTTCAAAAGCTTGTTTCTTTCAAAAACAAAATATAAAAGTTATCCAATTAGATTTAATTTTTTATATTAAAAAATTATCTCTCAATTATTAAAGATAGTTAATAGACTTACTTAATATAATAGCCTCTTTTGAATAACACTCTAAACGTTACAAATATTTTCATGCCATGTTGGACTAAAACGTTTTCATGATAATTAATCCATGATGCAAATAATGTTATAATGACTATATAAATCACATAACTTATAAGAGTAGTTTATCGAAGTGTTCAGAAACAAACATACTAATGACAAAAATATAGACAAATGATATGTCAAAACACATAATAATTAAAAAATGATAAAACAATCGTAAATTATTTAAAAGCATTTCAACATTGCTAGAAGAATAGCAATTGACATGACAATATAAGATATCTGACACACGAGAAAGAGTTTTGTAATTGACATGCATAAAACAAATGATAATAATCATGAATAATACTACCATACATGGAAAGATAGATGTTGTCACCAACATGTCAATAACAATGAACAATGATCAATGAGATGACACCAATAAAATGTATACAAAATATAGAGATTGTTATAGTTGAAGTGCATGAAATGAATGCAAATAATAACATGAGACCAAGGGACATAAACACACCATTCAAATGGGATCTAGGTTTGCATGACTCAAAGATGCGAGATTGGATTATTCTTTAGAAAATATCAGATATTGTAGTTGTTGACTACAATTTTAAATATATGATTATGGAATTAAAGAAGATATTTTTTTGAATTTCTTTAATTTTAATTTGTATATTTATTATTAATAATTATAACAATCTAAAGAAAAATGATAAACATTTTTCTGTCACAGTTATGTGATTTTCTTATCAACAGTCATATTAATTATATGATTTTCTTTAGCCAATTATTTAACAATTATTTTACTTTCTTCATTAAGTTATAATAAAGTTTTTTTATCATAAAAATACTTTAATTCTTCTAATTTTTTATTTGGATTTCATAAATTATATTAAATAAGTTATCTTTTATTTTACTCATTTTAGATATTATTAACTATCAATTTCTATATTTTGGGTCAACTTATTTTTCTAACTCTCTAAGAGAATATAAAATATTAACCTCTTAATGGGTTAAAAGGAAGAGATATTGCATTAAATCTAAAATTGATATATATAATTTAAAATATCTTTGTAGATTTTAGTCATCGTTTATAAATAATTATTATTTTATATATAATAACATCAATGATTTGTATGTACTTGCATTATTAACAACTACTAAAAGATACTCATAATTACCATTTATATTATCTTATGCCCCAATAAGAAAAAAATTGGCTTCATTATCCTAATTTGAAGAAGAAGAAATGTAAGATGACAACAAGTATTGCAAAAAAAGAAATAGTATCTTTATTAGGAGTTATAAACTCTATTTGTACTTGATATTATCGTTATTAAAAGAAATTTGTGTTATTATTATTGTTTCTAATTTACATGATTGTTTTTTTCTAATGTAGTTTAATGTAAGAGTAAGAATAATGTTCTCTCTCTCTCTTATTTACCTTTTTTTTATTTTTCTTGCTTTCTTCTATATTTTTGTTCTCTCATAGTTTTTTTCTCACGCAAGTTTAAGAATTAAATATTTTTGACATCAACATAGTCAAATACATAAATGCAAAAGGATATATCAAGTTCTTCTATTTTGTGAGATCACATAGTCATTTGTTTAGAATTCAATTAATTGGACCCATCAAGTACAAACTTTTTTGTTGTATTAAACGAGTCATTATTTGTTTCTTTCATTTATATTAACTGCTTTATTCAAATGTTTCACTACGTTTTTTTTGGAAAATATCTAGATATTAGTTTTTTTTAAAAGACATCAATATATGGTTTTTTATAACTATATTATAATTTTTTGTTATACATTTTTATTTCAAGATGCATTTTTTATATTGTTTAAATTTAAATCACATATAAATATATTTTTTTAATAAAAATACAAATCTTAATGTTATATTTTAAATATATTGATTAAATATTTAAAAATAATATCATATAACATAATAATATACTTGAATTAAGTTTTCTCAATAAAGTTTGTTAAAAAGTTCATAGTTTTATAGATTTAATAAAGTTAGTTTCATAGTTGTTAGCGACCTTATTTATATTAAAAATTTTATATATTTCCCAATTTTTAAATAAGGTTAAGGATTATGAATCATTGATTTGACATCCTTTCTCATAATGAAATCTTGCAATAAATACTCCACATTTGTAACACTTTAGATAAGTATCAAGTAAATTTAAAAATAAATGTTATTTTATAATTATATGACCTTTTATCTCTGATTGGAACTCGATTGTCAGCTAGTTTAAATTGAAGCCTTGTAAGAAGATTATGACACTAATTAGGTCAAACTAGATTGAAAATTAAGAATTTGGGAATTATTTTCTGGTTTTAATCTTATATCTTTTAACAATAAGTGGATAGCACATAGATTTAAAATGGCTATTTATTCAATAAAAATAATAAATATAATTTTTATGATTTTTTATAATATTTTAAATATTTTTCACCATTTATTCAAAAGAGATGTTTTTAAAAGAGAGATGGAAGATTCCAATGTGAATATTGGACATTTTTTTTGAAAAATAGATTTTTCGCTTTTTTATTCTTAAAAATTATCGTATTTTTTAAATACTCCCTGCGATGCGCACCACTTGCTGCCAACCCGAGTGGAGGATACTATTGTTTTTGGAAGAAAGAAGAACGAGGGAACTGCAGAAGAGACAACCTGATTGGGAGGCCATTAATGCAGCGAAGGATATAAAGTGTGGGGAAGGACAAGTGCGATCTTGGGAGGAATCGAAGGTCACTTTCCAACTTTTGATAACAATTGTTCTACGAAGATCGATTCGACACGGCTGCCGCATGTGGTCTAGGTTGGGAGTGCAGGTTCCTCTGGCATTTCTTCGGATCTAGGGTTTCACTGGGGCGGAGAGCTCCGTTGTAGGTTCCTGGATTCATTCTTGCATGTTTTCTGGGGAAAAAATGGCGTCTGTGATCCAGGGAAAAGTTAGCGCCGTTCAGGTAATCAAACTGAATTTGGGCTGACACGGTGAAGAATCTTCTCTGCATATCAAGAACATGATTTCATGTGGCCCATTTGTTTCCGGCTTCCCTTTTTTTTTCAGGTTGGCTCTTATTTTTTGGGACAGTATTATCATTTCTTACAGCAAACGCCGAATCTGGTTCACCAGTTTTATGGAGATTCCAGTTCGATGATACGCTATAGCGGTGAAAATAATGAGAGTGCTTCTGGGATTGCTGTAAGTTTGAATTGGTTGCATTAATGCTGTGGGGTATTGTTGCTGTGATTGGCAAAGTGACTTGGCAACCATTCTGGAACTTTTTGTGCAATTAGCAATTATCTCATGCTGAGAAGCTTAAGTACTTATGTCAATGTTGAAAGCTTTGATACATGATCTATGCTTAATTTTGCCATCACATTAATATGTCTTGCATCAATACAATGATTGCTATTCTTCAAACATAGATCACCATCATATGTTCATTATTATCTTCATCGTTTCTCTTATTCCCTTCTATTTGTGGTTATGTATCCTTCTCACTGCATTTTCATATGATTGCTCCTAGTATGATGTATTTATAGTAACTTGATAAATATATTTTGTAGTCCTAACATTGCATCTGAGTCTTGTGGAGGTTCTAAGCAATCTTCTCTAATCTTTGTTTGTGCATTTGGGTGTTGTTGTATTTCAATATAGGTTGCTACAACAATTTAACACCTTGACTATGTAATTTCTAAGGACTAACCTATTTTCATGCTTTTATATGACATTTAATGAATTTTAGTTGTTGCTATTAAAGTCACTTTCTTAGTTTTCCATAATTGAACTAAGGTTTTAAGGTCTTTGTCATGCAATGAGCATTTAAGGTATTTGATTTACTTCAAGAAGTGCAAACAAGCCATTGGTTTTCTTGTGTATGTGCTGTGATTTGAGTTTTTGGCCATGGAAGCAAAGATTGGTATTGAACCTTTTATATGAGTTTCTATGATGAACATGTTTTCTTTTGCAATTGTAAAAGTGCAGTTTATGTATTTTATTATTGATGATTTACTGTGAAGCACCAACATGACATAGGGAAACAGAAAGTAAAAAAAAAGAAACAAAAAAAGGTGAACTTATAAATACGTATCATAGCAAAAATTATGAAATTAAAGTAATTACCATATATGCTAAACCTTACCATATATATATATATATATATATATATATATATATATATATATATATGTGCGTATTATTTCGAGTATGTTACTTGATTGTGGAATACATGATGTACATGTGAATACATATGTTATATATCATTGTGGGGTACAACTTCATGATATGGGGACATGACAACTTTGAAAAAAGCTTGATACAAACACAATAGGATACTTGAAATGAAAATAATGCACATTATGTGGAATTATTCTACATTGATTGTGGAATTGTTGTACATGGATTGACTTCCTATAATATCTTTTCAATATGTTACGTTTATTGTTTCCTCTATTTAAAGCTTTTGGCCAGTTGTTTTTTTTTTAATTTAGGTTCATCTAGTTGATTATTTTCTATTGTTAGTGTGCTTTCTTATTTATACGATTAATTAGGTTTCTTTTAATTATGTTGTTCATTATTTATACCCACATACATCATTGAAAATTGAAATTAGAAAAACAAATTCTCACATCTTGCTCTGATGGTGTCAAAGCCTACCTTATTTTCTAAAATCTAGAAACTCTAACCTACTAATTCTCTAAAAAAAAAATAAAACTTAAGATTTTCCATTCTATCCAAACTTGAAACCCAAGCTTCATTGTGGCCATTGAGAGATGTATTTTTCATACTCATAAATAACTTTAAGTTCTATCTTGTCAGTAACTCTCCATTCTCCATCACAATTCATAAATTGCATGGGCATAGCCACTTGCAATGGTTTGAATCCATGATGATATAAAGGGAAGGGTTGGTATGTTATTGGTGTTGCAATGTAGTTGAAGAGAGAAGGTCTAACATTCAAAGTATGGTAGCCTACGAATAACATGGTCATGTTTTGACTGACTAACTTCATGATGAATAAAATTGGAGGGAACTTGCTATTATATTTAGACTTCTTAAGAATGTAGCAAGTCTCAAGGGAGATTTATTTGCATGTTGAAAATATTGTGAGCCATTTGAAATCAATAGTATTTGTCATGACCAATGCCATTGAACATTTCAATATAATCAACAATGATAGCAATTGCATAAGTTGGGGAATACAAGTGGAACTCCTTGGAAGTAGAAGAAAATGTAAGAAAATAGTGTACAATAAATGGTTATTCAAGATTTTGATTGGGTTAAACAGTGATTTAGATGAAGTGAGAGGAAGAATTTTGTCAATAAAGCTTACTCCAAGTCAATGTGTGGCATTTGTGGAAGTTTGAAGGGGATAAAGTAGGGAAAGGTCATGTTGGCATATTTAATCCACCCAAAAATAATGACAACTCAACTGTTTGAGAGACTAATAATCAAAATATGATTGTAAATGAAGCTTAGCAATGAAGGAGATCACTAAACCAAATGAAATATTCATGAGTGTGAAAACAGAAAGGGCGATTGAGACTACTTTTGCCAATGCTCACACAAGAATTGGAAAACACTTGCTATATTGTTTGCTATCATCAAACCAGTCCAAGAAGAGAAATCTAGACATTATTGAGTAGTTCAACTCCAAATAGAAAGATATTGTTATGCAATTCTTTAAGAATGCTTGTATTGGCACTTTTTTTCTTTTACTTCAAAAATAAAGTTAAAGAAATGGACTTAAAGGATGATTGGTAAAATAGTTTTGAGATGATTGATGGCATGTGCCTAAAAGCTTCAAAGACAATGATATTTCAATGCTTGATGAATGAGCCCACTTCATATATGTTCATTGAAGAATGGGATGATAGTTCCCAGCTTGGTTGTTGTGATCAAAGAAATTCAAGAGGAGAAATCTAAACATTGATTAGCGATACAAGTGGCAATATTGGAATATTAACGGTTAACCTATTGTGAATAAATCTAAGGAGGAATTTTATTAAATATTGTCTCATTTTTATCATAGTGCAAATGGAGTTCCTTTAGAGGCTTTGATGATGAGTCTTAAAATACTTCTACATCTCACAATTTGATTTGTAACTATTAGTGATAAACTCTTAAGGATTATATTCTAGACTCACATCTTACATGATGGTAGTACTAATTTTAGTTTATGCAATGAGAATAAAATTATAAGGATTACTGATGCTACATAATCCAAAGTGGTAATAATGCGATTGATGGCATTAACCAAGAACTTGACTCGCAAATTAGTTTTATTTGTACCTAATTTGGATTTTAATTTATTGTTTATCTGTATATTTACTCGAATATATTTATGTCATCGATTTTTTTAAAATTGTGTGAATTCTACAGTTTGGATTCAAGTAAGACGATTGACATTGCTTAAACGTATAACTTTTGGCAATAACTTTTCATGTGAATAAGTTGACAAAGTTGATAGTCTCGAGGCTAAAAGACAAACCTTGTAGAGTTTTTCTTTTAATATTTGTCTTTTTAACCACTAAAATCAAGTCATATTTTGCTCTTTTATATAAGGGCATACAATTTTGTCTATCTTAAGAAATAGTTTGCTTTACTATTAAAAAAACAATCATGTTTGTTTTAATGTTAAGTGTGGCAACTTTTAAAACTGCATTGAATTCTTTTCATAAACAACCATATAAATCATCCCATCATTTCATAATTGTTCATATTGATAGGTGGAGGCAACTCAAATAATATACATTGCATGTTCCTATTGATTTTTTTCATTCATTAATTGTCATACTAGACTAACATGAGAGTGTCTTTTGAAAGAAAAAAATTTAGGAAACTCGTGTCTTCAAGCACTTTAGCACTTTGATCCAAAGTCATTTTCAAATAGAAATCTAAGTCTTGTGAAGGATAATGCAGATGAATGCTTTACACAATCATTGGGGATTGCCTTTTGATACAAGTTTTTGTTCACAAAAGTGCTTGTATTGATACCCGTCAACAAAACATTATAACAAAAGGGTAAAAACACAATCTTTTTGAGGTTGTACATTCTCTCATGCTCTTAATCAATGTATGCAAACATTTTGGAGGGATGCAGTCCTCACCGTCACTTCATAAATTGTTTACCGTAATTCTAAATTTTCAAATTCTTCAAACTCTTCTCAAATACCATCCTCATTCTCAAGTTGTGTCCACAATGGCACTCTAAGTATTCAAGTGTTAAGTTTTCATTCATGTTTATTGTCAAAATCATGAGAAATTAGATCCAAGGGCACTAAAGTGTATTTTTTTTGCAATATTGATCAATTCAAAATGGGTACAAGTGTTTCTCTTTGATTTCAAGAAAGTACTATCATCCTATGGATGTGACATTTTTTTGATAATTGACAATTGGTCACAAAACTTGTGTTCAAGGCAACACTGAATTTGCTAGTGAATATTAGTCTTAGGATGTTGAATTTCCTCTTAATTCCACATCTATTAATCTCATGTTATTTTAATTTCCTCTTAAGTCTATACATCACATTTTTTGAAAACTAGCCACCCCCAAAGAATTGAAATGAATATCTAATGAAAAATTACTCAAACAAGTGTCTTTCTGAAAAGTGACAAAATAATTAGCAATCAACAAACCATCTTAAGAGCCCAAATCAAACTTAGTAAACAAATGCAACACTTATTTTGAAAATTCTCTTAGTGGCATGTATAAATTGCATGGTGAACGGGATGGAGCTAGGAAGCTTATATATTTTGTAGGTATAAAAGTTGCTAGATAAATAAGTGGTATTTCTATTTTGTATTGTAAATGTCTTAATCTTTTGAAGGATCATGAAATGTTAGGTTTTAAGCCTATTGACACTTCTATGAAGTTCATTGCTAAGTTTGGAAGGGCATAAAAAGATGCTTCATTTGATGATTGGTTAGCAAACTCATATGTTAATCTTATACTAGTCTTAGCATTAGCCTCTTTCTCAATGTAGGAAACTAATAAGCGAACGATCCTAGAGAAGTGCATATAGGAATCATGAGTTATTTAATTTTGATACTCGAGAATATCCTATTCTTCAAGAAAGAGTCTAGAAGAATCTAAGGTGGTTAATGATTTGTTCTCTAGCCGATATGTTGGCATAAGATCGGATTGAAGATGTATGTTTTGATCCATTTTTTGGAATAGGGAGGATTTATCCAACCTCGGTTTGAGTTAAATCTAGTTCATTGGTTAGGTTTGAGCCAAAAATGATTTAGTTCTTTATGATTTTTAATTTTTCATTGAAACTCTTTGTCATAAATAAGTATATTTAATGATATTAAATGTACAATTATATGTTATCATGTTCTGATAAATTCATTCACTCACATACTTAATCGAACATACTTATAATATTCATATATCTATATACATAATATATACATTTTTATGTGTACATATATATAGACATACATATGTATATGTTTGTATGCATGTAAGGTATTTGAATACATATATACAAATACACATATTTATATATGTATGTAAATTTATGTGTGTGTATATATATAGATACATATATATGTATGTATGCGTATGCATATATTTGGTGAGTGCAAGAGATGTTCTTAACAAAAAAGTTACAAAACTTTGATATCTTTTGGTGGAGATGTTCTTCATACAATGGAGAAGTTAAGATGACAAGCCTTTAAGTATTTTAAATAGATGAAGGCTTGTATAAGGAAAAAATAAAATCATATATACCCTTTTTCTATGTGAGGCGTCATGCAAATTAGTTAAGTAATCCTTGAATCATTTCTTCGAGTGTCGTATCATTGGCATATATCATCGCATGCTTGAAATGCTCATCATTTTTCAAATTGTTTTTTTATTTATATGTGCCATGGGATGTGTCCAAACATCTTGTTGCATCTTGAAAAGTGATTAGCATTAATATGATGAGGTACAAAAAAGTTGTGATGATTTGGTCTCCCTATGTCAAAATATCGTCTCCTTGTGTCGTTCCATCTCAATCCAAGTAGGTTTTGCTACTAAAAATATTTTGACATCTTAAGATCATGATATCACATATAAAATTCAAAATATTACTTTTGTAGCTGATGTGGGATAATTCATTTTTACACGTCTAAAAATCTTATATAAAAGCCGCACATTGTCTGATATTTCCTCCTATTGGGATATTATTTGACAATTACTCATCGCTTTCGTTGGGTATTATAGGTCTATTAGCTTCCTCTTTGTTTATCTTTGAACTGTATTGAATTAGAAGGGATATTGCTCTGATACCATAATCTTAAAATATTAAGATTTTTTTTAGGGGCAAAACCTGTTTTGGTCGAGATGGAGCAACAGAATAGGACAATACCTCAATATAGTGAGATTGGTCAGAGACACTTGCTAACTAGGTGTGTTATTTTTTCATAAAATTTTTTCTTGGCATTGCACTTTTAGCTTCTTTGCCCTTGGATATGCAATTGATGCTCTAAGCAATAGGCCTAAAGATCAAAATGTATATCTTTCAACCGATGCATTGGGTTGATAAACACTATGTTTAGGGATGACAAATAATATAATAATTGTTTGAGCACAATGTTTTGGCAAGGTTAATATGTAGTGTCTGTTCCTTACGAGTATCATACGATTATAATTCAGGATTTGAGATGTACGATACCTTTATTAGGACATAGAGTACTTTGACTACAGTTCCAGAATCTCCATTTTACCTGTTTCATCTGCCCTTCCCATTTGTGTTTCCGCTAATTTAAGGGGACAATGCAAAGCAGAAAGTATATGGCATTACTTATATGCATGCTGATATTAAAGCGACGCATTGGAGACCATCTCAGTGACGGTGGAAAGCACTTTGATTTCCCATTACTTATTTATACAATTTTTTTGCACTGAGATTTATTTAATAAATTTAAACGGTTTTACACATATAAGTTATATTCATGGAATTTTCCTGATTTTGTTAAAAGACATATTGAGCACTATTTTGCCAATTGCTCCCTCAGCAGAAGTATTGTTCAAGTAAGAAATGAGCTTGATATATGCAGAAGTATGTTTTGATTTTCTTGTGTTATATTTCTATGAAACTGGATTAAATGTATAGACTGCTGATTTCTTCTTATGGTGCATTAATTTTGGTAATCATGCCTTTTTTTTCATTTGCTAAATTTTTTGGTTTGGCTGATGTATTTTTTTGATTTTTCAGGAAATTCATAATCTCATTATACGTTTAAACTTCACAGAGATTGAGATCAAAACTGCTCATTCACTTGAATCTTGGGATGGAGGAGTTTTAGTGACAGTGACTGGTTTTGTGCAAGCAAAAGATTTCATTTGCAGGAGAAACTTTGTTGAGACCTTCTTCCTTGCTCCACAAGAAAAAGGATATTTTATTCTCAATGACATTTTTCTGCTCCTTGAGGATGAGCAATTTCAACAGCACCCTGTACATTTAATGCACGATGAATACGATAGAGAATTAAGTACATTAGATCCTGTTCAAGATCCTGGTATGATGAACTTCGATATCTGCAGGTCAAAATGATTTGTTGATAACTAGAGTGTTTGATTTGGATGCTTTGCTTTGTGAACCATTAGCAAGGGTACATATCGTTTGCTTGTAGGAAATAATGTACACATGGGTAAGGCATTCTGTGATTCTTTCCTAACTTATAAGTTGAATCTAGTGCTCATATGCTTTGGTTCCACACTTGTTAACTCCCCATGATCAATGACTCTTCTGTATGTCTTTAACAGAGGGCTTATGTGCTTATTTATCTACAAAATATGGGCCATCCTTAGTTTCTTTACTGTTATTGATAAGTCAAAAGTGAATTAGTTTGAGATAAATGTAGTTGGTAGAATACTCAGTGTAATGTATGTGCACTTAGTGGTCTGGGTTGAACTTAACCATGATTTTGAGAGAGGCAGATTTTGAATAAGTTTAAAGTTCTCAACAAAGGTTACCTTTCAAGATTTAGAATTATTAGGTGATATATGGTGTCAACCAGAAAAAAAAAGCAGAAATAACCTTTGGTGATGATTCCCTATGCACATGAGTTGAAAAAGGAGTGATCATACATCGTTTTAGGTATTACATCTTCTCTACCTTGTAATGAATGATGATGGAACAGACTAGTATTAGCTAGTGTACGGAGACAAAATGTGTGTGCTGGTTTGGAAAGTGAGATGTGTGAACACAAAATGAGAAAACATGAGAAACTTAGGTGAAAGTTTTAAAAACAACATTGGGAATAAAAATGTGTATATGTCTAAAATCCTTGTCATCCTGTCTCCAAAGGAAGGTATGTATGGCATAAAACAACTGGATAGGAATAAAAAAATTGTTTGTGTATACATCCAAAATCCTTGTCATCGTGTCTCAGAAAAAAAAGGTATGAATACCATAAAACCACTGATTTGGATAGAAAATGTTTGCATGTAATGATTTTATGTTGAGTTTGAACTATTTTTTTTTTCCTTCAGTTTATATAACAGCTTGTCAGATACATGTGTGTAATGTTAAGAGCATAACTTAGTGGTTGGCGTCTACAAAAGTAGGAACGAAACGTGTTTTGAACCCTCTACCAAGGTTGTCATCCATGTTCATGGTTGGGAAAAACCAAGTGATCAACAAAAGGTAGAAATAGAACAGGTTTCCAACCTGCTACATCGTTGTCCGTCTTCTTGGTTGTGAATAATCAACTCGTTCTCATTGAGAACTGGCAAAAGGCCCGAATGGAGTTACTTATGGCCCACTGCCATGGTTTTCATCCCTCATGGAATGAACAGATAGGTGACAACGACACCTCATTCCCCTTATTTTGGTTCATTTCAAGCAGCAAAATTATGTTAAAGGCAGGAAGAAATAGGGATGCAAGGAACAGCAAAATGGATTCCAAGCAAAAATCATCCACAATAACGTCTTTTAAAATTTTTCCAAGAGAAAGGGCAACTGTGGATTCTTTTATGGCCAGAAAATTGCCGTGCGATTTCATAGATTAGGGTATACCAAATATTGCCGTACTGTTAAATTGAAATATGGGGGAGCTGTAGTTAACTTGCTCTACACCTTTTGTTCTCAACTCATCCCTAAGGAACATATGGGGAAAAAGAGGAGATAAACATAAGATGTTTGTAAACAATATTCTTGCAATGATAACTTGCATAGAAAAGACTGCAATGCAAGATATTGGTTGGATGCATGTTGATGAAAAGTAAAACTAAGGTTTCTTATATAAAAGAGTTAAGCTTGCAATGGCAAACTGTTAGCACTCAGATATAAGATGATAAGCCTGCATTGCTAAGAATGCAAAACTAAAAGCATTGGAAAAACACTGCACAACCTGCATGGTGATCACATGTTCTCCTCTTATATCTCATCCAGACAAGCATTAATTACAGACTATGTAGTAGAAGACTATTTAAAAGCAGACCTGAATCCAGAACAGAACCAAGGGAATCCAAGAACCTTACCGATTGACTTAATGGTGGGCTTCAGAGCTGCAGATTATAATGTCTACTTGGCTCATGTTTAGGTTGTTGGATGAAGCTGGAGAACATCCCATATCCGCTGTACTATATTGACGGAATTGAGAGGCAGTCACAGAGCAAAGTATAAAAATGTCAACAAAGTATTGTATGATAGTGTTCAATCAAGCAGCTGGGGTGAACAAGCATAAATTCACTACGAAAAGAAGAACAATTGGTAAGCTTTATTCAGGAATAATTGATGAAATTGGTTTGAAAAAATAATGCACATCATAATAGGGTGAGACTGAGTATGTGGAAGACACTCGGAGATGTTGACGAGGAAATTGGAGGTTTCACCAACGTCTCTCTTTCAGTTGTTAGCATGAGATAGCCGTTCTATCTCTAGTATATCTGTTCTCAATCAGATTTCATCACATCAAAGGATCTTCTAATGACCTCATTGTGCATTTTGGCATCCACAATGCTATCCTCTCCATGTTTGAATGTGAACACAGAAATCTGCTAAGAGTTTAGATAGCTCATCTTTGTTGCCTGGGAATTCCTTTGGCTTTGGATTGCCTTGGGTAATTCAAGGTTGTATCGGGATGATGGGATCAGATTTTGTATTTTTTTTTCGAGCTTTTGAAGTGTTTTTAGCTTATATTATCATTTGGGAATTATGTTGATGGGAAGGAGCCCTTGATCTGTGATGGAACTTCATCTAGATGTTTAAAATTCATTTTGGCATGTGAAGAGGAATTTAGTCTCCCATAGATTAGTGTTACTTCCATAGATTTAAGAGAGACTTTAAAAAGTGAAGCTTAAGACCTTGTTATGCTTATTCTATTCAATTATGATTTCTTTATAGTTATGACCTTATGGTTTTGATATTGTGATAGAATTCTAAATTTTAATAAGTGAGATCTTTTTTGAAGAATAAAATCTTCAATTTTGGTATAACGTAATTAGTGTGCAATAGAATGTGAATGGAATCCTTAAGTTATTTAATTATTTAAAAGCTACAAAAAAATTTAGGACAATTTCTTTCACTTTTAAAAATTTAAAAAGTTTGAATATTTTTGGTTGGATAGCCAATCATTGCCTAAACAAGCAATGAAGATTGTCTCAGACGAACATCAATTTTGGTGGGATTTGATTAATGCGCAACAGAATGTGGATGGAATCCTCAAGTTATTTAAATATTCAAAAACTACAAAAAAATAAGATAATTATTCCACTTTTAAAAATGTAGAAAGTTTGAATATTTTTTATTGGATTGTTAGATATTGCCTAAACAATCATTGAAGATTGTCTTAGACAATTGTGAATTTGTATTAAGACAATTATTAGAGAGCTTAATTTGCTAACTTAGAGGCATTAATGTTGCTTCTTTACACTTTTACCTTTAGATTTTGGAACTGAATGACATGTTTTGATTTCTTGATATTCTACATGTTTGTAGTTATGTGACCTAAATTAATTATATTGTCTACTTTTAGTTTTTAATGGTTATTTGTTTTATTCACACATTTTTTAACTAGTCTATATAAGATATCATATGATTTTTCTTTGCCATAGATTTTTAACAATTTGGCGATTTCAAAGGATTCTAAACTAAATTTACTAGCTTATTTTTTGTATCCCATCACATATGATGATGCATTCTTATGTGCAAATGTGATAGTAGATTTCTATAAGTTTAGGAAATAATTTAAAACTTGTTGCAATATATTCTCATTTAATTTTATTGCATTCTTTGATTTCATTTTTTTAGCATCAGTTTTGGTATCGAATCATTGTAGGGTAAAATCATGTATTGTTTTTCATGTTATTTTATAGATATCGTTTTTAGAAACATTTGGTTTTTAATCAAATTTTTTGGATTTTTTTTGTTTTATTTGGCATATTTCCAAAGTTGCTAAAATTGAATTGCAGTGTTAATCGTTTTTCGGCCATAACGTCATTTATTTAACTCTCTTTCATTCCACTGTTAAATTCTCCGCATGCTAAACTTTAAAATTGACCAATTAGCTCTCAGTGCTTATTGTAATTGGTTGTTCTCTTTACTGCTAAACAAAACCTTTCTAGAAATGTGATAAAATTTTGCTCTTTTATTTTATTGTCTTTATTTTCATTTCTTTTGCACCTTGTTTGGTTATCACAATGCTTTATGTTTATATCTTTGTGGTTGGAATTCAATTTGAAGTCTTATAATAATTTGCTTTCATTTTTCTTGTTTGAATGTTCTGCAATTTGTTTGCAATTACTTTGAATTCTACACTTTTGGTTTTGTTCTTTATTTGACAAACATTAAAAACTGTGTTAGTTGTTTTTGATAGCACGCATCATGCATTGCACAGTTCATTAAATATTAATTTGGTCCCGAATTTAAAACTTCACCATCTTTCTTTGCTATTTTCATATGGTATCACTTGGAAGTTCATCTTATACCACTGGATTTTTTAGGATTGTTTGCATGCACATATGCTTAGAACATGCATATCTTAGTGCTTACTATCGAAGTTCCTCAAACTAATCATAGAAATTAAGTTTAGTATGCTTAGATTTGATTCTAAATTATCATGTGTAGAGTGTCATCAGAGTGATTTACATGCATGTTCATTAAAGAGCAAACAAGAAAGCATGATTGGGTGCACACTTATGCTTTTGACAGGATCATTGTTGATCTTAAGGCATACATTGATTTGGAAGTAAGCCTTCAACTCTACTTTGATGAAAAATTCATATCTGGTGAATGATGATTTCACTTTATGCATAATGGGCTCACTTCTTGCACATGTAGGTTTGCAGATAACCTCTTTAGACAACTGCAATATGGAAAGTGTTTATGAGAACTAACATGATCTTAAGTGTTTGATGAGGGAAAAATATTCACCATCATCTTATGAAGCGTGAATGCTTAGAGACCCATTTAATGGTAAGGTGCTATTAGTGTTTATCCCTTAACAATACACCATCAATGTTGTTGTGTCACATGAGAGAGGTTGTTTGCTCACATAATACAACAGAAATCGTAACTTCTTGCCTACATCTCACATGTGTTTTTCCCTTATCATTGTTTATGTTCTAACAATAGTAGACATTATCTATCAACTATGTTAGTGGGTTGGCCATAAGGTCTTTACTTGTCCCACCAGGTCTTCTAAGACTTAGAGTGCCGATCATAAGGTTGAAAGGGCATATTGTTGAATGTTTAACCTTGATGTAGATTAGTTATGAAGCACCCCAAGTATGCATCTTGCTGATAGTGGGCCCCCAACCTATTGAGTGAGTCTATAAAGAAAAGGCTTAAGATCCTTTTCTATTCCGTAAGTTGGGCTATACTTTACTTAGAGTTATGATCATATGTTTGTAACATGATTTGAAAACTAAATGGGTGGAATTTCCATTTGGAGGGCTAAATGCTAAATTCATGAACTTTGATTTGGGTTCATAGAAGTGTGAGGTGGAATCCTCCAGTTATCTAAATATTAAGAAAATACAAAAAAAACATAATAATTACTCTTCCATTTTAGAATTCAACAAGTTTTAATTTTTCTGGGTGAGTTTGCCTTAAGTAGTAAAACCATTGCTTTATGAGATCGTTCAATTGTCTCATGAAGACTAGGACTAAAAAGAGCTTAGTTTGAGACATTAAGGTTGCCCTCACAACTTTAACCTATTATCCTGAGATTGTCGAGCATGCTAGCATGTTTTGATCTATTTAAATCCTATGTGTCTGTACTTCAATGGCACTTGGTTAGTTTTATCATTTAGGTCTAATTGTTAAAGGTTTTTTTAGTGTAGTCACACATCCACATTTATCTTGATTTGATCTATTCAAGACATTACATGATTCTGTCTTTTCTAGTTAAACAAATGATAATAAACTTTTGCATCCTCTTGCATATTATCATGTATTTTCATTGGGCATATGTGATTGCAGATTTCTATTAGGTTAGCCTAATTTTAAAACCTGTCTTTGCATGTTTTCCTCTAATTCTCTTACATGTTTTGATCATATTTTGTCCTACATTAGATGTTATCTTGGATAGGTTTAAGCAGTGCTTGGTTTGGTCATATCATCAAAGAACTTGCATTTTAATTTTTTTTTTTTTGTAGTAGAGATGGAGAAGCTGGCCAAGGAGAATGAAAGTGTCTGATGACTAGTTTTGAACCACGATAAGCTTGGCAACAATTACTAAAATTTGTGCATGTTGCTGAAAAATGCTGAGAGAAACCGAGGACTTATGTAGAACTTCAATCTTCCAAACCTTCATTGGCTAGTATGCATCATCGTTGAGTTATTGCTCTAGGGTTTAAATCTTCATCCAATTCCTTCACCATTATGGAGTTCTCCCAGCACAACTTTTTTTGATATGACCTTTTTTTGTGTTGAAGGGATATCCATATGATTCAATCGAATGTCTCAGTCAGAAAAGTCTGCCGAGGGTCCGGGGCTGGCATTGTTGTCCACCTTCAATTAATCATCTAAATAAACAAAAAATGAAAGGCGTTATTAAACTGACCTTAGAGGATTCCAATCACTCGAGTTCTAAAATACAAGTGCTGTGGGTTCCCTCAGATGATTAGCATGGATTAAATAGCCAGGGTTATATATGTTTACTTAATTGCTGTTTAGATAATTGTCTGGTTTATTTTAAGTTAACCTAGTAAACCACAATCCAAATAAGTATAAATTATTTGTTCTTTAGCTTCTTTAGGGCTTAAGTTGATGGCAATATAAGATTTAGTCTTTCATTGTATTGTATTGTCAATGAAATGTTTTTGGCTTAGTTCAATATAAGGCTTGTCTATGTTGATTGTGAGCTTTGAATATATAATGCAGTGTCGAGTTACATACTTGGTGAGGATATTCCACTGAGAGAGTTCAGCTCTCCTCCTATTCCTGTTGAGATAAATAATGAAGTTGAGAATTACAGTGTTCCTGTTCAACAACAAGAAGCTCCTGGTTTTGAAGAAAGAGAAGATGAACCTCCAGCAGAACAATCTAGTGCTTCAGTTTCTAGTGTATCAAGCACAATTCACGACCAACCTGTTCCTGCTGAGGAGCTTGTCGAGGAGCCACCAAAGCATACATATGCCTCCATCTTATGTGTAACTTTCTCCTTACAGTGACTTTTTTTTAATGTCTTATTTGAAAAGAGAGGATGCCTTTAAATGATTTGTAATGACGAGTCTAGACAATTAAACAGCTGCGGACTACAAAAGCGCAAGGTGGGCAACATTTAACACCTATGAACAAGGCAACACCGATGTTGGCTGAGTGGCAGCATGCACCACTGTCAACACAGCATGGTCCACCCATTTCTTCTGTTCCTGAGAAGTCCGGCTCAGAGTCGTGGGATGAATATTCTTCCTTGGAAGATGAAGGTTTTATAAAATATATTAATTTCAACCCTTTTTACTTCTTTGATTATATATCTCATAAAAGTTGTCCTGCAGTTCTTTAATGATATCTTGTGTGGCTGATATGAAAGGCTAGATTCTCAGGACTAGCTCAGCATTACAGTTGTACAAAATGCCATTTTATCATTTTGATTATGGTTTCTGTTGCAAAAAAATATATTTTTTATTTGTTTTGTATGGTAATCAATAAGATAATTGTAGCATAATCCATATTGTAATGTGTTGGTCCTAAAATCCTAGTACTATTTATCTTTTGCATGACCAGAGGAAAAAAATGGATGACTCCTTCTATATTTTACTGTCAGCAAAAATATTTTTTTACGAAGCACATACAATTTATGGAGCGCATTATCTTTTATATAACACCACTACTATTGCGTTCTCTAGAGCATTGTCTTGTACTTCTTAAGGGTGCTGACAAATGAACTGCTATGCTAAATTGGTGTGACTAAAGCTTGTTAGGTCAGGAGGATTATATTTGAGATATAGAGGGCTATTTTACAGTGAGCCGCACATGAGGTCTGCTCCCAGTGTTCCACTCATCTCTTTTGAGTTCCAAGTTAGAACTTAAATAATTGTTTGATTTTTGATGAACTTATATGTACCCAAGTGCAGACCTACCTAACACAATTTTTTCTCTTCATCCCATGCTATATAGGACTAAGAACCAGGAAAATGAGACCTTAGGGTATATAGTTTTTTTGTGTTGGTAGCAATTGACCCGGTAACCAAGCTTCTTTTTGTAATTCTTTTTATCTGCTGATGTGATGGTTATGGTGTATCACAGTTATAATGCAAAAGTCGTTGACTTATATCAAAGAGGATCGTGGTTTATGGGTTCATTTTTGTCATGCTAAGGTATCTGTAGTGAATATGAAGCTTCGATTGTGTTTTTATATAGTAAGAATGGGTGTATTAGGCTATGGGTTTTCAGACGTTAATGTGCAAGGTGGTTTGTTGTTTTTGTTGGTTTTTTGCTTTGGGGCATGGATGGGGAATGTGCACAGGTCGCATATGTTCTGGTGCATAAATAGCTTCTTTGTATGCAGCATACCATACTGGACTTGCATTGGATGTATGTGTGGTCCATTGCACGCTATGTGATGGTTGCCATGTTGCATTCTCAACCAGTTCGTTTTATGGTTTTTCCAAAGGAGGGATATTTGAACATTGTCGACATACTTTAAGCAAGTAAGATGATTTTCTTTTGCCTCCATTGCAAACTGAATGTGTTTATGAAGTGACCAAGCATATGATTAATTAGAAGTGCCCTGGCTTTGGTGATTTCATTTTCTTTTATTTTTTAGTTTACCTGTTATTACTCTTCAGATTTTTGATACATGATTCCTTTCGTGGAGAGGGTTTTCGAGTGTTTCCTAATCGAAATCACATTTCATTGAACTGGTTGTTTTCAGTTATAGATTGAACTTGACAATCCTTATTGCTAAGATCACAACTTCCAAGGTTTGGCATCTCATAGTTCTCCAAAATTGACTTGCAATATGAGCACAAAAAGATCTTTATACAAATCTCAAACTATATAACATGTTGTTAGTGTTGCAATTGCGTGGTCCTAGGACTCCTCTCATTTACCTGCACTGTAAATAGAAAAGCCTGCCTAAAACTTTTACTCTTGATCACAGTTTCATACTTTTTGGTGCACATTACCTCTTCTGTATTCAGCTTATCATGCTATTCTTACATGCAATGTATACTGTAGATGCCACTGTATGTGAGGGTTGCCATGTTTGTATTCTCAACGTCTATTGTGTGTTTTTCCAAGGGAGGGATTTTTTTTCTTTATACCTATTTTTTTATTAAAATTGAAGTGTTTTTATTTATCTTTGTGCTTATGAACATTGTAGGTTAGACACATTTTAAGTAATCAAGTTAATTTGCTTGTCTCAATTGAGAAGTGAAAGTAAACACTAAGCTTTCCAAGAATGTGATTCATTAGAAGTGCCCTGGATTTGGTTTTTTGTTTTCTTCTTTCTTGTATGCCTCCCATTATTATTCTTGAGTTTTGTGGTATGCAATTCCTAGTTCAAAAACAATTTTCAAACAGTTTTCAACATATTCTTAACTATAAACATATTTTGTTAAACAGAATGCTCTCAGCTTTGGATTGAACATGAAAATTTTGATTGCTAAGATCAAAATTCTAAGGTTCAACATCTCTCAGTTTTCTAAAATTGCACAAAAGGATCTTTGTAGAGATCTCAAACTGCACTATATTATATCCTGCTTTTGTTGCAGTTAATCTGAACTGCATTCGCTGATTGATTGCATGGTCTCATAAATCCTGTTTTTGTTCATTTGATCTTTGTAGGGCTTAATTTTTTTCACTATCATGGGACAGCAGTTGTTTTTTTTAATGTATGTGAAAGTATCCATGTTAACATTTACATGACCTATCTCGGTGTAAATGTGAACATACTTTTGCATATTAACTTGAAAGATTGTGGGTCAGAACCAAATGGGTTTTCATATTTGTTAGATATGCCAATGGTCAAGCTCAAAATTGACCTAAAATCTTAGGTTCATAGGCGGTTAATTCTCTTATCTGTACCCCAAAATAAACTAACCCCCTGGTTTGTCATGGAGCTTAGCAAAGATATTTGCTAGTTTAATAATATAGCAGGAAGACAACAATGGATATGGAAGGCCATTAATAGAGAATCTCAAAAGGTATGTTGAAAGGTTTTCAATGGAGGAGATTTAATCAAACTTCTAACTAAAGAAGATAATTGTTGTCCATCTGCTTGACTGAAGCTTGACACCGTTCATTTTCTTAGACGAGTTCTTGCGCTTTAATGTAGCTTGGTGCTAGCCATGAACAGAATCTGACTTGACTATCTCTTGTTCGCATTACTATAGCATGCTAGTCCATAATTTTTTGCTACAGCTGAAATGATTGTATTTCCTTCAATTCAAATGCAACGGTAGACATGTTGATGAGCCAATTCTCTAATCATTCTTGATTCTCTGTTAATAACTCCTGTCTTTCTCTAGGAGAATAAAGGATTAAATGGGCTGTATCTATTTAGTACCAAATAGTTCGTCCCCTGTGAATTATGATTATGATGAAGATTTGTGAAATTCCTGTTGATGCAGCAAGATCATACACTGTGCATAATCACTGGCCTTCTTTTCTTCTCTTTTTTCTCCAATATGATGAATTTTTTTTCCTGAATTTGTACACTAATGTAAACACACACTCTCTCTCTCTCTCTCTGTGCATGGAAAAATAGTTTTCTTGTTTTTGGTGTATCCTCTTAAATTGTTAATTATTTCTTGCCGTAGGTGATTCCAAATCTGTTTATGTGGGTAACCTTCCTGCAAGCATCTCGACATCTGATCTTGATCAAGAATTCAGGAACTTCGGTAGAATCAAGCCTAATGGTGTTACTATTAGAAGCCGCAAGGTAGGTCTAATATAATTCAGCCTGTTGTGCACTAATGATCTAGCTTATTATTTTGCTAATTTTATTTTTTTTACTTGAATTTTTACAGGAAGCTGGTGTTTTTTATGCCTTCATAGAATTTGAAGAAGCTTCTGCTGTTCAGAATGCACTGAAGGTTTGTTAAGCTTGTGCATATCATTTTATATTAATTGTTTTTGTACATTTGATTCAATTAGTTGTCGTTTGTAGGCTTCTCCTGTGCAGCTGAATGGAAGGCTGATTCATGTAGAGGGTAGAAGGCCTAACAGTGGTGCCTCGCGAGGAAGTAGGTGCTTTAATTATATATACAGAGGCTTCTTTTTCTTTGAAAGCAGTTGTGTGTGTGTGTGCATAAAAGATACTTAATAATGAAGTTCTTGTTTAGATATGTTCAATAAACGAACATCTTTTCTGGTAGGGAGGAGTAGAGGAAGAGTTGGCTACAATTCAGAGACACAGAAGAGTCGATTTGGTGGTCGTTCGTCAGGCAGGGGGAATGCTCAAGACCACGACAGGGACTACAACCGGCAAAGGGGCAATGGGTATCTCCAGAGAGCACCACGGCAAGAAAGGGTAACGTTAGGGAATCAACCCTGAAGAAACGCTGGGACTCTTCATAAGCAGCAATATATGGTATTCCTATCGGCATCCTTTCTAAGCTTTAGTGAATCGATGATGATAGTTCTTCTCTTACCAATTCCATTGGCTTCACTAAAGTTTGTCTTTTCTGGTAGCATTATTTTAACATATTGTCTCCATTCTCGGCTTAATCGTCACTATCAAAAAACAGAGATAGAACACTAAAAGGTCACTAAGTTATGACCGCTGTTATATTTCAACTTTGATTCGATTGTGTCTACATCAAATGTCCGCATTACATTGTGGGATTTTTCAACTCAAGGATGTTATGGCCAGTTAGAGAAGACAGTGTTGAAGTACTTTAATTATCCTATTTGGTTGCGTGATTATTATTTTTCAAAGAAAAGTTATGAGGGCGTTCGTAACGGTGCATTTTAATTCAGTAGACTTGAAATAGCGTTAATAATGGCCTATATATGCAATACTGTTCTCGAGATGAATTGAAGACGTGGATGGTTGTGTTATCGTACAGCTTTTTTGTCTGAACGGTTAAAAACTATCATTCCATTTAAGTTGTGCGTAAGAATGGTTGCTACCCACTGGATCCACTGCAGAGAGGGAGAACATTGGAAGCGTAGTAGCCGCGCGCGCATCGAACTTTAGCCGCATCATCTTGCATCAATGTGTTTTGGGGGAGAACAATAAGCGCTTGTAATTCCTAATTCCTCTTCCTTCCATATTTAACCAAAGATCCCTCGCATAACGGAATATGATTAAACAAACCTTTCCAAATCAGGAAACCCCCAACTCGTCATCTCCCCGCCTCTTCACCTTCCCTTCCCCGCGCTCTCCCCGATCTCTCATTTTTCTACAGGCACAGAATCCCTTATCTAGCTAGGCCGGCGGGCCGGCCACCATCCGCCGCCGCCAGGCTCCGAAGATTGATGTCGTCGGACGGAGGCGGCGGCGGGGGGTATTTCCCCTCCGTGCCGCCATTCCCCTTCAACTTCCACCTGCTCGAGGTAACGCTCATCTCTGCCCAATATCTTTTTCCCGCCACGAAACGCTCCACCATGCGCACCTACGCGGTGGCCTGGCTCCATCCGGACCGCCGCCTCCGAACCCGGCTCGATGCCGTGGGCCACACCGACCCTACCTGGAACGACAAATTCGTCTTCCGCGTCGACGACGCCACCCTACGCTCCGACACATCCGCCGTTCAAGTCGACATCTACGCCGCCCGCCCTCGATTCCATCCTAGTCCGGATATCCTCCTCGGCACCGCCCGCGCCGTCCTCAGCACCCTCCGTCCATCCACCGCCACCCGCTTCGTCGCACTTCAGGTCCGCCGCCCCGCTACCCTGCTCCCGCAGGGCATCCTCAACCTCGGCATCGCCCTCATCGACGCCTATGTCCGGAGCCTTCCGCTCTACGCTGACCTCGGAGCCTCTGCTTTCTCATACCGCGATCTGATCATGAAATCGCCCAGCAAGACGCGAGCCAATCTCAAAGCCGTCGGTGAGGTTGCGCCTGCGGAAGCGGTGGCCGTGATGCGAAGGAGCGATTCGGGAGAAAAGGAGAGGATCGTGCTTGAGAAGAAGCTGAAAAAGTGGAGGTCGGAGGTATCATCGTCGGATGGGAGGGCGGAGAAGCGGGTAGCTGAGACGACCGATGAGGAGGGGAGCTCGAGGGGGAAATCGAGGAGGCCGCTAGCATTGTCGTGCTTCAATCTTACGGAGCAGTGCGAGGAAGAAACAGAGGAAAACGATAGCAGCAGATCAAGCAGGAGCGACAGCGACCGCCGGTGAGCTTTTCCTTATTCTTCTTGCGGGCGGCGGGAGCGACAATCTGGGGAATTTGTAGATGGAGATTGGTTAAATAACGTTTCATTCTTTCCATGTAAGATTCAACTTCGATTTTTCATTAATCTTCGTTTCGTTTTCATGTGGACTAGGGCAACGATTCTGTTCCAGTGTTCTATCTATTCTATGATTTGTTTTTATTTTAAAAATTCTGCTATTAATGGCTATAAAAGTACATAAGCTACAAAAATCAAAAGAACAAAACACCAAGAAAGCAACAATTAAGCAGTAAGAATAATCAGCATTGGAAGCAACAACAATCGAGCAAAACAAAGAAATGAAGGCAAACGGATTGCCAAGTCGCAAAAAGTAGAAAGAAAAAATAAATCATCAAAAGACCATTCAAACAAATCATCATGACTTACGCAGTTCCTAAAGCTTCACATCACATGTAAGTAAGATTAGGGCATTGGATCCTCCATTCATTAAAAAAAACCAAGAAAAACCGACAAACAAGGAAGACCGACGATGGAGAATGCATTGATGGGATCAGAAAAGTTGATGCCTATTGATGAAAAAGAAAAAAGTGTAGCTAACCCAAAAAAAAAAAAAAGAGAGAGGTACTTGTTGAAATGGGGAGAATGAAGAGCTCCCCCTCGACGATGAAGCTCAAAAAATTGTTTGAAACAATTACTAATTTTTTTTTACATATTATTAAATATTTTTTATTCTTAAGCTAAAGGGTGCACTCTTAAAATCAAATTCTAATATAAAACATGATTTTCAAATGCAATTATTATTAGGTCTATTGTTGCCTTTAAAAGATATTTGGCCCAAATTTTATTGAGCCATATCATCATCGTTTGTTTTCTGGTCTTATTTTGAAAACTAAAAAAAATTGTAATTTCATCACCTAAAAATGACATAATTTTTTTCACTCTAGCATTTATATAAAAATTCAAAAAATAATTTAGTAATTACACAATTAATTAATGCAATAGGAATTTCTCAAAAACATACTATCAACACATAATTTTTCAATACAATTTAATAACAATATATTTTTTATTTTTTATTTATTTAATATTTATAAATAATTATTTCAAATTATCCTTATGATTTTGAATAGATACAATGTTAGAGTCATGTTGAGCATTAGGTCATACTTTCGAGTTCTCTATGGATATTATTTTGATATAAGTTAGTAGTCAAATATTCAAGAATATGTACAAAACATTTTTATGAACACAAACACAACATGATAATCATCTCTTATACAAAAGAAATACTTCTCACATCTTAGTAGATAAAAGATAAACATGATAGAATAAATTATAATGAATATGATAATAAAAATATTGTTGAAATTGGATGTAGTTTGGTCATAAAAAAATGTC
Source organism: Vanilla planifolia (assembly GCA_023846275.1). Lineage (NCBI taxonomy): Eukaryota > Viridiplantae > Streptophyta > Magnoliopsida > Asparagales > Orchidaceae > Vanilla > Vanilla planifolia. The sequence goes on along the minus strand of CM043866.1, from coordinate 16,590,447 downwards.
AATAGTTATTTAAATAATAATAATAATTTAATCATAAATTATAAAATTAGTACTATTGAAAAGATTGAGTGATGGCTTAATTTAAAATTAGTATAACAAATCTTGAAAGTCATTTGTAATGGAAATATAAACAATGTAAATTCTTATCAGATTTTTATCTAAAAGAGAGGCATAGGTTGGAGAGTGAGATATGATTTACAAAGATAGGTCTATTGGAGGAGAAGATAGAAGAAAAATAGAGGTAAAAAGGAATCAAAATTACAAAGAAAAGTATGAGAAACTTCTCTTATAAATATATGAAGAGCCTTCTCCATTAATCTTTTAAGATTTTGGAAAGATTTGGTAGAGATTTATGTTAAAAGCACGCATGAGAATTTTAAATAAAAGATATTTTTCACTTTAATGAGTGATGAAAACTCTCAAAAAGAAAATGGGAAAATTTAAAATCTATAAGCCAATAAAATCTATCATTCTACATAAGTTTTGATGATCTGAAAAATTCTAAATAAAAGGTCAATTTTTATTAAATGATGGTTAGACAGTTCGACGCTCGTCTCATGGAAATCAAATAGTTCTATATACAAATTAGACGATTTAATAATTTTCACAATTTGGATTATAAATCTTTGCTAGACACCCAATGAATAACCTGATTGATCAATTCAAGTCAAATCTTGGCCAAACCTATGTTTTTTTTTTAAGTTTAAGGATTTTAAAAAGAAGATGATGGTTATAAAGACTTTGGGAGAGATAACTTGACTCACATGTGGTGACAGATATATTAGGAGGCTTGAGAGTAGGTGATTGCTTATCTTGACCAATGACAAAGAGATGGTTGTTAAAGGATTTGATTAAAGAAAAAGAAAGAGTGAAGAGAAGAAGAGATCATTTAAAAGTTTGAATTTGATAAAATTTATTGAAAATATTTTTCTTATCTTGAGAGGAACTCAAAGAGCTATTTTTTATATTATAATAAAGAGATTATGTAGGAATCACAAAAGAACCAAAGTACACAATTGTAACAATGTTTGGCAAAATCACTTTAGTAATCGATAAATGGATGTGGGGCCAATGATGAATTTAGGGAATGGGATGAAGTAGTGGTTAGGGTTAAGGATATATATGATAACTTGGGTTTTAAAGTGATTAGTTGAAGAGAAAGATATATTGAGATATGATTTTTCATAAGTTATTAATTTTATTATTTTATTTTAAAAAAATTATTAAGCATGTCATTATATTAGGTCAAAAGCAAATTGAAACCTTTTAATCCAAAATTTGGATTGAATTTAAATTAGATTCAACATTCTTAAGCTCATCTTAAACAAATATCCATGTATTGAATTGCCAACACCTCGATCTCAATGAAATCATACTAAAAGTTTGATTGTGTTTGATATTAACTTTTGAAAATTATGTTTTTAGAGTAGAAAATAGTCTCAAAACATACTAATCATTTGGATAATTGCATTTTAAAAAAGTAATGCTTTACATAAATAGGTGACTATATTCTATTATAATCAAGTAAGACTCTTTTGCTCACCTTAAAATAAGAATAACAAAATAAATTTTTTATTTTTATTTTTAGATAATGAAATAAAAAATAATTTGTTATTATGAAACATAATATTTATAATAAATATTTCATAGTAATAGATTTCAAGACAATATTTTAAGAAAATTTAACAACAATTTTTGTGTATTTTTTATCAATAAGTTTAATATTTTGCAATAATCACATCATACCAACTCGTGTGTTAGTTTAACCACATTTTAAACTAATTTTTTTAATCTAAACAATTATATAAGAAGTGAAAAGAACAAATAATATAAAGAAAATTCAATCCATTCTTTTACATAACAGTAAATTACTAATTTAGGTTTTCTATATTATTAAATATTTTGTTAAATACTTTCATATAATTTTTTAATCATACTATATAATAATATTTTTTTAATATATGTTTCATTATTGAACTTAACATTCAACTTTAATCTAGATTTTGAAGTTTCTTGTATTTAGTGTTCTTTTTGTGTTATTTAATAATGGTCATCATGATTTAGAAGTATCACAAAAGTTATGTTTCATATAATTAATATTAAAGATTAAAATAGTTTATAATTATAGAATTTTTTAAAATATGATTAAAGATTGTAAAAAGTTTTGTATTAATAAATATGTTATTGATTAATATAAGTAAAATAATTATTATCAATAAAATAGTTGAAATTGTTTTTATTTATTTTGATAAAAATAAAATTAATTTTTAGTGTTATTATAAAAAAGTAAAAACATTTTTTATATTATTTTTATTTAGTTTAAATAGTCAATTCATTTAAAAAACTCAATGTTTTAAAAGCTATTTTTTAAAAAAAATAAATTTACAAAAAACATTTTGAATTATTTAATATATTTTTGATGTGTAGGAAAATTCGAGAAAACACTAAAACATGTACGTGCAGCTATCTTTTCATGCCACTGGCCAATCACATGGAGAAGGATGGCTTGAGAAAATAAGTTGACAAAAGGAAAGGGCAATAGAACATCTCTGCTGAAGCAGTGAAAAGGAAGAGGGCAGCAGAGAGTGGAGGGTTTTTGGGTCGTCGAGGTAGGGAAAGAGAGAGAGAGAGAGAGAGAGAGAGAGAGAAACCCTAGATGGCCATTTCCGGGGGCCCTGTTTCCTCCTTGCCATTTATCCACCTTTTCGTGACTGTACTCGCTGTCGTCGCCGGCGCCACTGCTGCTAGCATATATGACCTCGTCTACAAGGGCTGCGCGAACCAGCAATTCCCCGGTGGCAGTGTCTTCGGTGCTCAGCAGACCATTTCATCCCTTTCCTCTACCCTCATCTCCCAATCCACCAGCGCCACATTCCACAAAACCACCACCACCTCCTCATCTGGCCAAACCATCTTCGGCCTCTTCCAATGCCGTGGCGATCTTCGCTCCTCTGACTGTTCCGCTTGCGTCACCAAAGCGGTCTCCATGTGGAACTCCCTTTGTGGTGCGACCGTCGCTGTTCGCATCCAACTCGCTGGATGCTACGCTCTCTACGAGATCTCTGGGTTTCCGCAGGTCTCTGGCACCCAGATGCTCTACAAGACATGTGGTTCCGACGGAGGCGGCGGGGAGCGATTCGAGGAGAAAAGGGATACCGTGCTCTCGCGTTTGCAGGACGGAGTAACCTCCGGTGGTGGATTCTACGCCACGAGCTACCAATCAGTGTACGCGGTAGCTCAGTGCGAGGGAGATCTCTCCTCTGCCGACTGCGGGGACTGCGTCGAGCAAGCGGTGCAGAAGGTGCAGGTCGAGTGCGGCGGTGCCAGCTCCGGTCAAGTTTACCTCGATAAGTGCTATGTTAGCTATAGCTACTATCCTAATGGTGCTCCCCGCGGAGGTGGCGGCGGGGGCGGTGGCAATGTAGGAGGTGGCGGTGGAGATGGAGGAGAAGGTAAGCATTTGTGGTGGTTTTGTGTTTTTATCAACAGATTCGGTTTTGATTCCGGCTCAGAATTTTCATTTTTTACTATACAAATTCGTTGCGGACTTTGAGTACTTCGGTGATCGAAGGAAAAGTTTGTTTCCAAGTTTCTGTTTGAATTTACCCGAATTCTTTGTTGTATAAAATTTCTTATCCTTCACGTTTTGTTTACCCCGTTCAGGTTTGAACTCCCATGTGGGAATTGGGGGCTCTTCTCCTGTTCTCGATGCTACACTTTCCTATCTTCGCATTTGGAGAGTTTTAATGATTTTTCTCCGATTTGAGGACCTTTTTTTAGGTTTTCCATTTTCGATTGTATCCAATCCATATTTTACTCAACCGATCTTGTATGGATCCCATGTGCTTCATACTGATCAATCTTTCTCAATTCATGATTATTATTCAAGTTTTTGTGCGTTGAAATTTGGGGGAAAATGCCGTAACTATTAGAGGGTCGTTGTTCCTCCATTAAAAAAAAAAAAAAAAAAAACTAAAGCTCCTCTTGTTCTGGTGGAATAGGCCAGGATACAGGGAAGACGGTGGCCATTGTCGTTGGTGGGGCTGCAGCAGTGGGATTCCTTATCATCTGTCTCCTATTTGCCAGAAATCTAATGAAAAAGAAAGATGGTTAGCTTCCATGACATGACCTAAGCTGGTCTCCATGAAACAGCTGCTCTTGTTGATCCTTCATTCCCATCGCTGTTACCAAACACTGGATCATTAACATAAAAAAAGTTCTTTTTGTTATCCAGATTTCTGAAGCTCCCGCTGCTGCTGTTTGGGGAAGAACCACACCACCTTGAGAGGAATGTTTTGATGGAAGACGCCGGAGAGAATTGCTCTTCTCCTCGAGCCAAGTGAACATTTTTGGGCCGCAGAATCGTAGAAAGGAGAAAAAAAAAAAAGGAAGATTGTTGGATATTTGGTAATAAAAGAGGATTATCCTTGAGAAGATTAGCTGGTTTTGTGAATTTTTTCTCTTCTTTTGTTCGATTTCCAGGCATTAAATTCCTTCTGGTGATCTCCTTTCTTAAATGAAGTCACTTTAAAAGATCTTCGTTCATTTTAAAAAACCACTGTATTTGTTCCCCTTTAAATTGAGAGTCCCTGTAGCTGCAGATTCATTGAAAAATATTCTTCAACGAATTATTGAGGGCCACAGGATTTGTCTTTCTTCTTGGACTCATTTTACCACGTGAGCATTGCGGACAAGTGTGTGGGGACTCCGTCAGCGCGTGTTCGGGTTGGAAAAATATTAAAATAAGATTTTCTTTTCTCAGAAAATTAGTAATTTTTTGTTTTTCATCCAAAGAATTTATTCTTGATGATGGTGAATATAGAAGAGGTTTGAAGGACCTCTATAGAGATGTTAGTAGGGCGACAAACAGTTATTAATAATAAATATTAGTAGTGATTTAAGTTGTTTTATATTTAATAATTAATAATTGATAATCTTAGGTATTTTTGGTGATAAATAATTATTAATAATAAATATTAGTAGTGATTTAAATTGTTTTATATTTAATAGTTAATGATTGATAATTTTAGATTTGTTTAATGATAAATAATTATTAATAATAAATATTCGTAGTGATCTAAATTGTTTTTATGCTTAATAGTTAATAATTCATAATCTTAGGTATGTCTGGCGATAAATAGTTATTAATAATAAATATTAATAATAATTTATGTTATTTTATACTTAATAGTTAATAATTAGTAATCTTAGGCATGATTGGTGATAAATAGTTATTAATAATAAATATTCGTAGTGTTCTAACTTGTTTTATACTTAATAGTTAATAATTGATAATCTTAGGTGTGTCTGAGTTCTCTTAACGTTGCAAGAAATGGATGTACAAGAAAAGTGAGATTTAAAGAGATGGATCTTGATGTGAGAGAATCTTGAGGTAAGTTCATTTTTTTATGGTAATGGTCTATACTTTTTAAATATTTAGTTTTATCATTTTATATTTTTATATTTTTCAAACCTTTTAATAACTTTTAAAATTATTTTAATTTTTTTTCACTCATGTTAGCTCATATTGAAATCAAGTATATATGAAAGCTAATTGTGTTAATCATAAGAGATGGATGAATTGTGTTGATTTAAAAAAAACTTTTGTAATAACAATAACAATATAAATCAAAAGCAATTCAATGGTTTTTGTTTTAAAAAGTTTTGTTTTTAATTTTTAAAATACTTGTTGATATATAAGGATCAAATAAAACTAATGACATTAAATAGAAAATATATACGTATATATAATAGTTTTAAGTGGTTTAATAAAAACTTTGTTTATAATGTATCTTTTACTAAGTCATAATCCACAATGTTAATGTATTTTATATCTTATATCTTTGATTATATTGATACGATATATTAATTATAACAATCAGTTTATAACATCTTTCACTAAAACTCTTTCATACTAAGTATATGATATATGTAATTGAATATTTTTTATTGATTAGCACTGAGTAAACATTATTTTATTGATATATTTGCCTTATTGCGTTGGTATAATTGACTGTTTAATTCTACTCTATTGTATTTATATGTTCATTACTTTCGTATCCTACAATATTGTATTGTCAACATTTGCGCTCATGCATAAATAGCTTAATACTATAACTTGGTCGTTTTATATGATCCTCAGCTTATTTTTATACTTCTTTACACTTGTTATGTATTCATTCTCTCTTTTACTTAATCATAACATATAATACTTTGAATTTGTATTATACATTCAATTAATTTCTTAACCTATCAAACTACACCAACTTATAATGACTATGCATTTACTGTAATCTATTATATTAATACATTATCATAATTGTATTAGTATGGCACAAATCACATCTTTATATTACTCATAAATAAACATGTTAGAAATGAACAATGAATAGCAAGCTTTGTATCATATATATGCACAAAAGAATTAGTTATATTATTCATACAATTATTGTATCATCTATTATATTCATAGCTAATCATTCACTTGCATAATTTTTCTTGAGTTTTCATACTTTTAATAATATAGGATCCCAATTCTGTAATTGTCTATTATTTTATTTTCACATCATTTCATCTCATTTTTATCCTATTTTAATTTATCATCTAATTATATAATATTTAAATCTTAACTTATAGACATGTCATAACTATCCAATCATATCAATTATATTATATACTAAGTACATCAAGCTTAGCTAAATATCTTAATTATATTATCTTTGTACATCAAGTTCTGCATTGAAGTTTTATCAATAATGAAGAAGAAAGTCTTTGATACCATATAATATTATAATATATAACCAATACATATCAAATATAGCATATTTTGTTAAAGGTTTATCACATATAATAAAATTTATAAGGTAATAACTTAGAAAAAACATAATGATTCTTTTTTCATATTTAATAACTACAGGGTGTTGAATTATTAAATATTATAGAGTTTTTTATTTAATCTTGATAATTGACCTATTTTTTGTATATATTTAAAATGAATTAATAATCTTATGCTATACTTATTTTAATAATTGTATTTAAAATATAGGGATATGTTAATACTATAAAATTTAGTGATATCTGAATGTATAATGATAATACAATAATATTTAATAAACTATGATTAAAATATAAATTAAAAAAATAAAATAATCACATAAATATAATATTATCTTTTGTATTTTTGAGAAATAAATTTAAATAAAATTATAGTTATTATATAAAGAAAAAGAAAAACTTTGTAAAATTTAAATTAAAATTTGAGTAAGAATATAATGTATTAAGAATATAATGTATCACTCTAAAGTAAGAGTGTACTGATGTCATTAAATAAAAACTCAAGTTTTATAGATGGATTAAGAGAAATTTATTGAAATCTATTTTTTCAATAAACAAAAGCTTTTAAAATGCAACAATCTAAACAAACAATCACAAAATCACCATGTTGCTTTTTCATTGTGAACTACCAATGGCATAAGGAGTTGTGTTTTAATCTTATTATGTTCCAATTGTAACAATTGAAACAAATAAAATGAATTTGTGACAAAGTGATTTCAAATTATGGAAGCTAATTAGTAAGACGACTACGTGAATCCCATACTTGATATTTTAACAATTGAAGCAATTGAAATAAACTTTAATTACTATTTATATTACATCCATAAGTGATAGCTTATGTGGTATGAACTTTATTTTTCAAAATAAAGCTTTATGATTCAAGTCTACAAAAATTATTTAACTATTTTTCATAAAAATACTAACTAATAAACATTTAGAATCATTTATCTCAATTATTTATTTATTAATATCATTTAATGTCATTTGTATCTAAATAAAAAAATTATACATTTTTTATATTGTTATTATTTTTTGCTTTAGTTGGACAATCATTATGTTCATTTGAAGTTTATCTATAATTTGTTTGGCATTATCAATGTCAAAAATTGTCAAATAGGTAAAAAAAAAAATTAATTTATATTATTAGGGTTAGATTGAAGTAAAAACAATGAAAAAAGAAGCAAAATATAGCAAAAATAAAAGGAATAATTGAGTAAAAAAAATGAGATTTTTATGAAAAAAACACACTAGTTAAGAAAAAAATCATGAAGACGACAATGATAACGAGCAAAACTAGTAAAGAAAATAGGTACAACACAATTCTTTTTTTTACATTAAATACCACGAGGATTAAGAGTTAAAGATATGCCATAATTAGAAAATAGGATAGCAACATTTCTTACATATAGTGATTGTATTGTTTATTATTCATTTGATTAACTTCATCCATTTTAAGACTTATGATATAATGAGATGATTGATTTTATTCTTTCATAATCATTGATGATGCAAGCATAATGTTGATATCACATTAAATGAATAAGATTATTGTCAAAGCATCTAATTTTTTATTATTAAATAAATGAAAATTAATGCTAAAAATCTAAATTAATTATGTTATTTTAAGGTTTATCATTGTCCTCAATTTGTTAGATTTTTTATATTATTTTAGATAGTCATGATAAAAAAATTGATGTAAATTCAAATGATAATAATGTTGAGATAAAAAAGTTAAAATAATTTTGCATAAGTATAACTTGTGAAGACACATAAATAATCTATATAAATCTAATATAATAACAACATGCAACTTTATAATTCATTAAAAAAAATCATATAACTATTAAAATACTTATTTAAGAGTCACATAATTTTTTCCATAACTTTTAAATGAAAAATGTAATAAGAAAATTTACTGAATAAATATCTAAATAAATGTATTATATAATTTTATAGTCTAAATAATACTTTCATAAAATTTGCAATAAAAATTTCATTGTAATGCATGAAATTAAATACATATGGATAACATCATGTATGATTTTTCTCTTTCTCAAATTTTAGTTATAATTAGTTGTTATTTCAATATTTTTGTTAGTATCATCGATTACAATTACTTTTTTTCATGTTTATAATCATACATTGTATAGGAACGTTTATTAAAGAAATTTATTTGAGTACTAGATCTAATTAACTAAATTGGAAGTTGGAATGATAAAGTAAGTGATTATAATCTAACATATATACACAAAAAGGATTTAAAACTATGATGTACCTTTTTAACTTAATTTGGAGATCACATTAGCACAAAATAATAAAGAAGAGAAGAAAATCATAACAAATCAATAAAAAATAAGCAAGATTAAAAAGATGTAAATATTTATATGAAAAATATTAAAATAAAAAAATGAAGAAGATAATAATGATAATAAATTTACATTTAATAAACTATTGTATATAGTTACTAATATATCTACAAAAAAGATAAATTATAATAGTATATTGGGCATGTTTTATTAGCTTGATAGAAATCGTTGAAGAAGATAACAATGATAATAAACTTACCTTTAATGAACTATTGTATATAGTTACTAATATATCAAAAAAAAAAGGATAAATTATAATAGTATATTAGGCATGTTTTATTAGCTTGATAAAAATCTTAAAGAAAGAAAATTTTCATATAAATTTTTTTATTTATAATTATTAGTTATTTTTTTTATTTTATTGCCTTTAAATAAATTAGTTAAGGTAAGATGGTCTAACTTGAGGTACACTATCTTAGGATTAGATAAAATGGTTGGTTTTATTATGCAAATAATTTGGATTAAACATGGTAATTTTTTAGTGTAAGAGAGATACAATGGTTTGTACTTTAGGAAGCTGTGGTGTTAAAAATAGAATATTTCATAATTATTATTTATATTTATATATAAAATGTAGCAAATTTATAAAATAATTAAAATAAACTACAAGTATTAAGTGACAAAAAAGAGAAATTCCGAAAGAATAATCCAAGTTCGAAACGATTAGAAACGGAGATTTGCTTGCATTGTAAAATATATTAACGCCAGTCTCTCTTGGGCTGCTCAACTCGCCCGAATTGTAAACCGAAGACTTGAACCGCAATGCCCGCCGAGGCGTCGATCGGGCCGGACCCTGCTTGTTGTCATGCCCAGGTCATCAAGTCCGGTGGTGCAAGCGGCGGCAACGCCGCAAAAGAGCGCTTCCTGTACAACAAATTGATTGCTCTATACTCACGTTCTCCGCTCACTACTCCTGACGCCGTCCGTCTATTCCATCACCTCCCATTCGTCCCTAATGCCGCATCCTGGACGGCGGCTATTTCGGCCCTCTGCAGCGACCCTCCCGCCGCCGCAAAGCTCTTCCTTTCCATGCTCCGCCGCCACTACCTTCCAACGCAGTCAACCATCTCATCCCTCCTTAAGATCCTCTCTTTCTCCCCATCTTACATCTCCCTTGGCCTCCAGCTCCATTCTCTTTCCCTCAAGCTCTCCCTTTCGGTACTCCCCTTCTCTGGTAGCGCCTTAATCGGCTTCTACTCCAAGAATTTCCTATCCTCCGATGCCCTTGAGGCGTTCCATGAAATTTACGAGCCAGACGATGTCTGCTTCGCTGCAGCGATTGTTGGCTTAGCTCAAAACAAACGCCCTGCCGACGTGTTCTCGCTCTTCCGCGACATGCGCAGAGGCGGCATATCGTCCACCATGTACAGCGTCTCCGGTGCGGTTCGCGCGGCGGCCGATACTGCCGCGCTTGAGCAGACCCGGGCCATCCATGCCCACGCCGTCGTCGCAGGGATCGAGCCCAATTCGGTGGTCGGAACCGCATTGGTCGACGCCTACGGCAAGGCTGGCCTCGTTTCAGATGCTCACCGAGAATTTGATGAACTGCTCTTTGCTAGCAGGGCCAACCTTGTGACTTGGAATGCCGTGCTGTCAGCGTACGCCCAGCATGGCGATGCAGAGACCATTAAGCAACTGTTCGACGAAATGCTTGCGAGAAAGCTCAAGCCTGATGAGTATACTTTCCTTTCCATTCTCACGGCCTGCAGCAACGCCGGTTCGGTAGACGACACACGCAATTGGCTAAACGCGATGAGTCCTCTCTACGGCATCCAGCCCGGACTTGAACATTACACCTGCATCGTTGGCTCTATGGCACGAGCAGGAAGACTCGAAGAAGCCGAGCGCTTTGCAGCAACGATGCCGTTCGAACCCGATGCTGCTGTGTGGCGCACGCTGCTCTCGGGCTGTATGGTGCACGGCAATGCCGACATTGGCCGTTCCGCCGCGGGGCATCTCCTGGAACTAGACCCACAAGACGATTCGGCCTACGTTATGCTTTCCAAAATCTACTCTTCTTTGGGGAGAAAGGACGAGATGGCAAAGCAATGGACGACGATGAGGGACCTGGGAGTGAAGAAAGAGGGCGGGAGGAGCTGGGTCGAGGTGATGGGAAGCGTGCACATGTTCATCGCCGGAGATCGCCAGCATGAGTGGTCGCCTGAAATTTATGCCAAAGTGAGTGAATTGGAAGCGGCAGTAAGGAAATTGGGGTACGTTGAGAAGGGAGGCGAGGGCGTATGGCATCACAGCGAGCGGTTGGCGGTGGCATTCGTGCTGTTGAGAAGCACAACGGCAGTCTGTGGGAAGTCGTTGAGGGTAATGAAGAATTTAAGGATATGCAGTCACTGTCATGAGTTCTTTAAGTATGTGAGTAGAGTGGTAAAAAGGGGCATTTTGGTCAGGGACGTCAATAGGTATCATTGGTTTCAACAAGACGGATCTTGCAGCTGCAAGGATTGCTGGTGAAGCTATTGGTCGTTTTTTATGGTACACTTTTATATTACATATATTTGCTGTAAATCCCCTTAACATATAGAAGTTTTTTTTGTAGTGCTTGATTCACTTATGATTTAATGATTTTAGTGAGAGAAAAGTGAAAGCAGTGAAATTTGATGATCTAGTTCAATTTATGCTTTTACATATCTATCTTTATGCACTTGAAATAATGTATGGTTCATGATTTATCCTTCATTGACAACATAACACTTGATAGTAAAAGAACATGTGATAGTACCAACATATCAACCACTCAAAAATTTTGTAATATAGGAACATATACTAGATCTTTAGAGGTCGTAGCCAACTAATGAATTGAGACTTAGTAAACATAATTATATGGGTGCACCTAGCCTTCTGTGGTTTGAGATGGCCATAGATTTATCTTTGATGAGCAGGAGCTGTACTTGGATTTATTTGATTAGCTTGGGTTGACTATAATACTTTCTCAAAGATCATCTTAGCTTTGGATGATTTAGACATGTCAAATAATCATTATAGCTAAATGGACTTTTAGTGGCATAGATAAATTCATTGAGCCCTATTGGGAGATTTTAAGGTTTTTGAATTGGCAAGATTGCATAGAACAGCCTCCTCTTAACCACATTGTGTGATCAGCCAACCTCTTGGAGCGGTTGGTTCAACTCATATTTGCATCTTTTTGGTTGTTTACTAACTTTAGTTTTACAATGTTTAAAGTGGATTTGGAGTTATGGAAAACCTCTATATATTGATTGGTGACTTGGGTTCATCCTTCATAGTTTGTATGTTTTAATTCTATATTGTATAAAGTATCATATGACTTATATATAAGCTCTATAAATGTTAGAGCTTCCTGATAGAAGATATAGACTAGTTTTAATATAACTTAATCTAAGTTTCAAATTAGATTAAGTTTTAATATAACTTAATATAGACTAGTTTTTATCAACCTTTCTAACGCATGTTGATCATAGACTATTATCGACGTTTCACAACTTTTCAGTTGTTTGCACCTCAATTTGATTAGAGTCAATTGATCACATTCATGATATGTCATCCTTTCATAATTTAACTTGCTTTATGTGAGCTTAGGCATATTAATTTGATGCATCCTAATTGTATCTAAAGATGCTCGCATTAGGCATCCCGTAAACCAATGTTGTACAGTATCATTTTGTTAAGTGTTCTTGTCAAAACAACGAGAATCTCCTTCAATGGAAAACAAGAGCCTTGGCTTATAGTAGTGAAAGGTTTGTGGCTATGGTACAATTTATATTACATATATTTGATTTCAATAAATTCATTTAGCAGATCGATATTATTTTGTATGCTTGATTCTTTTATGTTTTAATGATTTTAGTAAGAGAAAAGTAAAGATAGTGAACCATGTCGATACTATTTGCAATCCCATGTTTTTAAGTTTCCATTGTTGTGCACTCAAAGGAATGTATGATGGCATGATGTCACCCCTTCATTGACATTGTGACAATTGATAACATGAGGACATATGATATCAAGCATATTAACAACCCAACAATTTTGTTAAGTGTTCATGTCAAAACAATAAGAACCTCCTCCAATGGAAGTCAAGAGCCTTGCCTTGTTGTTTCTAGAAGATCCTTCTCTTCACATGACAAGAAAGCTTGCTTAATTAGAATAGTGAAGGATCATGTTTGATGAAACCCCTCCTTGGGTAAGATAGTAGGCTTATGACTTAAGAGTTTTTGTAATTAAACAATAAGAGAATCAACTTTATAGTGGAGGAAGCCACAATTAGAGCATGAGATTTTATAACAAATAGCAACAACCATTGACAACAAAGAGGATGCACGACAATCATTTGTATCTACATATGCAAATTTATAAATTCAATGAATAAGTGTATTACATACAGGTGTAATATGCAAAAAATTGCATCTAATGTAACTTCATTCATATGAACAAATTACCAGCTATATATCACTTTTTTTAACCATATAAAAATATATATGTATATGCATCATAGACATGTTGTTAAATGTAAATAAGTGTTTAAGTTGGATCTAACATACTCTTAAATAAACTAATTGTAATATTTTATGTGTTCGATAATCTTTGATTTACGCGAGGGTCACATAGATGTTGACATTATGCCCTCTTTAACTTTGAAAATTTCGATAGAGTCAGATATCATATCTAAGGTCAAAAAGACCAACATGATATATTGCACTTTCTATGCCATTTATGGATTACACCCTAATTTTTCTATTGCAGATAATCAAATCATGGAATCCATATGCTCACTATCAAAAAATAAGGAATTGCAACTTTGGAGTAGTGACAGTTTGGAAACCACCAATGAAAACCAGTTAAGCTAGAATTCTTCAAAATTTGTTTGGCATATTTTTTGTTCCTTAACTTTATCAGAGTAATAACACATTTACCATAAGCAATCATAACTAAATAACATTGAAATAGTAGTATAAAATTGACACATATCTAAGTTCATGAATACCATAACTTATGTGAATCATCATATGCTAAGACTATTAATAAGTGTTACTATGTACAACAATGAAACCTCTTATTATACCCCACTAGTTTCAACATCCGATAACTGTGCAATATCTAAAAATATAATTAAATACAAGAGTGAGCCAAACATTGGTCTAATAATAAATTAAAGCTAATTTAATAGGTAGCAACAAAAGTAAATCATATTGAACAACATGCAATATCAGTTTAAATCATTGACACTCTAAATAACAGCATGTATTGAGTAAACCATATATGCTAAATAAACCAACATACTGAATAATTGAAATATGCTATGAATGATTGTATTGTTTATGAGATCTTATTATGAACTTGGTTTTCTGTCAATCCATCTACCATTATACATCATATTGGGTTTGTCACCTTTATAGGCAGTTGGAGATTACTATTAGGCATTGTTGTGCATAAATCATTACATATCAGCAAGTATCTCATCATATCATATCATATGGGGTAATAAAAGTTATTAATTATATATTCTAGGAGATAAACCTGATAGGCTATATCGGGTTGTCACCTGCAAATGACCATCATTTGGGAATTATCATTAGACATCGTTGTGTTTGTATATCTTTGTTCAATCAATCAGCTCAAGCTAATGGCAAAATATTGTAGGGAAAATAACCCATTTTTTCTTTCATATGCCAACATATGCATAATCATCACATCATCATTCCACTTTGTAATTGCCAAATTCGTAAAAATTCTTTAGAATTTGCTTTGTATTATATTTTCCTACTTTTTCACCTTTTTTTACTCTCCAAATATCAAATTAAACATATGCTTTCTATATGAAACATTAATAAAACTTGTGTATAAATTTTTAATCATTATTGTGCTTATAATTCAAAATAACATACAAACGTGCTACTAAATCAACAAGCTAAGCTATCTTGTAATTCATGTCATATATCATGTCATATCAATGCCATTTTGTTAATCACATAATGCATCATTATGTAGTATTCAATATTATTTCATTAAATCATATAGTATATCACTAATATTACATTAGTAATTCAAAGCAATGAAATGCAATGTCATTTCTTTCTAATTTAATTATATTACTAGCTTTATCAAAATGCATACCTTAACTCATCATAGACCTCACTTTTCTACAATCATCACATGACATGCAAAAGTGAACATTTAATTTATCTACTTTAATTGTTATATAGAAAACACCATTTTTCTCTTTCTTATTTCCTACTCATTTTGTTGTTTAATGCTCAAAACACCCACCAATACTTATCTTCCTCAAAATTAGCTCAACAGACACAACAAGCTCCTCTAGATTACGAGAACAATTATATTACTCAGTTGCACAATCAATTGAGAGATAACTTGAATGCGAATAAGGTTTAAACCACCCACGAAAAAGCTATGCCATAGGAACGAAACAGCTCACCCACTCATTGCAGGGTTCTTGGTGGCCCATCAACAGCAATACAATGCACATTTTTGGCGAAGAGGAAAGCCAAGGTTTTAAGGTCACAAGAACAACAACCCAATGCAAGAATGAGAGAGAAATCAAAAGCCAATTGCAAACAATTGTGATACTTAAGATAACGTTTAGAGTATTTAAAGGTTTTAATAAATCAATTGATTTCTTATCAAGCCTTCAAATTTTAAAAATTCGTAACAAATCTAAACGAACTTCAATGAAAACAAAACAAATGCCAATAGATTTATGTCATTAAGACACATTTAAAAATGTTATCTTTTTCACTTTTTGAAATACATTATTTTTCAATTTACTTAGCATGTTTTACATAATGTCTCGAAATCAAATAAATATGTTTAAAATATGCATTTCATGAATCCAAATATGCTTAAATATTAACCATATAATAATTTTTATCTTTAAAAGTTTAGGACTTAATAGTACCAATATATTTATAATTGTAACAATTTTTTTGTTTACCATTACAATCAATCCAATTGTTATATTCGTAATAATTGTGGTGGTTCTGACCACCACAAATATAGAGAGTCAATGACAATGCTTCGGACAACTATTGTTGAAGTTCTAAGTTTTAACCAAACCTATAACTCTCCATCTCGATAAGTTTCCTTGCTCCACCTCTCCATCCCGATTCCTTCTTGTGCCCCATCAGCACTGACCCTCCCACATTGATGCTTCTTCCACCACTTTCAGTGATGTGAATTAGAGCCTCCTCTTGCCTCTCATCCCCCTAACTCACTCTAATGTTGATTTTCAAAAAACTCACTCTTATGTTATCAATCCTTCGACCGATATTGCACCACCATTAATTGTGCTATGTTTATCACTGTCAACTAGATCGCCAGCCTTTTTGTCACCTAGCTAGTGTCATAACATTTTATATGTTGGCGAGATTGTTGTAAAGTCCTCTTCCTCGACCACTTCTTATGATGCATTAACTTCTCATCAAATCATAACTTTGGTGTTGAACATATGAGAAATTAGGATAATATAATAAGTCGGTTTATGTGCAGAATTCAAAATCATTCATTAGTCATTGCTTTTTATTTGGAAGTTTTCTCCATTGTTATGAACAGATCATTTTCAAAATTGACTTTCCAAATGCCTTTTAGAAAAGTCTTTTGCAAATTCAAAAATTTTGTTTAGTAATCTAATGCTCATCTGTTTTTTATCATCTCCTGCATTTGAAGTATTGTGTTTTAAGAATCACATTTCGCTAGCTTGTGATTTGGAATCTTTACTTTGCCAGTTCAATTATTGGTTTAATTTTACCATGCTTACATATTGAATTAAAGAACTTGGTGACCTCTTTCAATAAATATCATATAACTGTTATTTATTCAAGATTTCTAATTTTTTCCATGCATCAATGATATTGATTGTAAAATATGTGATTGTCTTTAATTATACATACCTTTAGTTTTAGTAATTCACCATGGCTTGCAAACTATTATTCAGAAGCTTTGTGACTTCCAATGATTGGATTTGTGAAATAAGAGATCCAAAGCAAGTGATGAAAAACAGGAATTAAAGCAAAAATTAGTTTACCTACATCCACCAGGAGTGACCCATTAGAAAATGAACATAACAAGGAAGCAATCATTAACATTAAGAAAAAAGAGAAGTCCTGTTGTATTATGCTACAATAGGTTCTTTGTGTCACCTAATAAAGTTCAAAAATATTTAATGTTGAAAGGAATGTTATGCGGATACATCGTATGCGAGTGTTATGGGTAAGATTATGTTTCACTTCCTACTGAATAAGGATAAGAAAGAAAAAATAAAGAAAAAGGCAACATAAAGGTTCAGAAAATTTGTTTGATGGAGTAGGGAAAGATAATCTAAATGATTTTTTCAAGGATGCTTTCACTTACCATAACTAACGATCCATAGATACATAGGATGTTGTTGATGTTCATCAATCAACTCATTAACATAATAATAATAATGAGACTTTTGAGAAAAAAATTTACTTTCCTAAGTAAATATCAAATGTAGATCCAGATTTATTTGTTGGATACCAAAAGTTCTCAAAGTTATCTTTAATCATTTACTTGTATTTTATGAAACATTTAAACTCATGGATAATGCAATTGTTTGATTTACTGTTGGAAGTATTGATTGACATTCTTCAATATGACATGCATATCAAAGAATACTGATTAATGGAAAACCATAATGCAAATATTCAATCTTGGTTACACAAAAATTTATATTTGTCAAAATGATTGTGTGATTTTTTGGGTGGCAAAATTAATGAGAAAAATTTCCTTTCTTATGATTCTTTATAATAGCATAAAAGTAAGTTGAGGAGCTTATAAATAGGAAGATGAAAAGGCATTCAACAAAAATTCTTTGGTATTTTTCTTTGATTCTGCGACTTCAATTACTATAAATGCATTGAAGATTGCTAAGGATATGATTTGACATGCTAAAGAACGAACATGAGATAAGAAGTTTGGTATGATGCATTATCTAAACTTTTGGCTAAGAACTATATAATATATCATTAATCTTATAATAGATGCTTAAACCATTGTAATTGTGTTTTATAATTTGCCATCATTAATGAAGATGAAATAGTTATCTTTTTGTTTTTAATGATTATTTTTGAAGAAAAGAGTCTTAAAAATAATATTGATGTGTATTTATAGCAATTGATAAAAGTTCTACAATCTTTATGGTATGATATTTAAATTATAGTACTATATCTTAATAAAATTTTAGAATGCATGGTGCATTATTGTGAATAAATGACTTCTTTGACAAAAGCAAGTTTGCACATCCATCTTGTGTCAAAAACCCTCATTTCTTATGGTTGAAACATAACATAAAGCTTTCGTAATGGTTTATCGATGTTTGTAACCTGTCCTACGTAAATTTTATAAATAAAAACATTATTTTGATAAGATAGAAGGGTTCTATAGTCAGGAAGACAGTTTTAGTGATGTCCAATCACAAATTGAGTCAATGCAATTTACTAATTTTGGGAAAAAATGTGTTGAAAAAAAAAGATTTTTTTAGTTATCTTATTGGACAGATAACGTATTATGTTGTAATCTTGATGTAATGCACATCAAGAAAAACATTTATAAAAATTTTCTTGGCATGATCTTGGACCCACCTTTTGATAGCAAATCAAAGAACAATGTTTAGGCACACAAGACATAATAGAAATTGGTGCAATATGAACTTTATACACAACAAACTGATAATAAAAGCTATGCAATAATCCTTCACATTATTTGGATAGTCTATATTTACATAATTGGGTTTTACATAATGATTTTCCAAATATCATAGAAGAAATTATAGCTCCTCCACCGGTCCTCATAAGATAGCAAAATAATTTAATTGTTATTATGTGAATTGGTGTACCTTTCACACAATATCTCATGATCCAAATGAGAAGACTCAAAATTATGGATTAATCAGAAATATTGAAACAACTTATCTAAATTATTATGGAAGGTTGAGTGATATTTTCAAGTTACTATTATGGAGCATTTAAGGATGTATTATTCAAATGTGAATGGGCAAATATAGCTTTGATAGGCATTAAAAGGGATGTGTTTGGGTTTGATCTCATTAATTTTACTAAATTAGTTTACATGGGAGATAAATTAGAATATGATTCCTTCATGTTTTCATCTCAAGTAGAGCAACATTTTTTTCTTCAAGGTCATATGATGTCAATTAGTGAGTTTTAGTGTGAGACATGATTTGTTTTAAATGGGCAATGGTAGAAAATCCGAAAATGAAATTTCTATGATTCACTTTTTAAAATAATGATTAAATGAAAACTGATGCTCCTCTAATATTGGTTCAAATCATTATCAAAGAGAATGATTGAACAACATCATGTAAGATACCTCTATCGTGCTATGATAATTTAGCTCTTTTTTTTTTCACTTTTGCTACCTTTTTATTAAAATATTATCAATCATTTATCTTGTTTTTATTGCAGATATGGACAACAAGATAATTCAAGAGAATGTTGCGGTTCATCACTCCAATGATCGTGGTGTTCATCGTGAATTTATTGACCCAGAGGCAGGTGTATCTCATTCCATTCCTTCCATCACATATACAACACACCCATTTTAGTACATCAGTCCTATATTCCATGAAGCATCAATTACCTCATAAGAAAAGGAGGTAGTATACATTAAAATTTTTAGTTTTAATGTTTATATGCATTTCTATTAAACAAATTTTAATGCCTAAAAAGGTCTAATTTCTTAAATTCTTAAGACATGACAGACATATCATTATGGAGGGCATAATGTATGTGTTGTCATGAAGAATTTGCCTTATTGTCTAGCTTGCAGAAAGCATAACAACAATGAATAATTCATTTTTTTATAATAATATATATTATTATTACCTATATGTGTGCATTTATTATTTACTTTGTGTAATGTTTAGGTGAGAACCTGCAAATTGCTTGCTACTATGGGAGTGAATACCCTTGGAAAGGTTAGGAGCAGCGATTAATACTTCCATTGAGTGTCCGAATCAACTACTCAATCAAGCAGCAGCAAATAGGCATGGATTGATATGCTTAAAGTTGAGTTGTCCATGCTAAGAAATACTCATAGTGATCATATTGCTGCTCTTTAATCTAAGCATTCTTCTCATTCATTCTTTTTCCATTGTTTACATATTGTACCTTTTTTAGATGGACAAAGATGATGTGAATGAGGAGAGCAACAATGAAGATGATTGCACATTCTGCATATTTGTACTATTTGTAAAGCTTTGAATATCATCATTTATATTGGTATCACAATGTGAATTTGAGTTCTGGATTTCATTGATATTAGTTTAACATTCAGTGACGTTGTCTTGGTGCAAAATTTCTTTTTTATTCATGTGAATGTAATGTGCATATTATATTGTGTGTGTAGTTTTAAACTATTGTAGTTGATTAGATGCAAATGGCAATGGTAATAATTGTTTCTATTGTTGTAAAACAATAGTGATGCTTAGCAAAATGATGCTTGATTAATGCTACACCTGACATTTGTGACAATTTAAATCACTAGAGGGTCATTTTTTTATAATGGCTTATCACTTAGAATAAAATCAAAACCATTCTATAGAAGTTTATTAGCAATACCAAGTATTATATATATTAAGAGTTAATGAACCACTTGAAGGTTCAACCACGTCAAAATGAGATCCAAGTCTCTCGAACCCTTAGAGAGGTAAAAGGCCCCCATCCTTTCTTATTTTGAGGTATTTGTTAATTGTTAATAGTGCAGTCATTGAGATTAAAAAAAGCCAAAATCTTAAAAATGGTTATTTTAACTAAAAAATCATAATTTATATAGATTAATAAACACAAAAATATAATGTTTTTTAATTAATCCTTCCTCTCATAAAACAACCTACTCCATCATCCCCCTTGCTCTCCCAAGTCTCTCTTTGAAGTCAAAACTCCATGTCTTAATTTAACATTCTTTCTCTTATCCTTTTTTAAAGTCTTGTTTTTTTTTTTTTTTTTTTTTTTTTTTTTTTTTTTTTTTCTGCTCTTGTTCTTGTCACTGCCATTTTTTTAATTTTTTAAATCATTTTTTAAATTATTTCGTGTAACAAAAAAAATTATAAACAAATATAATTTGAATAAAATACTTCACTAACAAACTTGATACACTATCAACTTATTAAATAACAATTATTTAAATAATGATTTCAAATAGAAGCACTTTGGTTGACGATAATATATTTCAAATAATGATTTACTTTTTAGCTATTTATGTCTGACCTTATTATTGGGTTAAATGAATGAATCTAAATTTAATTAATCTCAATCAAAACATGATAACATTCACGAGGGATTCTAACATTGTGCGGTAGTTTTTTTTAGATTAGTTTTATTAAATTTTAAATTGCATTGTTTTAATTTTATATCAAGGCATTTTTTTTACTATTTTTTAAGTAAAATTTTTTTGTTTTTTTTTTTTTCACTTTGAAGGTGACGAAGAAAAATTACTATGTGGCGTTCCTGGAGTTTTTTTTTTTTTTTTTGGAAGGGATTTCAGCCTTAAACTTCGAAGCAGGGAGAAGATAAGCTTGTTGTTGTTGGTCAATCAGCTACTTCAGAACGACAAATGAAGAGGAAGGGAGAAAAAGGGATATGTCGTCTGACTGAAGTTCGACGGATTCTTGTACTTGCCTAGTTATCTTTGTTTTGTTCAATCTGGTATTCTCCCTTACTCGGCCACCTCTGCGCTATAGCTGCTGTCAAAAATATTATGAGCTTCAAGACGAGCATCCATGCGAAATTGATGACTGATTTTGTTTAGTTCAGTGGTATTCCTAAAATAAATGTTTTCCGCATTGTAATGTTTGCAAAATGTCGTCTTGATTGTTAATTGAATGATCTTATGATTTCTTGTAATTTTTTTACACCAAACAATGTTGTAATCTGTTGTCGTGCAGCTATGCATGCCAGCTATTTGAACAAATGCCTGCCTTATGTACTGACACTCATGTTTATTTATTTTTGGCTATCTTTTTGCATCCCGTCGAAGTCCATTGGGGATGATAGTGGAAAGTTTCGTTTGACTTCAAATAGATGCTTGATTTAATTTTTGGGTCTGTTAGAAAGCCAGCAATCTTAGGTGGCACCTGTTACTAGGCATTCAGTTGGATGTAGTATAATAGTTTTGTTGGCTTGTTGTAAATCACCAAAACTGGTTGAAAGGTGATTTTATCTTTTTCAGGGAGGAATGTGTGGCACCATTCTGTAATCTGTATCTGATTAAAAAGATTGAACACCTTCTAGGTAATGATTGAACAAGGTGCTCCTTTGTAGTGCTAGATACTAAATGCTGTGACTTTAAACTGATTTTGTTTTTGGTATTTATTAGGAGGTGGCAATTGAAGCATACATATCTGAGCCTAATCATGGCTTCTACTTCTTTCTTCCGTGGGATAAGAAGCAACTATTGGATGGCCTGTCCATTTTCCATCTCTAACAGAAGGTGTGGTCCTTATTTCTGCACTTTGCAAAGTTCAAAAGCTCAAACAGTGCCACATAAAGAGAACATACAAGGACAAAATAAGGTTCAAGAGAGGACTTCTCAATCCATTAGCAGAAAACCACTTGAGCAAATCATGCATGGATATGAAGCTATTATTGGCATTGAGACACATGTTCAATTGTCTACCACCACAAAGGCATTTTGCAGCTGCCCTTATTTCTATGGTTCTCGGCCAAATACAAACATTTGTCCAGTCTGCATGGGCCTCCCAGGAACTTTGCCAGTTCTAAATTCAAAAGTTGTGAATTTTGCTGTAAAATTAGCTCTTGCACTTAATTGCGAGTTGTCCATGATTTCGAAGTTTGACAGGAAGCAGTACTTTTATCCTGACCTTCCAAAGGGCTACCAAATATCACAATTTGACATTCCTATAGCTACTAAAGGATTCATTGATTTGGATCTTCCTGTAGAATTTGGTGGTGGACACAGAAGATTTGGCATTACTAGGGTTCATATGGAAGAAGATGCAGGAAAGTTACTACACTCAGAAGGTAGTTATTCACAGGTGTGTTTTTATGTTGGTATTTTGGTCATTTTGTGTGTAGATTTTGATGGCTAATGTATGTTAGGTTATACATTTCTGTCATGCATCTGTATATGAAACTGAGAACTGCAATTGCTCATATGCTTGTGTAGGTAGACCTTAACAGAGCTGGGGTACCTTTGCTAGAGATTGTGTCTGAGCCAGATATGAGGAGCGGGTTAGAAGCTGCAGAGTATGCAGCTGAGTTGCAGAGGCTAGTAAGGTACTTGGGGGTAAGCAATGGAAATATGCAGGAGGGTTCCCTTCGATGTGATGTAAATGTTTCAGTCAGGCCAATTGGTCAAGTGGAATTTGGAACAAAGGTACTTAATTATTGGCTTACCTCCCCTCTTTGATGATCTCTAGATTAGTTCGAAAATGATGCTGTTTGCTATATTATTCTTGTTTACTATTTATTTTCTGCATCATGAAATTGATATTCTGCTGTAGCTAAAATGTGGTAGTGTATGTTGAAGCTAGCCCCTTAGAAGGCTTTGACAACCTATCAAAGCTGCTTTCCAAAGCTTTGAGCTCCAAATTCACATAGTCTTTGTAATCAGTAGAGTGTTCAATTATCCCAAAAATGGTAAATTTGGTTAGAAGATGGAACTGGGTATGTGGTAAATATGAAATAGAACTTTGCTTGCAAGTATTTATGTATATATTTTTTTAACCTGCTTTTCTTATTTTTATTGCCATTATTCTTGATTTGGAACTTGTATTGAATGCAGTCTCTAGTGTATTAAGGTATTGTCTCAGTTTGTATATGCTCAAATGTTACAGGAGCTAAGAAATTAAGAAATTCTTCTTGTTTTCTTTTTTTGTGATGCACATGTATGTATGTTTTCAACTACAATGTTTGATTCAAACTTCTAAGATTAGAATAGCATTAGGATACTACTTATGTTTCATTCACAGCAATTTGATCGATTTAAAAGGTACACAAAATGATGAAAATATATGGTACTATCATTTTCTCTATATCAGTTACGAATTTAATTTCTATAATAACCAAGGTCATTGATGAATTAAGAAAAGTTCTTTCCTCTCTTTAAATAGTAAAATGGTATGTCTGACAAAAGAATATGAGATAGTAGACATTAGTTAACTAGATGCCGATTGTGAAGACTTATTTTCTAGGATTCAAACATTGATTCACAATGGTAATGTCAATGTCATACTATATCAAAATATGATGATTTGTAAGATAAACTTAATAATCCAATAAAAAGAATGGAATATAATTTGTGAGAAGTTGAACCTTTTGATATCTTATTTGCTGGCATACGTATCAATGTTGATCTAATTCCAAATTTAAGATAAAATTTGGTGTATATACCAAGCCTAATATTTTGATATTATGATTTCTAATTAAGTATAAAAATGCATATATTTATTTGATTAATAAGATTGAATGAAATTTAAACTTATCTTAGAATTTAATTTATTTAGAGTTTATTATTTAGAGTTACATTTGGTGGCTATTTAAATAATCTATATGCTATAAAAGAACCTCATTTTGGTTTGCAATAGCCAAAGGGAACCAAAAGTCTTGTACGATAGAGACTATTTAAACCTTATTGGTACGAGTGTTTGTAGTTATAGAATTGAAGCCATAACATTCCATGAATGGCATGATCTTTTGAAGACGATATGGAGTTGTCTTTCTTGGTATTTGGGGATTCTTCATGTGTTTGCTATCGATGCATGCTGGTGATCATCCTCTTTGATACAATAGTGGAGATGTCTCATATGCATCACCTATGTAAATCTCTTATCTCTTTCTGGTGAATCCGTTAATTAAGTAGGTATTTTGAGGATTTCTTATGTGGTTAAGACTTTGTAATTTTTAGAATTTGAAAAAAAGAGTTTCTTACTTTCTATTTTGCATACTACTATTGTATTTTTTTTATTAATAAAAAATTCTTCTCTCCTATAATGTAAGCTTCATTGGCAGCTGAACCATGTTCATCTTAGTACTTTCTTTTGTATTCTTGATTACTTTTAGGTTACTAGTTTGTTAGTTATTATACGCAATCCATTTATTTATTTTTCACAAATGCACCAGTTGATGCAACGACATTCTCATTCTACCTGGCACTTTTATGGCAAATTTTGCCATCTATTTATCCTCTACTCAAGATAACTATTCTTAAGTTTTATAGCATTTCCGGTCCTTCGATCATATTATTTGTCACTATACTTTGTATGTTATGAAAATGTTGCATTATTATTATGAAGATAGTGCTCTTTCTGATACTAGACCATTGCATCCCAGAAATAATAAATTGTAAATGTTCTTATTTGACAGGTTGAGATAAAGAACATGAATTCATTTTCTGCCATGAACAGGGCAATTGATTATGAGATCTCCAGACAAACTCTTCTCCATAGTCAAGGTCAAAGTGATCAAATTGTGCAGGAAACTCGACTCTGGGAAGAGGGCTATCAGGTGTAATATTCATCTTCCTTTTTAACTAAACTACACTATACGAATCATTTAGTGCTCACTTACGCTTTATTTCTGACTTATTTTAGCTTCATATGCTGTCTAGAAAACAGTAACTATGCGTAAGAAGGAAGGACTTGCGGATTATAGATATTTCCCTGAACCAGATCTTCCTGAAGTTGTCCTCACGAATGATTATATAGAAAATATCCGTAGATCACTTCCAGAACTTCCAGAAGCAAAGCGACGGCGTTATGAAATGATGGGTTTAAGCTTGCAAGATGTGCTCTTCCTTGCTAACGATATGAGTGTAATTTCTCTCTTTTCAATTAGGATCAAATTTGCACATGGGAACTCTTAGCTTTTAACTTGACATTCATGTTGCTTGTTCAGGTTGCATACTTTTTTGATTTGACACATGAAAATGGTGCTGACGCAAAGCTAGCAGCTAATTGGATTATGGGAGATATTGCTGCTTTTCTTAAAAATGAGCACCTGACAATTGATGAAATTAAATTGACGCCAAATGAGCTCGCCGACCTTATAGCTTCTATAAGAGATGGAACTATCAGTGGCAAAATTGGAAAGGAGGTTAGCCTGCTTTCAGGATTGTGCAGCAACATGTCCTTTTAGCAATCTTTCATAGCGCTGTTGCTCATTAAGAACAATTAAAAAGTTTTCTCTATGCTGTTTTTTCTTGGTCAATTGGCATCCCTGTAGGGAATTGTGCTTGTTATACTTGTTTAATTGTCTTCTACTGTCATAGACTATCTTGTTTATTGAGACAAAGCTCCCCATTCCCAGTCATGTTAGATGTCTAACTTGCAAACTGCTTGTATATGAGGATGTAGTATTGCATAAACAATTACCAAAGTCTTTCCCGATACATTTTTATAAGTTGTCTATGTAATCTATTATTTTAATGTTGAATCATTGCTAAATTTAGGTTATCAATAAAGTAATGCCTTTTTATTGGTTCAAATAGTTGGATTGTTGCTGCATTTCTTAGTGCAGTATTTTTCTGCATATGCAGATCAAGGGATAACTTAATTGGAATCTCCTTCCACTCTATCTTATTATATGTACAAATTAGGCATTTTAGGGTACATGGCATTGTTAAATTTGGTTTTAAAATGAATTGAATGAACTGATGCATACATTTAAAATTTAGTTGTCCATGTCGCAAACTGTGTTTATTGAGTTGGTAGTTATAGTCCCTTCAGCTTAAACCTGGATACACTTTCTTGACTTAAGGATCAACTTTGAAATGCTAGCTTCTCACTTCCCTAGTAAGGGTTTTTGCTATCATTATATTACTGCTGTTTAGTCATTGTGCTTTTCTTTGCATATCCATGGAGCTAACCTGTTATCATGTTAAAACTTTGGTAGCAAGAAGTTTAGCTGGCTTTTCAGTCACTAATAGATTGCAATTTTTCTTTTATGTGATTTATTTTGCCTATTTTTTTTCTTTTACTTTTCTCTGTCTTTTAACTATGTGATGTACATGATTTATCAGTGTTGCTATTTGCATCAGATATTAACTGCATCAAATAAATAAGCCCTTGTGCAATAGTCGCATATCCACAGTGTTCCTTAGATGCTATTCTTGACACGCATACCTTGTAGATGGTAATAACCATGCATCGTTTCTTTTAACTTTCTTAATAGATACTGTTTGAGCTTCTATCGAAAGGTGGAACTGTCAAGAAAATAATAGAAGAAAAGAATCTTGTTCAGGTATGTGCATTCACTTTAGCAGAGATTTTTTTGCTGCTTGATTGAAAAATTAGTGACTAGATGCAATTTTGAACATTTTAGATGCCTGTATGAAAGCATTGTTCAGGAGATGCCAGGAGAACAAAGTTTAAAAATAATCACAAGAGAGAAGTGTGCTTGCAAATCAATATTTGGTCCAAAGTCGTTCCCATAAAAAGGCTAATTTTAAATAGCATTATTAGAGTTCTAATTTGCACGTTAAAGAATGTGCTAATCAACCTCAAAAGAAACCACAATTAGCATAATGTCTCTTGTATCATGGTTTATGTTTTGTAAAATAGATCCATTTTGGTGAAAATTGGTAAAAAAAAAACTATTATTGACAATTTAGGACAGTTAACTTGACAAAATGATGGTCTTAGGATCAAATCCTAACTAAATGTACCGTTGAACATGGTGGAGTGAATTGAAGCCAACTTACACTCATGAAAAGAGGTATGTTATTCCTTTTTTGTGTTTACTAGTTTTTTTAAAAAAACAATATACACCTTTTGAATTTTTTAAATCTAAGTAGATTCCATTGAAATCATTTATACATGTTAAATTAGAAAAAATAATATAAAGTATATCAACTAGTTATGATTTAAAATTAATTTTAAATTAACCAAAAAGGTTGGAATTCTTCGAACTGGTGAAACTATTAAAACCAAATTTCTTTTTACAAACATAAAATATACTGATTTCAGTGAGGCTTAGAATCTTGCTTTGTAAGTAGTTGCTACATAAGCTTATGACCTTGGAGTAGTAAATTGAAAATTCTGAGTTTCACTCGCTCGAAGAACTCAAAACTGTTTGAATTGCAACAGATGTTTGTGATGCCAGTTTGGCTATAGACTTAAATCTTCTAGACTAATATAGAATCATAATCTTCTATAAGTTTCTTGGTAATGCAGGCAGATTATTTAAAGCTCAACTTGGTAGATCAGTTGATTCAAGGTTCTCTTGATTTGTTTGAGGTCCAGCCTAAACTAATCTAGCCTCCTATTTTGATTTGAGGGACAAGAAATAAAATGTTTATTAAATGAATTTGTGGGGACTACTAAATCTAAGAAAAGAGAACATCGGATTGGAAAAAGTTAAGGAAAAGAATATAATGAATGTGAGTACAACTATGAGATGTGCAAGGTACTCTCATCCTCTCTCTTTCTTAATACAAGCATTTCTATTTCAATGGCATATGTCAGAATTCAAGAGGTGAATCCGTTCTACTCCCATGAATAAACTTCTATAGGTGTATTGATCTAATTAAGTGTTGACTCATGATGTTGCATATGTTGCTGATGTGATAGACTTGAGAATAAAGGAGGTTGAGAGCAAGGCCATGGCCGTGTTAGGAGATAGATTTGGAATTTCCTGTTGGAATACATGCTTGGGAGCTATTATGGATAACCTGGTGGGAAGGTTCTATGTTTTATCCAAAGCCAACTGCACAAGTTGTACTCATGACTAGAAATTACTATGTGGCCGTAAGTTTGAGACTCTTTAATGAATGGAAAGCCACAGCTAAGATGCACTAGAATTCACATCTTCAATGTGTATCATCTTTTACATAAGTTTTCTGGAAATTAATGGGTGGTGAAGAGGGGTATAGCATATTAAGCAAGCATTGGAGCAGATGCTCATTTGCAATCTTTTGGACAAATTGATAGCCTAGCTAGCAATCAACGAGTCAAATCAATCGTGTCCTTTTCATTAGCAGCTGTAGAATCATCCTCCCAAAATTAAACAAGTTACTGTGATAATCCCCTCTTCTCCTTCTGAGTTGTCTTCATGCTTCCTTTCTTTCAACAAATAAAGCTTTTCCCTCACTCACATGACTTGTGGATCGAGAAAGAGGGGAGAACTCATCAAATTTTTCATTATTAATCAAGTTGTGCTGGAAAGATGTATCTCATCTGATTGTTAAATGCAGATAGTAGATCCTGGTGAAATCGAAGCAATGGTGAATAAGGTTCTTGCTGAGAATCCAAAGCAACTTGCACAGTATCGTGGAGGCAAATCCAAGTTACAAGGCTATTTCGCTGGCCAGGTGCAATTCTTGCATTGCATGATGAACTTTAATTGTCCATGCTTTGTGTTCTGGAAATCAACTTGCTGTAACTTTTCAGGTCATGAAGGAGTCGAAGGGAAAGGCAAATCCGATGCTTGTGAACAAGATACTTATGGAAAAGCTGAATACCGAGAGTTGATGGAGGATGGTAAGCTTCACATTTGTCTACTTGCTGTAAGCTTCGTGAGCCATTCAATGAGCTTATTCTCTGAAGGTAGTCTTAATTTATTTGAAGTTTATCCGTGAGGATATGCCAATTCAAGTGATTATCAATAAAATGAAGGATTGGATGATGTTGATCTGGATAATGTTTCAATGCTGATATTATTATTTGTAATAATATTATGAATATTCTAATCATGTATATGTTTTTCCATTACATGTCAAAACAAACAAAAGCTTATATGAATAATAAATCTTTGGATCTTTATTTATTTAATTATCATTGTTCAGATGTTCTTATTTACAATAACACCACAATTTCCTTAAAAAATGTGGCTACAAGTATATGTTTTAATCAGAATATTTAAATTAAAATAAATAAGAGAATTTAGTTTAATCTACTTTTTCTTCTTTTGAACCTTGTACAGAAATCAGCAGAATGGTTATCAAGATAACAATAAATACACTTCAATAAACATCTAATTTTTCTTTTTAAAGTAGTGGAGTTGGTCGGTTGTTCTTAGCAGAAATGGATGCGGTGCTGCGCCAGGTGACATCTGAACTATAGCACACAGCGAACGCGTGTCCCACACTTGTAAAACAAATCACTTCCTTCTCTTTGCTCATGTTGTTCGCGCATGGTCGCGCTTTTATATAAATTCCACAGCGATTCGCCGCCTCAAAACAGGCAACAGAAACAGAAACGAGATCGTCTCGCCGTCACAAAGTATGGCCGTCATCGGGAGAACCCTATTGGCTCCTCTGCTCCTTCTCAACTTCGCCATGTACATCATCGTCATCGGCTTCGCCAGCTGGTGCCTCAACCACTTCATCAACGGCCTATCCCATTACCCCGGTGAGCTCCGTCGGTACTCCGTAGACATCCCAGTTTGCAAACTCAGCGTAAATCGAGCAAGTTAACGTGTTCTTTATTTTTTGGTGGCAGGGGTGGCGGGAAACGGGGCGACGTTCTACTTCCTGGTGTTCTCGATTCTGGCCGGAGTATTGGGCGTGGCGTCGAAGCTGACGGGCGCGAACCACTTGCGAACGTGGAGGAGCGACAGCCACGGAGCGGCGGCGTCGTCGGCGGTCATTGCGTGGGCCGTTACCGTGCTGGCTTTCGGGCTGGCGTGCAAGGAGATACACATGGGAGGATACAGGGGATGGAGGCTCAAGACGCTCGAGGCCTTCGTGATTATATTGTCCTTCACGCAACTGATCTTCGTGTTGCTGCTTCACGCCGGGATGTTCGCAAGCAGGTACGGGCCGGCATATGGGGAGGGCAGGTACGAGGCTGGGGCGGCGCAGGGCGGGGCTGGAGCGGAGAAGGGCACGGCAAGGGTTTAGGGATGCAAACTGTTTGTTACCTTCGAAGGTTTAAGTTGTAGTGATCCAATACATGGTGCTGTGTTATATATGCTGTTTACCTGTTTTGTAACAGTTCTCCTTCATTATCCAAGCGTAGGTTTTTAAAATAGAGCTAGAAGAAGAGGTTTTTTTTATAAAAAGTTTAAAATAAAGGTTTTATATGGGAAAATTTATTTTTTAAAAAAAGGTTAAAAAAATTTTACAAAAAAATCCAAACACGTCTTGCAAATGAAGTCTTTGTAAAATTACATCTCTTGAAAAATATTCTATAGAAATAAGATAAGAGGAAGGAAATTTTTCTTTATTCAAGCAAAGAATCAATATTGAATTGTAGATTATATTGACAAATTTTATTTGGTAGTTTTGTATTTACTCATTTTGATA
The DNA here is from genome assembly GCA_023846275.1 of Vanilla planifolia. Classification (NCBI taxonomy): domain Eukaryota; kingdom Viridiplantae; phylum Streptophyta; class Magnoliopsida; order Asparagales; family Orchidaceae; genus Vanilla; species Vanilla planifolia. Next base: position 16,559,002 of record CM043866.1, on the reverse strand, counting down.
AGCAAAATAAATGTTTTTGACATATTTGATTAATTCAAAAATGATATGTCCATTTTTTCAAATGATGACAACTTTTGAAAGGAAGTTCATACTAGAGTCAAATTGCCCATCACTAACACGGAAGTTTGATGATTTTCTTGAATTGATCTAAACTTAATGAGAGTTTCTATTTTTTGAATTCAATATTAGTTTCTTGAAAACATGTATTAAAAACAAAGTAAGATGAACAAAAATTTATTTGTTCAAACAAAGAATCAATGTTGAATCGTTCTAAGAAGCAAGATAAATAGTTTTGACATATTTGTTTAATTCAAAAACTATATATTCAATTATTTATTTATTTATTTTTTCAAAAGAGAACTTGTGGAACAAAGTTCATTATGACAAATTATCCAACACCACACGAAGTTGGATGATTACTTGATAACAAAGCAACAAACCCTCACATTTTGAATTTGTTCCAAGCTTAACAAGAGTTTCCATCATTTGAATTTGACATTAGATGATTTTTGTCCACAACAAACCAACAAAATCCTCACATTTTATTTTCATAACTTACATTTACTATAAAAGAACTCACCAATTGTAGCAACCAATTATAGCAATGCCATAAAAAATATATTGAGAAGCAATTTGATGTAAAATGATAAAAGTAATTGCTATGTGGTACATTGTATCCTATCATATCTAAAAGTATTGTATTATTCTATCATTTTTTATTGTATTATTAAAGTTGTGTTCTCTTGATATCCTAAGGCATATTTTAGCTTGAACCATCCATTGATTTTGGATAATCTCATGTTGTATTAGGCATAAGAGGTATTTTAGATCACCTTAAAATTTTATAGACCATTCAAGATACTTGGAGCATTCTAAATCAAATTTAGATGGTGCAACCATGCTCTTTGGAGTGATTGATTGATATCAATCTTCTTTGTGAATGGCTAACAATTATAGCCAATTACCTTCGATTCAAGAAGACACCTTTTTTATATTTATTTGTTTATAAATATCTAATACTCTTTTGTACTATAAACATTTAAATGATGAAATGAATTTCAAAATTATTGTTTTTCCCAACTTGATTTCTAAGAAATTCTTTGTGAAATTTTACTAAAATCTCTTGTGAAATCTTTCTTGGTAGCATAAGAGGATATCATGGCTAGCAATTCTCCATGGATCAAGGATCTTTCAATGGGATATTATGTCTCAAATATAATGCCCATAATATTCTCTTGTGAATTTCTTAGTTTTGAAGATCATTATGTTTTTTATAGATCTAAATAAAATCTTTTGAAATCAATAATTGAAGCAATGAAATGAATAAAACCAAACCAAAATTGTTACTAAAATACCCAAAAACAATTTATTACAAATATTGTCATGGAAAACAAACAACTTAAGACTTTTGTCATCATTGTTGTGGTAATGTTTTTACAATGTCAAATAAGCAAAACTTAATACAATATTTTTTAAATTAAAAATCAAAGTAAAACATACTAGATGATCATCTCTACTTATTGTTTTTTTAGAATATCATGATATAAATCAATGCTACTCAAATAAAACAAGAAAAAATAGTTTAAGTCAAATATCTTTAATCTAACAAGCAAATCTACATGATCTCTGTAAAAGACATCAAAATTAGATCATATCATATGTTAAGCTTATATCATAATATATAAATAAACAAAAGCATATATTTGATAAACAAATTCTACATATAAAGTACGAGTTCCAAAATTTAAATTTTTCTTATATTCTTAACTTGGTTCTAAAGTGAAGTAAAATGAGTGTGTGCAAATCCCTTAAGAAGGAGGGGTGAGTTTTGGGTTTTAAAATATATTTTTATTTTTTTATCATTTTTATTTTTCAAAAATTCTTTATAAAAATGATTTTATATTTGTAAAAAATATTGATTTATAAATATATTTATTTATAAATTTTATGATTAAGATAAATGAAAATAAAAGTTGAAATAATACATCAAAATTTTTAAGTGATTGATTTAAACAAGAATCTACTTTCACCCTCAACTAAGATTGAGAAAAACTCTATTATAAAAAGTTACAATTTGAAATTTTTTTTACAGCTTACCTCCAACTCATATGAGATTTTTTCTTATGATTCACCTTCAACTAACTTAAGATTTTTTTTATAATTCACCTTTTACTTATTAGCTTTTACAGGTTCAATTATAATACAGACTTCTATGAACTTGACTCCACCTAGAGTTTGTTTTACGAAATCAAAGTAAACTCAGGCTTTCGCAAATATTGACCACTCAACCCAAAGAAAAAAAAGAAAAATATAACAAGAAATACATTTTTGATAAAAAAATATATAGATTTTTTTTATACTTGTTGATGAATATAGAAAAACAAAAAGAGCATAAAATTATAAAAAAAAGTGACAAAATTAAAGCTTAAAAGATTTAGACTTAATTGAAAGAATTTAGAATTTGAAATAATACTAAGTCATAGGTGCTATGAGAAGATTGTTATATCATTAGAATATTATGTAGCCATTCTTTAAAATCTCAAAATATTATTCATATTCAATAGTAATTTCAAGAATAATTGTTTAGTATTTATAGAAAAAATTTATTATAACATATAGCAATTCAAGAAAAAGCTATTTCAAAAAGTGCTTTTAAAAATCTTAAATGACTTTTCCAAAATGGCTTAAAATTCTTTTAAAATGCTTAACTGTTATGACAGGTGTAAGGGCTAGGTAATTAGTCGTTAGACATGATCAATTAAAATCGTTAGATGATATTGGAGAGGTTTTGAATCGTTAGATCACAAACTGTAAAAGTGGAAGAGTTTTAGACATTTGGATCAAAGAGGATTAGATTTGGGATAGTCGATCAAACGAGATCAGATCTGGTTCATTTGATTTACCAACGATAAAGATAAAAATCATCCTAACTATAGGAGTCAAACATGGAGAGATCTCGATCATCTTATTTAAGGATAGATTATTTGAAAAATAAAAAATAATCAAGATCATATGATGAAATCGGATGTGATCGTGGTCATTCAATTGGGGCTTACAAGCAGATGAACTTTTACTCGTCTAATCAGTGATCAAATAGGGAGCATTTATTCGTGCTTCAAGCACTACACTGTGCAGGAACCTTAGTCCCACATTGTAGATAGTGATAACATTTTGCACTTTATAATAACCTGTGCGGGTGAATAATATGAGCCAATTTGGGGCTCACTCCCCCTTGTGTGCTTGGGATTTCATTACCTGGTTTCATTCGTATATGTTCATAGTATTATAGGTTAAACATTGGGTCTTCTGTTACCCAGTTCAATATATGTCCTCTGCCTTACCCACCCTAACTGTGTTCATGATTGTATGATGACCAAGACTAGACTCGACTCGACTTGGTTGTAACTATTCTTCTAACCTGAGGCTTGCGAGTGCCTGCTTTGGGCATATGCCTGGGATGTTGCCAAGATATATTTTTTTAATTATGAAAATTTTAACTTAATTATTTTTTTAATTTAATAAAATTTCATAATTGACTTAACATAAAATTTGGTAAGAATGCATAAGATAAATTCAAACAAAGAAAGAATTGAGTAAAAAGTAAAATCCAACATGTTTCCTAAATTAAGGACATAATTAAGAAAATTTGAATACTAATATTATGTTAAATTTTAATTTTTTTTAATTTAACAAAAATAAAATTTAACAAAGATGTATAAGATAAGTTTAACTAAAGAAATGATTGAGCAAAAAATTGAATCCTACTTGTTTCTTAAATCAAAGAAATGATTTAACAAATTCAGATAAGTAATATTTGAAAAGATTAAAAGATTTAAAAATGAAATCTTATGTTTCTAAAATCAAGGAATAATTCAAGTAGGATTTAAAAATATTTTAATAGAGAAATATTCTTTATGATTAATAATCAACAAACTAACGTTATATTTCATAATTAAAAAAACTTTTCAAATTTGATATGTATATCTCCAATTTTTGAAGCTTGTTGAGCATTCCAAGATATTTTGAAGACCACTAATTCATGATCTTTAAAAATATATGACTTGTTCTTCACAATTAAACCTATTTCATATTAAACAAACTAATTAGAAAAAAATAATAAATATTTAAGATTGACTCTTCAAATACAAGACTGACATAACATAATGGCCATTTCCTCTTATTTTCAAGCATAAATCCTCATGTTTCATTTCAATTGCTCTCCTTTGATCTTTCCAATTTTTAGCAATCTTTTTTAGTATTTTTCAATTGTTAAAATCCTTATTTTATTGACCTTATCTTTCATCTCCAACAATTTGGGCTAATGAAGTCAACACTTTCACACTTAGGTACACATTTATAAACTTTCTCGCATTTAAGCTACACCTTTTCTAATATTCACTATAACATACTATATGACATAGGAGCATGTAATGTTAGCTCACAAACACACACTCGTTGGTATTGCACTAATATCATAAGTTTATCAGTGTAAAATTTGGTTGAAAATTATTTTAAAAAATGCTTAAATTTAATTTTTTTTGTTTTTTTCATCATTGTCTATTATTTTCCACCATCTTTAGTTGTCATGTCATCATCAAAAGCTACCATTCCATTTTTCTCGCTCCCACTTGACCTATGTTGACCCACAGAACTTAGAACCTACTCGACCTATTCAATCCAATCAACAAACATGTCGACTCATCAACTTGTTTATTCTCTCCAACCCACACTGACCCAAAAGAAAACTCAAAGCTTTAATGCTTCTCCCTTTGCATCGCCCTTCAAAATCAAAACCCAAAATGATGGACTGATCTGCTTGCACTACATTTATTGCCTCTCCATTTTTCTACTCATCATTATTGTTGCTCAAAATATATGGCCAGTTTGATAACTACTTAATTCAATTAATTTTATAGCTTTTTATTTTTTAATTTTTAATTTTTAAAAATTTTTTATGAAATTTTGAAGTTTTTATAAATAAGGATGTTCATCATGCTAGAAAGAAAAAATGATATAATAAATTTTTTTTATTTATATACTTTTATTTTATTAAACAAAGTATGAGCACCTAATTCTAGTTGAAATGATTCCAACTTCCCATATGAGAGGTAAGGATCAAAGATGAGAGATTTTCTATCAGGAGAGTCGACAATTGAATCCTTTATAAGAGACTAGAATCGAAGGTGAGAGACCTTCCATTAAGAAAGCTGGTAACTAAACAAATTCTTGCTTTTGCTAACACTCGTAAATCTTCACACACCCTCTTTCACTATTTTGATATAATCACCAAACTATTACCTTCATCAATGAGACTCCAAATCTTAACCTACTATCTTATTACTCTTTTAATCAAACTTCCTATTAACCTAAAACCACTACCTTGTCATCCTTTCTATATTTGGTGCTCCAAACACAAATGCCTATAGAACTATAAGACTTTATTGCCAAAAGGTGCATTCTTTTACTAACTTTTATTTTTTAGATAGTAATAAAAAATTAGAATTCTTATTTCTTCTATTAAAGTATTATATATAGAGTTTTTTTTTAATTTTTTTATTTTGTGTGTAAAATTTGATGTGATAAAAACTATTTTACATGATTTTGTGATTAATTCTTAAGATATTATCACATACTTAACTTAATAATTCATAATATACATTTGAAATACTAATCTTTGAATAGTTTTAAAATACTATACACATCATCTAACCTTAATTAGTATATCAAATATTTTAATATTTTTTAAATAATTTATTAAACATCTCTAGTATTGTAAGCTCCAAATTAGATCTTAACAGAAGTTCAAATCTACTTTGAATCAACTTTGTTATCAAAGCATATAGTCTTTTATTAAAAAAACATATTATTTTATTTAATGCATTCAACTTTAGTATTATATAACATAAGTTTTACTTTGTATCAACTTTGGTATTAGCAAATATGATCTTTTATTAAAAAAAGAAGATTTTTTTTCTTTTTTTCTTAATGTATTCAATGATGAACTCTTAGCTATTTTTGGATAAATTTGTCTTAAGAGGTGATACACTAGTAGTGATACAAATTTCTAATATCTTTCTTAGAAACTATCTAGTCCTGTCTATGAGGTAATCTTGCATAAGCAGGACCTTAATCACTCACCATTTTGTTGAAAGCACACATCATCTTAGTTTTAGTGGTCTATAGTTGTGCTTGCTTTGCTTTCACAATTCTTTATATAAAAAAAGAAGGCATCCCACATTATTTTCTTTTTTAATATCCCCTTGTGTGATAAACCTTTGAATTATTATAAAATCTAGTAAGTCTTATCAAATGACAAAGTAAAGTCAACACTTAATCCAAAACCAAAGACAAAATTTAAACAAATACTCTATACTAAAAATATTTAAATCATTAGCCTCACTCATCTAGATGGTTGGATAAATTCTCCTAAATCAATAATATGCATCAAATCCTAAAAAGAAAAGGATAATAGAAGAAAAAGTGCCACGCTTAATGGTTTAGTAGAAGAAAATCTTAAGAGACATAAGAACCATAAAATGCATGATGATCATTATGATGAATTTGACCAATATATCCATAAGAGAAACAATAATTATAGAAAAAAAATAAACCTTCAAATGAATCAAACCAAAATGATGATCTCGATATGTTTAGTGATGAGGATAGATTTAAGAGATTTTGAGAAACAAAGTATATCTATAATATGAAATTAGACGTCACAACTTTTGATGATAATTATGATCCTAAGGATTATATAAACTAATAAATTAATATGAATGATTACTTTGATTGGCACCAAATGAGTGAGTGAAGAAAGTATCAATTTATTGAGATTAAATTCATTGATACTACCCATAGGTTCCTTAAAAACTTAGAATGATAATATGTTAACAATGATGAAGAGGTATCTTAAACTTAAAAAATCTTAAAATTGGTTATACAATAAATTTATTCTAATAATCTATAACACCAAAATGTTAAATAAATGATAAAGGTTTTTCCAAAGTAGTAAATTCGTTAAGGAGTATATTAACAAGTTTGAGGATTATAAATTTATATGCGATATAAATGAACCCAAGCATGTAATACTCTTTTGTTTTAGGACATGTTTAAAGGAATGCGTGCAGGTTGAGCTTAAATTGAGAAATATTACTTCCTTAAAAAAACCTATCGCATAATAGAAATATGAAAAAAGTAGAAATTCTCATTTTAAGAGAAGTTATGAGCCAAACCCTCCAAAGGCTCAGACCACCATTTCTCAATCCATTCATACTTGCACTTTGTTTTTCTCATCCATCATAGTTTTTAAACCTACCAAATTCACATTACCATCAATTTCTTCACACCCTTCTTTAAGCCAATTTATCAAATTTAGAATCATCTATTTTAAGTATTATGAAAAGAAATATGTAACTACTAATTGCCTAAAAATATCAATGACTATGAACTTAGAAAATGTTAATAAATAAGAAGAAACAAAATAAGAATAGAACATAATGTCAAAAGAGGAAGTTGAGAAAGTACTAAAAAATATGAAAAATTTAGTGGTTAGATGCACCTTCAGAACTTGACAATCACAAGATGATTGGATGCACACCAACATCTTTAGTACCAATATTAAGGAACAATCATGTAGGATGACTATAATATTTGATCAAGAAATAAGATTTACTAATTATTTTTGTAAGACCTTTTGATATTTATTAGAGACCAATTTAAAATTTTCTTCAATCTATCACCCACAGATGGATGAACTAATGAAAGTAGTAAATAATAATATAAAAAATCTTTTTTATAGCTTGATGGGAGACTAATCTAAGCTTTAACATCAACTTCTATCATTAGCCAAATTTGTATTCAATAATTTTATGAATTATAGTATTGGTCTAAGTCCCTTTGAAATTTATCATGATAATAAGTCAAGGTCTCTTGTTGATTTTATTTTCTTACTAATGGGTTTTCAGAATTTTGTCTTTATTCATATCTCTTTATTATCTAAAATAATATTTAAGAAAATTAATCTAAGAAATGAAAGATATAAGAAACTAATAGATGCTTAAAAAATGTTAAAGAATTTTATAAAGAAGAATTAGAGTTTATGTCAGAATAGTTCCCTCCCTAAGAATACAAAAAATTACAAGTCCATGAAGCTAGACTTTTTAAGATTATTCAAAAACTAGAAACTAATACATATTTGTTAGATTTGCCAAAAGAGTAAATGATTAGTATGACATTTAATGTCAAGAATTTAGTGTCTTATAGGGTATTATATCTAATATCTCGTGAGTCATTTGAGCCTAATTGTCATTTATTGAGTGAACTTATTTCTATAATTACATTAACCTTGAGAGTAAAAATAATATTAAGAAAATTTTAGATCATGAGATAATTCTAATCAAAGATTGTAAACAAAATTTTTAATTTTTTTTGGAAATGCAGCCTCCGATTAAGAACTCTTAGCTTACTTATGATGACTTACACCATATTGTGTCGCACCTGTTAGAGGACTACTGTACCATCACCTTGATACCACCAAGCAAAACTCTCTCCTACATAGGGAGGATGATGTAAGAGCGTTTAACGTTAGCTCACAAACTCACATATATTAGCATCATACCAGTTCAATAAGTCTGTCAATACAAGATTTGGTTAAAAATTACTTAAAAATGCTTAAAATTGATTGTTGCCTATTTTTGTTGTTGCCCACCATTCACTGCTGTTTGTCTCCATTAGTGCCACCATCAAAAGTTACCATCGCCACTTGTCTCGCACCCACTCGATCCGCATCGACCACATAAATCGAAACTTGATATGTCTTGACCCAATCAACGAATGCATCGACTTGTCAACCCATTGATTCTATCTAACCCACATTAACCAGAAAGCAGACCTAAAAGCTTCAACACTTCTCCACATGCACCATCCCCTAAAGTCGAAACTCAAAATGACGCTTTGATCCACATAAGTCACGCTGACCACCTCGCCATTTTGTCACTAACAATTACTGTAGCATAAAATATATGACCAGATTAGGAACTGCTTAATTCAATTAATTTTATAGTTTTTTTTTTCTATTTTTTTATTTTTTTAATAATTACTTATTAACCTTTGAAGTCTTTATAAATAGAGATATTCATCATGTTGGAGAAAAATAATGGAATAAAAAATTCTTTTATTTGTGTGCTTTCATTTTGTGAATAAAGTGTGTGCGCTCAACTTTAGTTAAAGAGATTCCAATTTCACTTGTGAGAAACAAAAATTGAAGGTGACAGACCTTTTACTGAAAGATCTGACAACCAAATCGCTTATTAGAGACAAGGATCGAATGTGAGAGACATTTCATCAGGAGAGTCGATTACTAAATAAATTTTCACTTTTGTCAATGCTTGTAAGTCTTCATGCACTTTTTCTCTCTTCATGTAATCACCAAATTTTTACCTTTCTCAATAAGACTCCAAATCCTAGCTTTCTATCTTATTACCTTTTTAAGTCAAGCTTCTATACTAACCCAAAACCACCACCTTGTCATATTTTTCCATCTTTGATGCTGCAAAGTCAATGCATACAAAACTACAAGGCATTATTGTTAAAAATGTGCACTCTTAAACACCTTTTTATTTTCTACATAATAATCTAAAATTAGTGTTGTTATTTCTTCAATCTTCTTAGTAGTTGGCTAATAATTATAACTAATTAACTTAGATTCAACAAAACAATTATTTGTTATTTATTTTTTTATAAATATATTATACTCTTTTTTATTATAAACATTTAAATATAATGAACAAGAAGAGGAAAATACTTTTGAAAGGGTTTAGAGGAGTAATAATTGACATATTAGAATTTAGGTATAAAAAAATTGCTAATCTAGCATAAAAAAAATAAATTCATTTTTTTTTGTTAATTAGCTTATTATTAAATGACGATTATTTACAAAATATATATAACACAGCCGTCCACAGCCATTCGCAGCCGGACGAAATTATTTTCCACTTCCTTCTGCCCTCTCCATTTGTCTCGTTTAGGTTTGGCGGTTACCGAGTGTGTCTTCCTTTTCCTTGATCTCCAGAACTCTCCCAAGTAGCCTAAAAAATGGCATTCCTTTATAACCTAGCTCTTCTTAGCGAAAGTTCTCATGGTAGGAATCCTATAGCTGACTTTGCCTTTTCGATTGATACTCGAGAGCGGGCCTGTAAATGGCTTCCCTAATGGATCTCCTTGCCGAGGATGGGTTTAAGAGAGGGCGGAATAGGCATAAGATGAAGCCTGCGGAGAGAGTGGGCACCACCGCGTCGACTACTGCGAGCTTGCACAGCTCGAGATTTTTGTCCTCTGGATCTAGCTTTTTACCGGTGAGGACCAACTCGGATGTCAATCCCCAGAGAGCTTTCACCATAATGTCGGAAAAAGGTGGGTCTACTGAGCCTAGACCGAGCAGTGCTGCATCAAGAAAGCTTAGCTCCATGGATTGGTATGAGGCAGATTCGTCGAGTGTGCGGGAATTCAAAAGCAGCTCGATTGATAGCTCATCAAAGGAATCCAAGCAGTCCATAAGAACATCTGGAACAAATCGGAGGCATCAATGTTGTTTTGAGGAGTCTGATGTGAATTGTGAGTCAAGACGCGTCACTGGGTCTTGGGATGGTTATTCTGTGCAGGGGAATTTGGGATACGATAAGCTTTATAAGAATGACTTATATGAGCGTAAGGAGCGAAACGGTAGTAAAACCCAAAAGCCCAATTTTGATGCTAGGGGTGAAGTCCTTGCATTGGACGAGGCAGAGTTAAAATCAGTTTCTTCATTGATAATAAACTGTGTTAGTCAGTTCCTGCAAGATGAAAATTTGCGATCATCCATACATCGAAGTTGTCTTTCTTTCGTTAACTCCAGCACGGTGCATGATGGTCAGGCTAAGAATGATAGTTTGCTATCTACTCTTGAAGAAGCGATTGGAACTGTAGAAAAGCTCTTAACTGAGGGTTCTAATCAGTTGGAGTTGAAGAAGGTTTTTCTTAAGTTGAGTGTCATTGCTGGCCTGAAATCAATGAAGTCAGACTGTGGATCTGGCTCTGGGGTTCCGTACTGGTATTTAGCTGCTAGTGCCCATCTCTACCTCAGCATTCTATGTAAGATTCAGAATAAGGACAAAGCTTCTGTAAAGCATATACTACAGATTTTTTCAGATTGTCCATACCAAGCTCGTACAGTAATACTGCCTCAACTTTGGGTGCAACTTTTCTTGCCTCATCTTTCTCATTTAAAAGCATGGCGTGACAAAGAAGCAGAGTCTATTAGAGGAACATCTGATATTATGTCAGCACTGGAGTTTCTGGAGAAAGTTTATAATGATAATTTGGATATGGGTACAGTTCAATTTGCAGCTTATTACAGGAGTTGGCTGATAGAGGGGAACAAAATTCCCACCTTGCCTTCTATTCTTATCCCTTCTGCATCATTTCCTGAAACAGCAGACAACAATAATGAGGTTGATTTGGATGAAACTTATAGTTCAAGAAGTTCAACTCCTTCACAGACCAGGATTAGCAAAAGATTGTATGAATCGGTCTTGGGTCAAGCTAAAAGAATTGAAATGACTGCTGGGTTGGATGATGTGGAAAAGAAGGATGAGGCTGAAGAATGGTATTTAAATATTCGGAGAGGGTATGATGAGCACATGCAAAGGGATGATGGATATGAGAGCCAGTCACCCAACTCCAGCACAAATTCAACAGATTTATTAGAATATTATAGTGCAGATTCACGAGATTGGGGTGCACCTTCAGACGTAAGTGTAATATTCTTTTACTTTATTTCTCACTTATTTAACTACATTGTTGATACTTGCTGAGCAATATTGGTAAAAAGTGAATGCTTATGTAGGTAGTTAATGGTTTGTATAAAGCTTGCCATACCAAAATTATATGTGAATTCCTCAGAAAAGATAATAATAGCCAGAATGCGATGACAAGAGAGCAATGCCATCAACATCAGTGTTGCAGTGTAGTGACTTGAGCTGGGATCCTAGATTGCTTTGGATGAATGTACACAAAGAAGCTTAGCCAAAACACTAGAAGGGTATTGACTTGGGATAACAAAGTTTTAAATAACAAGTTAGTGGGGGTTAGTGGATATTGTAATTCATGGAAAGATAAATGCCATATTTTCAATAAACTAATTGTATATTGTGGAGGTCAATAAAATTGATACTTATGATTCAAACATTGATATTCAAGTTAAATCAAATTAAAAATAAAATTAATATTATTTTAAATAATAGTTTGAAAGATGAAATAATGGGTGTTAGAGAAATGGAGATATACCCGTAATAGCTTCAAAAGTAGTAATAGTTGGGACAAGCTATCAATATTTCTATTGTTTTTCCCTCTCAAATATGATTGGAAAATGTTGTTAAGCAAAATGTTTGGAATGATTTGGAACCAATAGAATTGATCCAATTAGGTAATTTTTTTTAATTAAAGGAGACAAATGTTTGTATAGTTAATGAATGGAAGGAATTTCTTGACGATTTTTTGTTCGAGAAGAAAGCAAAAGTTTGCTTAATGTATGATTCTATGTTTGTTGATACTTTTTTGAGAAACAAAAAAAGCATTTGATTATTTGTAACAAAGTGTCTCAAGAGTGTTGGTGGATTATTTTGTTATGAAGAAAAATGGTTATCTAGATTGCATAGGTTTTCAAATTGTAACTAATATTTGATCCCTGAATATTGACTAATGATTTTAGGTATAAACTTTAAAATTTATAAGAGAATAAACTAGTAAAACGATGTTGTGGATGTAGAATCTTATTTAATTTTTTTTTTTCATGTATTTGTAATGTAGTAATGGATGTGCTTGGGGAATGTAACTTGCATGTTTCAAATTACAAAAAGATTGGTTGTGGAAAAAAAGAAATTCAAGAAAAGGTTAAAAGAGAAGTGTATGTTATGAACCTTATTCAATCAAATATGGAGAATGGAATGAGATTTCAACTACGAGAATGAGTTGCTAAAGATGTGCAACTATAACAAATATTATTAATCCCTTCAAGGTGGGCCCAGTTATGTTGCATTCTATCCATCAACAATTCTTCATTTATGTTTAAGCATTCTAGATATTTTTTAATATTTTTGAACATTTTTTTGAGCCTATTTCCTCCTTTATTTATAAGAAACAATATCAGTTACTTATCTCTTGTAATAAGACATTAATTAGTTTTTAGATGATATGTCAGACCATCTAAGCTAATCACCCTTAAGCTCATCCACCATCAATATTACAAAAAATTCTTTTGAATACACTTATTTCTAATCGTATTTTTTTGAGTACAATTGTTTATTAATCTTAAAACCCTCATATCTACAATTCTAATGTTTTTAGTATGTTTGAGCTTTATAGGCTATCATTCAATGATAGATAACATTGTCGATCTTATGATAGTTTTACAGAACATACTTTTACTCTTAAATGAGATTTCTTGATCACAAACCAGATTGAAAGCAGCTTTCCCCTTCATTTAATGTGCTTGGATCCTATTATTAATTATCCAATCAATTTCACATCATTTTGGATTATTTATCCAACACGATAAATTCTTTCATTCTTCAATACTTTATAATCATGAGTATTAATTTTCAAGTCATTTATACTTCTACCTTGATCATACGATTATGGATCTATTAAAATGAAATTCCTTGAATCCAAAGTTGTTCTCTTACTTTCGGTCTAGTCTTATCCCTTTCATTTGTTTTATTAACAAGTATAATGTCGTTAACCAAAAGTATATGACATGTCACATTTGATTGGTATGTGCATCCATAATTGTCACAAAAATATAAAAGTGGAGCCTTAGTGAAGCTTAGCTATTTTTAGGAGCTCTTTAGTCTATCCTTCTTGAGTGTGTACACATATCATTATTCCATTATATATATCATTGTTGACTTCAATCCATGTAATATTTATTTTTCTTTTTATTAAGATGTTTCAAATTACTTATTATGAAATTCTATCATATTGTTTTCTTTAAATCAACCAAAATTAATTGAAGTTCATCTTTTTTCTATTCTTAAACTTCTATATTAGATCTCTTGTCATGTGTATACCCTTAATTATTAATCTTCTCAACATGAAACCAATTAATTTTGATATATTGTATTAAATTGTAATTTATGCTCAATCACTCTCTTTTATAGTTTTGAAATATGGCGCATCAACTTGATAAGTTATAAGTGACAAAATTTTGAATACCCTTTTGTCCTTATAAAATGTTTCGAAGAATTTTTCTTTTACTCACTTGAAATCATTTTTGTCTTCACGATAGTATTAAATAATTTAGTAAATCAATAGAAATGTTTTTCTCCCAAACATTTACATGCATTTATAAGAATGACATCTTGTTGTACTACTTTCCTACATTTTTTCTTTTTTAATATTTTGTTCACTTTTATTCCATGATTAAGTTGATTAAAAGAAATATTTATGTTTTCTTTTGGACAATTAAACTCTTCTATGAATCAATTATTGTCACTATCTTTATTGAAATTGCATAAAAGCTTCTCATCCGTCAATGATAGACTTTCTTCTTCATTGGCATTAAATTTATTGTATAAATCTTCAAAGTCATTTTCTTAGTATCATTAAATACTTTTTTAGCCTCTCCTCATACTAGTTGCATGATTCCTAATTCTTTACAATCTTACCATTGAACCGTGTTGTAAAAAAAATTAATCAGTTTATCTTATACTTTATGTTTTAACTCATCAATATTTTTAAAATTTGTTTAAAATATGTCTTGTAGATTTTGAAGCACATGCTTAGCTACCATAGAAGTAAAATTGCTAATGCTTTCCCCTCAATAGGTTTGCACTCTATGTTTATCCTATTGAATGTAGCTTAAAGGCTCTTTTCTTTAATAAACTCTTATTATAGCTTAAGATTTCACCACTTACTTTTGGTACATTGCTTTATTTTGGCTTCTCTTACAATTTTTAAAGCAAACATCTAAGATCATTTGATAATATTGAGTGATTAAATATTCTCTTTTTATGATCATACTATCTTTATAATTTAAATGATCATTTTTTTCATAAGAAATAATCAATTTGTGTTGTTAAAATTCCACTATTAGTAGTAAAATGACCTTCTCATATCTTAAAGAATGCTTCGATGAAATAAGATTATATGTTATAGTGAAATCGAAAATTGTTTTTCCTATGTCATTAGCATCTCAAAACTCATATTTGAACTCATTAATAATATGATAACCATTAAATTCTTTTAATTCCTTATGTTTATGTTTCCTTTAAAATGTTTTCACATAGTTTTGTCTCTTATATTAACTACAAATTGTTGAAAAACATTTTGCTACATTATCATCTAGTTCTTTTTGAGGAGCAAACACTGACAACATTGATAGCTTGTCTTATTATAACAATCTTTGATGTTATGATTATATCTCTAGCCATATTAACATTCATTATTTTATCTTTCAAATATTTATTCGAAGTTTTTGGTATATATCTTCACATGAATTGAAAGGATTGAATCCTTAACTATTAATTGATTTAACCTTCTCATCTAGTCACTTGGTTTTTTGAATATCAATAACATTTATCTTCTCATGAATCATAATGTCCACCAATTCCATCATTTTCCTTTTAATATATCTATATCCCAACATTCTATAATAATTCTAATATATCGAACTAGCTTTTTAGTTGCATTCATCTAAGATGATGCATAAATCCTTGCTCATTTAGTACTATACATAGGCATTGATTGTGGCCTTTGCACACTTGTAAGTGTGTGCCTTAAAGGGGTAAAATTGATAGATTAATTTGAACCAAATTTGCTTAGGTGGTTTGGTTCAATTTTGATTATATTGGTATGATTGATAATTTCTAAGTGTGAAAATTTGGTTAATTGGTTATGGCTTGTTTTAGAGAGTTTAAAGCTGAGCAAATTGATAGACCGATACGGTCTTGTGTAAACTAAAATACATTACTTGGCAACAAACCTGCCACCCATCCCCATATTAATTAAAGGTTGAAACTAATGGGATGAAGAGGAAATTTAGGAATTCGAAAAGTCGAAACTCCTTTGTCTCCTCCTCCTTGCCTTTGTCCCCTCCTTTCCCAGTCCACATGCTCATGGAACCTGTTAAGCCAAGGGACTTTGGATAGGAAATTAGAAATGATAGTTTCATAATAAGTTGAGTTGATTCTTGATCTTCTTTATGAAGTGTTTTAATTTGCGAATCTATCTCATGAGGATCTCTTGCTCTTAATTTTGTTTTTTTGCATTTTAGTTTTTTAATTTCTCTGATTTGTGTAATCTTTTTTGGATCATTTGATCATGATTGTTGATCATTTGGATTGCTATACTTGCTTAATTAGAGTCTTCTTACAATAGGTTTTTATGTTGTGCAGTGATATAATAATTTCGTAGTAGGTTTGAATACTGGTTTTTGGTTAACGAATAAATTTAACCAAAATTAAACTAGAAGCTTGGTTTTGATTTGCTCAATTTGTATAATAGTTAAATCAATTTGGTGAATTTAGTAGGTTAATAAAAATTTTTTTTGTACAGTGTTTCGATAAACCTAATAGGTAGAATGCATTCTCTAACTCACTTTGTAATGTATTCATGCAATGTAATGTCTCACTTGTGGGGAACACCTGAACATTAATGCAAATTTTGTTTAGCATTCATATCGTATTATTTCGTTAAGTTTTAAACTGGTCATTGACTATCTAACACTTAGTCGTGCTCGGGACTTGCCATTGGTTGTGTTTTATGAATGTCTTTAATATTCACATAAGAAAATTGAAGCCAAAGATGAAGAAATGTGTTGAACTTGTAAAAAAAAAGAAAACTAGAATTGAACAAAATATATTTTTTGAGTGCAAGTAAGGTTGGGTTTAGTTGTCTATTAATAGTTGAAAATAATGTTGGGGTCATAAAATACAATGTATATAGCCTTTGTTCATAAGTTTACATTTTTGGGTTATCGAGAGTCCACTTAATTATCGTTTAGTACAACTTTTCCAAACAAGTGGTATCAAAGTTAGATATAGTTTAATTAGGATCAAAGTTGTGGCAGAGACGATAGGAGCAATAGAGTAGGTATGTGGGAAAGGGACTATAGGAGCGACAAAATTGGTATGACATGATGGAGCCAACAATTTGCAGCAAAATTGATATGATTTGGTAGGCATGACAAGATGACATGGTGTAGCAATGTTGACAAAGGTGGAGTTGACATGGTGTAGCAATGTTGACAAGATGACGGAATCAGTGTGGTGTGATAGAGATGATTAGATACTAGAATAGATAATAATGGTTTGAAATAATCGATGTCAAGTGACATATCCTAATGCAATGGTTTTGGGGATCTAATAAAGAGGCATAACATAAGGCAATGTTTTGGGAGATCAAACAAGTCAATTCGAGTTAACAAGGATAATAAAGTTGTAGGGATGGTTGTAATACAGTTGATAAGAGATGAGTTCACATGTATATTGATAAACAATTTGAGGAAACTCTTAAAGAGTGAACTTTGTTATGTACAAATAAGATTCCATTTAGTCTCATATCATAAGTGAAAAAGTTTTTGGAGCCTCAAAATGCAATTAATATGACTTTTATCCATAGTTTTAATTTTTTTGCCATCGAGTGTTCATCTAATTACATATTAACCTTAACTTGGGTCCTTATTTGGTGTGTTTCCACTAGCATATTTCAATGACGATGATACAACCTATCATTAGTATTAAATCTATATATGTTACTTTCATAAGTTTTTATTGAATGTTGTGATCAAGTTATTTATTTATTTATGACAACTTTGTAATTTAAATGAAAATAAACATTTTCTTTCTTGATGAGTCCATAAAATAATGGTTTTGTAAGCTTTGAATAAGTTGAAATGTGGATAAGCAATTAAAAAAAAATATTATTCTTATAAAGAAGGAAAAGTTGATAAAGAAGGAAAAAGAAATCTTATGGTTTTTTATGTATTTGTTTGCATGGGTTTTTACTAGTTATGGTTGATGCTAATTCATATTTCTAGTATTTTTAAGGAATATTTTTTTTACTACTTTTGAAAGAATACTTTATCTTAGTGGTATTTGTTGTCTCTTTAAATGTGCATTAAGTGCTTGACGTTTTGGGTTCAAATCCTAGAACCTCCAAACTTTTCAATGTTTTTTTCCCTTTTTTTTTTAACATTTTTCTCATATTAATATAAAATATCTATTAAATTTATCAAAAGTTAATATGTAGTGTAGTGATTTTGCTTATGTTGGATGTCACTAGGTTTTAAGATCAAATTTTTATGAAATATTTTACTTTTTTGGTTGTTTTGTTGAGTTTTTTAAAATCTAAACCTAATTTAAAAACAATCGAATCTATATCCAATATCCTAAACAAAATTGAAATTAATATTGAAGCTAAGACCATTGAAACCATCAAAATTAGACTTTTGGCTAGGGAATAAAATTGAAAACTGAAATTGAAATTTTGAGCCTTGCTTATATTTGACTTACAAGCAATGTTCTACTTGTTGAGTATTGATCACATTGGTCACTTTTCTTGTACAACTAAATGATAAATGTTTCACTAATAGAAAACAATGTAGAGATAAAGGATATTTGATTAATAGTAAGTGAAATTGTGAGAGAATAAATTGTGAAGAAAAGCAAGAAATATGTGGACAATAGGTATAGTATAGATTCACTTCTTGTTATTTCATTAGATTATTTATAATTTTTCTCTTGCAATTTAATGTAAAAAATATAAATATCGATGTACCTTGAAAATATTTTGATTTTCTTTTAGGAAGTTCTACCATAGAGCTTCACATTTGACATTTAATAAAGTTTAGGACAAGAGAAATAAGTCATTAGCTTTTGATTGCTCTATTTGCTAATTATACTAGGGAAGGGATTGGGTCAGATTTGGAGTTATGGAGATGGCATGGAGTCTAATGGTTTTAGTATTGATTGCTCTAAAATCGAATATTTGAAACTGAGATTTAGTCATTGTGAGGATACAAGTGACGTAGAGGTGATGAATGGAGATTGGAAAATCCATAAGAGTGAACGATTTCTTCACCTTGTCTTATACTCCAAAATGATGAATAAGTTGATGTGGATGTCATTAATATGATCCATAAGAGATAGGTTGAATGTAGGTTGACAATTTTACATGATGAATGTTGGCCTATGAAATATAATTATAAAGTTAAAATAAGTACAGAAGAGATGAATATGTCATGACGATGGGATGAATAAGGTAGAAATGATATGGTTAAAAACTTGTGCCTTTATGAGAAGAATTGTATTGTACAAATTGACTATATGCTTAGTTAGATTCAATTATGTTAACTTAGCTTGTTAATTAAAGAGCATTTAATGTTCTAATAACGAGAGAGAAGTTTTTAGAATTATCTCTTTTGAGTGAGAAATAAAGACCAAAAGCACATGCCTCAAGCTACTATTATAAGGGATTTGATGTATTTCCTCCTTCATAAATAGCATTTAATAACCATTGGATAATGACATCAATTAATCAACATGTTAACTAATAGATTATGATAAGTTGGATTGGATTTTGCAGTTTTTTTTTCTGCTGTGTCTCAGCAAAAAAAGATTATTCATGGCATCTCAAGTTCTTTTCGATAGGTACTGCAGGCAGCACATCTGTTGATGTTCTGTTAGAGAAATATTGTGGCATGCTTTATCCAAGTTTTCTTTTAGACCAGTTGTGTAAGTCTTAGTTTAACCTGCTATGGTTGTTTTGGTGATCTTTAAGTGAACTAAGATTGTTGGGATTAAGAAGACCAATCTTTAGTATATTTTTGTTTTTTACTAATAATTTCAGATATGAAGTAAAATTTATGAGTAGCTCATAAAAGCAAGCCAAAGGCCATGCTGATAAATCTTTGTGATGATTTCTTTTAACTTTGTACTCTGATGTTATCATATACCTAGATGTGAGTTGTATTCCCCTCTTCTTTTGTTTGATGTAACTAAATTTTACATGCAATTAACGTTTCTAAGCAGCTGTTTTGCTACCATATCATGCACAGATCATGCAAGAAAAGGACCGGATGGATAAAGTCTCTGGTGGTTCAAGCACCTCTAGAATCCTTGAAGTTGAGGACATCAAAGTAAGAAGTGAAATGGTTCAATTGTGGCATGAAAACAAAGGTTACATTCATGTTCACACCAATGATCAAGAGGAAATAGATGATGAACTTAAACTGAAAAAGTTGTCTCAAGCTGCATTTCCTTCACAGGTATCAGATCATTCTGTAGTTGTAAAGACCCCTATCCCAAAGCTTTTTGTTAAAGTTTGCCTTTTAATTTCTGCCAAGACGTGTTCACAAAGTATTAACTGCTTTTCACAATGTAAAATAGGTCATCATCTATCTTTTATTAGCTAGTTTCTTATGTTTTATGATATTGGGCACAGGTGGCTGAAATAGCACGTGGTCATTTTTTTGTGGATGAAGTTGACAGTTCATGTACACTTCCTGGTAAATTCTCATTGGAGAAAAGTTCTTGGTATGATTGCATTTGCTTTTAAACATGTTTTTAATATTTTTGTCTACTCTATAAAAATTTTATGTTTTTGCTTACGTTTTTTTGAAGCATTTTGGACAAATGTTGATGCTCTATCCTTATCTTTTTGCCTTTTACTTCTCCCTGGCCAGTTTGGAATCCTTTGGAGATCACGTTAAAAATGCTATTACTTTTAATATTTATGACTATTTCTTCATGAGAATTTTATTTCTTTGCTTATGTTTTTATGAAGCATTTGGACAAATGTTGATTCTCTAGCCTGATCTTTTTCCCACTTTACTTTGTATACCCTGCCAGTGTGGAAACCTTTGGAGATCATGAGGATGTTGACAATGGTTCATTGTTCGCTGGAGTTTTGAAAGATTTTTTTTGTCCTTTGACTGGTTTGTTACTCAAGGATCCAGTGACATTAGAAACTGGACATACTTTTGAACTAGTTGCTATTAAAGAACGGTTTGAGCAGGGGAACAAAACATGTCCTGTAACTGGGCAGTCACTGAAGTGTACAACAATTCTGGAAATCAATATTGTATTGAAGCATATGATCAATAGTTGGATATCAGAATGCTTTAGAAATGCGATGTCTGTTGACTTGTACGCTTCATGTAGCACTGAAAGACAAGCTTGCAAATCCAGGATGGCTTTCTTTATCGTTGAGCAGCTACTCTCGGGCTTCCGTTCAGGTGAGAAGGAAAATATAAAGCATCTTATTTCTATCGGAGGTGCAGACTTTTTGGTTCAAATGTTAGGACTGGGGAGCTTGGAAGACAAATCACGAGCAGCTGGACTATTAGAGCAGTGTATTAGGACAGATGGATCCTGCAGGAACTATCTTGTCTTGACTATCAGAAAACATTCTCTCCTTGAAATCATCCACAACAAGCAAGTTCATGCAAAGTCACTTGCAGTTTCACTTCTGGTTGAACTAATTTGTCTAAACAGGTTTGTGGGTTCTTTTTTTCTAATAGTTTCCAATATTTATCATGGTTTTGTTTTGGATGAAAAAATTTTGTGCATAACATTCTCATAAGAGAAGGTTTTACATAGTGGTTTTCTTTTGGATCAAAATATTTTGATGTTAACATTCTCACAAGTTGGTTTTACCCAACTGATAAATTTTACCATAGAACTCCCATAAATTTTAGTTTCATTTTTGTGTTTGAACTGTGTTTGTATCAGGATTCATTTGAATGTCTTTGAAGATTACCTAAGTAACTTTCATTGACTAGTTTCCTTAACATAAAACGTTAATTGAATGATTTTTTGTCCATAATATTTTCTCAACTTCTTATTGAACAGAAGAATGGATATTATATCTTTTTTAAGTGGTTTGCAAGAAGAGTTAAAAAAGGCCAAGGATGACCTACTTGAGTGTCTTGAGATCTCTCCGTCTAAAGATAGAGTCCTTGTTGCTGTACTTCTTATACATTTTGATCTAATGGTAAGCTTTCTGTTTTGTTCGTTCTACACTGAAAATTAAAGAATTTATCTCAATTTGTGCCACTCAGGACATGTTCTAGGCAAACAGGCAGAAACTTGGCTTGGTACTTCCCAAGCTGTTAAGGAAAATGCTTTGTTTTATTTTCTTAAATAATAGTTTCAGCTATATTTTGATGATATTTACATCATTTTTAACCTATAGCTGGTTAAGCTTTTCTTACTTATTCATTGCTTTTATTTTTCTATTGACGCATTTGCTTGTGTTAACTGGTGCCACTTAGATATTATCATCTGGCATAAGTAATATAGGTCAAGGTATTGTAAGTACCCCCTTACTGCATTTTTTTTGAAACCTTAACTACTGAAAGTTCTCCAATGTATTGTTGTAGGTGCCCCTCTAAAGCTCCATTTCATTGGAGTGCTTTTACATAGAAAATTTAGTGAATGCTTGTATTACTATTTATTGTGCTTAGGAGGTTATGATGGTCATTATGATAACAGACTTAACAATGGAGTTACTAATGCTTTTTTGGTTGTCTTTCCAAGCTGTATGTCTTATCAATATAGTACTTTTATGATAATAGTTTAGAGGATCAGTGTCATCAAGCTAAGTGCATCTCAAGTTGAATGATGGTTTTGAATTGTCAAGAGAAATTGTGAGGTATTATAGCAAGATATATCTAAGAGAATTATCATTTATGAAAGTGTTATTTCTTAGGTTAAGATTAATCTAGAATTTTCAAAATTAAATTTTATAAATGTAATGAACCCATAAATTGCATTTTTCATAAACATGATATCAAATTATTAAAACAAGCTAAAAAATAAAATCGATATTTTTTTTTGTGAGCTTGGTTTTATGTTAAAATACAAGTTCTTGCAAATTGTCATGATTTTTTGATAGTCATTTCATGTTTATTTTTACTTTTAAAGTTGTAGTCATAAAAAATTATCCAAGTGGACATTTACTTCAAAATTATTCTTAACCCATTTTTCAAGTATGTGTTCGAAAATGTTACTTGTATGTGTGCAAATCAAACGGTCTACTATTTAAATCAGATGATCCATTAATATTTTTTGGTGATATATAGTTGGAATAGTTTGTTGAACTTGAATCTCCCCAAGTTGGGCAAAAGAATTTTTGGTTGCCACTATATAATTGTCTTCAATTGATTTAAAGATTTTGTTCCATCAATATATTTATACAAGGGATCAAATGGTTTGTAATTATGATTTAATAGTTTTATTTAATATGTGCACTATACATGTTATACGTTTGATATATCAATCAATGTTCAAGATGTTGAATAGTTCAACCATGGAGACTAGTCTATCCAATCCTTATTCGTGATCGAATCAGCTTGACCATATTGTAGAGGTTGATGGCTATTTTATAAAATATTTGGGGACTAGAACTAATAAGCAATATAATGTTTCAATCAAACTATTCAATTGATACATAGAAATTGAAATTATCCAAATTGCAAAAAGAATTGGCTAAATTAATGTTCTTCTTGTATGCTTAATGGTAATGGGACATCTTTTAAGCTATAAAGAAGTGTTTTAACTTGGATTAAAAAGTTAAAGACTAATGGCAGTATGGCATTCTCTGGCTGAATTCAATCAAAGAGGTTTTGTGTTTTATTGTGATGGCTTCCTAATGATAGCCTTTTAAGATCTTTCTTTGTCTTGTTGCAAATTTACTTGTCAACTCATAGGAAATTTTTAAGATTTTTATTAATTTTCCCCTTTTCTTTGCACTTGTAGGCTTGATTCCTTTGGGTCACATCGTATCATTGTAAGACTCATTTGGTTTGATGTGTATAGGTTCTTTTGTGTTGGTATTGTAAGACTCTGCTAGGTTTAGAGCGTGTCGAGTCTTTTGAGTTGATAGTAAACTCTTCTGTGTCTAGTTATCATGTAAGTACATTTAGGTTGGTGGTTAAAAGGATTCCTTTGGGTCCTATGTACATAGGCTTTTTTGGGTCATCGTTTTAGGACTCACATGGATTTATATCTTGGCTGTTTTGGGGCAATTGTGTGGAACGCCATTGAGCTCGATAATAATGTAAGAATTTTTTGTTCAATAGCTTGACGACTTTCATATGCTTGTTTTTGCAAAAGATGTGAGTGGAAGGAAATCCAATCTTAAGTGAATAGGGATAGATGTAAGATAATAGTTAGGTTGAACTGGTAAAAGTGTTGCCTTGTATTTTTTTATGTTTGTTTTACTATTGTGATTTGTACCTCCTGTTTGCATTTGTATTTTATTTGAGGAAATGATTTTCGAAATTCACCATTCAATCTATGCTCATGTGCACGATATTCAATATGCTATTAGGTTATCAATCATTATGCTTTTTGCAAGGTTTTTCTTCATCAGATCTCATGAAATTTTCTATCTTTTAAAATATAATTCAAAATGAAAACTTGTGGATAAAATAGTGTATATGTGTGTGTGTGTGTGTGCACGTGTGTACAATGAAAGTAGGCATATTAATAGCGGAGTTTTCTTCAAAAAGGTCCAAAGGATATGATGCGTAAGCAATATATTGATTTTCCTCCTCAACAATGGGCTCGATGTGGTAACATCGCCCTTTGTAAAGATCAAAATTTGGTTAGTCCATCAGCCAACACAATTATCCATGTTCTAGAAGATTTGGTAGCTATTACAGCCCTTGCTTACCTCAAGTAGATGGTTCCAAATTGATTCTAAAAGAACTTATTTCACCAAGTAGTTCTAATTTCTTCCTTTTTTGAATGGCCCTAATGGCTACATCTATGTTATGTCTGGTCGCATGGGCCATTGTACATTATGATTATGGTATGATATTGTTAGATTCGAACATAGGGATACTTTATTTGTTTGTCATATCTTTGCTAGGTGTTTATAAAATTACTATAGTAGGTCAATCTAGTAATATTAGTGTGCGGTCGTTCAGTTGCCTATAATAGATGGACCAAGTGGTAAAAAAGAGGTTTGTGTTGTAAGTGTTGAACGATCTACTCTACACAGGTGTGGTTTGATAGGGCTATGGCTCATCAACCCTTTTGTTTCATTCATATATATATATATATACATATACGTATATGTATATATATACATGTATATATATATATATATATACATGTGTCTATATATATATACACACACACACACATATATACATATGTACATATAGACTCATGCAAATACTCATTCTGTCCTTAATTTTATAAATTTGGCTATTGAATACCATAACTTTTATTTCATGGACATACAAACCAACATTATGTCGACTTAAAGTGAACATTTTTTTAGGAAGAATGCAAAACTCATAGTGCCTACATGGAGGCTGCTGTAAAGTGCATTATAACAACTCTTGGGTGCTGTCTGTCCGACAAGGGGTTTATAGCAAATTGCGAAAAGGCTCTCTTAATGTTGGGAGGCCACTTCTCTTCTTCTGGGGAGATTTTGACAGAGGCTTGGTTGTTGAAACAAGCTGGATGTGGTGATAATTCTTTGAGTTGCAATGATGAGGATGATCAAGCAATACCTGAGGTACTTGTCTACATGTTTCTGTATCGTGTGCTCTTTATTTAATGGTTGTTAGTGTTGAAATCTTCTTGAGAGCTCGAACTAAATTCAGAAATTACTTCTGCCTGCGTTGCATATCTTCACAAGAACCCCTCTCCTTTTACCGTCTTCAATGTGATATTATTCCCATATCTATGAGCTCAACCTATTATTGGGAAATTCAAAAATTACTAATGTTGGAATACCTAAGGGGGTTTGAAAAAATATCACATTGAAGGCAGTAAACAGAGAGTTAATCTTTTGAAGATATGTAACACTGTCGAAAATAATTTCAAACAATTTTTTTTAAAGGATTGAAACGCATGTTATGATCTTACCCTATGAAATAAACTATCTTTGGTGAATTCCTTAAGCTATAATGCAAATTCATTTTGTGCCTCATGTTAAATGGGAGTTTGTCCTTTACTTTATCTAGGAGGAAGCTAATAAAAGAGAAGAATGGTTGAAAAACATGGCTTTGGCCCTTCTTGGTTATGGAAAGAAGTCTTTCCTGGGGAGTCTTTCCCTGTGCTGGAAATCTGGAAGCCCGGTTTTAGTGAGACTATGCCTGGTTACAACTGCATGGCTGAGCCACGCACTTGTGTCTATATCTGTTCCTGCATTGCAATTCTCAACTTTCTTGGCTTTTATGCCAAGGTTGAAGGAATGCTTGAAAGATAGTGTGGATATCAAAGATAGGGTGCTTGCTTCCTTGTGTTTGCTCAACTTCAGTAGAATTACTGGTAAGCGTCCATGCATGATTGTCTTTATTCCATATTCATGTATTTAATGATAAAGCTTAT
Source organism: Vanilla planifolia (assembly GCA_023846275.1). NCBI lineage: Eukaryota > Viridiplantae > Streptophyta > Magnoliopsida > Asparagales > Orchidaceae > Vanilla > Vanilla planifolia. The sequence goes on along the minus strand of CM043866.1, from coordinate 16,532,618 downwards.
ATGCACATGTCATTCGAGTTCCACACATGTTGAAATGTCAGTGTTCGTTTGATGTACTGGTAATCCTAAATGTACTTCTTGATCAAAGTTGTGCTATATTTAGGATTTTCAAAATGAAAAACTGGCCAAGCATTGACATGATATGTAGTACCTAATATGCCTTATGATGAATAGAATGCAAGGTATGGCTAGATTAGCTGATCTGTTTATTTGATCATTAAAGAGAGTTGCCGTCAGCTGATCACTCACTGTTATAGTTTTTTGTGCACATCCTAGCCCTTTTCAACTTCACATGGTACAAAACTTTAGCTTTGATGCTTGGATGGAGGATCTTTATTATATTGATCTTGCTTGCGAACCTTCTAACGCGTGAACAAGGGGATAGAACTTATGATTCTACATCTTTGTTCACAGATATCTTTTCATGATTCTTTCATCACTTCGTATGTGGAAAGCAAGTTTTCTTGCTTGTTGAGGTGGGTTTTGAATGGTGTGAATGGCAGAATTATGAGCGACTAGCTGCCGAGTAGGCAAAGAATGGGATGGAAGTATTGTGTTGATAAAAGGAAAGAGTTAGAGAAATTATATAATTGTTTTGTATGCAAAAAAATCAATTAGCATGGAAAAGCCATGGTCGCAGAGACTAAGGATTCACTTGTTGCTCATGAGCACAAACAATCTCTTAGGGAGCTAATTTTTAGCCGGTATTAGAATTTTGATTGTAGCAAGATGAAGCTTTGACATAGAGATATAGGGAGATAGCTCTGGCAACATATCAATCTTTGGAATGTAGGATTTGATGCCATGTTTTCCTAAGGGGTTCTGCTTTTATGCTTTCTTCACCTCTCAGCAGTGCCGTTACATCCGCCATGGCTGCTAGTTATGATAGCCATAATGCTTGATGCGCCTTCCATGGATGAAGCCTGGATTGGAGATGGAGTTTGCCAATGTCTATGTCCCAGATGGAGTGGGGATAGACGAAGTGGAGCCTTCCCATGTTTTGGATGTGATCCTGATTGATGGGTCACTCCTCGTATGGCATTCTCTCAGGACTTGCCCCTTTTCTTCACAAGGGAATGTGTCATGAGGCTCTTTTATGGCAAAGGTCTTGTTCTTCAAGACAAAAATCCTATGTTTGAGGCTAGCCGAAATCTTCCTACAATGTTAGCCGAGAAGGCTGTTCGCAATGGTTACTTGTGAAGGACTTCTCAACAAATTTTTTTTGGAGTTTTTCATGTAATACTTGGGGCAAATGTGGTGAGAGAAGGGACTGGTTATCAGTTGGTTGCCTATATGTGTTCACTAGAAAAAGGAGAGGCCCCTCAAAAGCTTTCAAATGGAGGGGTATGAGGATAGATAATTTCATATCTAAAAACAAGAGAATGCTTATTAGCTGTATATATGAATGTTTGTTAGCCGTACCATTACGACATCGTTTGAACACAAATCAGACAGAAGTTGATGAATTTTTATGCTTGGGATCAATAAGGGTAGGTAGTGATTATTGGGTGATTGCACAAAGTGGGTTAATGAATAAGTAGTGGGTCTTGACAAGCTTGATTTATACTTAGGGAAAGCATGGTTGAGTAATTCCACATCGAGAAAAGAGGTAACTCATGGACCACAACATTACCATAAAACAGTGAGGTATGCTTCAAGGACAACTGGATGCCTCATTGTGTCCATGCAACAATATCTTGACTATTTGGGCTTGTCATGACAAGAGAATGCTTATTAGTTATATATATGAATGTTTATTAGCTATACCATAGTCTTAGAATGATATGATCTGAACACAAATCAGACAGAAATTGGTGGATGTTTGATGCTTGGGATCGATAAGGGTAGGTAGTGGTCATTGGGTGATTGCTCAAATTGGTTTACTGAATGAGTAGTGGCTTTTGGTTGAGTAACTCCACATCGAAAAAAGAAACAATATTCATGAGCCACAAAATGACCATAAAACATTGAGGCACGCTTCAAGGACAATACCGGATGCCTCATTGCACCCATGCAAACAATATCTTTACTATTTGGGTTTGTCATGGCACTTTCAAAGTTGGCAGATTATCTAAATTGAGTTCTACTTCAGCATTCCACTTTAGAAATTTGATTATAACATCTAGTTGGCTAACAACTTGGTGGTTGAGATGGTTGTGGCGTTCAGGTATTTTAGATGCAACTAGTTATGATAAAGGACCATTTTGAGTTGGACCGTAGCTACTCGACAGGTGAACTACCTGAGTGCTTTCAAATAGTTTAACAGGGGACCCTTTTAAGACTCATTTGATATCATCTCAAACCTTCACCAGTTAAGTTGTTTACCTTGCCCCCAGATTCATTACAATCAAGTCAAGGAATGATTTTCTCCCCACTTTTGGCTTTCTTGGTGTTTCTGTAAGAGACTTGCTTCAACCAAATCTCTCATCAATTGCTGTCAAGGCTTCATTGGTCTTATGGGTTGCTACAATTCAGTTCGAGTCAGACAGATCAAGTGAAGCTGTTATCATGTTACGATGAAAACTCTCTGTTGGTTTGCAGGTTTTGTAGATTTCATGATCTGTAAAATAATAAAACCCTCCTTCTCAAGCCCAAATTGGTTGAAACTTTGCAAGATACTGATGATACAATGATCCAACTGAAGCTCCCGATTCAAGATTCAAGATCAAATTTAATCTCTTGATGAAGCATCCTAAGAAAATGCTGCTAATATTGTTGCTCTCCTATTCCTCAAGCACACTAAATCAGTTCCCAGGATTTGATCTTTCTGTTTTATTAATGCACTGCATTCTCTACTTGTGAATGCAGAATGTAAGGTAACCATCATAACATTGGCTGATGAAATCGAAGAGCCTCTCAGGAGCCTTACAGAGCTAACTTGGACAGCCAAGCATCTTTACAACGACCTCTTTGATGAGGAAGCTCAATGATGAGAACTGCATCTTCAATGTAAAAAAAGGTTCAAACACTTGCTCATCAAGTTCTTGTATTATAGTTTATTTTTTTTGCAGTCATCGTTTCTTGGCGTCTTTTAGTAGTTCCAAATGCAAAAATGTACCATCTTTTGCTCTAAAGGCTTGGTTTTTGTTAGTCTTGATGATTGTGATAACTTTTTCTCGTTTTGATGATTTTTTTTTTAATGAATATAATGTTAGAAAAAGCTGATATAATTAATAGGAAGTCTGCTTTGCTTCCATTTTGTGGTACATAATGCAAACAACTTTATAAAGCCAATAAATAAATAGGAGCACCTGATGCTCCTTATATTTAATGTATGTGCTCTATAAGAAAGAATAGAGCTAAGATGTTGGCTTCTATTGCAGCATGGTTGTTGGTCTGAAATGATTTGACAGGTCATGTCATGTATAAGAATTTTTTTTTATGAATTGATGTTTGTTTTAATAATTGTTGGAAAATTATGTGAAGTTGGATTGTGTAATTAGAATATAATGATGTGTGATTAATTGTAATTAGGATATGGTATTTAAAATTAATTGGATATGTAAAGACAATTAATTTTTTATATTTTAATAATAGAATAAATTAAGAGTATAATGATTGAATTTATTGAATTATAGCTTAGGGTTTTGAATTTGGTTCTCCTAATTGTATAATATACAATCTTGAAAACAAATACAAAGCAAGCCAGTGGATTCATGTAGGTTTTGTTAAAAGATAATTTATATGGCCTTTATAATTCTAATTCTAAAATGAGAAAAATTAGATGCATCGAATGCTACTTTGAAGTAGGCCATGGATAAGAAGCACAAATATTTAATTCAATTTTAAAGTTTTGTTTTAATTTTATATTTGTTAAATGTCTTTCATTCAGCATTTATTTTTATTTACATAAAAAAAAAATTTATATAATTTTTTAATATTAACTAAAAAAAAAAAGAGCATTGCGATTAGCTCAATTATGTCCACTTGGTAGGAAAAGCAATAGTGAGCCATCGCATATTTCCTTTACAACACAACAAAGTAACTCCTAACAAAGTGGAACACAAGAGATTGGGCAACTTTGGAAGTATATCAATTTATAAGGGCAGAAAAAAACACATGTCAGTTTCACCAAGAAAATACTAAGCTTTTGTATCTTGCTACTGCATAAAAATAGCTTTTACAAGTCACCTAAAGTTCATTATGCTATTTCATTCATAACTTTGCGGCTGATAAGAATGTTTGATAGATTAGTTATCGTACTTTTTGATTGTAAAATTTGTGGTCGTTAAATATGATGGCTACCATTAACGAACCCTAAAGTGGTTAATATTGGTCACAAACCAACCGTTCGTTAGCTTGATCATGGAATCGTGTGTTAGTCTTATAGAATGTTATTAAAAAAATCTAAGGATAATTATCGATGTTGAAGTGGCTTTGATGTGGAGGAGCACTGAAAATACCAAGCATCAAAGCAACTTTGTTTTGATGCTTTATTTTGTCACCTCTGTAGTTTGTCACATGAGCTTCGAAACGTACTATTGTTGTGCAAATATTATTCAAGATATCTTAATATCTACTTAAGAAACCATATTCTCAAAAGCATGACTATATCCAAAATTCCCATGTATCAATTTCTTCTTTTGCACTAAACAACCTTCATTTATGCCTTTGTCTCAAACTTTGGTAGTTAATCTTTAATTGCATAGCATTTATTTAAGACTTTCTCATATCTATCATGCATGATTAAATAAGCACATATTGTAATCAATTATATTATTGTAATCTTCTTCTTATAAAAATAAACATGATATATACATATATAAATGCTCTATGAGAATGATAATTGACAATATTTCTTTTATCTCAGATGGCACTCATAAATGCAATTAAATACTTATAGGTGAACATCAAACTAAAATTCCAATTGCTTCACTGTAATGTGAGTCATCTTGGCACAACTTCTATTATTCTAATCATAACAATATCATGAATAAAGTAAATATACATCTAAGAATTTTAAGTAAAATAAGAATATTTTGTCATCTTTTCACTCTAAATAATTTTTTTATTGAACTTCTCTTGTTACTTCAAGAAATGAGGAGATAATAATGGTTTTTTGAATGAGGTCAAGGAGAGAGAGAGAGAGAGAGAGAGAGAGAGAGAGAGAGAGAGAGAGAGAGAGAGAGAGAGAGAGAGAAAGCAATGGTGAGATTGAGGAAGAGATAGGAGTCCTTTTGAGATAGAGTAGTCCCTTTATTTTTGTTTGTAGGTATGATTGAAAACATAGATGCAAAAAAAACTTTATTTAATATTTGGCATACATATTAGTTACTTATGACAAGATTAATGTTAAGAAGAGTTTCATCATATGGGCTTATGTTTAATTCAATGTACACTTAAATAAATACAATAATTCAAAAATCAAGTTTACTATACTAGTTAACTTCGTTGTTTTGTCATCTTTGGTGAAATTATCATCATTGGCTTTGCTACCAATATTGGCTCTACTATCTTCGTTAACGCTCTCATGTCAAGTCAACATCACCACCTTTGTCAACTCTATCAGAATCATCATCATCAACTCTATTGCTCTTATTGACTTTATAGCTCATGTCAACATTAATTTGTCATTTTGTTTCAACTAATCCAATTCTATAATGTTTAAAAGAATTGCACTAAAGAAACCTCTTCTTAAACTTAAAATATACTACCTTTATAAGCAAGAGTCACATTAATCGTATATGAAAACATTAATATTATTTTCAACTGATAATGTAAGACTAAACATAATCCTACTAATTCTCAACAAATATTTATACAAACATTGTTCTATGAATCTCCTCTCAAAATAGGAAAAAAATCTACTTTGGTATTAATAATTTTAAGATTATTACAAAGTTAACAAGAGCGAATTTATTGTAATAATGGGGGACAATCCAAGAACATTGTGCTCAGAATTAGCTCAATGCACAGCCACTAGTTTCCTCTTCTGCTTCAAAAAGGCTGCTTGTCTGGAGCTAAGGGCTGAAAAGCTATGATCAGTTTAAAAAGATAAAGGCAAGTTCTTAAAGGGCTGAGGAAGCAGATGAAGTCCTCTCACTTGAGTTTTTCTGCACGCCTCAAATACTAAGCAGTGAAAAAGAAGTGCTGCTGACATCTGAATCACTCCAATATTAGGTTATGATTTTGGCTGCAACCAATTGAAGATAGACAAACATGAGAATGATGGGACTTTGTTGAATGAATGCCAATAACTTAGTGGCTAAGGCTAAGCCATATTTCCCAGACCAGCAGACAGTTTTGTCCATTTGTTCTTCTGTGGTTTGATAAGTCATTATCCAATGGATGGTGCATAGAAAGAGCTTAAAGTTGTAAACCACAACGAAGATAAACCACAATAAAGATGTTAGATTTGGAAAGAGCATCAAATTACTTTAAATTGTATTTTAATTCATATCAAGATAAAAATTTTTCTATCAACTCCAGAAAAGCAAGCAACATGTTATCGCCGATGCACGCGAGGATTTAACATCTGCTGTTGGGTTTATGAGTGCTTCATGCCCATTATCTGGGCAAAAATTGACTGAAAGAATAGTTTCAATCACAAACATGAAATTGACAATAAGCCTAAATCTTCTTAGCACAAAGAGAGATACATCTCTAAGTAATTATCACTTGAATTCATCTTTTTTGTTTTTGAAAATACTCGAGTTGATCAACTCAATTTGTTTGATAAACTTGTGTTAATTGGTTATGGTGTGCTCATCTTCTATGTACGAGCTAATGTTAACCAAAGCCTAAGCATTCTTTGACTTGTTCTTTGTATACTAAAATATGCTTTACAAATTAATTGAATTTACCAGATTCTAACATGGTTTTAAGGTCAATAAATTTAATTAATATAAGCATTTTTTAGAATAAGATGAACATCTTTTTTATTTTATAAGTTTTAATTTGAGAATTCATAGTGATTAGAAACTTAAATTCAATCAAATGTAAGCCTTAGTAGGTTTTACTTGTATTTTGATACTAACTTCACGATAGCCTAATAAGAATATTCTCTAATAAAAAGAACTTTTTAAAATTATTTTATCAAATAAAGGGTTTGTTGTACTCCAAATTAATTATTTAAAAAAATTATAAAAACTTTTTTAAAAAATATAATAATTACATAAGATGGACCAAAAAAATCAATTACCAAAAAGCATTCTAGTTTCTTTGTAAAAGCTCCCTAGAACAAGAGGCACTATGTTTTTATATCTACTGAGAAGATATTGGAGAATCTTATGCTTTAGAAGAGGTTTTCATGTCTACATTTGTAGACCTCAAGGATAACATGCAAATATAAGTTATACTATTTCATATGTAAGTTTTCATAATATTGTGTCAAATTATCTTTAAAACTATTTGTGAAATGATAAAATCTAAGTATAATTTTTAATTATTAAAATAATTTTGCATTCATTTGACAACGTAATGAACAATCTAGTTCGAAAATAACCATAAGTTGGAAGTTATGGAGAGGTTTCTTTTCCAATTAAATCAGCCAATACTGAATAAGTACTTATGTGAATATAAGGAACAACGTCAAGCAACACCATCTTGATTTACAATGACAAGCTTATCATTTCATAAATCAATAAATGCATATGCATACAAATTGCTTAATTTAGATATAAAAGTCTTGAATCATTACATTTTATACACATAGATTATATAATTCGTGCATAACATCATGCATGAATGACTTGTAGTGATACAAATGGTTAATTTGCACATAATTTGTTCAATAAAACCATGTGACAAATGTACAAAGATCATGAAATGGGAGAGTAAAAGATTCATGATCTATCCAACGTGATTGTCATTTATCTAAATTAAAAATTAAAATTCACTAATTAAACTAAACTTTGTATAATTAATGAGTTTAAGTTGGAAGTTTGAAAAAGAGTTTTTAAAAAAAGAATTTTATATTAGAAGAAATAAAATTTTGATAAAAAAAATATTTGATTAATATAAAAATTAAAAAAAAGAAAACAAAATTTCAAACTATTAATATAGATAAAGTTGTAGTAAGTTTTTGAAGAATTCATAACAAAGTTAATTACCCATTGTGAGAGGAGGAAACTTGTAAATTGTTTATGTTGAAATTTGATTCAATGGAAGTAACAAAGTTTATTTTGAATCCAGTCCCTTTGTCAAAATACAACATTTCATGATTTGGTTAATTCAAAATCATTTTTAAAATTCAGTAATAAAAAGTATTTGTTAAGTTAATTATGTTTTCTATCATTTATTTAGGTTTTTTTTTTCTTTTTAAAGTTTTCATTAATATGTTTGTAACCTATTAAATTATATTTAGATAGTATCTTATATGAGGGATTATATTTTGATTGCATGAGCTAAGGTTTTTAAAACTTATAAATTATGATTCAATATTTATGTTTATTATGATTTTACCTTACTCATTTATTAAAAATTATATAACAATTTTGTCTTTATATATCCATATGATTTTAGATATTATAGTCAATTTTAATTTATCAAATATCATTACATTTTAATCATGCATTTTATCATCACTCATTTTATTATATTTCGACTAAAACAACTAGAACAAACGAGGCTTTAAAGATTTACACTTTTGCAAAACAAAAACAAGGTTAAAAAAATATATGATAGCAAAATTGTGTCATGTAAGCAGAGTATCACTTCATCTATGATTAAAATGCCAACATAGTATTTCTCAACATTAACTATAAATCCCTATTTAATACTAAATTTTCAAATTTAATTTTTTTTACCAAGGTTGATTTTCAAAATACAATTAGGATTTTAAAAAGTAATTTTTTAATTAAAAAAATAAAATAAACATGAAAAGAGAGAGAGAGAGAGAGAGAGAGCAAAAGACGCTTTTTGCCTCTCTAAAATAATATTGAAAGAATTATTTCAACATTTTTTTACTTAAAACTCAAAAATTACTTTAATTATTTTATAATATCAACTATTTAATTAAACGATTATCAGCAATATATTTATCAAGCATAATTATTTCATAACACTTAATAATGATACTTTTTAAACTTAGTTTTTAATAATCATCTTAATATTCTAAAATAATCATATCTAATGCAAACCGAAGAGAAAAAAAAATGAGATCTATGGTGGCATTCTCTCACTTGAGCCTGATGCCGTTCTTGCATTTTAATGAAAGATCAATCATCAATGTTGGCTTAATATATCATCAAATAAATACTCATCATTTTTAAAGCCAAAAGTTATTAAAATTTGCATTATATATTTATATACTCATCAAATAAGTTGTTAATTGTTTGTTGTATTTATTATCTATAAATATAATATAGACATAATCACTACACAAAAATAAAAGTGAGAGGAAGAGAAAAGTTTAACTTATAATAAATAATTTGAAAAAGTAAAATGATTAATCCCCTCAAGTTCTCCCTTAAGATAAAAAAGAATAATTATCAAATCTATGAACTATAATGTCAAAATGTCAAACAATCATCTCCTTAATACATATGTGATATGTATATATTTGAGCAAGCACACAAAAAATTATATTAGATAATATAAGCTTGAAAAGTTTTGAAAGGCCATGCAATTAGAAGATGCACGATCTTTTATTGACATGATATATGACTTGTTAATGGTCTATGTTAGTTAGTTTGGATAATTTTAGTAAAAGTTAGATTGAAAGACACTTATCAAGAGATAGATATTGGATTGGATTAATTCTGAGAAAACCTAATTAAAAAAATAAATAAATTGATAACAAAAATGTAACAAGAAATATTATTTTATGATAACAAATATCATTTATTATATTATTAATGAAAATATATGGTTAACTTCATGGTTATCAAAAATAGTTACTTGAAAATAACATATTCTTATATTATTAATATAGGCACAATTTATTACCAAATTGTATATAAAAAAACTTTATAATACCATCAATTAGGTCAGCATTTTTATTGCTAGTTTTTCAAATATTATTATTTTTTAGACTCACAAGTCGTTATAAAATATAATAATCATCTGATGAGCTTATCCTCATATGCAACATACAAGTTCAACAGCACCCCAAGAACATTCTAACACTTTTTGAGAATTATAAAGGATTATAGAACAGCTTTAAGAATTGAAGTTGTTTCAACATTCTAATAATTTTTGAGATTTTATTCGAGAAGTAATCATAAAAAATCCCTCAAAAGCACCGTCGAAAGATTGTTGCATCCACTCGAATAAACGGACAGCTATTCAAAAAATCAAACTAATGCTTCCCAACGAAATGACATGATGATGATATAATTGATTAGGGATAAAAGCACATCCTTTTTGGTTCAATTAATGTTCAAAAGATATACTAAATTTTGGAATAAATCGTTTGATCACTGAACACTAAATTTTATTTCTTTTTTCAATTGAAGTTGAAATGAATTCACAATATAAGTTTTGGTAGATCTTTTGATCCTGTGATGATTATTTGATTGCTATCTTTCTCATGTTATGAATCCAATAAAAACTAGAATGAATGACCAGAGTCAAGATGCTAGAAAACCAACACAGCATTCAAGCCTGTAAAAATTAGCTAGTGACCCGAACCATTTTAACTCAAAAACCAATTAGATTTCAAGAATTTCGAAGTATTAACCAATTTTAAATATTCTTTTTTAATGGATTTTTGCAATATTCTCATCATCGCAGAGGACAGCCCTTCTCTTACACGGTCCACACATCACTGGCATCTTCACGTGAACTGTTAGCTCTTATGATCTCGTTCGTTTATTTTTTTCTCCCTTGCAAATCGATTCAATTAAATTTCCCGTGATTTAGAATTCAGAATCACCCATCAACGCACAAATGCCAACGGGAATGGAAATAGTTTGTCAAATCAGAAAGAAACCAGAATTTTGTACAAAAAAATTATTTCGCGTTTGATATTGTTTATCCAGATCGAAACAAGGAGTGAGGGCGTTTCCATTGTTTAGAATTGATAATTTTTGTGATTCTTTCATCTTCCTGCGATTACATAAGCTTCCAATACTAAACTTTCAATCCGGAAGAGCTAAATCGAATTTATATATAATTACATTTCTATTTGATAGGATAATGAAAAGGAAGGCGTTAAGTTAGGGCAGGAACCTGTTGGCGTCCGAATCTTCCCTGGCCTTCGCCCCGCGCTCCGCCGTGGACGAAGGTTCTTCCGTATCCGGAATGGAAGCAACGGAGGTGGGGCTTGCACCACAACGGCAGCACCTGGACGGCACAGCAACGACCAGAACCTGGCGGCAAAAGGGGCAGGACGAGTGCGATCCGAGCCACGTATCCACGCAGCTGACGTGAAACCCGTGGCCGCACTGCGGAAGAACCCGGATCTGATCGCCCTGCACGAACTCCGCAAGGCATATCGCACACTCAGCAAGCCTCCCGCCAGCGGCCACTGAGTCGTCGAAGGACGTCTTCGGTAGAGACCGCAGAGCCTTCTTATTGAGCCCTTTGTTTGGCGGCGGACCACGCGAATGACCTCCGCCTCCAACTGAGAGGGATCGCTGAAGCCAGGCGCACCGGGCCACCAAAGCAAGGCCGACGACGCATATCAATGCGCAGAGCAGCGCGGCGAGGATGACGATCACATCGGAGTCTGCGGTCGTCGACTCAGGCGGATACACTGCCGGAGGGCTTCCGGAGCTCGAATCGAGAAGTCTTGTCGCTGGTGCCATAGAATCCGAGGCGGAGTGCACAACAGAGTAGTAACCAGAGATCGCAATTGTGGAGGTTGGATTAGGAATTAGTTAACAGGTCTCTACATTTATACGAGAAGATGGTCTGGTACCAAATGACTGAATTCTCTCTTCATTTTTCCTTAATCACGAGTTTGCCATGAATCCTAAAACCTCTTCTTTTCATATATATATTTTTTTTCATTCGAATAATCTATGAGATATTTTTTTTTTTCGAATGATCCACGACAGGTGAACCCACGGTTTCAAGTGCTGGATTGTGGACTCGGTCAACTTACCGGGAGTCTGCGCTCCCCACTACATAGTACGACATTGTTAGGTGCATCAATCGACTCAAACCGTGTCAGACCCACTAATCCAACGACACGGCTTGAATGGCAAAAGAATATTAACAGATCAAAACAGGACCGTAAGATCGAATTAGTTCATGCTCCGTGCATGAATTCTAAGATGGTGGGTAGAAAGATGGCCACATCACGTGATGCCATGCTTTGGTCCACGTGACTTACCATGGACGAGTCCCACTTCCCTCTTTCAATTAAACTCCCACCATCCTTTCGTTTTCTCCTTTAGGGTCTCGGTCACACCAACGGCTGCGTGGAAAGGGATTGTGAATGCATGCAGAAGGTGGATCTTCTCAAGAGCATCCATTCACGAGAGCTAAGTACACGAAGCTTGGAAAGGGGGCTTCAGAGAATTGAAGGAATTCTTTTGGAAGGTTCGAAAGAGTACATTTTAGCAAAAAAATGGGTTTATATAGTCATTGTCTAACTTAGTCAAGAGATTCTAATAAAATTATTCAAAGTATGTAGGTTGGTGAATTAGTTGTATTTTAAGCGTATTTCAAAGTTTCAAAAATTTAAATTTATATCTATTCAACACTGGTGAGTTGTATTTTAAATCGTATCTAATAGATTTATCATAAAAAATAATAAATTTCATATCAAATTTCAATAATTTTTGACAATTCAATTAAATTTTATTATTGAAATAATAAAATTGTGTTAAATAGCAACAAATCTAAAAGAATAATTTGAAAATATTTAAAATAAAATAATTGGACACAAATATATAAATAATTTATAATATTTTATAAATAAATTTTGAACTATTTTAATCATTTCATAAAAATTTCAAAGTAAAAACTTAACAGCATATTTTGATTTTTTTTTTTTTATCATAATCTCTAAATTAAACTTCTTGTTAAATCGTTAAAACATATGATTTTTTTTTATCATTAAAATCAATATGGAATGAAAAATTATTCCATTTTGGCAATATCTGTACTTGACGTGTTTGGGTTACCTAATATATATATATATATATTTTTTTAATTTGTATCGCTTTTCTGATGTTTTTCAGCATCAAGGTATTTTAAATTTTATGAAATTATATTTATATGTTCAGATCGCTTTTTACATTTTTACATTTTTACATTTTTTTGTATTGTGCGACGGCTCTTTAAGCCGGCCAGCCTGGTATAATTTAGTTGGATGTTTATATCATTAGAAAATTTTAAACAATCAGCATTAAGTTTTCTAAAAAATAATTATCTGATGAATTTATTATGTAATGAACAAATCAATATCTGTTTTTCTTTTAATTTAAAAGAAGAATTATATTTCTTGCGAAGACAAATTTATTTAAGAATTTAGGATAATGGACGATGTGTTTTTGAGAAATAAATCATTTTGGTTAAATCATTTGATCATAAGCACTCCTTTATAATTAAAACATTTTTATGAGATAATATTGTCGCTGAAAAAAGTCTACTTATTCAGGAATTTGTTGCACCTTCTTAATTATTTATTTATATGTTTTTCCATTTCTAATTAAAAAGGAATAAAAAAAATATTGCAAACGGCATATATGAATATTTATATTCATTTATCACAATTTTTTGTTAACGATCATTTCAACAGCATATTTTTAAAACAAAAGTTGCATTCAAAACAATAAAAAAAGCTACCATCGAGTCCATAATAGTCTACCAAAGGACGAAAGAACATTTAGTAATGGGTATTTAATCTTATTTAAGTAGAAAAAACATGAAAAGCACGTCAAATTATTTTTGCAAAAATTCAATTTTATTCCCATTTCATAACCTTTTTTTTAATCATGGACAGCTCTTGATGAGTTTTATTTTTGACTAAACAATAAGGATGATGATCCAGTTGTTGTTCAATGGAAGTCATGTTGTCATTTTTGTTGTCCAAAGAAAATCTTATGAAATTTTTCTTAGAAATCCTTTCATGTGTTATTGATTTGATTTCTATTATCACATCGTTAAACATATTGAGCTAATTCATATCCATTCAATGGATTTCATGATATTATTTCATTAAATATTTCTAAATAATATGACATTTAATACGTCTAATAACATATTTTAAATTAACTTATTTGTTTATCAGTTTAATATTCAAATTAAGCATAATTGAATTAAGTTTTTCAAACTTGTTCTAATTTCATGATTTTATTGTAAGTAAATCATGGAATAACTACAGAATTCTGATAAGACGAGCAAAATATTCCAGAAAGCTATTCCCCAAGCGTATAAGATCGTAATATTCACAATAAATACAGAAATATTATAGTCTTATCAGGTCAACTTATACCTTGCAGCACTTCACAACCATCGTATTTTCAAACAATTCATTCAACATCTTGCTCTTTTGCTGGTGTTGAATCCTCGCTTGCAACAACATCGTTTCTTTTTGCTGATAGGCCATGGCCACTCTTGGATCTTGTCCTCAAATCCTCCACCTTGTTGTCGGCAAATGAGAGGAACGACTGCAGGATTCTGCTCGACCGCGAACCACCCGATCTTGAGCTGGGTTCGGGGGTATCAAGCTCCTCTTGTGGGAAATGCGTGACAAATTGATAGATGATGGTGACGAAATGTATTAGTAGAGCTAGAAAGCATGCAAACCCACATATAGCAAACATGCCCCAGAAGCTCTGCAGTTGAAGCCGGCTGGATTCGATCTCTCTGGTTTCATCGAGGCAGGAACTCCTCGTCAACCATTTCTCATGGATCCTCTGGAGTTCGCCACTCTCAGATAGCTTCAGCATGGCAGTTGACATGTCCACTGCCAATGGAGAGTCACGTGGAAATGCCTTGTCAAACAAAATAGAGCGCATGAGGTGAAGTTGTGAATGCCTGTAGTCGCAAAGACAGAAATTTTTTTGTATTTGATTGAAGACAATCTGTTGAGATACTCACAAACCCCCAGCCAGCTCTGGTCAAGTCTGAGCCAGCTATGGCATAATTGCAGTTGGTTGACAAGAATAGCTCAACATAAGGACGCTCATCGACAATGGCAGAAACCCCACCTTTGGCAGGTCCAAGTTGAAGAGACATAGCGTATTCAGATGAATTGTGAAGAGCTCTTAATCTAGAACTCGAAATTCTTAGGTCCTCGGTTAGATACTTCTCAATAAATGACCCAACCTGATAACCAATGGGATCATTGCTGTTTATTATGCTGTCCACTCCAGTTATAGGAGATCTGAGTTGCCGCACAGTGAGAATTGAAGTCAGACTTGCAGTATAGCTCGATTGAATGATATAGACAACAAACAGCCATACTATGAGAACCAAACGACCTAATGTGCTGATCGTAGTTTCTCCTACAACATAGGTGTAAGTGAATTGGAATTCATTGTCTTTGGCACAAGCAACTAGTGAATAATATTACGTTACTACAAATTTGAATGCAAAACTCACTGTGTGCAAAGAAGAACGTCAGGAAGCTGAACCTGCATTAGAAAACATACAGAAATATCAGATGCCATAGATGGTTTTAGTTCAATGATTGCACGGTAATTCAATTTAGGTTGAATGACACCTTCTCCATGGCAAGTAATTAAACTTAATCATATAAGTGAGCATGATATCATTAAAACTCATTATCTTATAGTATAAAGTAAGCTGATTTATGATTATTGCTATAGTTTTTGAAGCAGAAAGATGAATAAAGGAATGGGAACGATCTAGATATTAAAACAGAGACTAGTCCTTGAACAAACTTTGTAGCACGTTATACATGGAAAAAAGTCATTTGAAAGTATTTTCCTATCCAGAAAACATCGTAACATCTTTTTAAATTGTCAAACAGTTCCATTATTCAGCAAGAATCCTTCTAAATAGTTTCGTTCCGCTTAAAAAGAAAAGAAATTGCAATTTTAACTACCAGCACAATGTGCAATGTAACAGTCGTGGAGTTTTCCAACAGGCTTTCAGGTTGAGCTGATACTTTTAAAGAGAATAACTTTTTGACCATCAGTTTATCTGGCCCTCTTTAATCTCCATGTTTTTCCTCAACTTAGCAAGCGGCACCATTCTAACTAAAATCAAATGGTTCATGTGATTTGTAACTTCAACCAGATTCTAGCATCTCTTTTATGGTTGAGCAACGTTGCTATCATAATGCATTCATAGAATGGGGTGGGTTTTGTTTTTGCGTAACACCAAGATTATTTTGATCGAACCCTTGAGCTAGTTGGCTTGGTTCAATAGACTCACTTATGGTTCCCTTGATTAGGTGGATAATGATAATAAGAGTAATAATAAAAATAATGATGAATTTGAGCAATAGAGTACCAAAATTTACAACTGTCTCCATAAGTTACCTAATAGCACACCTTCCCCTAAGTCATCTCATATCCTCTTAGGATAGTCTCGAGTTGGTTGCAAGCTCATAGAAATCTTATTAGTACTCAATAGACATTATCTTCAACTTCTTGACGATTCACTCATAGAATTGATCAAGTTTCTTGAGATTCCCTCTACTCGACTTGAACTAACCATCTAATCATTGTCTTATGGGCATGGTGATAAAACATCAACTACAACATACAACGAGGTTATTTACTTGAGGCCATAATATTCAAACAATCATTTATAATTTTAAAGGTAATAAGCTCATTAGTATGGATTTATTATAACTGATGTAAAAATACCATTAAAATATTATGTTATTTTATCTTATAGTTAAGAATATTTTGTCAAAATTGTACAAAATCTTATGAAAAGGTGCTCAAAATTTTAGTCGTGTTATACGTTGAGTCATGCATACAAAAGGACAATAACAACATCAAATTCCATTGGCTCAAGGGATGCAACTTCTCTATGCTATTAGGCCATGGATTTCCAATGACTTAACTGAGTATTTCTTATCTTGTTAAGCTAGTTTTTCTAGATATAAGAAGAGTTTCAACCCACCATGAAGGGACCAAACTCTTGAGTTGTTCTATTGTAGAAGGATTAGTCACAAAAATTTTATAATAGGGAAATCTTCATCATTCACGCATAACACTTGCTAAGCCAAGAAAGCGAAGTTTTCATCTTCCACTAATGACACTTGCTATGGAACTTTAGGGGCCTGTCACCAATATCATTTCTCTCTATTCTATAGAGTTTTCCACCATAAATCCCATTCATCAACTTCTCTATTCTTTTCATCTTCTATTGATTTTTTATGGCATTTCAAACTTCAATTCAAGCGATATGTTTTTGCATCAGCAACCTTCCTTGGAAGATCAGATTATACCATAAATAGTCCTGTAACTGAATCATAAAATCTAAAAATAAAAATTTTCAAACATATTCTCTAATGACCTTCAAAGCAAGTATGCTGCACCTGCATGAAACTATAAGCTATGGGGCAGAAAAAGAATACATGTAACTATCTAAATGCAACACAGGAAGTTGGACTTAAATTTCTCAGTGAACAGAAAGTGTAAACATACTTGTAATAGTGCTATTCTCGTTTAAACATACCAGAAAATTGTAACGAGTTGTTTCTTTGGGGGGCCACGAAATTCATCATTGATCCTGTGCTCAAGTATCCATATTACAACTCCAGTAAAGATGAAAAATGTTGCTGTAACACACCACATCTCCAAAGTAAATGGCTGCAAGAAAGCCCAAGCACTAGATTCATGTTCTTTGACTAATGTCAGAATGACAATCCCAGATTCAATATATGGCTGTGTGAAATCAACCATCCTTGTTCGATCAGTGACAATGGCAATGTCCCCAACTGCAGCATCAAAGTCCTATTAAGAAAAAAATTTAGCACCATAAAATATCGTGTCGGTTTTTCTCGTAAATAATAGTCTGTTCTTGAATGCAATAATGATTTCCATACTCACGTTTAATGCAACCTTCTCAACAAGTTCTGTGTAATTTGGATTATCATAACCATTTCCAAAAGGTATGAACTTGTAAGGAACTGGATATGGCAGCAGATTTATTGCAGAGGTAAATACATCTAAGCAATACCCCTTCATCATGTCAGAACCTTTTGCCTTGGAGACAAATTCTGTAAAACTAGCTCTATTGGGTACTCCAACTTTTAACTCCAACCCAGTATTAGGGAACATCCATCCTCGGGGTATCATTGTAGTCTGTCCTGGCCATATAACATCATAAAGACTCTGGTTTGCCGTAGAGTTGTTCTTTCTATTAGCATATAGTGTTTCAGGAGACTCAACAGATAGCCCAAATTGGTTGGACCAGTATCCAATTTTCCTTGAACCAGTTCCCAAAATGTTAAGGATATCATATGCTGGATGAATAATATTTCCATCAAAATCAAACTGGAAAGAGCCAGTGACACCCTCAAAAGCTGTGCTTCGAATCTTCTTCAGCAAAAGGCTCCCCTCAACAAACACATTCAGTGTTTCAAGGTTTAGATTACCACTTGCAGCGTCTCTCATCCTTGTATCATTGGAGAATGTAATCGTTCCACCATCATCGAAGAAGGAATTCAGTGCATAGGCAACCGTCCAAACCGAGTCATAGGCATATAAACCATATGAATTGAGTCTGGATGTTGCTGCAGCATTGCCCTTTGCTAATTTGTTCCATCTAGAAAGCAAATCTCTTTTCCTTGGGGTGTCAGCTGCGTGCTGGCGTAAAGAGAGTGCACCTTGCATTGCTTCCATCGTTTCCAAATTTAGAGGAGAGAATGAATCTAACAGTGAAGAAAGCCAATCAGTTGCTATCCAAACATATCCAGTAATTGTCATCCCAAGGTAATGTGCCACTGAAAAAACTTCGAGACCAGAAGCCGTACTGGTATGAATAACAATGACCTTTGACTCCATTAGGGCCATCCTTACAAGCAAATCAGAGATGTCCATCCTATCGGGTTGGGATGGCAACGCAGCTTTGTAAGAAATCTTGCAATGCTTTTCTGCAAGCTTTTCATTCAAGACAGCCACACCACTTCTGCCGTAGTCATCATCTGTGAAGATGACACTAACCTCTCTCCACTGAAAATAATCTATCAATTCAGCTATTGCAATCATTTGGAATTCATCACTCAAGGTGGTTCTAACAAAGAATGGATACTGAAGCAAAGAGAGCGCAGGGTCTGTAGCAGCAAAAGCTAGCAGCGGAACTTGGAGCTCATTCGCAATTGGAGTAACAACATGAGCAACAACAGAGGACTGGGGACCAATTATTGCAGCAACATCAGTCTCCATGAACTGCAAAGCTGTTGCCAAACATTTTGAGCTAATGAGATAAATACAAATATTCGTCTTCTTCCCTAACATTGTTTAAGTGAAGTAAAAAAGTTCATGGGTTGACCTCACACCTTCCACCATGCCAGTAAATGCATCACAATTGGAATCGGCATGGTGCACCATAAGTTCCGAGCCTTGAAGGATATTTGGATCAGAATTAATATCGTTCACAGCAGCATCAATGGCAACCTGGGCAACCTTCCCAATAGTGGAGTTAAATGCAAAAATAGCTCCAATGTTTATTGTATGGGGCCTTGAAGAATTGTCCTTGCAGACTCCTCTTGCAAAGAAACAATGATAAATAACCACAAATGCAAGGTGAACCAGCTTCATGTTCGAATCTGCACAAAGAAAAGAAGAAAATTTAAAATCAAAATCACGAATGTATTTTTCGTTTTAGTCAATGACAAACCAGCCCTCTTCCATATTTGTTCGAGAATCTAACATTCATTTTCCAAAAAAGAACACAAACAAGGAAAAAGTACTGGTAGGAAACAGAGACAAACCAAATTGCACTTTTCAGTCCTTCTAAGCTGAGCAAAGGAATGTGGCAGTAATGCAATGTCGACTGATCTCCAGTATACCTTCAACCCAAAAACCCTAATTCAAAAACGTTTTGGATTGGGATCAAACGTTGGCTGTAATAAGAAGCAATATCCACCTAATACCCAACACGGAAAAAGGAGAGGAAAAGAATTGAAAACCAAATAAAATAAAATAACCTAACCAATTACGCAAAACGCAAAAACTGAACAGAATAAAGACGATGAGAAATTCAAGGTCGTTTTGATCCAAGCAGTAGAAAAAGGAACAAAAAGAAGAAAATATTTGAAATTTCTCTCATGAATGGACTCTCGAACACAACCCTGCAATTAATAGGAAAGAAGAGAGTAATCAATCGGCGAGAGAACTAAACGCACCATAGTAATGGTGTGGTGGTACGAGGGCAAATTCCCATTAAGCACGTGACAGATGTTTGAGTGTTTCTAGTGGAGGACGGAAGGAATAAGTGGAAGCTTTCTGACGGACGACCTGTGGCCATCGTCGCCTTTGTGCGTTTTTTTCTACTTGCGGCCAAAGTTCGAATCGTGTGCTTATATTCCTCCATTTTTATCGGTTGTAGTGCTTGGAGACGTCATTATGATAGCGTCAACGATTTCGTTTTCTTCGTTGCTTTCACGTGAAAATTGTTGGCTTCAAATGGAGTGAGATATTTAACAAATTTAAGTTTTAAAATACAAGCTTTCGAAATAAAATATTAGGTGAATTTTTTTTATCTTGGAAAGATAAATTTAAAATTTTTAATTCTTTTTAAATAAAATAAAATGATATTTTTGTTATTTCATAGTGTTTTTTTATTAAAAGTATTTTTTTTAAAACTGAATAAATATGCATATATAACCAATGAAAAAATATACATAAATAACAAAGAGAACAAGGATACACAAACTTATCTCTCTAATCAAAAGCTAAAAATTATAAAAAGTTCAAATATTAAAGATGTTAATAAATCTCGAAGGTGTCAATTGATTCTTACTTGTATTCCCAAGAAAATATTAATAGATAAGTTGAGATAAAAAACATTATTTATAGTTAATTATAAACAATTGTGTTAGTCATAACTTTGGTAGTCTTTTAACACTATTTAGATGCTCGATTAAGGAAAGCTTCTTAGGATAGCCATGAAGATTTTATCAAAAATTGTTGTGTTGGTCAATTAAGACTGATTAAAGAACTAACTACCTAAAAAATGTTTGAAAAATATTTCTAATTTCAAGAAAACTATGAACTTAATAGAATATGCTATTGATATTTATCAACAATTTAAGGACAAAAGGGACAAAAAATCAAAATTGAGATAGACAAAAAATTATTTTCATTGCTCCCCTATCTATTTGCTTTGGCATTTATGTAGAAAGTGAAGAGTTGATGGCTGCATGTTATATCATATGGCATAATGAGATATGGTATATGCCATTTATATTTGAGATTCAATAATTTAGGGAGTAACTTATCTCTATTTTTGTTGCACCAATTTGCTTGTAGCAACGATTCTTTTTAAGTTACTATATAGTGTGTTGATTAGCACTCAAGAAAACTACCGACAAAGTCATCTCTAAGGGCTCAAATGTTTCATCATTGACCATTGCCTTTGACCTTATTGAGGATGAAGTACCTGATTTGGGATGGTGGTAACCGTATCGACTAAAAAGAAGTGTCTTGATGCCTATGTGAAAGGCCTCCATGTAGACATGTTGGCAACAAGAAAGCTCACGAATGTTAAGACCCAGAACTCATAATCTTATTTATTGCTAAAATATAAATTAAAATTTGATATTTGATAATATTTTTTTTATTATTATTTATAAATATTTCTTATATATATAAAATAATAAATAATAGAGCAAAAAATTAAAATATTTGACATAATATAATAATTTAGATATTATCATACATAATTATATATTATCTATTATAGAAAAACAATATAATAAATTATCCAAAAATTAATATACAATAGAAGACATACAATAATATGATTATACAACTATCCCAAATCCTAAAATCTCTACACTTCTTATCTATTCTAATATAGTGATTATGTAACACTTGGCAAATAAGTGAATAAATACATATAAGACAGCTATTTGCTTGATAAGATATGTATTGTAAGTAAAACAAAAACTCACTATATTACATATCCTTATAATATTTGAATCAGTTTTTATTCTTTTATCTTTATGGCCTAATTTTTTTACCAAACTAATTATCACATCTCATGAAAATTCTCATCTTTTAGGTTACCCACTAGTGACTACTAATGCATATTATTATACTAAACTATAACATCCTTTAAATTAAATATGAATTAAATTATCTTACAAAATATATCAAAATATTAAAAAATAAAAGATTTAAAAATATAAAAATAAATATATAATTAGATAGAGCTTATTGAGATGAGTCCAAT
Source organism: Vanilla planifolia (assembly GCA_023846275.1). Lineage (NCBI taxonomy): Eukaryota > Viridiplantae > Streptophyta > Magnoliopsida > Asparagales > Orchidaceae > Vanilla > Vanilla planifolia. The sequence goes on along the minus strand of CM043866.1, from coordinate 16,510,397 downwards.
AATACTTATATTATCTAATTGGAGTTTGTTTTGAATTATTATAAATTATCGAAGTTAATAATTATAAATAATATTTTATTTATTTAAATGGTTAAAAAAATGTAAACATAATTTCAAATTTATAAAAACTCAAACAAGTTAGAACCTAAGGAGAGAGAAAGTGTTAAAAGAGAGAGAACGAGGGAAAGAAGAAATAAAAAAAATACAAAGAGAAATTTTTGAATTTAGGAAGTGAGTTTGTACAACTTGAATATGTAATTGATTAATTGTAATGAGTAAATTTTTTGTATTAAGCTTGGGCATATTGTTGATTGATAGGTTGAATTTGAAAATTAACAAATTTGATTAGCAATAAAGATAATCACGAAAAACTAAAAAAACTCTTGATATAGATGAGTTTAACATAAATATTTTGCATATATATGATTTATTACTACATGCTAGTTGTTAAGGCAAGTGTAGTGAATCTTATGTAATAATTGGGATGAATATTGTATTATTATAATAAGAAACTTATAGCTCTAATATAAATCTATTTTATGGAAAGCTGAGATAGGTTGAATTTATTATTGAATGATAGGTTGAATTTACAGTAATAACTACATGCCACTAAAGTTAAGATAGAGTGTGTTTATAAGAAAATGATGAGTGATTAGGGCCCATTTATGCCAAAGCATCTCATAGACAAAATTAGATAGTTTCTAAGAAAGATGGTGAATCATATCATTATTTTTGTATCATCTCATAAGACAGAGCTTACTTAAAACTAGTTAATAATTCTTTAATGGATACATTTAACAAAAAAGAATTTTTTTCTCTTATTTTTTAGAAAAAACTTATGTCCTCTAATATCAAAAGTTGATGTAGAATAAAAAAATCATGATATCTGATACCAAAGTTAAATACATTAAGTAAAAAACAAAATTAATAAAAAATCATGTTTTGATATCAAAATTGATGTAAAGTAATTTTAGACTTCTATCACGATCTAATTTAGAGCTTACAATACTAAAACTATTTAATAAATTATTAAAAAATGTGAAAGGATATTTACATTAATTAGGGTTAAGTAGCACATGTGACATTTAAAATTATTCAAAGATTAATATCTAAAATAGTAATATGAATTATTGAGTATAGTACGTGATAATATATCAAGCACTAAGTATAAAGTCTTAAAAATAAGTTTTTTCACATCTAATTTGATATATATAAAATAAAAAATTCAAGACAAACTATATGTGGAGTACTTTAATAAAAAAAATAACTCTAACTTTAGATTATCATATAAAACATAAAAATTATTTAAAGAGCATACCTTTTTGGAAATGATATCTTGTGGTTCCATAGATGTTAGTATGTGGAGCATCAAAGAAGAAAAAGTGTAATATGGTAGTGATTTTTGTTAGTAAGAAAGTTGGCAAAAATGGTAATAAGTTGGTAGGCTAAGATTTAGAGTCTTGTTAAAAAGGATAGTGTTTTAGTGATTAGATTAAGAGAGTGAAAAAGTAGGTAAAGATTTACGGGTGTTAATGAAAGTGAGAATTTATTTGGTTACTAATTCTCACGATGAAAGATCTCCCACCTTCAATCCTTGTTTCTTATAAGGGTTTTGTTATTGACTCTCTTGATAAAAGATCTCTCACCTTCGATTATTAACTCTCACAAGGGGATGAAAAGTTGGAATCTTTCTAACTAGAGTATGATGTATACTATTTGCTCACAAAGGTGAAAGTATACAAATAAAAAAAAATTATTCTAAAATTATTTATCTTTATCTTTTTACAACTAGTAAGCATCCTTATTTATAAAGATCTCAATAGTATAATAATAAGTTACTAATCTAAAAATGCACAATGTCAAAATATCAAATGATATATTTTAGAATTCTTAAAGAAATTTTAGAATTCTAAAATTTAACACAAATTATAAAATATACATTTTAAATAAAAATTAACTTAAAAAGTTTTAAAAATAATTAAATTAAGTAGTTTCTAAACAGACTATGTATTTTAAGTAGTGTAAAGATAAGTGATGAAATAGCGAGCGCCCAAACGATGAGCAGTGAAATGGTGGGGCATGATTGATGTGGCTTAGGCAAAGCTTTTGATTTGCTTTTGGGTGCAAGTTGAGCAAAACAGTGTGGGTCAACGAGGGCTGGCGGGTTAAAGAGGATTGGAGTAGATAAATCTGGTCATCAGGGGTAACAGGTCAACGTGGGTCAAGAGGATCAATCAGGTTGATGAGTAAAGCAATTTCAATCAAATTTTATACCGACAGACTTATGGAACTGGTGCGACACTAATGAGTTTGTGTTTGTGAGGTAATATTTGAAGATTACATACACACACACACACATCAATTCTCATAATGTGTTATAATATATGCAAAATTACTATCTCGTAAATAGTTATATTATCATATATTTTATAATAATAATGAGATTTTTAACAACTCACTTATATCATTGTTAACTAATTTTTTTATCTAATGGCTTTAAGAAGTCTCTTTTGTCACTTTTTTATTTTGTTTATCAATTCTCCTCATTTTTAATAAAATTCATATTAATTCTTATCAATAATAATTTAATTTTTTTATTAATAAAATACTTCTTAAAAGCTCTATCGATTGATTTTATCATAGTATAAAGTTAATGCTTTACAAAGGTTAAGCCATTACATTGCATTGACAATACAAGTATGATATTCCTATTATACAAGTATGACACTTGACATTTATTAGGTCATATGAGGGATTGATCATGTCTGATATTGGTTAGATAATGAATTATATAGTAGATCTCTATTAAGTAGTTTTGGACTGATTGTACATATCTGGTCCAATTTTCATATTAATACAATGACATCAAATCTTCAATAAATAATCATTCTAAACCAATTCACTTTTCATACTTATTTGATCCATAATAAATATATATAGTATTATAACTTCGATTATAATAATTCAATAACAATGTTGTACAAGTATAATTCATGATCAACATATTATGTATTAGTATATTAGTCTAATACATGTATTGTATTATTATGCTCTACACTTATATATATATATATATATATATATATATATATATATATATATATGATTAGATGAGCAATCATATGAGACAATCTCTTGATTAAGCAGTTCATAGCTTATCGTATTATTCGATTTTTATTTTGTATAAGTATGATCACAAACATTTACTAATGTATCATATTAGTTTGATCATCTTATCATACTAATACGATACTCCAAAATTTTTAACTTGAATAACGATTAATTCAGATGTTTCCTCAATTTAAAAATACATATGCCATCATACTAATACAATGAATTAATTGTTCCAATACAATTCATACTATATTTCATTGTCATACTTATGATGAAAGACTTCTAGTTCCAGTTATTAGGTTTGTACTATTATGATCCAAATGACCATCTTGTATGATCATTGTAGCTAAAAATTATAACAATCTCCATCGTTTACAACTTCTTAAAAGATCTCATATGCACTTACTTCATATTCAAATCATTTAGTACATGTTCAAAAAAAGAGTTTAGGCAGGATTTTTATCTTTCCATGATATTTTTACAAAACAAAACTAAAAATATCTTTCTTTCTCATGAGCTTCTTTCTTCTTTTATTAATCTCTTTGTTCTTTTTAAGAGAATACAATTTTTCCCTTCCTTCTCTCGAACCCTCTTCTCCCCCTTTTTCTACTCTCTTTTTCTCTCTCGCTCTTTCTCGCTCTCCCAAAATTTTTCAAAAATAGACATTAAGTCTCAGGCAAGGGAGGAAAGCTTATTCTCTTATTAAATAAGAGTATTAAAATAATTATTTTTATTAATAATTTTATTATAAATTCATAAAAAAATTAATTATCTCTAAAAATTACAAATCACATACCAACAAATTCCTAAGTGAGACCTTCATAATATTATGCTTTAATATAAAATCTAACACAAGCATTTTGACATGCTTTTCGAAATACTCACAACTTATTATATTTTTGAAGTTTTTTTATTTTAACACTTATAATTGATATATAAAATATGTTTTGAGAGAATATAAGAGTTTAATTTAGTAGATTATCATACATAACATTCTCAAATTCTTAAGATATCAAAACTATATTAATATTTTTAGAATGTATTTATAAACACATTAAATGTCATATTAAGTAGGCTAAAATTAACTAAGAAAATACATATTTTAAAATATGAAAATAATTATATTATTTAATAGAACTTATTAAGATGAGTCAAATGACACTTATTATGCCTAGATAGGAGTTTGTTTAGAATTATTATGCATTGCTGAAGTTTGAAAAATTAAATAAAGCAAAATATTTAATTAATATAATATTATATATATGATCCTAATTTAATCCATTACATCGCTCAGTTGACTCCCTTTTCACATGACACTTTTAATATTTTAACCTGTCAAGTGGTAGGATACCCTCACATGAAAGTTCTAATTTGAATCTTTCCCTTAGCCCCTTTGTTGTCTTGTTGCTTATCACTCATCATTAGAGTTATTATGAGGTTAGGCACATAACTGGATAAGGATTAGATTTTAATTATTTTTTAGCTATTAGGGAGGAAGAGTACTAAGAGGATCACTTGAGAAATTAAAAGAAAAAAAGGAAAGGAGGAGCTAAGAAGAGGGAATGATAGAGAAAGAAAATGAGATAACGAGAAAAGTGAACATAAGATTCGTGTTTGTTGTGCTTTGAATCCTCAGTTGTCCATGAGATTCATGCAAGTAATAAATCTCTTTGAGAAAGAGAAAGAATAGTACAATCATGTAAGGTAGATGTTTTTGCAAAGATGGTTTATGTGTTTGTAATGTTGGAATGTTGCAATGATGATTATAGACAAATTGTACAATTATAAGGTACATAGGGTAAGCTAAAATGTTGAAGTTTATATGAATTCTACACTTACTTTTGCTTATATTGTATTGTCAGATGTGATGCATGCTTGTGTGATCACATACAATATATTAGAAATTAATGATGCACTAAATAATATAATGCATGAATTAAATGTGTCTTGTTAACTAGTTAAGTGAGCATGACTATATGATATATTTGAGCATGTGTAATATCAGTATCATTACACCCCCACATAGTTTAATTCCAATAAAATTCAATAAATTTTACAAAAAAACTTAATTATTCAATTAAACTAATAAGAAACAATCTTGGAGGTTATCATAAAAATGAGAAAAGGTGAAAAAAAATCATAATCCATAAAACATCTCTATTAGAACAGTCAAATAAAAAGTAAAACACATAATTCTAAGCTAACATATTATGTCAAAGTTGAAACAACAATAATTAATACAACTTTTAGAAGTATAATAAGTCATCACAAATAGAATCTCTCTCATAAATTTCTTTAAATACAACATAATTTCTCACTTAGGGCTATATATATTATCATTTAATGACTCTCACTTTGTGGATATCTATATCCTGACCAATAATATAAATAAAGAATGAGCATAATATGCTTATCAAATAACTACTAACAATCTATATAAGATATGCATATCATAAAACATTGCAAGAATGCTCAATGTATCGTGCTATTGTATGTATATAATCAACATGTAATAATATTATCATATAATACTTATATCATATCATAACTCATGTTTTTTTACATATTTATATTTATTTATTTATTTTTTCTTATTTCTTTTTTTGGTTCCAAATTTTCTTGTATTACTATTATTCTGTTTCTCGAGATCTCATAATATATCACCATCTATTACTAAGTCATCACTTCTCTGAGTATTCATGATAGTATGGTTGATTTTTCGTCATATATTATAGTGCTATCGCCCTTCATTGTTTACAACTTGTGCGAATAAGGATGGGGCCTCTATTGTGCCATGGTCCAATCTCTAAGTCCTCAAAATGATGATGTATATTTTTTCTTTCTCATATCAAGTAACTGCAAGATAAAGTTATAGAGAAAATATTTTACATTTATATTTATTTCTTTTTGCGATCTTGTAGATCACCAAGATTAAATTATTTTTCTTTCTTTTTTTATTATTATATATTCTAATTTTTATATCATCGAATATACATACATATACACATATCAATACTAGAAATGCATAGTCACACAAATCAAAGCATATTTAGATAAATCAATGCCATGCAAAATTCTTATATAAAATAGCTTGTAATAATATTTTAGGGAAATTAAAATAATTTAATATACTTATATTACAATCATTTAGTTTAATTATCTAATAATTTTATAATATTTTCTCAATTATTTGTCTCTTTTTTTTATCTCTTTTTTTTTATTTCTTACATAATTTTCATTATATTTTATCACCAACAGTTTATATTTTATTTTCGAACTTTAAAGAAATTCATGTATTTGATTGCTTACTTTTATTTCTCAAACTTCACACTTTTTTTATTAAAAATATTTACAAAAACTACCACAAATGTTCCTTAATGACTTTGCAAAATTGATTGCAATTTTGTATTCTGGGTTTTATATCCTACAGTTTAATTCCTCAAATTGTTCTCTTATAATCATCAACAATAAGAGACTAGGCCAATTAATTGCTGCTATGCACTTCTTGACATCGATCATACTTGTTTGGTCATGAAATGTTTATGTACGATCACTAGTCATTGTTGATATAATAAGAGATTAGATGGGTCAATCGTTATCTCATGCTTTTTAAAACTAACCATACTTGTTCGATCATCTCTATCAAATTTATACTGTTGCTCAAAACTTTGGCAATTATTGTGCTCATTGAATTAGCTAGATAGTCCCATCACCTACTCAATTACATAGATCACACAATATGATCGACATTATCGTATTGTATGATTGATGTGGCCAAAAACAATAGGTTTGGGAGAATTTGCGTATCCAAATGCAACCTCAATAGCAATTCAAAAAATAAATAATTGACTCAAGGAAAAAGAAACTCAGTTCGAATCATATTTTTTAACAAATATTTTGACAATGATGAGATCAAATTTCCCTTTTTGCCAACTTTTCCATTCACCTCAACTTAGCTCTTTATCCACAAAGCCAAGCCAATACTTTACAAATCACTTCTCTCTGTTTTCTCCCCAAGCTCTCCGCTCTTTTTGGTTCCTTTGTATGTCTCTTGAGACCAAATTGATGGAAAGGGAAAGAGAGAGATGAAAGCTATCTTTTTATGAATAATAAGATTATTTTTATATTATATTCTTTTTCTCTTTTTGGATTTAAAAATTTCAAAAAAATTTTAAAGATTTTCAAAAATTACAAATCACATACTAACAAATTCCTTATGTTAAGGACTTTGTAATGATATGCTCAAATATTAGGTCCTATTATTGCCAACCTAACATGTATTTTAGAGAATCCATATTCTGATAATCTTTTAGTTTTGAATTTGTCTAATTCACATCTAATAAGAAAATCATAATTAAGAATAAAATTTAGAATGAATTAAATTGAATGTAAAAATAATTACATGATCGATATAAGTTATGTATTATTTTATTATTAAAATGGTAAGAGAATATATATGATAGTTTGTAGGCTTGTGAATTAAAAATAAATAAAAAATATGTAGTGATTAATAAGTAATGTGGAATAAATAATGACTAAAAAAGGCTAAATAATTATTAAGCCACCTAAAATATAAAAAAAACAAGAATAATGAAAGTGTAATGATAATAAATGATAATAATAATCTCAATTAAAAATGTCATGAAAAACTTATATTTTAATAAATGATATGTCTTATTTGATTCAAAAGTTTACTTAGTTATCAAAAAATAATGTTGATAAGAATGTATTAAAAAAATAAATAATAATTTTAAAGTTATATGTGAATACTCATTTATGTGTGAATATGGCATACATATCATGTTATTGTTTAATTGATATAATGAATAACTTAATTTGTTATTTCTTTTTTTGCTTATTTTTTTTATCAAAAATATTGGCTATAACCCAAATGTGATGTCCTAAGTTTTTAAAAGAAAATTATTTTTTAAAGTTGATTTTCAAAAACTATTACAAACTAGAATTTTTACTTAATTTCTCTCAACTCTTACTCTTTATTAGCCTCTATATCTCATATCTCTCTAGATAATTAGTTCATCTAATTATTGCTCTTTGAGATAGCAAAGTCAAGCTTAAAGACTACAAAGATGACTTTTTTCATCATTGTATCACATTAACGAAGAAATTTAGAATTCAACCAAAGCTTTCACATGTGGGTTTTCACTATAAATATATTTATAAATATGCTTAAGAGAAAAACAATGAGTTATAAGTATTTTTAATAAGAAATAAAGAAGAGAGAGTGTGTGAGAGAGAGAGAAAAAATGATAAAAATTGATGGATGATAAAAGAAGCCTAAATCATCATTTGTAGGCCACCAGAAAGTTGTATTTAATAGAAGTGTAGATCTAATAGAAATCGAGTAAAAATCATCTTTTTGTTTAATTACATTACAAAGAAGTTAGACAAGAAGACTTTTTCGGCAAAGAGAGAGAAAAAAATGACAAATACGATGAATGATAAAAGAAGCTTAAATCATAATTTGCAAGCCACCAAAAAGTTGTTGTCAATAGAAATGTATAACTATTAAAAATTGAGTAAAAATCATAGTTTTGTTTAATTCTATTACTATCGAAGTCAGACAAGAAGTCTTTTCTAATAAAGAGAGAGAAAAAATGATAAACATTGATGGATGATAAGAAGTTTAAATCATCATTAATAGGTCATCAAAAAGTTGTTGTCAATAAAAGTGTAGAGATGTATTAGAAATCGAGTAAAAGTCATATTTTTGTTTAATTACGTTACCATCGAAGTTAGACAAGAAGACTTTTCCGGCTAGGAGAGAGAAAATGGGTAGGAGACGAGCAAGTTTGATCGTTAGAAAAAGTCTAAAGACTGATGCGTTCAGTCAAATCAACTCAATTGCATGAAAGGGTAGCCTAAGTCCACCTTGGAAGCTGGTTTGGTGGTCATTTTAAAGCAGAGTAAGAAGATGTTGGATACCAGGTCACTCGAGAAGTACGTTGACCTAGAATCAACCTGCCAACTAAATCGTTAATTTGATAATTCGATCATGACACCTTTGACCAGCAATCGTGACTTGCGGTAAACTCATTTCAGCTTTGATCGAGTTAGCTGGGTCCAGACCGAGTCAGGCAAGCCTAGACTAAACTGGCCAAGTCGAATTGGTTCAGGTTGAGCTTGAATCGTGTAAGATGGAATCTAAATTGAATCAAATTCAAATTGGATTATTTAAAAGCGTTTAGAAGTGCTTTTAAACAGCTTTTGAAAGCAGATGACCAAAATCTCAAATAGAAAATTTGAGAGAGTAAAGCAAATATTTTGGAAAATAAAGACATTTTTTGGGTAAATTTTATGGGGTTTTTTGCTAGAAAAAAAAATTTGTATATATATTTTTTAAAAATTAACTTAAAACTAAATCTTTAATTCAATATGATATTATGTATAATAAATATTTTTTAAAAAAAATTATTAAAATGATGGCCCTGTATTGATCACTTGATTTGATATATAGGTAAACGAAATAATGAGATAAAACATATTAAATATTTTCTACTAAAAATTTTAATTGAAAAATTGTAACATTTTGACAATTTGATTAATATACGAATCTTTTAATACATAAAATTATGATGTTATAATATTGTGATTATCAAATATGAAAAAATGATAAAATAAAATAAAATATAATAATATGATACTATGAACAAATGATAATGAACATAAGTTGAATTATGTTTACGAGTGTTACATCATTTTATTTGTTTAGAGTGATTGCATTGTTTGATTTCATTTCGTAATTGTGATGCAAGTCAATGGAGAAGAATTGTGAAGGTCGTAGCATTGGCCATCGAGATAAATAAGTAACAAAACTTTCACTCATTTGTGCATCATGCAAGCAATCAACCAACAACACATTTTAACAAAGAATGGTGTGCTGAGATTACAAAGTTAAAAAAATGCAAGAATGATAAATCTTAGCTAAAGAACAATGTGAAAAAAAAAAAAAAAATTGAAATGATCAAAAAATTGATTAGGGTGGGACTCATTAATGACAATTGTGTTTGATTTACTAGAACGATAATATGATAAAATATAGAACAACATAAATATTTATACATCATGTGTAACTTTTTGATTTTGAACATCACAAGCATGAACACTTGAGTGAAAAGTCTAAGATTCGTAGTATGTTTTTGTAGCCATTGAAAAGTTGGGCTACATGCCATAATTTAGGTGCTCTTAAACAACATTTGATGAAAAGCCATAGTGATCTAATTGAGGCAAAAAATAATTTACTTGTTAAGGTGATAATAAATTAATATAAAAATAATTTGCTAATTTGTTAGATTATCATCAACAAAATGTCACAATTATGGACGCATCTTGCACAACTTAATCTCAACATATATGAACTTGTTGGTGTGAATTATAAAGATCGTAAACAAAACCAACACATTATTTAATGTGCTACCAATAGCAATACTAAAGGAGACCATGACTCACATCACTTCATCGTATACATCGAAAGCGAAAGGCACCATGAAACTTGGTTAGCAATGTCATGTAATTAAAAGGTGTGATGATTATAGGAAAAATTTTTACTTTAAAGTGGGAACTTATCATTATATGATTAGCAATATATAATCAATAAACACTTGATTTAATTATCATTATTGTGAACTAATGAAAATATTCTATCCTTTTGGTTAATAACAAGATGCTTTTTTTGAGTTATATGGCAGTTTAAAAATATTTTTTTTACTTTATTTTTTTATTTTTCTGATATGCAAACTCATATTTTGAAAACCAATGAATCAAATGCTTCACTATGTTTTAAGTCAACTTTTCAAAATATTGTGTTTCAAAACATGAATACCAAAAAAACAAATTGGTCTCATAGTTCAATTTAGTAATAAATATAAACAAATAATGATTCCATTCTAAATATTACTTGAAATTATAAATTGAGAAGTCAACTAAATAATAATTTGGGCTCCACACACTCAGGAATGTTTGAAGCTTGGTAGGCCTCACCGAATCGTACATCATGTACGCTTCTAAATTGGCATAGATGTAATTATTTTCCAAGGTTCATAACCTAAAACCTCACCCATGAAACCAAATGGTCATCCTCGCTAATCAAAGTTGACATTTCATTTGATATTCCTATGATAAATCAATATAATTAACAATATCTTAAATACGTTAGAATCAACAATTGAGTGAACTAGGACAAGCTTGAACTCGATTCGAAGCCGGGTGGGATTCCACGGTCATAACTTGAAATCAATTTGATTTGATGCAATTTGATTGGAATTCAAGTAAAATTGATCTTTTAACAATTCTCGAGCTTTGAATATTGAATAATGTGAATCTATTAACAAACACACCAAGCAACCGTAGGATGGATTTAACAGGATAATAGTTAATCAACATAAGATATCTCAGAAAAATTTGAGAGTAAATTGCATGTATAATAGGTCATAAGCTATATCAATTGATGACCTGAGAAGCCAAATATTTAAAATATGAAATAAATGTTAATAGTAATAAATTAAAATAATACTTTCGGCAAAAATAAAAATCACCTAAAACTGATCAAAATCAGGCCAACACATTTAATTGGACTAGAACTAGCTGTGGCTGATTTTCGACCATCAGATTAGTTTTACTCGAAATCAAGTAACGCGAAAATTAACGTTTTCAATCAAAAACAAAACCTAAGACAACTGATCAAATTAAAATTTTGCCTGCTCCAAAATAAATAAATTAAAAATTCAAATGGAACTAATTCATCTGCCCGCGTAGGCACGTGTAATTGTAGATGACTAAAGTTTGACGTTATATTATCAGGGCTTTTCCACTTGCGCTCCTCTCATTTACGAAAGGTGACCGCATGCGAGATGTTCGCCAACTTGACCGGATCCGTCTCCTATTCGGCCGTCAGCGGTTCCTCTCCTCCGTTGAAGGGCGAGGAAGCACCGAAGCTCCATCGCCCGACGACGTCGCCGAACTCATCCTCCGGCAGAAATCCGCCGCCCTGGCCCTTCAGACCTTCCGATGGGCCCTCCGGCTTCCGTCTTTCACCCCCACTCCTTCACTATACCGCGCAGTAATACGATCCCTCCTATCCTTCCGCCGACTAGATTCGGCCATCGAGGTCCTCTCCAATCTCCCCTCACCTCCCGACGACGCTATGCTCGTAGCCCTCTTCCGCTCACTGGGCCACAACCACATGACTCGCCGCGCCCTCCAACTGCTCGACGAATTGCCTGCCCGCTTTCGCCTGCCAAGTTCGCCCTCTCTCAAGGTCCTCAATTCTGTCCTCGACATCCTCGTAAAAGAAAACATCGATCTGGCCAGAAGTTTCTTTCGAAAGAAGATGAAAGGCCGGGGAGACGAGTACACCTTCGGCATTCTCATGAAGGGCCTCTGCCGCACCAATCGCATAGCTGAAGGATTCAAGCTGCTCACATTGATGAAATCGTCCGATTCGAAACCGAATCCCGTGATTTACAACACACTAATCCACGCTCTTTGCAGGAATGGAAATGTCGGAAAGGCGCGCAGCGTGATGGCAGAGATGGAGCACCCAAGCGAGGTCACCTTCAATATTCTGATCTCAGCTTACTGCAAAGAGGGTAATTTGGTGCAGGCATTGGTGATGTTGGAGAAAAGCTTTGATTTTGGGTTTGTTCCTGATCCCATTACGGTGACTAAGATTGTGGAGGCTCTTTGCAGCAATGACCGGGCCATGGAGGCTGTGGAGATCCTAGAGCGGGTGGAGAAGAAAGGCGGCATTGTCGATGCAGTAGCTTGCAATGCATTGATCAAAGGATTCTGTGATATGGCCAAACCGGGGTTAGGAAGAAGGTTTATGAGGGAGATGGAGAGGAAGGGATGTCTCCCTAATTTGCAGACTTACAATACCCTGATTTCGGGTTTCTGCAACTCCGCAAAAATGGATTCTGCAATGGATCTTTTTCGAGAGATGGGAATGGATGGTATCACTCCAGGATTTGTCACATATGTCACATTGATTGGTGGACATTGTTGGTCAGGAAGGGTTGACGATGGGTTGAAGCTACTGGATTTCATGGAAGAACAAACTGTAGGAAAGGAGAGTAAGGTTGCTCCATATAATAGTATCCTATATGGTTTCTACAAGGAAGGAAGAATGGGGGATGCTAGAAAGTTCCTTACTACAAGAATGGCAACTTCTTTTCCAAGAGCAACAGAGAAGAGCTTGAGGATACTTGAATTCTGCAGCGACTCTAGGATTTCTGAAGCTATGTTAGTTTATGATGAGATGGTTAAAGAAGGAGACTTGCCCAGCGTTCTTGTCTACGATTGCTTAGTCCAAGGCCTTAGCGAGCTGGGAGAAGTGAGAGAAGCATTTGATATGATGAATGTTATGGTGGATAAAAGGTTCTTTCCAATGTCTTCTACTTTTAATGCCTTGATCCGTGGGTTTTGTAGAGTTGGCAGGTTTAGGAATGCTTCAAAGCTCATGGAGGAGATGGAAAACAGGAAATGCATGCCTGATGCTGATAGTTATAGTCCTTTAGTTTGTGGTCTTTGTGAAAACGGTGAGTTTGACAAGGCTTATGGCTTTGTTGTGCAAATGGTGGAGAGGGGTTTGATTCCTCCTCGTTGCATATGGAATTGCTTGCTTGTGAGTGAAATTTTATGTAAGAAAACTGAATCCACTGATGAATAGCAAAGAAATAAAACCTAATCTCTCACAGTCCCTTTTTGTATTCAAGCTAGTTCTGATTTTAAGTAAGAAGCCTAAATTGAATGGTGCCTTTCAAAAATTGTTAAAAAATTGTTTTTTTTTTATTTTCAAATATTTCAAAATCTCTTACCTTCCTCTTAAAAGATTAGCACACATGTTTTATTTAGTTACAAACTTGAGCAATAGTTGATGAAAGTACATGGATGCATTAGCAGTAGACCTTACAAGCTTACTAGATATTTGTAAAGGATTGATATAAAAGCATTCTTTTTCATGTCTCTTTTGTTGAAAGCCTTCTTATGATAATCAGAAATGTGATAATAATTATCAAACAGCTTTTGAATATAATCTTTACTCACGGACTACAATACCCTCATTCTGTTCTGCAACCCTTATATTAGGGCTTTCTAACCAGAGTTGATTTGACCCTGGCCAAAGTGACCCAGAATTGTCCCAAAAATGTTGATAGATGCAAAACTCGATCGTTAATTTCTTAATTATAAATAAATATATAAAGTCACTAATATTAAATTTATACTTATAAAACTAGGTCTGTACCACACTGCATTTCTCTGAGTATACATTTCTCAACTATAAGTAACAAAATGTCAGCCTTCTGCATTTTGTGATCTAATAGTGCCGCTGCATTTCTAACCCTCTCTATTTCAATCATGAGAAAAGTTTAAAAGATATTGAACAATGCAATTAACATAACTATAATAATAATAATAACATAAACATCTCAAGAAAGTTGAAGAAAACTGGCTGCATTGTCATTAAAACTAATGCTGAAGGAAGGACAAGAAATGTCATAAAGAAATACCAAAACAGGAGCACAAACTGTTGCAATTAAAATAATGATTTGTAATTTCAAGAGAAATTAAGGTTTCAAGATTTCACTGTACCTGTTTACAGAATTGCACTCTTATTGCATAAAAAGAAAAAATTTGTGTAAAAAAACCTGCATTTATGTAAAAAAATTCGTGCTGGATAAGTGTACTTGGAACTAACCTACACAACTGTTGCTTCAGCGGCCAATTCGTGGAGATTTTATGATATAATCAGAGCACCATAAGCTGTATCACCAAATCAAACTCCATGAATAGAATCTACAAATGCAGCGGCGCAAGACTGAGCCAAAACAAGAAAACAAACGTCAGATAAACCTGTTGTGAAGAATCGTTCATAAGAATTTCTGTTGTGAGTAGCGCGTGGTAGAGCTGTAGAAAGGGGTTTTAATTGAATTGCATCAAGTCAAGTCATGTTTATGAAAGCTAGAAGGTCCATGATGTACCATAATTAACAAAGTGTAATACCATGCTCTTGAAGAGTGATATCAACTCTAAGAAGCATGTGAAAGGGCTGAGATCCTTGATGGATGAGCATCATGAATGAGAATGAATTACTTCGTTGATGGCGTCAGTGTTTTAAATTCTCCATGAGAGGATGTCATCTACATAAACAACGAAATACAAGTATATCGCTAGCCTTTAGGAGAAAAGGAGATATCTTTGTATGAGAGTTGGTGAAGCCAGATGAAATGAGAAATGACAAAGTTCATTATACCAAGCATAAGGGGCATGTTTGAGGCCATTTATAGCCTTTGGAAGTTTGTAGACCTGAGTTTGAGTGATCAAGATTGATAAAACCCTTAGGTTGAGCTATGTAAACATCTTCAGAAAGATTTCTTTAAAGAAAAGCGCTGTTGCTATCAAGTTTATGAGGGACTGTTTATTAACATTGGGGCCACATGATTAAATGCATCAATGTAGATTATACAAAGACATTTTATGCAAACCCTTCACAAAAGGTCATGATTTGAACCTTTCAATAGATCTGAAGGGTCACTTAATGTAGAAAACCACACACTTGCAGCCAACAAAATCGTGTGGGAGAATATGGGACTGAATGCCATGTAACATTTCGAACTAGGGCCTTATACTCTTCATATGTTGCTTGAGGTCAGTTAGAATCTTTGAGCAATTAGGCAGCAGTGATGGGCTCGATAGCAACAGGTGGAAGATTTGTGTTTGTATTTTTTTAACAAATAATTTTTAACGTTGTCTTTTAAGCACATAGAGCATTCATGAACATCAAACTTTATTTTTGTCAATGTGTAGCATGTACACAGTTTAACAAAAATATCATTAATGGTAGAAACCATTATGAGAAATAATTGTAGACATTCGTATGTTAGAAAAACATACTCCAAAAGGTTTGAAAGAAACAATAAAAAAATAGAGAATGATAACTTATGATTTTTATTGTATTGATAAGCATCACAAGAAAATGTGAAACATCGATAGAAGAAGATATTATAAATTCTGGTGAGACAAGGCATGATCAAGAATGAGAAGCGTCTGATAACTTAGTGATGTCACTCTGACAAAGTGGCTATGATGCTGGAGAAAGCAAGACAATGCTGAGGAAGGGAAGGTTGGTCACTTATATACTCCATTCTTCATGTGGCCAGGATTGTGTGGGAACATGCTTAAAACATAAAGAATTATGTAAGAATTCAATGCAAATATAACATAGATTTGCAGAATTGATAGATGAAAATTAGGTTTTCATGCTTAAAACACTTAAGCTATTAGATACTATAAAGTAAAGGTGAGAGTGAAGAGAGAAAATAGATAGTGTGAGTAATCGTGGACTCATGATCACCTATCATGACATTCTCAGTGCTGATATAGGGTGGATGAAGAGATAGTTGCTCAAGTCAATCATGACATGATGAGAAGCACCACCATCATGAATCCATGAGGGTGGGCAAAGAATAACAAGCCTATGTTTGCCATGGGCTAGGAGAATTAGTTCCAATAAATGAGAGCTTGTTAGAATATGATCCAAAATACAGTAAATTTTACAATAATCCATTTATGGGTGAGGTGGCAGGCAAATACCTCTTAGTCCTAGTTGTCCAAGTCACGATGACAAGTTCCAACTTGTGTTGAAAGTTGCCATCCTTGATAGATGTGCAACTTGTTGAAAATGTCATTCAGGAGTGCAAAGGCCATTGAAGTTGCAATTAGTTGGATGAGTGCAGTAAGAAAGTGCAGAAAAGTAGGTGAAGGTGGCTCCAAATGCAAATAATTTCTCATGAAGTTCATTAGAAGATATAGGCAACTCTTTGGCTTACATGACAATGACAAAATTATAATCATCATAGAGCCCATCTACAATTTTCTTAGTTATGTTATTTTCATCTAATGGTGCTCCAAGAATGGCAAGTTTATCAGTTGTATCCCTAATAAAGCATAAGAGGTCAATGATACTTCAATTTCCTTTCGTGATGTTCTAAAACTTCCCTTAACCAGTTTGAAACAACTTCAAGTTGGTTTTGGCAGAAGTATTGGTAAAGATTATTCATGCTCACGAGAGATGGTTACCTGGACAAGGAATGGAATAATTGTAGGAGTGAAAGAATTAATAACTGCATTTAGTATGAGCTAATCTGGTTGAGTCAATGTTAAATTGGTCGGGTTCAATTGAGCAATTTAATTTGTAAGGATGGTAGAAGTGTAACAGGTTTTGGTGGCATCAAAATAACCAAGGAAATCTTAGCCAATGAACAAGTTTAGAAATGGAGTTTCCATGCTATATTGTTCAAAGAGATAAGTTTCAATGAAACTTGAGCAAAAATGTCAAAATTGATTAGAGGATAAGAGGGGCCAACTAAATGTTGTAATTGTTGCTCTGACCACAGAGGAAGAAGATTGTTGATCAATCACGAAGGATGATAACATGGCTCATAGTTGTATTTTGTTGGGGTGTGAAAAATTCTTCGGCTGCAAAAAAAAAAAAATAAAATAAAATAAAATAAAAAATAAAAAAACAAATTGGTAGAAAATACACCTGACAAGACTCTTGCTAAAAGTTAAAAGTACACATTTTTTTAAAGCTTCTCCATCCTGTTATTGCAAACCAAAATAATGGTGTTACAAATCAGTTATTGTTGTGCAGTGGAGATGGCAAGGTATTAAACGTTTAGTGATAACTAAAGGAAGGTCGAGCTTGGGCCCACTGTCAGAAAGGAGAGAAGTGATTGGTCACAAACTTGTAGGGTTGCAAATGCACAAGGGGGGCCATGAAGGGTGGATTTCAATGGTTGATTATGACCTCATGATGCTCGGTGACAATGCAAGCAAGCTTTGGAACATGCTTAGAGCAACAAAAAGGTAGGTTCAACACAAGATCAATGATGGCACAAGAGAGCTCAGAAACACTTAACGACAATGGACTCAAGCAAGGGCTCCAAAACAGCAAGAGAGACAATAGGGATATTACACTAAAACAAGGCCAAAGGACAAAATTCACTAGCTACTTCCTAGAGATTTGTGCAATAGAGATCAAAATTGGGAGAATAGAGCTAAATTGTGCGGGGATTTTTTGAAAAAGGAATTTAAGAATAGGTAGTAGACGAGTGATTAGGGGATTGTTTGTGAAGATTATTTTGCTCTTATTATGAAAAAACTAATATAAGAATTTTTTAAGTATTTCTATTTAGTTGACTCCACAACTTTAAATAAAAGAGTAAAAATAATAAAAGAAAAATAAATAAAATACAATACTAATTATAAATATTTGCACCATAATACGAGAATATTGTCTATCACATGTAATAGTTATTAAGAACTTACTAAAAGAGCAAAAACATGATGAAACATGTAAATTACTTCCCAAATATACTTTTCTGTATTTTCTAGGAAGTATTTCAAAAGATAATCCAGTTGCTTAATTTGATGGGTCCACCATGCCCCTATTTATTCAATACAACAAAGAAAATAGACAAAAACAATTTCAAATATAGGATGATCTTTGAACTGCTTAAATTTGCAACCCAAATAACCTCCAATGATGCAAGTTCAACAGTAAAAGAAGCTTTAGAATGAAAAGTCTGGTATAGCGGGATTTAAGAGGTACCATTTTCTAGAATTGCAAAGTTCTGTCCAAAGCAACTTACGATCTCAACAAAACAATTATGATATTCTTCATAGGGCATTTTAAGTTCAAGTTAACATTAGACTGGTCATCATACCTGCAGTTATGCGGAACTCTCCAGGATAGTACGTTTGATCTTTTCAAAGCAGGTGTCAAAGCCATATATCTCCTCCAATCGTCAAGCATAAGCCTTAGATCAATGATTTTCCTACTCAAACCAACACAACAGTTCGCATGCATAGTACAGACCTTATTAAAATCCCTACTTGGTTGACATATTCCACCAAAAAAGGAAGTGTCCAAGAACCTCAACTTCAATCCTATTTGATCCATGAAAGGGTCCAATTTGATAATATTTAGTACGTCCTGGTCATGGTATCCAGGATACTTTGCCCTAGATGAGTACCAGAACTTGTAAAACTCTATAGTACGATTGTTGGACTTCACGAAGTTAAATCCACCATTAGCTCTGTTGTTTAGATCAAAAGAACTGCCAAAAAATTGGTCACAAGCTATTTGAAAGTCCCCAACTGGGAAAAAGCGTGCGATGGGATTTCGGAACCACACGACATCTGCATCCTACAACCAAGTTTGAAACCAACAAAAAAAAAAAATCAAGACCATCAAAGTAACTTCTCTACAATATCAGTGTAGCACCTGAAAAACATAGTTACAAGTGTCAAATTAGAAATACAGTAAATCAAGAATCATCACACATCAACGAACTTTAAAATTTAACAATATACAATTAACAAAAGAAGATCAACCAAATAACAATCTGCAAAAGCAATAACTAGCAGAAATTACCACAAAATTGAAAATGTACATTCGATTGTACAATTTCATTAAATTTAAGAGATACATACAAAAGAAAACTTCTAAAAAATGTTCATTATAATAAAATTAAGGTGCTTAGGACAAAATCAGTATTTCGATCAATTAAACAAGAACAGAGCTAGAACTTTCCAGAAAACGCTAAATTAAAACCTAAAGAAGGCAGCAGTATGAACCATTCCCAATGATTTCACAATTAAAACAAACATAAATGTCATGCAATAGTAACAAAAAATAAAAGAACACATTGTTAAGGTTATCTGCAGCAGGTTTTTGTTGTAGAACTATCAAAGAAGAAAAATCAAATTACTGAATGCATTGGGCTACTTAACGCTATAGAACAAAGGGTGTATGGTCCCAATGACGCAACAATCCTCTCAATCTTGTATTTTGAATTATTCTCTTTTGATGATGGGCTTTAAAATGCACAAAATATAGTTCAATATTTGGTAATAAAATAAAACATATATAAGCTCTTTGTTTAAAAATAATACAAACCAGTAAAGTCTCTTAAAAAGGATTCTTGTACAAGAGCTAGGCCTCTTTTAATTCAATTCTGCCTAAGAAATTGGTAATTCAATATAATTAGTTTAAGCTTTTCAATGTTAGAATTCCAATTTTGGTTACACGCAGCTAGTTGGAACATAAAACCAGTTTATGATTCAATGAGGGAGAAAAATATCACGTGATGAACCAACATTTTGAACTAGGCCATGGAATAAATTCTCAGCACATAAGAGTAAGTAGATGTTTAACATCTCTAATCAAGCATGCAATTCGAGCAAAAATAACCTAGTTAGCAATTTACCAGAATACATTGTGTTTAGGCAATGGATCAAAACAGAACATTAAGACATTGAGAATGTGAGCTTATTCAATCATTAGAGAAAGATGTGAGTGATCACAATATCAAATCACTATTGTGGATAACAGCAAAGTTTCAAAGCACAATGATAGAATAAGGATAATAAAGTATTTGAATAATCACCCTTTCACTAAGGGGTAAGTTTGGTAACACATCATCAAAGGGTGTATCCCTAAATGATAGTGCTTATATAAAGACACATCTTTCTTTTATGTTCTTACTTCAAGGCACCAATAGTGAGGGTGTTTACAACTCTTTCCCTTATAATCTCTCTTCCAATGGTTTTAATTTGGTGTTATATTGTGAGATTGTTCACCTTTATCAGAATAGAATCTTCTATCATGAACATCTCCATTGTTGCTTCTAATATACTACTCATTTCCATGCAAAATGATGATGCTGCCACTATCTTGTTGGAGAAATGTCATGGAAATGTTATCTGATAATTCTACCAGATTTCAAGGAATTTCCTGATTTATAAACACTAGTATCAAACAATTAAATTCATTTTAATAAGATTTTTGTAAAGAGGCAATGTTACAACAGTGCTCAACCAAGAAAAATAAATGAAAGGGTAGCCAAATTTTCGTCTAAAAAACAGCAAGGGACCATTCCAGTGTCATCAATGGTGGCCAAAGCAATCATGCAATGGCCGTACAATCAAGTGTTGGTCGATGCAATTGAGCCAGTACGAAGATTGATGCAAAGAAGGTCAATACTTGACTAAAAGTTGGATAAGTACTAACTAGAATTTACCATTATGTTCTAGCATAGTTGAACAATTTTTGCATTTGGACATATAGAGCTACAGGTGGAGTAATCTCTTAAGAAACTCCAAAAGGAAGAAGGAAGAGTATTATCTCATGGGTTATAAGAAGTGAAGTGGAGGAAGTGGAGTATACTCCAACAACAAAAGCAGCAATTGCTACAGGAGATAGAAATCCTTTAAAGACTATTAAATAGGCTTGTATTCGCATATATCATAATGAAGCTCTCACTCTCCCATACTAACATTGGTCAAGAGAGTACTTTTGCAACAGCTATTGACAAGGAGAATGAAAAGCATCATAGCAACCTGAAGGATGACGATTTCAAGAACAACAACAGGAAGAAGGAATCTTTAGAAGGAGTTACTTCAAATTCCATTTTCAAGTTGACTTCTATTGTAGGTTATCATTACAAAATGTCAATTTTTTTTTTTAAAAAAGGTGCTCTACTCTACATCCAAAGCTAAGGGGCAAGAAAAATGTTGCAAAGCAAAAGAAGGTTGTTCGTATTTTTGTTGATCAAGGAGATATGCTTCAAAAGAGTTGAAAGTGGTTATCATTAGTTCAACACTAATGGCAAAAGCAAGAGGTAGAAGCAAGAAAAGCAAAAAGACTAGAAAGGGTGTGGCGGGGGGGGGGGGGGGAAGGGGATGGGAGGGCTGCTACAAGTCTAGCTTGAGAGAACTTATTTTGTATTCAAATTTGGATTAAGAAGTTGGCCTATGCAATTTTTAATTCAAAACAATTTGGTTGTTGAAAACCTCATAAAGATGCTTGATTCGGAAATGCCTATGACAAATTCATGACTAGACTAAGGTGAAGATTTAAAGGCACATACTACTCAACTTTGCTATTACTAGGGAATTCATCAATGAGATGGTGTGCCATGCATATATTATGTGATATTTGATGGCCAATATTTGTTAAAGGTCAAATTTGATTTTAAATATTTGTAAAAGGTCCCTTCTATTTATAAAGGAGTCTTTGAGATGAGTTATATGATCTAAGAACCTAGATCAAATAGAGCTATTACTACAGACAGCAAGAGATATTGAAGGCCTTGGGAGGTCAAATTCTAGACAAAGATTTCACTTGAGAGCTTCAAGTGACAAGAGTGTTTTGAAACCTAAGGAAAGACCTATTTGGAGGTCAATGAATCTCATGTTGGGAGGGTGTGCTATAATAATGTAATATTTCTTATATTTTTTTATATGTTTCTCTCTGTGTTATGATATTATATCTAACCTCTTTATCATCTCTCTAGTGATAAAAGAGGACCACTAAGTTTTCTGCTGAGTTACTCTATCAGTTCAACCCAACTCGACTCTATTATTGTCGAGTTGACTATCCTTAATGAGTTCAAGGCAGAAAAAGGACCAATAAGGGCAAAGCAGAAGGAATAGAATCTTCATAATTGGGTAGATCTTATATAAGATTGAGGGAGTGCGGAAAGAACTAAAAGAGGATGTTCAATTAGATGACTAAGATAGCCAATACAAGATGAAATAGATAATTAAGTTTTCTACTAATAAACTTATTGCTTCGTTGGAAGTTTCTAAGTTTTTTTTTTTGAAAGTTTATATTATGTATGACACATGTATAATATTTCCAATTAGGCAATGATATATAAATAGATAATATACTTTTGTGCATACTTATTATTAATCTTATAGATTAGGAACCCCATTTGAAGTGTTGAAGCAAATATCTTGACTTTTACAAATATTTAAAATACTAGATGTGAGGGATGGTACAATATGCTTATAGATTAATTTACGCAATATGCTAAACGATTAATTTATGCTATATTTTGGTTTTTTGCATAGTTCAAGTTTTTGCATCCAAAAGCATAGTTGATTATTTGAATAAAGAAAAAAAGTTAAACACAATAATCCATAAGAAAATAGAATATACTCAATTGCTTCAAAACACAATAATGATTGATTCCCATCAAGGAAATATTACAAAGCATCAACATGACTTTAGAGCTTAGTAAAGCTTAAAGGCAAGGCTAGAGTTGCACATATTCTTTTGTTGAGTGGTTCGAGAAATTATCAAACATTAAGATTTGAAAAGCATTATTTGAAAACATTTGAGTGCAATATCAAATATGATATTTTAAAACTAAAAGTAACATGTTGAATGACCAATGAGCAATAAGTTAAAACTATTATCAAATGGTTCACACATTCCTAGAAATATCTTCAAATAAACCTCACACATTATAATAACATTTGAACTCTTGAAAACACTCCACAAAATGCAGAGCTTCAAGAAAATCACCTCATCATTGAAAAGGTGAGAATGAAGCCCACATGAAAGGGGAAATGCAAGGTTTTTCAGTTTTATTTGAACTTAATGTTCTTGTTTTGCTAAAAAAAGGGTTTATTAACTTTATTTGAATATAGCATTTTAATTGTAAACAAAAATTTTATGTAATATGGATCTAGCTAGAGTTGCATATATTTTCAAGTTGAGCGGTTTGAGAAATTATCAAACATTCAAATTTGAAAAGCATGTTTTGACAATGGCAATTTGCAATATCATCAAGCTGCAAAATGGTGTTACATCCACTACTAGATGATGTCAATGTTCAATAAAATTTGATATAGAAAAAGATCACATCATAAATATGAAAAGATTTGAGTGCAACATCAAATATGATATTTTCAAACTCAAAGTAGCAATTCGACTGACCGATGAGAAATAAGATAAAGCTATAGACAAATGGTTCACAAATTCTAGGAAATATCTTCAAGTAAACCCCACACATTATAATAGCATTTAAACTATTGAAACATTGAACATGATGTGGAGCTTAAGAAAAATCTCATCATTGAAAAGTGAGAATGAAACTTACATGCATAAAAGGGGAAATGCAAAGTTTTTCAATTTTATTTGAATGTAGTGTTCTTGTGGTGCTAAAAATATGTTTATTAACTTTATTTGAATATAGCATTATAATATTAAACAAATTCTATGTAATATGGATCTATCCTTAATGATAACTTTATGGTGTTTGTCAAAGTAGAATCATATTATAATTATTCGCTTTATAAACTCTTTTGCAAATTTAGAGTCAATCCTATGACTTAACATTCTAAATTATGCATAAGACAAGAGTGAATATCCTTGCAAAAGAAGGATTATTAACTCAAACAAATCTTAAAATGTTAAACAAAGAGAGTAATTCTTGCAATAAATAAAGGCCAGGGACATTTATTGGAACAAATTAGGAATCGATATAATGAAAATGTTATGACACAACAATTGAGTATTCTATGTACCCCTTAGCAAGATGGTGTAACTAAAAAAAGGATAACAACTTTGCTTAACATGGTTTGTTCACAAAAGATAACCAATGTCATATTGGGAAAGTTCCTTGCAATCCATTAGATGTAAACTTGATTAGAAGATCAATTTCAAGGTCATTGAATCTAAAATTGTGTAAAAAAAATTGAGGAAACAAGACAATGAAAATCGTCGTCACACCACGAAGTAGTTGGAGCTACGCTCAGGGCCGTGCGAAAAGGCATGGTCCCATATGCAAAAAGGGGTGGCACACCGGATGAATGCACACGTATGCCCTGTCGACCATTTACAATCACAAGTTCTGTGCGTGTGCGATAAGTGCACCTACCGTGCCGCCGCAGTCCAAGCATGCATGGAGGGCTAGTTTAAGAACGAGAATAGTACTTACGTGTATCAACAATGCTCTGATACCATCGTACGCATGCAGGGCGGCGGGCGCCTACGCGGTCAAGCACGAGATTTGAGGAATTTACATAATTTTGGGAATTTTTTTGTTTTATAAGAAAGTATTATATCCAAACTTTTATATAAAAACGTGAGAATGATATATAAAATAATTTAGATTTTGAGAATTAGAACTTCATAAATTCAGAACCTCTTAAAAGGAAATTTTTTGAGAAGTTCAACCTCCTTGTGGCTAAGACCCTCTTTTTCTTCTCCTTCCTTTGATCCTCGCCATTATACTTCACTTCCGCTATTGCTACTCTGGAATAAAAGGTCTACTATCAAGGGCTTAGGGCTAGAGCATCTCGCAGGAAGATCATATTATTTTTTATATTAGAGCACTTCGATTTGACACCGATGACAGGTGCAAAGAAGAATATAATTAAAGAGCAAGCCACAAAAGATAATCAAGAGATTGAATAAACTTTAGTCAAGGTGATTGTGTTAATTATTTCACCATTAATGTTGGAGGCACTAGTAACTTTATTAACCCAACAACTGCAAGTGTTAACAGAGATGATGCTAAAATTTCAATCTTTTTGTACGATGGATCCAAAAGACAATCCATTAAAAAAATACCTTTAATCAAAGAAATTATATATTAAATAATAATCCTAAGATAGTTAAAGGTAAAGATGAGAATGACATCCATCTTACTCTATTGATATACACTAGACAACATCCTTTCAAGATAGATACTACACTTAATTTACCAATTTATGATGATAAAGTAGATATAGATAAATTAGATACCTAATTTGAGAAACTAAAGACATTTCTCTCTGTATGATTATTCATCAACTCATAAGTGGCGTATACTTAATTGAAAATGATGAATCATACATTAGTCTAATGGAATGTTCGCTAACAAACGACATAACTACAAAAGTGGCTTGGAGCCAATTTAAGAAATTAATCGAGAATATTTTTGTACCTATAGGTTACATGGAGGATAAACAGAAAAAATGACATAATCTATGACACCTACAAGGACAAACAATACAGAATTATATCATAGAATTTTGGCAACAAATCGTGAGTTTGGGAATACCTATTGAAGAGATGTAAATATTTTTAAAATATATTACAGATCTATATTGTCCTATTGTCATCGAATTATCTATTTTTCTTATTTAATATTTAAAACAAACCAATATATTTGTTAAGACTATCTAAAAGAAGAATGAATACAAATTTAAAAAACTAAAGAATAAAATACCAGGAAGTCTAAAAGTCCAAAAATAATGTCAAAAAAAGTATTTTCCTACAAAATATATCACAACCACAAGCACATTCCTTCTACCAGCAAAAATCAAAAGTATAATGATTACTACGACAAGATAGGACACATACGAGAAAAATGCTGAAAATTGCATCCTGAACTTTTTCCATAAAAGTTTAAAAAGAATTAAATACTTATTATAGTTGAAATTGAAAAAATACTTGAAACTCCTATACATATTAATGAAAACTTATCTCTTATGGTAAGCCCAAAGGACATCTCTCATGAAGCAAATCAAAGAGAATAACTCTTCATTATCCAAATACAAGTGAAAAAAAGTTTATCAGTGATATGAACACTAGAAGCAAAAAAAAGAATATAAAAAAATCTTGTGAAAAGGCTAAAATTAGATACTACACCACATTTCAAACCTTATTCTTTGAGGTGGATTTATAAAGATTCCAAAACGGGAGTTGAAAAACAATACAAGATGAAATTTATCTTCATTGATAAGGTTATATGATAAGTGGTACCTTTAGATGCTTGTCAAATTATACTAGAGAATCCATATTTATTGGATCTAGATCATCTATTATCAACGAGCACAACAGTATTGATTAAAGAAAGATAGATAACACTTCCTTAAGACTCGCGACAAAAGAAACATTGACAAAAAGCATTGTTGGTGTTGACCAAATGAAGGTAATAGTGAACATTTACCAAACTTATGTACTGCTAGTATCAAAGTTAATAAAACCACTTTATGAGGATAACAAAAATCATAACCACCCAAAGAAAACTACAAAACTAGATTAGCTAAAAAGTCAGTTAAAAAAAACAAAAGATTCAATAAGACTTGAATCTTAAAAGAAAGGGATTTATGATCAAGAGATAAATTCTAAGATCAATGAATCCAAAATTGCGAAAAACAAAAATCAAAGGAGGCAAAACGACAAAAATTGTCGTTGCAGCATGAAACGGTCGGAGTTACAAGTTGGGTCGCACACGAAGGATCGCTACAAGATCGCTGGAGCGTGTGCTGCAGCAAGTTGGTCACTCGCCGCACGTGGAGGCAAGAGCGCGCATGCAAAAGGGTGTAGCACGTCAGACGCTTTACGCACTGATGCGTGCAATGACGTGGGACAAGCTCACATGCACTGTATGTATACCCAATCTGCTACCTATTGCGCCACTGCGGTCAATATGATCGCGTGAATAGTGCCTAGTAAGACCATATGCATGTGGGGGCACAATAGTGCGCATCAGGTTAGTTACGAGACTTGTGGAATTAGAGAAATTTTTATATATATTTTTTTGCTTTACAAGAAAATATTGTATCTAAATTTTTATATTAAAAAATAAAAATAATATATAAAATAATTCAAAATTCTGTAAATTAAAATTTATAAATTTAAAACTTTTGAAGAAAAATTTCTTAGAGAATTCAAAACTAGATTGAAATATGATTGAAAAACACTAAAACCTTGGGTCAACAAAATATGCTCTTAAATTTGTACATAGATTTGGAAAGTTAGACCTTAAAGAAGAATTATATCTTTGTAAGTTAACCTATGCACCATAACAATTATGTTTTGATTGGAGAAAAAAATGAATAGCTAAAATCTAGAGATCTAATTTTTTAAGGGATGAATTTTCCAAAAGAGACAATGTTAATGCTTATGTTCAATTTCTTGAACTAGATGATCAAGGACCAACTAAAAATAAAGAGTGAAATACATAATAAGTCAACTCAAAAAGAGAATGATTCTAAAGAAATTCAACATAGAGTATGCATGAATTTGTACCCTATTGTTGATTTTTGATTGCAGAAGAGACATTTTCATAGAACCTCTAAGTGATGATGAAGCAGAAGTTGTAAACAAAGCATTATAATTTTTAGATGAAGAGAAATGAAAATCAACAATGCAGGGTGAAATGCATTCAATTAAAGTAAATGCAATATGCAACTCATTCGATTTGATCTAAGAATGAATCTTATTTATTAGGAACAAAAACATGCTAAAAATATGTAAACAATAGGGAGAATAAATCTAATGATAGATATGAAGCAAAGTTAATGAAAAAAAACTGAGGACATTTTTTTCAGTTGTTATGATAACTTTTATTACAATATTACTAAACATTGTTCCCTAGTTGGTTTTAAGCCATTACACATTAAGAATGCACTCTTGAATGATGATCCAGAGACAGGAAATACTAGGATTCAAAACTAATTTTGGTGAGTGTAAAGTTTGTAAGCTTTGCAAGCATATATATGGGACTCAAACAAGTACTTAGTAAGTGGAACTTCAAGTTTCATTGGTTCATTCCAAATAATGGATTCACAATGGAGAACATTGCAAATATCACAAGCTAAAAGTATACTTTGATGTTTTGATGGCCAATAACAATAAGCATTTGATAAAAATTATGGGAGAAGCCAGCTATACTTTTGGTGTGAAGATCACCAAAGATTGGTTCAAAAGAATATTAGCTTTTTTAAGAAGACTTGTACAAAGAAAATACTAAAAAAAATTAATATTCATAATTGCAAGCCCATGGATACTCAATAAAAGAAGAACAAATGCCTAGTGCAGGATTTGCATCATAAGAATGTACGCAAGAAGAATAAAATGTCTGAAATTCCATATCCGAGTGCAATTTGTAGTCTTATCAATGCAATTATGTGCACTGCATTTGATTTTCGTCATGCAGTTTGATGATCTACCGATACCAGGCATATCTTGGACCTACATATTCGAAGGTAGTAAAAAGAATTTTCATGTACTTTAAAGGGATAATAGACAAGCTATGGTACAGAGTTAATGAGTTGCATGTAACTTAATAAAACAATACTGATTGGGTACGAGATTAAGATCAACACAAGTCTACCTCATGCCTAGTGTTCAAACTGAATAGTGTACCATATCTAGGAGCAACAAGAAGCAATATTGCATATCCTTTTTATCATGTAGAGCGGAAACATAGCATGGTCTTCAATAGTTTGAAAAGCTATTTGGTTAAGGAGTTTCTCGAATACCATCAGTGTAGTCACCACAAAAGACGCTTTGGTGAAGTACTACAATTGCATTGTCATGCTAAGAATTCAAAGTCATGAAAAGAAATAAGCACGTCCAATTGAGACACCACCAATTAGGAGAAATGCTAATGCAAAAAGAGGTGTTCTTGGAACACGTTTTTACAAGACAAATGTTTAGAAGAAACATTGACAAAGTATATACTTTTAGTGTGCATGTAAAGTCTCTTGGGCTAAAGAGAATATGATTAATTCTTATTAATTGTTGAGGTTATATTGATCATGGCTTAATGACATGCTCATTTTTTCAAACTTAGACTTAATGAAATTCATTTATTCAATTTTCTTTAATTACACTAGCTCATTTGTTCGAAACGTTTTATTGATAACGGTATATTTATGAGTTTTAGGTACATTGAGCAAGAATTAAAAATAAAATTAATTGTAATAGTGTGAAGAGTTGAACCATACTCAAATTATGAGGTTTGAATGCACACAACAAAAATAGAGACGTTTACACATCAATTAAATTTGACTTATTGTCCCAATAAGAGTTAAGACGAGACTTAATGTGATATAATCATGACATCAACATGAAATATTAATCAAACGTGGATTTAACTATCATCCTCAAAGCCTAAGGAACCAACTTAGATCACGTTGGTTAGTTTCCAATAGGTACTAGAGATCTTAAGTCAATTAAATTGGTTGCGATTGAAAAATATATTACATTGATTTTTAAAAGGCATATATTCCATAGTGATGTCATGGTAACATGCATTATCTTCCAGGTGCCTAAAACCCATGATTGAAATAGAAGGATAAATCTCTACTCTTTTATTGTGCGAGTCAATCCTAAATTTTGAATTAACCTTGGCACTATCAACAATGTTTCAAAGAAGATGCATGGGGGTAATTCCTTTAAGGAGTTATCAATGGTCATTAGTTAGATTTTCAAAAATAGTTAATAGTTAATTCAACTTAATAAATAACTTATGGGAAATGACTTTTCTAAATTAGAGAAACATGTAATTAAAGAGAAGACTAGTTTTGATGCATTGTTTCACTAATGTTTGTAAGTCTACTACTTATATTAGCTACGTGATGAGAATGAAAGGTCCAAATTAAGGTTCTCAATCAAAAAAGTGGCATGCTGAAGAGGGATTGATAAATGACTAAAAATATAGGAAATATGTTAGGGCATGCAAATACAAAGTTACTTATAAAAATTAAGATAATCCCTAGAAGTTCACCTAGTGATCTATATATTGGCTTTATTTGGTTTCTGATTGAGTGGCCCTCTAGTGCATGCATTCTTAATCACACCAATCATTTGTGTGTATATCAACAAAGAAAATTGATTGAGGGTTTCAATGATATTTAATTCAATGAACATTTGATCAAGTATGAATAGGAGTTGTTGTAATAAACACCCTTTCACCAAGGTTTGTTTGGGACCACATCACGATGGGGACTGCCCACCCATGATATGCTTATAAAAAGCACATATCTCTCTTTTGTGTTGTTTATTCAAGGCATTTAAGAGTTAGAGTGTGTGCTTTATTTTCCTTCCAATCTCCAACTTTTGATTCAATGTAATATTGTGAGGTTGGTCTCCTCTCTAAGTAGCACATTCCGCTGTAAACATCACCGTCATTGCATCTATTATCCTTCTCATTTCCTTCTCAAACAACAAAATCACCAACATTTATTGAAGCAAATTCATGGAAACACAATTGAAACTTTTTGCCATAATTAAAGATATGACCAAATGTATCAACAAATGATACAAGAGAATACCGTGAAAATGAAGTTATATCCCATTTCAAGAATTAGTCTTAAGAAATCAATCCTTCTCCACATCATCTTTAAATATCCATCGGACATAAAATCCTTTTCACCTGAAAAATCAACTCCTTCAGTTGTAAGCGCAAAGCAATGCCGATGTATAGCCATACATCGCAGATATGCCTTCTTGTCAAATGCAATAATCACCAAGTGGTCTAGAAGTAGACGAGTGCCATTGCCAATATGGAAACTTTCCAGAAATATATCAATGATAGAGTTAGTAGATGCCCAAGCTGCATTCAATGTGGTCAATATAACTGTTTTGTCTTCCATGGCAGCATCTTTCAGAACCCGTGTCAATCTCATTTCTTCATCATCCTGAAATTTTTATTCAAGCCAAAGCACATGGATAAATGGAGCGTTTGACCAAAATAAAAAATGTGGCTCTTAATTGCTACTATGAATTAAGAAATAACAATAGGAATGTAATTCAAATTGATTCTTATCAAACCAATTAAAAAGATTTCAGTCTTAAGACCCACTTAACAAGCACAATAATATGGCCGTGGGTGTGAGCAATAATAGCAACTTAACCCAGGGAACTCAAATATGTCCATTCAGTTCAACTTGCTGAAGGTCAGTTAAAGGATTTGTAAAGTGAATATAATTAAACTTCAATAAAAATCGAGCCAAACTTAATTCAATCAGATTGAAAAAGTGAAATTCTTGTTTAGACTTTGGTTTTTAGATCACACTAAAATCTGAAAACCAAGAAATGTAAATTTTAGAATGCAGTAAAGGCAAATTAAAATCAAACAAAAGCAATGTTTATTTTTTTTTTTATCCATTTGAGTTTATAGAAGGTATAGTTGAAAAGAAAGAAAATATAGTGTCAACAGAGATGATCTTTAAAACAAAACAAACCGGCCATGTAATGTCAATATTGATTCATTTTAGACTAACTATAAGCAAAATCAAATCTGTAGCCAGTGTAAATCAAGAAAAAAATAACCATCAAAGCAAGTGGTCGATGGTGACATGAGTAAAGCGGGAGAGCTACCCAAAGTCTGCATTCTCCCTGTATACTACCAAACCGGCTAAACATTCTACATTGCATGAGCCTGACTGTGCAAGCAGAGTGTGAAAAATGAGGCGCTTCCCCGTTTCCACATTGATTTAAAACATGCTAGTTAAGTATTATGAAGCACTATAAATGAGCTATGCTTATGCATTTAAAATATCTAAGGTAAATTTATAAAGGGATGTTGCAATCAGAACACAAGCAAATAGGCTAAGGGTATTTACTGAGCAAGAAAACTATTCGCTATCTTTAATGAATTTAAAAAAACGATGTTCAAGGGGATAGGAAAAAATCATTGACTTATGAGACCCTGTGATTTATGGACCTAGGTTGGACGCTTAATTGAAATGGGATAAGCCTATTTTAAGAGTCATATATACAATTTATTTAAGATAAATAAGAGCTCATTTAAAATATGGTTGGATCATCAAAAAACTAAAAAAATTGTAAAGAAAGCATGGTACAGTTTTGTAAGAAATAAATTATGATGCAATCATTAAAACAAATCTGTTTGTTTTTTTATCGAGGACCAAAACATCCATAAAAAGCAAAGAACTAGCTCAGCATAAACCTTAACATCCAACGACAAAATATGAAAAAAAGTATAATTTCGTACGTGCGAAATTTTTAGTAGTGACTGTTGAAAATAGTAAGTCAAAATAAAAAATAATAAAGGCAGATGGGGCAAATATCAAGCACAGTATGCTGAAGTTAGCGTGTTTAGTTTGGCTCTATGTTATTTGCGCTTCACATCCAATCTTAATTTGGTATGCCACTATTAAAGGAACATATTGCTACATTCTATCCTAAGCTTTATTATTACAAGCATAACACTTTCCATTTAAGCATTCTTTTAAGCTAAAAAGCTAACCATGGTTAACACAAAAAATTAATTAATTATTTAAAAATCACTCAGCCCTACCAAATCTCTCCTATCTATAATCCTCCATGCATGGTTGCATACTCCCTCCTGCATCTTGTGTCTTCCTCCCAACCATATATTCCACTCGTTGTGGTTACCTCCCACCGCAACATCATCCCGCCATTGTATCTTACTGCACATTGCTTATCGTTGGGTGCAGTCACATTGGCTTCATCATCCCATACGTCAATGCCCTCAAGTGGCTTCAGCCTCCTATAGGCCAATGCACTCAAGACGCTTAATCCTCCTGCCAATGATGGTATAGTCATAGTCATATCTTTGACCCCTCTGCAATCTCCATCCTCATCTGAAAAGTTTCTCAAATAAATTTACTAAAGGTATCTATCTTCACATTTTGTGTGCTTGTTTTTTCTTATTTGCTACTGTTATGCAAAGTATTATGAATTATACAAATCAAAAGCCCATGCTAACTATTAAAGATGATAGTTCTTAAAAGGAAAACCAAAAAGTATTAGCATGTCAATGGTAAGTCGAGAATTATGATACTTGATAAGATATTATGAGATATATTGAATTCATGAACATAATATTTGATATGCACTTGGTTTAGTTGACAACAATTTCTTAACCAAAATCTCGTTCCCAATTGAAATATTAAAGCACATGAGCATTTAAAAGCTGAATTTTAGATGTCAGATATATGTTTGCCAGTGCAATAATTTTTTATCTAGTATGCTTTCTTGAAGAGAAACTTATATTTCTTAAGAACTAGTTACAAGTTAGGTTTATGATCCACAAATTTCTAGTACTGCAAATGGGGATTGTAGTAAATATGCAAGATTGGTTGATTAATGTCTACACAACATTGGATTGTAAACATTGACTATTTAAGCCATGGTAGATGCCAAGGATGAGTTGCAAAATTCTTGGTTTTGTCTCGTTGAACAGCTGTTAACTACAAATGGTACTGGAATCAAACATGTTTACTTTATTTCAGAGATGGAGAAGAACCTTGAGCTTGCTATGCAAGAGTTGTTACAACAATGTGAGCATTGAATTTGGATGAGAAGTTTGTTTGAAAAAATGGTGCCCCATAAAGAAATTAAACTTCTATGGGTTATTTATTGGTTTTCAAAAATTAATGTAAAAAAATGAATATATAGGCATTTATCATGAATACAAGAAGTATCTCTAGTAGCATATCAACACTTGAAGTGGCCAACATGACATGTTTAAAGAAAGACTTTAAGGTCTCGATGAAGGTTGACAACAACATATCTAAATGCTAGAAACACAATATTTCATATTTATTAAAATAAATAAAAATCAATACTAATTTATATTTTGTTCTTGTGCATATATTTGATGGCCTATAAAGACAACAAAAAACAAATTCATGACTAAACCAGATGTGACAAAATGGGACACCTAGAAGCACATGTAAGAACTCAATTAACATCTAGTATGAGCAATGCAAACGAATTAATCTATTTGATTTTTGAACTACTATTTGAATGGTATGTGAATCATTAGTAATGATTTATAGGGTATTTGTAAGTATTATGCTAATAGTGTTAATTTTATGTCTTTCATGGTATGGTTATTTTGCATAACTTTGGTTATTGTTAAAGAAAAAAATTTCTTTAAAAGAATTAACATTATCGCTTTTCTTCTCTTTAAAAAATGCATATTTCATACAAATTTTCTTATTTGCTTCATTCTAAGAATCATATATAAATGAGTTTTTACTTCTTGCATACCTAAATAGTATATCATCTTTAAGTGTAGCAGTCACATAATGCATATTGAAACCATGAATATAGCACAACAAATGTTTCTTTAAACTCTTCTTAAGTTATAATTGCATGCTTCACTAGATAATATTGTTTTCCAACAGGACAACTTAATTTGAAAAATGCTATGCGAATAGTAGGACAAAAAATGGAACCAAGCAGGCACTAAGCCCAATAAATCAATTTGAGGGATGTATTATCGCTAAGTTGATTACTTAAAGAATTTATCCTTATACAAATAAGTCAATTATGCTCCAAAAGAACACAACAATGCAAAATCGCTTTCCCAACATCTTGCCAAATGAGCTCTTGTGATAGTTAAATTTTTAATCAAAACTAAGATTTACTATTAATTTGTTATTAGTATAAATATAATCTAAAACAAGAATGTTAGGTTGGACTATATCAATAGAAATTAAAACTAAAAATGATATATTAATGATTAATATGAGTATAAAGTGATAAATTTACAATTAATATGATCATGATCTAACTAATGTGATAAAATAGTGACATTAGAAAAATTAGACATATAAATCAATATATTAGTAACTATTCATAAATAAAAGCAGCATTTTAATGATTAAGAAATGTAAAGGTATAACATTAATTATAGTAAAGTCTAGAAAAAATTATTATATACAATATATGATGTTTTTTGTTTTGTAAATTGATTGAACAATAGTTTGCCATTATATAAAATATATATGATATGAAAGTCATCTATGTATTTACTTGTATCTCCCTCAATTTTAACATTGTCAAAAATAGCACACATCAAACATATTCAATTGGCATTAATTGGATGGTTTTTTTTTTTTTCATGTTATGCAATTCTGACAATTTAAAAAAATTATATTAGAAAAATCATAACTAACAAAAAACCATTTCTAATAAGGTATATTTCAATAGAATTTTATGCTATATTTACTTCCTTATAAATTAAACTAAATATATTTACCATTACAATACTTTTGAAGTTAAATTACCACATCTAATGTCTATTTCAAATAATTTTTTTATTAATCTAACATATAGAAGAATTTTATAAACTGAAAATAATGGTCTTATGCATTTCATATGCTGCCTTCATCTATTTGCACCATCTTCACTTATATTTTCTAACAAAATATTTTCTGCTACATCGACAAAATAACTATGTGATTGGTTCAACAATCCCATTCAGACATTAAAGCAAAACCAATATTAGCCACTAATACCTACTTATCAAAATATAATGAGTTTTTTTGGTTTCATCTCTATTATATATTTTTGTACATTCATGAAATTGAATTATGGGGACGTTAATAAAAATTTGTACATGCTTTTACAGTAGTTATGTTTTCTCAATACATTATACCACATTTCAAGCATAATATTTCAAATATGAACTTTTTATTCATGCATTCATATACAAAAACACTCTCTATTTAATTGAAAATGTTTGAAAAAGAACTTTTTTAAAAAAAATTAAGCCAATAAAAATAAAAATTTAATAAAAAAAATATTTATTAGATATAAGAGTTTAGAAAAAAAAATTAAAATGGAGTTTGAAATATCACTAAGGCCTTTATAATGTTATTTCAATTTATTTTCTATTTGTTACATTAAGGATCCTAAACATTTTATTTTTTTTAAAATATTTTTTCTTGGCCTTAAAGAAAAATGCTTTTGACAATACTTCGAAAATTGTTCTATCAAAAACATTTGATATTAAAAAATAATCTTCTATTTGCAAATAATTTCTTTAAATTGTATGCATTTTAAAAAAAAATAGTATTGTACATCGATTCATTGTTATTAAATAATATATTTACTATTTGAAATTCAAATCTATGATTATAATAGCCTTTCATTTTTAGAAATCAATTCAAATCAGAAAAAAAGGCCCAATCTAATTTTTTGGATTAAATTAATTCCTCTTTTTTGGCTCTACTCCACCGTTAAATATTATAGACACGTGTTATTTATACATAAACTGTGCATATAATAAAAAACACACAAAATAATTTGTCGAGAATGGGGTGTGAATAATAAACCACCATGCATAAAAGTGAAAAAAAAAATCAGAAAATATAAGGGCATACGAAAAAGGCGTTCGTCGAATTAAAATCAAACAACGCATTGGGAAATCGAACCAAAAATATGCTCGTAAGAACCCTAGCCCGGTCACATGTCGACACAGCAAGAACTACTAGGAAGAGGAGGAAGAATAACAAGAAGAAGAAAAAGAGGAGGAAATTACCAGATCGACGGCGGATAACGGATCGCTGTCTGGGACGACGAACGGAACGGTGCGATTCCACTTTAAAACGGCTCTAGAGGAGGGGCGGATAGGGGCGGTGGCGCGGCAAATGAACGTCACGGAGAGAACGACGAGGGCGAAGAAGAAAAATGGCAGAGGGAGACGCCGGGACGTGGTGGATTCCGTGCTCGCACCACCAGGACTCCTACCGGGAGCTGGCTGAGCGAGCATGGTTTGGTGATTAGGAAAGCGGTGGAAATAAGATTCTGCTGTTGTCAATTAAAAACAAAATTGTTCGAGAGATTTTTAGAGTTTTTGAAATTAAAAACACACTTTTCAAAAACTGTAAATAAACAATATCTAAGATTAGCAAATTAAGTTGCCGTCAGAAAAATAAAAAAATCTTTAAACGCTACCTTAAATGTAAAAACTTTTACATCTCATATTAAATTTTTGTGGTCTATTATTAAGCAAGGAATATTGATCAACGACCTCTCAATTTTTTTAATATAATTCTCCTTTATAGCAAACCTTAATTGTAATATTTTAATTTAAAGCATGTTAATTAAATGAATAAAAATAAA
This sequence comes from Vanilla planifolia, assembly GCA_023846275.1. Classification (NCBI taxonomy): domain Eukaryota; kingdom Viridiplantae; phylum Streptophyta; class Magnoliopsida; order Asparagales; family Orchidaceae; genus Vanilla; species Vanilla planifolia. The sequence continues at coordinate 16,472,782 of CM043866.1, read as the reverse complement.
AATGCTTATAATCACAATATAACTTATAAATTTAGCCATTAATTCGAAAAGTAACTACCTAATAGTTGAACTCATGAGGGTAATTCTTAGAGGTTATTTCTTATAATCAATTTGTTACAATTAGACTTTTCATTAGTATAAATCTAATTCCTTCAAACGAATATTAGATATGTGCAATTTAAATTTAGCGCCCAAGATTATGCCGAGTTTAATAATTGATTTTGTCATATCATTAATAATTGAGCTCTCATCTAATGATTAAAATTAATTCTATCAAGTTATCAACAAATGAACTCTTACCTGATAATCATAATTAATTATGTCATGTCATCAATAATTAAAATGAAGTTCTATCAGATAATTATAATTAATTTGACACATTGACAAAAGATATATATCACTCACATCATCTAAATTATTATAATCAAATAATAAAATTACAACTATAATATTTTACATATGAAAGTAAACTTACTTTACATCATTAACTTCTTGTGCTATAAATTGATCCCTAAGTGTCCAATTTAAAATATATAACTCGAGCTAATCAAATCCAAGATATTGTAGCCAAATTCTCTCATGAGAGTTCTTCCTCTTGTTTTTTTTTTTATTTTTTTCATTTTCTTTAGTGAAATGATCTTTAAAAGTGCAAAACTCTCTTTCCCTCTTTCTTTCACTCTTTATTTTTGTTATATAATCTTCTTCTTAAGGTTTCAATAAAATAAATTTATATTATATTCCTTTAAATTTTTGATTAATCTAAATATCTTTTCAACATTATTTGTGAGAATATTATAAGAAAATTGAAATAAGGATAAAGAAGTCTAAATCTTGATCTAAGAAAGAGAATATATTGAAGTTCATAATTAAGAAGTGCCAAGAACACTAAAGCCTTTGCCTTTGCCATTAACAAACTTGAAACCTTTCACTTCATCTCTCACTCTCCTTTTCTTGTTGAAACAACAGATGAAGTGCTTTTCATAGTGTGACATCCTCAACATATGTCCTCGATTTATATACATACAATAAGAGCATGTGTACATGATGGCATCATAATTTTCACAAATACATCTTCTTTTTCAAATTACTAAAACATCTTTAGGTTTAAAGATGTAACATGATAAAGTGTTTCCACATAAATCATATACAGTTACATATTCTAACAATGAAAATAAAGTTATTACAATAATCTCATTATAGTATAATATAAATATTAATATATTCATATTCATGTCTTATGACTAACATGTATCTCCCTAATCACTATATGTTAAGTTGTTTATTCCATACTTTTAAAACTATAAGTGTCAAGCATACACTAAACAAATCATTACATGTTTGATAAGTTAAGTAATATAATCATGAAATAATTATATTATATCATGCCAAATGAAAGTTTCTTATTTAGCAGAATCATCTACATATGCAAATACTACAAGACATATGTAATAATGTCTTTTAGTCTTATGTGTTATGACCTTACCTGACTAATTCATAATAACAAATAATAATCAAAATTTAAACATAAATAATTAAGGACACAAGGACACATAAATCTTAAATAAGAATCTAATACTTAAACATATCTAACAACCAATTAATAAAACTATAAATCATATAATTAATACAAAATAAATTCTTTAAAAAAAACACATGTGCAAATAAATATTTTAATCTAAAGAACCACATATATAAAAAGAACTTATTGAAGTATAAAGTATTAATATATATATATATATATATATATATATATATATATATATATATATATATATATATATATATATATATATATATATATATATATATATATATATATATATATATATATAATATAAATAAAACCACAAAAAACTAACTCTATACAAAACTCTATATACTATCCCATTTACGAAGTAAGTTCCATCTCTATGGCATCATAATCCTCATTTTTTATTATTGTGGATGTATGACTTATAATATAAATATATTAGTGAGACTCTAAAAAACTTAATAAATAAATTATATAATATAATAAAATATAAAAAAGATGATATAAATAGATAAATCAATATTTGAATAATGAATTGAAAACTAATAATAAAAAATGATAAGAAGTATATAAAATGTTTCGATATCAGTTAATTTTGTTTTAGTTTCTAGGTTTTGAATTCTTTACATCTCAATTTCCTATTTTAAATATTATCCTATAAATCCAATAATCAATATTCGTATGATCTTATAACTTGGCAATCATCTAAATATGAATATCTTCACCTTAGCCATTTTATACAAAGTATTAATGATATTATATATATAAGAGTATTCTCATCATATCAAATAAGGTCATAGAATCTATAAAAATATCCTTACCCTATATCATAATAAAGATAATTTTTCAAAAAAATATTATTTATTATTTTAACTCAAGTTTTTATAAATAATAATGTAAATTATCTCATAATCGATGTCACAAATTATTTACTTAATAATTACTTATATATCCATGTTCCATTTATGTAAATATTTTTGTATGAGTTCCTCTATGGTTATCTAAACTAAATAGATACACAATATCAAAATAAAATCATAACTAACTGAAATCCCAAATACTTATGTCATATAAAAGATATCAAAGTTATTAATAAAATAATCATACATATAAATCTATTATATTTATATCATAATTACCATTTTTATTTATCTAAATGTAAGATATAATTTTCTTATCCAATCTCTCTACTTTCTTAATTCTCTATAATATCATAAAAATATATGAATTATTAAATATTCATTTTTAAATGACACATATTGTTAACCATACAACACTTAAAATCATTTTTTCTATTACTCTATTTTTGTAATATTTTTTATATTCATAATAAAGTATTGTCTTGAATTAATTGAGATTTGTCCTTAGCACAGAGGCCTTTTTATGCATAATCAATTCTCTAAAAACTAATCTATCTTTGACATGCTTAACTATAGAATTCTCATAAGAAGTCATACAAATTTTATTATTTTAAATATTATAACTTTACTTATAAAGCTAAAGATCAAACCTCCTATAATAGATATGAAACTTAATTCATTAATGTAGCCCTTCACCTATAAGCTTTATAATAGTTGCACTTTTCGTAATATATTTTATTGCACTTTTCGATGTTACAGGTTCATTAATTTTCACTTAGTTTATCTTTGAACCACATAAGACTAAAGAAATATTAAAATAATCAAATAAGATTCAAATAGCTCAAGATCATCAAAAAAAATATTTTGATGAGAGATATAAGAATATTAAATTTTAAGAAAGTGTGCATCTCTTTTTTAAAAAACATCCCTTAAAAGAGGTAATAAGATTTGACAGAATGAGTAAGTTAAAACTAAAGTAAATTAAACCTTTTTAGATATTAAAAAGAGTTCGATTTGTTACTTATCAAGTGTCTTTATCTCCTTAGATTTTAGATATGTATAATATTTTTTATATATTCTCATTGAAGAGATATATTTCTTATCCATCATATATGATCTAATGTAACTTAGAAGAAGTTAAGATACAACCTAACTTATCTTGTAATGAACAACTAATTAGAATCATGATAGAACAAGAACATGATTGAAGAAGAAAATCATTCCTATGATTAAAGTTTTCTTAGAAAACCAATATGAAGAAAAAGTAATTTAGGAAATGAAAAAAGATATGATCTTCAATATCTTAAATTATTCTAAAATTTATAATAAAATTTTCATGAAGTAAAAAGATTGTAATAACCTCGTTCTATAATCTTAATAGAGGTTTTCTTATTTGATATAGGGATTACAAATTTGTGACTCAAGATTTATTGTAGTTTTGGGCACCTTGAAGTGCAAGTAAAAGTCACAATAATAGAATCTAGGATTGGAAATACCATCATGAAGGTTGCTACCTAAAAAATTCATAAGCATGCTAGTTTGTAATTTTTTAATGTCAAGAACTTTTAAAGTTATCAAAAAAGAAAAAATATTTTATTAAATCTTTTATTAAATCTTTTATTATATAAAGAACTAAAACTAATCCTTCTCCTCATACATGTTGACTACAAGAAGAAAACTAGGAGGAAGAGAGGTTTTAGTGGTAGAAGGAGAGAAGAGAAAAAAGCTTGGAGAGGGAGAGAAGGAATTCACAAGTGACTTTAGCTTGATTTACAATCATGAAAAAGATTTTGGAGTTGCAAAAGGAATAAAAGCTTTTAAGAAATTTGAATCTCTTTTCATCAATTATAGTTGCTCAAGGTAAATTTAAATTTAAGATTTTTCTTTTTTTAGTTGTTGCGACCTATTCGAATCATCAATGAGGCTAATAGATGGTGTGATGAGTATAAAAACTTGAATCAATCAAACCTCAAAAATGAAAAGGGATAGAAGTTCCATCAAGGGAACTTATAGATTCCATTTCTAATTGGAATCTAATCATCTTTCATAAAGTTTAGGTAGTTGAGTCGAGCATTTCTAATTTGAGTTTGAGTCAACCCTTCTTCATCACAAGGCATCTCTTCTAGTTAGATTGATGAGAAACATGCTTTTGTTATGATGGGGGGGTGAAAACTTCAACAAGTGCTGTATCTTTATCATTGAATATGATATACTCACTTTCAATGGTAAGATCAAGCATTACATTCCTAAAGCCAAAGACTCTATCCTTCTTAAGGAAGTGGTTTGCTATTAATAAGATAAAAATAGCCTAATTATCTTATTATGGTGGGTAATCCCTACCAACTCTTCAAAAAAATTGCAATACCACCTTTAATCTTTAGTTAAATGAAATGTGGGTTAAGGACTAGCAAAAAAGAAATAAAAGTAAATCATGAGAGATTCACTATCATAAGCTTTTGTGTGATCATGAGAAGAGGATTCTAACATGCATTAAGAAGGATTGAGGGGAGGAACTTGATCAAAGATAAAGTAACATAAGGATAACTTGATTTCAAGTAAGGTTAGGCTTTTCCTTGTTATAATTTAATTTGTTTAAAATTTTTGGAAAAGAAGGGTCTTATGCATATAAGTGAGTACTAATACTATAAGTAGAAAACTTGTAAAAGATTTCTATAATATTAAACAAGCTTTAGATGAGTGTAATAAAAAGAAACAATTACCATGTGAAAGGAAATATGAAGCTCCAAGTCTTTGTTTAGTGTAAGATGATTAGTGATCACAATAAAATTTAAATCTAATTATTATAAATAAACTATGATATAATAAGTTAATATAAGATAAATGATGACTATATGTGGTATAAAATAGTTTATAATATTTGTATTTTACTATGATTATATTACACAAGATTTAAGTTCATAACTCCCTTTATTTCTTATACAAAGTCTATATCGCACTTGAAATATTAACCAATATAAATTGCGTTATCATCATAAGCTCAACAAGTAAAAATTAATACAATAAACATATAAAACAATATAAATTTAAGATCTTATCATATACAATACTTTTATTGCATGATTACATTTGTGTCATGCTTCATAATATCATTTATAACAAATAAAAAAAATTTAAATACTTTGCTAAAGTTGTAAGCTATTCAACCTTATATCATAATTTTTATAGACCCACTTTCTTTTAATTAGTTTTGTATGATTATCATTTATTTACTTTTTTCTCATTTTAATGTATAGCATAAGAGTTATGCAATTTATGCCATCTTTATTTTTCTCAATTTCATTCACATGTCACCTATACTCATCTAATATCATTATAATATTTTATTTGTATAATAACATATATAATATTCTTTCACATATTTATGCATAAAAAGCAAATCATTATACAAGAAAACAAGATTTTTAACTTCATTTCATACACAAACAATTAAAAATTCTAACCATTAATCATCTCTTAATTTACACATTACATAATCATGTATCATAAGATCAACATTTCTCATAATTGATAATTTGGCTCTTCTATTCTTTTTCTTATTTTATAAAATTATGTAACATATGCATACATTATAATCTCTCAATATATTCAACATATATTATGCTATAATCTCTCAATAGTCCCTAATCTTTGTAGTATTATTATCTTTTATTCAACAATCTGAGTCATTATCGATCCATCAAACTACTGCCTTCTTACTCGTCTCTGACAGTTTACTTAATAATACTAAACAACTAGATAACCTGTAATATTAAGGCCAGAAAGGGGTGAATTAACAATCTTAGAATAAATGTCATAATTAAAAAAATAATAGAAAAACAAATATTTACTGCTACAAGATACGAGAAATAGAAAAAAAACACCGTTGCTTAACACATATTTTCAAAAATTTAATTATTAGTTAATTAAGACTTAAGCCATGATATTTAAATCATAAAAGTCCATACTTCAAAAATTAAGTCAACCTACAAATAACATTTGAGCTTGAATTCTAAGAATATATAAATTAATTAAATTAAATAAATGCATACTTATATAAATATTATTATAAATAGCACTGAATTTATAATTAGAATATGAATTTAATATATTTTATTAATTATTATTAATATTTAGCAAATATTATAAAGATAATGTACTTATTTATTGTAATACTTTATATAACCTTAGGTATATACAAATTATAATCAATTAAAATTACAACCTTTAAGCGACTTAGTTTAATATTATTTTTAAAATATAAAATATTCATTACTTTCATCACAAATTTTAATTAGTTTGTTGTTAAAAATTTATAGATGCTTAATAACGTTTTTTTATATAAACATATGACCAACTTCAAAAATCTACAGTAGCGACAGAGTTCCAATTCTCCGCTGCTTTACCTTACGGTTTAGCGGTTTATAAAATTATTTTAACACAGCAGAAATTGCTAAAGAACTCTTTATTCTGCCCACAAATTACTGCTTTCTTTTACCCGCTAAACTCAGACTGGCAAGAAAAGTAAAGTTATTGTTTCAGATTACAAAATTGGATCGAATAAACCTGAAAAAATAAATATGAAATTTAATTATTATACTTGAATTTTAATTTTTAAAATTTTATTTGCAGCCGCCGGCAATTCTAACAGAACATATAGATCGCCGGTGGCTCCAAAAGCCACGGCGACGTGCGGCATGATACCGCCAGCAAGCAACTTTGCGTGCTGCAGATGATAACAAGCTTAAGTGAAGATAATATTGCTAAACGAAATTTGAAGTTTGTTAACTTTTAACAACAAATCAAGTTTAATGATCTCAAAGCCGCAACAACAACAAAAAACCATATCATTAACATGGAAAAATAGCAGTCGTGGATCAGGATTCCTGGCTTAGATTTCCACGAATGGAAATTCTTATTTCGCACATTATAATCTTTGTCGATCATGTGGGGAAATGATCATCACATCCACGAATGTATTTGACTGTTCTGTAGTCCAAGAAAGAATCTCCAATATTCAACGAATTTCAAGAAAAATTAGAAAGTTAAAATAAACCACCAAATCGCAAATCGTAAAAGACGAAATTGAGATGAGAAATACAAAGAGGATAAACAGAAAGGATCAGATCCAATGGCTTGGTTTCTCGCTTTTGAGAAACATAATGAAAGTGCACATTCTAACCACAGTCGATCTTTTGGGGAAACGATCATCATCTCCATCCCAAACAAATTCATCGATGAGAAAACAAAAATAGTAGAAGATTACGTCATATGAAGGACCGATGTCGTAGAACGAGGAAAAGGATCGGTATAGAAGAACTTGACGCGTAGCCTAAAACCTAAAAGGCCGAAACATAAAACTACGTCTCCGATATCTCGCCGCCAACGCAACCACTACTTGCACAATGGAAGACAGAGTCTGACGTATTTATAGGAGAGCTAGCAAACAACGTGAAACCCTAACATCGGCTGAATCCTTCACATCCTAGGATGTGCGGCTGTGATCAAACGTCTTCTTTCCGTTAGGCTTAAAATCAAGTTGGACATTTTAAATATTTTTTTTAATAAAAAACCTTGTTTGATATTTTTCATGATAAAAAGGATAAGTGATGAAAGTCTCATACTTTATCAGCATAACTTGTATTTTTTTAAAACCTAAATCTCATTTTAAACTGTTGAACTCTTTTAAAAATATAATTGAGCCCACTAATAAAAAAGACGACGCATTTAAATTTTCAAAACATTGAAGTAAAAACGTTTATTGCGAAAAAGCAATTTCTACTGAAATGTTAAGTTGTTATAGAAAATATTTTACAAAAAATGCTTTTATAATTTTATAGTAGCTGTTAAAAGATAAATATTAATATACAATGATTTATTTGTTCTTGAAAATGACAAAATAAATTCAACCGTTGCACCAAAGTAAATTTTTTAGAGAGATGAATTATTTGAGAAAAAAAATTAAATTTATGTTGAGTTTGGCATTAAAGAAGCTTTTTTTGAGGATTTTGTAATACAAACAAATTCGTCCAAACATAGCAGGACTAGGGGTACTAAATGATTGTGCTTTCAATTTAAATATTCAGCCTACTCAATTAAAATCTATTTTAAATAAGCTAAATAATTGTAAAGTTTAGTTTAGTAAATAAACTCTTTTAACATTATTGATAACATTTAAGTCTATTTAATTTAATTTTAGTTTTTATGATTAAAATATAAAGCAAGGGCTATTTGTCGCAAATAGCACACCACATCCCACCTAAATTAAATCTCTACAAACCCAAGCCGCCACTATGCTTCTAAATCAATATTTTTTCTTCCTTGTAACCTACAAATTAGATTGCTTTGGCTTGAACCAATCTTGTACCAAGACTATCTTAATTTGTGCAAACCGTGAATTGAACTAGTCAAAGCTTATAGCTTCTTTTTGATGTTTGTAGCTATGTTTTAAAGTATTTATCAAAATATTCTTGATAGATTTTCTCTTATTCAAATGATTATAATGATTTGAATATAACTCTATATAGTACAATTTCTCTTAGTGAGTTGGACCAAAGTAGAATATAACACATTAAGTGGTTGAATGTGTACTCGCATAAGATGTTTTTACTTAATTAGTGTTTTAGATTTTATTAGCTTGTAATAGGTCCTATAAAAGATGCATACATCTTTTTAATCATTTTTTTTATATTTTTATATTTGAATCATTTTTTAAGTTAGGGACAATTTTTTATTTCACTTTGGATTCAAGTTTTTCCATGTACTTCTATAAATACGTTTCTATAAAATGAAAATGCATGTCATTTTGATTTTGAACATGAAATCTTTGAAGTATTTTGCAACTAAGAGAGTAAAACCTTATTAATAGAATAGAAAATCATCTTTATGACTTCAAAAATACACTTATACCAATAGAGTAAATGATCATTTCTCCTATCTCTTTTCTTATTTTCTTTCCCTAGTAGTAAGATTTTAATAATAACCTTTTCTCATCATCAAATGATATGCTTATATTTAACATATACATATATGCATGAAATAGTATTAAACTATTAAACTATTATTGTCATGTCACTTTGACATGAAAGATTTTGGGCAATTAACATTATTTTAAAAATCAAATTATTAAAATCTATTTTTTAGTATTTTAATGTTGTAAGAATATTTTATAAGAAATTCTCAACAATTGAATTTTTTATTCTAAAGTTATTAACACTACATATGATGCCAATTCATAGTTAAAGAAAATTTAAGTTCTTGTATTTTTTAATGTAAGTCCAAAATTTTTGTAGTTTATTAACATGCACCAAGTATTCCACTAAAATTTTTGAAAGATACTATAAATTACATGTCATGCCCTGCTCAACATAAATCAATAGAAGCCAATAACATTACATTCATAATACATGTTTATTTGGTTAATCAGAATTAATATTATAAAAATGAACAATTAGCTAATAAAATAAAGCAAATGTTATGTAAAAATCATGATAATCCCAAAGCATCGCAATAAAAATAATAACACATAATACATAATTGTCATATTGAATAAAAATCTGAAAATCGGTGCTAATTCAAAACTCTAATTATAAGATATAGATGTCCTCATTTATCTAAGAACCCTGAGCTCTAAAAGTTTCATCATCTTATCTTATGATATAAGCAAAAAATAAACATGATATACTCAATAGATAAACTACTAACTATATAATAATAAAATAATATAAAAATAATATAGTTGAGCAATAAAATAAAACATTAAATAAAAGAATACATTATAATTTATAAAGAAAAGTCATGTATCAATGCATATATAGCCATAAATATATAATCTAACTCATAATTATCATATATTAATTTTGTCTTCTTTTTATTTTCATATTCAATTCTATTTTTATTTTTTATTTCTTTGTATTTTCACATATTCATTCTTTCTTTAACTCTAAACTCTTTTATAACCCCTTATCTCATCTCATTTTATATCATATTTTATTATCACAGCCTTATGCTCTAATATATTAGAGTGTTACCTTTGAGCACCAAAGACTCCAAGAGGTGAAGTATCTTAACATCACTAGTCTCACCCTGTAATATTAACATTTTATGTTGGCAAAAAACAAATTATTGAACATGTCAGAGCCTTATCTCTGAGTATATTCAATACCCAAAAGTAAAATTTATTATCATTACTAGTCTCTCTTCTTAATGTCAACATCTTACGATGATATGAAACAAGATGCATAAACATGCTAAAGCCCTATCTCTGATTGTCCACGACACAAAAAAGTAAAGTATATTATCTCATCATCACTAGTTAGGGCTCTTTGACATGTCATTACCTTACATCAAAGTACCATAACAAGAGGAGTGCATATATCAAATCTATTAAGTCATTACTAGATAGAGTCATTCTCTTTCCTTATTATAATAACCTATTTTCTTTCTACCATTTCATTTTCTTTTATTTTATCATATATTTTAATTTATAGTTTTATATAAATAATATATATACATGTATGTATATATGTATGTGTGTGTGTGTGTATTCACATCATTTATTATAATAAGTTATACTAAAATTAGAACAAATAATAAAAATTTTATGCCATGCATGTAAATAGTTACATCATTATGCATTTCACAATAATATCAATGATTTTTTAACAACTCACTTACTACACTGTTAATTAATTTACCTACTCGATAGTTATGAGAAACTTCTTTCATCAATTTTGCTTTCTTATATTAGTTCTCATTTTTCTTATAATTTATATTAACTCTTATCAATAACAAATAAATGTTTATTAAGAAAATATTTTTGAAAGCTTTACAAAAATATACATAAATAAACCTCTCTCTTTCAAAAAACTACTTTCACTTCGTACAATACGATTGCTCATATCATATGTATAAGCACTTATATCATACTTTATGATCCATGTCTTATGCTAATTAGACAAAGAATCATATAATTAATCTCTATTACAAAATCTAAGGGTTAATCATACATGTCATATCTCAGTTGCATACTAGTATGATTTATAATAGTAGCCCAATTAACTAAGGGATTAGAGAGACTATCTCTAATAATTATTACACATATTTCTCATACTTGTATGATGATATATAATTCATATTAAATTTTTTTGTCAATGAATTATACTAGTCTGATTAACTTATCATACACAATTCTCTAAAATATTAAATTGGACAATTGATAAAAAAGGATTTCTCAATTAAACATTACATACCCCATCTTACAAGTTAGATAAGTTGATCATATTAGTACAATACTTAGTACGTTCCCTTTTCACATTAAGGCCAAAGGCCTTTACCAGCTCCAATTGCTAAGGTCATATCAATATGACCTAAATGATCATCTTGTATGATCCTCACAACCAAAAACTACAAATCTCCAACCATTCTAACTCAATTTTAAATTCATATGAATAACCTCCTAGCATTCAAATCGAGTGATACCTGTTTTAAGAAGAAAGCTTAGGTAAAATCTTTACTTATTTATATTTTTTTCATAATACAAAGTTGATAATCGTTTCTTTCTGCAAGCATTATCTCCTTTCTTCTTAATCTCTTTGATTTTCCTCAAAAGAACAGCTCAAGGTCTCTTTCTTCCACCTCACCAACTCTCATTTCTCTCTCTTTTATTTTCTCTTAAAGTTTCCTAACAACACAACTAATTTCTCAAAAAAAAAGGATCCTCTTATTAAAAGGATTAAAATATACTTTTTTATTAACTTTTTCTTTACAAATTCACAACAAATTCAAATTACTTTTTTTAAAAATACAAGCTAAATATCAACTAATTATTGATAAAGTTGTATTTGTAATAATATGCTCAAATATGAGATGTGATCACTATTATTTTGGTATGTTTTTCAAGATACTCACAAATCAACATATTTTCATATCTGGGATAGATAACACTTGTATCTAATATACAAAAAAGTTTTGAAAGGGTACGAAAGGTTAATAAAGCGGGCTCTCATATTTTGTTTTAAATTACAATTGATAACTATGATACTTTAATTTCATTATGTCGATATATTTTTCTCTTGAGTCGTCTCATATTTATTTAAGTAAATTTTACTCTTAAAAGATATTTTAACATCTTAAAATCATGACATCTTATATAAAAATTAAAATTAATCTCTTGATAATTGATTTGAAATTATTCACCAATGTATTCCTTTATTTAAAAGCATGTTAGGAGTTTCTCCTTATTGAGTAATCCTTTCTCGAGACATCACTTTATGATCTCTTTTCCACCCTCTTTGATCCTGGGTGTTTAGTTTGATGTGGTTCGAGAAAACTAGTTTAAAATCATTTTGGATGATTAACATTTATTTTAATTAATTTTTTTTCATATATTTTTCTTTTCTTCATTTTTTTACTTCATGGTCATTCTTTCATTTAGTGACCTTTATCATCTTATCATATTTTATTACATGTTATGATAACATATTAAAATAATAAACATATCATGCTAAGTAAAACATACCACTTTAAACATAGATCACATTCTCAAAACTAATAATTTCAATTCTTTTTTTATTGGGATTATTAAGCAATATACATCATTACATCAAGCATATACATAGATATACTAGATTTTTTATGTTAATTTGTTATTGTATAGATTCGCCTTGAAATGAATCTTGGAATACGTGTTTTCTATGATCCTTCCTTCAAATATTGTATGGTGCTATAGTGCTTTTGTTAGAATAGCTACTATAATTACTTTCCAGATTCTCAAATTTTCCTCTTATTTCTCTTACTCATGTGTAAGAATTCCTTTGCGTTCACTTCTTACCTTTCCCTATGAGTTATCAACAATGGTTGTACCTTCTTATCTTCTAAAATTTTCCATTATGAGTCCCATTCCTCTTTCTTAAGTGCTTGATGCTATGTTATCTTCTTAGCACTTCTCATTAATTCGAGCCACCTCCAAGGATGGGTCTTTGCCTCTGTTGTGCTTTACAGTTAGGAAAATTAGAGATTTTAAGATTTATTTAAAAATTCTATTTTAACAAAACTTAGTAAATACAATATTCTTTGAATTTTTTGAATAATTCATGAGCTACAAATTTCTCGATGAGCTTTAGCCATTGACCAAATTTCACATTTTTCTTGCAATGTTTAATATCTTTCTAAACTTAAATTCTTAAAATCACTATTTGATATTTTCCTTTAAATCATCTTTACCTTTTAGTCCTATACTCATTACAATATTTTTTATAGTAAGAAATTTTCATCAAGTTTATTCTTTTATGTTTTATATCTCAATAAATTTTCATAAATTTTTAAGTTTATTTAGTATTTTTGATAATTTATGAGACAAATTTAAGCTTCAAATTGATCTCTATTAATCTCTAATATTTTGTTTTGTTACGTAAATAATTCTATTTTCTGTCAATTTAATATCATTAATTCCAAATAATTTATACACTTAATTACTCAGCTTACCTCTCTTTACCTCTCTATAGTGGTATATAATTTTTTAGGAAATTATAAAATTATTTTAAAAATTCTCAAAACGTCTTAAACAATTCAAATAATTCATTTAAATAATGATAAAACTAAATTTTCATTATATTTGGAATACTAAAAATCCTTCTTCTTTATAAGATTTTTAATCAATCTTAAAATTATAATTTTCTATTAATTTAAATATCTAATAATTTAAAAACTTCAACATGATTATCTTAATATTCATCTCTGCCTTTGGCATGTTACAAGCTTTTCATGGTCGTAAAAAATCTTTATACTTTATTTATTTAGTTATTTATTTTTATCTTTATTGCTCTTTTCACTTTACTTCAAGAATGTAAGCTATTAATTCTTAATTGAATTAATCATTTTTGACATTAATGTTCGCTCAATAGCATCATCTCCCACATCCCAAGTTATTTCCAGTATAATTTCTGCAATTCAGTTACAAAAAATCATTAATATTTTTTTTTTCTTGTGTTTGGCCGTTCTTTGTTTTGGGCTTGTACTCAATCTGGTGTAGCTGGTACATGCAGACGATCTCTTTGTCTTGGCTTTTCTTCCTTTTTACTTTCTACTTAGTTTTTCATCGTTAACCTACTTATCCTCACAGTTCCGGTGTTCACCTTCTATAAAACTGCAGCTCTATTTAGTTCTGCTGTTGTTTGCTCCTTGTTTTACATATTCATTCCTTTCCTCCAAACGTTATGACAGCAACTAATGTATGTTTTGATGCCCACTTAAGTAGTATAATCATTTCTTACGTTTGACCCCAATTTTTGGAGAAGATGCTGAACTGTTAGGAAATAAATTCTCACAAAAACCTAAGCAAGGAACATAAACGTAGCTAATTCTATTGTGACTCTTACATGGCTTAGCAATCCCAATCACTCCCAGTTTGTAACCCAAGTGAAACCACTAGAAACTTTGCGTAGTCTTTTGAACTATTCTATACCTAAAACATCAAGCCCCATTGTGTTCTATGAACCTTGCCAAGTTTATGCTTATGAGTAGGCTTCCTCAAAACCTAAGTTGCTGAAGAAGTTCTACTAAGCCAAGAGAACCTTGTCCGTAATTTTTTTGTCCAAATTTCCTAGTGATGCTTCCTTTAACTATATGCCAAGCCAAGCTTCCTGACCCCATTTGAGGTCTTATTGCTTTACTTGATGATAATGATCGATCTCCTACTTGATTAAGACATACACTGGCTTGCACTTGTTGGCCCAACAAAATACATAATTTTTATTGTCTAAAATTATAACTATTTTTACTTAAGGAACTATGATATTTGAACATTACATTGGCTCTAATATCTTGAATCTCTTACTAATTAACATATTTGATGTTTACGTTTGTGATGGTATGATCTCATTATGTAAAAATATTATCTAATTTGGTTGTCGCATATTAACATAAGCTGTTTTTGCCCTCAATATTTTAATATAATATTATCTCATATAAACACCAAAAGTATTCTCCACTTCTTTGATTCTTGGTGTTATAGGTTCACTAGCGTTCAGATGTGATGTCTTAATCTCATTATGTCAAGTTATTATCTTATTGCATCACCTCATATTAACCTAAGTAGATTATTTTTAAAAAGTGCATCAATTTTTTAAAACAATGACATCTTATGTAAACACTAAAATCAATTTTTTAATATATAGAATAATTTATCTTTGTGATTTTACTTAAAAATCTACTAAAAATAATTTCTTATATATTAATTCCTATCTCAAAACATCACTAGTCCCTTAGTCCTAAATGTTATAACATTACCCATTAAAAGCTATACAATGATAACAACCATTAAGTAATCTTAAAAATTTTCTTATCTCCTAAACATTTTCATTATAAATAACCCATCCAAGCTTTATTAGAAGAATATTTTGTGAAAATAACCCACTCCCACAGTCTCTCAAAACTTTTTGTGAAAATCATGCTCTAGTTTTTGGCTAATTTTCAACTAATTATGTGGCTTTTCTTCATAATTTGGTATTCACCTTCTTACTTTTTTTAATTGTTAGAATATTAAATTTTTATTATAAATAATAAAAGTCATGACTTCTATTGAATATCTCCTATAACAACAAGATCATCCCTATTTTACTTGAAGAAAATAATCAAATATTTCTATAGTAACAAAACGTGATTTTTGTCTCAATCATATTTTTTTCCCCATTATTATTCTCTCAAATCATAAGTACTAATTTTTTCAACACCAATAAATTTACATTCCTACAAACATATTGTGCATGTATTGAAGGCATATTTGGGAGTTAACACCGATTATAATCTTATTTGTTCTAAATTATTTCAATTTCTACAAGTGTTTGCTTGTGATGCAATTAGAAGGTATGTATTTATCAAACAAAACATGTTCATAGGAATAAAGGGTAAGAATAAGATAGTATGATGAAGAGGTACACATTAGGCATCCCATGACAGGAACATTGTATGCCAAGCTCACATGCACATCATTGCATGTATGCATTGGATTCTATGTAAGAGGCCCAATACACAGCAGCATCTTACAACTAGACAAAAGGACATGGATGCCATTTCCATTTCATATATCATACAACACTCATGCCTCAAGAACCAGATATTTTAAGCTTATGTTGACCAGCTTCTTAACCATCACTTTCATTTCACTTTACATTATTCTTTATTTCCGTTTGTGAGAAATTAAAAAGGACACTTCGAAGATCAAAGTTGTGATAAAGTAAGTTTTAATTTGCTTAGTTTAGATTGTATCACTTATTATAGAATATTGCATCCCTAAATCGAAGCCTTAGCAACAAAGCATGAAAACTGTAGTTTGTTTATGGTCTTCGATGACCAAAGGTTAAGCTGCAGCTGTCCATATTTTATTTGTGGTTGAGCTTTGCTATCAAACTACTTGGGCTTAAAAAATTGATAGCTCAAAGGGAGAGGCAGTGTACTCTAGTTGTTGTTAAGCCAATGCTAGACACACTATAAGTGACTTAGATGCATGTTGGCTCTTCACAATTCGAGAGGAGAGTGAGGAAGTGAGCCTAAAAAAAATGATTTTGGAAGATGGAGTAAAGAAGACGATAGGAGATGGAAGTATCAATTGATGACAATGTAGATAGGGTTGGTGATACAAATTATGTATAAGTCAAAGAAAATAAAAATGATAATACTCCAAAATGATCTCAATTTGACAACTCTTAACAATAGTAGAGTGCGAAGTTGATAATGAGTATCAATATTGTTGTTTAAGCTAAGAGTCCATGTAAAGAGAGTCGGACAAAGTTAGAATTTTTTTTACATTTTTTTATTTTTCAAAATGATGTAATAAAGAACATAACATGATAACGGGTAAAAGCTAATTTGAGGATGGTCAATAAAATGACTTCGAATAAAAATAATTGTGAAAAGGATGTAAGCGAAATATGTGATAGATAAAATTTATGGGCTTATCTTTGAGTTTCATTAGTAGTCTTCACAAGTTGGGCAAAATCTAACACTACTTACTTAGATTGTCTAAAAGGCAATTCATTCTTTTTTTATGATTAACTCTATTTAATGAAAACTTTAAGATATAAATCGAGTTTTTTTTGTAAATTAAAAACTCTTCTTAATAAGATTAAAATAAATTTATTAAAAAAACCCAAATTTCAAACTCACAATAATCATCAACAATTAAAACAAAAAAGCTTTTGATACTTTTTTTTGCAATCTTATGATAACTTTAGAGAAAAGAAAAGAAAACTTTTTTCTTCTTTTTTCGTACATTTCTCTTTTTATATTTATTTTTATTTTGATAATTTGGGATGATGGTAACACTTATTAAATTTTTGTATCAATAATCATAAGATTTCAACATGTGATTGGTATTATAATTTTTTTTTGCTCACAAAATAGATGTTTGAGTTAAATGCCTCATCAAACTCTATGTGATTTCAAATATTTTTTGAAATTCAAAACTAAATTCTTTTAAATTCTAAATTCTTCATTTAGTTTTTACAAAAATTAAATTTATATTTACTTATCATAGATTTCTAGGCAATTTTCTTATTAAAATTTTCTTCTTACATCACTCTTTTAACCTGTTGTACCCTTTTTTATAATTTTTTATTTTCCTAAAAATTTTAAAAAATATTATAGAATTTTAAAAATAAAATAAAATATATAAAAACATAAATAAAATTGAAACATGTTTATTTCCATAACTTTGGATGTTACAATAAAGCAACAATGACTTAAGAAAATATCTACGATGCACTTTTAATGCGTTTATCTTCATAAAATTAACATGTCATTATTATATTAGAATATAAAACGATAAACTTTTAAATTCGCTTTAATGAAGCTATATGAATAAAATAAGAAACAAACACAGCGATAATTATTCTATCGATTGTGTGCACGCTATCAACCTCTATTTAAAAAAAAAATTAAATTTAAATGTATCTTAAAAAGGGAGGTTGTTTATTGAATAATTTAAACAATTTAATCTTATTATGCCCATAATTTAAATTTGAAATGTGTGACTTCTAGCAACTAAAATTTTTTTTTAAGCAATCAAACCCAATGGGGATGTGTTTTTATATTCATGCTATGATTATGTTTTTACACAAATAAGATAGAATTATTCAATATATGTTTAATATAGTTTTAATAATGTGGATGTATATATATAACAATTATTGGTATCACAAATACAAATGCGTTACTTACGTATGAAAGTAATATGAATGTAAGAATGATGAACAAAAATACGAATATAGTGTTAATATATAATTGTTATAAACAAATATGAAAAAAGTAAACCTTTATGAGTACAACATATTAGTTTGGGTGTGGAAGTTGGTGGAAACATCTAGAAAAGCAACATGTTCGTTTGGGTGTGGTAGGTGACCGTTGGCATTTTGGTGTGTAAGAAGTTCGTTTATAAATGAATTATTTATAGAGAAATTAGATAACAAATTTGACTTAATTTTGAAATGACGTGTTGAAAGGAATGCATGAAGTAAACTTTGAATAGTGTGCACATGGGTGCTTTTCTCTTGTCAACATAAAATACTCAAAGGTGGACCCATTTAAATCATTGTTGAAGATTAAAAGACAAGGATATAACTAGTGGTAAAATTTGTTGGAAGAAGTGCATCTTAGTCAACCTTAGCTTTCTTCCAATCCTCTTAATAACTATTATGTGTGGTCATTCCACTATGCCACTCAAGCTTAAAAAATTAACTTGTAATTACTTCAAGTCCATAATTAAAATTTTCTTGATGTTTGATAGTGTTTTTTGAAAGTTTTGAGATTTTTAAAATAAGAATAGTTGATGCAGAGCTTAGGAGATTGACATACACATTTGTATAGTTAAATAGTTGTATTTTGAATATTCTTTTTATGCTTAGTATTTTTCAATTGGTTTCTTATAGTTTGCTATATTTTATAGTTATACTTGTATTTTGTTGTTTATCTATTTATATGTAATGTTTGATATTATTAACATATAATTGTCTTAAGACTTGTATTTGAGGCATATGTATTAATTAGATGTGTGCCATTTGTTTTTGGACATCCTTATTGTTTTGGGAGTCAATTTGTTTGAATATTGATAATTGTTTTTTTATCCCTAGGATTGTCATAGACAATTGTGATCATTCTGAACAATTGCATGCTTCCAATCTTGCACATAGTCATTTTTTCGTAACCATTTGCCAAAATAATCACAGATAACCTCATTGACCTTAAAATATTTAGTCATCATTGAAGAGATTGGTTGATTATACTAGGAAAATTCTTAATAGAAAACCATGTTGTATCTTCTTCCTTAAGCAAACTTGGGTATATTATAAAGTTAGCCATCTTATAAAGCATTGCAAATGTGACTAAAAAATAAAATATTTTAGAACGTGAAAATAAATATATTGTTTGATTAAGTTTGTCTAGATGAGTCTAATAACAAACAAACTATATTGCAGTAACATCTCAATTGAAGTTTGTTTGATACCATTAAAAATTGTTGAAATATAAGAGTTAAATAATGGATAAATAAAAAATAAGAAAATATAGTCACATGATAGACTGAGCAAAACCAATAACAAAGAAATAATATAATAACTAATATCCATAACATAAAGCATAAATATATGCTAAAATACTCTATCATATTTATTTAATTATTCAAATTTTTTATGTATTTTATTCTTTGAGACCTTATTTTTCTTGTTGGCTATTATTCATATTATCTAATAATATATAATATCCATATTTAAATCATCACTTCTTAAGAGTGTATCATAAGTATGGTGAAGTTGAAATTAACTATATAAGATTATTGGATCCTAGACCAATACCATAATCATATTATACAAAGTACATATTATACAAAGTACTAGTTATTATCTAAATTATTCATTAAGATTTGGAGACATAAACTAATTGTAACATCTTAAACTTTTGTAAAGAAATTATTTTTAAGTGAATTGAGTTGTATATATATTTGAGAAATTTTATAAAGTTTTTTTGAGTAATCATACAAGCACAATAAAGTAAATTATAAAGTACAATCTGTGGTAAGGCTAAATCTTGGAAAAATCAATAAAAATTGTATAATATGAAAGTGAGTATTATATTAGTACAATTAAGTGATGAACAACCTATGTCGTAAGAAATTGAATAAGTTTGATAGGTTAAGAACACAATAATTTATCGTACAATATTATTTAAGTAGATCATACTTTATGATAGAGAAAGAGAAATAATCAATCAAGATCAATTTGAAGACGTCTAATCATAAACTAGGATTTGATCATAATAATATGATTATGTAATATAGTAGGATGATAATGCATTAATAGAATATGTCTAATTTGTATGATTAGTTAAGGTGAAAAGAATTAGATCATATCTTATGACACAAGTGTATCATAGTGTATGATCAAGTAATAGGAAATGGAGTTGTTTCAGTGTGAACAGATGCTAAAGTCAACTAATGATCATATAATAATGTGCAAGAAATTGTATAAGAATATTAATGCATAAAATATAGTATCGAATAAGGAAATACAAAATGTATAAGTTTGAAAACATATATTATGCAAGTATGATAAATTGAGAAGGAAAAATTAATTATGTTTGATGAATTAAGTAACAAATGAATATATTGTACAATATGATGATCATGAACTTATAAGTACAATCATATGAATAATAGGTATAGTATCAAGGAATTCTTACAATACGAAGTGCATAGAGATGTATCATACTCGTATGATTAATAACCTATATTAGTATGAAGTAAGAAGATGTCCTAAGTAGTAAAAAATGGTTTGTACTAATACAATTGGTGGATTATATTAATATAATCAGTGTGAATAAGAGAAGTCAATATAATATTTAACTAATCATAGAGTACGAAGTATGTTATCATAGTAGTATAATATGTAGTAATAGAAAGGATTTTAAAAATGATGAATGACTAGTTCATTCAATACAAAGGCCAATTAATTGACGGGAACCATAGGAGTTAAGATGTAGATACCATTGACGAGGCACTAAATTATTTTAGATGCAACCATTTTGTAATGGCTTGAAATGCAAAGGGGTTAGAAGTCAAGTGCGAAAATAGTGAAGTTCAATTTAGGAGGAGGGGGTAGAGATTTTTGTAAAAATAAACCAGTGCAATTAACCTTGTCCAAGTGAAACAAAGTAAAAGAAAAGAGAAATGAAGTACTATTTAATAATTTAATAAAATATAAGAGGAGTAGATGCATTACAAAGAGAAAAATTATGGGGATTCCAGACATGAGTACTGTAGCATCGATGAAAAGCTATGTTCTTGGAGAGACCATTACTTAGATTGAAAGGTAGGCAAGCTTACACTGTGTATATGTTGGATATGATGTGAAATATATGTTAGAAGTTATAACGATTTGGAGAAACATAGATTTGAACATGTCATACTTGGGTTTAATGTTTGATGTATGTTGTTTTTTATTTGAATATAACTTAAAAAAAGTTTTATGATTATTTTAAGGATGATTGATGAATTGGCTTTGTAAATATTATCCACATATTTGGTTTTTATATGACAGTAGAGCATACTAAACATGATTCACTTTATTTATATCTTTTTTTATGAAAAGAGAAATAATAATTAAATAAATGAATTATTATAGTTATGATAACCAAAGATGAAGAAAAGATAAGATTATGAAAAAAGAAATAAAAGATAAATAAATAGATAAAGGATTTAGAGATTAGAAGGGCAAAGTTTTGTGCTACGATTAGAATGAATAGTAGATCCAATAGGTTGATACATTATAGAATAATGGGTTCCAAAGCTGAGAAAAAGGGATCATTCTATTTAGATTATTTAAGTTTGAAATAATATCTTTTTAAACTTGTTCAATTGTTATTAAGTATCTTGTCTTAAACCAAATCTTAAAATAGATAAGAGTCAAAATAATAAGTAGATGTATAAGATAATAGAAAGATGAGAACAAACATGATTTTTATTCATTGTGATTAATAACATTATGAACATTTATCTTACATGTTATCATTCACATACTATTATTTCTTTATATTCTTCCTAATGACCATGCATGCAACTATCCTAAGTATTATTTGTTTTACATATATGTGTATGTTTTACCACAGAGTCTATGTCAGTTGGCTTTTACCTATTTTGGGCTAATAGTTTTAGGACAAAATAAGGCATCACATAGGTCTATAGGGGAGCATTAAAGGCAAAATCTAAGGATGGCCAATGAGGGGTCACCACACTAAGACCATAACCACCTTGTATAAAATATTATTGACTATCTAATTTGATCTTATCATAATTATGATGCCAATATCCAAAATTGGTATAAGATTTTAGACCAATACCATAGCCACTTTGTAAAAAGTTTTAGGACTATCCATATAATATCAATTTAAGTAAAATATAATATTTTTAAAAACCCAATTCTATTATTATTATTATCATGTCATAAGTTATAAATTTATTTATAAGCCATACCTAACCTAATATAATAAATTATTTAATTTTTAATTGTTAAGTCACTCTGGTATTTGAATATACAATTCTTAAATATTTAATATTTTATTTTAATAAGTTTGTTTGGTGTGAAACATGTTTAGTTGTAAAAAAAAGTTATACACTTTTGAAGATGATGAATTAATAGTATTCAAAGTACCTTGGAGTGTTTAACAAGGTTAAGATTAAAGGCATTTGCATCAATTTTGAAAAGTTTTTTTATTATAAAATATAACGTTAACTTATTAGTTATTAATCATAAGATATATTTTTTTATTCCTATCACTTTCAAATTTTACTTAAGCTTCTAAATTTGTTTAATCTTTTTCTTGATTTGGAAAACATATAAAATTTTATTTTTTAATCACTTAATCCTTTATTAGTTAAATCCTAATTATGTATATTTTTTAAATTTCATGTTAAGTCAATTGTTAAACATTGGTTAAATTAGAAAAAAGTATTCCTTTAAATTTTCATAATTAAAAAAAATTAACCTAAGCATTATCCCAAGCATGGTCCAAGTACAAAGCACTTGGACTGACCAAATCTAAGTGAGCTTGGGAAATCTCATGTTAGAAGACCAATTGAAACCATGTCATGTTAAGTTGTATCTAAGTTGGGGTATAATCCTAAACTTGATTTGGGGTAGAGCACAGAAAGGATTGAGTCAAACAGAACTCGAAAGTAATGAGTTAGGGTTAGACCCATAATCTTATAACTATAAGAGTGGCCTAGGGGTTAAATTTTCAAGCACACAAAAGAAGAGCCAATCATATGTATTGCCTTGAATTATACATGTGGAGGAATCCTTATAAAAATCAAATGATTTAATAATTACACTATGTAGGATTAATGTTTCGACTCCACTATACTTTCAAACCTTGAACAACTAAGCACCACTCTATCCTGCATTTTTATGATTGAATAGTAGAGATTACTTCAGCCTATTTAAATAATGATCATGATCCATATTATCATCCATTGAACAAGTTCGATCTAATATTTAGATTGATTCTGTCTTCTTCTCTATCTTTGATTGGATAATCTAGATATCTTTATTATGAATCCCATGACTAAGGTCATTCTTGCCTGTACTATTGATCAATCGAATGATCTAGATCTCATATAACATTATTGGATGGCCTAAATCTAATCTATCCTAATCCAATCATCCATAATTCATCTATTTTTACATTTTTTCATTTAATGATTTAGATCTTCTCTAATCAGATATTATGACCTTAGTTGATCTTACTTAATGGCTATTTTTCTAGTAGTTATATATATACCATTGAAATATTAGTTTAGAAAGTTTAAAGCTATTTGGCAACAACTTTTGAAAAAGTTTTTTCCTATCTTTTTAATAGTTATGATCAAAATATTTCTATAAATATCCAATATTTATGAATGAAATAGATAATAAATGTGAAACAAATTTTAAGATCATAAAGAAGTGTTACATCATATTCTATTAGTGTAAAATCTACTAATAGCACACTACGACTTAGTACTATTCAAAATTCTAAATTCTTTCAACTAAGTCTAACTCTTCTAAGCTTTTATTTTCTTACTTTTTTCTAAAATTTTAGACTATTTGTACCTTGTTCTATTGAAATGTATTAAAAATATTTTTTTATGATATTTTTCTTTTCAATTTGGTTAGGTAACCAATATTTACAAAAGCTCAAGTTTGATTTGATCTAAAATAAATTGAGTTTGGGTTGAGCTCGTAAAAGCCAATATTATAATTGATTGAACTCATAAAAGCTAATATATTGGAGATGAATCATAAGAAAAAATTTTAAAAGGTGGGAGGTGAGTTATAAGAAAAAGTCTCAAAGAGGTTAAAGATAACTCATAAAGAAGTACTTCAATTTATAATTTTTGTAATAGAAATTTTTTTTATCTCAATTAGGTGTGAATGTAGGTTTTAGTTTAAACTGTACCATATAATAATTATAATATATATATTTTAAATTTTTATTTTTATTTTTTTAATCATAAAAATTAAAAATTATATATAAAAATTTGAATATCAAGAATTTTTTTAAAAAAAATAAAACTATTTCTATAAAAAAATTTTAAAAACTAAATATGATCTAAAAATAATAAAAAAATATTTTAAATGATAATTCATAGTCTTATTGAAGGATTTATACACACTTATTTTACTTCAGTAATATACAACCAGATGATATTTTACGTATATGATTTCATGGATGCACATTTATTATCATATAAATCATATAAATGCAAATATCATTGAAATATTAAATGACATGACAAATAAATAATAATTAATATCCAAGATAATTATGTTCTAGACTAGAGTGACATGTATTAGATAATATATAAAAATACCTCAAATATGAATTATGTCATGTATATATTTAATATTATATTTATAATTAAATCATTAGATTTACTTACCTAAATCTAATAAAAGATTTTTTTTTTGAAAAAGTTTGTTTTCTCTTTTTTATAATATTATAGATACTCATGAATCAATTCAAGATCCTTTTCTATATATGTATATAACATATCTCATATATTCATTA
This sequence comes from Vanilla planifolia, assembly GCA_023846275.1. Taxonomy (NCBI): domain Eukaryota; kingdom Viridiplantae; phylum Streptophyta; class Magnoliopsida; order Asparagales; family Orchidaceae; genus Vanilla; species Vanilla planifolia. The sequence goes on along the minus strand of CM043866.1, from coordinate 16,447,303 downwards.
GATTCAAAACAATATCTTTAGTTTTCCTTCTTACTATATATTACTAATATATCATACTTTATAAATTATATATTATTTGTTCTACACAGAGTTTAAATGGTATACAATACGTTGGGTTTACTATACTTTACGTTCCATCTAAAATCATTCTACCATCCTCTATATAATACATTACATTTTCTTATTTTTATTGAACAATATCTTGGTGTACTACTATAGATTTGTTCCATCATATAATACATTCCATATATAACTTGTTCTACAACTATCCCGATCCTACCTTTTTCCTTAACATTTATAACCTAACATACTACACTCTTGTTTCATCAAACGATATCTTCAATTTAGAAATTCTATACTCTTTTAAATAGGTCATACTTTTTTCTTCTTTTTACCATTTCATAACTTAATATAAAGTATATTGAATTGAATGCATAATTCATAGAGTTGATCACACTATATTCTACCACATAACAAGATAGTTCCCAATTCCTTATGCTTTATACTTTTCTAAATAACATAATGTATGTTTAAGCTAACATATGATATATAGTTAAAGACATCATAAGCCAACTCAATTGTTCCTACATATACCTTCTCTTTGAACTAACTTAGCATTAACATACCATATATTGGTTTAATGCATGGTAAATGGAAACAAAACAAATAAAATCCTCTCAATCTCTTTTCAAAATAATTCCAAACTTACTCAAACTTTGAAATCAACATTTCTAATACTCACAATAGCTGAGACCTTCCCCAATTTGCATTAAAACTAAATGAAACAAAACAAATTCTTTTTCTTTTACCTTCTGATTCTTGATTCTCTTTCTTCCTCTCTTATTATTTCAAAAACTCCTCCAACTACTATTAAAACCACCTTGATCATTCTCTCTATTCCAATCCCTACCTCGCTAGTTGCACCAACTAATTCCTTGTTAGCTTCTATTATACTTGCACCTTTGCTTGAACATAACACCATCTCTTTTCCTTTATTCTTTTCTTCTCACCTTTCTTCTCCTCTTTCTATTATCTTTCTTTATCTTAATCCCAAGCTGTCTCTTCCCCCAAAAAAATTTCTTTACGAATATCCTTAATATGACACTAATAATTAATTTATATATTATCATTTCACCCTTAACAATTCTCAAAATTCTATTTGTGTCATTTTTTAAAAAAATTAAAGTTAGATATTTAGATGTCAAAAAATTTTAAAGCCTATAAAAGAGTTATTTCAATTGATACATTCAAATAAACTTTTGAATTAATTTTTTTAACATGACATACTTCTTAGGACAATATTAAAATAATTATATCTATTTACTAAGAACAAATTCAAAAGGTCTAATTTTATTTTATTAAATCCACAAACTTACATACACATTTAGAAGATATAAATATTTATAATATATTATACAAAATAATTTTTCAAAAATTTACATAAAGAAAGAGTTAGTAAGGAGATTTTGAGAAGTTGATACAGAGAGAAAAAGAAGAGAGGAGTCAAGAAGGGAAAGAGAGCCAGAGGTCCTTTCAAGATTAGGGCGCATGAATATTTTCATATGGGGAGAGAATGGAAATAAAAAAAACTAAGATGCAACTTTCATAATGGAAATTGGTGAGTTTCTCAAATCCTTATTTTGGGAATTGTATTTGTTATGCTTTTTATTCTTTAATTAGTTTTGTAATTTATAGATTTTAAGAATAAAATGGTTTGCTACTTCCTAATAAGCTAAATCAAAAGAGGAGTAATTTGTTGGAAATTTTTAGAAATTGAGCATACAAATCAAAGTGTATGAGTACTACAATTAAGGAAAGCATATTGAAGCTTTCATTAGTTTGTATTTTTGTTATATTTATGGTTGCTTGCATAACCTTATGTAGGCATTCTATGTAATTGTTGGAGCATATGATCTGCTATAATATTGTGTGCTTGTAATAGGTGAACTATACAATTTATACGTATACATGATAGCTATAATATTAAATTACGGACATTCTGTGTAGTTGTTATATATATATATATATATATATATATATATATATATATATATATATATATATATATATATATATATATATATATATATATATATATATATATATATATATATATATATATATATGTGTGTGTGTGTGTGTGTGTGTGTGTGCGTGTGTGTGTGATATATTATTGCTATGTTATGTATAGTTAGACATCATGATTGATATGTGCAAATAATAAGCTTAAAAATAAAATTGTAGGTGTGCGACACATTTGATGTGTGTGTATATTATGATGTACATGCCAAAAATAAGTAGATTGGTAGTTATTTGGTTCTTAGGTAATGCATAATGTCAAATTAAGCAAGCAATACAATTGTTTGTGTATATTGTGTTATTAATGTTTTTCATACATGTATGATAAAATATAGTACATTAGCTAACAAATGATGCACTAAAAAGACTAAAAGTTTTTCATATATGTAAAGATGAAAAGTAATAAATAATATTTTTATTATAACTAAGTAAACTCAAATTAGACTTAGATTGACTATTCAAAAAAAAGAATGTAACATGATAAGACTAGATAGTTTACTTTGTTAAAAAGAAATTAAATGATAATTTATTTCTTTTGTAATTATGGTTATAATATTATTAAATTATTAAGATGATGATCTTATATGTTTATTTACTTCTTGCTTAATCTATGTGATAAAGACCTTATATAAGGCATGATTCAAATATTATACTACTTCTGACATAATGATTATATTAGTTTAGGTTATTAAACTTGAGATTATGGTTTAGCCTATTTTGGAATTAATGCTTTAAGTGTATTATGGTCACAACATAAGAAAGAAAGAGTGTAGGAATAGAATTACTTAAATTTACAATAGATATTATGTATTGCTAAGATAATTGTGTAGTTGTTGATGATAACTGCATAAATGGAATATAGGTTATGAGATGTTTGAAATGCATCAAATTTGATGTAAATACATATGAAAAATAGATGAAATTCATGGTAGATTTTTTTCTAGTAAAATTTGTAAATGGGAAAAATATATTTAAATGGTTTTAATATTGATAATTTTGATCCTAAATTCATGAGGAGTTAAAAGACATCTGGCTTCAAAATAATTGAAATCCTAAGGATAAAAGCTTATATGATATTATATAAAAAAAATAAAAATTTAATGGAGAAACTCTAAATGATATTGCATTTTAAAAATTAGATATGTGTAATAAGAAATATATACAAATTAATTGATGAAGCAAAATGAGTGTATGAATTCCACAAGAGAGGTGAATCGTGAGTTATAAAATATTTTTATTACTTTTGGATTATATTTATTTTTTAAAAATTCTTTATAAAAATATTTTTTATATTTATAGAAAATCTTGATTTTTCATATATTAATTTTTAATTTGTATGATTAAAAAAATAAAAATAAAAATTAAAATAATACATCAAAATTTTTAGATAATTTTATTCAAACTAGAACCTATGTTCACCTCCAATTAAGATTAAGAAAAAAACTATTATTAAGAAGTTTTTAACTTGAGATGTTTTTTACGCTTCACTTCCAACCTACTAGCTTTTGTATATTTAATTATAACCCAGGCTTTTGCTAGCTTAATACTAATTCAATTTTTTACTAGACCAAACTAAACTCGAGCTTCTATAAATGTTTGGTTGCCCAACCCCAAAAAAGGAAAAATGTAGCAAAAGAGAAACTTTCTATTATGAGCATACGACTTCTTATACCTTTTAATGAATAAAGTAAGGTACAATGAGCTCAAAATTTAAAAGAGAAGTAAGAAATTGATAGCTTAGAAATGTTTGGCTTAGTTGAAAGACTTTGGCATTTTAAGACTTCTGTTGGGTATGATCCTTCCTCTACTTTACCCAATCTTGTTTATGACTGCATCCTCACCAAGATAGGGCTCAACTTGACTTGGTTCCAATTAGTCTCCTAACCAAAGGCTTTTTAGGCCTAAACAGAGGCTTGATCGATCTGAGTGCTTTGCGCTTGGGTCACACTTGGTATATTGGCTTAAGATATTATTTTTAGTTTTTTAAATTAAGAAAACAAAATTATTTTTGTTAAATTCCATTTTTCTACTTTAACCAAAATAAAATTTGATAAAAATATATAAATAGAATTTTTAATGTTTCTTAAATTAAGAAAAGATGAACAAATCAAATTCTTAAATTAAGATTTGAAAATAACATGAATAGAGATGTGTTTTATAATTAACAAACTAACATTTTATTTCATAGCAAAAAATCTTTTCAAAGTTGATGCTTATGTCTTCAATCCGTAAAGCTTGTTGAAACTTTAATGTGCATTGAAACTACTAATTTATCATTTTCAAAAGTATCTAACTTATTCTTCATGACTAAACTTAATTGACACTAAATAAGCTTATTAGAAAAAATATTTAATATTTATGACTTGACTTATCAAATATAATGGTGACATAATAATTGATACCCTAGATATGTGAGTAAGATAGATTATAATGAAAAGCACATATATTATATCAATAAGTATATATTGTGATGATGTTTGCAACATATTTGTTATTTGTCTTGTGTGCATGTGCACACAAATTAATGCAATAAAACATCTATTAAAAACTTCTATGCTTAGGATAGTGTCTAATAATCTCAACCTTGAGAAGAGAAGGTTACTGATATTAATAATGAATAAAAGGAAGAAATAAAAAGATTGATAAAGCCTCTAAGAAGGGTTAAATAGAAGTAATTTGAAATGAAATCTCATGTTCAGAAGAAAGGAAAAAAATGGATGTGCAAACCTTATATGTGGATGTTTTTGTCAAAAGGATTTTAATAGCAAGCAAGGCAATGTGCTTGAGACAAGACTTAGCTTAATAAGAGCAGGACTATAACTACCTAATTTTTTTAATATTGATTCTAAATAGTTTTAAGTGATTTGATAAATGAAATCAATATTTTTGTTTTTTAATAAATTTAATTAAAATAATAATTTTGAATTTTTTTAATAAAATATATATTTATCAAGTATGTTTGATTTAAAAAATGAACAAACCATTGAATTGAGCTTGTTGAGACGTGTCCATCGACATTTATTTGGATTTAGTACAAATTTTTAAAAAATAATTTTTAGTAATATATATATTATTAATTAAATAACTAAAAAATAATATAATTAGCAAAAAAAATCCTAGCTTCCTTTTTGTGCTTTCCCAATCAACATCATGGCTTTTATCATTTCTCTTGCTCTTATGGGGTCAACCCTTTTTCCTAGCCTTCATTCCTAACCACCTTACCATCACACTGATTTAAAGGGCTTCAACGAATGTGGTCAGTGAAATTGAAGGGAAACCTTATTTTTTCACTCTACTGCTTCGTCGCCCCATCCCCACAGTTGCGGTCAACCTCCTTAGCATTCAATCTCCATCTCCTCATCATCATTTAGCCTTATGAAGTTCTTATGATTGAGATTAGAGACTCGTGCATTGTTGTTGTCGTTCACTTCCTCTTTGATTCGATGACGAGAACACAGCCGCAAGCATGTTTTCAAAAAAGGGGAAAGGCTATGATTGACTTCAATTTCGCACCTAATTTCATCCTATTACTTTGGAAGGACTTGAAAAGAATTGATTTTTAGTATTTTACATCCAAATCAAGATGAGAAAGGGTTATCGTTTGCAAAGTTGTGCCCTAGTAACAACGATCTAATGTTGTGCCTGTAATTACTGATATAAGAAAGAGAGAATCAGTAAGCTATTATGTCTTTTTGTACCTTTGATACACATAAGAAGGAACTAGAAGATACTTAAAGGTTGTTAAGTAATATGAAAAAAATTTACTATAAAAGGAGGAAGTTTTAAGATTTTTCTACAAAATAATACAAGATCATTAGTAGAATCACTTAATTAAATAAAAAATGAAGCTTAAGTAGGTAACATTAAATTTATATATTTAGAAATATTATTTGAATTATTATTGAGCAACAATAGAATTATAATCAATTTTAATTAGGTGCTCAATCATTTATTTATAAGAAGCTAAAGAAAAAGAAAAGTTAATACAAAATTTTTCCAAAGAGTGCAAGTAAATTTTAAATAATTATAATATAAGTATGATATTATGTTATAATTATTCAATATTTAATATTATTTTATATTAATTTTTTCTTTTATATTAATTTTTTTCTTTTTATACCATGTTCTACATTATTGTTATATATCGTGTAATGGAAATAAAAGCAAAGATATAAAATAATCGATCAATTTAGTTATGATAATAATATAGAATGTGAAAAATGAATGTGAGAGAAAATATATATAGTATATGAGAAATAATAACTAGAAAGAATAAAATAAAAGATAAACACTTGTGATATGAGATAGTATATCTGATATGATTTAAGCTATATATGTTTTATTGTGATGATTATACCAATAATGATATTGATGTATCATAAATATATTATGACTAAAATAAGTAAAAATTATAGTGAAGATATTTGTCTAATAACATTAACTTTAGTTGTTATACTATGTTATCACTACAAATAGAGATAAAATTATGTTATGATTTGATATCATTGAGATTAGATCTCACATGATATATGATGAGCTACTTATTATGTGATCTAATAACTAGAGATGAGATTCATTATAATACAAATATGACTTGTGATAAGTTATTTACTATATGATATAATAGTTTAGAGATGAGATTTGTTATGATGTGAATATATTATATGATGAGTTACTTACTATGCGATCTATAAATTAGAAATGAGATCTATTATAATGTAGATATAATATATGATGAACTACTTATTGTGTGATCTAACAATGTAGAGATAAGATTTGCTATAAAACGAACATAATGTGATGCCTATAGGTTGGTTATATATGCTATGATATGATATTAGATTATATGATATAAGATTTACATGTTATGTGCTTCATACATATATGATATAGATGATATGAGATCCCATGATATTAGAATAATGATCATTCGATAATTACTTAGGTCATATGATAAGTATGAATATTATGAAATAGATAATAAATAATATTAGGATAAAAAATCTGAGAAATTATTAGAATCATAATAGTTTAAAAATATAAATTAGATTTTATATGAATAAAATAAATTATAGTAGATAAAGAGATGTATATGTTTGGACATATTACAAGCTACAAGCTATAATTATATATTTTTTATGTGTTAATTATTTTATATATTTTTATAGTTTGATCCCATGTTCTTACATGTTTATATAACTTTTCATATCTTGATATCATATTTTTATTAATTCATTATATATAAATTTTTAGATAATGATCATTAGTACTTATTTAATATTAATTATTCTTTTTTTATAGATTATATTATTATCATATTTTATCTCATCTTAATGTTTACATAAAAAATTATCTAAAAGACTTTTAAGCTCATTACATGCTTACATAATAGATCAAAATCTTAAAACACCAAGAGATAAGAAAATTTATCTATACTTAAGTTTGATAGCCTATTTTTGAGAAGATTATGATATTTTTTTATACATTTTAAGGACATTTGGATGATTTTATTTAAGGTTATGTATCAATTTTTGTATTTATTTCTATATTTTTGATAAGTATAGTTAGATCTATAAGTTTTAGCCAATGCTCTATAAACCAATAGTAAAAATTTTGGATTTTTTATGTATTGGTAATTGTGATATCTTTTGAAGATAGAATATCTAGTTATATGGGTGTATTATAGCCTTGACTATGTTAAGATTATATTTATGTATTTATTGTTATTATAAATGTTATATATCTCTTATGATTATTATTATTAATTATTTACTTGTATAAGGTATAGTAGTTTCTTTAATAGGATTTGAAATATTAGATGATTTGAATATAAATTGGAGTAGATCTTACGATCTTACCATCACTTCTCTCTTGATTAGGTTATTAATATTCTCTAATTGTATTTAAACTCTAATTATTTTAATCTTAAAATTATTAGGACTTATATTAGAATGAGATGCTTGATGGGGTGTGCTAAGGGCCTCTTAGTTGTCAACCCAATAAAGGCTTGGCTAAGTGCATTAGTTGTGAAAAGGTAGTGTTGGGGGTTTGGTTAGCTAAGTGAAGAAATTGGTAAAGATATTTTATTTGTGAAAATCCTTAGCATTCTACTATAGTTTATTATCACAATGGGACTATATTACAAAATAATTATTTCAAAATTAGAGAAGAGATAAAGAACAACATTTATTATCAATTCTTAATGATTCTAATATAAGACATCTAGTAGTTTCCATGAAAAGGGTATTTAGAGTGACAAATGCGGAAGAGATGTGATATGAAGTGATGTGTATTTTACATTGAGCATGTAAATGCATTTGAGCACATATTTAGCACATAAGTGTTGTAAAAGGAATGTTAATGTATTTTGATTAAGCATGCAGAGTAAAATAAGAAATATATATTGATCATGCAAGCATGTCATTATAATAAGCATGATATGCAGATAATACATCATGACATAACAAGTATTACATATTGAGAAATGTTTAACATTGTAAGTAAGGTGTGCAAAGAAAAGAAATACATATTATTACAAAGAAGAATATCATTAAAAGATGCTTGAGTAGTTAATAAATCATCATAAATATGTATAGTTAAAAATGCTTGAGTAGTTAATATGTCACAACAAAATATAAAAGATGAAAAAAGCATAAGCGGTTAGTAAGCAACGAGAAATATGAAAGGTTGAAAAATTCTTAAGTCATTAATAAGTTACAAAAAATATAAAAGGTTAAAAAAGCCTGAGTGAATAATAAGTCATGAGAAATATAAAAACTTAAAAAATGCTTGAGAGGTTAATAACCTATATGAAATATGAAATGTTGAACAATTCCTAGATAGTTAATAAGCTATAAGAAATATGAAAAGCTAAAAAATTATCCTACTAGTTAATAAGTCATGAGAAAAATGAAACTCTAAAAAATGTCTAAATAATTATTAAGTCAAGAGAAATATGAAAGATTACAAGATTTATGAATGACTAATAAGATATGAAAATTTTGCAAAAATAAAAGATGTCATGATAAAAAAATAAAAATATGAGTGAGTTTAAGAGTAATTTAAAAAGAAAATCATGCCATTGCATGTGACATTGAAATGATTTTGTAATAAGACTTGGTATTAAAAAGAGATTTAAAAATTAATTATTTTATTGAATGTTGAATTCACATTTACCCTAAGAATTAACATGAAAAAGATTTATAAAGGGGTTCATTGCTTTTCATGCTTAAGCAACATGAAGGATGGTAAACATAATGGCACCCCTTTCATATGTATGATGTGAATGCAAACTTTTACAAGATTTGGCTTAAACATATGAAAATAATTTTGATGATTAATTAGCATGTCTTGATAGATAGAGAAATAAAAATTGATATTAGAAGATATCAATGGTGAATTCAATAGTTGTGAATTCTATGTAAAATAATATCTATTTAGATTAAATTTAAATTAAAAAAATTGCGAAAAAAAGGATAGACCTTTTTTTGTAGACAATATGCATAAATGGAAGAAAGAATAAGTTGCATCTACACATAGTATTGCAATGACTATGAGAAAATCATCATATGCCTAACTTTTATGGATTCCCAAAAAGATAGTTGTAGTTGTCAAAATTAATAGAATTTTACTAGTGTATAGAATTCACCAATATGATAATTATTTATCGGACTTTTAAGTTAACAAAATTACTTACCTCATATAATATTTGTAATTTCTCGTTTTTCTTTATAGGGCTCATCCATATTGAAATTTGTCAAGTATAAGAATTAAATTTCTTTTAGATAATTATTTTATTATTTAATTAAATAATTCTCTCACATGAAATGTTTTGACATATGAAATGAAAGTAATGTATTAATGAAGTGTATATTTATCAAAAATGAAATAATTGTATAACAATGTAAGATGTTAAAGGTTAATAAATGCCTATGAAAAGCAATAATAGCCATATGTGCTAAGTGAAAATGGATAAGATAAAAATTTCTTGTGAAAAGAAAAAGTGGCTAAGAAGCCATTTAAGTTAAAGAAGAGCATAGAAGCTCAAATGAGGAACAAAAATTATGAATAAATTAGGATTGCTACATGGCTACCTAAACAACTAAAGGATGGAATTTGAATTTTGAATAACAAAGGATTTATTAAAATAAAAGTAAACCCGAGGCTTCCAAACGAAAAATGTATCAATGTAACTTGACCACTATGAGATAAATGCATGGTCGAAAGGGAAATGCTCTTTTAAGTTATAATTGACAAAATGTAGGTGAATGAGTATGGCATAGAATGATTGATGTAGTATAATGTTTTATTATAAGTGATAATGACCTTGTATGTTATATGACCAAAGTATTGTAATAATTCACATGTGATATTATGCTTTATTTTGTTTAGGAAGCATGTGACAATGGCTCATCTTATTTTTGACACTAGTAATTTTATGTGTATGAGAGACATAACATGAAACATTATGGCGAATACTAAATAGAGCTGAGTTGAACTCAAAGTTAAACATGTATTATCTAACACATGTTTTGTACTTTGCATTCTCTTAACATTACCAAACTATTGTAATAACTAAATACCAATCATATTCTTTGATATTAATATGTAACTAGTATATAATATGGATATTTTTAAATTTTTTAAATTATATGATACTAAAAGGATGCACACATACATGTGAAAAGAAATTGAAGTCAGTATACATGGATGATACATTTTAGAAATGTGCAAACTCAATATTCACAAGGGTGAGATGTACAAATTTTAAAACTTGATTCAACTTTAATCACAAGATAAAAATAATAATGTAAGCCACTTACTTTCTCAACCAAGTTTAGGGAATTCGATACTTTTACAATGGAATTTCTTTATTCAAACTCAATCTAATCATGCATAAGTGTTTTACAAAGAAAATCTCTTGGTCTATAATAAATAAAATTTTGAGAGTTTTCTTTAGCTTTGAAAATCCTTTATATAATAATGTAATTATTATTAAATAATAAATTAAGTAAAGCTTGTAAAGTAAAATAAAAAAGGGCACATAAGATTTTTAGATAGTTTGATAAAACTTTTGCTTACATCCTCCCATAGGCAACTCAGCCAAGCTTTTATTAACAGCAACACCTTTTTGTTATAGTCGATAAGAGCAAAACCTTATAAACTATTCCCCTTTTTCCTATGATTAGGTAGAAGTCACCATCATAATCCACTTCATTTTCTCTTATGATCAGGTATGAGTCACCACACTTAATAGCGTTTCCTTTTTCACTTGTGACTTGGTATAAGTTACCTCACTTAAATAACTACAAAGCAATTTATATAATTGTTATAACATTTATACAAAACAAAATAATAAAATCTTATACCATTCACAATGATAATATATAGAACAATGACTAAAGCATTGAATATAACAAGAATAGAATTGATAAGATGAAAGATGATATCACAATTAAAAACATAATCTATAATGTTATTCTTTTCTTACTTCTAAATGATTTAGCAGTTTGTTCATTAGCATATTCTTCTTCAAATTCACTTTTTTTCTTATGAATCAAAGGAATATATATAAATCAAGAACTTCTAATGGCTAAAAACTCATTCCAAAAATGATTAAACTAATCATTATGCTCATGAGGTACTAATCATAGTATTATGATTACATGATTGTATAAAATAATATGTACTACACTCTGATCGCTTTCATAATGAGCTTGTCTGATCAATTTATTTCTGCATCTCTTAATGTATTATGTTTATAAATGTGTATATCATACAGTGTTACTAGAACAAATTTATCAAACGTAATTTTTAAATTATTAAAGAAATATTATACGATACAAGATTGTATAGTATAATATAATATATGGTATGAAAAACTCACATTACTAATTATGAATGGTTATATTATTATGAAAAGTTGATCATACTAATATGACACTAATTTGTTAAAAGTATCACACTTATATGACAGTAGTAGAATATTATTATGATTATAGTATCATATTGGTACAACATAAATTAGTTTAAAATTTAGCTAAATCATAAACTATGTCTCATTTGTAACATTAATCACACTTATATGAAGTATGTAACATACTCGTACGATAATGCATATTTTAGCCCAACTAATTAAGTTAACTTAATCTTATTAGTACAACTATAAGATCATATACGTGTGACATAATTCAACCATCTTATTGTCTAAGTCTTTAACTCATAGTATATAGCATACTGATTATAAAAATACGAAGAACTTATCATACTTATATGACACTACAAATTTCAGCATACTCAATATCGTTTAATCGGATACCTGCTTGATCCATTAGTAACTTAATCATACTATACAAAAAATAATATTATATTGTATGAAGCTCTAATATTCCACACATCAATATACACTTCTTGGTTATCCATTTAGGCATACTAGTACAATAAGAACATCGCACTTGCATGGATAGTGAAACCTTTAACAAATCATTAAGATCACACTTAATTGATGCCCCATCTAATATCATGTAATGCATATTATTTTATATGATAGTAAAATCATACAAAGACAAATGATGCTTTACTCAAATCATTTTTCAAATTATTGAAGTTGATTAGATAGCACGTACAAACCTATGTATGTAATGTTTATTTTTTTTCATATTTATATGTATTTAAATATGTATGAATTGTATACCTTATGATCTCTTAAATTTCACCTACATCAATAATATAATGCAACTCTATGCATCATATTAAAATCAAGTGATATGTTTAATAATTTTAGCCAAAGTAAGTATAGATGATGAGCTTTAGATGGGTGATTAATCTACTAAGAACTAAAGCAATGGCTTCATTATTTGTAAGTTGAGCTAAACTTGAGCAAAGCCATCAACACGTTTTGATATATTTACATATTATTTTATGAAATACTTGATCAATCTTTTCAATTAATTAATTATTATTTGATCTTGGGATGAATGATCTAAAAATCACTAAAGAAATAAATATTAGCAATGATCACATAATAGTTATGTATTTATCAAACTAGTGGTGCGCAATCAAGGGGTTCAATAATATAGAGAATAAGTAGCAAATGTGACGGCCAAGTATGATGTAAGCTATTGCCACATTATGGCTAGGTGTTGATGATGTGGGATGTAATTGATGGAGTCATGTAATTAGAGCAACTATGTAGGATGGTGGCAACAAAAATGTTCACATGGGGACCAATGGTGTGTTGACAAAAAGACTCAAAGTAGTGGTAAGTGAGGAGGTAGTGGCTAGCCTTGGTGATCATTAAAGAGGAGAGCAAACAAGTGGCTTCAAGTTTGTGTGATTACGAGGATGGAGATTGATCATGTCACAAGGCTATGGAAAAAATTTAGGATTAGACATTAGTAGGAACTCATCACTAATGGTGGTCACTACAAAATGAGGTGATTATAGCAATTTCAAGTTGAGGTAATCTAATAGCAATAATTAAGAAAAGGGAAGAAGACATGGATGATGAGGATATCTTAAGATCATAGCCCAAAGGAGATAAAATTTTAGATTGTAACTTAGAAGAGGATCAGGATTGATAAGAAGATATTATTTCAGATAATAAAACAAAAGAGACAAAGAGGATCAAGATTAGCTTATGCCTTTGCTACTAGGAAACCTTCTATTCATACATGCTTTTCAACACCTTCCAATTCCAATTGACAACAAAATCAAACCTCCTTTTATCTTTCCATAACAAATATTTAAATATATGCAACAAATAATCTTAGTCTTATAAATAAAATGATAAAAATATTCTTAATTAATAAAATAATAATAAATACAAAAATATATAAAACACATTTGAATCCCCTATGGTCTCATTAATGATCAATAACAACATAATAATAACCAATAATACTAAATAAACTAACAAAACTCTTATATAATCTCATGTGGGCCCTCATTTATAATCTAGTTCATGATGTGTAATAAAACTAAACCTTTGAGATCTTGGGTTCTACTAGATTAGCATGTTGTAAATCTTGTAATACAACTTGTCCTATGATAAACATGTTAGTGATTATCTCATGTATGAACAAAATAAAGAACAAGAGAATTTGATAATATAAGGATAGATAATTACTCAAGGGAAGATGTATCAATCTTATCATTATAAGGCAATACCCTAAAAGAAGAGTAAGAAAGGGATGCAATAAAAAAATTCAAGCGTTATTATGGGGACTCTTTGTGTTCAATCAAATTAACAAGTTGAAGACTTGATGCACACCTCAATCATGTGAAATGTACATCTCATAAGTGTTTTCCTTTATGTTTTTTTCATTGAACTTTAGTTAACATGATCTTTTCTCATTAACGTTTTAAAGGGTTTTAATGTTAATTGTACTTAAGTAAACAAAACAACACAAACTCTCTTACTTCAAATGTTTACTTGCTCTTACAATCATTAGCTTTAATTCAATAATGATTATAGAAAACATTGAATTTTATTTTTACCTCTTGATGCAATTCATGCAGATGTTGCATAAATTCTTATTAAAAAATACTTAACTTATATGTAGGTGATAAAGTAAGTCTAAAAGATGATATGACTTGTAATAATTGATAATTTCATTTAAATATAACACAATGAATTTATTTTTAGAATGATGATAGGTAGTTTGACTATGAGTGTTACTAAATGACAACTAGATTTATGTTCACTCACACAAATTACTTGGACTTTTATTTATCACATCGATTTTCCCATGAGGGTAAGGTTAATGAACAAAAAAAAGTTTAGAATAAGTTAATTTTAACAAAGTTTTATGAAAGTAAACATCCTGATCTAGCATTTTGGTTTTTAGTACACCATAATGGTTAATAATATTCTAATATACAATTTAGCTATGTTAGATGCAATAATAGTCTTATCCAATAAATAAATACACAACTTTGAAAAATTTATTAATGACAACTAATACATAATTGTGTCTCCTGAACATTCATAGTCCTAAAAAATTCCATGCTCATATCTTCTTAAGATTCCCTAAGAATTGATAAGATTATGTCATGGCTATTATTCTACTTGAAACTCTTTTTTATTTGGTAAATTCTATAGCCATAAAAAATTTTTGCCTCTACCCTTTTTAATTTTGGCCAAAAGAATTTGTTTTGTACCAAATTTGTAATGTTATCAAGCCCAACATTTCCTCTCAATTCACCTTAATGCATTTTGTAGGATACAAAGTTGCAAAGGGAAGTATTAATAATGTAAAGCTTAATACCCTCAAGTACATTCACATTTTTAACTTGATTGTCATTTTTATACTTAGTTGGGTCATTGTTAAAGGAATATAAATCTCACCAAATATCTTACAAATTGAATGGTTGCCTTTAATCCTTTCAAAACTTACTAAGATACTAATTATGTTTAAGACTAAAGCTATTCTACTTAATACATTTATGGATTTCTTGTCATTTTCATAACAATGCTATAAAGCAACTATATGCTCTTACAAAATAGCTACTCACTTGATATGACTAGGATTTATCTTAAGCCAAGAATTTATATTAAATGTCTTAGTGGGTGGACTATGGCATAAAACTCTCTCAAGAGGTTAGATTAATTTAATTTTGATGTTAGAAATTTTTAAATAAAATATAATATGAGATGTTCTTGCTAACAAAAGACTTTAATAATGTGCATATTAGAAGCATCACACATCACTTCAAAAAACATAGAAGAATCTAATGGCCTAAGAATAAGAGATCTTTTCATCTTTTCTTTAATAATCTCAAATATCATTTTTGCTGAGCTAGACCATTCAAAATGTCTTTTCTTAAATGTAATTGCTAATAAAAGTTGAAATCTATAATAAATCTTCTATAACAAGCACTCAACCATGGAAATCTTGTGCTTGATGTAGTTGGCTGTCATAGGCTACTTCTTGGTTATTTTAGCTTTATTATGATCTACTTTAATTCTTTCACCCCTCATAGTATTAGCTTCAAAAATCTTAAATTCATTCATGAACATTGGTTAAAGGTGTTGAGAGGTCTAAATGACCAAAAAGCTTAATTCAATCTTTGTTTTTTAAAATAAGTTTTTTATTCATCACCTTCCTTGATTCAAATTGGATGATAAATCCTCTTAATATTATGTATGAAAATATAATACCTCATACAGCATATCAATCTATTATTTGATGTTTAAATAAGAATTCTTTATTTAATTGTGATTTTGGTTATAGTTTTATTATCAATGCACTTACTCCTTTAACCACTACTTGGGTTGTGGCCCAAAGTTAACTTTGCTGTCACTATCATCTTCCTATCTTTTGAACACCATTGCTAACTTCTTTCTCTTAAATCCTTAATCCACCTTAGATTTGTTGTTGCTACCCTATGTTACATACCTATTGAATAACCATGTTATACCCAGTAAAAATTTTTATGTTAATCTTTAATAAATTAATTTTTGGCTTGG
This sequence comes from Vanilla planifolia, assembly GCA_023846275.1. NCBI lineage: Eukaryota > Viridiplantae > Streptophyta > Magnoliopsida > Asparagales > Orchidaceae > Vanilla > Vanilla planifolia. Next base: position 16,430,754 of record CM043866.1, on the reverse strand, counting down.
ATGATTTCAGATCTACAGTAGGATGAGCCAGGAGCTCAATTGGAGGCTATTGGAATATCTGAAATTTCTGGGGATTTTCTGGAGCACCGATGTAAATTTTAAGTAATTTTCCCTGTTTAATTATATTTATTGGATTTTTAGAAATTCGAAAATCCATTTAAATTAAACCGGAAATTGGTTTTTACCGCGCGTGAACCGGACCGGAACGGTTCAGCGGAGGCGGAGGCGGTTCGCCGAGTGAGTTTGCGCGTGCATTCTGATAAGCGGATCGGACGGTCATGATCGACGGTTGGGATTGAACCGGCTGATCGGGTGCTTACCGTGTCAATAGCGTGTCGACAACGCGTATCGGGTGCTTACCGTGTCGAAAGCGTGTCAACGGTGCGTAACGGGTTTCACCGTGTCGGCCAGGAATATAAAACCCTCGCGAACGATTAGGGTTTCGTTCGACCGACCGATAGAGAGGAATTTTCCGGCGTACGGCGCGTGATTCCGGCAGCCTGGTAAGGGGCTTTTTGTGCCTGGAGATTCACGGGACCGAGGAGAGTCGATTGATACCGGGTTCGTTCGGTGAGGAGCTGCGGCGAGCTGCGGACGAGGCTCACCGTCGCCGGCGTCTTTGAGGTAGGAAATTCAGTTTAAATTAGTTATTTGGTAGAAAATTATAAGCATGGAATATTTTGCTTAATGAAAACAAGCATGTGGATGAAAAATCAGAATTAATTGAATGCTAATTGGTGTCTTTTGCAAATTTCGGATTTTCTGGAAAATTCCCCATTTCGCCGAAAAATTTGTTAATGCTTAGGAGCATGTTAGGGATTTGCATTATCAGCGTTGCCATTGAATTAGTTAATTTATTTGTTGGATTAATCTCAAATTTCACAATACGGCAACGGCAGACGGGCGAATTCCTTCGGCGGAGATTTTGATTTAAACCTTAGGAAATTAGCGGCATTATTGGAATGTTAGGATAGTACGAACATGTTCTCCTTGTTCGCAGTTGCCGGAAATCGACGGAAGGATCGTATTGGTCGGTGATTGCGGCGGCTAGGGTTTCGCGGACGACGGGCGAAGGAAGGAGACGAATTAAGGGTTAATTAGGGATTAGTTGATTTATTAAGAGAATAATTTATTAATTATTAATATTATATATTAAGCGTCGGCCGAATTTCAGATTAATAACTTCGACCGGCGGGGGTTTGGTTCAGCGCGAAGGCCCGAACCGGTGGCGAGATCCGGTTCAGGGGATTCGGCGCGGTTCAGTGAGAAGCGGTTCTCGGCTCAGCGCGAAGGCCGAACCGGCGGCGAGAACCGGGTTCACGGAAGTGCGGCGCGGTATAATGGAATAAACGAAATTTTAAATTCGGTAATTATTCCGAATTTCGGAAAATGGATAAAATTGCAAAATTTGATATTTCGAATTTAGGAAAAATTCGATAATTGAGTTTTAGGGATTATTTATATTTTGGAAAATTCAAGAAAAATCAGAAAATTTGGAAATGAGAAATTTCGAAAATTCTGGAGATCCGGGGGTAAAGAAAAATTGCCTGAAGTGGGGAAAAATGTTATCAGTGATGACAGTACAGCTGGAAACAGTCAGACAGAGGTATGGTACATGGATGCTACCAGAACAGTCAGTAATTGATAGTTGTATTGCTTGGATGGCAATGGCATGGATTGAGTCAGTTTACTCAGTGTTTGCATATTTTATGGATTGGCATACTGGACCGGACTACTATAGACCCTATATGATGTTTTAGGGTAGTTGTGGTAGGTAACTATGCGGTTCAGACTTAGCTTCCACAGTATACATGTGGACTGGTATGCGCCTTGTTGTACCTGGACACATGTTGCCGGATCTTGGAGTTAGAGATTGGCAATGACTGTAGGGGCGTGAGCTTCTATGGAAGTTGTTGGTAGAGGACTCTTTGGGACGGTGGCTGAGTCGATCTCTCCTGGTCCATGTGTGTAGGCCTGCGCGCCTGAGGGTGGCAGGGGTGTCTCGCAGTGGCTAGCCAAGTGTGTAGGCCTACGCGCCTTAGGGTGGCAGGGGTGTCTCACGTTGGCTAGAGATTTTGTGACTGGATCAGTCTATAGTCTCCAGGAGATTGATTGACGAGAGACGCTGCGGTGTCGGGTGCTTAGGCGCCATGCGTGTTTCGAGATGGGCGTTCCCGCTGGCACGCTACCTGGAAGCCTAGAGGAGAGCTACTCTGGTGTGACTAGGGGTGACTGTGGTTGGTCGGAGTCTGGGACTGAGAGTGCCTATCCACCTTACATTGTTATGCTGTATTCCTATATTTTTGCTATTATCCTTCTCTTGCATGTGAGTTTTACTAGCTGTCTTTCCTACTGGGCGTAGCTCATTCCTGTATTATATATTTTCAGTGGCTCGACAGACTTGACGCTACCAGATTAGGTGGGATCGTGGTCAGCAGGATTATGGAGGATATCTGACTTGTGATTGTCTGAGATATTCTGGTTAGTTGATTGTTGCTGTTGGATGTATTTAATGAGATTGTTATTCTCATATGTCATGTAATATGTGAGGGTAATTCTGACTTATGTTTCTGGTTGGATAATATTGCACTTGTTGGACTTGGATCTTATTCTTGTAATGTAGTTTCCATTTACTGTCTTATCTTATTGTCTTGGAGTATGGTGTGTGGAGTGCCATATTTTATCTGAGGATATTATATATCTTTTTGTTTGATGGTGAGGTCATTACATGACTATGGAACTTAACTGTGGGGGTTCAGACTTCTATTAGATCGGTTCTCCTACCGTATGGGTTAGGAGTATTGGGTCTAGTAGGAGTAACATTGCGCGAGTCCATCTGTTAATTCAGGAGTCATGAACCTTATTTGACGGTGTACCCGGGAGATGGGATCCACATTGTTAAAGGAAAGTAGGTGTGTAATGATGTGTTATATCCTATGTTTTCGTAGGCTACTCAGGTTGGTATGGGACGATCTGAGCTGTCTATATATAAAAAAAAAAAAAAAATATATGCCAAAAATAAGCCTAGGAAAAATGGGGTGTAACAGGAGTGGTATCAGAGCCCTAGGTTAAGATAGTGGGGCTAGACATATCAGAGCCCTAGGTGAGATAGCGGGGCTAGACATGTATAGAAGTTCAACCCAAGGTGGGGAGAACTGTTGATTCTTTTGTTTACTATAGTAGTCCATATGCCAATTGCCAAATGACGACTCTAATGCCAGATTAGTTGCTTTTGACAGTATGGCTGGTACCAGGAGACTTTCCGCTCGTGGAGCAGCTAGAGGCAGACCATTATCTACTACTCCTACCCCGGAGACGAGCCCAGCATTGCCAGTTGAGCCAGCCGTGGATCGTTGGATCGATGCCTTCATGCGGTTGCGTCCGCGGAGCTTCAGTGGGTCGGCTGACCCAGCGGTGGCAGATGACTGGATGGCTCATATGCTTGAGCTCTTTGATGCCTTGGGATGTCCATTCGGCAGGAGGGTAGTACTTGCTGCTCTAGTATTGGAGGGAGAGGCTGCTACCTGGTGGAGAGGCCAGCGGCGCGCTATGTTTGGGGAGGCCCAGAACAGCGAGATAGCATGGGAAGACTTTGTTGAGGCATTCAGGGAGTGCTACATTCCGGCTTCTGCCATGTCTCAGTTCAGGAGGGAACTTATACACCTCAGGCAGGGCCAGATGTCAGTGAACGATTACTTATCGAGGTTCACTTATCTGGCGAGGTACGCCGCAGAGCTGGTGCCTTCTGAGGAGCGCAGATGTGAGATGTTCCTGGAGGGACTTCGTCCTATGCTGCAGCGCCAGCTAGTTGTGAGTCGGTTTGCCAGGTTTCGTGACTTGGTGGAGGCTGCGAGATCCGTTGAGCTTATTGACAACCGGATGGAGGCCCAGAGAGAGACTCACAACAAGAGGAAGGAATTCAGAAATGTCCAACAAAACAAAAAGGACAAGAGACACAGAGATCACCGTGGTACTCAGGAGGGCGTGGTCCAGCCACGACCTATCTCTGAGAGACCAGTGCAGCAGACAGGTACCCGGACTGGGGGGATTATCTGCTACCATTGTCGACAGCCCGGACACAAGAAGTGCGACTGCCCAGAGTTGAAGAAACAGAGGATCACAGGACCGGTTGGTTCATCTGGGGGACAGCCCAGAGTGTTTGCACTGACTCGGCAGCAAGCTTCAGAGTCACCAGAGGTGATCACAGGTATGCTTTATTTTGGCAACGTGCAGTGCATGACTTTGTTTGATACTGGTGCATCTCATTCTTTTGTTGCTGAGAGGATCTGGAATCAGATATCAGGATCCAAGGGTTACTTGAAGGAACCCTTACTGGTTAGGCTTCCTGATGGGAAGGAGATTCCCACTGTTCAGAAGATTGACGGATCTATTCTGATTAGTGGACACGAGTTCGTGACAGAGTTGATATGTGTGCCACTAGCAGAGTTCGACATCATTTTGGGAATGGATTGGTTGTGCTACCATGCAGTGGTGCTGGATTGTTGGGAGAAGAAGGTCAGGATCAGAGTGCCTGGTTTGGGGGAAGTGATATACTTTGGTCTGAATAGGCAGATTCCTCTGATCTCAGTTCTTCAGGCAGAGAGGTTAGTAAGTAAGGGTTGTACTGGTTGGTTGGCCTATGTGACCGATAGCCAAGCCACCACTACCCCTATGTCAGATATTCCAGTGGTGAGAGACTTCCCTATGGTTTTTCCAGAGGAGCTGCCTGGACTTCCACCAGCTAGGGAAGTGGAGTTTTCGATTGATTTGGAGGCAGGAGTAGCTCCTATTGCTAGAGCTCCTTACAGGATGGCTCCAGCCGAGCTAGTAGAGTTGAAGACTCAGTTACAGGACTTATTAGACAAGGGACTCATACGCCCCAGTTGTTCACCTTGGGGTGCCCCTGTCTTATTCGTCAAGAAAAAGGATGGTAGTATGAGGCTGTGTGTGGATTATAGGGAATTGAATAAGGTTACGATTCGTAACCGATACCCTTTACCACGCATCGATGATTTGTTGGATCAGCTTCAGGGAGCAACTGTGTTCTCCAAGATTGATTTACGCTCGGGTTATCACCAGATCCGGATTAGAGATTCTGATGTACCCAAAACAGCATTCCGTACTAGATATGGGCATTACGAGTTCACAGTGTTACCTTTTGGATTGACTAATGCTCCAGCAGTATTTATGAACCTGATGCATCGAGTGTTTCATGCCTTTCTGGATCGGTTTGTGATCATCTTTATAGATGATATATTGATTTATTCCAGAGATAGGGAAACTCATGCAGATCAGTTGAGGACTGTGCTTACAGTGTTGCGGGAGAATGAGCTGTATGCAAAATTCTCCAAGTGTTCCTTTTGGCTGGACTCAGTAGCATTCTTGGGACACATTGTCAGTGCAGAGGGCGTGGCTGTTGATCCTAGCAAGATACGAGCTATTGTTGATTGGAAACGGCCATCTTCTGTCACTGAGATCCGGAGTTTCCTTGGTTTGGCTGGATACTATAGGAAATTTGTTCCTCACTTTTCTAGACTGGCCGCTCCACTAACCCAGTTGACCCGGAAGGGAAAATCTTTTGAGTGGTCAGAGAGTTGTGAGAACAGTTTCCTAGTGCTGAAGCAGAGGCTTAGCACCGCTCCAGTATTGATGTTACCTACACAGGAGAAGCCGTATTAGATGTACACTGATGCTTCACATATAGGCTTGGGAGCCGTACTGATGCAGGATAGTAGAGTTATAGCATATGCTTCGAGGCAACTGAAGGATCATGAGAAGAATTATCCCACTCATGATTTGGAGTTAGCTGCTGTCATTTTTGCCTTGAAGATATGGAGACATTATTTGTACGGAGTTCCTGTAGATTGCTTCTCCGACCACAAGAGTCTTAAGTATCTGTTCACTCAGAAGGAACTGAACTTGAGGCAGAGGAGGTGGTTGGAACTGATAAAAGATTACGAGCTGACAATAAACTACTGCGAGGAGAAGGCTAATCCAGTGGCTGATGCCTTGAGCAGACACGTAGTTGTGCATACTGTGATAGCTTGCGACTCTATAGCAGACTTGGATTGGGATGTTGAGAGATGTCAGGAATAGTTGTCTGTTCAGAGACTGGCTCACAGATTCAGTTCGTTGACTATTCGGGCTGACTGGTTATCTTAGATGCGTGATCTTCAGCTTTGTGATGAAGAGCTGAAGGAGAAGTTTGAGTTGGCATCGCAGGGATTGGGAGGAGACTTTGCTCTCAGAGACGACATTTTGACTTTCAGGGGTCGCTGGTGTGTGCCATCACATCAGGAGTTCAGGGAGAGGATCCTTCGAGAGGCTCATTATGGAACTTTGGCTATGCACCCTGGAGAAGTCAATATGTATAGGAATTTGAGGAGAATTTTCTGTGGGAGATAGGGTATTCCTGAAGATTAGTCCTATGCGAGGTCTATTCCGGTTTGGGAAGCCTTTTAAGCTTCGACCTCGTTACATTGGACCCTATCCTATTCTAGAGAGGATTGGTGAAGTGGCTTACAGGTTGGCACTTCCTGAACATCTGATTGGGATTCACAATGTTTTTCATGTTTCGAATCTCACTAGATATGTGCCAGATCCTTCTCATTGTATCAGTGATGATCTTCCTGGTTTGCAAGTGACACCAGATTCTTCTTATGTGGAACTACCAGTTCGCATCCTCGAGGAGAGCAGCAGACAGCTGAGGAACAGGTCGTTTCCTATGGTCAAGGTTCTGTGGAATAGACATGACGAAAGGGAGGCAACCTGGGAGCTAGAGCAGGATGTTGCGGAGAAGTGGCCGGAACTTCTTGCTGAATTTCGAGGGCGAAATTCCTGATAAGGTGGGGAGATTGTTATACCCAGTAAAAATTTTTATGTTAATCTTTAATAAATTAATTTTTGGCTTGGATGATTTCAGATCTACAGTAGGATGAGCCAGGAGCTCAATTGGAGGCTATTGGAATTTCTGAAATTTCTGGGGATTTTCCGGAGCACCGAGGTAAATTTTAAGTAATTTTCCCTGTTTAATTATATTTATTGGATTTTTAGAAATTCGAAAATCCATTTAAATTAAACCGAAAATTGGTTTTTACCGCGCGTGAACCGGACCGGAACGGTTCAGCGGAGGCGGAGGCGGTTCGCCGAGTGAGTTTGCGCGTGCGTTCTGATAAGCGGATCGGACGGTCGTGATCGACGGTTGGGATTGAACCGACTGATCGGGTGCTTACCGTGTCGATAGCGTGTCGACAGCGCATATCGGGTGCTTACCGTGTCGAAAGCGTGTCAACGGTGCGTAACGGGTTTTCACCGTGTCGGCCAGGAATATAAAACCCTCGCGAAATACATCGATTGGGGTTTCGTTCAACCAACCGATAGAGAGAAAGTTTTTCGGCGTACGGCGCGTGATTCCGGTGGCCTGGCAAGGGGCTTTTTGTGCCTGGAGATTCACGGGACCGAGGAGAGTCGATTGATACCGGGTTCGTTCGGTGAGGAGCTGCGGCGAGCTGCGGACGAGGTTCACCGTCGCCGGCGTCTTTGAGGTAGGAAATTCAGATTTTAAATTAGATATTTAGCAAATTAAAACATGTATTATTTTGCAAACTGCTACCTGAGCATGCAGATGTGATTTTTGGGATCAATTATGCAAATTATCGAATTAGCATGTTAGGGTTTTCTTTTCGGGACAAATTAATTTGTTCGTCGAATTGGAAATGTTACCAAGCAATTGTGATTTGAATATGTTACTTCGTTCACGTTAAGGTGATTGTATAATGCTGGAACTTTAATTGCGTGAATTGTCAAACATGTGGATTAGACGAAATTGCTCGGCGGAAAATTTTGATTAAAACCTTAGGAAATTAGCAGCATTATTGAAACATTAGGATAGTATGAACATCGGATTTTGTTTCTCCTTGATCTCGGTCGCCGGAAATCGACGGGGGAAACGGAGTTTCCCGGAGAATTCGTCGGCTAGGGTTTCGCGGGCGCCGGGCGGAGGAAGGAGATGGATTATGATTTAGTTAATTAGTTAATAATTAATCGTAAATTAATTAATTAACAATTATTAACTTAAATTGGCGCGGATGAGAGAGAAGCGGAAGGATTTATAATTCGGAAATTAATTCCGAATTTACGGAAATGATTTATTTAATTTTAATGCGGCACAGAAGAGGAAAAACGGGAGGAATTAAATTCGGAAATTTATTCCGAATTTTTGGGAAAAAGAAAATGCAGAATATTTAATTCGGAAATTAATCTGAATTTTGGAAAAAGGATATATGTGGAATTTAAACTCGAAAACTATTCCGAATTTCGAAAAATGGATAAAGACGGAAATTGATTACGGAATTTAAAAATTTCCTGAAGTAGGGAAAAATGTTATCAGTGACGACAGTATAGTTGAAAACAGTCATACAGAGGTATGGTACATGGATGCTACCAGAACAGTCAGTAACTGGTACAGTTGTATTGCTTGGATGGCAATGGCATGGATTGAGTCAGTTTACTCAGTGTTGGCATATTTTATGGATTGACATACTGGACCGGACTACTATAGACCCTATATGATGTTTTAGGGTAGTTGTGGTAGGTAACTGTGCGGTTCAGACTTAGCTTCCACAGTATACATGTGGACTGGTATGCGCCTTGTTGTACCTGGACACATGTTGCCGGATCTTGGAGTTAGAGATTGGCAATGACTGTAGGGGCGTGAGCTTCTATGGAAGTTGTTGGTAGAGGACTCTTTGGGACGGTGGCTGAGTCGATCTCTCCTGGTCCATGTGTGTAGGCCTGCGCGCCTGAGGGTGGCAGGGGTGTCTCGCAGTGGCTAGCCAAGTGTGTAGGCCTGCGCGCCTTAGGGTGGCAGGGGTGTCTCACGTTGGCTAGAGATTTTGTGACTGGATCTGTCTATAGTCTCCAGGAGATTGATTGACGAGAGACGCTGCGGTGTCGGGTGCTTAGGCGCCATGCGTGTTTCGAGATGGGCGTTCCCACTGGTACGCTACCTGGAAGCCCAAAGGAGAGCTACTCTGGTGTGACTGGGGGTGACTGTGGTTGGTCGGAGTCTGGGACTGAGAGTGCCTATCCACCATACATTGTTATGCTGTATTCCTATATTTTTGCTATTATCCTTCTCTTGCATGTGAGTTTTACTAGCTGTCTTCCTACTGGGCGTAGCTCATTCCTGTATTATATATTTTCAGTGGCTCGGCAGACTTGACGCTACCAGATTAGGTGGGATCGTGGTCAGCAGGCTTGTGGAGGATATCTGATTTGTGATTGTCTGAGATATTCTGGTTAGTTGATTGTTGCTGTTGGATGTATTTAATGAGATTGTTATTCTCATATGTCAGGTATTATGTGAGGGTGATTCTGACTTATGTATCTGGTTGGACAATATTGCACTTGTTGGACTTGAATCTTATTCTTGTAATGTAGTTTCCATTTACTGTCTTACCTTATTGTCTTGGAGTATGGTGTGTGGAGTGCCATATTTTATCTGAGGATGTTATATACCTTTTTGTTTGATGGTGAGGTCATTACATGACTATGGAACTTAACCGTGGGGGTTCAGACTTCTATTAGATCGGTTCTCCTACCCGTATGGGTTAGGAGTATTGGGTCTAGTAGGAGTAACATTGCGCGAGTCCATCTGTTAATTCAGGAGTCATGAACCTGATTTGACGGTGTACCCGGGAGATGGGATCCACATTGTTAAAGGAAAGTAGGTGTGTAATGATGTGTTATATCCTATGTTTTCGTAGGCTACTCAGGTTGGTATGGGACGATCTGAGCTGTCTATATAAAAAAAAAAAAAAAAAAAAAAAAAAAAATGTATGCCAAAAATCAGCCTAGGAAAAATGGGGTGTAACAAACCATGTCATTGTACTTTAGTGATCTTATTATCTTTCTTAGTGGCCTCATGCCTCTTAAGTTGTCCCCGTTGATCTTAGTTGTGCCACTTGTCCTCATATACCATCTCGATTTTTCTCAATTGATTAGTTGGACTTCAAAATTGACATAACAAGAGATAACACATGCAACTTATTAATGGCTAATTAACTTAATGAATTAATCATTATACAATCGACAACTAATTAGATATAACATGGAGAAAAGCATATTCCAACCACTAATGTTCTGATGTTTTTTCTAATGATATCATCATTTAGATTTAAATGTTGTCATAAATGAGTTCCTAAAATTTGTAATCATCAATATTGAGTTGCTACTGATTTGATTAAGTTGGTATTATTGACCATTTTGTTAATTACAAGAAAATAACATTGATTGAATATAAGATTTGTGATTAATTTAATAATTATTATAAATGAAGAAATATTGGGTTTTTTAGTTTGATAGGATACAACCTAACTTTTGCCATTTAGAAGGGTGAGAATTTGGCACAAAGATATAGAATTGCTCGATGTTTGGATCAAATAATAGCTATAATTGATAACAAAATGAATAACTACCAAGCTATCATCTATCCAACTATCCACATGAGAATTTTAAATCATTGTTAGTGCCATGTCATTATTGTACAATTAATTTATTTGGTGTCATTATGCTAAGTCTTAATGCCTCCTTTGCTTTATTTCCCATAAGAAGCCAATCTAGGGAACAAAAGAGGAATCTTAAAAGGTTAGATCTTACTTTTCTAGATTTTTTGAGTAATGAGGGGTTTTCACCTTTGTGCCTTTTTTTAAAACATATTGCAATATTGTAGGAACACTACATGTGTCTTTTTTGCATCATTTTCAAAGTTAGTTAAATTTTTTTCTCACTCTTTCTCAATTATTTTCTAAATGAGTGAAGCACTTATTTAATTTAATCATGACTAATAATTAAACCATAAAAACATTATTAAAAATAAAAAAAATAATTAAAGTTTAAAACTGTTTTAGCCCATATCAAATTTGAAACAATAAATAATAATCAATGTTTAATTTGAATTAAAATAGAATCAAATTCTTTTGATTAAAAGGTTAGATCAATATGAAATGAAGCCATACATGTTCATGTCAATTTTCATTCATAATCAAATTGAGTTGAGAATGAATAAACATGCAAAAAAATAGATCTTTGTCTATTTTTGAATTAGAATAGAAGCGTGTCATCGCAAACAAACTAATGGTGGGAGGTACAATAAAATTGATGAACAAAATTATCTTTCTTATTCTTTTTTTGCAAATAAAAGAATTATCTTACTTTTTTTGTGAAACTTAAGATAATTTAAATTTTAATATTGTTCTTATGTTTTAATCGTATTTTTCACAAATTTACAAGATTATTTTAACTCTTTTTATCTAATATGCTGCTCGATATAAAGCCATAAACACATCGACACTGGGTAGAGGATTACGCTGGGTCAACCAAGTCAAAAAAGATTTGACTTTTTTATATCGCCAGGCCAGCTTTTTCTTACCGTTGAATTCAGTGACGCTATGTTTTCCAAACATCAACCCCACCACCCAAAATGACGCGGTCTCTCTCTCTCTCTCTCTCCTCCCTTCCTCTTCATACGAAAACTCCTCCATAGGCTTCGACATCAAAGTCTTTTCGTGCAAGATGGCGGCAGGCCCGCACACAGGCTACCTTTTCTCCTTTCTCGTCTGTTTTTTTTTTTTATTTCCAATTTAATATATTAAAAAATTTAAAATAGTATAGGAAGAGAAATAAAAAGACACAGAGGGTTGTCAAAAGTATTATCTCAGAGCAGAAGGAAGTTGAATATCGGTAATAAATAAATAAACTCAGAAGAAGAAATTTAAAATATCAGATTCCTAAAGCAGTACTTAAGAGTTAAAACTACAACACAGAGATCGAAGTTTATTGCAACAGCTTGCACGAGAAGGAAATAGATCAAACCTTGTTGTCTGCTCTTATTCTTCACTTCTCTTTTCTCCTCACCGAAGAGTACTTCCTCCGCTGGCAAACGATCTGGCGGAAGACGGCGGCCTCATCTCGGGATCCACAGATCCAACGTCCAAGCCTTTATGCTGCTCTCTTTGGGCAGACACACCTCCACCAACGGTTCTTAACATGTTCCCGACACCAAGGAAGTCTCGTGTCAACCCGTTATGGTTATAACCCGTTTGTTCCATGTCAAGACAAGCGCGGTAGTCTCCAAACTTGGCGTCTTCCTCCTGCCCGCCGCCGAACATGTCGGGGTTCCCATGGGCGAATGAATTCATAATGTCCCGCAGATTACTCTCATTCCTCAGTCCAGGCTTAGTGGAGGTGGATGACGAGCTCCCGAATCCACGGAGAAACGAGGAGCAGCTTCCTCCTCCACCTCCTCCGCCGCCGCCGCTTCCACTAGAAGTTGCTCCCATCTGCGCCGCTTTCTGGAGAAGGGCCGTCGCCGACATCTGCGGAAGAACCCCATCTCCTTGCAAAGACGGGTTGAAGAGAGACACCGGCGGATTGGAATGCATGACCATGTGGTCGCTCATTGGATTGCCGCCGGAGAAGAGGTGCACCATTTCTCCTCCTCCGCCGTCTCCATCGCCGGCGCCGATGAATTGTTCGTGCGTTGCGAAACGAGAATTGTGGTGGCCCACATTGCTGCTCGCGCCGCTTCCATTGGAGAAGAAGCCGAGGTTTAGGAGGCCGGCTTCGGCAGCGGCAGAAGGAGTGGAGTTCTGTTGGAGTTCAGGGAGTTGCATCAGGCCGTGGAAGGGCTTGCTTTGCAGAAAGGTTTGATGGGCGTGGTTGTCGTCCGGGCCGCCAAGAAAGAAGGGGTTGGGGGAAGGTATATGGGATTGGCGATAGGAGTTTGGATTGGATGAGGAGATGAGCTGGTCGAGCTGCGCTCCAGCGGGTGCAGGGCCGGCAGCCCCAAGGCGGAGCAGATCGGTTGGGTTTTGAAGGGAAGTGATGTGGGAGTTTACTTGGGTTAGGTCGAGGCCCATGTGGCTGCCGCCGTACAATTGGCCCCCTATCCTGTTTATGCCAACGGGGATTCTTGAGCTTTCCTGAGCCAAGGCGTCGCAGAAAGCTCTGTGGGTGATGAAGCTGTCCCGCCTGCAACGAAAAGGGCCCGAATTACTTTCTTGTATTGTCATGTGCGTATTATTATTTTAAGACAAAAATCATAAAAATATATTTAATATTTTATTAAACTTAATAAAAGACGATTTATTAAAATAGTAAATAATTAATATTTTTTCATACATAAAATTTTCTAAATTTTAAAGTAATAAGGATTTCCTTTTAATTTCTCTTAATGTGAAATGTAAGATCAACAAGATACACTAAATAGCACTTATTTAAATTAAAAGAAAAAGCAGCAACATTGATGGCTGTGGTAAAAAAAATATGGAACAAAACAAATGATATAGTGTTAATATTTGGGTAGAAAGAAAGATAAAGGGGGAAAAGGGCGTCGTCCCAAAAAAAAACTCCAACCTTTTTAGGGGATTATAAACTTTATGAAGTGCATTTTCCTATGAAGCAGTAAATGACGGGGAATGTATGATGGAAATTCGCCTTAAATTCGAAAAGCAGTCACCCGATGGTATTGAGAGACCAATTCAGTGCCTAACTCCTCAATTAATGCAACGGAGAATTCATGCATGGAACATGAAAGCCTTCTTCTTCTCAATTCACTTCCATCCCTGAACCATTCGACCAACTCCAAACTCTCATAGTTCCGCAATCCCAACATTTTTACCTAAATAATGTATTCCATGGACAACTGAAAGAGAGAGAAAGAGAGACGAGGTGAAAGCGAGGCATTCACCTCGCAGTTTTCCTAACCCTACGAGTTCCCAAACGTTTTCATGAAAAGGCGGACCTGTGAACGACGAAAGCCCAGCGCAGAAATGGCCAACCCATAAACGAACAAACCAACCCTGCAAGCTTCCCTACATGGATGCCCAACACGTGAACCAAGAGAGAGAACGTGAGCTAGCCCACGGCGTGCTTTCCGAGGTCAAGCGAACCCCTTGCGGCCGTAGCTCTCCTCGTGTGCCGTTCACGTGCGTCCTGTTCGCCACTTCCAGCGATGTTAACCAACCTACGCCAACCCTAAAACCCATCCTCCCTTGCGGATCACAAAGCCAACCATGTCTGATGATGATGATGACATGCTATGTGCTGGATGCGTGCATGCATGCATGCATGTGGAGGAAGCGAGGTACCTGGAGAAGAGGGTGCCGCAATCGCAGCGGTACTCGCGGGTGCCGCAGGTCTTAGAATGGGCCTTCCAATCCGACTGGACGGCGTAGCGCTTGGAGCACTTGTCGCACTTCCACTTTTTCTCGCCGTGTTTCCGGCTGAAGTGCTTCTTGATTCCGGTGAGGTCACCCAGAGCCCGCGAAGGGTCGTGGTGGACGCAGGTCGGCTCGGGGCAGAGGTAAACCCGCCGGCGCACCTCTTTGCTGCTCTTCTGCTTCAGTTTCCACGGCAGGTTGTGGCCGCGCCGGTGGAGTTGAAGGTTCTGCTCTCTCTGAAATCCCTTCTTGCACACCTCACACACGAACCGGTTCGTCGCCATCAGAGTCTTCGGCGACAGGGCGATCACCTCCGCGTCCGGATCTAGAATAAAAAAGACTCGATTGGATTATTAGGGTTTTTGGGGATCTGGATGGGGGAGGGGAAAAAGACCGATTGGATTGTAAGCGTTGGTACTTGCTTGGATTTCCCGGGAGGTTTCTCTTCTTCTTTGCGGGGGCGGACGGCTGTGAATTTGTGGTGGAAGATGGCGGCATGGAGGGGAGAGGCGGCGCCGCCTGCTGCAACCTCAGCTGGTTCAGGTGGTCCTCGTCTCTTATGTCGAAGAAGGAAGTCGAAGACGACGCCACCGACATAACTCCTCCGACAGAAATAGAGAAAGAAATATTTTTCTCAACAAAAATTCCGTGTCGCTTCTTCCTGGAGAAGACGATTGAGCAGTCAAAAATCGAAAATCAAAGCCCGACTCGATATATATATATATATATATAAATACATAGGAGTGTGTAATTTAGTCAGTGGAAATTGTTTCCGAATCTAAAAAGACAAGCGGGAGGGCGGAAAGAAAGGGGAAGAAGGAACAGAGACCGCAGCGGAGAGATCCAAAAATTCTTAGTACTCCGCCTTTCGGCTATCTCACAAGAGAACCGTCCCGAAAACCTCCAAACTCGGCCTGCTGAGGACTCGCCACAGATCGACAAAAGAACAAATCCAAACAAACGGTTGCAGTCGAAACGAGTAAAAGGAGGGGGACTGCGTGAAAGGCAGGAAAGAGGGGTGGAGTTACTAAGAGATGGAGAGAGAGAGAGAGAGAGAGAGAGAGAGAGAGGAGAAGAAAACAAAGGGGGAGGAAAGAAAACAGCAAAAATAAATAAATAAACAAACGGAAGCCGAGCTGAAGAAGAACTCTTTTGAGCTTACTCTCGTTGAAAGCTTCTGCTCAATCTCCTTCTGCTACTCTCGATATGGGTTGCAGCGGAGGCGGCCAAGAAGGCTTGTCTGATTTATTTCATTTCCTTTTCATTCTTTTCCGCCCCTAGGCCACAGGGATGCAGCTGCGGCATCTTCTATTTATTTCTGTGCACTGTTGCGGTTTACACCACAAATAAGGCTTCTCCTTAATATAAATATATATTGATTTATTAATATATGGTACAACACATTATTACATTCAACATTTGCTTACATAACATAAGGCACCAATGTTCAATTAGAACATTATCAAATAACGAGAGGTGATTGAGGGCAGCAATATAATCTATCAAATAAAGCCCAATGAAAACTGTTAGAATATGATTCATATTTTTAGAATACTCATAATTTTTTAAGAAAATTTAAATTTTTTTAGATTAATGTAAAATCATGCCAATTATTAGAAGATTTGGAGAGAGGTTTTAGAAAAAGTCCAAATAACTTATGCTTGAAAAAAAAAATCTCAAAAGGTTTGGAAAAATATTTCTAAAAGGAAGAAAGAATTTTGATAAATATCAATTATTTTCTTAGTTGTAATAAAAATGATTTTTGAGTTAAAATCAAACCTTTTCTTCTCCTTTAAATTCTTGCATTTGATCTCCAACTCTTCTTTATTCTCATTGTCTCTATTGGTCTCCCTAAATTATCTAATGGCAACAAAGTTAATCCATCTATAACATGATTTGCAATTAAGAGCTACACCACTACGTTGAGCTAGTTCAATCAATGCATTTACTTGCATCAATTCTAAATGGAATACAATAGTTTCCACAATCGTTTTAGTTGCATGATTTTCCTAAATGATAGTGTCATCTAACACTTCCCTAACTAAGGCTTTCCTTTAAGCATCCCCTCTTTGCCTTGCAGTATTTTGTTTAAGTTAATTATCTTCTTCTTCTTATTTCTTACCTTCATCAACGAGTTTTTTGCATTATTGAAAGACACCTCTTATGTTAGCAAAGAAAATTGAAAGTGTTAATTTTTTTATCACAATTTTTTTATTTAAGCAACTTTCTAAATCAAACTCATTGTTCTTTTTCTCTCAACAAGCTCTTTTCTTTACAACTCAATTAATCTTAGTTATTTTAACTGGATGTCTCATCTAAAATCCAATTCTCTAATTAACAAAGAGAAAAAAAATCAATAACTAATTAGAAGCTAATCTGCATCTCTTAAAAGAGCTCCATGAGACCATGCATGGTCTTCAACCCTTTTCACAACACCTTAGGAGGGTAACTTTTATATGAATGAGCAAAAGTACTCACTCAAGTTATCTCCAGAGGTAATGTTGAGGCTTCTTATGGTACCTAGCAGTCTCATCTTAATTTCTTATGATTTTGTACACTCGAAACAATGGATGAGTGCTAGCAATGTTATACATGAAATTTATGAGACTTTTAGAAAAACACCAACAATGGGCATATTGGCCTCGAGGTCTCTCCATTAAGATCCATCAAATTTCAAATGCTAATTTTTATTTTTATTTGACGAGTTCAAGATTAGTCTAAATTATTGTTATAATAGTTGAGAGCAAGTGATATTCGTATCACCATCTAGTTTTTATTTATTTATTTTACCACTGAGGGAAGTGACTAAAGAACTCATTGAAGAATAAGAAATCAAATCCAAATCTAACTAAATTGTAAAGAAAGCTATCATTGTCCTCTCTCTCTCTCTTTCTCTCTCTCTCTCTCTCTCTCTCTCTCTCTCTCTCTCTCTCTCTCTCTCTCTCTCTCTCTCTCTCTCTCTCTCCCTCCCTCCCTCCCTCCCTCTCTCCTTCTCTCCCCTTTTGGCTAACTTCTCTACCAAACTTGAGAGAGGAACATTGTCAATTTTTCACAACTAGTCCTTGAAGTATATTAAAGAACCAAGAGGATTAATCTTGGATTATAGTTGTGGTTTGGATATGATAGTTGGTAAATCAAATGATTATCTGAAGTAGAGATTTAAATACCTATATATCATACATTTTTTTGCATCATAGAGCATTGATCTTGGTGGGTAAAAAGAGAAAAGTAAAAGAGAAGTAATTAGAAAAAGGGTAACATAAGACCAATATAAGTATAAGCCACCATGTAAGAAGGTGAGATTAATTAGAATTCAATGTGAAAATAAATCACTTTGTTATTTTAGCTAACCCAATTCCTAATAGAAATCTTCCTAAAGAATCAAAATAATTTAGCAATTGTGTCACATGATAATCTTCCAAAAGTATGAAATTATCTAATTACATGGAAAATCCAAAAGTATCTAAATACCAAGGAGATGATGGAAGACATCATGGACAAGAAAGCTCAAAGCATCTTCTCATTACTAATTAATCAATGGAATACATTTAAAGTAGAAACAAAGATAAATCTGTTGATTTATAATAGAGAAGTCAATGTTTAGAAGTTGGTCACCTAACATGGTATAGAATTTGTAATCTAATTTCTCTTATTAGAGGACACTTTCTTCACCCAATTATAGTGCTCAAACTATGCATTGGATTATTATAATGCCCAAATAAGGATGGATTATTGGGCTCCTCTCAGATAAATTTCAAGAAGATGATAATGGAGGAATTTTATCCTATGGGATATCTAGAGGAGCAATGGAGGAAATAATAAGGTCTAAGATATAATTAGTGGTTGATTAGTATATGATTGAATTTAGAACTCAAGGTCGAGAAGTTGGATGGTTCACTAAAGCTAGTAAATGGAAACCTATTTCTCCTTGCATGGCCACACTCAATGGAGACCATCTTTTTTCCTTGATTGAAGTTATCACACCATGCATTGTTTTAATGGGATTCCCAATGCAAGATTAGATTAGTGCATGGCATTTCTTCCAACAAATTCAAGGAGAAGATATTGGAGAAATTTTATCCTATGGGATATTTAAAGGAAAGAGGAGGAAATAACTGACTAAGACATAATTAAGAAAAAAACTCTTTAAGAATTTATGAATTAATTTAAAAGATAAGTTTTTTTTGAAATTTAGTTAGAAAAATATAGATATTGATGAAGTATACATTATAAATATACTATCTCATAATGACTAAGCTTAGTTTTTCTTAATATAAAATCTAAATCAAACTAGAGCTTTTACTATAACCATTGAAAGAATAGACAAGAGGAGGAAAGGTCTTGGGACATTATCAAGAAAACCAAATATATGATACAAATAAGTGGAAGAAGAAACATATGCGACTATAGGGGAAGACAACTATAATGCTGGGGATTGAAAAGATCCTAAAGATTTGCTTCAAGAGATTTGTCCTAAAAGAAATGACCACGAAAGATTCTTAGCAAGATTTTAGGTAGTGAGATATAGGGATAAATAATCCCACATTGGCTATATATTTGAATGACTCTAGAATTTATATGTGATACCTTAGTGCTAAGGTATTTAGGTCCCTTTTGAGGTCAATATGTGGCAACGAAAGGAGCTAATTACAAAAACCTAAATTTTGGCTTAATATATTTTGAAATTTTTTATCATACAAATAATATTTTTGATACATTTTGACAAGCATATCTACAAAGTGTTTCATAATTTTTTGATGATTATGTTTTTAGAAAGAGATTATTGCAAGTAATTTATTAGTACGTGTTTTAAAATTTTTGAAAGCCAACTTGATTTGTTCTAAATTATTAAAGCAAAGAGATTCTTGGAACCATTATTTTTGTTTGCTTTATCATAAATGCAGCAACCATGTCTTTGTCTCTTAACATGGGCACCAAGGTGGATTGGGTTGGACTTTTTGAGCACTTAAGGCATGGCTTGTTTGAGTTTTGCCCTTGGTTTTGCATGAGGACTTCTTATTTCATCACTGTTTTGGTGCTCTAAGCAATTTCATAAGGAACTTGGGTGGAGAAGAGAAAGAAGCAATGCACCATGAAAGATATTTGAGGAAGAATTTGCTAGATCTAAGAGAAATCCTTTTGTCCAATAGTAGAAACAATGCAAGCTTGAGGGAAACACTTTGGATTTTTCTTTGGAAAGCATTGCGCTTTGCTATGATATGAGCAACCTAGATAAGGTTAGAGTTTTCTTGATTTTCTCCTTGTGATCAATGCAATTTTCAATTTTCTAGCATGAATGGGTTGGTTAGTAAGTTAAGGAGCTATTTTTCTATCTTGACTTTAAGCTTATATGAAGTTTTCATGAAATTTCACTTAGTTCATGTAGTCCAGCTTGCATTCAAATGAGAAGAGTTGTCAAGAAAGAGTTTGAGGTTCAAGTATTCTACTTATAAGAAATAAGGTGTTGTTTTGGATTTAATCCTTTTATGTGCATATGTTGGTTCTCTCTATTGAGTTTAATTTTGAGGCTTGATTTGTTGATTTAAGCTTTGAGTAATAGAATCCCTCCTTGGTTGGTTGCATTGCAAATGGTCAATCCATATATTCATCTTAATAAACAATTAGATTAGTGAGACTTACCATTTGTCATCTTTACAAATGGTATGTGTTGTTGATCGAGTGGTTTGATTGGTCAATTTGATTAGCATAATTCAAGAGCTTATGAGGGTTTTGCAATTGGACTATCTAGATTTAGTTCTTTAAGCAAAACATGAGTTTAAGCATATGTTTGGATAAAAAAAACCCTTTTATAATATTTTGTGCAATTTTTTTATGTAGGAGGATAAAGATAAAGGAAAGCTAAAAAGAGAAGATTCCTTGATAACTTCAGTAGATAAACTAAAATAATTATGATGTGAACATAAATTATTAATTATAATGAGCAATGCATTCATATGAGCATGAGAACAAGACTTCACCTGATAAGTGTATACCTATATTAGGATATGAAATGACATGTGTATTAGCATTACATGTTGTTAGAGATAGGATTAAGATATTCATGTTCACATAATGTATTTGATTTCTATGTGTATTAAAGTATATTTTGAAGAACATGTCAGTGAATGAAAAGGAAATAAGAATTATATTTTAGCTGTATAAGCAATACAGCAATGTTATGATACAAGATACAAATGTCTTTCGATTTTCTCAATTATATTATTCCATGGCTACCACTTGATGAGTGATGATGTACCAAGTAGAGATAATATGAAGAATGCACCCACTTTAGTTCATAAGGGTCCAAACTTGATACTTGTAGAAAGCTAGGTTAAATAAATGAACAAAATTTTTGCCTTGCCCTAAAAATAGGAAAATGTTGCTTGCTCTACTTATCATTATAAAGGATGCTAATCTGTGGTGAAATTTATGTCTCCAAATTTATTCCTAAGGGAAGATGTTAAAGATATTCTAGGAAAGAATTTGTAGAAGATTTTATGATGTAATATGTTATTGTTTTTATAAGAGAAAAGTTGATCTTGTATTAGCTTCCTTAACCTAAAAAAACTTATTAATGATTAATTATGAGATAAAAATTATTCTCGCTACCAATATGCATTGGACAAAGTGAATCCAAAGGAATAACATTGTTTTATGTTCTATCAAAAAAAGCTTGTTTTAAGGATTCATTAATATCATCAAATCCTACTTAGCAAAATCTAATAAAATTTGATAAAATACATCCAAAATATTAATTTTTCAAGTAAAACTAGAGATATCATTGTAAAATTATGACACTACCAAAAAAAAGAAGTTGATTAAGATAATATTTTAATTTTGAGCATCAATTTTAATGTAAGAAAAAAATAGAATTGTCTAATATTTAACTATCACATAATATGAAAAGCTTAAAACCAAATATCAATATAACATTTATAAATAAAATATAGATTATCTTTACATGTATAAAATTCCTCTCTTTCTCTCTGAAACTCACAGATATAATATACTCTCATCATTGAATCTTGAACTATCATCTAAAAACTTATAGCTCCATAAGTATTAGCATTTTGATATATAATGTAAACAAAAAATGAGCATGATATGCTCAATAAATAAACTACTAATTATAAGTAATAAAATAATATGAATAGGTAGGAATATAGTTGATAAATATAATATAGTAAATAAAACTATGCATAACAATCTGTAAAAAGAAATACATTATTAATGTATACATTTTTTATATACATCCATCTAATATATATACATAAGTATCTTATGGTATTAATATCATATATTATTTATAATGTGTCACACTTCTTATCTTTTTATATTAAATTTTATTTAATATTTTTTTATTTTTTTTCTCTTTATTTATCTTCATTTTGTGAAAAAATACTTCTAAAGATTACTCAAAATCATCCCCTAATAATATACTTATTATTTTAATTCTAAATTCATATCATACAATATAATCTCCCCTATTATATTGTATGATCCATGACTTATATTGATCAGACAAAGGATAAAACAAATAATAAATTTTTTGAATTTCATGCACTCATTGTTCTTATTTGATCTACATTTCATACTTGTATGAGTTGTAATAGATACTTGATCAAATAAGAAATTTTATAGATGGTCTTTATTAAATATATTATGATATAATTATACTTGTTTCATCTCCATTTTATACTTGTATAATTCATAATAGATACTTAATCAAATAAGTTATCGAATAAATAATCTTTATTAAGCATTCTATCAACTCATCATACTTGTTTATCCTCCATTTTATACTTGTACAATCCATGATAGATACTTAATCAAACAAAAGATTGAACAAACTTCCGCTTTTAAGAATTTCATGAACTCAATATATTTAACAATTCAACTTGTCACACTATTATGATGCTTAACTAATCACCCATTCATAGTAGACTAAGAGCACTTTGCTAGCTCCTTTTATGAAGGTCATACCAAATGATTTGAACAATTGTTGTACTTAAAAACAACAATAGCATTCTAAGCTCAAAACCACAAAAAAAACTTAAAAACATGACTTTATTAATATCTTAGGTAGTAAATATATACTTTATGAATAAGAACATGGGTGAGATATTATCTTATTATATGATTTTTGTAAGGTAAGGTGGAAATTCTTTTTCTTTTACTTGAGTTTTTCTACTATTTATTTGATTCCTTTGAATCCCCTCAAAGAACCACACCATATTTACTTGGATCTCTCATTTTCTTTTCTTTTATAAATCTCCTCTCCCTCTTTTTCCTACTTTCACATTAAGGCTCCAAACTAAGGAATTATATTTTAGGATATGAGGGAGGTTATCCTCTTATTTGGAATGAGAGTAAGAGTATATATATATATATATATAAAAGTTATTTTTATCGTTAAAAATTTACAAAAAAATTCAAATGATTTTCAAAAAATACAAATCATATACTTGTGGATTCCTCACATTGAGACTTTCACAATAATATGCTCAAATTTGAGATCATGCTATTATCATTCTTGTATGCTTTTTGAGACACTCACTCATTAATATATTCTTGAGTTCTTGATTAGAAATATACATATCTAATAAATGTATAAGGGTTAATTAATTAGGCTATTATAGATATCCTTTTAGACAGTAAACTATGTTGATTTGATGAGTATATTAGAAGAGTTAAGAAAGTATTATTAGCCCTTGATGCACATAAAGCATTAAAAAAAAGAAAGAAGAATCATTAATAATTAGGAGCCTCAATTAGTTTAAAAAAGACTTTAAAGAAAGATGAAGAGATAAGAAATTTGGTGTAACATCTCAAAATTTATTTGTCATACATTATAAATTTTGAGTTTAAATCCATATTATTATAATCATTAGTATTTTAATTAAATAAAATTAGTTTTTTTAAATTTTATTAATTTTTATTAAAATATTATTATATTTATTTTTACCTTGAATGATATGTCATGTTTTTAAAATAATATTAAATATTTTATTTAAACATATTATTAGAAAAAAAAAACTCTTTATAAAGAATCACATAGTAATGAGTTATAATATTTAGATGTCTAAATAATTTATTAAGATTTTTAAAAAATGATATAAATATAAATTTAGTAAGTGTTGGAGAGAAAATCAGTAAGTTTATTGATCTAATCCTTATTGCCATATTTGTGAATATGCTAAGAAAGGGTAGATAGTTGGTTGTTGAGGTCATTAGGTACATTAAGGGAGAAAATCAATAAAAGGACATAAAAAGAGAAGGAAGAGAGAGGAATGGAAGGAGAAAGAGAAGAAAAGTTGTGCTAAATTCAAAAAGGAGTTGAAGTACAACAAAAAGGAAGGAAACAAAAAACTAGTAAAGAAAGAGAAAATAGAGATAATGAAGTAAGCAAGCAAAGGTAAGGAATTGAAATTGTGTTATTTGTTTCAAATTAATTGGTTTTTGCATACAAATTAGAGGTTGTAGCTTTTGTTCAAGTTAGGAATGTTGTGAGAAATATTTGAGGGAACTTAGAGATGAATTTGGTTGAAATCAACTTAGTTTTGTAGACTTATGTTCTCATCTAGAATGGATAGTACTTTGTGATTCAATACAATGTATGGTATGATTAGTATTAATAAATGTTTAGAGAGTAGTAAATGTATTGCGTGATGAGGCAATTATGGTACAATATGAGCTAAGTTGGTTCAAAGAGAAAAATCATCGTAAGGTCTAATTATTTCATGGTATGATGGCCAAATTAATTGTATAGTATGATGTGCTCCTTATACATATTATAAATTGCAAGTGAAAGACTGTGTAGTATAATAAGATATCATATAATGAGCTAAATTGATTGTATTGCATGTTGAAGAGATTCTATTGTATTATAGGTGGAGAATTAGTGACAAAGATTTGTAGTAATGTCAATCATATAATATAATGGAGAAATAGCACAATATGATGGTTTGGTAATCAAAAGAGAGTCAAAGTGAAAAAATGAATTATATAGTAATTTATATACAAAATAGTATTGTAAGAAATCTAGAAAAAAAGAAAAGTGAACAAAGAATTTTTATCTTAACATCAAGTAAATGAACTTGATGACTATGATAACTGTAATATTAAATTACTACGCGATTTATTTTTAAATTGGGATTATTTCGTATATTATTTAATATTAAATATTTTTAGGCATAATTTTTTATTTTGAGAAATTTATTGGCATCTCATTTGAATGTGATTTCATTTTCTAGTGAACTTCATATTTTCATATTTATATGATAAATAGGGCTTAAAAAACATTATATATCACATAAAAATATAGTTATACGATGTTGATGCAAACAACAGACTCAAGAAATTTAAATAAAAACTTAATTAAGACAATGACAAGAAAGCCCAAATGGAAAAATTTTTAAATTTATTTGAAAAAAAATTAGAGCACACATTTAGGACAAGTTGGTGCTATGCGGTGAAGTTCTCGTTAAGAGACTTTGATTTGTGGGTATATAGTACTATTGAATGATGCTTAGTGATATAATATAATATGATTGATGTTGAGATGGTGCGATAGGATGTAACAGTCGCTCGACTTGGATTAGTAGTGACTCAATCGGGATTAATAATGATTCGACCAAGATCGTTGGTGACTCAATCAGGATCAACGGTGATTTGATCAGGTTCGATGGTGACTCGACCGATATCGGTGATGACTCAAACAAAATTAACGACTACTCAGTTGGGATTAATGGCAATTTGGTTAGATTGGTAGTGACTCTAGATCGACAGCTACTCGACTTGGATTTACATCGAGTCGTCATAGATCGACAACAAGTCCACTTGATTGACGATGAATCAATCGGGTTAACGGTGAATCTGTTGAGTGAGCTCGAGTTGGTGTGGTTTTGCATGACTTAACATGGGCTGATGCAAGCCAACGTGGGTAACCACAAGTTAGCTCAGGCAGGCACGAGCTAACTCAAGGATGCACAAGTCGGAGTGGGTCGACATATGTTACTGTGCATTGGAGATCAATTTGGATCAACGAGGGTCATCAAGTCGATGCTAGTCAACATAAGTGTGTAGGTCGATGCGAGTCGAAGCTAGCTGCTACGGATCAGTGCGTCGGTGTAGGTTGATATTGGTCAATTAAATGTCACGGGTTAGCATAGGAGTGTGGGCCATCGTTGGTCAACGCATTTCGATTCATGTGACAAGTAGCATTTTAGAAAACTACATTAAAATGTAGTTTTAAATCCCTAATCACCTTATTGCCAACACTTGACAAGATAAGGATCTTATTCCTACAAAGAGAAAAAAGAATGGTAAGAGTCTTTTACAACTAAGGGAGTGACAAAGATGGGGGAAAAGCGAAGAAGAAATCAGTGAGGGTTCCAGTGAGTCGGGATTACAAATGAAAGAATACGAAGCTCGCTTGTCTTGTGATTGGTCTCTAGCAATGACTACGAAGGTTCTAATTATGCCAGAGGAGCTTCTCGAAACTATTTATCTCTTCTTATCTTCTCTCTCTCTGCTTCTACTTCCTTTGGGCCCCCTTTTGCACTCGACGAGAAGGGGATTTATAATGGCACTTAGGGAATGACGACAATATCATGTTAGATTTTCTCTTCCATTCTTTAATCTGGCATAATGGCTTTTCCCGATAAAGTGCATTAGGTCATTTGCACTATTTTTTTTCTTTTTTTGAGAAAATTTCCTACTTCATATGAAAATAAAATATGTGAATCTTACTTAAGTTATGACATAATATTTAAAATAAGTTATGCTTTGTAGAATAAATTGGAATATATCAAGTAAGTTCCCCTTAAGACTTTATCCTTAGCCTATATGGATATGCACTATTAGCATTTATGCAACTATATATTGTTAGATTTTTGTGACATGATATGACTTTATTGAACATACCACTTGTTTTTTGTGTAAGGTGACCAAGATTAGGTTTGAAGTCTATATCTTATATGTTGTGGGATATGTAGTTAATACTTTGTAGAAGAAATAGACATGGTCTAGAGTTTATATTTTTATGGATGGATATTAGCTTATTATGTATATGAGAATATGTTATTTGGATATTGATATGCTTATTATTAGATATAGAAGACAATAGTTAAAGAAAAACTTATGCCTTAGAAGAATAAAATATAAACATTGGTACGAATAAGAATGAAATATTTTGGATATTTTCTAGTTTTATATCATAATTATTTATTATCATGCTTTTCTTATTATATTAGTTTATCATTTATATCATATTTTTATATTTTATTATCTTAATAATTTATTTATTAAATTTTGTAATATCTCAATAGTGTTTATATCATAATTCATACATTTACTATATAGAGAGACGGAGATTATGAGATCATGGATAAAGAACTTACTCATTAAAGGATTTAAAGACTAGAGTAATATATTGTGTCATTTTGTAAGATTTTGTTGATAGTTTTGTGATGTATATGTTGATGATATATTTGTATTAGTTTTAACACCTTATATTCTTTGAGTTGATACGATTTCTTATGATATAAATTTATAATTGAATATTTTGTTTAGATATTTTAACTATTAGAATTTTTTTGTAAAATTAAAAAATATATATGGTATTCATAGGTTTAAAGTTTATCACATTGTTAGATCCATATCTAGAGAGTTTGTGTCATCACTTATTTAATCCTTTATGTTTACTCTTATGTTATTTATTATATTATGTAATTAGGTTAAGTAAAACCTTGATATTTGACAAGCTTAATTTCATCAAATAAGAGTTTGGTAAAGATGGTAGTAGAGATGGTAGTAGATTTGATGTAGCATCCAATAGCTAAGCACTTGATGCCAAGAGTGTGGAAAGTTGTAGTGATACTTACTAATTTTGTTAAGGAGCTCAAATGAGATGTTATTCATATAAAGAGTTGGGCCATTTAGCTAATGACTATCCCCAAACTTGAATCAAATTAGATGTAACTTTTCTCAAATTATGGGCCATGGTGCCTATAGAGCAAGCTTTGGGAAAGATAGAGAGATACACTTACTGTGGGTGCTGGTAGTGGAGGCTAAGGCCAATCCTTAAGATGACACAAAAAACTTATAGTTTATATAAGTACTTAACAAAAAAATCCTATTCAATTGATATGATCATAAGTAATTTATATTTTTAACAATTTCCTATTATTATCTTATTTTATTATGGAACAATGAAGGAATTTTATAAGTATAAGATAGGAAGTTTGTTTATAGAATATAACATCTCAAAATGATGATAATATATTTTAAGAAAATATGTGATATTAAGAATACTTGATTATGTTAAAGAAAGAAGAGTTATAAAATAATAACCTAAATCTATAAATATTTTGGAATTTTTATATAATTTTTTTAGAATTTAATATGTCATTATGCCTTTTTACCTAAAAATCTATAAAGAGTCACTCCTTATCAGTGATTCTTCTCTTATGACATTAACTGGTAATCATTTCCTATTTTTTTCAATCCTAGGTGTCATAAGAATGGCTTATTTTACCTTTAATAGTGTTTGCTCTATTTCAAGGCATATATTAGCTTTATTATCATTAGGTGTTTATTGATTATGCAACAAATAAAGTGAACTAAGAGCTTCCAACAAAAAGGAAATAATTTAATATGGGGGTGAGGTATACCTTTCCTTTTTATGTTGATGGCATAGATATTGTTCTTCAAAGGATGTGATGAATTTTAATATGTATGTTCACTAAAGAATTGATAAGTTTGTGAATCTATCAGTTGTGTTGGTCATTTGTGAATGTCTTGATATATTTCTAAAATAATTTCATGGTGTCCTCTAAATTGGGAAATAGAATTTGAAATCTAGTTATTTTTAGGTACAACATAAGCTCATATCAAATGATCTTATAGAAGGGCTCCAATAAAATTACAAGTAGTCAAAATTAAAATTCAAAAATTTCTTAATAAAAGCTTTATTTGCCTCAATATGCCCCTATGATATGCTAAAATATTGTTCTATATAATATATTATAAATCTTGAGATTAAATTATTATGATTATAAATATGAGTACTTTTATGAAATAAGTTGATTTAATAAAATGCTATTATGATTAATTAAATATTATTATCATAATATAATCTTGAAAAGATTGTTAATTATAAAATAAAATAAAAAATTTATTTAAAATTATCATTAGATAAAACTTTTTGAGAAGAATCCAATGGTGATTAGTTCGTAATTTTTAAAAGTCTAAATAATAAATCATAAATTTTTAAATAAAATGATATTAATATCATTTTTGAGATTTGTTGAGGACAAAATAAAAATTTTTGCAAAATATATCAATTAACTTAACAATGATAAGAATATTATAGTTTTGATTAGAGAGAGGGATTAAAGTAGGAAAAAAGAATGAACATGAAGAGTTTTGTGACTATTGAAAGGAAGCATTTACTACTTTTAGAAGAAGAAATGGAGTAAGGGAAGAAAGATGTTGTTTGTACAAAGTTTGAGAGCTAACATTGCAAAGAGGACTTGAGTTAGAGCTATGACAATGTGTTGGTAAGAAAACGAGATCAAAGATAATAAAAGAGTTTACATTTTTTTATTGATTTGATTATATTATATGAAAAATATAATTAAATTATAGTTGATGTATGTATTAGAATTTTTATTTTAAGGATTTAAGTGAGTTAAGAATCCACTTGGGAAGTTATGGTTAAGTACATTCAAAAAGGAAGTTATGCATAAGGTTCATTGGATTTTTGTGTAAAATATATATGTTAGCTCAAAAAGTAATAAGTTGCTTGTAATGTTGTAAGAATAAATTATGTGTTGAATACTATATGTTGGAGATGTGTATAACTTATTGAACTATTCATATAGTATTGTAGATTCAATATATTGTACATAGTGTATTCAACATATAATATATTAAGCATAGCATACTACGTTGATACTATAATAAGTGTAAAAATTAGAGATAATAATTTAGAGATAGATAATCATAAAAAGTGTATATTTTACATATTGAAAACGATTATTTAGTAATAAATTTGTTTACCTTGCAATGATTAGAAATCAAGAGGAAAAAAATTAAAGAAAGACATTTTTAGCCTCGATTCAGGTAAGTAAATCTGGTAGTTATTAAATAATTATAATAGTAAGTTAATTTATGATCTATTTTATGCTTGAGATGTTCTTAATTGTTATTTGATATATATATCTACTCTGATATATTGTGTGGCTATCTTGGAGTTTATTAGTATTCTAATGACACCTGAATTTATGTTAATGTGATACTTTATTTTTATATTTTATATGAAAATGAATATATGTAATAAGATTAAACAAAATATCTAGTTATACAATTTTAAAAAAGAATAATAGATTATCTTAGTTTGTATTATGGAATGGATTGGA
The DNA here is from genome assembly GCA_023846275.1 of Vanilla planifolia. Lineage (NCBI taxonomy): Eukaryota > Viridiplantae > Streptophyta > Magnoliopsida > Asparagales > Orchidaceae > Vanilla > Vanilla planifolia. The sequence goes on along the minus strand of CM043866.1, from coordinate 16,401,110 downwards.
ATGAAATTGTTATGATAGAATTATGTTTTCCTAAAATATTGTCCTCATGACATATGATTAGTATTGGATAGTCTCTAGTATTTTATATAATGTGACAAAGATATTAGTTTAGGACCCTTTACCTTTATGTGGATGATATGGTATTTAACACTGGTACTTTCTGTCGGGTATCAAGGAATTGGTTTGAAATCTCATACTTCTATATATGAATGGATGTTGGCTTTAATTATGTTAAGTAGTCTATAAGTAGAGGTCATTTGGATATAAATATTAGATATGATTGAATAATAATGATAATAATCAAAAGAAAAAGCATTATCCTAAAAAATAAAATATTAAAATTTGGATAATTTGATAAATAAGAAAAATTATTTCTATATTTTTTGTTATTATATCATAAATATGGATTGTCATATTATTTCTCATACACTAATTTACTTAATTATCACATTATTATTTTGTTAATTTATCTATTATATTCTATAAAATCTTGTTAGTATTTATATCATAAGTTGTATTTTTAATATACACAGAGATGAGGATTATTAAGAAATAAATAGAAGTCATATTAACTATATGACTAAATAAATAGAGTTTGATGTGATGAGTATATGTTATGTTAGTTTTAAAGGACATTTTATTCTATATCTATGGCATATTTATATTATTTATTGGTACTTTGTATCATGCAATGTAATACTATTATATAGATTTTTATGTATAAATCTTATAGTTTAAGCTTTTTAAACAATAATGATTTTTGTTATGGTTTTTATCAAATTGTATTTAGGATTTGGAATAAAATGGTTTTTTTATCTCACCATTAGTCCCTAATAAAGGAATAAATATGTCTTTAAATTTTTATTAATTAGATTTAATCTTTTATTATTGAAATGTAATGAGAGTAAATTAAGAGAATGGCTTAACAATCCTTTTGATAGACGATTTATTTGTGAAGATGAGGGATGAGGGTCTTTGAATGTATATAAGGTATAAAAAAATCAATAAGATTATCATTAAAAATAAGTATCTTTTTATGACACTCAAATTAAAGAGGATAATAAGTGAACACTGTCATATTTTGATAAATGAATCACTAGACAAAGAGTAGCTCTTGATAGACTTCTAAGGGTTACATTGATGAGTTGTACCACATTAATTACTAAGATAATGATTCTGATGTTTATATGAGATATCATAATCTTAAAATATTGAGACACCTTTTGAGAACAAAACTCACTTTGATAAGTATAGGCAGTTCAATAGGATAATACTTCAATATAGTAAGATAATGATGTCATATTTGATATTAAAACTAATCCTTTATTAGTTCAATATAGCTCAAGAACAAACTAAGTAGAAGCTAGTGGGCCTATAATACCTAGGACTAAAAAGAGTAAGGAATAAACACTAGGTGATGTCTCAAGAAAGAAATCACTATATAAAAAGCAACTCTTTGTAGGCTTTTACATGGAGGTGTATAAGAATGGGTTATCTCACATTGGCTATTGAAAGAGTGATTTTGATATTTATATGAGATAATATTGTCTTAAGATGTTGAGATATATTTTAAGAGAAAAACTCATCTTGGTAATTTTGAGATAACTAAAAGAGATAATATCTCAAAATAATAAGACAAGATGTCACAATTTTATCAAGGATAGATGACTTTTTGATTTGTTCGTAGTGTAGTTATTTTTTTAAGATAAATTAAAGGTTAGATTATTACTAATTGAAAGTGAAAAAAGAAAACATATTTAAAATAACTTTTAGAACTCGACATATGCGTTAGTGTTTTCTATTAGTCTAGCTAATGTGTCAGCTACATTTATAGATTTGATTAATAAGGTTTTAAGTAATATACTAATAAATATGATATCATATGTATTGATGATATTCTTATATATTTGAATTCCTCCATGAAGCATATGAAGCCTTTGCATATTGTTCCATAAATTCTAAAAGAGCATCAATACTAAGCCAAGTTCTTTAAGTATAAATTCTAGTTATCTCAAGTTAATGGATTGGTTAAGACTAATAAATTTTTTTAAAATAAAAATTTTTTTTGGTATAAAAAAGTGTTATAAAAAATTTGTTAAAAGTTTTTCATATTTTATCTCCATGTCAAGCTTGACCCAAAAAGCCATGAAATTTGATTAGGACTCTACTTATAAAGATAACTTCAAGACTTTGCAAGCAAAATTGAAGTCAGCTCATTTCCTAATTTTATTTAGAAGAACATAAGGATATTAAATTTATAGTGATGCTTCTCTTTAGGTGTTGGGTTTCATATTTGAGCAATTCAAATAAGTTATTCTTTGTTCTTTTAGATAGCTAAATATCATGAGAATAACTATCTTATTCATGACTTGAAGCATACAACCATTGTGTTTGTTATAAATATTTGGTAGCATTGTTTGTATAGAGAGAAGCATGAAGTATTCAAAGTCTTAAAAATATTTTCACTTGAAATCAACTAAATCTAAGATAAAGAAGATAGCTTGAATTTATTAAAGATTATGATCATAATATTATCTATTATCCTAGCAAAGCTATTAAGGTTATTGGCACCTTATGTAGAATGGAAAGAATCAATTATTTTAGGATGCAGATAGATGGGAAATAGATCACATTTAAAATTGATAAATTATAATTAAAAGGAAAGATATGAAGAAATGTGTAATGATTTTTTCAGCTTAATCTATTTTGATTGGTTGGAATCTATTAAGCAAGATCACTTATATGCTCTAGTTCATAATGTCAAGAAGTATGAGCATTTGACTTACCTTGATGAAAATGATGTGTAACTTTTTCAATGTTGATTGTGAATCGCTACACATTAGCAATTAAAGTAATTATTACTTAAAAAAGTTCATAATTTTAGATGCTTTATCCATCCTAAAAGAAGTAAAATGTATTAAGAATTGAATCAAAGGTATTGATGGTTAGGGCTTAATAAAGAGATTTGAAGATTTGGTCAATAAAATGTCTTATTTGTGAGTAAGTAATTGTTGAGAAAAAAAGTCTAGAGGTTTACTACAACCTTCATTTATTCCAAAATAGAAGTGAAAATATACTATTATGGATTTTACTATAGGATGATTACATGACTTCCAAGCTCATTGAATCAAAAATAAAAAAAATCAAGATAAGAGACAAAATGATGAAAATCAATGTTCAACACAAAGCAATAAGGTCATGAGTTGGATTGCATGTAAGGATTCACTGTATGCATATTGAAGCATGCACTGCAATGCACTGGTCAAGTGCAATGTGTGGAGGCATGAATATGCCCTTGAGAGATCTAGAATCATAGAAGAAATATTAAAGAAAACGAAAAGAAAAAATGAAAAAAATAAAAAAATAAAAAAAGTCAAATGCTGCTACACTCACATGCTGGCATGTAAGGTCGAGCCTACGTGCACCCAACTTCGAGCAATGCATGTATGCAATGTTAACTTGGTCTCATGTGCTGAATGTGATTGATAGGTGCACCAACCATTTCGTGCGTAGGCATGCACTAAGAGTCGATGCTACCTGCATCACACATAGGGGGTTGATGACACTCAAAAACTGCACATAAGGCTTTTGCAAATGAGCAAGATGCTAGATGACTCAAATTTTGGGAAATTTTTTAGATTGGTCAAAGGAAAAATTTATTTTTTTGGGGAAATTTAATTTTGCTAATAAAAATATTAAGTTTTTATAATTCAATATTGTATCTTAATATCTATATAGATGAGTGAGAAGAATATATAAGATAATTTAAAAAATTTTAGAAATTAAACTTCATGAATTCAAAACCCCTTGAAGAAAACTTTTCTAAAAAATTTAATCTCCTTATGAAAGAAAAATTTCTACTCATTCTCCATCTTATTTTGCTTCTTATCATTTCTTAGGTTTCCACTTCCATTGCTACAACTCTTAAAAGAAGATCTATTGATGAGGGCATAGGGAGAGAATATCTCATAGACAAATCAAAGGATTACCCAAATCAACTTTAAGTCATGTTTTTATATGACTTGTAATCAATGCTGTAACTAAATTAGCCACTTCTTGAAGATCAAAATTACTTTTATTATAGAAAGATTGGCACAAATCTATGTGTAATGAATTTTTAAACTCCACGATGCGCCAAAAGTTATTACATTTAATAAATACTAAAATTTTACTTCTAATTTTTGGAAGAATGTTGATAGAACTTTTGGATAGACTGAGAGAATAACCAAACTTTAGAAGATTTCTTAAGATTATGTTGCTTTGTTTGGGAGAGAATTGAGAGAGTTATTTATCTTTGATATAATTTATATATAATAATAATTTTCAAGCTATCATTAAAATGACTCTCTATAAAGCTCTATATAAAAGGAAGTGTCAATCTTTCTTATGCTAGTTTTAGTGCGAAGAGAAGTAGATGATTAGCAAAACTTAGTAGATGAGGCTAATAAAAAAGTCAAATTGATCAATGAAAGAGCTCAAACTATTTAAGATAGATAAAAGAAGCATTTTGATGCTAAGAATAAAAATATTAAATTTTCAAAAGATGAACATGTCTTTATTAAAGTTAGTGCCCTAAAAAGGATAATTATATTTGGTAAATTTGGAAAATTGAGACCCACGAAAATTTTGTCATTTCAAATCATAGAAAGAGTTTGCTAAAGTTGCCTACAAATTAGCTTTGCTGCAAAAATTAATTGGAGTTCATAATGTTTTTTATATATCATTATTAAGAAAATAGATTCTAGACCTAACTTACATCATTAGATTCAAAAAAGATTCAAATTCATTTAGGCATATCATACTAGGAGAAACTTATCTAAATATTAGATAGCTTCAATATGATAATTCAAAAAAAAATAATAATGCTCATGGTTGAAGTATTAATCAATCTAAAAGAGAGATCACTTGAGAATAAAAGCTAAAATAAGAAGTCAATACTTGAAGCTATTTTTAATTTTGGGACAAAATTTTCCAAAGTTAAATGATATCATAAAATCTCAAATTTTGGATTAGTATTTGTGTTCTCACATATATGAGATTTGTTATTGATATTTTGAATTTTTGTTAGGAGTAAAATAAAATAATATAATGTTTTGCATATCTCTAAATGAATGATAACATAGTGTTTCAAAATTAATTGATGAGCATGTTTTTGAAAAAAGCTCATCCCTAATAATCTATTTTCATGTACTTTGCAATCTTTAAAAGTCAAATGGATTTGTTATGAATCATTAAAACATATGAAGATTTGTAGTCATTTTTTAATGATAAGGATCTATTATATATATTTTCATTCATTATTATAAGAACTAAGTAAGGAAAAGTTAATCCTTTTTAGCAAAGCTTTACCTTTCATTGATTTGGGGTTGCAAACCAGTGGAGTGTTAACATTTTTGCATGTTAAGCTTTATTCAATTGTTGTACACTATGAGCTTGAGGAGAAATTTAAAGATGTGTGCTTGAGGAAGCTGTTGTGGTACACTTAGAGCAAGGGGAAGAGGCTAAGGGCTATGGAAAGCTCGTGTAACCATTTCAACTCTAGCTCAAAGTGCTGGAGGTATGGTTTGTTTGAACTTTTTCCCTAAGTTTTCATAAGGATTTATTAGCACATGGTTGTTCTAGTTTTTTAAGAAATTTTGTGGGGAACTGGGGTTTAGAAAAGCATGAAATAATAAACTAAGAAAGCTATTTGAGGAAGAACTTACTAGAGCTAACATAAATCTTATTATCTAGTAGCATCATCAATGACAAATCTTGAAGGAAACTCTTTAGGTTTGTCTTTGTAATGTTTTGCATATAGTTGTGAAATGAAAAAGCTAAACAAGCTTAACCTTTTCTTGATTTCTCCTTTTGATCATTGAAGTTTTTTGTTTCCTTACTTGGACAAGTTGGTTGATGAGTTAAGGGAGCTATTTTTGCTTGCTTTACCTTAGGTTTATATGACGTATGCATGAATTTTCACTTAGATCTTGTTATCCAACTTGAGCATAAAATGAGAGAGTTGTCATGGGAAGAGTTTAAGATTCAAGTGTTAATCTTATAGGAAATTAGAAGCTATTTTTTATGCAATCATTTATTTGCATGTATTGGTTCCCCCTTGAGTTTATGTTTTTGTCTTGATTTGTCAATTTAAGCTTTGAGTATCAAAATCTCTCTTTGGCTAGTTGTTTTGCATATAAATGAACCATGTATTCATGTTACTAGACAACCCAATGAGCAAGGCATGTAGCATCCATCACACTTATGGATAGTACACGTTGCTGAATAGTTGGTCAGATGGTTGGTCCAATCAATGCAATTTAGGAGCTTATGAGGATTTTGTATTTAGGAAATATGGATTTTAGTAATTTGTGAAAAATATGAGTTTGAGCATATATTCGAATATAAAACAACCTTTCATGATATTTTGTGCAATTTTCTTATGTAGGAAGCAATGGACAAGGGAAAACTAAAAAGAGAACCTTCCTTAAGGAATTTATTCCATAAACTAAAATAAATGTAATGTGAATAATAATGGTTAGTTATCACTAGCAATTCTTTCATATGAGCATGTCAATATGATATCACCTAACATATACGTGCATGTATTATGATATAAAATGACATTTGTATTAGCATTGTATGTTGTATGAGATGGGATTCAAATATTCATATTTATATAATACATTTAGTTTTTAAGTGCCCTAAAGTATGTTTTGAAGGTAATTTTAATGTAGAAAAAGAAAATAAATAAGAATAATATTTTGGTTATATAAGCTTTGTGATAATGATATGAAACACAATGAGAATAACTTTTGGTTCTCCTTATTACAATATCCCTCAACTACCACTTGTTGAGTTAGTATGTGTTCGAGCAAAGATAATATGATGTCGCCATGCTTGCAGAGTGATAAAGCCTATCTTGAGAAAGTAATGTGATTTTGTTATTACCTGTTAAGTGATTAGGCTGACTAATTGATGAGATAATAAGATATGATCATTATTTATCAAGTAATGAGACTGACCAATCAATAAGATATTGGTTATTTAGGAAAAATGAGGCCTTTAATTTGAAAATGATAAAAAATTATTAAGAAATAATAAGAAAAGAAGTATTATAATATGAAAAGAATCATATGATCTTACATACATATGCTTAAGAATAAGCATGATATATATTATTCTTTAGTGATATGCTTTAATTTGAACACACCATAGATGTCATATATTTTGTATAACTTTATTGTCATTATGAATCATTTATAACTAATTACTTATGAATTTTTTTACTGATAATTATAAATTTATTTACTAAATTGTGAAGTGTGCTTCTTACTCATATTATAGGTCAACCCATTAAAAGCATAAAGGAAGAAAACTTAGTGGCATTTGTTATAGGTTCTGAGAGAATGTTACAAAGCATGCTAAGGTTGTTATTATCATCATTAGATATTTTAGGTACATTTTTAAACTTTTGAATTTTATAGTTATATTAATCATCACTATGGTATGATGTGTTTGGAAGATATGTTTTGACATAATGTTATGCTTTATTATCACCTTCACATGAGAAATATAATACTTACTCTAATATTTTTTCCAATATTATGTATGCATTTTATGTATTATCACGTAGAAATGATAAGTGGGCTGCAAGAAAAATGCCTTGACATAATTAGACTTGGTTGTGACAATTTAGTATCAAAGAGATATCTCCTATAATCTAATATGGCTTAAGGATGAGTTAAACCAAAGTTGGTACAGTTGCAACTCTTAAGATTAAAGAGTGAAAAGAGTCTCATTTCAAGAGATTTAATATAAATGAAGTGGACTTGAGGGGCCCCTAGAAAGCTTTTAGATGGAGGGAAATTATAGGCTCACCAATGTTCACTTGGTTTATTCTTAAATTATATTAAACTATAAGAGATACTACTCTAATATTATATTATAATGTCCTAACTTTCATAATAAGATAACTGATCAAGATGGCTTTTTGTTTTCCCATAAGAGCCCTTCCTCCATGGTCATGCATCCCCAAACTAGTCCAACCCCTAAATACTTAATCATGAAATTCTCATGAGATCCTATAAAAGTTTGTCCTTAAATGAAGCATCATAATTTCAAGACATATGACTTCACTTATAAAATTTAAGATTTGTCATCTTGCAGTTATTCTAAAACTTATTGATTTTTGTATCCCTCCACTTAAAAAATTGGAAAGAGACTCCTTTTTTAAAGATTTCTCTCTAGTACATCACCCAACGATTCTTCCTTACTTTCTTCACTCTTGGGTGTTACAAAATATATAAAAATGAATGGTTTTATATCAAGTATAGGGGGAATGATTTTGAGGTTTATTTGTAAAAACTTGATATTGAGAAATCAATACACCTTTTACGAACAAAACTCTTGTTAATATAAAAAATTAAATGAGATAATATCCCAACATAATAATACAAGGTTGTGACTTGTTACAACTATTATGGCTTCAATTACTTTTAACTTACATAAAAATTGTATGATCACTATTAGATTAAAGGCTACACTCGATTGAATTTTCAAAAGGTAAATCTTGAGCTTTGTTTTAAAGAAATTCAATAAGAATTTAAAAGGATAATGGAAAGTGATAATAGTTCTAAAGGATGTATACATACTTGAGTTATCTAATTTGTTGATAATAACTTATCTCTTATATTGAAGTCAAAGAAAAATGTTTTAAATTTTTTATTTGAATAGAAAAAAAAATATTCACTTTAGGAGAACAAAGAAGTGATAGGTGTCATAAGTAGTAATGTCGCAAAAAATGCTTTTTTTGAGAACTTAATTAATGAAGTAGCTATAAGTAACAATTACATCAAATCCCAAACTTTATTAGTTATATTTCAAAAAGATCTAAAGGTTTGAATTACAAGAATAAGGTAAAATTTATAATTACTTCAGTGCATATTGATAAAAAAACTCATTGAGACTTAGACTTATTTGAGGAACATTGAAGATTACCACCAACAAGAACTGACAAGCACTAGATTAATCTAGTGATCAGTAGTACTACATGTCCTAATTTAGGTATGATATCAATACTCGATTATGAAGTATGAGTGGTTAAGAAAAAAACTAGGTGAGTTGTCCAAATCGTAATAAGAGTTGAGTGTAGAAAATATTTGTAGGTTTAGTTATTCTCCTTTTTGTCTATTAGATGCCAATATAAATACTTAAAAAAGTAATAAAACACCTTGTCCTACTTTGAAAAATAACTTGAAAAAAAAAATTAATGGTCCCTAGTCATTGTCTCTTGCTGTTAGACTCACTATCGAATCTAGGAGTAGAACATTTCTAATTTTCCACTACTAACGATCAACTAGAAGGATTAAACTTGGGCTCTTGCTAGCGTCTAGATCTGAAGGTCTATGAATCAAACAAGCATTTAGAGAAGAGATTTTGAATCGTGCATTGATAGTTAACTCATGCCTCATCTTTTCATTTTATTGCAGATCTTGTGAATCTTATACATGTTCGAGTGTTTGTAATTATCTTTTGTAGTGATTCATTTGTGATCATCATCAAAGTCATCAATAGCTAACATTTCAATAATACCATTTATACTTATCACAATTTTTTTTTAGTTGTGTACCAAAGCCAATCCTAAAAAATTATTATTTTAACAAACTGATAATTTCGCTGGAGTATTCTGCAATATTTTATTTGCTTTTTCTTAATAAAATTTTACAAAGGACGAGAGAGCGAAGAATGAGGAAAGTCTCAAGCAGGCAGCATGGTGTCGTATGCGCCGAGAGCGGGTCCACCAAGTCGGGTGCCTGTCAAGGTTCACATGCAGCGTATTTGCCTACCGATACATAGATGGCTTCGCTCCATTGATTTCTACCATAAGATTCGTGCAATACATAGACATAAATATATATTAACACGAATAAAAATTATTTAAATGTACAACTGGAAGGTACGACCGAGCTAGTTGAACCGTATTTACCTCTGCACCGCTTCTGTGTCCCAAACGAACAAGCCGTAATGTCCATGATATTCTAATAAATATTTTATTCTTTAAGCTTTCGTTACTAAACACGGAGGCAATGTGCTGATGCGTAGCTTCTCATTAATTCTCTCACTCAGCAGTAACGTAAACCCGTGGCGGAAAAGATAACACTTATATAACGTAAGCTTGCGTTAGGTGAATGTGGACAAGAAGAACCAGACCGGCGGCCGGGCTCGAGTCTGAATGTTTTCGAGCGAGACATCCTCGCTCTCCTCCGGCTTTCCCTTATGACCGTTCTCATTAAAACAACTCTTTTTGTATTCATGGTACAGCTTATATTTATGCAAAATTTAATTCGGTTATGATTTTTTATAGAAAAAATATAATTAATTAAAAACAAAGATGCTTACGGGAGAACAGTCGTAATCGTTGCCAAGGGAAAGCGTTAGTTTTGATTATAACATTGAAATCATTTGCGACAGTTATAAATGCCGAGATAAGTACGCTTCAATTAAAGCTTTGTTGGCAAGTAGAAGAACATTGTCGAACTAAAGAACCACTACAAGTAGGGCTAAGGACAACAACTAATAGATTCTGGTTTATAACTCAAGACAGCAGCTTGAAAGCTTGAGCAATAGTTATAGATGTGAAATTGCTTTTTAAAAAAGTAATTTAGCTGAATATAAAAAATCAAAGCTATCTTTCAACAATAAGAATGATTACGTTAGATCAAAGTTAATGTAACAAAAGCTATCTTTCAACAATAAGAATGATTACGTTAGATCAAAGTTAATGTAACAAAAATATTTTAGTAAAATGTTTGCTACACTTTAAATCCAAAACTCAATAATTCATCATAAATTATATTTTCTAAGACTCTTTGTTCTCAACATGATTATAGATACTCTCATTTAATATTTCAAATCTTCAATAATTAACACTCTTTTTAACATGCAATATGTCATATGTTATAATTGCTATAAAGCATGTCACTAAAAAAATTATCATTGTTTATTGAGTTTTTTGTACTTAGCCAATGCTCATTCTTTTTCATATTATTTACTTTCCACATCAAATGTTGATCATGCCACTATTCATATGCCAAGTTTAGAAGATCACAACATAATAGATAAACAAATTCATCATACATAAGAAAATAGGCAAAAAGCTAGCAAAATCAATATTTAATATAATCAATTCTTAATTAAACTATAATAATTTCATATCTTAGCAATTATTAATAATTCACTAATGAACAATACTTAATCTCTATCTATTATTAATGACAAATTAAGTGACAAATGAAAAATTCATTGATGTCTATTTTGATAAAATGTTATGATCAATTGTTCATTTATTACACTGTCTTGTGATGGATGAATGATGAATAGAGTGTTTAAAGTTTGTGAATGTTATATTTTTTTATCATTATAACAATGGCTAAAAATTAATGAAAATAACAAAAAACTTTATAAATATTTTAGTCATTAATTAATACTCAATTATTTTTTTAGAGTATGAGCTAATCTTTCTACAATATCTCAATTGTTGATTAGAAGATGTCACATTTGTTGTCATATTTTAGTTGCTATCTATTTTCTTAATACTACATATTAAACAAGTCATTAATAGTGTTATAAAGATTAAAAAACATAGAACTCAAAATATCCTTTATTGTTTCCATCTTCATAGGAGTTGGAAAAAATAAGATGGAGACATGTCAAAACTCTTGCTTTTATCTTTCTTGGGACTCTTTGTATCCAATATGATGATAAACACTCTCACTTCGTATTTGAACTTATCAATAGTTAACATCACTTTCGCCTATATGTGAAAGGTCATATGCTATAATTGTTAAAGAAATCTTTTGTAAGAGTACTTTAAAATTTGTTTACTCTAAAGAAACAAAAAAATGTTAAAATAAAATTAAAAAAAATCCATTTTATTATGTTTTTGTGCTCACATGATTTTCTAAATAAGACATATGCAAAGTTCATAAAAATCTCATAACATGAAATAGATAAATTAATCATACTTAAGGAAATAGACAACAAGAATCTCTAACAAACCAATTTATGATGTGATCAATCTATATTGCACTAAAACAATTTCATGCTTCAACAATTCATCGGTCATTTGTTGATGCACAACACTTAAAACATTATCTTTTATAATTCATAGATTTAGTAATGTTGAAACAATATCAATATCTAAGATGATAAACTATATTATAATTCATCTACTACAATGTCTTGTGAAGGATGAATATTAGATAAAAAAACTAAATGCTAAAACTATTAAGCTTAGTCATAAAAAAGTTTGCAATTGTTCTATTTTTTCATCAGTATTGTAATAATTGATTATCAATGGAAATAACAAATTATCATATAAACATTTGTCATTAATTGATAACTGCTCGATTGCTTTTTAAAGCAACAGTAATTCTTTCTATCATATCTTTATTGCTGTTTAGAAGGCAAGTCACATTTGTCATCATATATTGGTTGTTATCATCAAAATTTTTTGCAAATGTTGTCATGGATCATGTGTTAATTGTAGAATATGTCACAAATTTGGCATTAATCGATAGCAGTTTATCTTGGTTGCTTAACAAACAATCATTATACATTACATGAATTCCTCCTTATAAAAATCTAATCAAATATTATTTACTTAAAAAGTAATATGTTGCTATCATTTTAAAGCCTAAAATGTTAATCATATAAATCATATGTACTCACGATAACACTATAAAAAACAAGAATAACTAGAATAATTAAAGTCTAATTCATTCTAAATGAGGAATAAGTTTAAATAGTTTCTAATTCCATAAAATAAAAAAGATAAATCAAAATTGTTTATCATAAATGTGTTGGTCACTCTTGCTCTCATGATCTTTAAAAGTATCTTGCTAAAGGTTTGTAAATCATTCTTTGCCTTAACTATTAAAAGAGGATGCACTACATCATACCAATCTCCTATTGGATCCTACGAATCAAGTACTCATGTAGTGTATCATCTAATTAGTGTATCTATTCTTGGTAAAAGAGATCAAAGTATGTTGCATTGTCATAACATACTATTAAGCTCATCTTAAACTTGTTGATGTTATTGTCAACCTATTAAATGCCACCTTTATATCCTTATTGAATAAGAAAGCATGATATTTCATGAAATATGAATGCAATAAAAAGTTGTACAATGATTTCTCATCTAACCTTATAGTTAAAGATGGGTCAAGTAGAGGTAGCAATATAGCATTGACTTAATACCTCCTCTTAATGATCTTACATTGATAATTATATGCTATATTTTAATAGTTATATGGTGTTCCCTATAAGATCTATGAGATACATATAGAGAAAGGTTTTTTGTCAATGATTGTAATGCTTATTTTAGTGGTTATAACCAAAAGTATTTAGGGTCACGATGTTATGATTAACTTTCATGGCTTGCACCTGGCATATATTTACAACATTCTAATAATATCAAAAAACTCAAATATTTAAAAGCATATCATATAAGAAAATGTTAAAAGTTAAACTATATATATTCACAAAACTTTTACCCTACCATTTAGAGGTTATCAATCCCTATTATGTCGGACCATCAATTTGTTATAATCGATGGACAAAGTAGCTTTTACATTTTTGGACTTATTGGAACACAACTTCTTAGCCCATAATTAATATTCACATATGTGATGGGTAACAATATCCCCCATATCAGTAGTCTTGCATGCTTGCATTAATTGTGCAAGGCATCCTCGTACATCGGTAGACCTACCTTTTGGTAAGATTTTCAAATAGGGCTCATGGCAAAATCCAATTGGTATCTCTATTTTATAAAAAAAGACAACACGCCTATTTATTTAGCATTAATAAAAATATGATTAAAAATAGTATTATTTTCCTTAAGATCACACTACAACAACTCATGATTCTTATAGGACATATCTTTCTTTGACACTTGAGCCATGTGGAGATAACATTTGAAGTTGATGTGTGACTCAAACCACACCTAATAATATGATATCTCATATCAATCTGTGTGTACCACCATGTAATGTGCTATATTATGAAAATACCTAACATTTAGTATTACAATAATAATACAAACTAGTTATGCTACCTAGTTTTCTACCAAATCACAAGATATATATCATCCAATCACATTAATGTAGCTTGGTCATCAAAGAAAGAAATCATTCATCATTTTATTTATTTTTCACATCTCATAAATACATAGCTATATTGGTTTTTTCAAGTTTGCTTTTGCTTTGTAAATAAATCACTTTTATTTCATAACCTTGTGATATAAAATTGACCTGATAATCATGCACACATGATAAAATAATAATACTAATAAAATATTATAATATTATTAATTATGAACAATATGTATAATTTTATTTCAAACAATTTAAAGAAAATCAAAATATGTTCTTTTACAACTATATAGGTATAAATAATGGTTAACATGTCGAATCATTCTAACCTCTATTAATACGTGTGTCATAATTTTTTTTATTTTAACTTCCCAATTCTAACTTTCAAATTAATATTGTTTTATATATATAATATTCATAAAAGTACACTTGCACAAGTATACACATGTATAAATTTACGATCAAAATATCTAATTAAACTTGCTCTAGTTGTTATATGTGTGTGCGTGTGTGTATGTGAATTATGGTGTGTGAGAAAAATAGTTTTACATAATAATCATCTTATATTTATTATTATTATTTTATTATTTTGAGGTGTAAGCAAAAAAGCACAACATAACAAACATGGGATCGGTTCATACTTCAAATTATTTGAGATAAAAAAGGAGCAACCCACAACCATTTTGCATAAATTTAAACTTTAACCTTATTTATGTACATCAAGAAGTGACAAATTAGTTGCATGTAAGATAAAGTTTAGGATTATCATTGATAGCAAACTAAATATTTATGTGACAAATAAGTTGCATGTAAGATAAAGTTTAGGATTATCAAACTAAATATTTATGTCAATGAAAAACTCAACGTAGTCCTCAAAGAATAGGAGATAAATGCTATTTTTATAGGCCCAACAGATTTGTTTGATGACCTCTTAATAATATTTTTTATTTATTTTTTGAAATTATAAATTTTTTGAATTTTTTTGAATTGCAGTAATGTTTTCTATGCATAGGCCATGAGACTCGATCATGATCTTAGCCATCTCGAGGTGTTAAAACGCATATCATATTAGTCTATTTTAAGAGTACTTAATTATTATTAATACGCATAATTTTTTTGTAAAAAAAAACTTATGGGAAGCCTTTTTTTGATAAATCTATTTTATAATTAATCTAATAAAATGCCAGAATTATATATAACCGTATTCCAAATCATCTGCGTGTCATACAATTTAATTCGCATTGGAATTCGTTCCCACAAATTAATCCACAATTCGCTCGGCTGTTGTCCCTCCCTCGATTCTATCTTAATTATGAAAGAGAATTCCATGTAGGATTAATTAAATTGATCATTAAGTGCTTAATTAATACTCAGATAAAATAATAAAATTCATCCAGACATTCCGTTCACACTGGGAAACATGTGCCACTGCTTTTTTATAAACGGTTAAATACAAACCAGCGTGACATATGGGATATAATATATTAATATACGAAACTAAATTAATTGCGATTTTTGTTTTTTCCTAAGGTGGGCCAAATGAATCCATTAGAAAGGAGACAGCAAAAAAACGTTATCTTCGAACACGCAGGTTTTATAAACAATAAACAATTATGCCTCTGCCATTGTTCCTTACAAGCGACGTCACTCTAGCAGATAACTTTTTAAAAGTAGGCATAAATAATTCAATAGAAAATACGTTTCTTATTCATATTAACAATAATAGTTTAATAATAATCCGAATAATACGGATTATAATCAATGATTAGAAAATAAATTATCTTTTCATTCATCTCTTCTCTTCTGGTTGGTCATCTTGGGCCCAACTGCATATTTGATAAATTTTAAATGATAAATATATGTATTTTTTCCATGAAATTAGCCAAGAAGAAAGGACATCCAAGTCAATAAGTGATCAATTATTTGGCTGGGCTATTGAGAACCGTGAAGGAATACTTTTAAACAATAAAAAAGCATTCATATCAGAAGACAGCTAATTTGTTCTCTGGGTCAGTTTGGTGCTGCAGCAGGCCCCTGAGAGTCCTCCTTGGGTTACAGTTGTAGGCCCCAACATTTCATTATTAAAATTATTATTTTTGATAATAACATTTATGATGTTTCTTTTATATTTCAGTATTATATTTTAATATTTTAAATATAGTTTACTAAATTTTTCTATAGCGTTTTCATCCGTACTCTCCTATTTCATTACGGTTCAAATTCCACGGAATTAAAATGTCTCTCTAAGGTACAAAGGCATCAAATATCAGCTGTGGAATCAATAATGGAGAATCCAAAGAAACTGATGCGAGACACCTCTAAATTAATATCTCAAACTGTAGCAATATTATATCGATATTTGGAAAATATAATGTTCCAATATTAAAAACAAAATAACACAAACACATACATAAATTTTAAAAGATTTTTAAAAAAATTATTTGGAAGGAAAATTTTAATTTTTTTTATAAAAATTTATCAAGCATCACACCAAAAAATCAAGACTATTTATTATATAAATGTCATGTATTTAATCATATGATGTGCATGATATATTTAAATGAAGATTTGAATTAATTTGTTTGATTTTATCTATATTTTTTTTAGTTTAGTGATGATGATAAGTTATATGTATTTTTCTTAAAATTTTTATTTATTTTTTATTATTTTTTTAAGAATAATATTTTAAATAATTGTTATAAAATAAAGAAAGAAAATCATTTCTGATGATTTGTCTTTTAATGAAAATTTGATTTTTTTTTATTATGAATGTATATACATTCTTGAATTATAATTTAAGTTAATTTAGAATGTAATTTAAAAATATCTAAATTGTGATTAAGAGTTATCTCCATGATTGTCATTATCATCTCTTTTGTAATTAATTGTTTAAAATATTATTTATAAAAATAAAATTATATTTTTTGCTATTATATTGTTTTTTATTTTTTCAATTGAACAAACGTGCTTTAAAATGTGGCTAGAAAAGCTTCAGATTATATTTCGAAATTTACTTTCACAAAAAAACTATTTCATTCTTGATGTTTAGATTATATTATAAATTAATGAATTTAATACCCAAAATGTATTTTCATTTATGTGACAAGTTTTAAAAAATATTGAAATATTTTATATTTAACTTATTTTATTCATTCTTTTTTAAAGAAAGCAGTATAATAGTTATTTCTCTCATACCTTAAATTATTATTCAATATTTAATTTTGTTAAAATAAATGTATTCAACGAATTAAATACTCATTAAAACTTACGTAAGACTTAGAAAAGCTATTGTTTTTTTTATGCTGCACTTTCTTCATTTTTCATGAGTAGTAAAAAATTATTTTTTTAATCGTAATTTTTCAAAAAAAAAATCTAAAATAATTTTTAATTTCCATTTATTCCTGTAGAACTTTTTCATCAAGAACAACAGATGCCAACAGCTTTTGGAATTAAACCATGGTGCTTTCTCAAGCAATAATTCTTCCAACATTGGGAGTCTTTCATGTCAATTTCATTGAATTGATAGAACGGTGCTCAATGAGTGCTTTGATTGAAGCGGTGAGCCTTCGCTATCTATCAGCCATGAATTATAAATTAATTATAACTCAATCAGCTTCTATTAGTCCAATCACCAGTGCATTTTGTAATCAACTTGCCAATATTCAAGAACTTATCTTGCTTTGTTCACACAAAAATTCCATCATCCAGTAGGTTTAAGCAATTGTTCTACTAAGATGGCTGTTTTTTAGACTTATTTGACCATGGTTGTGTTAATCGGTCAAAATTGATCTAGATAATTTATTTTGGATCCTTCTCAAAACGCTGATGTATTTTATTTGAGTGTTCTATATAACTTTCTATTTATTTTAGAGATCAATATCATATTTCTTAACTCAACTTTTTGTGACATTAGTGGTTAAAATATGCTTAAATCATGTGACTGCTAAGAGAAAAGATTGATTTTTTCTTCTCTTAAAATATAATGCTTGCAAAGAAAGAAAGTATGAAGTGATAATTGCACTACACAAATATAGGAAAATAACTTAGGAAATGGTATCATGAATGCAATAGACTTCATTAACTTGTAAATTCAAGAGCATAGTCGTTTATTTATTCTTTTCCTTTCCTCGCAATATTCTAGTTCTAGTTCTCAATTTGATTACATAAACAATTATGAATTGCAATTGAGTAATTTCAATGCCATACATTTAGATTTTTCCTAAATAAGATTTTCGTTGCAACATCATGGATGCCTCGACAATCTTTGAAATGATACAACAAAATTAAAAAAATTACAAATCTAAGATAACACAAATCTAAAGAATTTCAAAGATCAAAATTTGCTTTATTTCTTCATGATTTAAGTCAGATCAAACAAAAAAAGGAGTTCTACATCACTCTTCTAAGCACCGAATCAATCTTCGCCTCTATGTAAATAGCATTTAAAGTTTTTTTAAAACCTCAAGCACTAAAAATGATAAAACTCTAATCATCACATTTTAACTTATCATAAAAAAGAATAAGACTTGCAATCCAAGCCTTATATTTCAACATAAAACCTCAAGCCTTAGACCTTCTCAAACTCCATTCATCCCCATCTTATTTAAGCTAATACAGTGGCTAACAGATGATGACAACTAAGTGTTAAGTGGATCAAAGAAAGAGTAGTTATGCTTCTTTGATCTCTATATAAGAGATTCAATTGAAGAGGGCGTGATGTTTAGCCAAATATAATAGAGGAAGAATGATGGGGATACATTTCTTAGGAAAGTGCCATGGGTGACAGACAAGTATGCAGATGAATCTAGTAGTAATGGCAAACCTAAAGGACAATGAAAGAGTAATTTATGATTTCAAAGATTGGAGTTGGTGAGTGAGTGATGGCTAAGATTCATGAGAGTGTGGAAGGAGATGGTCATGGCTAAGAGAGCATAGATGTATGGTAAGACTCTAGGAAAGAAAGGGAGACTAATTATGGTCAAAGAAAATCTAAGAATATTTTAAGATTTAAGTTGCATAAAGAAAAAAATAAACAAGAGAAATTTGGTAGAAAGAGAAATGATACTAAGAAAAAGGTGATCATCAATCTTCCCTTAGGGGTCATCTTGTACTTTTTTATAAGCCGCCAAACATGCATAGTATTCTTTAACATCAATGATCTAAACTTTTATTAATCTCAATGGTCTTTTCAATATATAAGTACATGAAATACTATCAATATGAAAATAAATGCTCACAATGCTAAAATATTAATCATGTTCATCGTAAGACATAACAACATGAAGAAAAAAGAGAGCAACTAGATAAAATTGAAGAGAATCTTATTCCATAATAAGATGCTTACTTCACTCAAATTTATAAAGAATAAAAAGAGATTTTAATAATCAAAGATGAGTAGTGACTTGTTAAGTTTCTTTCAAAAGATTAACTCATCTATGTAGTGTCTCTAAACAAGCTAAAGAAAGATTCACTTTCTTGCTTTATTTTTAAAATTTTTTAAACAAGCAAGAAACCAAGATGTAAAAAAGAAATTATGATTATCTGTAGATAATCATAATTAAGCAAAAATCATCCCATTATAATCAACATAATTAGGGATAGTGTTATTTTTCATTATCTTAGAAGCCTGTTGATATTTGCATTAATTTGAAGAGCCTTGGAATATAATCTTGTGAGAGGTCTATGCTTGACTTAGATTTTATTAACCAAAATAGCTTCTAATTCATCATTTGGTACTATATCATGGGCATTTTATTATCCCAACATAGTTATATTCTTTTGAAAAAGAAATGGAAGAAGAATGAAGAAAAAAAAATGAAAGTGGAGGAAATCAGCCTCGTTATATGCACAATCATCAATGAGAAAGAAAGATGAGGAGTAGAACAATGAAGAGAGCTCTAATGACAACAAAAGGACTAACTATCTTAAGAGGAAAGTTCTACGACAATGATAATGAAGCTAATCTTCTATTGGAAAGCAAATTGGGTCAATATAAAAAGAAAGCTTATGAGGCTCAAAACAAAATAATTCTTTGTAATCTTGAACATTATACAACTACTAATTAATCCAACTTTTGTATACAATTGAATTTTATAATATCATCATCTTAGAGAAAAGTTATAAAACATTATTTATAATAGATGGCTTGGGACAACTATGGTATACAATTTTACTTTTATGATAGTTATCCCAAACTACTATAAAAATCTATTAAAAAATTAGAGTATGTTCACACGAGAATGGAAAACAAATTGTAAGAAATCACAAACACAAATATTCATAAGTAACACAATGAAAGCATTTTACGAATCTTAATTGCTTTTATGAACTTATTTTAAAAGCTCTTATTTATTTTTAAGTCCTTTTATATAAGGAGTACAATAATATAAAAGATAAAAATATTTTAGATAGTTTGGTTTAATATCGAATCTATGTCCACCATTGACCAAAATATTGAGCTTAAACTAAAATGTTTTTGCAATTGGATAGTCAAAACTCACATCAAGCCAAAAAGTTCTATAAAATATTAGGTCAAAAAATCATACAAGTACCAACTCAAATGATGCTACAACAACAAGTTTAAAAATCTTACAATATCCTTGAAAAAAGATGCTACAAAATGGCTAAAAGAATAATAGAAAAATCAAGATAAAGTCTAAATAATAGGATAAAAGCCTAATATAAAAAATTCAAATATAGAATATCTCATGTCTTGCCTACATAAAATAAAACATGATAAAATATATCTAAAATTAGGTTAAAAATATAATAAATAATAAAATACTAAGGACATCAATTGAAAATAGAAAAGGTAACCAAATAAAAAAGTATCACACTATTTACTTATCATACAATATGAAAAGTTAAAAATAAGATATTAAAATAACAACTAATAATGAGATATATATTATCCTCACAAAGAAAGTGGCTCTCTTACATTCACAAGGTATAACATAATCCTATATATTAGAGTTTTAAGAGAATATCTAAAAATCTAATTTTATGAATGTTATATATTTTAATCTATAATTTAAGCAAAATAAAAACATAATATGTTCAACAAATAAATTATTAACTATATACAATAAAATAGTATGAAAACATAATAATGTAGCTTATTAATAAAATATAATAAATAAACTAACACATAATTACATATAAATGAAAGCATAGTCTCTATGACTTTATACTTATATATATCTAGCTCATATACATATATATATACATACATACATACATATAATCATCTTATAATATTAATATTATATATTATACAAAATAAATCCTTATTTTTTATATTTAATTTATTTTATTTCTCTTTTTTCTCATCTTTTTTATATTTTTTCTTTAGGCTCAAATTTTATTCCATCACTATTATCTCAATTAATAAGAGATCTCATACCATATCATTATCATTACAAAGCCACCTCTCCATTATTGCCAACATCACACGTTGATAAAAATGAGGCCTCTATCATGCAACAAACCTACCTCTGAGTTCCAACGACACTAAGGGAAAAGTCTATCTCATATATCACAGACCTATTACCCTATAATGTCAACATATTGTGCAGATGAAGATGGGACCTCGATCATATTGTAGCTCTATCTTTAAGTACCTATAATTGTAGTAATGATATTTATCTAATCTATTAGGTCATTATAAGATAGAGTTATAGAAGAAATATTTTTTCTTATCTTTTTTTTATTCTTTTGATTTATTTGATCATCAGGCAATAAAGTCTTCTTTCTTTTTCTTTCATATTTTTTTTCATTCTTTTGTTTTCTTTCTTATCATATATTTTGATTTATAATCTCATAAG
Organism: Vanilla planifolia; assembly: GCA_023846275.1. NCBI lineage: Eukaryota > Viridiplantae > Streptophyta > Magnoliopsida > Asparagales > Orchidaceae > Vanilla > Vanilla planifolia. The sequence goes on along the minus strand of CM043866.1, from coordinate 16,379,149 downwards.
TATATATATATATATATATATATATATATATATATATATATATATATTAATCATACTATATGTTAAATATTAATATATCATATGAAACACTCAGGTCTTGGCTCTTAGTTGTACCTCAACACAGGTAAATTAATCATATCGTAAAATAAATATTATCGTATGATCTGTAATTTTTTTTATTCATGATATTAAATAATCACTTTAACTGATCTCTTAATGTTTGAACAAATGATTTGATCATACTATATGATTAAATATATAATACAATGTAAACTATTTTTAACAGTTATTTTTGCTCATTTATATATATCAATAAAACCCTACAGGTTTCCATGTACAACTAATTATATGTATGGTATGATCATTTTAGAAAATAATTAAAATTGTACACTTTCAACATTTAATCATATTTTGTTGATAAAAACCCATATTTTTAATTTTTAATAAGACATTGTTATGTGTTAGAAAACTTATATGAGATGCTTTTCTTAAGTTTACTTAGTTAAGTGAAAAGATAGTTTATGAAAATATTTAGCTATTTACTCATGTTTTCATATTGTCTAATGTCTCACGTGTATTATTATAGGTCTAAACTAAGTAAATATGACTCTAACTATGTCTTTTCCTTGTTTGTTAAAATTATATATTCAATATCAATTATGTTTTTCTTTAAATATCATAAATTATTCTTTTTAAGTCAAAACTAAACTCTTTAATTGATTAATCTATTGATTCTTGATATACATGATCTAAAAAAATATTAATAAAATAAGAGAATAATTTTATTATCATCAAATCAATAATACATAAACCAAGAGTTTATCAATTTCTTTCTTTTATATAATAATATTTAAAATATTTGTTTATTTGAATCTCTTAAAATATATATTGTATAATATCAAATTTATCATATTATAAGATTTTTTATGTAAATATTTGTATTATTTTTTATTATTATTATTTACTTTAATTCTTAATTTCTTTGTTATCCATTTTCATGTTTTTCAAATTCTTAATTTTCACCTTATTTTATAATCCTATTTTCACCATTGAATTAAAGCAATTATATTTCATATCGATACTATAATTAATGGCTATAAGTGTAGCCATAAAAATGATTTATGAATTTGTATTTTTATGTGTATATTTATTTTAAAAGAAAGTTTGCACAATTTCAAGAAATGGAATAAAATTAGATTTTAGGATAGTTTGTCTTGTAAGATTTGTTATCGAACATGCAAATTTAAATAGAAATGATAATAAATTGTACATTTGGCCTAATTTTTTAAATATTTTTATGTTTTATAATTCAAAATAAAATTATAAATTAATAGGCTAAAATAAGGAATGTTTGGGGGCATTTTTTGAAAAATCTCTCTTTTTAAGTTTATTAATCATCTCTTTAATTTTTTTAACAAGTAAGAGAAAAAATTAAAATCAAAACTAAAAAATATTATTAAAAATATAGACATAAAGAAAGATATATATGATAAGATTTGGAAGTGGTCATGGAGAGTATTGAGATGATTTATGTTTAGTTGTACTATGAATTTTCAATAATTAAAATAGATTTTATCTTAAAACATTTTTTATATGTTAATATCTTAATTTTATATCATAACTGAAAATCATTTCTTCTTTTTATGTGTACTTATACATATATAATCTATTTAGAGGCTCCTATTCTTCAATGTTTTCATCTTTAGAATATCACTTAAGTCACATAAGAGATAGAGATAGAGAGAGAGAGAGAGAGAGAGAGAGAGAGATAGTTTTAGACATAAAAGTCTTTTCATGTCTTATAATTTAGATGAAAAAGATATGAATTTTCATAAAAGGATTTTCGGTGGTTCTAATATATTTTAAATAATAATTAAAAATACATTTTTAAAAGGTTTGTAAATGTATATATAAATAAATAAATATATATATATATATATATATATATATATATATATATATATATATATATATGTAAATCAATTATATTTTTAAAATTCGTGGGCCCCAACACGCATTACATTGACTTGGGAGGGAGCAGTCCCTCTACCTTGTAAGCTTTTTAGGCCTGATCTCCAGAAATGGTCAAGCCTTTTTGTCTCGACTTGCTTGGACCATTTGCATGGACGCAAGGGATCAAGTGGTTATATTTTAATTTCTCAAGATATGAAAAGAAGTTTGCGTCGCACAGAATTTGATGCAACACGGATAGGGAAGCCCCTGTAGGACGGGATCCCATAATTTACGACACTCCACGTGATCATCAGGATAGATAGGCGTTTGCCGATCAGGTTCGCTTGCTGGATTGATATACCTGATAAAAAAGTTATTATAAAAAGGCATAACGTTCGTGCTTCCTGCCCTGACGTTGAATCACATCGTCGCCGTCCATCAGGTCCTGCATTTTGTATCAACATGATTGACGCTCCTTCTTGTTTCCAAGGGGGATGACGGCAGCTTTTCTCATGGAGATATAATTTTGAAAATATTTAAATCAGTTAAATATCGTTGTCAGATTAGAAATATACATTCTTTTTTTTGTTTAATGTAAACTATTTTCAGCGAGTGTGCTTAACGGTGATTTTGGAGGAGCCGTTGAGGAAGCGTTTGGGAGGTAGCGGCCGTTTGTTTGCCGCTGCGATGGATTCCGTCATCTGCACCACACTGACGTGTCGCTGAATGACATGTCAGATGTTACTGCCGGCTCTATGTGGCCATGAGCAAACTTTGGAATAAACACCTCCCTTATCCTCCCTTTGACCATGAATTTAATGCAATGTCCTTGGACCAAAAAAAATATTTAATAAATTATAACTAAATTTTAATTTTAAAATTACATAAATCAATGTAATAAAATTATGATTTGATGTGCTTTCCTATCATGTGCACAAAATAGCAAGAAAATAAATAACATAAATGACTTCGATTTGTTTGATTGTTACAATGCACATGTTGTAACTATGTAATAAAATATCATGTTAAATATATTATTCAAGATGATATAACAATATGGTAGATGTTTTACCATTAAATATATTATATATTACATGTATAAGTGATACACACATGATTTAAGTATATTATGAGTGTGTTGTAAACATGTATAATCTTGTTTTAATAATTTTTATTTTAAGTATATAAAAGATTCATGATAAGAAATAAAATGTAATTAAAGAGTCTTTACTAACTAACATGAAAAGTTAAAGAAATTAAAAAATCAAAATAAGAGATGCTCATAACCAAAGAGAACAAGGAGTGTCTCAGAGATAATACTTATTGATAAAACAAGGCTCCTTTTATGCAATTAGGTTAAAGAGCATAAGATTTTAATCATGACATGCTCCTTTTGTCATTCATTAGATATGAGTTCTTTCATTATATGAAAACAATTAATTCAGTGCTCAAAATTTTAGTACAATAATTTATATTTATTTTTTTAGCTCCAACATTTTTTCTATATCTTGTTTCTTTTCTAGTGTATGATACATATTAACCCCTGAATCATTAGGATATGTTTAGAGTGATTTTGAGATTGTTTGGATTTAGTCACATTAGTTTCTATGATTTAGGGTTTACTAAGATTTTATTTAAAAAATATGATCATATAAACTATCGTTAATATTTGCTATTGAAATAAACAATCAACACCATGCCCTCAAGCGACTTATTTATGTCAAACTTCTTATAGTAGTTTAGTCAGATTGCTACAAGCAATCTCCAACTACTTAGGCCATATTAGTTAGACCAATTAGGGAAATCCTAGTCTATCCCAAAATGATCCAACGCTTTTACATCTTAAGAGTCATGTATTTGTAGTTTTTCTCTTTCATCTCAAGCTCCTTCTAAGCTTTGTTAATAATTTAGAATAAAGTTAATGAACTCTTTCAATTGTTGAGAGTCATTGGCTCCCTTTTATGAATTCATCGATATTCTCCATTATGTGATGCTTGGACGATTGCCAACTTATCAAGGTTCAAGGTTCTATAATTGAACTTTGTTTATAAGGTCTTACTTATGTGTTAGATGTCAATAGGATATTTGTTTCCCTTGTTTTTCACATTCTCTACACCACCAAAGTTGTTTGCTTTAAGGGTTTGTATTGATAAATTTTGGAACATTAATGTGATTAATCCATTTGTTGTTTTGAGTAGTTAAGACTTGATTGTGTTGGCACACTTCACAAACATTACTTCATTACCTTTGGTTTGATTTTTAAAAATGTTTGTTGTTATTTATTATAGACTTACAATGGCATTACTATTTGTTGTTGTAATCCCTAAACTTGTAAGTTTAAAAAATATTTCTTTAGTAAGATTTCAAGTGAAGGTTAAAATGTTATATTGATTTACCATTTGCTTGAATTATTAGGTTTTCAAAGCAATACTTTCCAACTTCAAAATTAGGGTTTTAGAGATGAAAATACTTTAAAAGTCATGCACACACTTGCAATCTATTATAAAAAGAAATATGCTAAATAGGAATTTTTAGAAATTTTTATTAAACATTAAGCATTTAATTAAGTCCTTCAAAGTATTTAACAAAATTATGTGTGTGTGTGTGTGTGTGTGTTTGTGTATGTGCATGCATGTATATATTTATATATGTATATGTGTATTTTGAAAGTCCAAAATGTAGAATTTTGACTACCAAAAGTTTCTAAAATTAAAAATCCTAAAAATATGTACTTGAAAATTGGCAATATGTTATTTTATAATAAATTTGATATGGGTTAAGTTATATGACAATTCATATGAGGTGTATATAAACTTGTCAATTTCATGTTGCATCAAGTCTCTAATCAACATTAAAGAAAATGAGGTCGACATGAGTGAGTAAATGACAAGGAATAATAATAGACTTGAGGTATCATAGAAAGATAAGTGAAAAAAAGAATCAAAGGAAGCGATGAGAAGAGGGGAAGGGAAGATGATAAAAGATACAAATGTCATTATCTTCTATATTTTATTTTCTAAAAGAATAGTTGATAAATTATAAATTTAATTTATTTTAATTTAAACTTTAGATTCATTTAGAATTTTTTTATTTTTAATTTTTATTTAAATGATTTATGTAATCATTTAAATTTAATTTTAAAATTGTTATGGAGTATTTATTAGTTTTTAAATTTGGAATTGTTTACAAATGCAAATTTAAAATTTTAATTTATGTTCATTTTGACGATTTGCTTCATTTAAAATTTTAATTTATGTTAGTTTTGACAATAAGCTTCATTTAAAATTTTATGTAAATTTATCATCTAAACTACTTAAATTTATTTCTAAATTTAGCACATTTAATGATCTATTTGGTTTAAATTTAAGAATTATTTAGAATATGATTAGTTTATTAGGATTAGAATATAGTATAGCCTTTGAATTTGAATGTCATAACCTTTTTATATAAATAAGCAAATTGATATTGATGATTTAAATAAATTATTGAATCATATACATGCTTGCATAATGTTTTAGAAAGGCATTAGTGACCGACTTATAAAATCTAAAAGTTTTGCTTTGTTCAAATGTTTTGAATATAATGAGATTATGTAAATAAAATATAAATATTAATACTTTGATAAATGAAGTTTGATATTATGAATATAGAGTGATTCAAAATAAAATATTAATTATGTGTTGCCTTGAAAAGTATGTTATTTTGGAAAAATAATCCAAAATTTGAAAGTAATTCCAAAATTTAAAAAACCTCATTATGATGAATCTATGTTGCTTGGTTTCATATTTTTGAAAATCACAAAAAATTGTTAAAAATTTTTTAAAGGTGTATAATTGAATATGTTAATGAATTGATTTAATAGAGAGTAATTGTATTATGGTGCTAATTAAGAATTTGGGAAATCTTCTTATTGGTATGTTGAATCAAGATTTAAGGAGAAATGTTGTTGAGTTGTGGTCAATTAAGAAGACAAAATGGAAAAAAGGAAGAGGGGGAGTAGAGAAGATGAAAAGGGTGCTAAAGTAGATAAAGAAGAGTTGCAATAAGCCATAAGAAACTAGTTTTATGGAATAAGGGGACATAAACTCTAGTTTTTTAAGAAGCTCTTGGAGTTAATCAATTATTGTTAAATGAGAAGGACAAGCAAAGTGAGCCTTAAATGCTTTATCTTTAAGCACCATATCTAGTTTTTAATTTAGGAATATATAAAGGTATGACTTGGAAGTTTGCTTATAGATATTAAGAAGTTTAAATTATTGAAATTTGCAAATTCATGTGATTGAGTAAAATTAGAGTTTGTTTTATGTATTTGATTGTGTAAATGTTTATTCATCACAAAGAAGATTTTGAGTTGTACTCATAATCAACAAAAGGGAAGGAAATTGATTTCCAAATTGTTGAGCAACGTTAGATAATCTGATCAGTTGGTTCGATTTGTATCTGATAAATTATATGGTTCATTAGTTTTCATCTCATAGACTGATTAAACAATTTAATAATTAGTTTGATAACTTATCAAAAGGTCTAATAGTTTGTTTGATGATAGAGAGCTGGAGGTTGAAGACGAGCTATTGGATGATCTAATCAATAGATTATCGATGTCCCAATAAGGTGTGATCAAATAATCTAATCAATTGATTAGACAATCTGACAAAATGTGAATGGATAATTCGATAGATGTGATTGGGAGATTTGATGAGTCAGACAATTTGGTTAGAGATTCTATTTTTTGAAGTGGTACGAATTGAATAAATGAGAAAAAAAAGAATGGTACGACAACATAACAAGTTATTGATGGATGGTCTAACAATTGTTTTACCTAAACAAAAAATAAAAGACAAACGAAAAGGAATAATCTCATTAAAGATATAAAAGTAAATTCAAAAGCTATAATATAAGTATATTATTATTAATTATTTATTAAAATTATATATATATATATATATATATATATATATATATATATATATATATATATATATATATATATATATATATAATATTTTGCAAGTATAATGGTTATGGTTACTAGCATCAAGTAATTTTATGCTATAACATATGGATATATGGGTATGCATATGATACATATGATATATGAAATAGCTCAAAATCAATATGCAATATCTTAAATTTTGATGTTATTGTGAAGACCTGTTTTAGTCAAATAATTTGTATTCAATATGACAAATGCTTTAATCATATGAGCTTAAATAATATAATTATAAGAATTTTTTTTGAAAAGTAGAATAAAAAGATTTTAGGACATGCTTCATAATGCATGCCATTATGTAACATGTTAGAATTTTAAAATAAATATGTTTTTGATATGGCTTATTGAGATAAATTTATTACATTTATTTTTTAAGTTAATTAAAATTTAGTTGAATTGATATGGATTTATTTAAATATAATGAAGATGACATACACATCACGTAGATGTTTTACTTGAAGACATATTAGTCATATATAGACTTAGGTTTATGCTATGAATTGACTCATCAACTTCTTATTAATCTTTATTATCACTATTCTTAAGGGGATTAATTATAGGAGACCCTTATTTATCACTATAGTATATTATAATTTTATCTTCAGTTTATTTTAGATTCTATTGAGTTATTTGTATTTAATTTTTTGAGTCATTTGGAGGTTAATTGACAACTTTTCAAAAATTTTCAGCTTAAAAAAATTATAGGCTAGACAATCATAACAGTAATCTCATAGTTTTTGTCAAGCCCCCACCGACATCTAATACCATTATGTCACAAAGTTATCATCAGAGTCGCCAAATACAGCATTTAAGTGAGGACAAATAAACAAACCAAAGGTGGGGACCCGACGGTAAGACAAACACTAATTCAAAATCCAAAGTATATATATAAAGACATGTTTTTAAACATTTAATCACACTAAAATTTTCCCTCTCACACATCTCTTGGAAAGGGCTCTCCTGTAACAGCATCATTCCCAGTTCTCGGTGTAGTGGTTTCATGTCCTGTGATGTAAGCACTAAATGAGATTTTATAAATCTCAGTAGATAAATCCACATATTTAACCAAGAAAATAAAAGGCATAACAAATATCATTAACAGTAAAGATGAATGTCATACATACATATAAAATAATGTCAAATGAAAGTCATAAAGAAATGCAAGTTCCTTATATTGTGCTTATTACCGGGCCCAATTCCCTTTGACGCATTATCCTCTGGATCCAATCATCAATGACTGTCCTCTAGCCGGCATCCAACCAAGCACATAACACTAGGCAGATATCTGATCCGAAGATCGATACCCTGCGATCCAACACGCTGAGCCTAGTGCCACCAGGCAGGTATGGTACCATACCCTGCGATCCAACACGCTGAGCCTGGTGTAATCATCATGGAGTCATAGCACATAACACTAGGCAGATATCTGATCCGAAGATCGATACCCTGCGATCCCACACGCTGAGCCTAGTGGTGAGGATAATGTTCTCTGGGAATCCCATTGTTTTATTTGTCATTTTCCAAACATCAATCCATGTCATATCAAAAGTCCTTTCATGCCATATTGTTTCATCTCTTTCTTTAGCATATTGTATCATATTCTTTCTTTCCATGTTATTTCTTTCTTTTCAGTTTTTCATGCAAATGCATAAATAATCCACACCATAATATTCCTTTCTTTTTATACCATAAACATATGCAACAATCAAAATTCTATAACAGTAAGAAAAGCATGTAAAAACACATAATATCGTGCTACATCACAGGGTTAGAAAATTATTCTACCTGGATTTATTGTACCAAATTTTTCTTGTCAACTTCTAATTGGTTTTCTTGATGTCCTACAAGGCCATAGTGCAAACATAATCAAGTTAAAATATGTTTATTTGCCAAAAGTTGCTTTTTCTAAAAATTATTCCCAAATAGTTAAAAATTCTGCTTTCTAAAAGCTTTCCCAAACACACCCCAAACTAATCCCAAAAGATGGGCTTACGCGGCACTGAACCGCCCGCTGGACCGCGCGCACGTTCGGCGCTGGACCGCCCGCGCAGAAAAAGCTTTCTAAAAGCTTTTCCAAACGGATTTTCAAAAAAAATAAATCTGGCTTACGCAGGCGCTGGACCGCCCGCGACACTGGACCGGGCGCTCGGCGCGCTGGACCGCGCGCGCTGGGCGCTGGACCGGGCGCGCTGGGCGCTGGACCGGGCGCTCGGCGTGCTGGACCGCACGCGCTGGGCGCTGGACCGCGCGCTCGAAGTGCTGGACCGCGCGCCTCCGCATCCGGTTCAACGGCGTAACCCGGTCCAAAGCCTGGACCGGTTCACGCAGTCCCCCCTCTCTCTCGCGTCCGGCGAAGCCGAAATCTTTCGCCGGCGCTGGATCGGCTGTTTCATGTGCTGAATCGACCGAATCCGGCTCGGCTTCCTCCTCTCGGTCTCCCCCGCTCACCGGAAAATTAAATAACCCTAACGACGAATAAAAAAAATATTTTTTTTTTACCTTACGGAAGCCTTCGCCGGTGTCACTGTCGCTCGCCGGAAATCCTCGCCGGCCGTTACTGTCGCGTCCAATGCTCCCGGAATCCTCGTTGGATGTTAATGTAGCGTGCAGAAACTTCTTTAAGATATTTCTCCGAAATCTCGCCGTCGCACTCCGGTAACTCTTCGCCGCCGTTTTTCGCAGAAGCGCTTTTCCAAACGCACCTCGGTCGGCCTTTTATAAACGCGGTCGAAACTGATAAGCCTTGGTTCGTGAACCACGTTTTTGCAGAAAACCCCTTCTAAATTTTATATTTGCAAATATATCCTCCGCCAATCGGATTTGAACTAAGCCGACATTTAAAAATTACAGATCTATCCTCTACGTTACAAATTTATCCCAAATCTTCAAAAATTCATAATTTATTCATTAGAGCTCCGAAAATTACAAATTAAACATCGTTGGATTCGTCTCACAGAGCTCTTTCTATAAAAAATATAAGATAAAACTAGGGCTGTTACAGTTTTGTTAGTATATCTTTTGGTCAATTTTTGCTTAATTTATGCTTTCAGAGTTTCATGCATCAGTTCAACTCATTCACCACTTTGTTGTAGCTTTGAGCACTTGTCATGTCACATAACTAGCTCAAACCCTTATACCCATGCCTGCTTCACCCTTCCTCTGCTATGTTGTGTCTTTAAGTCATTTACCATGTCATGCAACCTGTGTTGATCACAACCCCATGTCTATCCATGAACCAATACTAAGCCATAAATCAAACATCGAAGCATCGCTACACCTTCTCTGCCCACATTGTCGCAATAACATCACTTGTGGCACTGAGGCCTTAATTGCGAAAATTAGCACAAGATGTTTTAGAACTATTTATTGTATTTAATTTTGCAATTTTTCAAAGAATTCTTTTGGCAAAAAATGAGTATATTTTTTAATTTGTTATGAATTTTAAAATTCTTAAAATATTTTTTAAAATTTTGAAATGTGGTTTTTGATATTCCTAAATATCCTTTTATATTCCAAAGCTTAGCAAATTACTATTGTATTATTGATATCTCTATAAAAAGGGATGCTTGCCATGTTATAAAATGAGTTTTTTTATGAAATAATGAAGTATTACTATCAAGGTCTCTTGAGATGAGATGTGCTATGAGTAATCATCTAATAGTGTGATTCTAAAAGTGTCTTTAAAAGACAAATTAGAGGTTCAAAAAGGGAGATATCAACCAATTATCTAACAATAATAAGAGTTTCAATCATCATGAAGGTACTTAACTTCTATTTTACTTCATCATTTTATAAGAGTAATTACTTATTAAATCAAAATTTTTAAGCTTATGCATGTGAATGTGTGAGTTAATTTGCTTACAATCTAAGAATACTTAAAATATAATTTGTCACTTCAACATCAGCTTGACTTACATTGGATATGGATAACTAAACTACTCTCTTTTTTGGGTTAAGATCATTAGTAGTAAAAAAAATTATGTAAGTTCTTAGCTTGTAGAGAAGTCCTTACTTTCTTAATAATCTTAAGAAAATTTAACTCTAAACCTATAACACCTTAAGTAAGTCTTTATATGTATCTATTATTTGAATCTAAATATTTCTCTATTATCTATAAGCTAATGCCAGGTTATTAGCAATTTCATCCTACATAGACTAAGAAGTGATTTTAAACATTTCTTTGTTGAGGGTGAATTTTAAGAAGAAAGAAATAGATGGCAATAAGGCTTAACAAAATAAATTTTTGAAGATGCTAAGGAGGAGTCAAGTAAAAACTCGATCAAAATTTTTATATTTGAATTTAATTTTATTATGTTCTTTAAAGAAATTGAGGAATCTTACATTTTATAAACTTGTGTGTTCTTAGAAAGTTGTCATTATTTAAAAATTATATAATAGCATAGAAATGTCACGTAGAATGTAAAAGTCCTAAGAAATAACTATTTTTTATGTATAGAATCGAAAAGGTAAGTCTATTTAGGAATTGAATCCTTAACTCATAGACTAAGTTGATAAATCAAATAATTATGTTGTAAATATATTTGATTATTAAAATATTCCTTAAGCATGTTATGATAATTAAATAATATATACCTGTGATTTTGACATGTGATATATACATTCACCTATATTTTATTACCATGATTTCTATATTTTACCTTAGGTGTTATTCATATGATTATCAATTTGAGTTGATATGTTGAGAAATAAATATATGTCGAAAGAATGAAAATGTAAAAACTATTAAGAGATAATGGTTATATTATTTGATTTATAGCATAAAATATGATACTCTTATGTGTTATGTTAAAATAATAAAAATATGTATTTCTTTATAATATTATCCCTTGAATTGGGTGTGGTATCAATGACCATGTTATATTTGCCATTAATACTCTATCTAGAGTGGCTGGCTATGGTAATAGACCATATTATGATATGAGATGGTGTCAGATGATTTGATAAATTATGCCTACATAACAATAGGGACTCTTATAGAGTTTTCACTAGTTGTCCTTAGATTAGTAAGGTGGTTGGGTAAGGATGTGGAGCCCTTTCCAAAAATATTATTGGTAACTTATCTTCAAGTTTCTAAGATAATTAGATGTGGTTTCTAAAGTCATATCTATGATGATGATATGAATTTGACTTATTGATAAATATATGAATGAAGGCCTACTCATTAAAAATATTTTGATGGATATTGATATGAATGTAATATAATATTTGAATAAACATAATAATCAAAAAGACATAAGACTCAAATTTTGAGAACAAATTGGTTAAGAAAAAGAAAACTAAAACAATAATTGAAAAAGGCATAAGAAGAGAAACAAAAGTAAAATATATGATATCATTTTCTTGTTACCATTTTTAAATGATAAATTTTATTTTTCTTTACATATACCATTCATTACTTAAGTTATCATGTTGTAGTTTTTTACATTTATTATTACATCATGTTATTTATGATTTATCCATCGAGCTTCTTTTAGGCTCACTCTCCATACTTATATTGCAAGTTAATCAAATTCAAATCAATGAGATGGAAATCAAAGTAGGGTTGATGATTTATGTATGTATTGATTATTTGTGTGGTATTTGAGGTTGAGGTTGAGATCTATCATGTGAGTGTGTGGTGTAGCTATTTTGTATCATTTTGTTGATGGATGTATCAGTTATCTGTTGCATCTAAGAATATAGTTAAACAACCATCTTAACTAATGTCAAATATTCTACCATATTTTATGCATTAAATATGACTATTTTAGATAAATAATTAATTGGCACCTTGAAAAGTATGCTAGGATGATAATAACTAGATATTATATTTGATTATACCATTATGAAGGTCTCAACGTAAAGATTCTATAGGTATATAGTTTGTATTTTTCAAAAATTATTTGATTTTTGTTTACAAATTTTTAAAGAGAAATCAAGGAAAAAATTTTCATCAATGATGATAACAGATCGTCTTCTTTGAATAAGAAGAGAAGTCATCCTGTGCTTCTCGAGTGGGATGTTTTGGAGCTAACACCTAATTTTTATCAACTTTTAACATTTGATTATATTAATAATTAAATATGTAATTAGATGAGACACTAATAATCATTCTCCTACCTAAATGTAAGTAATGGTATTATGGTATTATATATATATATATATATATATATAGATAAAGTATATTATAAGAATATTAGAACATAAAAAAGGAAAAAATATTTACTTTATATTTTCTTTCTTATATAACATACTTAGATTACTTTTAGTATCAGTGACTTATGATGATTTTGGTTGCTTATTTTATTGATTCATTTACATGAGGATATCTATTCAAATGTAATATTTTATTTATCATGATAATTGAAATTTTTTAAAAAGTTTATGGTAGATTTACTTTCAACTATTAACATGAGTGAGTACCACTACAGCAATGATAAAAGGGAGTCCAAGTTAACTTAGGTATATTTATTTATGCAAATATAAGCATACATGGATAGCTCTATGGTGGTAATGTAGATATGGTTTTGTTTATTATTTTAAAGATGTATACAGCTACATTATAAATCAATTTGTAAAATTACTTGCAAAAATTTATAAATATTGGTATGGACATAATCTCATATGAAATATGCATTTCATGATAAATTTGATGAGATAATTAGTTTAGAAGAATTAATGTAAAATATTTTGGAAACTTAACAAAAAAGGCAAAGTAAAGAAAATATAACACAATACATTGCGGCCATTTGATAGATCAGTAAATACATAATCATTAAATTTTTGAGAAATTTCATGATGATAACAAAATTTTTTGATCGATATTGGATGATCGATAAAAGACCCTAATGAATTGAAAGACAATAAAAAAATATAGAGAAAAGTAAGAAAAAAGAATGACATTAAAAAAAATTAAATATATTTTATGAAAAATGACTTGTATATTATTGATACTTATTTTTTAATTACATTTGAAAACTTTAATTCATATCATGTGATTTTTATCTGTTCAATTGATGTGGCACAACTCCCGTATATTAGAAATTTTGTAGGAACATCTAACGCAATGCATAGAAAAGAAAGAGGCATAGTGTTAAAAAATCGTTTTGAGTATTATTGTAATATTTCACAATATTTCAAGAATGCTATTTTATCTTTATATCAATTATGTTATGTGATAAATGTTTTTATAGATAATTTTTATATTTTTGTAATTGTAATTTTTTGCTTTTACAATATTATTGATACAAATAAAATAAATAACTTCAAATTTTAAAAAATTACAAAATCTTGGAAAATAACTTTGCTGTATAAAAACATTGAATTTTACATAAAACTAACTTTACTGTTTATTTTATTTAGATTAAATTTAGAAAATCAAAGTTCTCGACATCTCAAATAATTGCATAACAAGGAGGCCCCATTTTTTATTTACCAGTAGAGAGAGGCATAGAAAACAATGCAAGGACGAAGCATTTCCTGCGCGCGTTGTAGCCGACTTGCAGACGAGGGACTCACAAAGATGCAGCCTGACCTTGGTTGCTGTATGCAGGTTTTCATAAAAATGTCTGGGGCAATGATGAGAGACTTCACGGGCTGAAAACTATAGAGTACTGCAAAAGAAAGATTCTTTCAGGAACAGTGATAGAAGAAGGCTACATAGAAGGACATGAGATTCAAGCAACAAAGCATAGCAAACCACAGATAAGCCACAGTAGAACTTGAATTGGTCACGTTTGGGTAGCTAGTCATGGGACTGTGAATGAGGGCATTAGATGCTTTGTCTAAAGATAGGACAAAGTTTGCACCAAATTTAAACTAGAATTGAGTTTGAATTGAAACACTTAAGCTAGAAAAATAAGTTTGGATCATATTTTAAGTAGATTTTGAATCATGGTAAGATCAATTTAGTTTTGCTGGAAATTTAATTATATATATATATATAATTATAATATCATATATTAATGCATATAATATAAATAAATTTAATTTCACCGAAACAATGTACAATCACTAACTAGGATTCAATTGGCTCGAAATTAAATCATTAACAGTTTTAACTTTAGGTAAATATTCAAAATCATGACAGGTAGAGGTGATAAAAGAAATGAAATGTACTTGTGTTGAAGACATAATATACAACAAGCATGCTAAGATATTGGGTTTACTCGCACATGTTCTGTAAAAATGCGCACGTACACCTAAGCTGCTAAGTCTTTTGCAGGAATCAAACTAAAAAGAAATCGACAGTTGAAAAGAATACTCTACTTATAGGTACAGCATGTGAATCTCAACATCATTTGCTTCAATGAACAAAAAAACTTATCCTCAAGAAAATGACGCTTCTTGAAAAGCTAATCCTAACATCCCACGTTGATCGTCCTGTGTCTCCTAACGCTATGTCTTACTTCAATACACTGAACAAGGCCAAGTGCTTAAACGAAGGTTCCCGGGAAGGACACATGTGAACCGCACAATCCAAGCCAAAAGCATAAAAGAGGATAACCACTCGAATTTAATCACACAAAAAAGGGCAAATGCAAATCATTAGAGGGAGGGTACCTTTGGGGAGGAGGACATCGTTGTCAGCACAGTAGAATCCAGCAGTACCGTTTCATTTCGAACGTTGCTTCAGAGCAAGTTTGATTTGAGATAAACATGATGGCCAGAAATCTGTGATGGAATAGAAGATTGGCCTTTAGGCTGCAGCAGATCATGAGAGGCTACCAAATAGGCTGGCCAAAGTTTCTTCCGCACAGCATTGCTTTCATCATGCCTCTCTGCCTCGCTTCTTACGGCAATTGATTGAAACCTGGCTTTTAGATGGGCTCCAAAAATTCCATTCGCCAGTTCTTTGATTTGAGCATGGGGGTGAGGTTCACGAGAAGCACTGGACCAGAAAGAGGGGCACTTCAACAACGGGACCAGCATCCGAAAAGAGCGTACGAAAAAAGGGGAGCTCATGGAAATCAAACCATCCGAGAGAGAGACTGCCTCGGACCCACCTGCACATTTACACGAGGAATCTTCTCATTTATATGCAGAAGACGCTCAAAGTTATGGAAAGAAAATATTTAGAATGAAAAAAAAAATATCATATAATTATAATAATCAACAACAAAATAAAATGATACTACGATTTTTATACTATTTGATGAAAAATAAACCAAATCCAATAGACAAAATGTTAATCTCACATCTAGATTCAACTCGAGTCATCAAAAATTCATCTTCTTCTTCTCCTATATTTTCCAAGAATCACAAACACAAAATCATAATTCATGAAACAAAGTCATTCACAACAAAAAAAGCATTTTCATACAAGATAAATTTCCCATTTCTTTGTTCATGCCATCCCTAAATTTGTTTTCTTTACACAAGAACAAAGAAAACTCTTGCTTATAATTTTCATTTAATTAATTAATACATTAAATCTAATTAATTAGATTCATGGATTAATAATCCACATGTTGTGATAAGCAGAACGGATGTACAAAGGAGCCAACGGGATCAAGTGCACACGTTAAGATTTATAAGATTCAAATAAAAATTTTAACTATGTCCACAAGAAAGAATGACTATGTTCTAATTAAACAAATTATAATAGTTGTGTATAAAATAAAAGGCAAAGAAAGTCAATCTCCTTTATCATATAATAATCCATTGCAGAAATTTTTCTTTTTGACAACTTCAAATATGGATGGTCTTTCATAACAAAAGCTATCATCTGACAACAAAATGAATCACCAAAATCATGCCTCTAAGGCACATGAATATACCATCAAGTCTCTAAAAAAACAAGAGTTTTTTCTTTGATAATGTGGTTGTGGTTGTGATATTATCCCCTCTAATGATTAATTACAATAGACTATTGTCATGAGCTCATCATTTGAGACTTGATTATTTACAATGCTTTAAATCTTTCCCGTAAGTTTTATGTAGCCTCCTAATCAACAACAATCTAAAGAATGTCTTCTAAATACCATTGAACTGAACTACAACCCTTTTGATCAATTTCTTCTTTCTCTTCATCTATTGGACCAAATTGTTCTTTTCTTTTAGGGCCTTCAAAAAACCTCATTTAAGCATATTTGCATCTTGGTTCTCCAAATATTTACGATCGCTGTTGTCATCAAATTTCTCAAAAACTCACGCTTCATGGTATCATAGGATTTCAATTTAATTGTTACTTTTGAAGTATCTATCATCTTTTTGATTTTAATAAATGTTCAACTCTACTACCAATTTGTTGTAATAAAAACTCTATTTGGACATGAAAAGAGATCATAATTAAGATCAACTTTTAAAAGATAGACAAACAAATCATCAAACTATAATAATCAAATGTGCATTAGAATGACAGAAAGAAGTTTGCATGCTTTGACCAAAAATAAGTTACAATCACAAAGCAAAGAGAAGCTTAAAATTTCCCATCAAGATAATGTGAAAATAAGTGCAAATAAATAAGAATCAATTACATTTAAAAGAATTTCCAATGAAAAAGAACTACGAAATATCTCACCAAAAAAAAGAATTAATACCATATCCAAATCTAACACAAGTTTCTATGCAATAATCCTCTTCTTCCTTACTCGTAAAAATTATCATTCAAAAATCAAATGTCACAAAACCAAATAATTGTAAACTGAATAGGTTTTCCACACAGGCCAAATTTACATTTTCATTTTTCAAGTCTTTAAAGATTTTTCTTCTATTTCTTGTAAATTGAGAAACTTCTTTAGTTTCTTCTTTTATATTATTAATTAATTAATTAAATCTAATTGATTAAATTTATATATTAATAATTCATATAAAAATCTTCTAAAATTTCACCATCAGAAATTGTCATTGACTTTGCCAACAAAAACTAACAAATCAATAAAATAAATATTATTCTTTTAATTTTTAAATTGAAGATAACATTTAACATTATTTTATAATCATAGATCATTAATAAAAATACGATTATACTTCTGCCCATAGTACAAAAAAAAAAGGCAACAAAAAAAATTTTAGAAAAAATATTGTCTAATGTTTAAAATAAAAGAGAAATATAAAAATATAGAGCGAAAGCGAGCACATACAGGAATTTATGCACTTGCTCACTAGAACCATTAAATTTGATGATGCATCACTAGTTAGACTATCTTGATAGGATTAAATTTAGCCATTATTAAAATTTAAAAATATGGCTATTTACATATAAATAAAAGAAAATTTTTAAAATATCAGATTTCTTAAATATAAACAATCAATTTTTTTACTCAATCTTGATGAAATTCTATTAAATATAATAAAAAGATGGCACATCAATAAAATTGAGGATGATCTTAAAAAAATTTGGTGCTTTACAAGTAAATAGACAAAATATTTGAGGTTTATCTATAAAATCCCAGTTGAGATGATGGTAATACAAATATGAGGGTATAAAATATCAAACTAAATCTAATGCAATTGGATTCAAACCAGAACTGTAGAAATCATTCTTCAATAAAAAACTACTTACCATAGATTTAAAGGTCAATTTAAATTCATATAAGTATAAAAAATATGAAAAGCATGACAGATTTAAGTGGCCTAGCGAGTGGTACCTTTGCGAGTTAAAAGATTCCTTCCACAGAAGGCAGTTCAAAATTTCCAGCGAATAAGTGTGGCCCCAGTAGCTAATGACAAGGATTGATTTGCTTAATTCGTTTGCATGAACTGGAAAAGTGTGCGTGTTGAACCTTCTTTCTTACGCGTACTCTGTAGGTCCTTTTCAAACAACCAGCATAGGTGACAAGGCACTACAAGATATGGAACAGGATCCGGTATTGTTAGAAACTTAAAGACGCAACAAGCCAAGGTTTCACTCCAACATTAACTCTCAAGTCTCAAGTGAGAACCTCAAGGAAAACATTGACATGAAGTATTCCCTTGTCTAAAGTGAAGATCCCAAGAAGCACAGCAATATGGAAGCTTTCCCGGTTAATACGACAATAAAACACACAGGCCCAACTAAAAAACCAATATTACACAACACTAGACACTAAGGCCCTCGCCATCTTGATTCTGAATATTTCTTGAGTAAGGTCCTCAATATTGCAAAATTTGTAGCAACTTGTACTTTTGAAGTCCCACCATAAGCACAGCTACATAAGTGTCTATTGAATCGAAGTGATGTGGTTTCAACATCCCAAAGGAAAAGTTGACTTCAGTACAAGGTAGAAACGAACAACTCTCACTAAACTCTGTATTAACAGGGAAAACTCCAAAAATGGCACTTGCAAGTTACATGATAAAATCAACGCCTCTGAGCTCCCAAAACTTGTGCTGCTGGTATTTTACATGCATACCATCTAATAATTTGATTTAATGCGGTGAGGCAGCTTGACACACTAACTGAATTGTGGCTATCTCAAGAAATTTTCACGTGCTATGAACACAAAACCAATAAAAATCGAGAAAAGGCCATGATGATTCCTTTTGAACATTTTTGAGCCACATTTCATTTGATTGAGCAAAATAGGAACTACCCAGCAAGTCATGACTTTCCATACTGTAAAATTATATCTATGCATGTCCTCAAGGTTGTGCCAGTCAGCATCACAAGCCTGCAGAATCTGCAAAATCATGTTTGTTTGCAGAATCACAGTTAACCGACAAAGCTAGTAAATATAACATATGCAATGTTGATTATATACTTTTAAAATGAATTCTTCCAAGAAAAATTTAGAATGGAATAGTAAGCATTGGTCTAGCAGAGGACAAGCCATTATATTCGAGAGTTGCTTATCCATTATGTTTAAGGGTCATTGACCGATTATGCTCAAGGGTTCTCAATCCCTGATGTGGGTTCATCGAGGAATCACATTTGGTGATCGCTGAACCATCAATGATCAGGGGTCACTAAACTTATTACATTCAAAGGTGGTTGGCCAATTTTGCTTAGAAATTGTTAATCCATCATGCTCAGAGGTTCTTGACTATCATGTTTAGAGATCATTGACCCATTATGTACAGAGGTCACTGAACCATTATGTCCAGAGGGCCCTGAACCATTCTGTTTACGGGTCACTAATCCATTTTTCTCTGAGTTCTTTAACTTGCTATGTATAGTACCCAACTCATTGGCTTTCTATGATGACTGTTTTAATCTGAAATCATTTAGATATTAGCCACGACAAGCACTAACAAATGCTTAGTAAATAACAAATGCTAAGTGCACAAGTACTAAATGAGTTGAAAAGTAAAGAAAAACTTGTGAAAATAAATTGATTCTGCTGTTATATGCTTATTGAAGTAGTTGGATCAAACCATGTTGTCTCTTCATTTGTTTATTCCATATTAATACTCCAATTTTGTTGGTATCATGAATATTTTTGTCAGATATTTTATAGTGAATTGAACCAATAGCAGAAAATGTTATTGAAAATGAAAATATAAAGGTTGTGAAAGTGTTAATTATTTTACAAAAGCCTTATTGCTATGCTACCAAAATCTTCAATGGACCATTGGACAGGCATGACACAAAGGTATCTTAATAGAGCATGATCTTTAGGACTTTCTATACAAACCTGAGGTTTCCATGCAAATAACTGTTCTCATAACATATAGTCTTCTAACCAATGAATTGTGCGTCAATTGCTGATCATGACTAATACAGGTAACTGCCTTGTTTATCGTCATGCCCAAAAAGAAATCAGGCTCAAAAGATTAAGCCATCACGAAGGAAAGATCGAACAGAGGATGCATTGCTGCCTTCTACGAATCCTACAATCCCAACATTTGCCTCCCTGATCAAACCTTGTCAGACCCCAAAGTACATGTCTTTTAGGTGGAGTAGAGAGCTACCCCTATTCCAGGTGTACCCCACGAGTTATTCATCCAGACTATCACTACAACTGCTCAAGCAATTCTTGGGGGCCTCCAGAGAGCTGCCCTTGCAATTCCAGTAACACGAACTGAATGCCCCATATGGTACCACTTGCACTGCTAACCCATAGAGCACTGAGATGGGGTCACATGACGAAGGCATTCCAAGATAATCATCCCCCTATCTTCAAGAGCAAGATAGATCCACGTGAGGTAGAGAATTGGCTAAATCAAATTAAGAAGATTTTCTGGAGCATGGATTGCCTGAGGGAGAAGGTTGCTCTAGCCACATGCGTTGGATAGTGATGCTAGAAATTGGTGGGGAAGCTTTTAGATGACATCAGGAGACTCTCTCAAGAGAGGACTTTGGTCGAGAGGTAGTATTGAAGAAGTTCTTCCTAGATTCTACAAGAGCTAAGATGATCACTAACCTAAAGAACTTGATCCAGTGGTCATCCTAAGTGTATTACCTTTATGTATTTTCCCAGTGGTAATTCTAAGTATTGTTGCATGTAATGTGGACTTCATATTCTAGAGCCATCAATGATTGGTGAACCAATGGATCGGTTTGGAATTCTATTGAAAATATTACCCTACTGGCCATAAACAGCCTTAGATCACATACCGACTATTTGGATACATTGCCTTTGTCACTACAGAAAGATCCCTTGACCCGCCTCCTCCAATTCCAATTCAAAGCATGGATAATCCAAGGGTAAAGGTTGCTATCACCACTTTTATGTTGGATGGTGATGAACCCAATTGGTGGGAATGCTTGAAAGATTACTACTTTCAGATGGTGCCATGAGTCTTTCACATGTCAGGAAATTGTGAAGGCATACTTGAACAAGTTCTTACCAGATTCTACAAGGGATAAGATGATCACTGACCTTGAGAACTTGTTCCAGTGGTCATCCTAAGTGGATTATGTTCACTGGTGAACCGATGGGTCTATTTAGCAACTCCATCAAAAATATTACACTAATCATTATAAACAACCATAGATGATATGTTGACCATTTTAATACCTTGTCTTTGTGACTTCAGAAAAGATCCCTTGACCCAATTCCAATTGAAAGCTTAAAGAGGACTACTTTCAAATGGCAACATGAGACTCTCTCATAAAGGAGTTTGTGGAGACGTTCTTGAAGTTCTTCCTATACTATGCAAAGGATAAGATGATCACTGACCTTGAGAACTTGATCTGGAGGTCATCTTCAGTCGATTACCTTTTATATATGCTTCTAACAGTAATTTTAGGTACTACTGAATGTAATGTGAGCTTCACAATTTTATAGCCATCTATGACTACTGAGATGACAGATCAGTTTGCAACTTTGTTGAAAATAGTATCCTAATTCTTATAAACAACCATAGATCATAAACTGATCATTTTGATACCTTGTCTTCATGATCGTAGAAAAGGATTTTTGTACTCATCAACTGTCTGGAAAAAAACAAGGCCCTTTTCACAATGCATGTCCTAATCAGTGAAGCCTACAACTAGTGGAAGTCAATGATAAACACAAAAATCTGCAGACATCACCAAGATTCCCTGGACTCTTTTTAAGGAAAAATTTCTTGAAAAATATTTCCCTAAAATGGTTCTGGAAAAGTAGGAAATGGGATTTCCCCAACCATTACAAGGGCTCATAGTGGTCATGGAATATTAGGCAAACTTCACTTAACTTTCATGATTTACCTTCCATTTGGCCTCCCAAGAAACAAAACAAGTACAATTGTTTGAGAATGGCCCCAGGAAAGAATCTACAACCAAGTCTCTATACAACGACTACGTGAGTATTACTCACCCGTTATATGAGAAAACAATAGTGGTAGAGATGAACATTAAGGAGCATCAAGGAAGGGATAAGAGAAATAAACATCATTGCGAGAATTCAGTAAAGAGCCAGAACAAAAACAAGAAGAAAAAACTTGAGGCATCAAACCATTCAGCACTTGAAGGAGAAAAGTGCAAACATTGGGATGACAATGCCTGTCCTTCAAATGTCAAAAAAAAAAACAAAAATTGCATCTTATGCAACAGCAAGAAACATTTCATCAAGTACTACTCGGAGAATAAAATTGAGCATCTTCCAAAGGACACAAGAAGCCACCACCACTGGGTGAAGTCTAAGCTTATCTGGCTCAATAATAATCAATACAATTTGCATCTCCAAAATGCCCACTAAGGTGTTATTTGACTCAAGTTCTACACGTTGTTTTATATTTCTAAATCTTGCCAAAACCAGAAGCCTTGTGAAAATCTCACTCGAGTTCAAGTAATTCAAAACCAAAACATCTTGATTCACTTCTTTACACAATATTCAGGGACTGTCAAATAGATCAAGCATGGCTTGTAGATAAACCTAATCCCTCTGCCTATGAAGGACTATAAGGAGTTTCTAAGCATGGATTGGATATCTGCATGGCATGCTCAACTAGGCCACATCACAAAAATGGTAAAATTTTGTCTCACCTAATGAGAACCATTGTTCCTGTAAAGGTGAAAGAGAGAACTCGGTACCTATTTCTATCATGCAATTAAACAGAAGAGCACACATCATCTGTGCTAGATCTAATCAAGCAAAGGGGTTGTGCATTGAAGAGGTATGCATCATAAGGGATTTTTCAAATGTTTGTCTAGGCATCCTCCCTAAACTACCATTAGAAGTAGAAGTCACCATAGAATTGGTAATAGGATCGACACTGATATCCAAAGGCCCATATAAAATGGCTACAAAGGAACAAGAAGAACTGAAGATTAAGTTCAAGAATTTTTAAGGATAAGGTCCCTTCGTTTTAGTGCATACCCTTTGGAAGAACCAATTCTATTTGTTAAGAATGACATACCATTATGACTCTGCATTGATAATCATGAACTGAAGAGATCACCATGAAGAAAAAATATCTAATCAACTAAATCAATGACTTATTTCGATAACTTATTTGACCAATTATAAAGTAATAGATATTTTCAAAGATTGACTTGTAGTCTAGATATCATTAACTCAATATATATATATATATATATATATATATATATATATATATATATATATATATATATATATATATATATAATAGGATAGTTTTTCAAACCATTAGACTCACAAATGCCTTTGTGTTTTTAGACAAATTTATAATTATCTTCATTGAAGACATCCATATCTACTCTTGAAGCAAGGAAGACCATGAAGAATACCTTCAGCCAATATTACAAATTGTTAGAGACAACAAACTATATGCCAAATTCAAAAGATGTGAATTTCTAGCTCCAACAAGTGGCTTTCTTAAGATAAATAATGAGAGCTAAAAGAATTTAGACAGACCCTTTGAAGATCGAAGCTATCACAAAATAGCCCCAACCTGCCTTAGTAATAACGTTAGAGTTTCTTGGCTTGGCCAAGCATTGGATAATATTAGATGGTTATTGATGAGTTTTCTTACATTGCTCTCCCTTTGACCAACCTACGAAATCATCATTG
This sequence comes from Vanilla planifolia, assembly GCA_023846275.1. Taxonomy (NCBI): domain Eukaryota; kingdom Viridiplantae; phylum Streptophyta; class Magnoliopsida; order Asparagales; family Orchidaceae; genus Vanilla; species Vanilla planifolia. The sequence continues at coordinate 16,354,864 of CM043866.1, read as the reverse complement.
TTTGAATTGACCAAAGCATGCAAAGAAAGCTTCAAAAGGCCAAAGGCAAAGTTAGTTTCTACACCAATACTCACAATCTTATCTAGATCCAAGGGATTCACTATTTATAGCGTTCCTGCCAAAAATGAAAGAATGATTGCATATACATCTAGGTAACTATAGAAGCACAAGAGAAATTATACAACACATGACTTAGAATTATTGACGAGTTTTCTCACATTGCTCTCCCTTTGACCAACCTCACGAAGAAATTATCATGGTTTGAATTGACCAAAGCATGCGAAGAAAGCTTCAAAAGACCAAAGGCAAAGTCAGTTTCTACACCAATATTCACAATCCTATCTAGATCGAAGGGATTCACTATTTATAGCATTCCTGCCCAAAATGAAAGAATGATTGCATATACCACTAGGCAACTATAGAAACATAAGAGAAATTATGCAATACATGACTTAGAATTAGTTGCTACAATAATTTTTTCCCTAAAAATCTAAAGATGTTTTATGGAGTGAAGTGTAGGATATTCACTAATAGTAAAAATTACAGTATATCATCACATAATAGGAATTAAACCTTACGTAACAATGGTGGCAAGAGTTATTAAAAGATTATAACTCAGACATCCATTATCACCCAAGGAAGGTTATTGTAGTAAGTAACACCATGCAAGAAATTTTAAGTTTGACTGAAAAGACTTTAGCATAATAAAAAAAACTTCTCAAAGAAATGGATCAAACTCATCTAAAAAACAATAGTAGGAGGAGATGGGAAAATGAAAGCTCACATCACCATTCAATTTAAATTATTAGAAGGAATCAAATTAGGATAACAAGAAGGTCATCAAATGAAAAGTTCATGCAAGAAGTTAAGGAAGGCGCCAAGCCAACATTCTCAATGCATCCAAATGGAACTCTATCATTTGAAGCTCATCTATGCATACTAGACTCAAAGTAGCCAAAGAAAAAAAAAACTGTTAGAGCCTCACATCATGGAATTCCATCCTAGAACAAAAATGAACAAGAACCTCCAAGTATGCTTTTGGTGGCTTGAAATAAAAAAAGATGTCAATGACTTCATTTGAAGATGCCTCATCTACCAAAAATTCAAAATTATATACCTGCAACCTAGTTGAATTTGAATAACTTGACATCCATGGATTTGGGCATAACTACGGATTTTATATGTGGGTTACCTAAATAGCTATGATGCAATTGGTTGGTCATTGATAGTTTAACAAAGTCTGCACATATTCTACCTATCAAGATGACATTCATTAGATTCTTTGGCCCAATTATACATAAATGAAATCACATGATGTATGCAATAGTGGGGATGTTGATCTGGATCTAGGATGTAAGGATTTAGAATTGGCTTTGATACTAAATTGGTACAAGCAATAGTGGAGATATTAATGTGGATCTAACTCTGATATCAAACTGATAGAGGTGGTATATGGATATAGTTTGGATCAGAATTTGATACCAAAAAGTTGAATGAAAAGTGGTAGTTATTGACAACTGCATTGACCAAAAATGACAGAAGCAATGCTAGGTGGTCAACAATGCTTGGAATAGTAGGACCATTTGGCTTGGAGCTCAACCACAGTAAGATGGGGCCAGTGGCTACTGCAGCTAAAGCCCAACAATTAGGCTCAACCGATGATGACAGTGAGATCAAAATCAACATCGCAGTCAACAAAGGAGAAAAAGCAATCGCAGATCAAATGCGAAAGCAATGACAGCACAGTCTGATTAAGAACTAAGCTAAGAAGAAGCATGTAGCGCTTATGGTTTTAAAAGCTCGGGATAGTAGGAGCACCAAGGGGAGTGATTGAGCAGGAAAGCAAGTTGGAGGATTGTGAAGGGCAAATTTGCAGATCTAGACGCGTAAGGGTGAGGTGCGTTCAAATCCCGTTGTCATGCCGGTCGCCTATGCATGGGAAGGCAAGATGGTTCGATAAGAGAAGGGAGAGCATCAAGAGCGTTCATAGAGGGGAAGCAAGCTGTGTGTAGCTGCAAGAGATAAGTAAACGATTAGGCTACAAGAAATCTAACGGTGGCAAGATCAAAATGTCGCCAAGTAGCAAGAGATAGATTCAACAAAAAGCATCGACAGGCTTGCCAATAGTGGCCAAGGGGAAAGAGAGTGATAATGATAATGACGATAACTTCGGATTACAACTTGGATAGAGACTAACGGCAGCCTAAACCTTCCTTGGAGGAAGCCTTCTATGCATACATAGACCTCACAACTTTTTTCAAATCCAAATTGACGGCTAAAAACAAAATCTATTTTTCCTATTTCTTTGCAATGTTTTAGAATATAAAGAGAAGCCTTAATTGATAGGTAAAGATTAAAATACCCTCAACCCCAAACAAACAATAATTTTACAAAAACAAAATAATAAACAAATGAGAAAATGTATTAAAATAAAACAATAAATGCATATGAGTTTTACAAATATCTCATTAAAATCAATAGCATCTAGTAATACTAATAAATCCAATAAAACTCTCATAAGAGAAATTATTAAACCCTTGTTTATGCCTTGGTTTACAATTTGCAAAGAACATGGACCTCTTATATTCTGGGCTTCACTAGATCTACTTGATGTGCTATCATTACCTAACTTTACATTGTTACAACAACCATCCTATTCTATAAAGACCCTCATTTTACCCAAAAGTCTAAATTGGATTGTAAAAAATAGACAAAAAATTAAACTTCAAGATTATATACCATCTAAAGACTAATGAACAATTAAAATAAACTACTCAAATGGTAGAAGATATGATTAGAACTTATGCCATAGATTTTAGGAGCAACAACGATGAATATCTATATGCAGTAGAATTTGCATACAACATCTACCACTACAACATTCAAATGGCTCTTAAAGAAGCTTTATATGGAAGATGATGTTGATTGCCACTGCATTGGGATCACATGAATGAAAGAAAGATCTTTGAACCTAAAATCGTGAAGATCACCACCAACAATGAACCCTTAGCCATGCAAGGCCACCAGAAAGAAAGTGAAGATCAAAAGAAACAAAGATATGATGATGAAACTAATCTTTAACTCACCAACCAATCATATAACCATAATAATAAATTAAAAAGATCAAATATCAAAATCTAAATAAACAACATTTCCCTTATAATTGTCCATTTTTTCAGAACGTACACAACATATTTTACAATAAATACAATATTACTAATTATAAATAATAAAATATAAACTAAAAATTATACTATAGAGTATATGATCATAATAAATAGTCCATAAATATCTCATCATAGTCATTGTATAAATACAAGTAATATATCATGATAACACATCACAACATCATCTAACTAGAAACACTTATAAAGTAACATCACATCCAATACCTCCCTAATCCTCATCTCCGTGATATATAGGAATAATTTGTAATGTAGATATAAAATAAGGCTCAAAAGAGCTCAGTAAGTAAATTATTAAATAAAAATGATAATATAACAACGAAATTATAGCGATACCAAAATAATCACATATCAAATGATAACATAAGTAATAATGATTAAGACTCATCAAATCATAATCAAAAGTAATAAAAACATCACTTTTATTTCCTTATTTCATACTAGCAGTGTAATAATAATAATAGGAGCAATGTCACATAAGGGCATAAACAAAAAGGATCAATAACTATTCATGCATTAATAATAATAAAATATTTTCATTTTTTATGATACTTATTTAATTTTTCTCATTAAGCTCCATTCACTTTTATCTCTTTCTTATTTAATTTAATTCTACATTATTTTTTTTCACATTAAGTCATTTTCTCATATGACTAGTATCCTTGCTTCATTAAATATCTTATCTTATATCAGTATATCATATCATATATTCACAGATCTTCACTTATAGACAAAAATATCAATTACAGCCAATATCATATCACATCTAAGTATGACTCTAGTAATCATACATATTGCTTTGCATAGAGTAGTAACAACAAACTATCATATGGTCCTATACCATCACCCTACACAAAGCATGGAACATAAATGCACCATCTCTTAGCACAAAATGCAAGCGATGAACATTGGAGGTAAAATCACATAGCATTTGGTGTTATATCAAATCAACATATAATCTACAATCAATACACATCACCTTGAAAAAATTACTACCAATGAACCAAATATAATCCAAGACACCATACTCAAGTAATCATAAGAAAACTCAAATCTCATAACTATCATAATATCATATCGTAATAGAATCATCACATATGATAGTCATAATAATACTCACATAACTCAATATATCATCTTATATAATATTTATTTTCCTTTCCATTCTCTTTCTTTGTTAATTATCATATAGGGCAATATTATATCACAAATATAAACACAACATAACATATAGAAGAATATCTCACATATAAAAATATATATCAACAAATCAGAGCATCTAATCAAGCAAGTGTTGGTAACAAAATCATATCACAATGCCACAACATATTAAAATATATATCATGTGCAATATATAACAAAATTTCATTATGATATTCTAATCTTACTATATTAAAATATTGTCCCCTTGAGTCACCAAATTCCTACTTGGGTGAGTTTTGCCCTTCACATAATAGGTATTCTCACAAGTTCAATCCTCACAAAATTATTCCAACCACAACATACTTAGCCATAAAGTCCTTATGAAATTCCATGCAAGTTTGCTCCCAAATAATATCTCAATATCTTAAGACAACAATATCTCAAATACAAATCAAGATCTCTCTTTTCGTAGCCAATGTGAAGCAAATCATTTATGTATCCCTAGACGTCTTACACATGAGTCACTCCTTATTAATTCCTCTCTCTCAAGACATCACTCAAAATCCACTCTTCACCATCTTCAGGCATCACAAGCTCACCAAATTTCACTTTGTTCATCCTCGAACCACATCAAACTAGTTGAAGGGTCAGCTCTGTTACCATTCTATAACACCTCTCCTAACCTCACCGTTCAAAAATATATCAAATAGCTCCAATCGAAGTTTAAAGACAGCTAGAGGACACTAAAAACCTCACCAGGTATGGAATAAAGATTAAGAGCAACTTTGCATCCTTTTCACACTATTTATCTTCATAAGCTTTTGAAATCTCAGATATCTAACAAATAGAATCTCTCCTAAAAATATTTGTTTTTCTCTTGTATAATAGTGACATATCATCACAATTATCTAATTTTACAAATACAATATTCATATCCAACAAAATTCTGCATTCTAAACTACAATATAAGAAATTATATCACAGATCAATCCAAAGAAATATCCCAAAATAGTTACCCAAAGCATTATAGAATACAACTATAGAATCTCCAATAAAAACACAAGCTATCTTATACATTAATACATATAGCTAAAACCAAAAACATCACCTAAACACTCAAGAACCTAACTCATGCACAACTAAGTTCCTCTGATCTCTGAGAATCTATGTCATGCCCTGCAAATACAAGTTAAAAAAATAAGTATAATAAACTCAATAGGTAAAGTAACTACTAAAAGCATATAAAGCAATATAAATACAATAAAAGAGATATACCTTATACCAAAGAATAGCAACAAGAACATAACATCTATGAAATACTCAAATGGAATCATCTATGCAACAATGTGTAAATATCATGAGATCTTTTTTATAAATATGCATATAATTATTTCTAATGCTAATATACTATAAAAGTTCTCTTTCGAAGTATTTTTCTTACATGTACTTACAATATTATTTGTATATCATTTATATATCTTATTTTTCTCAAAACATTGAACCTTATTTTTACAAAATGATCATTATCCTCAAATCTTTATCATTATCATTATGTTATCTGGCATCTCATCATATTATATCTTACGTCCATATAATCGACCAACATCATAGTCATCTTAAATCTGTGAACCCCAAGCGAGCCAACGCACAATTACACAACGATCTTATATAAATATATAGACCTCGAGATTGGCTAGCACACTACTAAATCACTATCTCATCTCATCCACTTCAACACATAGCAAGTAGCTATATATATATATAAGAGATTCAATGCCAATAGTACTATATCGTATCAATACATCTCAGCCACCTCGTTGAAAAGCAAGTGACTCTATTAGATAAGGTAAAAAAACTATTTGTTCTTATCAATTTGTATATATCATATTATATTAAGCTTAAGGAGACTACTCTTTCACACTTCTTTGTAGTTATAATGTTTCATTATATCACATATAAATTTATATGTTTCAATTAATCTTCTTTCTTTTCAATTTTTCTATTGACTTTATTTTGATTATCTCAAATTGCTCTTATATCATACTCATATGTACTTATCTACATTTTTTTAGGCACACACTGTGCCAACTCATCATTTATATGCACGTATTGCCAAATTTCATTTCATACCACACATAATGCTAAGATATATGTCAAGTACTTAAAATGTATGCCCATGTCGATAATGTCATACTATTCTACTCTAGTCTACGCAATGCAAAATTTACATGACAATAACTACTTGCATTGCATATTAACATCCTTGGGATCATAGTTGAAAATTCTAAGGGTTGTATTACTCTAGAAATGATACCTTAGATTGATATTCAAAGCCCAAACTTGAAAGATTAGGAGGCTTTTATGAGCAAGGACGCTGTTATAGGATGAATTTAGTGTGACATCCCGATCTTACTATGTCGATGTATTATCTCTTTAGATCACTTTATCCTGACTCAATCGGTTTTGCCCTTCACACAAAGGCCCATCCTGCACTATAGCTCATCCTAAAAGTACTCCAATCACAATATGGTTAACAATAGAGCTCTAATAAGATCCCATGCAAGTTTGCTCTCAAAACATATCTCATTATGTTAAAATATTGTCTTCTTAGATAATCTCATCTTAACTCAAGCGAGTTTTAACCTTAAACCAAGAGCCCTTCTCATATAGTGACTCATCCCAAACTTCTCCATCCTCAACATTTTTAACTATAGAGTTTTCATGACATTCCATGCAAGTTTACCCCCGAAAGATAACTCGACATTCTACAAACATGACATCTCATATAAACACCATAATTAATCCCTAAGTAGCTAATCAAAAACAATTCATTCACACACACTTAGAAGACTTGCATAGAAGCTGCTCATTGCTCAATGATTCCTCTCGAGAAATCACTCAATATCAACTCTCGTCCCTATTTAAGCGTTACACTTTCATTCATGCATAAAATTTTAGGAATCTTCAATTAAAATTATACTCTCTATATATATGCATGTGGAATTGTTTGGATCAAGAGCAAAGTGCAAGAAAAGAGGTAATGTGAGCTAAGTTTTAGACCAATATAGAGAAAAGAAAAGATGTTTGGTTGAGAGGTATGAGTATTGCTTCTCTTTAGAGAGAACTTAGGAAAGGACAAGCTAAAAGACAATTTAGAAAGCATAATGGCAATTCATTAGAAGTAAGAAGTGGTAGGAGTATATATGTCATATAGTAATTAAGAAAGAAAGGCTCAATTGTTTTAATTATGAAAGGCGACATTGAGGTAAATATTGGCTGGGAAGAAGAGAGCTGAATTTTCTTAGAGAGAGATTGGCCACTTAGTTCTCCAATAAGTGCAAAATCTCTCTTGAGTGTACCTTTGAGTCTTGATAGTTGTATTCCATTTGTTGCCAAGGTTAGATCCAAGCTTTGGACAATAGTTGGTGTCAAAGTGATTACCTCTTCTCCTTAGAGGGCTCTTAATGTGACAAATATAGATGCGATCTTCATTTTTCCAATACCTTCCTCTTTTGATAATACATTGCGAGATATAAAAACTGCAAAAATTATATTTTATGTATGACATTCCTACTAATAGATGTGTTATTAAAAATTATTTTTCTTTAGGTTTTATTGAAAGCAACCATAGAAAGAATAAATTATTTTATATTGGGATAGAAATAAATTGTTAAGGTACCATGTGCATTATACCAATCAATGTGATGAAAATGACGAGGAAACCAATTCTTAATTATAATAGCTTTAGACTAGAAAATATTTTTACTTTCAAAAAAGTGTTTGTGATATGTGATTCTTTGGATATGATTAGAGGATGGGAAACACTTATGTTGGACAAACAGATGAAATTGGATGGTAGGAATGTCATAAGTAAAATCAATATTTGAGAAGTCTACATACAACTTTTGAGAAGATTTATTCAAGATTGTAGAGATTGTGAATGAAAAGGAAGGTAAACCTTTATTGATGCCATGTGATTTTATTTAGTCAATATGGTTTTGCAAGTAGAGTTGGTTTACGTAATTAAAAATTATTAATCTCTATAATCATAGTTATCTTTTGGGAACAAGATATGTCTATGACTTGTGGTAAATTATTGAAAGAGCATTATTGAATAAGAATTTGATGAGGATTTAATCCCATATTATGTAATAAAAGAAACGTAAGAAATAGAACCAAGTGAATAGATGTGTATTATGAAATACTTGGTGAATGCATGAGACATTGTAAGAAATTATGGTCTGAGTGATTTTATTATGAAAGCATAAAGGCCAAACCGATTTGGATGATGCATCATTTAGGTTTACCCCAACAAGATTGATCTGGTATAAGGGATACTTGTACAGATAATATTTGAATTGGAGGTCTCAAAATGACTAGTTAATTAAATTGGGCTAGTAGTTTTGGCTTAAGAGAGTAAGATTAGTGGACTATAAAGGGTGATTTGAATCTCATTTGTTTGTTGGACAGAGTAATATAGTGGTTTTGGAATTAATCAATGCTTAATGATAGAATAGTGTAAAATGAGAGTTGAAAAGACAGGTGTTGAAAAAAAATAAGATGATAGAAAAATAAGTGAAATAAATATTTGTTTCATAGGGATAGAAATTAGATGTGCAATAGAATGATAAATTGAATATTTGACATTGATTGCTAAGAAATAATCATACAACAAGCAGATTGAAAATTTTGCCTCAAAAAAGATAATTCACGGAGAATAAAATAAAGATCAGTGCTATGATCAGTGAGTGTATTGATGAAAATGGAATGTTGAAATTTATAATCATGTTTTATTTACAATTATGGTAAGCTTGGCCATAAATCCATAATCTTATTTGCTTTTCATCCTAAAGGAGAATAGGTTACTTTTGGTTGCTTTAAGAGCTTAAGTGATTAGGCAATGGTCTTGTTGTTAGTAATGATATTGGTTAGGATTTCTAACCCTATGTTTGCAAGTAATTAAAGCAAGACTTTCAAATTGACCTAAGTGATAAGAGTTAGAGAGAAAGCTCATTTTGCGTAATATAACCACAAGCATAGATAGAGAATTCTATATTTTCATCTCTTTGTAAGGGAATGCTTTCCTATTTGTATTGGTTGTGAATGAGAAGTGAAATTGAATGAGTATGAAATTATTAATTAAAATTAAATAGTAAACTTGCATAGTATGTAAATGTGAAAAATAATGATATAGAAATAATAGAAGGTTGACAAATGATGTATGAAAAGAAATGAGATTGCTTGATGAATTTTCGAATATGAATTAAGAAAAAGAGAAGCATTCAAATTTCCAAATGTAATAGTGTATTTGAATGTTGGCAAAGTATCTAACAAAAAGTATATAAAGATAAAGGTGAAGAAAACAAAAAAAAGAGCAAGTCTAAAAATTTGATAGCTTAAGAGAAATTGAAGATGATAAGGATAAGACGAGCCATTATTAAATTAGAAATGAGTGCATGATAAAAAGGGTGATGTTTGAAATAATGCACCAAATATAATCTTAATAAGGCAATGATGTTGAGAAAATTGAGTTTTAACTAAAGAGATTCTAAAGGCAAAAGATATAGGAGAGTATGTGATTCTAAAGTTTGAAACTCAAAGATCAAAACTATGTTGAGAAAAAAGTCACTTGGGAGTTGAAATTAATTTAGTTAATTATCCAAAGTTCTCAAATTTTGAGCACAAATTTCAAGATGAGAAGATTATAACCCTTAATTTCTCTTATAATAAAGTTTGAATATCATAAAATAACATTATTTTAAGGCATCTCAAGAAACATGACTGATAAAATAATTGGGAATTCATCAATGAACATATTTTAGGATAGAGCTTGTTGTGAATAATCCATCAATATGTATATATATATATATATATATATATATGCACATATATGCATATATTTAAAACCCTTAAACAGCAACATTTCTTTTATCTCCTCCCCAAATCCAATGTTGTGAATAAGAAGGTTAGAGTTTTTCACAAAAGTTGGGATTAGTTTTCAAAAAGCTCACAAGGCTTCCTGTGTTTCTTGTGCTAGACAGAAAAGGGACAGAGGGCTGGAGCCAGAACCATGAGAGGAAGGACAGGCTTTGCAAGCCAGTTTCAAAAGTGAATAGAGAGAAGTTACAACCTTACGAAGGAGCGACGACAGTCTTCTATTTGAGAAGTATTTAGAAGAATCAAGCAGCAGAACTGTTGGAACCTTGTGCCAAAGGCTGCTGCTACAACCAGTAGAAGGGCAGAAGGAATAATTTCAGGAAATTGGTAAAGTCCAGCAACTGCAACCAAGGGATTTTGAGGTGAAATTTTTGGAGAAAGCATTTGAGCACTATAGCATGAAGTGTGTTAAGTTAAGGTCTTGCTTAAGTCTCCCTTTGGCTTTGTAATGGAACTTCTAATGGAATTGCTATTAGCTAAGTGTAGGTTGGACGTTGGATTTTGGAAAATTTGATTTTTTTTTTTTTTAATTCAAGGTGGGGATGTGAAGCCATTGTTTGGCTTATTGCTATAATGGCATTCGGTTTCTAGTATTTATTGCCATACAATCCTTGATTTAGTTTTCGTTTGAGTTTGGAAGTCTTAAGCAAAGTGAGAAGTTGCAATTCTATACCATAAATAAAGAAACAAACATTTTCTAATATGTTGTGTTCATTTGCTTATGATAGAAAATAAAAGGTAAAGAGAAAATTATGAAAGAATCATCCCAAAGGTGTCAAATAAACTGAAATAATTATGATGTAAGTAGTTATTGTCATGTACCTTATGCGTTACATGGACTAGAGCAAAATGCATGGTATTATGGACATCAGTATATATTCTAAATACTTGGTATGTACATTACATGGACTAGAGCAAAAAGTATGGTATTGTCAATATAAGTATATATTCTAAATATTTGGCATGTATCTTAGCAGTATGTGTGGTATTATAAAAAATTTGATAACAATACATGAATATAAATGATGTGTTGATATAATATGTATATAAAAGAATGTATATATAAGAATGATGTAAAATCAATTTGCAGTAATATAACAAAAAGCTAAGAGAAATGTTAAAAAAAAAAGAAAAAAAAAGGTTAATTAAACCTAATGAATGTACAAATGACATAATGAAACATTAAAGAAAAAAATTAGGTGGGAATGAGAGTAGGCCAATTTAACATAATATTATATAATATATATGAATAAATAAGAAAATTTTCCAATGATTTTATCAGGAAAAGTCACTTGTATTTTGATGAAGTGACTAAAATGTAATAATTTGATATTGTACCACTGATATCAAACTTTTTTTTTTGTATATGTGTGTATATATATATATGTACATACATATATAAATGTATGGCCACTTATTAAGCTAATTAGTTTTCACTTGTGCAGTAAGTTTGCTATGAGATAAGATGATAGTATACTTGTGTGTTGGTCGACTATGAGGTCCACAAATTTATATAAGTTGGTCATGATATTAGCTAATCATATGGACTTGGAAAATAATACAATGAGGTGCCAACAAAGATTGTGATGATGATAATAAGGATCCCTAAAGCAAGTCATTCTGAGGAAACAAGACCCAATATTTTTAGAAAAATAAAAAATGTATAAAAGATATGCAAATAATATAATAAGTACATACAAAAAAATAAAGAGAGAAATTTTATAACATGTTGACATTAAAAATGATCATATGCATATGCATAAGAAAAATCTTAGAATATTCACATAGCATTGCAAAGACTTGATTCCATTTTAATATTTCATATATGTCATGAACTTGTTACGGTTCCTTGGTACCAAATTATATCTTTTTTATTGTATTAATATTGTTTTGTATGTCTTTAGCTATTAGTTTAACTATTGAGCTTATTATGCTCATTTTCTTGTATTGCAAGACATAAAATAGGGGAACTTAGTGGTACATGAGATAGATTCTTAAATATTCGCAACTTTTTTGGCTATGACATATGTAATGTTGCATAAAATGGACCATGAGTGTTTTTGTTAGAGATTAAGGATGTTTTTTGGAATGATCTGCAACGTGATTTCTTATATTATAGTTTGGAATGCTAAATTTTGTTAGATATGGATATCGTATTTGTATGATCAAAAAATTATGATTACATGTCACTATTTGTATAAGAGAAAAATGAATATTATTAGATGATATTCTATTCTTTTGATTTTTAAGATTTTGGAACCTTTCTGATTAAATTAAGAAGATAAATGATATAAAGTTGGTCTTTATCATCAGTTAGAGCTTGATCAAGTTCTTAGCATCTCTAGTTGCCTTTAAACTCTGATTAGTTTCGATAATAAATTTATTAAAGGTATTAACAAGTGAAGGTTAAGCAGGTCTGACAATAGTACTATAGTGAATAATCATGACATGTCAATCAATGCATGCTAGTAACGAAATTATCAAATATCAAAATGCCACATCATATCAAAATATATATATACAATATGCAACATATAACAGAATATCATAATATATTGAATAATCATTAGATGCAACAATACTATTTCATCTCAAAACTATCAAATGGATAATATAATAATAACATAATTACATTACAATTATTAAATTTACCTACCTATCTGACGATACTCTACTACTTATCTAGACTTTTTTCTCTGATCTTACACGTTATATGTTACACAATTCCATTAAATTCTACATTCCTCATGATTTCCTAGCATCATTTTTTCAATCACATAACAATATCAAACGCTTCTTGGTCAAACACACCATTTAAGCAATTAATCATAGAAAAAGTTACTACTTTTGGCAAGCACAATGCACTTATAACTTAAAGCAAAAGCTAATCTTCTTTAAAACATGCTTACTAATGGAATTCACCACAACCCAATTCCTACTAATTCTATAACTAAATTCTTAGTCAAAAGCATTGGAAATATGCTAATAATGCTTACCAAGTTCTTTTCATCTCCCATAGTAGCTCCTCAAATTCACCAAGCTTTCTCTCTCCTTGAAATACCCTAACTTTTACCACCTACAATCAACGCTCCTCAAACCACTATTTCAATAACTATTACCTTCAATACTTGAAAGAAAAAGTGCTTAATCCAATGGCAAGGCCTTTGCTCCAAGCGATAGAGGATGTGGGTCCATTTCTTGCTAAGAGCAAATTGGAAAATTTTCTTTTTATGGTCAAAAGTATGCCTTATTATTGAAGACACCACTCCTTGAGACTTTCTCTCTTTCATTGTTCTTCTCAAGCCATTTCCCAAAACTATTTGGATAAAAGATAAAGATAATAAAAGGTTTTAGGTAGTGGGTTATGTTGTGATCAGATATAGGATTTATAATTATATGAATTAAATATTTTATTTTCTTATTTATAATTTAAGTTTAAGAAATTTCTAACAATTTCCAATAAACTCCAATTAGAACAAAAAAATGCCATTAAACTCTTCTTGACAAGCTGTAACAAAATGTATAATTATTTTTAAAATCTAACACTTTACACCATGGCATGCTTTACCAGACATGACACAATGTAATATTTTACTGTCTAAACTCTATTCTTATTTAAAATATCAAAATTCATATGCTAAAATGATTTACAATATTATTTTCATATTAAAATTATTTGATCATATTCTTTTAACAATACAAATTTTGAGATATCACAATCTCACCTTCTTACATAAATTCTCTAAACTTTAAACCATAGATACATGTATATCGTATCTGATTCAACTTCTCATGTGGCTTTTTGTTCAAATTGATTTTGCTATTGACTTGTAATCATCGAGATCACATTATTACTGTCTCTTCTATCAAGGGTTTGCACTAGCATCCTTCTGTAGATCAGTCTATTCAATCTCAATATTGTTTGCAACATAATAAATAAATTTTATACATTTTCATTACCTCAATCATCGCCTTCTTTATGATTGTCATCTAAATAACGTTAATCATATAATACTCATCTCTTACATACTAGTCTAGTAATCTTTCATCTATTCATTTATCCATTCATTATCTTTCACTTTTACATCTAATCTAATCCCATTTCATAATCATTCCTCTCTTTATTCTTATATTGTATTCATTGTCTCTATTATCATCATCTTCTCTCAAACCATTTAATCATTGTCATTCCCGTTCACACTTCATCTATATCTATCTTAACATACATTCATCTCAAGCATACTTTTTTAATATATAATCGATCTCCTTTAAATTTAAAATCTTCAATTTTTGTATCTTGTTTTATAATGAACAATTTTGTTTATCATTTTTATTTCTTTCATTTCATCCATCTTTATATTGTAGTTATTCAACATTTATCATCTTTACCAAAACTTTATATAATGAATTCACATTCAAATCATCTTTTAAGCTAACATTTCTTTACTAATCATCCATATTCTTCTTTAGTCATACTAAATCTTGATGCTCTTATCTTTCTTTTCTCTTCAACCTTTTGTTTTTTTAAATAAATTTCTCTTTTCCAACCGTATCTATTTCTTTTTTTTTTCTTAATTTTATTACTCTTCATCATCTAACAATTTCATTATCAATTATCTATTTTCATCTCATTTTCATTCATTCTCATATAATACATCAAATATTCATCATTACACATTTAATTTTTATATCAATCTATCATCATTTTGCAATCATCTACATTCATCTAAACTCGTAATTCTCCTCTATCAATTTGTTAATTATTATCAAACTCTTATATTCATCATTATCAATATCTCATCAACATCATCAACATCCACATTTCCTATTTCAGTGTTAAACTTATGTTTCATCTTTTCTATTGTCATTCAATTATAATAATTTATTACCAATATTTACTCATTTTATCTTTCTTATATTATCCAAAATCTACTCTCTATAATCTTATTATCAAGTTTTCATTTCTAATCCATTCTATCCCACATTACCTATATTACTCTAATTAATTATTATCATTCTCATTCCATATCATTATCTCTCTAATATCTCATCATCTTCTAACTATTTTCCTTTCATCCATCTTCTTATTCTTCTATCTCTAAAATCAACACAAATATTAACTAATTGTACCATCCCAACAACCTCATTCAATCTTTTATATAGTTTCATAATACTAAAATTTATCATAATTTTTAAAATAAATCTCCAATTATCTCCAAAACTCTCAATCATTTTATTTCAACAATATAATTTCCTTTTTTCAACAAGTATTTATAATTTTTATACATCAATCATCATTTTTTAATTTTATTCAAATCTCATTCTCACATCATATCATAAACCTTCATACAATCTTATTTCATTTCATATATCATCTCTCATTCTCGTACTATTTCTATATCCTTCTCTCATTCTTATTCATTATTGTTTGTCATCTCTCACATCTTCACATTATCAAAATTTTCTATTCAAATTTAATCAATAACTTCATTCTCATTCTTCTTTATTCATTTCTTCCTTCATCACTCCACGCATTATTTTCACATCATATCATCACATTAATTACCAAACTTCTTACCAATCATTCGTCATTCTTCAAATTCAAACATCATTAACTTATTTCCTTTATCTCATATTCATTTCATTTATCATACCATCTTAATCTATATTGTTTTAATCATCGCTCTCACATTTATCCTCTTCAGATCTCTGACAATTTTTATCTTTTATAATAATCATAAAACTTTTCTCTCATATTTATCTATTTTTGTCATATAAATCTTTCATGCTTATCCAATCAATCTTTACTCAATCTTCCTATTTCTATTTTCATTTTCTTTGTTAGTCTCATCATTATTTATCCACCGCTTTCAAGTCATATCAATATATCTTGATTGCTCATTTTCTATGAATTTTTTTTCATATTCATCATTTTAACATCATCATTTTAGTTCTCATTCTACGTCTCTCTCAATATTAATTAATCATCTTCACTCATTTTATTAATCATCAATCTATTCATAATTAAATTTTCAAATTTTCATAACCTTTCGTCATATCATCAATATATCTTCACATTCATCTTATTCATCTTCATCATTATAAATAATCCAACCATCATCTATCACTTCTCTATTACAATTTATTTATCTTTTACAAAATTCTAAACTAATCGATATCACATTTTATTACTTTCTAATTGTCCTTTAATAACATAATTTTATTTCATCTAATAACCAATTTTCATCTCAATTCCCTCTTAGTACAAATCATCTTCAATCATTAACCATTCTCTCATTTTATATTCGTCCCATATATATCATCATTTATCATTCTCAATCTTCTCATTATTTATTCGACTTCCACACTTCTCAACTAAATTCATCATACCTCATTCATCTCTTTAATTCCATCATATCATCAATCATTCTCAATCTTTGCTTTCTTTCTCTAGCTCCATATAAATTTTAGCCAATCTCCCTATTAAAATTAGCTAATTGATTTAAATAGTTTATCAATTATTGTCCAAACAAAATTATAGCCTAGAAGTGAATTTGTCAATCTAATAACATAATCCATAATGATTTTCTTTTTTATTTCCACTCTGGTATAACCAAGGATTACAACAATCCACTAAGTCTCCTATGATCTTTTTTATCTTGCTGACATGCCAAACATCTCCTGATTCATTCAGTTACATCTCAATTTATGTATGGCCACCAACACTTTTGTTTTAATTCTTGAAACATTTATTATGCACTTCCACCAATCATAATTGCCCAACTATTCTTGTTCAAGAACACATAATTTGCTTTAGAATCTCAATACTCTATTCTCATCAAATTAAATCAGGTATCCATAATTCTTCTACTTTCTATATTAGTTTTTGCAAGCCTAGATGCTTTCTTTGATCTTCTTTTACTGATTCTAATCAATCTAACATTAAGTATAATAGAAACAACAAACCAACATTTTTGTATATTTCTATCTCAAAGTACGATTTATTAAAAAAAAGCTTTTTCTGCTCTTCTTGGACTAATACTATGTTAATACTTGCTTTTGTATTTAATGATTGGCTACAATAATTTTCTATTTCTCTTTCCACATGCCCAAATTCTACTCCTTTATATACTTTCAAATGCTTGTTCTACTGTAACTTCGAATATTTCATAATATATCACATATACATGTATTTGACATTTTCATAAATTATCTTGAGAATATTTACACTCAATCACTTTCATACACAACTTTGTCTATATATATGAAATGCTAATGTGTCATCACCCATATAGCCATAAACCTCTCACTAGTCTTAAACCTTTGCTTTGATATCACCTTATCATGCCTGACACAAACCTTACCTTAAGCAATAGATTAACAAAAAATAACCATGGATCAATCAATAATTACAAAATCAACAAAAAACAACACCCAGGTGGAGAATGATAGTAAAATTAATCCACAATTCGCCAACCAAACTATATAACCATAATAACAAATTAAAAGCATCAAATTCGATAATCCAAAAAGACCATTTTCTTTGTAATAGATTATTTTTCTTATATATACATAAAACATTTTACAATGCCTATAATATTACCAACTATAAATACTAAAAATAAATCAACAATTATATTATAGAATATATGATGACATTAACTTAGTCCACAACCATCCTAATAAAACCATGGTATAAACAAGTGACATATCATCATAACTTATCATAATATCATCTAATAACCAGAAATACTCATAGATCACCTCCAATTCATCCATCTTAATCTTCATCTTTGTATAATATAGAAACATAACCTATGATGTAAATATAAAATAAGCCTCAAAAGAGCTCAAGTAAATTACTAAATAAACATTATAATATAACAACAAAATCACAATGATGCCAAAATAATCAAACATCAAATGATTACATAAGTAATGATAATCAAAAGTTACCAAATCATAATCAATCATAATAAAAATACTATTTTTATTCTTTTTTTCCATATTAACAATGTAATAGCAATAATAAGAGAAGCCATGTCACATAAGGGAATAAACAAAGACGATCAGTAACTAATAAAGCATAACTAATAATAATCAAATATTTTCATTATTTCATTCATCATGTTTATTCATTTCCTTTTGTCTCATTAAGCTCTTTTCACATTATCTTTTTTTTTATTTCTTTTCACATTATGTTTTTCACATTAAGGGCTCTATTTCTCTATAAGATCACTATCCCTATTCTGTAACATATCATCTCATGTCTACATATCACATTATTTTTCACATTAAGGGCCTTATTTCTCTACACGATCACTATCCCTATTCTGTAACATATCATCTCATGTCTATACATCAATGTTAGCATAATATATGTTATCTCATATATTTATGAACCTTCACTCATAAGCATAAATATTTATCATAACTGGCATCATATCACATATAGATATGACTTTAATTACTACACATTGCACAGAGTACTAACGAAGAACTATTGTATGGTCTATGACCATATGTCGTCATACACAAATTACTAACAACAAACAAAGGTCATATCATATCAAATTTGGCGTCGCATCATATCAACGTATGGTCTACAACCAATACTCATCCCCTTGTACAATATACTAATGATGAACCAAATATAATTTAAGGTACCATATTGAATCTATAGGATAAAGTTATAGGAAAACTCATATCTCATTATAGGATATCAAAATATGATATCATATATCATATGATAGCATCACCTTTTTTTTCCTTTCTATTCTCTTTTTTAATATCATATATTATAGCAATATGTTAAAATAAGAAATATAAACACAATGTAATATATAGAGGAATGTTTCACTTATATGTCAACAAATCATAATGTCAATCGTACTTATGCTAATAAAAAAATCATGCCATAATATCACATCATATCAAAATACACGTCATATGCATTATATAACAAAATGTTGTATTGTAGCAAATAAACAAGTCATACTAATTTACTCATGCTACTAATAGAATCATACGTCAAAATACTGCATCATATCAAGCATATATACAATGTGCATTATACATTAAGATAGCATAGTATACTAAATAATCATAACATGCCATAATACCATATCATCTCAGAACATATCAAATGAATAATATGATAACAAAATATTTATCTCATAATTATTAAATTCACCTACCTTGACTTGATGATGCTTTGCTTCTTGCCTAGACTTCTCTTTCTGATCTTATATATTATCAATTACATAATTCAATTAAAGTTTACATTCCTTATGGTTTCTCAACATCTTTTAAATTTCAAACAAACACCATTAGACTCTTCTCGACACATTCTATCAAAATATATAATTATTTTCAAAATCTAAAGTACTTTGTACTGACACATTTTATAAGGTATTGAAAAAAACAATATTTTACTTTCATAGCATAATTCCTACGTTCCAAATATCAAAACTTGTATATTGAGATAATTCACATCATTATTTTCATATTAATATTACTTAATCAAGTTTTTACAGCAATGCAAACTTTGGGGTATTACACATGCTTTCTTAAGATCCCCAAAAAAAGTGCATGATTAGACTCGATATAAAAAGAAAACTAAATTCCCATTATACAAGGTCATTCGATGTCATCTAATGAGTCAATCCAGCAGTCATCAAATTAGTATTACCATTTATGCTGGATAGAGGACATTATGTTTTTAATATACCATACCTAAGGAAGTATGTCGCATACCATTCCAAATATTGCAATATGAAACATTTAACCTAGAACCAAACTTATCATATGCAAAGAAACCAGTTCAAATTTTAGGTCGAAAAGAACATGTATTCAAGAAGCAGATCATTCTAATAGTCAAAATATTCAGGGAATCATATAATAGAGCAAGCCACATGCAAAGTCGAGAACAAAGAATTGTTGCCCTCCTCCTGTACTCGATCCTCGATAAATCAACACGTCCCAATTCTTTCTACGATCAACATCAAGATCTCAGCAAGATGCAAAGATCACAAATGCAAAAATGTCATTCATACAAATATTATCTTTTACATAAGGGTAACCCTCCCCTTTCATAGATCATAGAAAAACATTAGTAAAAACACTTAAATAAAAAAACTTAAAAAACTTAAAATCTATTGTCATAAGTGTTCCCAAATAGCTTTCTAAAATTCTCATTATTTCTAACGGCTAATCGATGGCACGGGTTCAACGCACATGTCTGTAGTTGGCTGATCAGGGTTTGGTGGGCAAGCATAACACCGACCAGATTTCACAGGTCAAGTTGAATGTCACAGATCGAATCGTGACTCAGTGCTAGCATGAGGGGATTCAGGTTATTACAGATTAGATCGATTGGTCAACAAGGGAAACAAATCACAATTCAAATCGGCAGGTGAAATGGAGATGACAAATCTATGCATGCTCACGGGCCACACAAACCCATGAGCCAACATGGACGATTCGTATACGGAGGCTAGTTGTGCGAACTCGAGAGAACTGTGTGTTGATATAGTTTGGATGAACCCACGAGCAAACGTGGGCCAGGTGCGTGCCAGGCAATGGGTACAGTCGAGTTAGCAGCAAGTCAGGAGAAAATTGGCCCAATGGACAGCAATTAGGTGCTCATTGCTTGAACAACAATTCAAAAGAGAAATTTAAGCTCAAAATATACTTTTAGGCTCAAAATTGAATCTGCACATGAAAAAATGAAAAATAAGTGCCTCAATCATTTGGTGGTGCTGGAGCATGCCTGAATAGATCATATGCATTGAAAATCTTGAATGCAACTAGTGTCCTCACAATGGCCAACCATATCAATCACATATCATCTCCATATATTGAACCTGCACCAAGTACTAATAATAATGGAGAAGATCTCTAATGCTATCTCATGGCCCAAAAAGCAATTCCAATCATGCCTAGCATCATGTAACAGAACTCATCACAACATTAAATCATGAGAGAAGGCCCAAAAAAAACTCACTTTCTATTCTCTTTTCTTTTTTTAATAGAATATTTAACCCTATTACACTCATATCATAGAGTATCATATACTTATTTTTTATCTTTTATTTTATTCTATTTTATTATATATCAGATCATGTTACTATGCACAATAGATGTCATGCCTTAATGTTAAACTAACCTACTTATATTATAATTTAATTGAATTCACTTACATGAGTTCATGAAGATCTCTCAACTTGTCATCCTTTTCTTTTCCTATTTGTTTCTTACAAGAAAATTCATTAATTTATCAGATTTACTATTTAATATTCTTCAAATCAATTTCATACAATTCATAACATTGTAGAAAAATCAATACCACAGAGAATCACAAGTGGATGCTAACCTTATTTTGCTTTTTTGGATTCTACAATAAATCAACAATTCTTCTTTTCGTTTGGTGGAAATATAACCACCATTCTTCACACATTTAGAATTGCCCGACAATTTTTTTAGAATATTTTGTTAATTACAATGGAACTTAAAGCTCACATCAGTTGGAGCTTTCCTTTGCCAATTAGAAGAAATTTCATGTTCTTTCTTACAGCCCTTAAGACAGCCCTTTCTCTGTAATGAAACAACTATAGAATTTCTTAATTGTAGCAACAAAAATCAACTTTAGTTTCAACACTTCTTATCTTCATTAGCTCTCTCTCACTCTCTCTTTTTTTGTACAAACAAACCTCATGATAAAACCAAGCCACTTTCAAAAAAAAAAATTAATGTTTGCTTACCTACTTTAGAAGCTTGCCACAAGCTTGGCTTTTCCTTTTTTTTTTTTTTGGTTTTATGAACAAAAACCTGGCGGTAAACACAGCAACCACCTTCACAGTAAAATCATGGCAACGAAACTCCTCTTTCTTCGCATGCATGCAAAATAAAAAAAAGAGGCCAAGAGATCAAATCCTGCAAACCCTTGTTGGGATCAACAACAGCACACAAGGGATCCCATTCCGCTTTCAAACTTCCCTTTCTCGATTTTCGCTTGACCTAGATGCTTTCCCTTGCCTCTCCTCTCTTAGTCCTTGGCTTGCTTTTGCAGTCACCCTTAGCTTTTGATCTCTCTCGTGCTTCCTCTCTTTCCCAATGACAAAATTCTGCCTCCTCATCACACGTAAATCGAGACTTCTTTCTCACAAGGCTTCCCAAGTGCTGACTCCTTCGCAACACTTCCCGAGCTTGGGTCACAAAGGCACTAAGTCAAAATTCTACTACAAAACAAATAAATTAAAAATAAGATTTATTCTATATAACTTTGAAACTTTTACTAAAATTCAACTAAAGCTTCAAAAACTGTGCAACAAGAACAAAAATTTATCGTTTAATTAGCTCTATTCAAATTTATATTTATCTTTCTATTTCAAGCTGCATGAAATTTATTTCACATAATGATAAAAAACATATCTGATAGTGCTCACAAGTTTTGGGATACTATATTTCCCTCTTATAATCTTACCTTTCTAATATAACACCAGTTTGGGCACATTTGGACATTTTCTCCTAAACAATTCTAAAGTCCCTTAAGCTCCCACCTCTCCCTAACATCACCACCAACTACCTCTACCACCTTTCTCCCTTCTCTCTTCTCTTTCTCTCAACTCTAAAATCCCAAACCCAAGCTAACAACTCTAAACCAAATCAAAAAAAAAAAAAAAAATACAAACAATACCAAACCAAAATCACATCAACCCAAGTTGCAACTTAACCAACACATGGCTGATAATGACATCACCTAGAAATGACTTACCTCCTTATTAACTTAATATTATTTTACTAAATAAAGTATCTACCAAGAATCATATTGCTAATCAAGAAACAAGAACACTCACAATTATAAATGCCATATTAAAAAACACGAAAAGAAAACTTTGGGCCTATGAAGCCAAGTTGTATTGACCCTCGAGGTAAACACATACTATGATGGACTCTGTAGGGCCAACACTATTACTAGCTAGGGACTCAAGTGGGAAAACAAGCTTATCTCTCAGAGAAAGAATGCACTCATCTTGGTCACCCTATGACATCATGTGATAAGTATCATCTAACATCTTCTCTCCTACGGCATTACTTAGTTCATCCTTGGTATCACATAGTGGATAATTAATAAGAGCTTTGGCCATACTTTAAACTTGCAATTTAAGACCCACCTTATTCTTCTATAATGATCTTTATTAAGTCTCTAATAACTGACTGGTATCTTTTCTTTGCAAATGAGTGATGTAGGAGAACATGCAACTTAATAATAAGAAACCTATTATTGAATCCAAATAAATTATTTTGTGCTTACCTATTATATTTTCTTACATGTATTGCAGCCTCTCATAAGTTTATGAAGTACTATTACATCTAAGTTTACGATAATTTGAATGTGTTAAATCGTCCTTGCTTATTGAATCCATGTGGAATTCAAAATTAGTGCTATGACCTTTATAAGCAAACTTGCAATTTAAGACCCACCTTGTTCTACTGTAATGATCTTTATTTAAGTCTCTAATAACTAACTTGTATCTTTTCTTTGCAAATGAGTGACACATAAGAGAACACGTAACTTAATATTAGGATAACTACTATTGAATCCCAATAAGTTATTTTTTGCTTACCTATTATATTTTCTTACATGTATTACAACCTCCCAAAAGTTTATGAAGTATTATTACATCTAAGTTTATGATAATTTGAATATGTTAAATCGTCCTTGCATATTGAATCCATGTGGAATTCAAAACTAGTGCTAGGACCTTTATAAGGTATCACATCAATGATCATCTCACCAAACTTGATCTCTACATAAGGAAACTCTACCTAACTAAATATCAATATAGAGCATAACAATCTCAAAAATATCCCTATCTAGCTAAATTTTAGTTTACGACAACTCTTCTTGGCTAGATCTCAATGAAGACTAAGCATTCTCAGAATATAGCAAATCTCAACATAGAGTAATTCTATCTAGCAAAATCTTGACTTACAAGTATCATTACCTAATTGTGCTAATCATATACCAAGCAAAGATAAACATGATCACAAGTAGGTATATTCTTTCCACTTTCTTTTTTCTTATATTATTTCTCATTCTCATCATGCTTTCTAATAAAATAAGCTACATGCCTTCTAATTATAACCACAATTGCATTAAGATCATGCTTTTCATAAAGAAAATAAACCGCATACTATTCAATGGCAACAATTTTTGCATTTACAATAAAGCATGCTTCTATTATTATTAGAACGCATCGCCACTTTTCATGTACCTTAAAATTTTTTTAAAAATTAACTCATGTTTGAGTAGTTAATGAAGAACATCCTCTTTTATAGGTTGGCTACATAAGACAACAGATAAATGTTAACATCATCTAATTTTTAGTCTTCAACTTGGGGCAAGCCCACATAGACCATCTCTCACCTTTCATCTTTATATCCCAATCTACTAACAAAGCCTCCAAGTCAATTAAGTCTCTTTTATACTCACCAAATTGAATGAACAATCATAACCAAGGAAAAGAGTTTAGCTAGTCAAATCTACTGAGTATGATGAAACCATCATTCTTAGTTCCAAACCGAAACTTCAAAAATGAGAGAACTTTAGCCTGTTTAAGGAGGTTAACCACTTTTATACTCCCTCCTCATCTAGGCTTTTAATAATGTCATGAAGGGGGCAACCTCACATGTTGCCTCCTTCCCAAAACCTCATCTTACACTACATTCTAATTCTCTCCAAAATACTCTTCTTTACTCGATCTTCGCGCCTTTTAGAATTTCAAACCCATTGAATCCAAATCATCCACCATTAACATCATAGACGAGGCCTCTAACACCAAAAGTTCCTCTATTAGCTTGTCTACCATTTCCATTAAATAATCCATCATTGTCAATAGTGCTATTGTCCACAACATCACAACCACCACAGTCAATTGAATGGCGATCAACACTTCTACTGGAAAGGCAGCTAATGACTTGGGCTTCATCATAGTCACCTCTTTTGTCTCATCATCTTGTGTCGAGAGTAAAACAAACTTTTGCTTCATGGGATGGTCAACTTAGCTCATAGCCATTAGAATCTTATGAACCTTCATAATTCACACATAATTTGTCATTGGAAAGTAAGAGCAAACAATTTCAATAAAAATAAAAAATTGTGTTGAAAGATTCAAAGTGGGTAAATTTTATAACGGAAAGGGTATTAAATCATGGTGGGTGCTGTTTCCCACTCCCACATTATTGATGCACAAGAAAACCTGGGGGATTCATGCTAATAGATTTAGCTTTCAATCCTTATGTGGCACATGTCAAAAAAGGAAAACATGGCTTAACCAATGCCAATTAGTGCAAACAATTAGCAAGAACATCTCAAGAGAAAAAATCCCCATTTCCTTGTTGAGGCATAAATATCTTCTAAGGAGCCATTCATATAAATTGTCTAACAAACAGCATTTAGCAAGCCTTATATTAATTTCCTAAACCTTGGTCCCAAGGCCTTGTCCCTTACCCCTCATTAGTTTGACTTCATCATTCTTTTAAATGAGCATCAACCTTTGTCAGAGGATCAAGACCCTATTCCCTCAAGCTAACCCATCATTGAACCATCCAAGCCACACCTCCAATCAAGACAAGTGATACTCCCATTCATTAGTTTAGTCCAACAATCAACAGCCAAACGTGGAGTCATCTGACCAAAGTCCCTTAATTTCAACATCAACACTCCAAATACAATCCCAGATCTTTTGAGATTTGGAATTTAATACTCCAAAATTTTACTTGCTAAAAGATATTTGCCAATCAAATCATCTAATCAGAGCACACCTCAATAATCATGAACAATCATAAAGTTCAAGACAAGTGTTACCTCTCTTATATAAAGATCCCCTCGATCCTAAAAGAAGTTTTCACAATTCTAATAAAGTTATATTCATCATTCTAACAACTTGTGACCTCCAAATGTTTTTCATCATTTTCCCTAACTTTTTTTGACGTTATTTGACAAATGTTTAATCATACATCTTAAGAACCAGAGATGGTAGTTCCTACAAATAACTTGATTATGCTTTTAGGATTATGATTTTTGTAATTCCTACAACTAATTATGGGCTCACTTTCATATTGAAGTTGTTGACTTTGTTATAAATTTAAGTTCAAATTGTTATCGTGCTAATATCAAGTTTTAAGGCTCAAGAAAATTTCAAAAAGTAAAAAAAATTGCACTAGATAAGTTATTTTGAAAAGTAATAACTTAAAAATCTAAGAAAGATTAAAATGCAGGTAAAGATTAGCTAGAAAATAGATCTAAAGAACTCTTAAACCTAACCTAACTCAAAACAATGCTAGACTTCAAAAATTTAGAAATTGAAAAATTTTAAATTTGTGTAATGTTTGAAACCTTGGAAATCTATCCAAAAACCTTTCAAAAATCTGAAATAAGCAATTGAAGCAAATTCAAGAAATAAACTACAAAGCCCTAAACCTAACTTGCATAAACAACAAGATGATCATATGGAACTCTAAAAGATGGAAGGTTCTGCAAGAAAGCATCATAAGCATGCCTTGTTAGGGATGAAAAATAGGAAAGAAACTTTCATAAAAAAAGAAGACCTTTACTTGGGCATCACTAAAAACTTCCTTGCTAGATCTTTGTTTGGAGTGAAGTGAGCTTTGATAAACCCATTATGCATCACAAAGAACCACTTAAAGAGGAGATGAAGAAGAATCTCCAAGCTTCATTAAAGATGAAAAACATATATTGCAGAGTACCATACCATGTTTGACTAATCTCTAAAACTTTATCCTCAAGGGCTTTAATAAAGTTAGGAGGTAGATAATCACATATAGCACCAGCTCCTTATTGACTGAACTACGTGGTGACCACCGTGAGCAATTAACCAATAGTTTAACACAATTAGCATTAATTGCCCCATGCAATCAAACTATTGCACTGCATGGTTGCATTTGGACTATCCAAGGCAATCAATTGATCAACCACTTAGGACTAAGAATATATCTAAAATTTCTTAATGTGGGCAATGAGATTTGCTACTTATATTGTGATTGTCTAACATAATTATTTGATCTTCTAAGAAGATCCATATAGTCTTAAAAAATATAAAACTATCCTAAAATGTACATGCATGACTAATGATCTATCTAGATATGTTTCAAGATATTATAAAAATAGATGGCACATGATATACACAGATAATACAAATAACGTAACAAAATGTAACTACCCAAGTATAGATATGATAATCTCAAATAGATGAAATTGTTATGCTGAATTTGACAAGATGAAACGCATCATCTTCCATGAAAGAACTTGTTTGTAACTAGAGGGAAATTTAAGTCTAGAACAAAGTACTAGTTGAAGTCCTAGAGCTGCTAAAAAAGCCATAGTTTTTCCCATTCAAGGGGCAGAGTCTCAGCCTCTCTCTCTCTCTCTCTCTCTCTCTCTCTCTCTCTCTCTCTCTCTCTCTCTCTCTCTCTCTCTCTCTCTCTCTCTCTCTCTCTCTCTCTCTCTCTCTCTCTCTCTCTCTCTCTCTCTCTCTCTCTCTCTCTCTCTCTCTCTCTCTCTCTCTCTCTCTCTCTCTCTCTCTCTCTCTCTCCAATTTCTGCCCGTTATCTCATATTCTCGTCAGGACTCAACCAAATCTAATGCACCTACATGGGACTTGCTCTCCAACCACTCTAACACACCTAAAATTTGATATGGCTCCAAATTCAGGGGAACAGAAGGGGATTTACGAGCCTTCGCTGTTATCTCTCGGCTAACGAGATACAACCAAACAAAGAAAACTATATACCATTGCAAAAATCATCCACATAGCAAGAAAATAAGGCAATACCTGGACGACAATCCTGACAGAAAGGAAACAGGAAGCCATAGATAGCTTCGCAAAAATGTGCAATGCAAGCCATGTCGAACTTCTTCCCCCCTATCTTTCTCTTCATTTGTATACCCACGCAAATGCTTACTCCCCCCGTTTACAGAGCTTCAATGACATAATCATCTTTCTCGCTTCGCTCCCTCGTTCACGAAGTTCCGACACCCGCAGTTCAATGACATACATTCTTTCCGAATTTTTCCGTTTTATAAAAATATTGTTTAAATGTAAACTATCATTTATTTAATCATATAATATATATATAAGAAAAAGTTAAAAATAATATGAAAAATAAATCAAAATTTCATCATTTTAGAATAATATTAAAAATATATTATTTTAATTGTTTTAAAATAGCATTTATTTTATTAAATGTTTATCAACAATATATTTATCATATACACATTTTTTTTTTCAAAATATCACTTAATAATAAGCTTCAAACATATGTTTTATTAATAACTTAAAATTTATCAATACCTATATTTTACATAATTTTATGACTGTTTTTATACACAATTTTTTAAGTCAGATTTTTACTAAATAACTTATCAAACAATAATTAAACATTTGATGGACCACACTTTAAAATATATCTTTATAATTTAAAACAAAAAATTTACCAAAAGAAAAAAATAATAATTTTATTCATCTACGATAACATTACAAATATCATCAACTCTTTTGCCAAAAGGACAAAGATTAATATATTAATTTTATAATATCAATAATTTTAATAATTATTTATAAATAACATATTTATTTAATATATCATTTTCTTATAACACTTAAAATATTATTTTTATCTTTATTTTTTAGTAATCAACTCAATGTTTAATAGTTGTGTTAAAACAATCTTATTTGAAAATCTTTTAAGACAAGAAAAATGGTTTGTTTATTTAAGTTAAAAACATGACTATTTACAAAATTATTTTAGTTTTGATTTTCTGAAATTTATGATAAACCAATACTAACTATATTTTACAAGCATAAATCAATCATTATTAAAATTTTGTTTGGCATAAGAATTATTGAATATTAAAATAATTAATAAAATATAAATTTAAAATGTTAATATTAATTATTATTAGAAAATTATTTTTTTGTCTTGATGTAGAAATTAGAATCAAGGTTACTAAAATAAACTTAATGGAGAATTTTAAACAATATGGCTGCAGCAAGTGACCAAAAACCTAAAACCTCAAAAGTCAAGGATCATTTAGGAAAAAAAGAAAAACCAATGAAGTAAGATAGAATCTTTTTTTTTTCTTTATGGAGAAGTATTAGCTCTTTAAGGGGATATAGTGATTTCTTTCAATTGAAACCCTATAATCAAGTTTAAGCATTTGCCAAGAGATGGTTAGATTTTATCCTTCTTCCTTTAGCTCGTTGGACAATATTGCGCATGACAAAATAGGACAGGCAAATGATGACTACACTTTTATCCCTTATCTCTTTATATGATGACCTATACTTTATTGCTCTAATATTATTATTAATTTGAGTATTTAATATTAATATTTTAAATTTATCAAGATCAAGATAAAATAATATTATTTTTTTAAATATCTTTAGAAATGTGTTTGACAAAGTAACCTAAAATTTGGTTATAACTATATTTTTTAAAAAAATATGTTGTGAGAAATCCATTGATATACTCATCATAATTTTTAAAAGCTATTTAAAATTTTTAATATTTGTTTTAAAAAATAAGCAATAATAAATGAATCTTTCATAATTTATATATTTAATTTATTTTTGCAGTTATTTTTTTCTTTTTTCTTCAATTCTTCTCAATGGGGTGCCTAACCTCTCAAAACCCTTTGAGAACCCCATGGATTAACTTCTCAAAGAGGGCTTTTCAAGCGAATCACAAGCATACGATTGAGGGAGAGAAAACAAGGATAATTTGAAAGTATTAGTGACTTAAGTGCTTAAAATTTCCTTCTAGTGAGCCACACCATGCAAAAGGAACCAAGGATTTCATGAGACTCGATGATCTCTAGGGGCAACAATAATTCCTTCAACTATAATTAGTGTCTGAAGTGAGGTCATTGCATGGAGGAGAAAAGATTTCTAAAAAAAGAAAAAGAAAAAACCCTCGATAGAGCCTTACCCCATCAACAATTCCTACAAAGTTGTTGTGAGTGAGGAAGGAAAAAGGAGAGGAGTTTGGTGAAACTTTTTGGCTATTGAAAGGTGAGAGAAGCATACTCAAAAGATCTTGTTATGAGTTACAATTGTAGAGAAAAAGATAAACATGCAATTTTCTATTCATAATATATTTATTGCAATTAAGATTTCTAACAATAATGAGAAAATATTTAATAAGAAAATAATAGAGAAAATTGTCTAATCATTATAAATGGTATGTGAAATTTTTAAGGAGATATACTGGATTGATTGTGGATCACCACAAGAAAGAACAATAAAATTAAGTTAATGTATGATGTTGTTTTATTAAGATTTTACATAAATTAATTACAAT
This sequence comes from Vanilla planifolia, assembly GCA_023846275.1. Classification (NCBI taxonomy): domain Eukaryota; kingdom Viridiplantae; phylum Streptophyta; class Magnoliopsida; order Asparagales; family Orchidaceae; genus Vanilla; species Vanilla planifolia. Next base: position 16,324,214 of record CM043866.1, on the reverse strand, counting down.
TGAAGGCTACTTTATTTCACCACTTAAGTATGTTGTTGGAAATCTAAGGAAAGGATTTAAAGATGTTTGATGTTAGTTTAAGACATTGTTATAAGCTAACCTTAGTATTTTATGCTTATTTGACTAGATAATTGTGTCAGGGGGTTAAATCATTTAGCTACGAGCTTTATTATCTATTGACAAAATATAAAAATAAAGAAGTTATTGAGTAAACAAAAAAGTAATTATGAAATCCCTTATATTATCTTTATGATGTTAAAAGTAAAGGAAAAGAAGAGTTTACACATATAGTCTCTAAAGAACTAGGTAGAAACTAAATAAATTATTTTAAAAATAATGAATTATTTATATAATTGTTATATCGAATATCGCAGTATGCACAATAATTATTTTATACATGAACATTGCATTACTTGATGTGAGTAGCATGGCATATCCTATTTATAAGTATATTATATCTGTTTATGAATACTATTGTATGGGTGACTTGGCATAGTGTTGTGTGTCTATGATAAAAGTGATAAAAATATGAATATCAATAATCTTATGAGCAGTTAGTATAATTATATGTATATTTTCACACATTTAAGAATAATAAGTTAATAGAAGAAAATTCTTATGTGATATAGTAAATATTATAGAAACAAAATAATATATAAAGAATTTAGTCTTTGAGCTTAGTATCTTATAAGGAACACTTGTGTGATCTAGCAATAAATATAATGAGATGTTAGGAGAGATGAGATAGGGATCATGAGCATAAGTGCTATTAAGAAAAAGAGAAAAATGTTTGAGATTAAAATAAATTTTTATATATAAGTTTATATAAAAAGATGTGAAAATGATTGTGTTAAAAAGATTAAGGGTTATAACACGATGCACATTTGCATTTGAAAATTTGTTATATCCTTACAGAGTTGTAAAGATATGACATTATCTTAGATGTCATGCCTTTACACAATGCTTGGGATCAAGTGTATTGTATAACATACTCATTTTTTACTTGATTATATTAGTTATTAGTTTATTTGTTAAGCCTTTATGATTACTTTTTTACTTGCATTGTAAGCATTATATAGGTCTCACTGAGTAGGGACAATTAAAGACATATGAGGAGATGCTTGGGACTAGAAGCACTATGTTTTATAGATAATTACTTAATACTATAAATTTTTAATGTATTACACTTATATATAGACTTCTTGAAGGCCATATGATGTGGTCATTATCATGGTGATGAGGTTTTATTTTGGCATAGTTTTTATCATGGTGATGTCGTTTTTATTGTGATGATGTGATATTTTATCATGGTGGTGATGTGGTATGTATTATGGTGATGTGATTTTTTATAGTAGTATTGTGGTTTAGTGGTAGTTGATTTTGTTATACTCATGCACACACACATATATGTGTGTGTGTGTATATATATATATATATATATTATTGAAGTTATGAAAATTGAAATATATGTATATGACAAAATTGATAATTTATAGGAGAGATTTTATCTTTTTTTTTAAATTTGAAACTTTTTGTTAGTCAAATTATGAAGAATCAAAAGATTATGATAGATTAAGAATGAGATCAACCATCATTGCTCTCTTAAATAGGTTATTAGTGTCCTTGTTACACCCTTGTGTTTGATGAGTTAAGCATAAATATTTATATTTTATTTAGGCTTGATTTTAAGTAAAATTGTTAATATTTAATTAAATCAAGCCATGTATTTCACATGTCTAAAATAGTGGTCTCTAAGGACCTTGAAGCCATAGCATACTTTAAGGAAATTTGAGACATGTACTAGAATTTTCATATTTGAGTTTTTATTAATTTTCTTGAAATTGAGATGTCCAATTTTTGACATTATGAGGCACACTAGTAGTATTAATATTTAAAAATGTTATAAAATTAATAATTATTGAATTTTGATTTTTGGGCCAAGCTTTATTGATAAAAAATATAGACATTGGTATTTGATTTTTTCATAAATTTCTTTTCATAGTCATTTAAAAAACTTATAATACTATGATAATATAAAATTATTTTTGTACACTTATATTTAAAATTTTAGCACAAAAATTCTTTCAATCAACCTTAAAACAGCTTAAGTCTCGGGAAAATTCACTGTAGCACTGGGCGGGCCGACCCGTCACGCAATTAGCCCGTCCAGGTCTTTTAGAAATTAAAAATTGGTTGACCCAAAAAGGGCGAGCCAAGACTGCCCAAAGCCCGCCGAGAGGAGCACGGCGAGGTCAAACTACAGCGGTGGTCAACGGTCAAATGAACAGTGCTTGGCTAAGCCAAGCCCGCCCAAAGCCCGCAGAGAGGAGCTCGGCTAGGTCAAACTACAGCGACGGTCAACGATCAATGAACAGTGCATGGTCAAGTCAACCCGACCAGGTGATGAAATCCTGGTCAAGGGGGGAGCCAGCCCCACAGAGGCTCGAGAATTAAACAGCACAAATTCCTTATAAAGCGGTGCGCCGACTTTAGTTATGCAGTGTGGGACTAAAAATCCCACCTTATAACTTCGGCAGGATCCAAAGGTGCAGATCAAGCCCGCCGAGATCCAACGAGCGAGATTGAAATCGAACGGCTGTTTCACGAGTTTAATCGGCGCCGTTCGTTCAGCGCGCGGATCCAACGCTCCAGATCAAAATCGAACGGCTGTTTCGTAAATTTGATCAGCGCCGTTCGATTTTGGGCCCGGAACGGATGGTGGCTGCTTTCTGTCCGTTGCCCAAACGGCTAGTTGTTTTTTAGGAGCCGTTGAAGGTTTGTTTTTTAGCTCAATCTTAAGCTCTATAAATAGGGAAGAATTAAGATTTATTTAGTTTACCTTTGCTAAATTCTTTCAAAGATTTCAGATCTCAAATTCGAGCAACCACAAGCAAAAACGGTGCCTTCAAGCTCAAAAGAAAAACTGCAACAAGATGCTTGAAATTAGAGGTTCATGATACAATTTTTCTCATTTCTATCCTTCTAATTTTTCAATTGTGTGTGCCTCCCTTTTCTCCTATTTCTCCTAAGTTCTTTTTGTCAATCGTTGTATTTTTCATTTTGGGGTAAGGGCATCCCGGCAGTAGTGCTAAAGCCCCGGGTTTGAGTTGAGCCCGGAGAAAAACTCAAGTAGGTTTGGGATTAGCCGTAGTAAAAATCCCAGGTAGGTTTGAGGTGCACCGTACGAAAAACCTCACTTGTAATTGGTGCATTTAGTGGATTTTTCCCAACACCGGTTGAGGGTGGACGTAGACTCGGTTTTGAGTCGAACCACCTAAAAACTTGTGTTCAAATTTCTTTATTTGTGCTTAAAACTTGTAAGTTTTAATTTCGAAAGTTATAAAAATTTTTAAATACAAAATTCACCCCCCCCCCCCCCCCTCTTATGGGATTTCCTTAGCACGAAACACTTCAGTCCTCCAAATGCACAAAGGCTCTAACACATTCCATAAATGTATAGAAAAAAGAAAGAACTAATATATAATGGTAAGGTGAGGTGTTACACCTTATATGACAATATTACAGATAATGGTGACTTATTATGGCAATGTAGGTCAAGGGTAATAGATGATTAGACCTTATCCCTTATCTTCTTAGGGCAACAACACTACAAATAATAGGGTCTTGATGGTACAACCATGAGTAGTAAGGCCTGAAAGAAGTAGGTCACTAAAGTCTTACATGATGCAATAGGGTATCAAGCTTCAAATCTCCAATATTAGTCACATAACTAAGTTATGGATCAATGATAAAGATTTTTAATGTGAAATTTTATATTTTCATTTTGTCACAATTCACTTGATATCTCATTTTTTAATATCAATCTTAATAATTTTACTAGGATTATCAAAGTTTAAACACATTTAGAGAGGACTAACAACCTAACCAAGTAAAAAAATATCAATAAAGTTAACTCTAGTTTTTATTCAAATCATTTAATTTTTCAAATCATGTTAAAAAAATACTTTGCTTTAGAAATCAAATGAATAAAGTTTTTCCTCAAATTGTCTCTATTTCTTTTATACAATTCAATAATTAATAATATTAATTATAAATGATATATAATATTTATAATAATAAAAAAGTATAAATATAATTTTAATATAATCAAATCCAAAATGTACCCACATAACCAAATATTTTATATCCAAAAGATGTCACAATTATTGCTTTTTGATGTAACAAAATTTATAATTTTATCTTCAATTCATGAGTTGGAACCTGCAGATTTAAAGAAATACATACATCAACATTTCATCTCAAACATAATCATTCATATGTCCTTTAAAATACATAAATAGAAATATCACAATTTTATCAAAAATAAGTTATCAAACTTAAGCATAACTAAAGTTTTTTATCTCTTGATGCTTTAAGATTTTGAATTATAATATAAGTATATAATAAGCTTGAAATCCCAACATATAAATTTGTATATAAATAATAAGATGAGGTAAATATAATAATAAGATAAACTACAAAAAGACTAATAAAAATATTTAATAAATGCTTATGATCATCATCTAAATATATATATATATATGTATATAATTAATTAGAAAAAATATGATATCAAGATATAAAAAGATGTATAAACATATATGTGTATGTGAACAAACTTTAAAATTATACAAAATAAATAACACATAAAAAGATGCATAATTGTAACTTATAATATACTCATTCATACACATCTCTTTATCTATCATAATTCATTTTATGCATCTAAAATCTAATCTATTTATATATTTTTAAACTATTTTGATTTTAGTATTTTTTTTCATATTTTTCATCTTAGTATTATTTCTCATCTATTTTTAACTCTTATACTTATCGTTAGGGCCCAAGATCTTATTGAATAAGCATTATTCTAGTATAATAGAACCTCATCTCATATATATTATGTCTACATCAAACACATAGCATACAAATCTTATATCATATCATATTACATTACATCATAGCATATAAACATAGCCTACAGGCATATCATATCCGCCTCATAGTTAATCTCATCTCTAGATGCTACATTATACAGTAAGTAGTGCATCATATATTATATCTATATTAGTAAATCTCATCTCTTATTGTTAGATCATATAACAAAAAATATATCATATATCACATCTACATCATAATAGATCTCATCTCTACTAGATCATACAGTAAGCAGGTCATCATATATCATATCTATATCATAACAATTCTCATCTCATGCTACTAGATCACGTTGTAAGAAACTCGTTATATAGTATATAAGGTTGATGTTAATAGTATCATATCATAGCATGTCATCTCATCTCTACTCATAGTGATAATAGAGTATGATAACTAGAGTTAATGTTATTAGATAAATATTATCATTCTCATTTTTACTCATTTTAGTCACAACATATCCATGATATATCAATATTATACTAATAAACTCATCACAACAAAACTCATATAACCTAAATGTATCACGTACTCACACGATTCCAAGTCATAAATATTTATCTTTTACTTCATTCAGTTCAAATCTTATTTCTTATCAACTTTCTCTATTCTTTTTCTTAATCATTATTATATTCCACATCACTAATGTCACTAAATTAACTAATTATTTTATATCTTTATTATTTTTTTTATTTTTCATCACATAGTATGCAATATGATATAGAACATGATAGAAAAGTAAAGAATAATATGCCATAATATTGAATACTAAATAATCATAACTAATTATTATACTTATATTACAGTTATTTAAAATTTATCTACTTACTTTCCTTGAGAAAATTCTTACATTAATTTTTTTTCTTAACTTTATATAAATAAATGATTAAGTACTTAATTAAAAAATAATTATAATTCTATTATTTTTAATACTAATTCGAATAATATTTCTAAATCTATGAATTCAATGTTACCTACTTAAGCTTCATTTTTTATTCAATTGAACAATTTCATGAATAATATTGTATTGCTTTATAGAAAACCTTCAAGCTTTCTCTTTTTATAGTAAAAATTTTTGAATATTACTTAACAACTTTAAGCATCAACTAGTTCATTGATTCTTCTATTATATGCATCAAAGATATAAAAATATATAATAACTCACTAATTCTTTCTTCCTTGTAACATAAATTACCAGAATAATAGTCAATCATAGTTGGTAGAGTTTGGATTTATGGAAAAACCACCTTTTTATCTTAATTTGGATGCAAAATACTAAAAAATCAATTCATTTCAACTCCTTTCAAAGTAATAAAATAAAATTAGTAAGAAATCAAAGTCAATCAATGCCTTTCCCCTTTTTCGATGACCCTACTTGCAACCATGTTCTTCCTTTCAAATCAAAGAGAAATGAAATAGTAATAGTATCTCATGCATCCCAATCTTGGCCATAAAAATCCATAAGGATGCACGATGATGAAGCAACGAGGATCGAAGTAGCGAAATTGGTCGATCACACGCATAACAGTGAAGGAAGGAGGAAACCCTTCGTTTGTCTAGAAAATAGGGGAAGAAAGGGTTTTTTGATCTTCTCTTATTATATATATATATAATTCATAAATTTTATATTATTATTAATTTTTTTATAAATTTGTATTAAATTTAAACAAACTCCAATCGCAATGTAATAAATGTTAATAGACTTGTCTTAGCGATCCTTTGGTATATTCATTTTTCAAATCTAACCTAATTAATAAATACATATTTCATGAGAAAATACACAAAATTATTATTTTAATTAACTTTATAAAAAACCAAAATCTAAATTTTCTTTACAAAGTCACTTAGAACTCTTTAAAATCAATAATTGAAAAATTATATCGTTACATCCTACACAACTTACAAAAAATTTTGTCCCAAAATTTAAAATAAACTCAATATGTAATAATCTATTACTTTCATTACACATATAAGTTTACTTTCATTATAAAAGCATAACATTATCTAAATAGAGTCTTGATCTTTCCTAAATGATTGAAATATGGATATAATTAATATGGGTATTTAGTTACTCTCCACAATTAAATCTAATTTTTAGTAATCATAAATCTAATATGCTTTACTTTAATAATAATTGAATGGCACACTTTATGTAGTATATAATTAAATGATGCTTCTTCCTAGCAATGAATAAGGAAACATTCAAAAAAATAATTTCAAGGTTGAGAGAGGGCAATGTAATTAACTCTTTTGTTTCCACTAATTTCTACATGAATCAGTAAAGCTCTTCTCTCCATATCCAAGAATAAATAATTTAAGAATAATGGTTGGTAATGTAAACATCCAAAATATTTCTCTTTTCCATTCTTACTCTTCTTCAATCAATTTTCATTATCATTTTATGTATTCAATTTATTAAATGTCTTAATTTTCTTTAAGTAATTAAACCTAACAAAGATTTTATTTCTCTATATTAATCTCAGATCATCTAAATTAAATCAATCAAATAAAATTAAACCAATATACACCCAAATAAGATTTAAATCCATCATCAAAACTTTTTATTAACTAAAATGATATAATCATCATATAACTTTTTTCAGTAACTCATAACTGAAATTTAAAAAAACAAATACAAGATATCTCAATTTCTCTATTTCTCTCATTCAAATATTTCCTTTAAAAGATATTTTTTTAAAAAGTTCACACTTTCTTCTAAATTTGTTATATTATTTTACTAATTAATCAATTTAATTATCAATTCAAATTAAAGCAAATACTTATATTTTCTCAAATATGAATATTCATTCTAAAAATTAAAAATATCAATTTTAGATGTCTATTTGGTCTTATGATTCTATTACACCATATCATCCTACTCATAAATATTTTTAAATGATCAATATGTATATATTGTATTATTCAATTGAAATTACAAACTTAACAATCTTTTTAATGACCACTCCCTAACTTTTTGAAGATAAATGAAAACTTTATATTTTTGACTTCACTTAAAAATGCCTACTTTCAATAGTTAAAGAGTGAAATAATTATTTTATTTATAATAGTAATAATTCTTTGTCAATAAAATTTAGATTATCATGCTAGCTTACTTTTATCATTTTTCTTCCTTCCCAAATTTTACATCGACTGACCAAGCAATAAATATCTTCTCTTATCCTCTTCGTAATCTCCCTTTGTTCTTCTTAAAATCTTCTCTTTTTTTAGCATATATTTTGAATTAGTTCATTTCACATGATTATGTCTCATTACTATAAAATAATTATGAAACTTTTACGATCTAATATAACATTTTATTCGCTTTATCTAAAAAAATAAAAAAAAATTAATCTCATTGTTTGAGCTCCATTCTGTTCACTATCTTTACTTATTTAAACTTAAGTTTACATCAAAAACACTCAACATCTTGTTTAAGATCTATGGGTAAACTAAAACTACCTTCAAGTGTCGAGATAAAATTAAGAAATTTCATACAGCTTGACTCTTATGATCTCTTTCTACAACTACTAAATGTTGTTCTGCCTAACTATTTTCTCTCTCAATGCTCAAAAACATTTCTTCTAATTCCCTCATGGAAGCTTCTAAACATCAATGTCCTTTTCTATAAGTAAGAACGTAACCTTAAGCTCCTCATTTCTTAACTTCAGCCCATCCAATTCCTCATTTTGCTATTTGTCCATAATGTCACTTTCCACAACCTTAAACCTTCTAATGATCAAACATTTCTCTATGATATATTCTCCTTTAATTGGCAAAATATCCCTACATTTAACAACTTCAGCTCATAACAAAGAATTTAATTTGACAATATTTTTAAGTATATCATCTACTAATTTCTCTTGATTGGCTACATCTTTGCCTTATAAAACACAAATATTAGATCATATTTCAATGAAATTTGCTTCAATAGGGTCCTACTCACTATTAAAGTATCTTATATTACGTAGTGCACATTGAAGTTTCTTATATTTGATAAAACACTGGAAGAGTTTGCAAGGCAATCCTTAACTTCACTATTTCAATGCTTTGTTTTGTATCAACACCCATAGAGTATCTCAAATTGGTATCTTCAATGCAATTTGGCTTCTTCAATCTGAGCATTACTTTAAATGGCTTGTTTGAATTCTCAAAATTACTTTTTCAATATATTCAAATATATGTGTTTTACAAAAATTCACTTTAAAATATTATTCCATAAGTTTCACTTGTTGCAAATATTTTTAGGAAATAATTATTGTTAATTTAAAATTATGAACAAGTACATATTATAAGAAAATAATATAACTTGAGCATATCTCAAGAAAATCAAGTCTTACTTATGGATACAATTAATACATTAGCTATATAAGATTATCTCATCATTAAATAAATGTAACTTAAATGAAGCTAAGCATTTTGCCTTACTAAAACTAGCCAAATTTCTAAATAATCATGAGTTTGACTCTTTCTTTTTATCAAAATAATATATTCCTCTATCATAACCTTAATCTCATCATTTTGGCTAATACAATCAAATTTTATTTTTATCAATGATTTTTTCTCACATTATACTAATTAATTAAATACTTTTTAACTACACTTATCCAAAAAACTTAGTTAGAGTATTCATAAATCCACTATATTGTTAAGAATCATTTTCTCTTTAGTTCTTACACAATTAGTATTATACAAATTCTTAAAACTTATTTATGTATTCGTTTTATCATATCCTTTTTAACACCATCCTTCAATCAAATTCCAAGACAATAGCCATGCTAATTAAGAATATATTTATACTTCTTATCAAAATATTATTTTTCTAATTTTAAACATGATAAAGCTTAACAATACTTCATTGATATATTATAACAATTATTTAAAAAATAATTATGATCACAGAAATTCATCACTTTCAATTACCAAAAGCCATATTGGTTATTGATTCTTATATTACTATATTATATCACAGATAATCACTTTTCTTAATTTTCAATTTGATATCATTAAATTTATGCTCTCTCATCTATTTGATCAACTAAAATTGGCTATTAAACATTTTCTCTACATAATAATAATGATACTGATCACAATTAAAAATCTCAAATATACAAGTTGCTAGTTTATGAACACTTAAAGTGTTAATAATACAACTTCTATGAAGATAAAGAAAATGTTAGCATATATAAAAGTATGACTAAAAGATATTTAAAATATCACATACTTATTATCAATTCTTTTGTATCCAAGACCTTATGAGAAGAAACCATAATAGCATCAAGGAGGAGAGGCTGATCTACATTAGCATTAAGAGGAAAGATAATAGATGGAATACCTTTATCTAAGCTCAAAGGTGATGAAGGCATCATAGATTCTCTATCGACCTAAAGGCAATATTTAGCTAAATGGTCATATTCTCTACAAGCACAGCAACTCCTATGTGCTCCTCTACTAACCTAATAAGTACCTCGATAAAATTTATCACAATTAATATAATTTGACACTTTCTTTTTAATTATCATAATAGATGCATTGCCAACACTAGTTTTGACTCTTAGTTTGCTAGGTGCATGAGAATGAAACTTATTTTTACCTCTTCCTTACATAACATGCATCTTAAAAGATATGCTACTCTCACATTTAAACATATAATTATGTCTACTCAATTTTAGTTGGGTATAAAATTTTTTCTACATCTTTTTTTATACTTCGCTTCTATTTACAAAATTTTCACGTACAACCAAAGTTAAAGAATTTCAATAAAAGTTACATATAATATAATAGATGAATGTAATGTGTGTACTATATCAATGTATTGACTTATCAAACTCATAAAATATAGTCATCAATCTAGGATATCACTACTCAATAATTCAATTTTTTAGATATTTAATTACTCTCCATAGGATGGTATTCGTTCTGATACCGTCTAGTCACATTCTACCTGATATCTCATTTTAATATTAGTTTTAATAATTTTAAGATTAGAATTATCAGAGTTTAAATATAATTAGAAGACATTAATAACCTGATCAAGAGAGGAGTGATAATAAAACTTAATCTAATTTTTATTAAAATTACCTAATTTTTCAAATTATGCTAAATAAATTACTATATTTGAAAAATCCAACGAACAAAGTTTCTCCTAAAATTATTCATATTTCATTTATATAAATCAATAATTTATAATATTAATCACAAAAGGTATATAATATTTATAATAATTACAAATTCTTAAATATAATTTTAACATAATTAAATATATAGTACAACCACATAACTAAATATTTTATCACTAAAAGATATCATAATTATCAATATTTTTAATATGGTAAAATTCATAATTTTATCATTAGTCTATGAAACATTAACTATAATTTATAGATCTAACTATACTTATCAAAGATATCATGATAAATACACCTATTGATACATCATCTCAAATACAATCATCTATATATCTTTTAAAATATATAAATAAAAATATCACAATCTCATAAAAAAAACTATCAAATTTAAGTGCAACTAAAATTTTTCATCTCTTGATACTTTAGGATTTTGACATATAATGCAAGTATATAATGAGCTTAAAAAATTAATAAGTAGATTTATATGTAAACAATAAGATGAGATAAAATGTAATAATCAGATAAACTATAAAAAGATTAATAAATAAAATTAAATAAGTGCTTATACTCATCAACTAAAAATAAATATAAATAAATTAGTAAAAACATGATATTAAGATATAAAAATATATATAAGTATGAAATAGTATGTGATTAAATTATAAAATTGTATAAAATAATTAACACATAAAAGATGTATAATTATAATTTATAATATGTTTATATATACACACATCTATATTCATTATAATTTATTTTATCTATCTAAAATCTAATCTCTTTATATATTTTTAAACTATTTTAACTCAAGTATTTTTGTTTAATTTTTTATCCCAATGTTATTTCTCAACTATTTCACAACATTCATACTTATCATTAGAGATTAGGTATTTATCGAATGATCATTATTCTAATATCATGAGATCTTATCTCATCTATATCATGTCTACATCATGCATACAATATATAGATCTCATATCATATCATTTGATATCACATTATAGTATATAGACCCAGCTTATAGGTATATCCAATTATGTTTGCTTCATAGTAAATCTCTCTTCTAAGCTATTATATCACATAACAAGTAATTCATCATATATCATATCTACATCATAATATATCTCATCTCTAGTTGCTATATTACACAGCAAAGTGCTCATCATATATTATATCTATAATATAAGGGATCTCATATTTAATTATTAGATTATACAATAAGTAGTTTATTATATATCATATCAACAACATAGGGGATCTCATAAAAAATGTTAGCTTTAATGATTCATGGCATCTATGTTTGTATCAATGTTAAACCTTTTTTATTGTATTTTTTGCAATGTTAGTATGTTATTTTTGTAATATATAGCCTTTCATGACACATTTAAATGGATCATAAGTTGTTTAGTATATTTTTGGGTTAATTCATAAAATCACTTAATAGTTTTAAAATCATATTGGGTGTGCAATGCCCATGGCATAACCAAATTTTTTAAATCGTTTTTTTACCATAATAAACCATGCTTATAAAAACAATAAAACCCAAATCATAACTTTTATATTAAATATGTCAATACACTTTACTACTTTTATTTATAAAAAAATAATAATAAATAATATATGAAATATAGGGCCTGTGCAACACCAAAATGGTAACATTATTTAATAACATGAAATTGATCTATTATATGAAATACTAAAATAAAATAAAATGAATGTATAGAACACTAGGTGATCAACTTCACTCATTATCTTCTAATAACTTTGTGTTTTGCATCAATGCTATCAAAATAAAGTATACCAAAATAAGTTAAGTTAATTATCATAAACTCAATCTATAAATCTATATGATCTCTATATACTACATCACACATTTGTGTCATATTATATAGTATGTCTATATCATAATTATATGAATATATATATATATATATATATATATATATATATATATATATATATATATATATATATATAACATTATATAACCATGTTAGTATGGATATCAATAAAGCATGTATATATATCAATGGATAAAATGATCTAAATTTTCTTATTTTTTTTATTTGATTTATTTAATAAATCTCTTGATCTCGTATTAACTTGAAATTTATTATAAAAGGATCCATTAATCTCCAAAGGTTTTATGACCTTTTATTTTTTAAAAGGTCATTTCGAATGAGTCCCTTGACTCTCATGTTTTATGATCCCATAACCACATCCAAATATTAGAAAGTATATTTGGACATTGACTTTTTATCTCCTAAATTTTTGGTTGGCTTCAAAATTTAGGCTCTCTTATAGTTTTTATTTGATATAGGCTACACTCTATTTTTAAAACCTTATTACATGATTTAGCTTCCCTAGGGATACTCATCCCTTTACCTTGAAGTACCATTGTAAGTCTCTAGTTCATGATAGATTAAGCCTTGGTAAATTATTAGTAAACCCTTGCTACTCCTTTTCAAATAAATTGGATGAGTAAATTTTGATTTGTTTCTTAAAGTAAATTTGATTGTCAAACCATTGTTTCATTCTTGAAATGGATTGGATTGACAAACTCTTGTTTTCTCTTTTAAATTACGAAAAAAAGACTTATTTATATTATTAATTTTTTGATAACAATTCTCACTACTATCCTTCTATTTATTTATCGACTTATTATATAATATAAAAGCATCTTAATCAAAAATATTTATTGTGTTTCTAGTTTTTCATTATTTTTTTATTTTATTTAATTTAGAAGATCTCTTGACCACTTTATTCTAACATGCATCATTTTAATTAGGTCTTATTAGACTTTTTTTTAAGTTATAAGAAACTTTTTAATCCTTTTAGTTACACAAATCTCAAATATCATGAGTCTTGTACGACTTTAGCTACAATAGTATGTCTTTATTGTGTTGCATTCAATTTATGATTCTCCCCTTAAACAGTACTTCAAGGGGGATCCACATATTTCTTTTGCACTTGAACAAGTAGTACCATTCATTTGGACATGATTTGGAGATCCATTCCACCTTGTGCAAAGCCAAGTTCCATACGACGTTCACCTTCATATTAAGACTGGCTCATAATGAATAAGAATTTAATGAAGAAATTCTTTATCATGTTGTTTTGGAGATTACATTAGTTTTCATTTTTTAACATCATCGTTTTAATTTCTTCACTTAACATGTTAAGGTTCATTGCTTGCTTTTGTGAGCAAGTTTGATTTTCTATGTTCTATACGTCGTACTGTATCACTGTTAGTGCAGGTTTAGTTCATAAACATATAATGCTATGTTTAACATTCTAAATTAACAATTTAGTTAATAGTCTAAATTTTTTTAAAATAATTTTTTGAATACCTCAATATTGTATAAAGTTATTTCTACTGAAAGCCTAAAAAAGCTTTTTTTTTTCTGTCTATTGGAAAAATATTTTTTGATTTATTCTTTTTTTTTTTTTGGTCGTTAGAGTTCACTATATCGAATTTTCATTATAATACATATTTTAATTTATATTTGATGAAAATAGTCTATTTCGTTTAGTTTGCTTATGTGCTAAACCTGTATTTGAATGTATGATCATATTAGTTAGATGAGTGCAGTTTTTGCTTCGGTGATGTGATTCAGTAATGAGATCCCTCAAACGCTCACTCGCTCCAACCTACGTGCCAGGTAGACAGAAGATATTAAATATTGAATAAATTACTCAAATGTCACTTGCAGGATAGTATTATGTTCTGTAAAACAAAAAACGACACTTTTATTTTGTGGCATAAAAAAGCAACTGTAGTCAAAGGCGAGAGAGGGCAAGAACTTGCTCCGTTGACTGGTCGTAGTAGACCGTTTTTTTTCGATTTCCCAACGGCGTCGTCAACCTCTTCCTAACCGTCTCCGTGGCCTCCGCCCGGGAAGGCGGTGTCTGGTTCTCATCCGTAATGTTAAACTTCCGAGCCATCTCCCTAAGCTTAGTCTTCTGTATCTTCCCCGTGGCGGTCTTCGGCAGATCTTTCATGAAAACCACCTTCTTCGGTGCCATGAAGCGCGGCATGCTGTGGCGGCAGTAGGACAAGATTTCCTCCTCCGTCGCTTTCGACGCTACCTTCATGGCCAGAAAGGCGCAGGGAGTCTCTCCCCAGCGCGGATGTGGCATCGCCACTACCGCCGCCTCGGACACCAACGGGTGCCGATACAGCACCGTCTCCACCTCTACGCTGCTGATGTTCTCACCACCGCTTATGATCACGTCCTTGGACCGATCCTTGACCTCTACGTAGCCATCGGGATGCACCACCCCTACGTCGCCCGTGAGGAACCACCCATCCCGGAAAGCCTCTGCGGTCGCCTTCTCATCCTTGTAATACCCCTTCATCACGCTGCTCCCGCGCAGCACGATCTCGCCCACGGCCTTCCCGTCCCGCGGAACGCTTGCCATCGTCTCCACGTCCTTGACGTCCACGTCAGAAAGGCTCAACACGTAGATACCCTGCCGAGATTTGAGCCTGGCGCGCTCCTCTCCAGAGAGGCTGTCCCACTTCGAGCGCCACTCGCACACCAGAGCAGGCCCCGTGGCCTCCGTCATCCCAAACGCGTGCGTGATGTGGAATCCTAACGTCTCCACCTTCTCGAGCAGCGCTGCAGGCGGAGGAGCCCCACCCGTGAGAACCTCGATTGGGGAAGCAAGACGCTGTATCCCAGCCAACTGCGCGCCGTCGATGAGAATGTTGAAGACGATGGGTGCGCAGCACATGTGCGTGACTCCATGGTCGGCGATGGCGCGGTACATCACGGAGGCGGAGGTCGTGCGGATGCACACGTTTGTTCCTCCTCGCGCGGCAACGCCCCACGTGAAGGTCCAGCCGTTGCAATGGAACATGGGGAGGGACCACATGTACACCGGCTCGGTTCCCACACCCCACTGCAGCAACAGGCTCAGGGTGCTGAGGTACGCGCCTCGGTGGCTGTAGACCACCCCTTTTGGCGCAGACGTGGTGCCGGAAGTGTAGTTGAGAGCGATGGGGTCCCACTCGTTCTCCAACGGCGGAAGCGAAGAGGCGGGGTTGGCCCCGGCGATGAGCTCCTCGTATTCAAGCACGCCGAGCAGATGGGAGGTTACCGACGGATGTGCGCCTGGATCGTATATGATCACGACCATCGGTGATGCATGTGGTGGATTGTCCTGACCGTCCTGCTTGAGAATCTGAAGTGCGTCGACGACGAGAGCAGCGAATTGGTAGTCGAAGAAGAGGACCTTGGCCTCGGAGTGGCGGAGGATGGTGGCAACGTTACGGGCGTCGAGACGGGTGTTGATGGTGTTGAGCACTGCGCCTGCCATGGGCACGCCGAAGTGCAATTCGTACATGGCGGGGACATTGGGCGCCAGAACGGACACCACGTCGTTTTTGGCTACATGGAGGTGGGATAGCAGCCCCGATGCCAGGCAGCGGCAGCGCTCGTATGTCTTCCGCCAGGTGAAGCGGGTGGAGCCGTATATCACCGACGTTCGATCGGCATACACGGCGGCTGCCCTCTGCAGGAAGCCCACCGGGCTGAGGGCTGCAAAGTTCGCCGGGTTCTTCAGCAACCTATCCATTAATATATGACTACTCTGGTTTCTCCTACAGAAGAGCTAATGAGAGGATTGCGATGAGTTGGGGAATGGCGAAATATATATTGACAAATGGGAGTGATGGCTGATTGCGCGCACATAGATTCGATGATGCGGACGTTTGGTCTTTAGGCGGGTTTGAACACAAACCATTGACCGACACCCGTTACCTTGGGTTCAGACTTCAGCCCAACCATGTGGGAATTCAAGCATTTTTAGTCTCACTACACGTTCCATAGCAGTTCTCCTAGCAATTTCCTCCAGTTTTTCCTACTGTTTTTGTAAAATCGTCACCTTTCGCTCTCAATATTAGCTACTTTTTAATGCTGCGTTTATTTTAAAATTATGGTTTACTATTTTTTTTTAATAACATTTTTTGTATGAAATTTTTCTTTTGTTTAATTTTTTTAGCTGGTATCATAATCAAATTTTCCTTTTATTTTTTTTATTAGCTAACAATAATATTATTATGGTAGAAAAACATATTGGTGGTAGGGTGCAAACGTTTGATAACATTAATTATTGGTAGCTGGTGGTTATCGCAATCAACATTAAATTGTGACCGACATATGAACAAATGATCACCAGTATGCAGTACTTAAAATGTCAAGTGAGTTTGAATTGTAATAGAGATGACATTTGCTGAGGATCAAAGGTAAGCGAATGCACTACGTGGTCGATAGTAGGGGACGATAATGATTTACAATTACAAAAAATTAAAAATTGTAATAATAGTTTTTGATGATGGGCAATAGGAAGTTTTAAGATCTTTTTCAATAATAATTTTTGGAATTATTTATAAAACAAAAAAAAAAAATTGAAAAGATAAATTTTTTGAAAAAAAAAATATATCTCGTGTTAAAGATAAAAATGAAAAACATTAATTGATAATTGTTTTATTTTTTAGTTAAAAAAATAAAAAATACTCTTAAAATTTTCTTTATAAAAATTAAAAAAAAAAGGTCAAAGTCTTCTAAAATTGATTATTTTTTGTTTAAGGTTTTTGTTAAGAGATTTCTGAAGTTTGTTGAATGTTAGACTTCACTGGATGTTAGTTAGGAAATATAAACTTGTATTATCACTTATGTGAACCAAACCATGGCGTGGCACTTATGTGAACCAAACCGTCCCATATATTTGGTTAAGTCAATCCCAGGGTCCCTTATAATTATATGAAATCTATGGTTTCTTGGAAGCTAGCAATGGACTTTGAACAACACCGGCCAGGATAGCCGACGACCAAGACCAACCATGCTTACGATTCAGATGGGAAGAAGTGTCCTGCGTCTTTTCTGGTCCATTTCGGGGGAATTGCGTCTTGCTTGCAAGTTAACAGAAAGGAAGTTTAAGAAAATGTACAGCGAACTTGCAGCTGCGTTGCCAACTCCCATCGCTGAAATGTTTTTAGACAACGATATGAGCATTAGTCTTATTGGAGTGTTTAAGTCGTGAAGGTCAAGTTTACAATCGCTGGTTAATAAATGAGAATTCCAGGAAGAATACATAATTCAGCAACTTGTTGAGAAGATGATAGGACTTTCTCTATTTTCGCTGAAAATTCCTACTCTTGAGGTTTCCTGAATACTGTCTTTGCATTCGTTTCTTATAAAGATAAGTTTTGTTATTAACACATGAATTAAACCATTAGCTGATTAGTTAGCGACATCATCTTTATGTAATTTAATATCATCAATGTATTAAATTTATGTAATAAGGGATATGTTACTTTGTAGTTTTTGTTCAAAAAAATTCGTGTATAAAATTCTTAATCAAATTGTTTAATATTGTGATTTGGAATTACAAATTCTTTAAAAAATAATTTAAATTTTTTTGTCAATTGGATTTTAAGATTTAAAAAAATTACATTAAACTGTGGAAAAAAACATAAAATTTCTTATAAAAATTGGAACAAATTATATAAAGAGCCAAATATTGTCTTATTGATTTAATATTTTTTAGTTTAAATAATTCATGCACATCACTTTTCTGTTTTAACATTCTTGTGGTCTACCTTGCACTTTTCTCTACCACTATATCTAAAGTGTTATTTTTATTTGATTTTTTTGCAAGTAAAATTGCTAAGCTATTATTGATTAAAGTAATTATGAAATTTAGCTTTCGTGACTCTCAAAATATATTCCACACTATAATGCAAAACACTTGGTTTTTTTTAATCATATATAAGAATAAATAAGTGTAATAATTGTTTATGCAGAAGTTTGTATATAGAAACATTTTTGTAAAATCTTTTATAACAGATTATTTTGTACAAAATAATCTCAATACACTGAAATTGTTTTAGGATGAATTTTGTTTTTTTGATAAAGCTTCCTAAATTTAGATAAAATTAATCATTAATATGAATCTCCTAACCTATAGTAGACATATGATATTTACAACACCATAAGCAAAATGATAATTATGCTATTATTGTAAAGTTATATATATACATCCACATATGCATAAATAAATGTGCTTTCGTCTTTCATAACCACATTGCTTTGTTATAACTAAACTGACCTTTAAATGACATCCAGGTGTGAGTCTATTGAAGAAAAAATAGACAAATTTAACTGCAATGACATTAAATTTATAATAGCTCATATTTTCATTAGGTCTAATATATTGTAAATCCTAACTTTAAGCAAAAATGATTATAATCATGTATATCTTGAGATAATAAAGTTAATTTCATAAAATTTAAAATCTATAGATTAAAACATCAATAAATTGATTTAATAAGATTGCCAAGAATTTAAATAAACTGGATACTTTTATTAGAACATAGAATTGATAAATCTCTTTAAGAAAAATTTAATGGCTTGAAAATCTAGATATTTAATTAGGAATTTTTGAAGAAAAATATATAAAACTTAATACTAAATTTGTTACAAGAAGAACTATAAATTTGTAAAACATGACTTTATTGCCTCAGCTAAATTGGATTTATTGTAATCCTTATAAGTGTTCCAGAAGGCGGTAAGTAGTGGTTGAGAGCAAAAGAAGAGAGTAGAGCTCAAGTAGAGAGAAAGCTATAAAAAAGAAGTGGAATCAAATTAAGGAAGTTTGGGACTTGATGCTACAATTCAAAGGAAGGTTAGAAAGAAAAAGGGAAGTAAAGAAGAGTAGGCGACAACAAGTGAAAAACAAAGAGAATCAAGGAAATAGAGTAAAGTAAGAAAAACTATGAAATGTTTGAATTTTGTATTGAACTCAATCAATAAATTTTACACAAGATAAAATGTTATTTGGAGTTGGGATAATGGTAAGAATGAGGTTGAGATGGGTTGGAAGTGATTTGAGATGGAATTGAGGGATTCAGAAGGTTAAAATAACAATATAAGTAGTATCATATAATATAATAAGTAAATTATCCTTGTATAATAGCTTAAAATGATAGAAATAGAAAAATTTTATTGTTCTGATGTTGTATCTAATAGATCCTAATAAGCTGATCATAAAGAACAATTATCTCATTTGCAATAGAATGATAGATTGTTAGTTAATAAAAATTAACATATAATGATATTGTACAAGCTCAAAAGTCTGGTCGTACTTATGTAGTAGATATCAGTGTTCAAGTTAACAGGATCAGATCAATTTATTATGGGATGGTACAGGTGAATAAGTGATGAACATTGATCGTATTAAATGATGAGTAAGAGGTAAAGAAAAGGAGGAATCAATTATGTCTAGAGAGAAAGGAGATACAATTGGATAATAAGTTGTGTAGTTTAAGAAAAGAAGTGAAGTGGCCATTATATTGTATGACAAGTTAGACAGTATGAGTATGATTATTTTGTTGAGTCAAATTAACTTAGAGGAAGAAGGGTTTTAGTCGTACAATAAGATTTAGTATCTTGTATTATATTATCTTTTATGATCACAGGATTAGATTTGTTTGAAAGGAATTACACATAATGTATATAGATGTCGTAAAAATACATTTTTGGGGATTGACTTATACGATCAATAAGTCTAGGAAGTAGAGTTCGTAATCATATCATACAATATTTAAGATTACCTTCATATGAACAATAGCAAATAAAGGGATGTGGTTTGGAATCGTACAAGTTAAGTAGGGTAAGGAATGTAGGTTATGTAGTACAATTTAGTGTATCTCATTATACAATTTATTGAATAAAAAAAAAGTTGAATATGAAAAAGTTACTGATTGTTCTATACAATATAAGAATTATACAAATATAATGCATTGGCCAATATAACGAATAAACAAAAATTCTTTGCTTATGTAAATGAAGAAAGATATTAAATAGTTGTAGTATATAATATAAGATAATAATTCATATGCATGTATGATATTATAGAAAACTTTTCGGAGAAAGAGATTTATCAAGTGAATTTGATCTCAAATTTTAATAGATAAAACTAAAAACTATGATTTAAATATAATAATATAACTTATTTATAATTTATATGATTTTGTTTGGAGTTATATTATTAATTTAATTCATATGAAAAGCTATGGCTTATTGTATTGCTTCATATTTATGATTTATTATGTCATTGTTGCATCATTATTATATTTAGTTACATCTTATTTTATATTTTATTATTTTATTAATTTATCTATTAAGCTTATTATAGTTGTATTAGTATTAAAATTATAAAACATACATCCACATCATTGAAAAACAAGGATCTTCATGTCACGGATAAGGATACTATTTAATAGCCATCATTAAATGTAGTGCTTGTTTTTAATTGATTTGATGCACTTAATAAATTTTGGTATTGTAAGTACATAGATTATAGTTATTCACTATTATTGCATACTTTTTATTAATATTTAAAATTTGTTATTTATACTTATATATTTTAGAAGTTTATTATATTACTTAAGAATGATGAGCAAGTGATAGTTATATTGTCACAACCCAACCCTAACAACCATGGTATGAAGTATAAAACAAGCTTAACATATATGTGAGGTGTAGAAAACAATAAAACAAAAACATATAATCACAACCTAAATAATAAAACAAAAACATCAAGCCAACGTAAAATATCATGTTTATCTAGAATATTTAGTAATCATAGAGAAATATTGTAAACCAAAAAACTTAAAAGACTAAAATTTAGATATAAATAAGTTATAATCTCTACAAAATATCTACCAACTCTCACATGGTCAAAATATGATCTTCCTCTATTGTATTTACTTCCTCATCTTATGATATCATAGATGCATAATCTATGATGTATTACTAGTAAAATAATAATTTTAATATATAAATCAAATGTGATAATAAATCTAAGAAATGTCAATTTAACATAATAATAAAAAAATTAAACACTATAACATAAACTTATGTCATTAATAGAAAAAATCTAACAATCATAGGAAGTCAAATAAAATCACATAAAAGCAAAGGTTCCAAATAAAACCTTGAACATGCTTTTAATGTAATTTAGCTTTTGTTATATTTTATTTGATCATGGGCTTTATTTTTTCTTAATAGTTATCGTTTCAATAAAATTATAAATATCCAAATACCTTAGGTGATATCCAACCAATATAATAAGTCAACCTTGCCCAAATAATTTTACAAAATCATATGAAATCATATCACTCTAATGAATAATATTGCTTTAAGGATAATGTAACAGGAAAAGAATTATATTTCATTTTTATTCCATGTGTACTCAGGTATATGTTCATATCATGTCCACTCATGTTGTAACCAACGTTTAGATATTTTTATGCTTTATAGTCTATTTTGTATCATTTCTATGTTATAACAAAATAAAAGTAAGACAATATAAATGCTAATAAATATATCATGCTATGAAAATAAAGATGCCAAAATCAACTAAAAAAGATACAAAATGGTAATAACATATTACATCATTCGAAGATGAATTTGAGAGTAGAGTATATTTTCCAACATTTATGTTTACTTGTTTTTCTACAATGAAATGTACAATCATTATTAATTTACCCCCTTATTATTAAATACATATTACTTTTATATTTTACTATACTAATTCTTATGCCAATTATCATGCTATATTATTTGTAATTATCATCATAAGCTTTCCTAAATGCTTTATCTTTCTTATTTTAACTTTCTTCAAATTATGTCATTTTTTTATATTTTTATATTCTATAATTTTTTTATTATACTAAAATTTTTTATTTTTATTTATTCCCTTTATTTTTTATTTTTTATTCTTTATTACTCACATTTTTTAAATTTCTTTTTTTTCTGTTTCTTCTTATTCTTCTTTGTCTTCTTTCCCATTTTAATAGAGCACTTGCTCATGTGCATTGAACTAACCACTAGCTCCTATGAGTCTACATGCATGTGTGCTCGGTTTGCCCTACAGGTTTAAACACCAAGTGCGGTTCGTTCCATAATTTAGCTAAAACCGAACATTTGGCGAATTGAATTCAGCTGCTCATCTCTCTCTCTCTCTCTCTCTCTCTCTCTCCTATTTCCTTTAGCACAACAATCACATTCCTGATCTTCCAATAAGGAACTCAAAATTATCCACGTCTCTCACTAACAAAACCAAGCTCTTCCCATGTCTCCCTTTCTCTCTGCTTGTCATAGAAACATAAAGGCATGTTCATGCAACACAGTAAAATAAAACAAAGAAATTAAGAAGAATACCTTGTCAGATCGTTACCATAACACTTTCCTAGATCAAAGTTCACTATAGTTAGCAGCCTAATAATCCACTCAACATCTCACTAGGATTCCCAACTAGCTATATGCATGTTGAAGGAAAAGCTGAGCCTCAATCAAAATAACCAAAATGGAGCTCAAGCATAAAGAGATGAAAGGAAATCCTAATTATGATTTATAAGTAAAATTAATTCCTAATTTAATGGAAAACAGTCACCATATTTAATTTATCATACATGTCACCACATCTTGAAATTAAAATATATATATATATATATATTTGTTTGTGTGTATGTGAGTGTGAAGTAATACTTGTATAAAACCCCTTATATTTTCTTTATTTGTAAATCCAAATTTTGTAAATTTGATTATAACTATACAATAATTACACGATTACGCTTATGCCCTTTCAAAATTTTAAAAATTATAAATACACTCATATTTGAAATTCTAAAATTACACTTATATTTTAATTTTTCCAAAATTCATAATTAATTAATTACTCACTTTAAATTTCAAACTTAATACTATTAGAATCATCTTAAAAGTTCTTTCTATTAAAATTGTATAATAATATTTTTTAACAAATTTAAAATAATGACATGCTTCTCAAAATTATAATATTATTTTAATATCATTATGTATAAATATTATATTTTAAGAATTTGACTTTACGATATTTGTCTTTTCCATATTCATTATTTTTTTATGTTATACTTTTTTTATGACATCTATCTCAACTCTTAAGAAATCATATGTCATATGTTGTCATCATAAGTCTTGATACTCTAATATATCGAAGCACCATCTCTGGGTGCTTACAACATTAGGAAGTAAAGATCTCATCATTATTAGTATCCCTCTCTTATAATGCTAACATCTTATGCTAGCAAAGAAATGAGGTACTCTAACATGTAGGGGCCCACAACACTAAGAAGTATCTTATCATAATTTGTCTTGTCTCTTAATGCCAATATCCAGTGTTGATGAGAAATTGAGATGCTTTGATATGTAGGAGCTCTATCTTTAGGTGTTAATGACACTAAAAAAGAAAGTATTTTATCATCATTAATCGAGGCCTTTGCATACAATGACTTTATCTTTGAGTACCACGATACCATGGGGATGCTTGTCACATATCACATCTACCAAGTCCCTCTTAGATAAAATTACAGAGTAATAATCTTTTTCTCGCGTTATACTAACTTCCTTTTATTTTCTTCTTTTCTTTTTTTTATTATTTCTTTTTTTGTCATATGTTATTATTATAATTTCATAGATATATACATATAAATACACTTGCATATGTATACATATATACAATAATAATAATAAAGAATAATCATCAAATTAGAAAAAATGCAAATGAGGTCATGACATGCCAAGCAAATGTTTATATCATAATGCATTTCATAGTAATAATCAAGGAATTTAATAAATCAACATGCTTACATCACAACTAATTACTTTACCAACTTCATGGGCTTTAGATGCTATTTGCACAACCTTTTTTCTTTTACTTCAATATTTTGTTTTCATCGCCATCCTTTCTAGTCAAAAAGTTTTTTTCATTCCTTCTTTCTCTCGCCTCTTATGCATAGAAATTAAGCAATGTTTTATTACATTTACTAATTTGATTTTATTAATAACATGTTATAAAACTTATTGTTTCTAATATGCAAAAATATCAAATGCCTCTAATATATAAAACCATAATAAAATTAAATAAGATGATAAGATTCCATCATGCAGAAGGTGATCACAAATCCACTCGAAGTTTTTCATACCTCACTTTTTGTTGTAATATTTTAACAATTTATTAAATTTACAAAGAATAAATCACTAAAGCCTTTCTTGTGAATCTTCATGACACATCTAAATGGATCAAAAGTTGTTTAGTACATTTTTTAGTCAATTGGTCGGGATTATAAAAATGCGTAAAAGATTTTAGATCATATTGGGATTATAATACCAATGACAACCAAATTTTTTAAACCAATTTTTGCCAAAGTAAATCATGCCAATAAAAGCAATAAAACTCAAATCATAACATTTGTATTAGATGTGTCAATATGCTTTATTACTTTTATTTGTGAAAAAAATGATAAAAAATTAATATATGAAATAAGGAACTCATGCTACACTAAATAACAATATTATCTAATAACATATGATTGATCTACTATATGAAGCACTAAAATAAAATAAAACAAATATATAAAACACTAGGTTATCAACTCCACACTATCTCTTTAAAAATAGTGTTAAGCATCCATGCTATTGAAATAAAGCATACCAAAATAAGTTAAGTCAATTATCTTAGACTCAGTAAACAAATTAATATGATCCTATCATCACACATTTGTGTCATACTATATGTCATACTTTATATATAAATAAATAAATAAATAAAATATATATATATATGTGTGTATATGTGTGTGTAATGATTTAATAACCTTGTCAATATAAATATCAATATAACATGTATTACATAATCTTTTGGACATAAATTTACTTGTTAAATCGTTGGTTATTTTTTGAAATGAATTTGATTGAGAAACCTTTATTTTTTTTTCAAATTACAAAACAAACACTTATATATATTATTAATTTTTTTTCATAAAAATTCTCATTCTTATCATCCTTCTTCTTTATCCACTTATCCTATATTATAGAAGCATACTAATCCAAAATGTTTATTATGTTTCTAGTTTTCATTATTTTTTTTACATAATTTAATATCAAAGATCTCTCTACTCCTTTGTTCTAACATGTATAATTTTAATTAGGTCTTCATAGACTTTTTTCTAAAGTTATAACGATCTTTTTAATCATTTTAGCTACACTAATCTCAACCATCTTGCTGCAATTTTAGCTACACTAGGATATCTTTATCGTGTTGCATTCAATTTATTATTCTTACCTTAAAAATTGACTTCATGGGGGATCCATGCAGTTATTTTCAGCTTGGAAAAGGAGCAACGTTCATGTGGAGGTGATTTGGAGGTCCATTCCGTCCTTTGCTAAGCCAATTTCTATATGATGCTTGACTACAGGTTAAGACTTGCTCCCATTGAAATAAGATTGTAATGAAGAAATTTTTTATGATGTTGTGCTGAAGACTATATTAGTTTTCTTTTTTTTTTACATCTACATTTTAGTTTCTTGACTGTATATGTTTATGTTCGTTGCTTCCTTTTGTGAGCAAGTTTGATTTTCTCCAAGGTGAACAGTCTCTAGTCGATGGAGCAATATAAGCAAGTTTGATTTTCTATGTTCTATATGTCTTACTCTATCACTGTTAGTGCAGCTTCAGTTTAACATTCTACATTAACAATTTAGATAATAGTCTTAAAGTTTTTAAAATAAATTTTTAAATACCTCAACATAGTATAAAGTTTTTTCTACTAAAATACAATAAAAAAAGCTTTATTCTCTGTCTGGTGTCAAAATACTTTTGATTTTATTTTTTGGAAGTTAAAGTTCACTACATCTAATTCTCGTTATAATACATATTTTAATTTTTCTTTGACGAAAATAGTCTACTTAATATAGTTTGAATGTATGATATTATTAGTTAGAAGAATGATTTTATTGCTTTGAGGTGATTCAGTCAGGAGATCTCACAACGGCCGAATCGCTCCAACGTGTAGAGAACAAATATCAAATATTGAATAAATAACGCCTAACGTCACTTTAAGGCCAAAGTATTATATTATCTGTAAAAAAAAAAGACAATTATTTTGTGACAGGAAATTGCAACTGAAGTCAAAGGCGGGAGTGGACAAGAACAAGCTCCGATGACTGATCGTAGTAGACCGTTTCTTTTCGATTTCCCGACATCGGCGTCGTCGACGTCTTTGTAAGCCTCTTCGGGACTTCCGCCGGGGATGGCGATGTCAGCCTCTCATCCGGAATGTCAAACTTCCGAGCCATCTCCCTAAGCTTAGTCTTCTGTATCTTTCCCGTGGCGGTCTTCGGCAGATCTTTCATGAAAACCACCTTCTTCGGTGCCATGAAGCGCGGCATGCTGTGGCGGCAGTAGGACAAGATTTCCTCCTCCGTCGCTTTCGACGCTACCTTCATGGCGAGAAAGGCGCAGGGAGTCTCTCCCCAGCGCGGATGTGGCATCGCCACTACCGCCGCCTCGGACACCGACGTGTGCCGATACAGGATCGTCTCCACCTCTACGCTGCTGATGTTCTCACCACCGCTTATGATCACGTCCTTGGACCGATCCTTGACCTCTACGTAGCCATCGGGATGCACCACCCCTACGTCGCCCGTGAGGAACCACCCATCCCGGAAAGCCTCTGCGGTCGCCTCCTCGTCCTTGAAATACCCCTTCATCACGCTGCTCCCGCGCAGCACGATCTCGCCCACGGCCTTCCCGTCCCGCGGAACGCTTGCCATCGTCTCCACGTCCTTGACGTCCACGTCAGAAAGGCTCAACACGTAGATCCCCTGCCGAGACTTGAGCCTGGCGCGCTCCTCTCCAGAGAGGCTGTCCCACTTCGAGCGCCACTCGCACACCAGAGCAGGCCCCGTGGCCTCCGTCATCCCAAACGCGTGCGTGATGTGGAATCCCAACGTCTCCACCTTCTCGAGCAGCGCTGCAGGCGGAGGAGCCCCACCCGTGAGAACCTCGATTGGGGAAGCAAGACGCTGTATCCCAGCCAACTGCGCGCCGTCGATGAGAATGTTGAAGACGATGGGTGCGCAGCACATGTGCGTGACTCCATGGTCGGCGATGGCGCGGTACATCACGGAGGCGGAGGTCGTGCGGATGCACACGTTTGTTCCTCCTCGCGCGGCAACGCCCCACGTGAAGGTCCAGCCGTTGCAATGGAACATGGGGAGGGACCACATGTACACCGGCTCGGTTCCCACACCCCACTGCAGCAACAGGCTCAGGGTGCTGAGGTACGCGCCTCGGTGGCTGTAGACCACGCCTTTTGGCGCAGACGTGGTGCCGGAAGTGTAGTTGAGAGCGATGGGGTCCCACTCGTTCTCCAACGGCGGAAGCGAAGAGGCGGGGTCGGCCCCCGCGATGAGCTTCTCGTATTCGAGCACGCCGAGCAGATGGGAGGTTTCCGACGGATGTGCGCCTGGATCGTATATGATCACGACCATCGGTGGTGCATGTGGTGGATTGTCCTGACCGTCCTGCTTGAGAATCTGAAGTGCGTCGACGACGAGAGCAGCGAATTGGTAGTCGAAGAAGAGGACCTTGGCCTCGGAGTGGCGGAGGATGGTGGCAACGTTACGGGCGTCGAGACGGGTGTTGATGGTGTTGAGCACTGCGCCTGCCATGGGCACGCCGAAGTGCAACTCGTACATGGCGGGGACATTGGGCGCCAGAACGGACACCACGTCGTTTTTGGCTACATGGAGGTGGGATAGCAGCCCCGATGCCAGGCAGCGGCAGCGCTCGTATGTCTTCCGCCACGTGAAGCGGGTGGAGCCGTATATCACCGACGTTCGATCGGCGTACACGGCGGCTGCCCTCTGCAGAAAGCCCACCGGGCTGAGGGCTGCACAGTTCGCCGGGTTGTTAAGCAACCTATCCATTAATATATTGCTACTCTGGTTTCTCCTCCGGAAGAGCTAATGAGAGGATTGCGGCGAGTTTAGAGAAGAATTGGGGAATGTCTATATTTATAGTAACCAATGAGAGTGATGACCGATGACAACAACAATAGATATTGGTAATGATAGCTATTGAGATAATAGAGATATCTGTTGGCAATGATGACAACAATAATGATTATTGATGATTCCTCGTTTTGTTTATCACAATCAATCTCAAATTATAATCAACATTTGAACAAATGATCACTATGTTTACTAGGTTTCCTTTTTAAGTTATAGAGATTACGAATGATTGTAAAGATGATATTTAATGATTATTGAATGCAAGTACATGCACTAACGAGGATAGTGAATGACAATAATGGTTGACAATTGTTAAAAATAATAAATTATATTGATGATTTTTTATGATGAATAATTTGGGATTTTAAGTTATGAAATTTTATTCAATGACAATCCTTAAACTTATTAATGAAATAACAAAAATTAAAAAATATATTTTTTTAAAAAATATGTATTTCATGTGAGAAAAAAAATTATATGGGTTAATTAATAAATGCTTTATTTTTTAGTTTAAAAATTAAGAAAGTCATCCATAAAATTTTTTTATAAAAGTAAATAAAAAAAGTTAATGTCTTCTAAAAATGATTTTTTTTAAGGTTTCTGGTAATAGATTTCTAAAGTTTGTTGAAGGTTAGATTCCACTGGATGTTGGTGAGGAAAAAATCAACTTGCATTATAGTTTTAAAAGACGTGGCATTTATGTGAACCCAACGGTCGCTTGTATTTGGTTACGTCAATTCCATGGCCCCAAATAATTAGAAAATATGACATCTAAGTTTTTTGGCAAGCTAGCAATGGACTTTGAACAACACCAACCCGCCTTAGACCAAGACGAACCATCCGTACGATTCTATGGGAAGAAATGTTCTTCGTCTTTTCTGGTCCTTTGCTGGGGAATTGCGGCTTGCTTGACCTCAAACACAAAAGAAATTTAAGAAAACGTACCTCGAACTTGCAGTTGATTTGCGGACTTCTACCGGGGAAATGTTTTTAGACGATAATGTGAGCGTTAATCTTATTGAAGTGGTTAACTCGTGGAGGTCAACTTTAGAGTCGTTGGTTGATAAATGAGAATTCGAGGAAGAACATATAAATTTAGCAACTTTTTGTGAAGATGTTAGGAATTTTTCCATTTTCGCCGAAAAATCCAGCTGTCTCGAGGATTGCTAAATGTCATCATTGCAGTCAATTGAAGATATGTTTATTGACATATATCATTGTGCTTCTTCATTTTTGTTACAGACTGAAACCGTGCACTAATTGGTGGATCAAATTGCATTGAGCAGTATACTAATGCAAAAAATCTAAAATGAAACCAATTACTTATACAATTAGAAGTTTAAGAAAACGTACCTCGAACTTGCAGTTGCGTTGCGGACTTCTACCGATGAAATGTTTTTAGACGATAATGTGAGCGTTAATCTTATTGAAGTGGTTAACTCGTGGAGGTCAACTTTAGAGTCGTTGGTTGATAAATGAGAATTCGAGGAAGAACATATAAATTTAGCAACTTTTTGTGAAGATGTTAGGAATTTTTCCATTTTCGCCGAAAAATCCAGCTGTCTCGAGGATTGCTAAATGTCGTCATTGCAGTCAATTGAAGATATGTTTATTGACATATATCATTGTGCTTCTTCATTTTTGTAACAGACTAAAACCGTGCACTAATTGGTTGATCAAATTGCATTGAACAGTATACTAATGCAAAAACTCTAAAATGAAACCAATTACGTATACAATTAGAAGTTTAAGAAAACGTACCTCGAACTTGCAGATGCGTTGCGGACTTCTACCGGTGAAATTTTTTTAGACGATAATGTGAGCGTTAAATCTTATTGAAGTGGTTAACTCGTGGAGGTCAAGTTTAGAATCGTTGGTTGATAAATGAGAATTCCAGGAAGAACATATAAATTTAGCAACTTTTTGTGAAGATGTTAGGAATTTTTCCATTTTCGCCTAAAAATCCAGCTGTCTCGAGGATTGCTAAATGTCGTCATTGCAGTCAATTGAAGATATGTTTATTGACATATATCATTGTGCTTCTTCATTTTTGTAACAGACTGAAACCGTGCACTAATTGGTTGATCAAATTGCATTGAGCAGTATACTAATGCAAAAAATCTAAAATGAAACCAATTACGTATACAATTAGAAGTTTAAGAAAACGTACCTCGAACTTGCAGTTGCGTTGCGGACTTCTACCGGTGAAATTTTTTTAGACGATAATGTGAGCGTTAAATCTTATTGAAGTGGTTAACTCGTGGAGGTCAAGTTTAGAATCGTTGGTTGATAAATGAGAATTCCAGGAAGAACATATAAATTTAGCAACTTTTTGTGAAGATGTTAGGAATTTTTCCATTTTCGCCGAAAAATCCAGCTGTCTCGAGGATTGCTAAATGTGGTCATTGCAGTCAATTGAAGATATGTTTATTGACATATATCATTGTGCTTCTTCATTTTTGTTACAGATTGAAATCGTGCACTAATTGGTGGATCAAATTGCATTGAGCAGTATACTAATGCAAAAAATCTAAAATGAAACCAATTACTTATACAATTAGAAGTTTAAGAAAACGTACCTCGAACTTGCAGTTGCGTTGCGGACTTCTACCGGTGAAATGATTTTAGACGATAATGTGAGCGTTAATCTTATAGAACTGGTTAACTCGTGGAGGTCAAGTTTAGAATCGTTGGTTGATAAATGAGAATTCCAGGAAGAACATATAAATTTAGCAACTTTTTGTGAAGATGTTAGGAATTTTTCCATTTTCGCCGAAAAATCCAGCTGTCTCGAGGATTGCTAAATGTGGTCATTGCAGTCAATTGAAGATATGTTTATTGACATATATCATTGTGCTTCTTCATTTTTGTTACAGACTGAAACCGTGCACTAATTAGTGGATCAAATTGCATTGAGCAGTATACTAATGCAAAAAATCTAAAATGAAACCAATTACTTATACAATTAGAAGTTTAAGAAAACGTACCTCGAACTTGCAGATGCGTTGCGGACTTCTACCGGTGAAATGTTTTTAGACGATAATGTGAACGTTAATCTTATTGAAGTGGTTAACTCGTGGAGGTAAAGTTTAGAGTCGTTGGTTGATAAATGAGAATTCCAGGAAGAACATATAAATTTAGCAACTTTTTGTGAAGATGTTAGGAATTTTTCCATTTTCGTCGAAAAATCCAGCTGTCTCGAGGATTGCTAAATGTCGTCATTGCAGTCAATTGAAGATATGTTTATTGACATATATCATTGTGCTTCTTCATTTTTGTTACAGACTGAAACCGTGCACTAATTGGTGGATCAAATTGCATTGAGCAGTATACTAATGCAAAAAATCTAAAATGAAACCAATTACGTATACAATTAGAAGTTTAAGAAAACGTACCTCGAACTTGCAGTTGCGTTGCGGACTTCTACCGGTGAAATTTTTTTAGACGATAATGTGAGCGTTAAATCTTATTGAAGTGGTTAACTCGTGGAGGTCAAGTTTAGAATCGTTGGTTGATAAATGAGAATTCCAGGAAGAACATATAAATTTAGCAACTTTTTGTGAAGATGTTAGGAATTTTTCCATTTTCGCCGAAAAATCCAGCTGTCTCGAGGATTGCTAAATGACGTCATTGCAGTCAATTGAAGATATGTTTATCGACATATATCATTGTGCTTCTTCATTTTTGTTACAGACTGAAACCGTGCACTAATTGGTGGATCAAATTGCATTGAGCAGCAAAAAATCTAAAATGAAACCAATTACTTATACAATTAGAAGTTTAAGAAAACGTACCTCGAACTTGCAGCTGCGTTGCGGACTTCTACCGGTGAAATGATTTTAGACGATAATGTGAGCGTTAATCTTATAGAAGTGGTTAACTCGTGGAGGTCAAGTTTAGAATCGTTGGTTGATAAATGAGAATTCCAGGAAGAACATATAAATTTAGCAACTTTTTGTGAAGATGTTAGGAATTTTTCCATTTTCGCCAAAAAATCCAGCTGTCTCGAGGATTGCTAAATGTCGTCATTGCAGTCAATTGAAGATATGTTTATTGACATATATCATTGTGCTTCTTCATTTTTGTTACAGACTCAAACCGTGCACTAATTGGTGGATCAAATTGCATTGAGCAGTATACTAATGCAAAAAATCTAAAATGAAACCAATTACTTATACAATTAGAAGTTTAAGAAAACGTACCTCGAACTTGCAGATGCGTTGCGGACTTCTACCGGTGAAATGTTTTTAGACGATAATGTGAACGTTAATCTTATTGAAGTGGTTAACTCGTGGAGGTCAAGTTTAGTGTCGTTGGTTGATAAATGAGAATTCCAGGAAGAACATATAAATTTAGCAACTTTTTGTGAAGATGTTAGGAATTTTTCCATTTTCGCCGAAAAATCCAGCTGTCTCGAGGATTGCTAAATGTGGTCATTGCAGTCAATTGAAGATATGTTTATTGACATATATCATTGTGCTTCTTCATTTTTGTTACAGACTGAAACCGTGCACTAATTGGTGGATCAAATTGCATTGAGCAGTATACTAATGCAAAAAATCTAAAATGAAACCAATTACTTATACAATTAGAAGTTTAAGAAAACGTACCTCGAACTTGCAGTTGCGTTGCGGACTTCTACCGGTGAAATGTTTTTAGACGATAATGTGAGCGTTAATCTTATTGAAGTGGTTAACTCGTAGAGGTCAAGTTTAGAATCGTTGGTTGATAAATGAGAATTCCAGGAAGAACATATAAATTTAGCAACTTTTTGTGAAGATGTTAGGAATTTTTCCATTTTCGCCGAAAAATCCAGCTGTCTCGAGGATTGCTAAATGTCGTCATTGCAGTCAATTGAAGATATGTTTATTGACATATATCATTGTGCTTCTTCATTTTTGTTACAGACTGAAACCGTGCACTAATTGGTGGATCAAATTGCATTGAGCAGTATACTAATGCAAAAAATCTAAAATGAAACCAATTACTTATACAATTAGAATTGAAATTCTCTTACAAAATTCCTACCATATATAGATATACTATGTCAAGTATGTGCTACAATTGAGTTAGAAGATACGATGTCTATTTGTTAAGATACGATTCTTCAAATTAATATAATTGAAAAGTTATGCAAATATAAGATGTTTTTGTTAAGATTTCATGATTCTATAGAGTATTTGGGTGATGTTATGACTCATTTTAACAAAATTAAATTAGAAACTTTATTTAATTAATATAAAATTTTTCTGCTTTCTAATCTTTATTTATTGATGGACAAATAAAAGAATAAACAAATCTAAAAGTTGCTTATGTAGAAGCTTATCTCTATACAAACATATTTGCAAAATCTTTTATAACAAATTATTTTCTACAAAATAATCTCAACAAGTGAAAATTCCTTTAGTGCTAATGTTTCGTTTTGATAAAGATCCATAAATTTATTTAAAGTTAATCGCTAAGATAGATCTCATGCCCCAGTGGCAGGCATGCAAGCAAATGATCTCAATCTAAGAAGGTACTTTAGCAAGGGTCTCATGTGGTATGCTTCTTAATTCCTTTGCTTTATTTTATTATGTCGAATGGACATGCCCTTATGTTTCTATGAGAAGCAGAGAAGAAGGGAGACATGAGAGGAGCTCAATTTTGTCGATAAGAGACATGGATGATTTTGTGTTCATTATAGGAAGATAAGGAAGGTGATAGTTGTACTAGAGGAAATAGGAGAGACTAAAAAAATTGCTTTCCAAATATGGGTTATTCGGCATCAACCGATCACACAATTTTTGCGATTGAATGATCCTAATCGCACCAGCATTTGTGAACAATTTAGTTGTATCTAGCCATTCATTTAGAATGACTGATCGAAAAGCTGAATGTATCTCTACCTTCACGAATAGTAACCTATTTATCATCAACGTTCATCTATCTTTCAAATATAATATTCCAGATCTCATTTCATTGCGATAAGATTTGGATGCTTTGTCAATTATTCTGATTAGATAGTATCTGCTCTATGCACCAAAATCAGACAATAATTGTATCATCATCTTCATTAGTGTCACCTATAAGGGGTAGCTTTCTAAGAAATTGATTCTAGCTGTTGGGAGAGTTATTTTTTGGGTTTTTCATTTCAACAATAAATAGAGTTTATTTACTTAATATTAAAATCATAATCAAACTTAAAAAATTTCATAAAAACCCAAGTAAAGTTCAAACTCATAACAAATTTCTACATAATTATATGAACTATATATTTTCATTAGTTTTTATTTCTCTTGCTTTCATCAATAAACTTTTTTTACATATCTTGGTAAAATCTATATCATTTATTAGTAGTGTTACTCTTACTTTAATGATTTAAATATGCAAAAATTTTTGTATGTAAAAATTGTAAACTTTCCAAATTTTTTCATATAACCAAAATTTTTTTAGAT
This sequence comes from Vanilla planifolia, assembly GCA_023846275.1. Taxonomy (NCBI): domain Eukaryota; kingdom Viridiplantae; phylum Streptophyta; class Magnoliopsida; order Asparagales; family Orchidaceae; genus Vanilla; species Vanilla planifolia. The sequence continues at coordinate 16,288,811 of CM043866.1, read as the reverse complement.
TTTTTTTTATCTTATTGGAGCATCAGTGTGTATTTGTTTATCTTAACTGACTTTGATGAAAGGGAGTGGTTAATGGAAGCTTAATTAGATATTGAGGGTGAACGTGGGCACGAGTTTTATTTGAACAAACTAAAAATTTTTTGTGTATTTCGTTTATTATTGGGAAATCTCATTTCATTGATAATATTTAAAAAAACAAAATTTATTTTAAGCAAAAAAAATTTTCTCTTAATTTTTTAAAGTAAAAAAAATTGTTAAATGCACAATTCACTTCTTCCCTTTTATACATTTTTCTTCACATAATTTATAACAAGTGATATCAGAAATAGTTTTATGTTAAAAGAAAGAAATTTTTAAGACAATATTCTTATGACTCTTTTTTGTGTTAAGGACAATGTGATCTTTTGTGAGAGAGCTTCGTTGCATCGACCACCTTTGTTTAAAGTTGAGTTTTATCTCTATTGAAAAAAATCATGTGTTTATTTTTAGAATATGTTGATTTGAAAATTTGAGATGTTAAAAATATATTTGAGTTTTCAACTAAGACTGTTGATGAAGAAAAAAGTGAGAAAATCTTTATGTGAACTCACTCCCAAAGAAAAACATAGAGTTCACCTTAATTCTTAATCTATAAATATTTTAGGTTGTGACTTGGGTGTCTTCGAGTATAATCAGATCATGAACTTGAAAATGACACCTGTGATTTAGTCTAAACTTGAAGTTACCTATGAGGGTACTTCTTAAGTTAAGGAGACTAAAAATCTACAGACTTGTTCATGGGTATAAATTATTTTAGATGAATACAAATGAGACTATTAAAGCTATATTTATAAGATTTATAAATATTATTAATGATTTATCTAATATTGGTAAAGAGTTTTCTACTAGTGAATAGGTGAGAAAGATTTTTCGAGTTTTTCCTTAATTATATGATTTGTTGGTGACGATGTTAAAAGTAACAAAAAAATATTTTGGCTATGTCATTAGATGAGTTATTGGGTGAGGTTTTAACGAATGAAATTGAGCTTGCAAGGAGAAGGGATTAAGAACTTGATTCAAAAAGAAAAGAAAAAGAAGAAGAAAGAAATAATAGTTTTTGTAATTGATTCTTCTACCAACTTAGATTTCTCAAACTCAAGTAAAGTTGTTATTATCTCAAAAGGTTTATTTAGATTATATAATAAAAGAAATGCAAGTAAATATTTTGGGAATAATAAGAAATAAAAGGGAAAGATGGTTTCTCAAAAAAAAATAAATTGTTATGAATGTAAACTTTCTAGGTATACAAAGCCCAATTATTTGAAGTATAAAGAAAGTAAAAAAGTTTTAAAAATAAAAGAAGAAGAAAGCTATGAAGATATCTATGGATGATTCACATAGTTTTTCTCTAGTGATAAAGACAAGAAAGAGAGCTTGATTTGTCTTATGACTAAGGATAGCATTTTAGTTGTAATATCAAAAGATGAGGTATGCTCTACTTCCTACTCTTCATCATCTTCTATTATTATTGATTATGAAGAATAATATATTAATGTTTATACAAGATATAAAAAATTAGCTTCTAACTATCTTAAATTAAAAAAGAGTATAAAAACTATTTTGGTTTATGTGAATATTTGAATGAGTTGAATATTAATTACTTGCATGAGATTAAGGTTGAAAGAGATGAATAAGCCTATGTTATTAACAAAAATACATGCTTAGTTAAAGAGTTAATGAATTTAAAAAATTTACATGCTCATTCTAGGAATTCATTTGATTGTGTTATAAACATTATATATTTTTTTGCTATAAATATAATTTATAATTATTATGTGAGAATTAGACAAATTTTTTCTTATTATGAATTTAGAAATATTATTGATAATAAGTATTCTAGATTTATATAGATTAGAAAAGATAGTTCAATGAACAATCAATTTAAGATATATAGACCCAAAAAGATTTTGGTTTAAAAAACTAATGCTTGATTTATTTTATAGGCATGCCTTCCTTCAAGGATCGAGGGAGATATGTGATACTTAGATAGTGAATACTCAAGACACATGATTAGAGATGTATTTTTATTCATTCACTTGAAATCTTATGATGGTAGTGAAGTTACTCTTGATAACAACTCGAACAAGAAAGTTATTGGAATTAGAACCATGGATAACTCACACACTCCTATAAGAAAGGTCTTTCTTGTATAAGATTTAAGACACAATCTTCTTAGCTTAATCTATTATGTGTTTCAAATTTTAATATTTTATTTAATGTAAATGAATGTATTATTAGTAAAAATAATATTTCACTTATCTTTAGAAGTAGAAAAGATAATACATATATTTTATTTTTACATATGATTAAAGATAGTAGTTTAGAATGGCTTATGACATATGATAATAATTCTATATTATGGCACATGAGATTTTGTCACTTAAAAAGTCTTTTTTTAAAAAAACTTTTAAAATTTAATCTAGTTAGAGGTTTATCAAACCTTAGTTGATCAAATGATAAATTATATGATCCATGACAATTAGAAAAATAAAAAAGTATTTTAAATCATTTAAAGATATTACAACTTGAAAATTATTAAAACTTATTCATTTAAAACTATTTGGTCTTATTCATTTAGAGAGCATTAGTATAAGCAAATATAGGTTGATAGTTGTAGATGTCTACAATAGATTTGCATGGGTTCTATTTTTTAGAAACAAAAATAAAGTATTAAAAAATTTATAAAATTGATTAGTATAATTAAAAAAGAATATGAAATTAACTTAGTCTCTATTAGAAATGATAATAGAGAAGAATTCAATAATGATTTATTTGATAATTTTTATAACAAAAATAGAATGGAGTATACATATTTTTTTACATAGAACCCTTCAACAAAATGGTGTAGTTGGAAGAAAGAATAAAACATTGTTAGATGTCATAAGATGTATGCTTACTGAGTAGATATCTCTGCGTATTTTTGGGCTGAGGCAATCAATACTCCTTATTATATGTTTAATAAAATAACATGTAGAGCTTTATTAGATATTTTTTTTAATATAAGATAGATTTAGACTTCTACCAAGATCTAAATTAAAGCTTACAATACTTAAGATGCTCAATATATTATTAAAAAAATATAAAAATATATTATATACTAATCAGAGTTAAGTGACATGTGTAGTATTTTAAAACTATTCAAAGATTGATATTGAATTATTAGATTGAGTAATTGAAACACCTTAAGCATTAAGCATAAAATTCTATAAAATAATTTGTGACATCCAATTTCACACATATAAACTAAAAAATTTAAGATAAATTTTATGTGAAGTATTTTAATAAAAAATAACTATAATTTTAGATTATTACATAAAAATAAAAGTTGCTAAAAGATTAAACCTTTTGATAATGATGTGAGTATTGATAGAAGTGATAATTTGTTTAGTTATCAACTTTTTTTATAGAAGGTCTTTAATCTTTGATTCATGTCTCACACAAAAGAAGTTGGAATCTTTTTAACTATGGTTAGGTGCATACACTTTGTTTACAATGATGAAAACATATAAATAAAATAAATTTTATTCTTTTTTTTATCTTTAGAGCCTGATGAGTATCTTTATTTATAGAGATCTTAATGATATACTAATAATTGGCTAACTTAAAAATATAAAAAGATATTTAAAAATATCAAATAATATATTTTGAAATTCTAAAAGATAGTTTAGAATTTCAAAAATTTAATATAAATTATAAAAGAAATATTTTGAATAGAATTAACTTAAAAAGCTCTAAAATTAATTAAATTAAGTAGTTCTCAAATAGATTGTATGTTTTGGATGGCAATAATAGTAGTTGGTGAAATGGTAAGCAACAAAACGATCAGGAGTAATCAATGCAGTGTTAGTGGAGGTCTTGGTGCATCAAGTCCAAGTTTCAAGTAGGTGTGAGTTAGGAAAAAAAGAATGGGTCAGTGGGACTGATAGGTTAGCTTATTATCATGACAAATTTTGAAGGGACTTAAACCAATACTACAAAATACAAATTTGGTTTTTGATAATAGTAGATCTCAAAGCTTAGGTTGGTCCCTTATCAACCTATAAATAAGATTTATTAAACTATGATGTACCACTTTTATAAGTTCATCTGTTTGTGGGTAGTAGTTGGAAGAAAAATTTATATTATAGAAAGGTCTTCCAAATATAATTGGTAAATTTTACTTCTCGATCAGATATTATAGTCATCATACATGGTTGTTCCTTAATGTTGGTGTTAAAGATGTTGGTGTGTCTTCAATCATCTTGTGGTTGTGGGGTTGTAAGAGTGCAACTAATCACTAAAACTATTAAATTTTTTTATGTTTTCTAATTCTTGCCCAACTTTCTCACATGACATTATATTTTCTTTTTATTTTGACTCTTCTTATTTATTAATAATACTTATTTCATAATCATAAATCTCTTTAGGTAATTAATAGTTATAATCCCTTTTCATGACAATTAAAGTAGGCTATTCTAGATTAAGTGGGTTGGTTTGAAGAAGATTGTGAAAAAGTAGATGGTAATGTAGATTTCGTAGATTTAAAGACTATAGTGGATGCGGTAGATGAAGTTCAAGTATGAATAGGTTGAGAAACAGTTGAATCGGGTCGTTAAAGGGTCTGGCTCATCATTTCTCTTAAAAAAAATTCTACATTTTTTCATATTTTTAGCTATGTGATATGTTTTCTTTAAGATAGTAATATTTTTTAAGTTAAGTTCAGCATGTATATATTTTTTTAAACTTACTCTAAAATGAGAGAGTACTACTTGCTTAGGTTCATCTATATCATATTTAAATTTATAATCTTTAAATTTCTCAATATACTCTTCAATAGATCTATCATATTAGGAAAATTTTTATTATTTATTTAATATTTTGGTACTATAGATTATTAGAATAAATCTATTATATAATATAACATTAAAGTTTTTTCAAGTTTGAGATACTTTTATATTATTACTAGTATATTGTTGTTCCAAGTTTTTAAGGAACTTAAGAGTAGTATCAGTGAGTTTAGTCTTAATAATTTGATATTTTTTTACTCACTCATTTAGTTTTAATCAAAGTAATCATCCATACTAATCTGTCAGTGTAATCCTTAAGATCAAAATTACTATCAAGAGTTGGGATATTTAGTTTTATATTAGGGATATGCTCTTTATCTCGATACCTCTTAGGTTTTTCCTTATCACGAGCTATATATGGATCATTATTTTGATTTGACTCATTATAAAGTTTATTTTTTCCTCTACGATCATGATTTCTCCTATATATATCTTGATTAGATTCATCAGAATGATCAACATGTCTTTTATAGTTTTACATCTTCTAGGATTTTCTTTTTTTAAATTATTGGGTATAACACTTCTTCTCTTATTATCCTGTTTTTCTTCTTGGATTTGGTTTCAATTATCGATTTAGAAGGATTTATCCAAACATTTAGATGAGTTGTGCTATTGATGAAGATATTTCTAGCATGAGATTTTGGTTTAAATTTTGTCTTTAGTTTTGAATTGATTCTTAACTTTAATTTGCTATTTGATAAGAATTATAAGATCTTTTGGTCATTCAAAGGTTTGTCACATAAGAAGTTCTAGAGGAAAATAATGTGAGAAATCTTTTTTTATAAAAAAATTATAAAAATTAAGCAATCACAATTATAGACCATAAAAAGTTGAGATGGGGTGTGTTTTTAGAAAAATGATGAGTGATCAGAATCTAGCTTTTATTAGACCACCTCTTAGATAAAACTAGATAGTTTCTAAGAAAAATTATAGGAAGTCGTATCACTTCTTTTATACCATTTCTTAAGATAAAATTTACCTAAAACCAACTAAGAGTTTTTTAATAGCTAAACTAAACAAAAAACTTTTTTCTTTTTTAGTAGAAAAAAATGATATCTAATACCAAAGTTGAATACATTAAGCAAAGAAAAGAAATATCAAAATTAGCTAAAACCCATAGTCTTTGATATCGAAGTTGATGCAAAGTAGATTTAAACTTATATCAAAGTCTAAATTAGAGCCTACAATACTATAGATGCTCAATAGATTATTAGGAAATATGAAAAAATATTATGCACTAATAAGGGTTAGGTGACATGTAGATTACTTTAGAACTATTGAAAGATTAATGTTCAAAACTTATAGCGTGGATCTTAAACATCAAGCTTAAAATCTTGCAAAATGATTTTTGTTATATCTAATTTCACTCATGTAAAATGAAAAATTTAAGACAAACTCTATGTGAAATATGTTAATAGAAAATAAAAACTCTAACTTTAGATTATTATCTTAAAAATAAAAATTATTGAAAAGTTGAACCTCTTGATAATGATGTGAGTGTTGGTAGAAGCAAGAATTTGTTCGATTATCGACTCTCATGGTGGAAGGTCTCTCACCTTTAATTCTTGTCTCTTATAATTGATTTAGTTAACAACTCTCCTAATAGAAGATCTCTCATCTTTGATCTTTATCTCTTACAAGAAAAGTTAGAATCTCTCTAACTAGGATTAAGTGCACACACTTTATTTACAAAAAATAGAAGTACACAAACAAAATAAATTTTATTCGATCATTCTTTATTCTTACAGCCTAGTAAACATCTCAATTTATAGAGATCTCAAGGATATAATAATAATTAATTAACCTAAAAATATAAAAAAAAAATTTAAAAAAGATAAATTATATATTTTAGAATTATAAAAGATATTTTAGAATTCTAATATTTAACATAAATTATAGATGAACTATTTTAAATAAAATAGACTTAAAAACTCTAAAATTAATTAAATTAAACAGTTCTAAAAAGATTATGCATTTTGGGCAATGGTAATGGTTAGCATCAAAATAGCCAAGTGCAATTGGAGGGCTATAGGTGGAGGTCACGATGCGTTTGGTTTGGTTTTTGGTAGGCACATGTTTGATAGAATATAATGGTTAGGCGGGACTAGTGGGTTGGCGTGAGTTGTCATGGGTCAACGTGGGTCGAGCATGGGTTAAATAGTGGTATAGGATCAATTCGTGTCATACGGGAGTACGGGTTGGCTTAGGCTGTGACAATAGATGCTGATGGTGGTGATGACGATGACAAATAACAACGGATAACGATGGGCACTGAAATCAATAAAAAATTTAATTTTAAGTATTTTAAAGTAATTTTTAACCAAATTTTGTACTAGTAGACTTATAGAATTAGTGCGACATTAATGGATGCGTGTTTACGAACTAATGTTAAACGTGCCTATGTCATTGCCCTTTTTGAGTTACTCTATGACAAGAAGTTTAAAGTATCACATTTTCATGTATTTATATGTAAATATTTTATTTTAAATAATAAAAAAATAAATTTAGATAAATTTGATACAAAATCTGATGAAGAATTTTTTTTAGGATATTCACCTACTAGTAAAGCATTTATGATATACAATAAGAGATCAATAATTGTGAAAAAATATAATTCGTGTCAATTTTGATAAACCTCTTATTGAAACATCTAGTAGCCATTATCAAGATAATCATCTTGACGAATTAGAAGATTTAAGTCTTATTAAAGAAAATTTTGAAGATATAATTGATGATAATGAATCAATTAAAAAAATTAGATTGAGAAGTAACTGAGACATTCTAAGAATCATCTTAGTTATATGATCATAGGAGATGTAAATAAAAAGGTTAAGACTAGAAACTCTCTTAATCATGCAACATTTGTATCTAATTTTGAACCAAGTTTTATAAAACTATTTTTGAAGATAAGTGCTAGATTGTTGTAATGAATAAAAATTAATATAATTTGAAAGAAATCAAGTTTGTGATCTAGTACCTAGGACAAATAATAAAATAATCATTGGTAGAAAATGGGTGTTAAAAAATGAGTGAGATAAAAAAAGGCAAAGTTATTAAAAATAAAATTAGATTAGTAACCAAAGGTTATTGTCAAGTTGAATAAGTAGATATGGATGAGGTATTTTCTCTTGTATTTAGCCTTGAAGCAATTAAGATTTTACTTGCTTAGGTATACCATAAAGCTAAAAGATTATAAGAAATAGATGATAAGAGAATATTTTTAAAAATATATATAAATAAAGAAGTGCATGTAGAGCAACCCTTAGGATTTGAGAATCATGATAAGACATACAATGTATATAAACTTAAGATTATATTCTAAGGTTTAAAGTAAACTCCAAGAACTTGGTGTAAAAAATCATGCATTTTTTCTTACATCAAATTATTTTTATAGAGATAAGATAGATAATATTTTATTTATTCAAAATTTAGTGAAAGGTTAATTAGCATATCAAGTTTATGTGTTTCATTTAATTTTTGGAGCCTCCATAAGAAAATATGTATGAAGTTTTTAATTTAATAAAAATGAGTCTAAAATAAGTATGTGGAATAGTTAATATTTTTTTAAGACTTCAAGTCAAACAAATAAGTAAAAAAATATTTATTTCTTAAACTAAGTATTTAATAGAGTTAAAGAAATTTAGTTATGAGAATATGAAACAGGAAGACTCCTATTAATATAACTGCTATCATAGATAAAGATGAAGCTACAAAATCTATTGACACAAAAATTATATAAAAGAATGATTGGATCATTATTATTTTTTACTATGAGAAAGCTTGATATTCTATTGTGTGTAAGTACGTGTTCAAGGTTTTAGGTTAGTCATAAAGAATTACACTTATAGTAGTTAAGCATATCTTTAAATATCTAATTAGAACTAAGATTTTAGGCATATTATATCCTATATATGAGTCTGGATTTGATTTAATAGCCTACACATATTGATTTTGTGAGTAGCAAGATTGATAAAAAGAGTACCACTAATATGTGTCAATTGATTAGTGGTTCATTAATTTTTTTGGCTAGCAAAAAAACAAAATTGTGATACACTATCAATAATAGAGATCAATTACAATGTTGTAAGTAATTATGTTGCTCAAGTTATATGGATTAAATAATTCAATTTAGATTATGAATTAGAATTTATATAATTTTTAATCTTTTTATGATAATTTAAATGTAATGTTTTTAGCTAAAGATCCTATTCAGTACTTAAGAAATAAAATATATAGAATTAAGATATCACTTTATTAAGGAGCATATGTAAAAGAAAGTAATTCAGTTGTCATTTGATCTATTGTTTACTCAATTAATTAATATTTTTATTAAGCCATTAGTTATCAAAGTCTTTAATAGACTTAGATTGAGCTTACGTGTTATTAATCCCTTTGAATGATTATAAAAAAAGAGAAAACCTAGTACTAAAATTTAAGGAGAATAGGTTATCAAACAAGATGTGCTAAAGTTTTGATTATTAAATTACTTGATTTGTTCATTAATATTATATTTTTTATAAATTCAATTCTAGTATCGATTTTGTAATCATCAAGGAAGAGATTATTATATTATTTGATGTGATGATCACAAAACCAAGTTAAATATCTACTAATGTCTTATTGAGTTTAGTATTATTTTAATTAAATCTTAAAGAGTATTATATTAGTCTGAGTTTGTAGGAGTAAGGACTATAGCATAAGTAGTGAATGAAAGTTTAATGACTTAATTTACTGACTTTAAAACCAAGGGCACTGTTCTTTGTGAAGTGATTAATTCATAAAGAAATATATTTTTAAATTTTTATGATTAACATATTAAATCTTTAAATTATTTGTAATTGTGGTACATATAATTATCATCTTTCATATATATATATATATATATATATATATATATATATATATATATATATATATATATATATATGTGTGTGTGTGTGTGTGTGTATATCAAAAACTCAAATGACTTAAAAAATACAACAATATAAACTTACATATATATATATATGTAAGTTTATATTGTTGTATTTTTTAAGTCATTTGAGTTTTTGATATACACACACACACACACACACACATATATATATATATATATATATATATATATATATATATATATATATATATATATATACCTATGCTCCTAGCTTTATCGCTAAGCCCAAATGGGTCAAGTCAAGTGGCCTATAGTATCAAGCATGGACCTTTGGGAGAAGCACGCCTGGAGCCTCAATGAAATAGAGGCGGGTCAAGCCTAAGTATTGGTCTAAGACATAAATCCTGTAGCAATTTTTGGGTCTAAGGCACGGTTCCTTATTCTTTTTGTTTAGATTTTATATTTTGTTAATTATTTTAATTTTTTAATATCTTGGATTTTACTTTTACAAATATCTCATGAATAATAGTAATTATTTTTTTATTAAATTAATATTTATTATGTTTATTTTGTTATAAATTGTTACCACTAATTTTATTGACATTGTCAACTACTGTAGCGACAACAATGTTTATCTTTTTATGGACAAATCGATTAATAGTAAATAAAAAATAAATTATTAATTTTTAATGAATTCAACTGATTTAATTAAAAAAATAAAATTTGTATTTTATTTATTCCAAACGTGGCCTATAACAGTTTTAATTCATTTCAAGAACGTTCTATGACTTGACAACTTAAAAGCTTTTTGACTCACTAATTTTGTTTACACTGTCATGTGAACTAGCCAGTATTATAACGTTTATTCCTTGATGGTATTACATAATTCTTGGTCAACGCTATTGTTTCATAAAACCCATGTGAATCTCATACATTCAAATCTTCTATGAGTGGACTAGACTTCCATGTGACACATTAAATTGCATGGAAAACGCATCTCTTCTTCTTTCTTCATATATCAAATTTTTATTTTTTTTAATGTTTGTTTTTTAAACTACCTTTTAAACTAACAAATTATATTAAAAAATATCCTCATGATTTTATTTAAAAATTAAATTTCAAATCAATATTTTAATATTTTTCTAAAAAATCATGATAATTAAAAATTTTATAAATTTAACTTTTATTTCTAAATTCACATTCTATTCACAAACTTAATCTTAGATTAATTTCAATTAAAATTATGTCCCACAAAATCAAGTTGGATCACTAGCTCAAAATCTTAATTGGCATAATCTAAGTTACAAATAACACGACTTATCCTGTTTATAAACTTTCCTTCACTTATTGTGTGGTTTTGTAAATTAGTAGTTAATGCTGGATTAAATTATATATTGTTTAATATCTGATTTGATTCAGATAAATTATACAGAAAATAATTCAAGGTTAAGCTCTAAATTGTAAAATTACATAACACATGATAGATTGTTTATTAGCATAATAGATAGGACACTAAACTAGATAACAAGCATATGAATTAATTAGAATTTATTAAAAAAAGTGTTTTATTTGCAAATAATTTAAATCAGCAACTTTTCTAAAAATGTTTTTTTGTTAAAAAAATCTAATATAATTTATCTCTAAAAAAATTCAAACAAATTTGACTGAAATAACATTTTGTAACAGAAATAATTCTATCTTCAAAGTTTTATATGTTTAGCACGTGATACTAAGAAAGGCTTAGTCTTAAAACTTACGAATCACGTGAGCTTATTTATATTGATTAAAGCGTTAAAAAAGTTGTTAATCTTTTTATGGATTGCTCATACTACTTTTTTATTTTTCTAATGCAAAAAAAAAAAAAAAAAAAAAAAGAACAACAATAACAGAAATTATCATAAAGAGAGCCCATCATGAAGAAGGTTCAACGGTTTCTATTGGCCCATTGGGCTTTCCTCGTACAGGTTTGGCCCAAATAATTCGCTGCGAAAGAGGAAGAGAGAAGAAGAAACGATCCGTGTGCTGCTGTGGTGTGGGAAATGTCGGAGGCTTATGAGAGGGTGAAGGCTGGAAGGCTCGCGTTCAAGGGCGGTGAGCTCGCTTCTTTCAAGTCCATAGATAAGAAGAAGAGGAAGAAGAAGAAGAAGCATAAGCTTGCGGTTGACGCTTTGGCCGATGCTGACGGGGGCAGCGCTGCAGGTGAGGGGGAGGGTGCCTCCTCGGAAGCTGGTGACGTTTACACAATCGATGCGGCGAAGAAGATGAAGTACGAAGAGTTATTCCCTGTAGAGACGAAAAAGTTTGGATATGATCCTGCTAACCTGGCACGCAGCAGCGCCCGGACCGTTGAGGAGTCGCTCGATGACCGGGTCAAGAAGAAGGCTGATCGTTACTGCAAGTGATTCTTGTTCTGGTTTTGGATTCGGAGGGTATGGATATTATATGTTCCTGTGTAGAAATCGGATTAAGTTTAGGGTTTTTCCTTACCGTTGGTTTTATGTAATCTGGAACCCTGTCTTGAAGGTTTGTTTTTGAAGCGCTTTGATTGCTATTGTTTTCATACTGAATGCAAACTGTACTTGCTAGCTGTGTGAATTTCTCATCCGCACTAAATTATCAAATTGAACTTTAAAACTAACTGAAACGCTGATCAGATCTGTCAGTTTATTTCTGCACATAATCTATCTCGTTGGTTTGAGAATTACCATTATCTTTGACATTTCTTCCTTGTCTAATAGTTTGTGCTTGATTATGGACTCGTTGGTTCTAACAAGACTAGATTGTGGTGAAGTCTTATTATATCTATAACTATAAAAATCTCATGTTAGATTTATGATTAAGAGCAATCCCATGTGGAAAACTTTTGGAGCTTTTCTTTATAATAAGTGTTTTCTATTTATGTCTTAAGTTTTTAGGTTGATGGGTATCTATTTAAGGTTATATTTGATCTAATCATGATCTTTAATGAGCCTCATTTTTTTAACAAGTGGTTTTAAAGCTAAAATTCAACTATAATAAAGTGTCTATTTTGATGGAGCAAAGTTCAAGAACTTCTGATAGCTATAATAGGATTTATTTTTGCTTGAATAACTTTTGGTATGCATGGCACTTAGTGGCATTGAAAAAGTTTAGTTAAGTTGATTAGACTTGGCGAGCAAACCGTACTTGACTCTTGTTGATTAGCCATTGATAGTGGAGTAATTTAAATATCTCCATAGGATATTCACAATGAAAAGCATGGTGGGATGAGTGCCTTTTGAGCACTTGTTTTAATCATGACATTCAATTTGACTAGTTAGAATATTATAGAATTAATAAAGAGTGATGAATAATATGATTAAGACAATCACTTGAAGAGACTTTTTATAACAGATAAAAGTAGAATAAATCCTATTTTAGAAGTTAGACATAGGATGAAACCTTAGTTTATGTATGATTTTTCTGTCAAGAAGATGGATGTTCATCTGATGTTATATTAAGCTTAACTTTGTGCCCTCTAGTTTAATCCTTTTTTATTAGCAAATTAATATAAGAGGTTTGGTAAGATGATGGTGAAGTTAGAGGATTAGATCAAATAATTTTATAGTTGAATGAATTTTGGGCTTTGGATAACTAAGATATGAAAATTGCTAATCTAATAAGGATTTGAGAATACTTTCATGACGAAGTCTATGTGTTAGAACCATGAGTGAGATTGATAAAATGACTTGTTTAGCAATCTAACTTTTTTTGGAAAATGAGATTTTGACAAAGTTCTTAAAAGAAACAATTATTGGCATGTTGTGCCTCATGTTGGGGTCGAATATGATCAAAGGTCCATTAAATAATTTATATGTGAAACAATGGCTATATTTATTATGTAGAAAGATACATTTTTTATATTATATGTATATTGTTAAACATTTGGTTTTTTGCACCATGAGTTTAATAACAACAAAATTATTATATTATTTTATTAATATTTTTTATTAAGTATTTCAGATAATATATTCTAAGGTTAAATAAGTCAATCTATTGTAGAGTTTGGTATTAACTCATAGAGTTTATTAATAGTTTTTTTTATTTTAATTATAACTGGTATTAAGAGAATCACAATTTTTGAATAAACAAAGAGAAGATCAGTATTGAGTCATCTTTATTTGTTTTGGAATGTAAGATTTATAGTAATTTATTTGGAGTATTAGAATTCATCAAGGTTGAGTGTGAGTGATCAAAAGTTTTTAAAACTATTATTTCAATTATGTAAAATTTCATGAGGCATGTATTTTTCTCTAGATTTTTTTTGATATAAATATGTTTAATAATCTTCTAAAGTTGATAAGCTAAATGTTTATTAAACTTTAATCAAGTAGGAAATAAAAACTGAATGACTTAAGTATGGAGTTGCAAAATCGTACTAATCATACAATATGAAATCCTTATTGTTCTTGTATGATGTGTTCATTTGGGAGATCAGACACAGTTAGATCTAGGGATTTAGTTCTGACTTGACATTTGTGTATGTACAATGTTCTTATTGTACAAGTATGATTCTCTTTTGTTCCAATAGATGTAAGCTAAGATATGAAGCTAATGTGCAGTGTGATGGTTTTCATCATACTTGTGCATCACTATTTTATCATAGAGATATAAATTTGACTTAGACAGTTGTTGAGTTAAATTGCTTTGTATAGTATGGTTTTTTTAATCGTACTTGTGTAATCTTCTGTTACTTGATAAGTTAGTATTTGATGTGGGCTACATACTTATATGGCCTTCATTATTGTTCAGTACAATTTTTGTGAAATCCAAGAACTAAAAAATTGAATATGAGAATAAAGAAGATTTATGTGCTTCTTACTTGTACAATGGTCCTATTGTACAAGTACGATCGTTTATTAGTTATATGTACGATCCTTAATCGAATTAGTATAATTAGTTCAAGAATTATAAATAATAGTTAGTTTGAAACATTTATTATCGTCGTTAGATGTTGTTTGGAGTCGTTAGAGACTATGTAAATACACATAAAAAGGTCCAAATATTGTGAAAATGTTGAATGCTCAGTTGCACATCATTAAGGAGAGTTCTCATTTGAAAGCAAAATATTACAAACATAAGAAAAGAGTAAGGTTGTTGGATTCAACTATTGATCTCATTTTGTTTAAGCTTTTTTTCATTGTATTCATTAAACTAAATTGCATATCTTCTTCATGTTGTTTTAGCTTTGTTGTAGTGTATTTTATGATTAAATTGTACTGGTTATAGGAGTTTTATATTTTGAGCTTTTCTTTATATTTTGTCCCATTGTTGAGACTATTTTTTAAAGTTTTGTTTTGATCTTTTTGTCATTCTTGTAAGATTTTTTTGGGCTAGTGCTTTATAGGATCCTTTGGCATAGTGTTGAATGCTCTTTTGGGTGAGTATTTTTAGGGTATTTTGGTCCATTATTTAGTTTACACTTATCAATCTTTTGATAAAAGGGAGTGATTTTAGTGTATGCTTAGCCTTTCAATTAGGAATAGATGTAAATTTAGGTTTAGATTAAATCACCTAAAAACACTTGTATACTTTCTTATTTGTAGTCTTACAAAAGTTTTTAAAAGTAAACAAGGTCTAAAATAGTTTATAGAAGAGATTAAGATTTATATAGAGCTTTTGTTGCATTATTTGTGATTATTTGAATTTACGATTCTCATAATTCACTCTTTTTTGTGTGGACTTCGTGCTTCTAACTTTCAACATACATGATTCTATTTTTTTTTCATTTGGTTATAAAAAAATTTGATGTGAGAATAGAGGACAAGGATTTAGTTTTACTATTATGTTTTTTTAACTATCCTTGCATGCACTTTTGAGATTTTATATTATATTGGCGAAAGCACCATGTTGGAAGGTATATATTGGATCTGAGGAAGAGCCTTTTTTCCTTGAATGCTATCAATCAGGCTGGGCATATGTCCTTTGGAAGTGTTAAAGGTCCTTGAATTTTTTTGGTGGATTGCCAAATATGAGGCTATTTCGAGAACTTTATGTAGTGAGGAGCACATATTAAGTGAGATGTTTCATCTTCATTATCTTTAAGAAAGCATTGCATATGAAAAATTGGAAATATAAAAAATTAGTTTTTACAGCTGCAATTCTTGTTGTGGAGCATAATGGGGCACTTGTTGAGAAAAAGGCCACTGGAAATGCAGTATATAGATCTCGACATAATTTTATAATATTGGTATTAAATTGTACCACAACAATATTTTATGACATGGAGATAGTCACTTAGAGGGTATAAAATGGCTAATACACTAGTTGTCGACAATATTATGCTATTTTGGAACATAGGTGCTTTAGTGCAACTGGAATACAGGCTTTGTTAGATTCCATAATACTTGGGCTTTTTGAGGATTTATAAACTTGATAGGTCAGTTTGGTGAAGAGCCAACGAAAAGATTTTGTCATTACCATAACCATGATGTATTTTGTTTAAGAAGCGTTATTTATGGATGTTTCCATGATTTAATTAAGTACGCAATGAGCATGGCAAGGCCATGGAGAGGCATAGGATGTTGCACAAATTGACATACATGGTTTGCTTATAACATTGATTTAGAGAAAGTTGGACTGGTTGTTACAATGGAATTTAAGAGACAAAGCAGTTAGATGACTTGGTGATTAGAAGCTTGTTCTAGTTGGAACATGCAGTAATATTCTACATTTATTGAAGATATTTGATGTCCCAACAATTTAGAGGGGTATTTTGTCTTTGTTTGGTGAGGTGCTGGATATACTTGATATTTAAGAGAATTTGTTTTCTTTTCTTTTATTTTGTACACAATTATTGTGCTTCTTCTTGATATTTTTTATCATCTCTATTGTAGACTTACCTTGAAGGGTAACTATGTATGTCTTTTGTATGTACTTGTTATATTTTGGTTATTACTTTTCTTATTTGCTATGCTCAATCTTGGTTGGCATGTTTGCATTATGCATTACACCCCACCATCTTATCGATGAGGTGTTAAGCTAGACCTTATTTTCTTCGAGTGATTAAACCATTCAATGGGGGAATTAGATTGTAAGATATAGCTTCAAATCACACAATTTGGTTATTACTTTTCTTATTATTGCATCCAATCTTGGTTGGCATTTTTGTAGTATGCATTGTATCCCACTACTTTATTGATCAATTGTTGAGCTAGATCTTTTTTCCTCCAAGCAATGAAACCATTTATTGGGTGAATCATGTTCTAAGATATAGATTTGAATCACTTGCTAGGACCTTTGGACAATGGAAACAAAAGCATTGTTCTTGGCTATGTTTGAAGATTGGATTATTTGATAGATGATCTGACATTGACAATATAAGTTGCTATTCGGTAGGGTTGGTGATTAGATTGTTCGATCAAGTGATCAAATGTTGGTCATAGAAAGAAGTATTTGGCATTGAAGAGCTAATTGAGTCTTTTATTGATGCAATTGAACCATTTAATTGAAAAAGTGATGAGATGTGGCTTTTATTAATTGGAAATTTCATATAAATTTTAATTGTAAATAATAAATCTGATTTGAATATTCATGAACAAAAAAATGCAACATTTCTTTAGGATTTGAGAGAAACGTTCTCTTTTATTACTCTTGGGGAATCTTAATATTGTAAATCTTGTTACAACAATTGTTTTTCCCCAATTTTATAATTCTTTTGCTTCAAACTTGTTTCATAATCTTCTTGATTGGTTTATTTCTCTTCTGTGTTGGCGTCTTTGGTGTGTAGCAATGCTTGATCAATTTGTTCATTGCGTCATGTGGAATTGTTTCACAAAAGGCATGTTTATCAGTTTTATAAATTTTTAGGTGTTTGTGTTAGTGCATGTTCTTTTAATCAGAAAAGTGTGCATTGATGGATGATTGAAAAATTATGGTTGATTTGTTTGAATGCGAAGATTATGGGTCTAGCAAGATGTGAATTTTTTCAGTTCTTGATGTAAAAGAAGTTTGAATCTATGAAACAAGAATAGTGGAATTTGTTGGATAGATAAGCACAATAGTTGATCTAATTGCCTTTGCAAGGAATGTTACTTCCAACTTCACCAATAAGAAAATTGATGACATGTTTGATGAAAGATGTTTTGTAACAAACAAGGTTTATCTGTGTCTTTTGTTCAATTTGAAGACAAGTGAAGGAAATTCTATTGAGGACTATATTAATGAGTTCAATGTTAGCACAATTAAGTAGGCTTCTTTGAAAATCAGTTTTTATGATGACGTAACAGCATTTATTTTGCTATATTTCTTATTTGAAAATTGGAGTGTAATTGTAGTTGCTTGGTTAGTTCATCTGGCCTTATTAATTTGAAGTTTCTAAACAAACTTTTTGTTAGAAAATGTTACTAGAAGGATCATTTGAAAAGAAATGCTAGACCTCAAAGAAGAAAAATTTAAACTAAGAAGGTGAGAAATTTGTTGATGCAACTTTTTAAGAAAATCTAAATGTTGCAACGTGCTTGAGTGTTTATCATAGACTATGTACATCTTTTCATTGAACCCCATGCGAACGAATGTCGCAGGATTGTATTGTAGGAAAATTTAGAAAAGTTTGTTAGGTTGATGATGAGCTTTTGGAGATTGCAGAGAACTACATATCAAATTCCTGGTGGATCTCTTTGAAAATTACATGATGTTAATGTATATTCCTAGACTGAATAGATATTTAGTTTTCTGTTTCATAGTTATCACATGATGTAAGTCTAAATATAATTATTGATTTATATTTGGAAACAAAAGTGGGTTTTTTTATATATGGCTAATGAAAACAGAGGTATTGTAGTTGTTGCAATCATAAAGGTTCTCCAATTGTGGCACTGCAGGGTTTGTTGTATTGTCTGAAATTTGTGACTAAATTTGATGGTTTCATTACTTCAAGAAGTCAAAGATCCAAGTGGAAACTGAGATAAGTTTAAAAATGCTGGGTTGGAAACTTGACAATGATAGTCTATGTGATAGTAAGGTGTTACAAGTACTTTTGTGCAAAACATTTTGTCAAGATAATTAGAAAGATAACAAATATGCCTTAACAAAATGGAATTATTGCGAGGATGAACATAACTTTAAAGAAATTTTGCATGAGTATGAGATTCCATATAGGATTGTCCAAATTCCTCTGAGCAAACATAGTTAATATATAAGTTTAAGAGATTTTTAATGAACATAAATTTAAAGAAATTTTGCATGAGTATGAGATTCCATAAAGGATTGTCCAAATTCCTCTGAGCAAACATAGTTAATATATAAGTTTAAGAGATTTTTAATTCTGTTGAATTTCAAATTTCTAAGGGTGTTGAGAGGAAAGAAGGTAAAACTTGTTTACTTGAAAGTTGTTTTCTTTATGTTTCTTATTTAACCAAGGCTATCGATAGAAGAGACAAATTAGACATCAAGTAATGGGGTGCTGTTTGATCGAGTATGGGATTATTATTCTAGCATTAGGTTCTACAATTAATAAAATAGAAAAACAATTAGAATCAGGAAAATAATTGGAATCAATTATATAACTTCTGATGAAAATCAGGAAAATAATTGGAATGAATTATATAACTTTTGATGCAAATATATTATTCAGGATCAATCTTTTTTAAAATTTAGTGGACACTACAAAAGTAAAGACAAATTGAGTTTCTTAGAAATTATGAATTAAATAATCTGAACTTTCATTTATTAATTTTGATGTTGAACTTAAAACAATTATGACTCTTGAACCCATGTTGAGGACTTCTAATAGGAACCCAATTATGTTTAGAGTTACTCTCCATTTGTTACATTATCTATTACTAATTGACTATAATGAACTAGTATGTAATATTTAAAAGTGGATTGAAGATTTTATTTTGTGGGTAAGATAAGTTCAAATCATTAAAGAAGAATAGTACTTGGGTTTTATTTTTATAATAAGAGGGGAAGAGAGCTTTGCATAATAAGTGGATATGCACAATCAAGAAGAAAGTTGGTAAAAAGAGGTATAAAGAATTTTTTATAGTCAACGACTTTTAACTTAAGAAATATATTAATCACATTGTTTTTTTTATTTATTGTTAAATCAACTCTTATTATATTTGTCGTGAACATTATTATGGTTGAGTACTTGTTTGTAGAACAATTTGATTTTAGACTACATCTCTTCATAGTTGATTTGAAGAAAGATATCTACATTGATTGACATGAAGGTTTTCAAGAAACCAACAAAGAATGCCTAAGATATAGGTTCAAGAAGAGTTGTTATGTTTTGTAACAAGCTTTAGTACTAAAAATTGCATTTTCTCATTCATATGTTGTAATAAACAAAATGTAAGATGGAAAAAAATTTATCACTTCAAAAATTTTGATGATTATTATATTTTATAACTATTATATATGGATAATATGCTCATTGTAAGTTATAGCATGAAGGAGAAATGCAAGATAATGTTGTTTGTATGTTGGGTTTGAAATCAAAATCTTGGAATATTTTCTTAGATTTTTGAAATGGAGATCACAAAGGAGTTTTCCTTTGAGAGGGCATTTCAAACAATCCAAAGAATGTTCACCAAATACAAATGCGGAGTGTGAGCATGTGATAATGATACCTTATACATCAACATTTGGGAGCTTTATGTATTTTATGGTGGTACAACACCAAATATTGCTCATGCATTGTGATTAGTAAGTAGATATATGTCAAATCTAGTATTGTAGAATTATAGAACTTGTCAAATGGTTGTGTATCTTAAAAAACTACAAATATAACATTTTGTTTCAAGGAAAAATGAAATTGTGAGAATATAAGATGTAGATTTATGTATTGATTTGGATAATATCACATTATGTTTTTGCCTTAAGTAGAATTGGTATTAGTTTGATGTCAAGGTTTTAGAAATGTATCTCACATTTAACCTTCAAGGCCAAATGGTATTAGTTTGACGTCAAGGTTTTAGAAACGTATCTCGCTTTTAACCTTCAAGGCCGAATATGTACTTGTCTTAGAGGCTAGGAAAAAGAGGATCTAGTTGAACAGTTTTTTGAGGGAGAGATTGACAAAGATTCTAATGATAATATATTTTTCAATGACTATGATAGTGTTATTTGTTTGGCAAAAAGTCTATTTTTCCACATGAGGACATGCATATATAATTCATGTATGATCACTTGAAATATTAACGTTGCGTAAAATCCTTGGCATTAGAAATCCATTTGATATACTTTGTCACTTCAGTTCTTATTGAAAAATTGTGATTGTTTATTGCTTTAATCAGTCGTCACATTGATGATATGTAGTATTAAGGGATATGGAATATATCGCAATGAGGGCTAAATTAAAGAACAAGGGCAATACAACTTTTTTAAAGATTATCTTCTAAGTAGGAGATTGATTAGGCATGGAGCCAAAATCTTCTTTTCTTCATGCTATCAAAACTGTCTAATGTAACTTCATATTGTTTGATAATAGAGGCTTTGTTCTCGAATAGAATTGAAGATTCGGCCATTTGATTGATTGGATTGTGGCAACAAAAAATGCTATTTGACATGCTAACAATTGAATCATCTGACTGAAAGATTGGATAGTGGTGGTAGAAGGGAGTTTTAGGCATTGAATAGGAGTTGGAATTATTTGAACAAAGATGGTGATGAAATGTTGCCCTTTGGAGTGAAATTTCATATAAAATTTAATTGGAAGCTTTAAGTTTGATTTGAATCCTTGTAATTTGAAAAATCCAATATTGCTTTTGAGAGAGCCATTTTTCTTGCATCCATTATAGGAAACTCTATTTTGATGGTAAACAATCTCCTAATGCAACCATTAGTTTTTCCTTGATTTTTTAGTTTTTCACAAGAGTCTTGGTTCAGATCTGTTTGATTTATTTGTTCTTCGTTTGATAGCTAGTCTTTGTTGGTTGTGACTCTCAATTTGTTTTTCTATTGTGTTGTCTGAATCATTCTTTGGAAGACAGTGTTGTCAATCTTATCGGTCCTATCGTTGCTACATAAGTTATCATCAGGCAGTTCATTGAAGGAGTCCAGCTTTGTAATAGTATTTATAGGATTGGCTTTTGGGGCCTTCTGTAATGCTTTATTTTCGTTCTGCGTAAGTAGAATTACTGATTTTCCTTGGAAAGTGATGTAGTATCATTATATCAGTTGCTTTAAAACGACATAATGCCTTCCAGAACCAGAATCTGTTCTTTCAAGCAGGGCAAATTGAATTATGATTGAAAATAGAAAAGTGATTGGATGGATGAGTTTCATTGTTTCTTTCTGGGAATCACGTAGTGAGATCATGATTTTTGGAACCAAGCTAAGTGAAAATTAGTACTTATGGTGAACCATATTATTCTTATGACCTAGTTATGAATTCAGGATGATGACTGGAGCATGGTAGCTGAAGCACCATAATAATTTAGGGTTTGTGTCATTATTATTTGAATATAAAAAAGTTGTGCTGGGATATAAAAGATGCTGAATTCATATTGTTATGGTGATTGATTGCACAGAGTTAATCTGCAGTTACACTTGCCCTCTCATTTAGATGCTACAAGTTTTATAGTATCATTTTCTTATTTTTTAGTTAATTTTAAATTTTTGACAGTGAATAGAAGCTTTCCTTGTAGAAGGACAAACTTGGGCAGCTTCTTTTCATATATGTAGTCTGTAAAAGGTCAAGTAGCTTGGAAAATAATGATGTTTAATTGATGAATGATAATATTTCAGAGTTGACCTTGGGTGGTGAAAATGCTGAAGTGCCCTTATGTGGCACTGTACGATACTTGTATTGTTATCAATATAAGTTTTGTAAATCTTTAATTGGCTTTCTCATACTGCATACTTGGAGGGATGGTAGCAACAAAGTAGCAGAAAGTCAAATGTAAAACCCTCGTATAGAGGTGTTTTAAACTTCGCAATACAGAACATGAACTGATTATGGATTAGAGATTGGATTAGAACCTTATGAATGTAAGGTGGTTTATTTTGAATTTTTTGACTTGCATCTCCAATTGAGTTTAGAGACACCAAACTTGTGAGCAGATAGAATTTATATGAAATCAAGATGGCAATAGGAGTAAACCATAATCTTGTATTCCTAGAAGTTGTGCATAATGACAGTTGCAATCTAATGTGTGCACCTTATTAGTAGGTAAAGTTAGTTCTAAATGATTTGGATAATGTTATTTATGTTGATGGCAAGACAATATATGAGAGATATGGCAGCTTAACAGTCTAGAAACTTGTTTAGGACATGACATTCTAAATGAAAATTGAGCTGAAACTTACTAAAATATTATATATTATAATTAATGATTTTATCTTCAAATTTAATTAATTCCTTTGGCTCGTTGGGAAGCCAAAGTTTTTTTCAGGCTAATGATGATGATTCTGTGTTGGTGTATTGAAGTTTGCTAAAAGTCTCCTTGCGTCAAATTTTATCAGAACTTTTTGTATTCTGAGATATGTGATTTGTCCCATTGATCAGGAACGGTGTTTATGACCTTCTTTAAACTTAGGCTTGGATATTTGATGCATGATACTCAGTTTGTTATCACTGAATATTAAATTGGGAATCTGCATCTATATTTGGAAGGTGTAGAAGAAAGAAAATATTACAGTAATGAGCCAACGCTTGATGTTAGTTATTTTTATTGCTTCATTGCTATAATTCTTTATTCATTTTGGAATGTAATGACCTGCTGATTGTGTCGACTAAATATATTTGTGAGAGGTGCAGATTTAGCTACCACGGCTTCTTGATCCTTCAACTTAAATTGTTCCCTTAGCCAAATGATGACTTTCATTCATGACATCAATATGATTAGATATATCCAAGAAAGCTGTTACCAATGTTAAGGCATGTTGCCAATTCAACAAAATACACACACACACGGTACACTAATGCACCTGTTAACATGCACGATACATTCTCATGTTTATGTTATTTTTGATGTTTGTGTAGATCATTAGATTTTGTTCTTTGCATAGCATATGATGGATTAAAGCATGCTAATTGGCGTGGGCTATGCAAAATAATGACCTTGAAAGTTCACTATGTTTATTCATGCTTTTATGTGAAACATGTTACTTTTGACTGCAGAACCATCTCCATGTGTTTGTACGATTTCACTCATTGGATGTTAAGCTGAAAGGAGGCAGCTTTTTAATGCTAAATAATTGTATTAAACCTTTCTTGGTATGCCTACTTGTCTGGCATTAATTCTTTTTCTGACCCTTCACGTTTATCTCAAACTCCATCTGTGTATTGGATATTGGCTAATTTCTAAACTGATGTTTTAATTTTTGGTGGATTTGAACTTGCTTTGGTTTGTTTATTGTACATCAAACAAACTTTGGTGAAAGTTGTTTTGCCTTATTTTGAAAACACAAGGACATGTTTTGTCCTCAAAAGGTCATTCAAAATTTTGTAGTTATGTCATAGATGTATATTGTTATGATGATTCTTCTCTCTTTTTTTATGAAGCATCTGTTATTATATATTTTTTGTTTATAAAATTGTTATGGTTCATTTTCTTATGTGGTGGATCTATTCTTTAAAAATTCACTTGATAATGACTAAAAACTCATTTTTATATCGATTGTCATAAGGTCAGTAATTTTTTATGGGTTTCTCTTAACTAGATCATATTGTGGTGATACTGCTTCTATAACATTATGTCATAACCAAACTCATTGTCAAGGTATTGTCAAATTTAAGCTAAATTGTCACACAAATTTGTCCTCAAAGGATTAGTTCATATTTTAAAATCGTAATCTTGGATATATAAAACATGATTATTATCTCCATTTATGATGTGATACTATTCATATTCATATACCTGACCTTGTAGATCATCACAAGACAATCCTTGTCGTATGAATCCAACCTTTTGGAAGATCCCTCGGTGTGCACTCTTTCCTTTTTGGTTCTAAATTTCATACTCAAAGCCACAAGGATGTTTTTATCTTCACTATTGATGAAAATATCTTATTAAGTCTTATCCCCTTCCTTTAACTAAAGTAATTAACATACAAGTTTTGTACTTAATTTGTCAATCTTGATTTTGAAAATTCATTTGCTCATCATAACATTTTTATCGATAAAAGTTCTGTCAACTCATATGTCATTCTTTTATAGTGAATTTATCCTTTTCTATATAGTTAGTCATTTATATTATTTTGTCTTGATGAATCTTAGTTTCTTGAAAACTTCAGCTTTTAAGTAATAAATCATTTTTGTAATTCTTATGTAATAAATACATTCCTTTGTACACAACCATCATCCACTTTAATTTGCATTGATTAGTTGCCAATTTTTGGAAACTCTGATTTCTCCTCCTCAGTAACAAGAAAGCACTGAAATCTGCTGAAGGTGGTTGTTACATAATATAAATTGCAAAACTATTTGGCTCACTTACTACATCCTAGGGAAGAGCCTCCCTTTGCTTAATAGTTTGATCATCATCCCTACTCTCCCTTCTTTTGCTTCTTTGTTATGTGCAGTAGATAACTAAAGAAGAAACACTTGTTAAAATTAGGCAGATTGTTACCAAACTACAAAGGTTTCTTTATCTTTTTGATGTATTTTATTAGCCATCATCTTGTGGGATGTCATCTTTTTCTTTTGGAAGCATATTCTTTTGAGATCATAAAGCCTATAACTAACCAAATTCTTTATTTGAATTACCAATAAATATAAAGGGTATAAATTTCTTGCATCCAAATGTATGTTCATGTGAGTAGGTTATGTTCTTTTTCCTCCAAACTCTCTTGAACAGCTGCTCCTCACAAGGGCACTAAGAGGGTACAAGTAATTGAGTAGTAAGATGTATGCAAAATTTCTTCCAAAAACTTTGTAGACAAAACTATCAAATTAATCTATCTTAATCTTTGCAAAAGAGTTTAATCTTATCTATATTCCACACCTATGTTGTTTTTTAATGTCTTGTTCATGCTCTGATCACATTTTTCAAAAAAAAAAAAATATACAATTATTTTTATTCAAATACAAAAACATTAAAATCCTTGTTTTTAAGAAAATTATGTTTATATAAAATCATAAACACATTAAACAATTCAATGGCAAGCACTAATAGAACTAACAATGGAGCCACTCGCCATGGTTCTGTGAACAAATCAAAGGGCATAAAAATATGCAAACTCACAAATGACAGAACAAACTGTGCTTTACCAAGTAATTGTTGCATTGGGTGAGCATAATCTCACCTTCAAAGACGTTAAAACTGATTTTTTTTTAAAAAAAAATATTTTTAATCAAATTTAAATTATAGATTATCAAATCCTATTATGTTCCAAATACATTTTATAAATAATTTATGAGTTTCGACATAAAAAGAGATTTTAAAATTATTTTATATGGAAAATACTGGTTTTTAAATACAAAAATAAGAAAATTGAAAGTAACCTTAACTTCTACCCATCTTCCTGTAAGAAATAAATCTTTTTCAGTAACTTGTAAACTCTGCAGTCGAAAACAGCTATAAAGTGGGCCCAAAAATCAACTCAAACTTCTGTACATAAGATCTGCACGCTGATATGTTTTGTTTGCATTCAGCATAGGAAGTTTTGCATATTATAAACAAAACAAAAATGCTCATTAAATATATTATTAATTAAAAGCTGTCGAATTTACAATGTGCTTCCTTTTCGTTAAGAGACAATAAGCTTTAACCAAAATATCAAATTTGAACACTGTTAAAAATAAAAAAAAAAGTAATATTTTCCAAAAATGGTGTTTCGCATAAAGCGTAATACAAAACGATTTCCATTAGTCTTTCGAGCAGGATAAGAGACGCCTTTAGTTTGCGTGGAGGTCTTATCCGCACATCGCGCGAAAACGAGGACAGGAAGCGGCCAAAGCGGATAATGCAGCACGAGACATCGCTCTTATCCCCGCCCTTTCGTATATATGAGCTATAGGAAGGGGGAGTAGAGTTCAAACTTCAACAGCAGAGCGGGGATCATGGACGAGATGGACGAAGATGTGGGTTCGTTCTCTTCCTTAGACGACGATTCGACGATTTCGGTCAGCACGAGGTCCTCTTCGGACTTGGCGGAAGATGGCACCTCGTCTTCTTCTAATAGAGATATGGAGGAAGAGGGGCCTCTTTTTGAGATGTCCTTCCTCGCCGCCCATCTCCCCCTAAGGTCTGCTTCCCTTCCCTGCTTCTCCGTTTGCTCGGGGGCTTAAATTGCTTCAAAGGCAGCTTTTTTGAATTTGGCTCTGTTTTTCTGAAAAAAAAAAAAAAAAAAGCAGGGGAGGATTGTCGAAGCACTTCCAAGGAAAGTCTCAGTCCTTCTCCTCTTTGGCCGATGTGAGGAGGTTGGAGGATTTGGCGAAGCCGGAGAGGTGGTCGAGGAAGAAGATGAAATCTCCGAAGAGCTATGGAGGAGGATTCGATTACCAAAAGGCGCTGTCTTGTTCGAAGCGCATAACGAAGAAGGCATCGAGGGGTTTCTTCTCCTCGGCGGGCGGCACAAGGCAAGGCGTTTTAAACAGCGGCAGACCTCCAATCCATCCGCAGAGGTTATTTGGGAACATCCGCGCACAGGCGCTTCAGTTTGCTTGAAGGAACTGGGAGAGAAAGCGGCGCTCGAGAGGTTGCGTATTGTTCGTAACTGTTCATGCAGATGTACGACAGGTTCGGTGAGGGAATCCTGGCATTTGCAATTTTAGTTGTATGGTCATTTTGTTAGGGGATGCTTACAAACAAATATGTACACTAAACACACATGTACGACGATGTTTGAATACGAAGACCAATACTGAGTGTTTCAGCCCTTAATAGAGCATTACTAATCCAACCAAAGGGTTTTGGTAAACCAAAGATATATGAATTGATTGAGAAGATGATCTTCATGTTCAAGTCTTTAATAAAACAATTTATATCCTTATTTCACTCATGTTAAGGCTTGTAGTGGCAAGCTCAATTCAAGATGTCCCAATTTAGAGTTTTTTTCATTTTTATTTGGAACAATTTTTGACATTAACAAATTCTTGTTTTTTTTATCTTTTTAAAAATTATAAGATGCAAATCACGACTTTTTTGTGTAGATCTATTTTGTTATTATTATAATTTTTTAGTCAAATATTAAATAATTTAATTAAAAATAACTAAATATAATAAATTTATCTTTATTATTATCTCAAAAGTTTTATTCATAATAAAAAGATTATGATAGAGCTTGGTATTGAGAGAAGTCACAACAAAAGATGTTGAGAAGTTACAAATAGAGAACCTCTTCGATCACAAGAAAGTGCATCAACCCATGCCAACAGACAGGAGTCGGACTTGTATGCTAAAGAGCTAAACTTACACCCATGTATGTAATTTTAGTGTTGACAAGGAGACAAGCAAAGGCATCATGACTAGTGAAACAAATATTTGTGAAACTAGAATCAAACCTATGGAACATTTGATTTATCCTATTTATCATGTAACACAATAACATTCAAACATATTTAATATTTAATTTAATAAAATACTTAAATACTATTATTAATAACTATAATTTTATCATTTAAAAATAATAACTAAAATATCACTTAAATTTAAACAATATTGAAACATTAATCATCTAAATGTTCAAAATAAGACCTAATAATAAAAACCCATCAACAAAGGATGATATTATAATTTAAATATTAATATTATTCAAATAATAGTCAACTAAATACCTCTTAAAAGGAGAAAACAAGAGCTAAACAGTTGGTTAAAATTGCATGCAGAATTCCCCAGCATCACCAAACAATCCATATGTGAAAGAGAAATCAACTCAGGAAAAGATGAGAAGTACCACATCAGAATTCGAGAAACTGGACATACACCAAGTCAATCGCTCTCCCAAAACCTAGGTCTCGATGTAACATTGCACTTCTTCAAGGGTTAATATAGACATCGTTAGTATAAATTCAAATGTGCAACGTATGCTTCATCAAAAGTTCTATTCCAGCTGTTATAGAGCTTGTTGCAGTAAAGTTCATTAGCTTTCCAAATTGAATGTTTCTGTAAAAAATCCCTCGCCCAAAAACTTGAAACAAAAAAAACTTCTCCCCAAATAACCAGTCATCCATCTCCAAGCAAAACTTCCCACTGTTATGATCCCGTGGTCGATGACTGGGTTAACAACAACTCCAAAGCAAAAAGCTAATCAACTCAAAACAAGTTACCCAACAGAAGCTTACCATCCCGATTCCATACTCAGTATGCATGGCAACCCAGGAATAGATGTAGCTTCTGTATAAGCATCTCACGCGTACCATATAAAGGCTTTCCCAAAGCAATCCAATTCTTCTCCAAAGCTAAGCATTTCGCATCTGCTTCCATATCAGACTGGAAGGCGTAGACTATCTGATATATTGAAGTTCTAAGGATGTCAGCCATGGCATAAGCTTTGGCATAGAGCACGCCACCTCTTTTCCTGCTCGCAATTGCAGCAACAGCTCCCTCATGTTTTGCTGTGTTTGGTGTAACCCATCTGATGTTTGATGGACCCATCAGCTTTGCCGGTTGCATGATTGTCTTCTTCCCCATGCAAGCTTCGACGGCTAGTAAGGCAGAAAGCAACGAGGATAAGACGGCAACATTGCAGCCACTTAGCTGAGCAACTCCATACCTATCCTCTGAGTGTGAACGTGCAGTTAATGCTGCTAAAGTGCGAGCACACCAGGCATATAGCTGTGCAAGAATAGAAAGAATTCGGTATCCAATGAAAACCATAAAATGTAGGAAACGTGATACTTATTTCTTAAAGATCATTGCCATATAACATCAAAGCCAGATTGCAGAACTTCAACAATTGATATACCATAAGGAGCTACAACTGTACAGACAGAACACTAACCATGACAATTGAAGAATAATTAATGAATGGTCATGCAAAAATGAACTCAGGCTTAAGCATGTTTTAACAATACAGTTCGAAAATGAACTCGCTAACCAGCTACTATTCTCAGTACCCAATGTCCAATATAAGAGCACAGAACAAGGTTATTAACAATTTGATCTCAAGTTGAGCTAAACTGGGCTCACAACTTGACGATGTTCCATTCAAATTCAATTGATTCCAAGATTTGGAAAGAAAAAGTTTGATCTAATCTAACTCAAGCTAGATTTTTCTCTTTAATTATCTATTTGAGCTCGATACAAATAAAAAAAATTGATTCAATTGAATCCTTGATCCATATTTGATTTGTTTGATAATAACAAAATTATTCTCTTGTTATTTTAATCTATTTTCTTAAAGTATTTCAAATCATGTATCTCAAAAATCAATATATAAAACAATTAAAAATTTTGATCTTAACTCAAAAGTTCAATTGAGAGTTTAGTAAAAACATAACTAATACCAGACATAAAACTTAAGTATATTTAAAGAAAATTTTATGAACTCTTTTTGTTTGATTTTAAACTATAAAACCTATAACAATGTTTTCAAAACATTAAAACAAGTGAGGATCTTAGTGAGTGAATTAAAAAACTTTTCAAACTATCTTCTCACTTATCTTAGGCATATATTTAAACAAGATTTTCTATCCTTAACATTACCTTATTAAAACTTAAAAACATTAATTTATATTTACTAGACATGCTCAAAGCAATTATAATATAAACCAAAATTACATGTATAGTATATAGTCAATGACGTATAATAGGTTTAATTTTACTTAGTCAATATGTAGAATTGAGCGAGTGGTATGGTAAGTGGAAAAATATTTTTTAAGCTTTTTGTATGGTATCTTAACCTTAACATACATTACATTCAGCTCAAACTATTATGTTAGGAGATCAGATGATCTGTTGAGTATTTAACCCAAAGTCAAAACTTTTGCATGATATATTAGCATGTCACGTATAATTTGATTAATTCATGAGAGTCAATGTACTATAAAGAAAGCTAAACCTAAAGATTAAGTATGATATGTTATTATCTAACGTATGATATAGTTGGCAAAAATTGACAAATAATATATAATAAGATCTTTCAAACGTACAATACAGTTAATTTATTTTCTGAATAAAAATTAGTTTGATCATATTTTAAGACTTTTTAAAATAGCCGTTAGAGTGCCATTGGGAGTAAATAAAGCCATTAGAAACCTTTCTAAAACTCTATAAAAGGTTTCCAAATTTAGATAAAAAATTAATAAACCACTACAAATCATTTTATAGCTTTTTATGTTTGTACATTATTATCCATATTGAAGAAAAAAGGAGAAAATCAAGACTACAACAATTAGAAATATTCTTATCTTTTCTCAATCTTCTTTTATTTTTATATTACATTAAGCTAAGTTGAATACTTCTTATAAATTGATTTAAATTGAATTAGTTTATCTCTTAATATTACTCTTAGGTTATTGTGTTTATAAGTTTTCAAATTATGTCTTTTATCATATTATTAATTCATTGTCTTTTGTTTTAACTTGGCCTTTTGACTATCTTGTAGGATCTTTTGATTTGATAATTGTAGGGTCCTTTTAAGTCAATGAGTGTAGAATCCTTTAGCTCGATGCTTTTGCAGGGTCCTTTGGCCTAGTGCTTTGCAAGATTTTTTTACCCTAATATAAGGTTTTGTCTATCCGTTTTTGCAAAAAACATTTTTAGTATTTATTTAACATTTTGGCCAAATATAGACATAGATCAGATCTTAGATCGAACTATCTAAAATTTCACAAATGCTTCATTGTAATTCTCACACAAAATATTTTTGAAGTTAAACAAGAGTTTTCAAATTAAGATTCCTAAGAGTATTAAGAATCTCAAAAACCTTTTACTAGTTTTATTTCAAATATTTGAGATTTGAGATTTTTACAATTCACACATATGGCTCCTAGTTTTCAAAAATGTGAATACATATGCGTGTTAGTACAATCTAATTTAAACCCATGCAAGTAGATAAAACAATAACTACATATCAAATCACCATGTTTTTCGAGTTTTTTGTTCATAACTTAGCACAATCATTATAATTGAAGCTTAGTTCAAGCTAAAATCTAATTCGAACTTCGAACAGTTTTCAATCATCAAACAAAACTCCCTTTGATACGTAAGTTGGATATTTAGTAGCACTTAAAGCTGATTAATGTCACCCTAACCACTATAAATTATTGGTGACATACATTTTGACACAATTTTTTGACCTTAGATAAGCAATGGAAGTCATACAATGCTTTAGGATTGCATTAGATAATGTGGCCTGTTTAATGCTCAAATCAACTTCACATTAAACGTGGCAAAAAATAGAAGCTAGACAAATGTAAAAGTTGGTTAAAATTATCAACAAACCAACAAAACATTGTGTAAAATACCATTCATGTGAGGGTTGATCCATGAGATTATGCCCAACTTTGAATTGGAAAACCATCTTTTAAAGGATATATCCAAACATCACATTTCAAGAACTAGGACAAAGAAACCACCTCAATAAGATTATTAACCACTAATGTACTTGAAGAACAGATAAAAAGTTTCTTATGGATGGGAGGTTTCTCTATTTTATGATACATAATTATTTAAAAAATTAAATTAACTACAAGTATTAACAATTCCAAACAAGAAAACATGTAATTATTCAAAAAATTAAATTAACTACAGGTATTAACTATTCCAAGCAAGAAAACATGTGTCAACTACTTTAGATGTCCCCATTAAAAAAAGCATGGAAAACTATAAAGTTAGAAAATAATGTGCCAGAGCCTTGATGCATTAATAATAAAATGAAATAGCCAGAAAATCATCCCCAATATTTCATTCTTATCCGTGGAAACAGGATTTAAGATGGCAATTACAGCAATAGGAAAAAAAAGCTCTTATATTTTCCACATATCAATAATAGCAAAAGATACAATACCTATGGTCAAAGCGTGGTGCGAACTAGGGCATAAAGCTCCTGCAACTTTTCAATAGGTAGGAAGTGAATAATGCACACCTCTTTACATTCTCCAGCAGACTATTTCATATTTCACAATTGTTACCACAGTCGTTTTGAGATCCATCCCGTTAAATTGAATGAAACTACTTGTGAGGACAACATAAGGAAGAAAATTTGAATGAATATGCAAGATTAAAAATACCTTCAAATGACTTCAAATTAAACTAAAAAGATTCTAATTTTAATATGACATTAGATTATTTTTTTTTTTAGATTTTAAACAGATTAGGTTGCCTGTATTCTGATAGGATTTCATTACATAAAAGCAAATGGAAAGCGGGCCCTAAACTTTGGTCATCACAACAAGCAAATGGCTCAAAATAGCGGCAGCATGCAGCATGCAGCTGCAAAATGGAACATTATAACGAGTTGCCATGCTAAAGAATTTTTTTGAAGTCTAAAACCCTAAAACCTTATGCATAACAGTTTATTCTACATAACTATTAAGTGGCATGGGACTTTCAAAACATAAATTGGAAAGAAAAATCATATACCAAACCATATTACTTGCTACATGATTTGATATTAGCACCTGTAAATCATTGAAAACTTCATGCAACTTCGGACAAATATTAATTCTGGTTGGTGGATTCAACTGCTGAGTGAAGAAATCTGACTTTTCAATAGGTTCCAATCCTTCAACAAGTTTTGATATAAGCTCCTCTAAGGGACGTAAACAGAGCCTTACAACTCTTCTGTAAGTCTCACCTGTCTCTTCAAAAAAGGCAGCTCGACGCCATGGTTCAGCATTGTTTTCCGATACCATACACAAATCAAGGTATGCAAGATACTGTAGAACAGATCCAGGGTTGCTCAGTTCTAGCGCTTCAAGCAGCACTTCACTTGGATTGGTTTCCGCAGCAGCTGATCCTTTTGAGGATGCAAAATGACCTCTCCTAGTGTGTACAACCTATAATAACGAGTGAAGAAGTTCCTTTTCAGTAAATGTAATATTGTAAATAAAATAAGGAAATAGTATGCAGCGGCAAAACCCTCCTTGATGGAGAAGTAAAGAACCAAAAGTTACATTATCTAAAATAGTTCAAGAACCCTTTATATAAAGTAATTTGAAATAGAAATGATTATGAAGTTCCTCATCATGGGAGAATGAAAGCAAAGTATGTTACCTGTAAAAAGTGAGTACTTAGTTCCCAGCTCAAAGAAATCACAGAAATTCCAGCATAGAAGCTGAACTGATTAACCACAAACATTCCTAAAGAACTCTTGTTCTTGAACTGATTGGGGAGAAAGAGCATCACCAGCAATGAAGGAAAAAATGCTAGGGTAGATAGCTTCAGCGCTTGTCTAAGAGATGAGGAAAGCCCCATTTTAAAGCTGTAGAAAAGTGGGCGCTGCAGTGTAAAACATTTTATGTATAGTGAGCAGATATGCAGCAAAAATAGAACAGTGCTATGCAAGCATCAACAGTTAAATTTGACGGAAAATAAAACCCCATTTGGAAGGATCGCCAAGGGTTAAGAGATACAGAACACAAACAACCAACTAAAAGAGGAGGGTTTATGAAACAATTCATCAGTAACAAGAAATCATTTAGGAGATTGTTACATTTCTTCACAAGAACTTTTACAAAAAGTTTTATGTAAAACTAAATAGTACGTTATCACTTAACCCCTTTTCAATAGTTTTCATTTAATTTCCTTTAAAAACAAAAATTTCATTATTATATATTTTTTTGCTGAACATTTTGATTTCTATAGTACATGTGCCTACAAAATTGATCAAATCAGAGGAAATGCTTTCTAAAATTTTTAATACTTCACATTATTATCTGTGACTTCTGGATTTAGCAACATTTAAAATTTTGAGAAAGTGCTAATATAAATTATAATGATCATTTTCAGGAAAACACTCTAAATATGCTTTTATTTCTATGAGTTAGCCAGAAAAGTTGTTTTCCATTTAGCTTATATTCAATATTTTAAATTATTGAGGTGATTAAGTTTATTGATATGTCATTTAACCATCTTCAAGCTAATGTATTGTCATGAGAAAATGTCATCTTCAAAAACTCCTGATGCAATGCACTCTGTCAAAGTTCATGCATACCAGATTTCATATCTCATTGAATTATACTGATAAACATATTGTATTTCAAAGCTTTCCTGAAAATGTTGAGCTCAACAATGGAGAACAACACATTGTTCTTTCCTATGAATAGCAATCTATGTTGCAGGAGCTCAACCATGATAGTTTTGTAATACATACAACCACGGAAATCATAAGGATTGTTCATTTGCACAACACACCTAATGACTATTTATGAGGATAAGATGTAATACATATTATAGCACACATTTCTTTCATTATGGTTATTTGCAAAACTAAAATAATAGATTTTTCCAATGGTTAATTATTTAGAGTGTTTTATCCAAATGACTAGTGACTCTTATAAGTTATTTTAGCCAAGGTATGCCTCTCTTATTACCCTATCCAAAAGAACCCAAAAACTTTATAATATGCTTCATCAAGAGATCAAACACTTTTGACAGGTCATGTTCTTTTGAGTATAGGAAACTACTACATATAAACTTCTCATTGCAAAAATTTAAAAACTTGTAATGGTTGCAATTGAGACCACAATTTGAGTTCTGATTTAAGCTGGTGGGGCCTAAACCCTTGTGCACTTCCCAAATCAAAAGATGACTGTTTTTAGTTGTCCAACAGGTGATTCATTAAAAAAACCTTAGTCAATTCCCTAAAGCAAGTAGGCATGGGGAGAACGCAGACATGAGTTGGCATCGAACCATTTTACATCAATTTACAATGTCTAATATCTTGCACTCTTTTATCTTAATTTTATGCTCATAAGGCCAAGATCTCTATCCGTAATCTCAATGCACAATGTAGAACTAACATAGCATAATTGTGGCTAACATTTAAGCTTAATAGAACACTATAATTTTTGTAAGTGTTCTAGACAGTTTGTCTAAACTCCCCACCCTGTTCCTTGAGGTAGACACTGCTACCTAACCCAAGAGAGAAGCATCATAATCCCATTCATATGCATTATGGGAACCTATTCCTCCCTTGACATGGCCTCCCTATAAGAAGCAACCTAAGCTTCCTGCCCAAGCAGTGTCCAACTCCACCATCAATAGCCAAGATGAGGCCCACAATGTAATACAAATCCAATCATACAAATTTGCCAGCTTTCAACGAGCCCAAGGTTCAATATCCAACTTGAGCTTATTGTGGTCACATATGTTTTCAGATTTAGCACTTATTACTTCATATTTTCTACAGAAGACAAGCTATTGCTGTCCACTTCAACCAATGAAATCACCTCTTTCACAAACACACAGATCATGAAAATTGATGTGATATTTATATTCCAACTATAAAAGAACTTCCATAAGATCCCAAGAAAAGGAAACCAATCAAATACACACATTTCTCTTGCAAACTTTGGCCAAACATATTGTTCTCTTCTCTCTCCCTCCCTCCCTTTCTCTCTTTATCTCCCTCATATCCCTTTCTCCCTCCTCCCCATCAAAGGCCTTTGTAGCACAAGGGGAGACCCTCCAGTATTCCCCAAAAAGTACAATTTTCTTAACCAATATGTCCACAATTTTTCCCAATTTACCTTGTCCTTGTCATCAAATCTTTGGCTCCATCTTTTCCTCTGCAAATTCATTCCACTCTTGCTCCTGCTCCTGCTCGCTCTCTTTCCCAACCAGTTTTCTCGGCCAAAACCCCGTACTTGTCCTAAGACACTTCTCTCCACTCTGGCTATGACCTCCTTCACAAATGAGTGGATTTTCGCCTGTACAAATGCCTCAGTTATTCTAGTAATCAACAAAGCTTATGCTCTAAGTTTTCTAAAGTTCACAGGTTTTCAAACCGATTCCAATCCCCAAACCCCACTGGTAGCATCAAAGGCCAAAATTCTGGCCTCTGATATCTTAAAGAAGATGTAGTGCAGCTCAAAGAAATAAATATTTGAAAAAAAAACGAAAAACACGAAATGGAAAATAAAGATTATTTAAAACGCAGCATGCTTAACTAAAGCCTAAGTTACCTGAATGATTGGAAACTTTAAGATCCACCGCCTCTGATATATATAATGAACCCCATAGACCATTCCGAAAACTGCTCCACCAATCCCCAAGCCCACCAACCTCATTCCATCCGCCGAGTAAGCTCTTCCGCACACTGCGGCAGCAGATAGAAACCCAGAAACTCCGCAGATAAGCATAAAGAAACACTTCGCCAGAGTCCTACCGGCGCGGGCACGCCAATCAGCTAACCAATCGCCACCAGATGTACGTCCAATGACAGAGAGAATACAAGCCCTAAGAAGAACAGAGACAATTTCGGGCAGCGAGGCGAAAGGATCGGGGCGGGGGGAGGATAGAAAGAAGAGAGGAAGGGAGAAGAGGATGACCGAGAGGTGGAAAGCAAGGAAGGAGAGAACCCAGATGGCCGAGGGGTGGCATCGAAAGGGAAAAAAGAGGAAAGTAACAAGATAGAGAACGGTGGAGGCGATCGATTGCCATATAAGAAACCCTAACCACCGTTTCTTGACAGCTTCTTGAGGAGAGGAAGAAACTGAAGACATTTTAAATCAATCAAGTAGAAAGCTTGTGCTGCCCTCTGAGGGGTTTTTGGTAGACGAAGAGCTTCGTTTGCAATTTATAGGGCAGGGGCGGGAACTATAAACCCACACCACGAATGTTTCCTCGTTTTTCTTTTATTGTTACTCCTTTGTAACAAATTCCATTTTGTCTCCCGTTAAATTTTTTAGCGACATTTTTAAAAAAATATATTTTATTATTTACCAAATATTACAAAAATTAGCAAATATATTTGTAGTGTATGCTTATTAAGTTGGCATTTAGTCTAAAAACAAAAAAAAAAAAAAAAACTATTAAGGTGCAGATAGATACATTTATTTTATTAAATTTAATAGATATATTTTTTAATATTTCTTTGATAATTATTTTAATTATGTAATAGAGAAAATTTATTTTATTTTATAACATAAAAAAATTTGAAAGTATTCTATAACAAATTTTAGATGAATCTTGACAAAGTTAAGGTTATAAATATGTTCTCTTTTCTTTGTTGATTCAAGAATAAAGAAATCTTGAATTATATATATATATATATATATATATATATATATATATATATATATATATATATATATATATATATATATATATATATATATATATATATATATATATATATATATATATATATATATATATATATATATATATATATGTATATTATTGTGAATTTTTTATCAATGAATTATTTCCTCTCATAAGCTTAGGTCTAATTTATTATCAAATTATATAAATATTGATGTTTTTTTATGTACTTGATCCTTTTATGTTATTATTTTGATGTATATCCTATACAATCCTATTAACACTCAAGCACAATAATGTCTTGTGTCCAAACGATATAATTTCATTGACAACGAATCTAATTTGGACACATGCAAGTCACAAATGTGTGCAAACAATAGTCAAGATCTATAGATTATATGAAAGAAAGGAGAGATGATATAGAGTTTAAGAAGGATGCTAGCATAAAGCTTAGGTTTTATGTTGTGGGAAGGTTTGGGTGGCAAGAGGGAGAGAGATAAGAGTTAAAAAATTACTTATATAAATTTTTTTTTAAATAAGAATAACTATTGTTTCTCCATATGTGTGTGTGTATATATATTTGTGTAAGTATGTATCTTTTAGTAAAGTTTTTAATATTTTATTTGAGTAGCATAAAATTATTTTACAAAATAAGTTTTAAAAATATGATTCTAATAAAAATTAAATAAAGTTGAAAATATTTGAATACGTTATGAAAATATAAACCTTAATGAGTAAGGAGAATATCTCATGAGGAAGAGTCTTAGCTCTCGAGAAGAAGATCATTTGTGAATGAAAAGCTTGTTGTTTGGCTAAGGTAAGCCTTACAAAAGATTCTTCTACAATCTTATTTTTGGTTGTGCGATTAGCAAGCTCATGCTAAATTATGAGAGAAAAGATTCAAAATTCAAAGTGTTGTTAAAGCACATAGAGAAAGAATGGTTCAAAAATATCTTGAAATGAAAAAGAATCAATTTTATGTGACCTGTAGCTTAAGATGTTGAAGAGGCAGTCTGATAACATCAAGAAAATAAGACCACTTCTCTATTGAATATTTATTGATAAAAAATTTCAATAAGTAATATTTACTTAAAATAACAAATAAATAAAAAAATTATGTAATGAAATATATTTGTCTATTATTATTGTTATATGATTATATTTAAATCAAGACCTTGCATGTAATATAAGTTAAAGTTGCTTTGTTTCATACATTATTATTGTATTATTTTGCTTGTTGAGCCTATAATAATTAACTCAATGTACATTTGATATTCATAATTTAATGTGTACTACATAGATATTAAAAAATAACATCTTGTAATTTTTTGATAAATAATATGATATACTCTCGAGTGCTCATTCTAGATTGAGTAACATTTGTTACTCAAATTTTCATAGAAATTAAACTTTCTTTTCATGTTTGAAAGATATAATGTAAAATGCACTCTTGTGGGCACATATATCATAAGTAACACTCTTTATTAATTTCTTATTTTGAATTTCAATTATAATGAATCTCACATTAAATTTTCTTTTTATTATGATTCTCTTTTTTATGCTATTAAGCATGCTAAATAGTGGTACAAAATAATTCTAATGTAATAGCAAGTTGTATACATAAACAAAATTTTCTAGCATAAGCATGTGAAATAAACCATAACATTTTCAACCAATATCAACTTGTATATAAATTTGATTTACATTCAAATAAGTATCATCATGTAACAATTTGATTTACATAAAACTTTTCTGCTAATATATCACTATTTGCAACATAATAAGCATATAAAGAAAGTGAAACCATGTAAGAAACTAATAAGTATATAAAGCATATGAACAAGAATAAAATCATTGCCCAATCAACTTTTTCATTTTTTTGATCCCTAGGTCATAGATTACAAACACCAATACAATAATTAGTTACACATAAGATATATAGGAATACTTACCATTATTTCGATGTAATAGTCACTCCAAAATAAATTTAATTCTTACTTGCGAAGCTCTTTAAGAGTTCAATTCCTTCCATCCTCTTCCCTGTTAGGTTGCAAATGGATTTTTGCCTTATTTCTATTTTTTCCTCTATTAGTCACTGTCTCTTTAACATGACAATTTCTTTATTTTTTTCTCTCTCCTAACTTGGCTCCCCATTTTTTTAAAATTATCTAAAATATTTTCTTTTTCTCTTTTCTTATTCCAAAAATCCATAATATATTCCATGCACACTCTTTCTCTACCTCTTTTATTTATCTTTTTTCTTCTAAAGTAGCATTCTTCTTTGCTCTCTTATTCTCTTAGTGTTATCCTTTAATATCTTCTCTTTTGTTTCTCATTTTTCTCTCATATTCACTTCTCTCTGACTCTTTTTTTACTTAGTACTTTTCTCTCTCTCTCTCTCTCTCAAGCAACCCTCTTAATAGCTCCCTTCCCCTTCCTCTTCCTCTCTCTCACCTAATGGCCTCTCAACTTCTTCGTAAGTGAGAGCACCTTCCTCTTCTCTTCCCTTAGCGATCTCAAATGACAATGCTTCTTCCCTCTTCTTTATTTCTTTCTTATGGGCTCCTCTTATTTCTTCGGCAAAGTTTTTGTCTCCTTCCTCTTTGCTTGTCCATCCAACAGCAATACCCTCTCTCTCTTGAGCAATTCTCTCTTTTTCTCCTGATGAATCGAACCCCACTATTTGCAACCAAATTCCTTTAAATAGCCTCACACATCTGACAACTCACCTCTCTGACGCTCTGACTTCCTCAAAACATTAGAATTCATGATGCCAATGTTTGAGCTCCAACGATTCTCCCTTCCCCCGAATGCTTCTCCTTTCTCATATTACCCTTGAAGCCTTTATAGTCGTTTAAGGTTTATGTATTAAGGTTTAAAATATTATTTAATATTAATTAACAAAATTAATATGATTAATTTCTAACCCTATACCTTTTGCTTAATAGTCATAGTTGATTTGTTCTTTGTGTTTGTTATTCTTAGACTTACAATTAGTTGTTTATATTACATCTTAAGAATTATTATATTTAAATAAAATATTAATTAATTATCCTAATTTAATTCTTAATCCATTTATCTATCAATATTTAATGGATAACATCAACCAGGTATGTTAGAATAAAGTAT
Source organism: Vanilla planifolia (assembly GCA_023846275.1). Classification (NCBI taxonomy): domain Eukaryota; kingdom Viridiplantae; phylum Streptophyta; class Magnoliopsida; order Asparagales; family Orchidaceae; genus Vanilla; species Vanilla planifolia. Next base: position 16,247,880 of record CM043866.1, on the reverse strand, counting down.
TCTTTATTTATTTAATATTTTAATAGAATTTTGGCTAAAAATTTTAATGAATTTTCAATTAATTTGGGCTTTAAAAATTTATTCACCATGACTAAAAATTCCTACTCCATGGTATCTACCTATCATTAAATTTTCATAATTTTGTTTACATTATTTATTATTTTCAATAATTATTCTTTCCAAAAATTAATTTTTATACTAATATTAAGCTTTATATTTGTGACCATTGCACTTCGTATCTTTGCTAAGATAAATTTGACATGAACTTCTTCATGGTCCCTATATTGTTATTTGTTTTGTAATTTTTTAAAATTATTTAATATTTATTTTAATTTTTGATGATTATAGTTATATAATTAAATTATTATTAATTTCTAAAACCTTCTAATCTTTCATTCCATCATTCCAACACCTCTTATTTTTGTTATTTTGTTACAATTGAGTTTAAAAAAATCATATTTATATTTTTCCAAATTTATCTTCCTTCTTTTAAGAACTATAAGTCATTTTGGTTTGATATCTTATTTTTTAAAAAAAAATAAAAAATTCATTAAAAATACTTAAAATCATAAAATCATCATTTATCATAATTATTTATTTTTAAAAATATTTGTTATTTTTTAACTTTTTCCTTAAAGTTTTGATATATGTTTTAGAATGTACTATGTATATATGTTATGGATATGAGAATAAAAAAATAAGAAAAATAAAATAAAAAGAAATAAATTTAAAATCATTATTAGCTAAATAAGATTGATGATCTATAAGATTATGATAATATAAAAATAAGAATATGATAAGATATTCTCTATGACATTATCTTATGGTTGTCCAATATGATGAAATCATTTTTACTATCACTAACACGTTCATATAGTGCCAAAATAAATAGTGATTACACAATCATTAGTGCTTTTATAAAGAACAATGTTAAGTGAATGTTCTTTGATAAACATGTCATCATATCTCATTCTTATTATTATTAATACTTTGAAACATGACAATCATATATAGAGACTTAGTTTTGTTAATACTTTGATACATATCAGTGAGATGGGAGAGAAAATGTTTCGATCATTTGGTTAGCTCTTAATGAAAGTCTTGAGTTTTGATTGATGTTATATAAATAGGATATAACATAATATTATATAGAATGAGGGTATTAATCATATGAAAAAAATCAAGATTATACTAAAAAATAAAAAGTTTAGAAAGATAAAAAAAATATAATTTAAAAAATAAAAATAATAAAAAATATATTATATAAATATTATATGATATAATACCATATGATGATATGCTTATATAGGCATGATGCATGAGTATTTATATAGTGATTTAACACATTTATATACTTTTTAGATATTATAAATTTTAAATACTACTTATATTATTATTTATATATTATATACTTTATTTTTATCTTTTTTATTTTTTAGTAGCTAATAGTTCGACTTTTGATATATTATGTTAATTACTTATATCATAAGTCAAGATAAAAATAATTACAGAATTAGGGTTTTGGAGATATTTGACATAAGACTTTAGGAATGAGAGAGTGCTTTATTTGTAAGAGCTCTATGAGAACTTTTTTATGTGAGAAATTATATCTATATATTTATATGACATTGTTGTATGAGTTCTTTGTTATAGTTTTTTTGTTGCTTGGTACTTTTGAGATTGTGTCTGTATTATTTATTTATTTTAGTAGTTATTACGGATGTTGGATTTGAGATGTTTTTTGCTACCTTTGTATGTTTTGAAGTTATGTTCTCATGACTTTTGCTACATGCTTAGTGATAACCTAATATTTTAATATTTCTAAGTATTTTATTAAGTATATTTATTTGGTTGGTTGAGTGGGGCATTACTTCTTTCCTCTCATTTTCTCTGTTTTTCTTCTTAACTCACTCAAATTGTCTCTTTTTCTCTATTTTTTTTCTCTTATTAGTTTTTTCTCAACTCAACAAATGGCTTGAACTCTCTCTCCTTTACTTATCTTATTACATATTTAGGCTATGGATTAATAACTTGCAATTTCTCCTATTTCACTTTCTCAATTTCCAAAATGACTTTTATGTCATTTATTTCAAGAATTTATTACAAAATATTTACACTTCAAAAAATTATAAACTAAGCTTTTTGGATTTCTCTCAAATAATTCTATCTAATGATTTTCTTAATTTGACATATTGACATACTTTTGCAATCTAACATGTTTTTCAAAATAGTATCAAATATTAATATATAATTTATAACAACAAATTTTCATAATACTAACTTTATTTCTTCAAAGTATTCATTTTATATTCATATTATACAAAACAAAACCTCATGATATTAAAATGATTGTCTTGATCTTTACAACCAAGTACGAATATCATGTAATCTTTTAATGTTGGTGGTTGACATGTCTTTTTGCTTGTAATTATTATATATACATATCAAGAGGCATAGAACTAGTATGGTTAAATTGAACCAAAATATATTAGCATAAACTTAATAATATATTAAACCAATGACCAAATAAATCTATCTTAATTTATTCTTTCATGAATATCCATATCACATACTTCTTGATAATCCCTCTCTCATAAAATATGTGATAGTCATTATTTTTCTTAGTCTCTTTATCCCTCTCTTTCTCTCTCTTCTACTCATCATCAAGGCTATAGTTAACATTATTAGGCTTTGAGGATGTTTCCTTTCTTTTTTGATTTTTTGCATAATCACATTAAATCTATAGCACTTTATTTTTTTCTTGCCAATTATCTTTTAGTTGTTTATCTTTGGCATCTTTCCCTCTTTTTTCCCTTATAAATGAAATTATCAAGACCAATGAAGGTTGTGGATGTTGATGTTGCCCTTCTTTTCTTCAACTATTCTAGTTTTTTTAAAATTAGCTTGGACCATTAATTTTTTCTTATCTTATGGAGACTGAAATGATTTCTTTATCATCATCAAAATAGATCACTATTGTGAACATAATTATTTTATTGAAATTCTAAAACTGCTTAGCATTATTGTGATTGATCCTAAGGTATAACTCTTATTTTGATTAATTATGATATGTAGCTTGGAAATGATTCGTGAAATTACTAACTTAGGTTATCAAAACTTACAAAGGTGATTTCTTAAAAATTTAGGTCTATGCTTGAAGATAATTTATGTAGGCCAATCAAGACATATTACATATTAAGTGTTTTGATATTTTAAGCATCGCTATGTTTTTTATTATTATTTTAAGTTGTTTGAATTGATTATGGATCATGTGTTTAATGGATCCCAAGAAAACTTTATCTCATTTATACACCTTGAGGAAAGTGACTCTTACATAATAAAGAATGAGAATAGCCTTCATTGCTAGTAGCTCTCTTTCACCATTTTATAGGTCGATTCAACTTGTATACAACTATTCACATGTATTGCCATCTTATTATAATTGCTTTTTATGTCTTATTCTCTTAGTTGTTATCTATGTGTATATTGTGATGATATATGTCTTTAAAGATCCTCTTATTTTTAGTATATTCTACTAGCATTACTTAATGTCCCTATGTTATTATTTTTGCTAATAAGTCATTGTTTATTGTAGGTTCTATTATTAATTGCTCATGTTTCCTTTATATCGTATCATATTCCTATTACTTTTATGATCATTATTAATATTAATAGATGTATACATGCACATTGCATTTGTATGTTTGCCTAAGTGATGATATAATAAATCTTACTTATTGGAAAAATATTATATTATGTTTTTGATGCGGTGTGGTGTTAAGGAATTAATGGCATTGATTAGCTTGGTTGACTAGCTTACAAAGTGACTATTTTATTTATTCAAGTCAATAATAACTTTCTTATAACAAGTTAAAAATAATTAATGATATAATAATCATGATATTACATTATTGATATTATTATCATTATGTGGTTGATATTATATTATGACATTTATCATAGGTATATGTATATTTACATTGATAGATAATTCTTAGTAATAGAAATGTATAATATGTGACTGTATAATAGCATATAATGATTCATTTATTTTATTTTTGTTGATATAAACATTATCATGATTTTAATCTATATCATTAGTTATATAGATATTTTCATATAATTGTTCTATTTATTTCATTTGATGTATCACTTTTTTTGTATATTATCTTTCCAATCATTATTGCTTGCACTTTAATAAGTGGTTGGCTTATTGGTATGCTTTGCAAATTTACTCATAGTTTATGTTTTTTAGGATCAATCTATTTGTTAGAGAAATTATCATTAAAGGAATACCATCAATATTATTATTTAAGTCAAATATTATATTATCGTACTTTTATTTTGATAGTACCTTATTAAGATTGAATATTTGAATGGTTATATTTTTCATTTTATTATAATTATTATAAATTCAAATTTTATTTAAAATAAATTATCTTTTCTTATATTTCATTTGCGATTATATTATTATTTTTATTACAATGCAAAACCTATAATCTTTAATATTGATTATTTTGTAATTGATGCCAGTAGCTTCATCAAAAGATTAAGATTATATTTATATAGATTCTTTTTAGTTATTTAGTATTTTTTTTAGTTTTTATGGTTATAATGGTCATGTATAAGGCTTATATAATACTTTTTTATATTTTTTTTTATGTTTGTGTCATTTTCTTAGGACAATATATTTTTATTATTTTCCTCACCTAGGATTATAGATTATTTAGATGCTTTTGTAAAATAAAAATATTAGATAATGTTTTGATTATAAATCTTAAATTGTGAGGATTTTTAGTTATGCATATATGCATAAACAAAAGAGAGGCATAAGCTATCTTCATCTTGAGTTGTGATTCAGTAGTGCATGCATGCATCGATAGATGAAGGCTTAGGCTGGTATTTTTTTCCTTTTCTCTTTTTTTCTTTTCATCCACCAATTTTGGTATTAAAATTGCAATCTTTCTCTAACAATTTGGTATTAGAACTTATGTCCAAATCTATCTGTAGCACTTTCAATCTCACCATCTTCTCCATAAACAATCAAGTTAAAATTAAGATAATTTAACATACTTTATACAATAAGAGTGAATCACCTTTTAAACACATGATGCAACACTTCTAGTAAAAGAGATGGGAAATTAATTATTGAAACCCAAATATTTGGTTTATATCAAGGAGATGAAGACCAAACCAAAGATATATAGATTTTACTACTACTAAAGAACACAAAATATTGGGATTACATTACTATCATGTGCTTGATTACATAAAGGGTTAGTCATTCCAAATGGATAATGACATTAGCCCATCCTTATTGATTATAAAGATGGGTAGTTAAAGAGCAAGTCTATAAACTTAATGATGACAAGACCCAAATAGATTGTCAAAAAACTTGACAAAGATAGAACATAGATAATACAAAGGTCACAAATGATGATGTTGTCTAACCATTCTTGCTAAAGCCTAGACAACAGGGTCTATGCAATCCAATGAGGGCTTGCAAGATGATGATAGGATATAGATGATTCTTTTGTTGAAATAAGTCAATGTAAAAGTGCAATTGAAGAGATCCACTAAAGAGAGCTGTTCATAGAAATTATAAAATAAAGCACTTGCCTTCAATTTACCCAAAGAATGGATTTGAAAAATAATCTTTTTGCATTGCTTCCTCAAACGAACATCTTGATAAGCAGATTCAAACCCAATAACAAAGCCCAAAATTACAACAATATTGCAAAATCATGTACAAAATTGGGTAACATAGTATTGGATTCGAGATACAAGTGACCCCATGATTTGTCCAAAACATACAGACTCGAAACAATTTTTCAAGTTGTATTCTTTCCACTCCTTAATATCGTTTAATTAGAACTTAATTGCCATTTATCTAAGGGGCGTGAGACAAGAAAGAAACAAAGATTGAGAGATCTCGATTGATAAGAGCTGCAGAAGGCTACCATGAGCATATACAGGCTTTACAAAAACATCAAGTAAATAAAGTTTCACAAGAGGGGAGGATATGAACAATAATTAGGTTCGAGGCATGGATTCATGTCGAAAGAAGATTTTTTGACAACCTCAAAGGAACAGGTATTCCATTGAATATTAATCAGGAGCAGTCCCAACAGAAGAAGGAGGAAGGAATACGGCCGGTTCTTCTTATATATTCTGCTTGTTGCGCGGTTCTTGCAGCTTGCTGGTTCCTTTTTGCCTCTGCTGCTGCACGCTTGTGAACGGCTTTATGTCTCGCTGCAGCTAGCTTTTTCATAAGCTTGTCATGGGCCCTTGTCCTCATTCTTTCCACCTCCACCTGCAGCTCACGTTATGAGTAATAAGAAAGGGTATTTGAAGAATGATTACCGGAATTTGAATAAGAAATATTCCAATTCTCAAAGGAATGTAACAAGTACTTCAGATGATGGAAATGATTTGAGTTGTGAAGCATCAATGACAAATGAAGGCAAAAAGAAATTTGATGATGTATGGTTTTTCGATTCAAGAGCTGCGTTTCACATGGCCTCTCCAAGAGAATGATTCCATCATTATGAACCAATATCAAGAGGATCTGTGCATGGTAACCAATATCAAGAGGATCAGTGCATGACTATAATGATCATACTTTAAGAATCATTGGAATTGGGGCTATCAAGCTAAGTTACATGACGATACAACTCGTACTATTTAAGTGTAGCATATAGAGAAGCTGAAGAAAAACTTGTTTTTAGGACAACTGGATGATCTCGGGTGCAAGGCTAAAGTTGAAAATGAGTTTATAAATTAGTCTGAGCCATGCTTATAGTAACGAAGGGAGAATAAGAGGATAAAAATTTATACATATTAAAGGGGGAGACTTTACAAGAAGTACCAATTGTTTCAAATAGGTCAAGTAAAAGATCCACAATAATGTGGCATCAAAGTGCAACAAGAACTTTGACATATGTCTATAGAAGAAATGAAAATTCTCTAGAAACAGAAGCTATTTTCTGAACTTACATAAGTATCCCTGCTATTTTTGTGAGCATTGTCCTAATTAAACAACATCATTTGAAATTTAACACATCCAATTCCAAAAGCAAAGGTGTTCTAGAATTGGTACACTCTGATGTCAACCACCAACTCAAAGGGTTTTGTATCTTTCACTGATGAGTATTTCAAAAAATGCTGAGTCAAATGTTTTTTCCGTCTTCAAAGTGTTCAAAGTGCGCGCTAAACTTGAACCTAGAACTAAGATGAGGTGTTTAAAGCTAAATAATGAAGTGAATACACATAACGAATTTGATAAATTTTGAAAGCAAGAAGGTATAAAAACAATTCACTATGGAGACACCCAAAAAAAATCGAGTGATAGAATGGATGAACATGACCTAATTAGGAAGAACAATGGTAATGTTGAAAATTGTAGGCCTAAGCAAGCAATTCTGGGTAGCAGTTATAAGCACCTCCTATTATGTGATAAATTAGACTTATTCAATTGCATTTAAAATGAAGACACTACTGGATATTTGGACTTGAAAGCCAATTGATTATTCAAACTTTCATACATTTGGAAGTCTTATGGAAGTCAAATACAATGCCTAAGAAATTATAAAGCTAAATCCAAAATCTAAAAAATGTATATTCTTAGGGTATGCTAATACAAGAGCTCAAGCACAACCAATAGAAAATTGTTTTATTTTGAGACAATTAGAGTGCTTAACATCTCATAAGGAATCTAGCCCTTTATTCAAAGATAAAACACATTTGATAAAACATCGAGCAAAGAACAATGGAATTAGAAAAAATTAATACAAAAACAATCTATCAAATTTTATGACAAAAGTAGCAATATTCACAAGTTTGTTTAGTGTCGATCTTCTTGCAACTTAAAAAAACATAAGCAAAATGACAGCAAAGAAGAAAATTACAAATGATGACTTCAAGTAAGAGAATGATGAAATGTGAAGTCATTTGGAATCCTATATTTCTCCAATTTTTCCTCTTTTTGTGATTTCCCCTCTTTTTCACTAATTCCCCATTTGTTCATGGCTATAAAAACAGTATGCAATTCTGTTTCAATCATCCCATCTTGGCTTGCTTCTCTTCCTTGGCAAAAATCATAAAGGGAGATTAACGAAACCAGGCCAACAAAGTTGCCTAAACAGATGCTAGTGTGAAGATGAAGTTGCTTTAAGTTATAGTGTATGCAAAGCTTGTGCAAAAGCCAGTGTAGGAAGAAGCCAATGTGGAACAACTGAAACTTTTCTACATCGATTTAGTAAAGACTAAAACAATTGAAAACAAATGAGAGAAGATCATATGTCTTATTGTAACGTTTTATTTGATTTGCTTTACCATTATTAAGCCTGTCTTTCTCAACCTTTCAAAAGTTGCTTTTATTAGTATTAGAAGTGCAAATAGGTATCATAGCGATCATTAGAAGTTCAATCGATATCCCAGAAAGCTTTGATGTTCTAATTTTGATATTAGCGTGATCTGTAGCATTTTGACTATGAGTTCATATCAGAGTTTAACCTTGTGTCATTCTATCCACATCAACAATAAGATTAAACCTCCAAAGAAATTTTATGCCAAAAGTTGCAAAAAAAAAAACAAGTATTTGGATACAATCATTAAATTCATTATAATTGAAAACTTAAAGATAACACTAAATTCTAATAGGATATTTCCATCATTTTTCTTGGAAAACAATGTTGTTATACCCATTTTAGTGATTTAGTGAATTAGTGAGTAGGTACTTGCTTTTATATTTTTATGTTTAATCTTTACTGCCTCTTTCTAGGTTCCTTTATGAGATTTTTCTCTTCTTCTATAATGCTCATCCAGAAAACAGGACATCGACTATGAAATATAACATCAGGTCAAATAAAATCTCCATGCTAATTGGATAGATTTTAATTTGGTATGACAGAAAACAAATTTATATACAAACATAATCATTTTGTTGAAACTTTGAAACTTTGGTGTAACAAATCCATTGGAATTCACAATCCTGATAACAATTAAATTTAAAGATTTTGCCATGCGTAGCACAAGTGTTACATTCACCTAAAGTACTCATGTAACTGTCAGTCTAGCATTTAAAGTATTCAAAAAGGGTCTCATGATTTTTTTAGGTACTATAACGTGCAATTGAAAGTAGAAAAGGCATAGGCCCCAAAGGTCTTCTATGAAATCAAATTCTCTTTCCTTGAATTAAAATGCAGAAAAGTTATATTCATTTGAAGTACTCATATAATTGCTAATGTAGCATTTGAAAGTGTCACACAAGGGGCTGATAATTTGTTTCACGCTAATGGACAATGCAATTGAAACTAGAAAAAGGCATGCCACCAACAGGTCTTCCCAAGGCCCACCCACTCAATTTCTCTTTAAATTAAAATGCCAAAAATTTAGAAAGAAGGACAGTCATTTTTGATAATCAATGGTAACTACCTCGACTTTCCTCATTTCAGCTTCGGTTTTTGCTTTCTGATGATTTTCCCATGCTTGAATTTTGATTTCTTCCCGTTTAAACCTGAAAAAATACATGCCCAAAAAGAATCCTTAACCATACAAACAAAACCAATACCCTGGTACTCAGAATGGCTTTATTATGCAAGTGATTTGCGAAGATATACCAAAGAGATGGGTATCAAAAAAGGAAACCTGAGTTGAGCAGTATACCGAGCTAAGTATTTGGCTTTTTCAGCCTCTTCCCAAGCAACTGCACGAGACTCTATGACACTTTTTGGTGTTTGTTCCACCGGAATGGATTTCAAGGAAACAGATGCAATTTCAGCTTCCTCCTTGCTTGCCCAGGCAGCAATGTTCATCTTACCTAATTGTGTCCCAAGAACCATTATCTCCCTTTTTGTTCTGATTTTCAGTTCCTTTTCAGACAACTCATTATCCCCACAGGGAATAGCTGATTCAATTGGAGACATGGAAGGTGCAGCTCTAGTTGGTGTAGATGGTCTGGAAGGAGTTGGAGTCCTTGCAGGTGTTGTTGCTCCCACAGGAGTTCCAGTTCGAGAGGGATCTTGACTAGCAATAGGGGTCATTTCTGTGCCCATATCCCTCATGGAGACAGATTTTACTGTTGTCGGTGGCATAACAAATGCAGTTTCAGTTTGAGCATATGGGGATGAATCATGCTGACTTAGATTAACTGCAATGTTGGACAAATTACTGAAGAATGTAAGGTTTAAAAAGATGCAAGACAAGCGAAGAAAGTTATTTTTGAGGTTGAAAATAATTGCTACCTTTAGAATGTGTACAAAATTTCACAAGGAGATATATGAGACAGAAGAGAAAATTTTAGGAGTACAGTTTCTTTTTTTTATCCTTTGCACAGCACCAAGTAAAAAAATCATGAGGAATATAGAATTTTGTATCATGATTTTCTTTCAGCTTAGTCGCAACAGTAGTCATGCACATTTTGCTTTACGTGCTTACAGTTTTATTAAGCAATGCCTCGGTATCTCAACTTAAAAAAAATCTTCATTGAAACATGCAAAACATGGATAATTTTGCTTGCAAATATCAATTACTTAACATAACAGCGGCCGATCACAATATGTTGCGAACTAATTAGGAGGGCAGTACTTTACTGTGGAAGAGTTCAAACTTCATCCTTCAAAAAATGAAGAGGCTTACCAAAAACAGCTCAAGGTTATTCATCAATTGACAAAATGCATCAACAAGCATAAAAATTATTTAGGAAAGTTCGTCGATCAATCTTAGTTCATATAATATACCACAATGCTAGATACCAATATTTGGTTTGGGATGGATGTTAAAAGGGAATAAGTATCTCTTACATCTTAAGTGAATTAAGAAGTGGAGATTATTATATAAAAGTTGTAGAATCCATTAGTTTACACATTCGGTTTTGCATTGCCCCAACTTGGGCTCATGTTCCACCTAGATACTAATAGTACAAAGATGCTCTTCAGCTGGGATAGACATCTATGCATTGCCCCAACATCTAATGTACCTCGCAGATAGCAAAACATGTGCTTTATTGTTTTCCAATTTTCTTTTCTACTTTCTCCCTACTGCACTGGCATTTAGAGCTTGAGACATGTACTCCAAATTTTCCTGTAATTGAGATGCAAGAGTTGTAGAAAGATGAATATTTATAACTGAAAGAGTACTAAAAAGTTTATATATGAAAAACCCAAATGAGATAAGTTCTTCTGAAAAACCTTTTACATGTGTGAGCTCAATAGATCTATATTCCTAAATCTTATCAACTTTTTTTGGATCTTTTATATCAAACTTTGCAATAAGAAGAGATTTAAGCTTTTGACTAACAAATTTGGATCAAGTTGCTATAAGCATATCGTCAACATACAAAAGTAAGTGAACGAAAGAATCATTTATCGTCTTTCTGTGATATACATATCAATCGTAAGGACTCTTATTATAACCATAATCGAAAATAAAGTTTCCTATATTACTAATTGTGAGATTGCTTCAGACTTTACAATAACTTACAATCTACAAACATGATATTCTTTGTCCTAAATCACAAACTCCTCTAGGTGACATAATTCTCAAGCTCTCCACGTAGAAAAGTGATTTTCAAATAAAATGACCCTAGCTTTAAGTCTGGATGTGCTACTAATGCTAGTAACACCCAAATAAAGATATATTCTACAACAGGTGAGAAGATCTTATTGTAACCCACACCCACTTTTTCACTGTAACATCTAACAACCAGACGAGCTTTGTATCTTATGTCGTTGGCACCATGCATTCAAATGTTCCTTTTAACGATCTATTTGCATCCAGAAACACTCATCTTCATTAGTAATTTGACAAGTTCCCATATTTGACTAAGTAGACTCAACACCTATGATAACTTCCTAAAACAACAAAGGGTTTTGGAGACTCCACTTCTTTGGCCACCTACAAAATATAAACTACCCTGTCCTCAAACTCATTTCTTTGAGAAGGTTTAATCTACCTACAAGAGCAATCACTAACAATATTATATGCTTGTACATGTACATCTTCTAGATTGTTGTTATGAAGCTCTTCAATGGCCTCATTAAATAATGATTGATCACCATGACTGTTAATCAAAGTCATTTCAAACTCCATCTATTTTCATTAAATGTAACATTTATGTTATAAATATAATTCTTTTCAAATAGAGACCATATTTTATACACTCTCACCCTAACTACAAAGTCTATAAAAGATCATTTTTTCTTTAGGTTTCAGTTTATCCTCATTACATTGATAATAAGCAAGACATTCAAATATTTTAAATATTGAATAATCAATAGTTTTTTAAACCATACGTCAATGGGGCTTTTATAGTCTATGATAGTATTTAGAGTTTAGTTCATCAAATAATAAGTTGTGTTGATTGATTCAACCCAAGTACTTTTATTTAGACTTACATTTGAGAGCATGCACTTAGCTCTCTCTAACATTGTGCAGTTCATCATTTCCACTATATCATTCCACTGTGGAGCATCTCTAATGGTATAGTACCAAAGAATGCCTTCATTCCTACAAAAATCACTGAGTTCTTTAGAATAGAATTCTAACCCATCAAAAGTTTAAAGATATGTAATTTTTTTCTAGTTTGATTCACAACTAGTATCTTTCACTACAAATTTTATATTTCATAACAAACACTAAAATCATTCTTGAATAAGTATCAATGATGAAAAGAAAATCTCTAACACCTCTAAAACATGAAACATAAGGACCCCAACAATCTAAATAGATGTAATCCAATGTGGCCTTTGTGTTATGAATAACCTTGGGAATTTAATTAGTATAACTAATATCAACTATTTTGCAAGATACATCATTTCCCAAAAGAATGTATCCTCCATCTTTTTTCGTATGTGTTAAAAACCAATTTCTATTCGAACACATATGGTGAGAACCACCGCTATTCAATATCTATTTATCTGAAGAAAATTGTTGATCAACAACAAATGATACCAACTTTATTTTTGAAGAGGAATCCACAAATGCAATTGCACCAACTAAATCTTTTTTATCCATCTTCTTCTTCTTTCAACAGCTATTCTTCCAATGTCTTTATCCTTTGGATTAATTTTCGATTTAGTTTCACTTAGCATTGATCTTAATTGGCTTGCTTTTATAAGAATCTGCAATGACTAACCCAACTGTTGAAATGTCTCTATCATTTCCATATGCTTTAGTAGGAGTTTTCATGTATGAAGGCTAGATTTAATTTTTTCTTGGACAACGTGCTCGTGTCCAATACAAAAAGAACTTACAAATTCTCATGAGCAAAACTCTAGATAGACACAAGAGTAATCCAAATGCTGCATTAGAAAGGAGAAATATTTATTGTGCAAAATAATACTAAAAGCCAACAAGTAATTGTTAAATAGAAAGATTCAAGCAAAAATTATTTCTAGACAAAAATCAAAACCATCCTTAAAAACTATTTCTACTCAATGATGATCTCTTAGTCTAGAGACCACTGCCAATTGTCCTCTAAATTACAACTATGCCACCCACATAAGTGCACCTATTAGTGAAGCTGTTTGGTGTTTAGCCAATAAATGTAAAAGCAATGGGTTAAAAACAATGATGCAAAGAAGATTAAAGAGACGACAAGAAGTATCTCAATAGGCTGTCCAAATAACAAAACACAAGACATGCCCATTCATGGTAAGCCATTATCCAAGCATTACTTATCAACTAAGGTAATGTTCTGGAATAAGTTATCAAGATGTAAATTTAAATTATGAAATAAAAATGCTTTTGACAAAAAGGGCCTACTTAAGGAAAGGAAAGAGGGCATATTTTGAGTTTTAAAAAAGCTTTGACATAGCTTGTGCATGCAACCAAACTTTTTATCAAAAGCTCATCAATATGACCTAAATGGGAACATCATAAACCACTCAAGTATGCTTTCCTCCACAATGCAGAGCTTAAGCAATAGCATACATTATTAGCTAAGTAGGAAATATAAAATGTTATTGGTTAGATTCAAAAGTTTATTTCAAATTATCATGTGATAAATTTTATTGATTGAGAACATTCTCTTCTTTATTTTCTATCTTTTGTATCCACTCTATTTGATAAGATTATAATAACATTTCCTTCCACATGTTATCAAAACCTTAAACATTAGCAATTTTCTCCCCTCTTCCTCTTAGATCTTCTTCGTGAAATCGTGACCTGAACTCTCTACATCTTCCCCACAACTTCTGTTTTGCCCTAATCTTTGATCTGCTTGCCACAACCCCTCCATTGTAGCTCGTCATTGCTTGTCGCCAGTTAGTTAGCTCCTAGGCCTCCCAAAACAATAATTTATAAAGTGTACAATTCTCACGCTGAAACTTAATGTTGTTTAACTTACTAACGTTAACGTCTTCATGGTTCAAGAGATTGTAAGAGAAATATAGGGCATTCTTTATTCCACATACTACTAAGACTGTAACAGCTCTCAAGCATAATGTTTCTATTTTGAAATGTTCTCTTTAGATCCAGGTGACAATCTATCATTACAACACCTAGCAAAGAAAGTGTAATGAACTTTTCAATATCAAACTTTATTATTGATCAACAAAAATAAAATGAGAAGCTTTTTGTGACTAAGTTTCTATCTGATCTTCACATCACAATTTAATCAAAATTAATAACTAATGTTATAATTCTAAATATGCCTACAACTCTCACGCGTTTGAGTTATGTAGAATCCTGCTTCATCTTCTTCTAATATTGATCATATTGTTCTTGTTGCAAGCACAAAAGGAGGCCATGGAGGAAATGATAGCGTTTGCAACCTCTTTCCACTTTATTAACACTATTAGAAAATTATTCACATCCATGATTGTTGCTAAAAAGGTTTGGATATTCTCCAATTAATCAACATGTTACTATGATTAGACCTTATTTAAGAACTCTCACTTTCCTAGGAAGAACATAACAATCTAGTACAACATTACAATGAGATTCCAACATCACATGCAATTTCCACCTCCAAATCTAATATAGTTGTTCATTTTGGTATGTCTTATGTTTTATTTGATGCATCTTACTATATAATAGGTAATCCATTATTATTTTTCTTTCTTTCATTATAACTTTGCCCACTATCATTCATAAAAATAGTTGTTCCCTTGTTTCTAAGGAATGATCTATCCATTTCTAATCTTTTATAACTCCAAAAAATGTCTTATATATTCTAATTTTTTTTGTTGATATACTATCCATCAGTTGTCTTATGAAATCTAAAAATTGCTCAATCCTCTTTCCTTCCTCTAAATAGATATTTTAAGATCTAAGCTTGAAAAACATAATTTATAATAAGGTTGAAATAAGAGGCATCTATTATCTCTCTATTACAATAGGAATTGATCTCTAGAATATTATCACTCCAAATAAGTGGACATTGTTATCTCAGTCATCCTCAACATTTTCAATATTCACTCATCTTTCTTTCTCAATCATAAATTTTGAATATAAGCAAGTGAGTGCAGAAAACATCACAATTTTCTTTTTAGTGTATCAAACTCATCCCAAAGTTTGGGTGACCTAATATAGGAGCGTCTAACGTTAGCTCGCAAACACACACTCGTTAATATCACACTAATTTCATAAGTTTGTCAGTACAAAATTTGACTGAAAATTGCTTAAAAAAATACTTAAAATTGAGTTTTTTTGCTATTTTTGCTGGCTCCACTATCAAGCCGCCGTACCACCACCATCACTATCGCTGCCATACCACCACCGTCAATTGTAGCCGAAACTCGTTTCGCACCTACTAGACCGCACCGACCCTCGGAACCCACTCGACCAGCACCAACCCGATCAACGAACACGTCGAACCATCAACCCTTTGATTCTCTTCGACCCCTGTCGACCCGAAAGCATACCAAAAGCTTCAGTGTTTCTCGGCCCGCACCACCCGTTGAAACAAAAACCTAAAACAACACATTAATTCGCCCACGCCACACTGATCGCCCCACTGTTTTGCCACTAGCCATTATACTTGTTCGAAACATATGACCAGTTTGGGAATGCTTAATTCAATTAATTTTGCAGCTTTTTTATTTTTTTTATTTTTTAAAAATTACTGATGAATCTTTGAACTACCTATAAATAAAGATGTTCACCAAAACAATAAAAAATTTCGAAATGGAATTTTTTTTGTTTCTGTTTTCACCTTTGTGAGCAAAGTATGCCAACCAATTCTAGTTTAAGGGATTCCAACTTCACTTGTGAGAGACAAAGATCGATGGTGAAAGACCTTTAAGTGGGAGAGCAGACAAAAACCCTTGTGAGAGAAAAGGATCGAAAGTGAGAAACTTCCACCGAGACAGTCAATAATCAAACAAATTTTTGCTTCTGCCAACACTTATATCATCGTCAAAAAAGGTGTAATCTTTCAGTAATTTTTATTTTCTAAGTAACAATCTAAAGTTAGAGTTACTTTTTTTTGTTAAAATGCTCTACAGAGAGTATCTTAAATTCTTTATTTTATATATGTGAAATTAGATGTGATAAAAACTCATTTACAAGATTTCATATTTAATACTTAAAATGTTACTATCTATTGAACTTAATAATCAACGTTACAATTTTGAAAAACTAATATTTGAATAGTTCTAAAATATCACACGTCATCAAACTATAATTAATGCATAATAACTTTTCATATTTCCTAATCATTTATTGAATACCTTCAATGTTATACTTTCAAATTAGACCCTTATAGAAATCTAAATCTATCCTGCATCAATTTTGATATCAAAAAATATAGTTTTCTACTAAAACAAAATCTTTTATTTAGTATATTTAACTTTGGCATCAAAGAACATGGTTTTTTACTTGACAACAATCTTGGTATTAGAGAATATGGTTTTCTACAAAAAGGAAAAAAAGAAAAAAAATTTAACTTAGTGTATCCATTAAAGAACTCTTAACTGATTTTGGATAAACTATCTTAAGAGATGATACAAAAGTAGTGGTATGACTCACCACTATTTTTCTTAGAAAGTATTTGGCTCTGTCTATGAGGTGGTTTGGCATAAGCGGAACCTTGTTTACTCGCCATTTTTCTGGAAGCACACCCAATCTCGGCTTTGGTGGTATATAGTTGTGATAACTTTGCTTTCACAATTTTTTTATTAAAAAAATTCCCACATAATTTTTCTTGATATTTCCTTATATAGTAAACCTCTTTATGACCATAAGATCTGATAGGTTTTATTAAATGACAAATCAAAATCAAGAATCAATCCAAAACCAAAGATAACTTAAACCAAGACCCTATGCTAAAAATATCCCAATCACAAGCCCAATTCACCCAAATGATTGGACAAATCCTCCTAAACCAACAGCGTGAACTAAATCCTCGAAGAGAAAGGGATAATAGAAGAAGTGAAGACACCCATGATTTAAAAGAAGAAAACCCTAAGAGACATAGAAATCATAGAAGAAATGATGATCCTTCTAATGAATTCGACCAAGATATCTATTAGAGAAATCATGACCATAGAAAGAGAAATGGATCTTCAGATGAGTCAGACCAAAATGATAATCTAGATATGTCTAGTGGAGAAGAAAGATCTAGGAGACATCAAGAGAGAGAACATATCCTTAATGTGAAACTGAATGTCCCAACTTTTGATGATAATTTTGATCCTAAAGATTACATAAACTGGCAGACTATTATGGATGATTACTTCGATTGGTACCAAATGAGTGAGTGAAGAAAATAACAATTTATTAAGACTAAACTCACCAATACTATCCATAGGTTTCTTAGAAACTTAGAACGACAATATGTTAACAATGATAATAAGGTACTCCAAACTTGGAGAAATCTTAAGGCTAAATTGTACAAGAGGTTTTTTCCAATAACTTATAGTGTCGAAATATTAGACAAATGACAAATGTTTTCCCAAGGTGATAGATCCATTGAGGATTACATTAATAAGTTTGAAGATTATAAACTTAGATGTGATATAAATGAACCCGAGCATATTGTACTCTCTCATTTTAAAACAAATTTCAAGGAATACATACAGGCTAAGCATAACTTGAGAAATGTCACAACCTTAAAGAAAGCCTATAGAATAACTAGAAATGTGGAAAAAAATAAAAATTCTTATTTTAAGAGAAATGATGAGACAAACCCTCTAAAGAATCGAACCATTATTTCTTAACCTATTCAAAACTACACTTCGTCTACCCCATCTACCATAGTTTCTAAAACTATCAAACCTACATTACCATCCACTTTTTCACTCTTCTTCAAGCCAACTTACCAAATTTAAAATCACCTACTTTAAGTATCATGAAAACAGACATATAATTACTATTGCCCAAAGAAATCCATAAATATGAACCAAGATAGTGATAATAAATAAGAACCAAAGAAAGAAGAAAACATAATGTACGATGAGAAAGCTGAGTAAGAATTAGAAAACATGAAAAATTTAATGGTTTCAGTGATTAAGTGTACCTTTACAAACCAACAATCACAAGACAATTGAAAGAAAACCAACATCTTTAACACGAACATAAAAATTAAGAAACAACCATATAAGATGCCTATAGCATCCAACCGAGAAGTGAGATTTATCAGTTATTTTTTAAAAATCATATAACATTTACTATGGATCAATCTAAAATTTTCTTCAACCTACCACCCACAAATAGATGGACAAACAAAAGCAGTAAATTATAGTCTAGAAAATCTTTTTCACAACTTGATAAGAGACCAACCTAAGCTTTGGAATCAACTACTGCCACGAGCCAAATTTGCATATAATAATTCAATGAATCGTAGTATTGGTCTAAGTCTCTTTGAAAATTATCATGAACCAAAGTCTCTATTGATCTTAATCCCTTAACAATGGATTTTCAAACTTTTGCATATGTTTTTTCTATTGCTTCTCATAAAACAATATCAAAAAAATTAATTTAAGTAACGAAAGGTACAAGAAACTAACAGATAATGAAAGAAATTTAGAATTTTATGAATAAGACTATTATAATTAAAGTTCGGTCAAAATCATTCTCTTCTAGAGCTTACAAGAAATTACAAGTTTATGAAACTGAACTTTTTAAGATCATTTAAAAAATAGAAACTAATATATATGTGTTGGATTTGTCAGAAAAGTATGAGATTAATGCAACCTTCAATATTTAGAATTTAGTCCTGCATCAGATACCATATCTAATGCTTAATGAGTCATTTGAACCCGATTCTCCTATATTAAATATACTTGTTCCTACCACTATATTAACCTTGAAAGTAAAAACAACATAGAAAAAATTTTAGATCATGAGATAATTCTAACCAAATATTATAAACTTAAAAAATTTTTAATTCGTTCGAAGGGCAAGTCTCTGATCAAAAACTCCTGACTTACCCATGGTGACCAACAACCATATCACACCACACCTGTTAAGGCATTATTATACCCATCATCCTAAACCACCAAACCAAACTCTCTCCAACCTAGGGAGGATAACACAGGAGCATCTAACATTAACTCACAAACACATATTCATTGATGCTGCACCAGTACCATAAGTTTATTGGTACAAAAGTTGGTTAAAAATTGCTTCAAAAAATGATTAAAGTTGAGTTTTTTTGCTTGTTTCACCGCTTTCTGCCATCCACTGTAGGCTGCTGTCGTACTGCCACCGTCAATTGTCGCCATCACTACTCTCGAGCCCACATTGACCCTCGAAACTTGGAACCCACGTCAACCCGAAGCTTTAGCACTTCTCTGCCAATGCCACTTGCCGAAACCAAAACCCAAAACAATGCACCGATTCTCCTACGACGCACCGATCGCCCCACCGTTTTGCCGCTCACCGTTACCACAGCCCGAAATGCACAGCCAGTTTAGGAAATGACCCAAACTTAATTCAATTAATTTTGTAGCTTATTCATTTTTTTTTCATTTTTTAAAAAATTATTGAACCTTTAAGGTCCCTATAAATAGCGATGTTCACTAAGAAGGTAAAAAATTCTAAAATAAAATTTTTTTTATTTGTGTGCTTCTATTTTTGTGAGCAAAAGATATGAGCCCAACACTAATTAAAGAGATTTCAATTTCTCTTGTGAGAGACAATGATCGAAAGTGAGAGACTTTCCACCGAAAAAATAGGCAACCAAACCCCTGTGAAACAAGGATCAAAGATAAGAGATATTTCACTAAGAGAGTTAATAGCCAATCAAATTCTCGCTTCCACCAACACCCACATCATTGTCAAAAAGGTGCACACTTTCAACAACTTTTATTTTTTATGTAATAATTTAAAGTTAGAGTTACTCTTTTTTATTAAAATACTCCAAATAGAGTTTATCTTAAATTCTCTATTTAATATATGTAAAATTGGAAGTGACAAAAACTCCTTTGTAAGATTTTATGTTAAATACTTAAAATATTGTCACCTACTCAACTTAATAATCCATACTATAATTTTGAAATGCCAATATTTGAATAGTTCTAAAATATCACACATGTCACTTAACCCTAATTAATATATAGTAATTTTTCATATTCCTTAATCATTTATTGAGCTCTTCAATGTTATAAGTTTCAAATTAGACCTTGATAAAAGTTTAAATCTACCCTACATCACCTCCCTATACTTTTTCCCTCTCAAGGGCTTCTTACCTTCTCTTTCCCCCTTTGTTCCCCTTATACCTTCCATTGTCATGGCAAAAGAAAGCTCAAGGGGACCAATAAATCACAAGTTATTTTTTAATAGTTTTTCTTTTGCTATTGGTAACTTTATGGATGCCATTCAACATGCAAGAGGTCTAAGGGAGCCTTTTTGCCTTCCCTTCACTCTAATCTTACTGTTGCTACTCCTTCCATAATGAGACTTGCCAAGGGAAATCATAGTAGGAGCTCCACCTTCAAGGGTCAAAAAGTGGGTGACAATTAGACCAAGTAAATGCAAGAAAATCATGCTAACAAGCTTCACGTTAATTCTCAAACAAGAAGGTAACTACCTTGGCATGGGAATAGAGGGGGGTTTTTATTCATAGCATACTTACTGCCATCCTTATGCACTTGATGACCAGCTCTCTGATTCCATTTAAAGTCCTACATGCCAAGAAGAAACTAAACTAATTTCTTTAAGATGGAAGTCTATCTATAAGCACAAGGGCCATAATTGTCTTAGCATGCATAGATTGTAATATTGGAGATCTATTCTTGTATCCAAGCTAGTTTTCAATCCATTGCTAGCTTTTCTGGCCAATGGTTTCTCTCTGTGAACTAAGAATGCTGGTCATGCCAACCATTTTGAGATTACAAGAGGTGACTCCCATGGGCTGAGTGTCTTTGATCAAACTGCGTTTACCAACACTTTAGAGGTTAAGATAGATGACTCATCGATCTAAATGCTGGTCTGTTTTGTTGACCTTTCATCTCTTTCTAATTCTATCTAAAAAATTAAAAATGGTATCCAAACTCATTTAAACCAAGAACACTAGCATGGCCAAACATCTTTTAGCATTGGTTGACCGTTATGAATATGAAAGCTCCTTAGCCCAACTCTGTCTTATGCCATGATAACGTTGGCTATTAGGAATCAAATAGTTCTCTCCTTATCAATAGCTCTATGGTTGAAAAGCTTCTCTTACTTGACTGAGTCCCTTGCTCATGATGAGATCCTCACTTAGAGTCTAATGAACTACATGTGCCCCACCTCAATGTTGTACAAAAACATTTTCGTCAACTCCTTAATGGTAAGTAGTTGGATGAGGAAATTAAAATACAACCCTAGTACAACATCTTCCTTTGGAAGGCTTACCACAAGGTAATCCTAACTTTTGATTGGTTCTACAGGTGAAATATCAAATAATCCTTATCCCAAGGGTTGACAAGCGACCAAAACCTAGATTATGCACTTTGTCACTACCTAAAGGCTTCACAAGTTCTCCATATTTTATGTTCTTTGCCATCTCTAACAAGCAATAATATGCTGCTCCACTCTCTTTTATAACACAAAGCCCAACGTGTTTGGTATCACTATTGTAATTCAAATTTGGGCCTCTTAGCATTGTTGTAGTCATTGCCCCTATTATTGTCTGACCTATTATGATTCCTTCAAGCTTAGAGGCATAGATCCCACAATCCTATGGGCATTTGATTCCTTTTTTTTCTCTTAATAGGATACTGCCTCCCTTCAAGCTAGCTCAAAGTGAACTAATGGGGCAATCTACTGTATAAAGGTGATTTGGATAGCTATTGTTGCTCTTGATCACTGCTCATTTGTCATTATGACAAGACAACATCTTGGCCTTTTGCACCTTCAATTACTTATGCCCAAGGAGATCTTATTGTCTCTCTCATTGATAACTTCTCTAGAATTTAGCTTGAATGTGATTACTCGTTCAAGATGTCTGAGCTCTATTGGAGATTTCTTAAAAGAGATTATGACTCCATGCTCAAGGACCACCTTCATTATATTCATTTTTTTGTCAGATCCATTAATAGCTTTGATACATTTGTGCCCATCAAGCGACTCTTTGATTTTTAAGTGGAAAAGAGGTATTTCACTTTCACTAGTTTTTGTGTGGTCTTTACGTTGTTTTTGTATATAACCTAGTCAATATTTTATCATAGATTGTGGTCAAATTTTCAAATAACCACTTGGCTATGCTTGTTAAAGTGATCCAAGTGGATAATGAAGGTTCTCAAGAGAGAGCACTAAAGAAAGATAGAAGGTAGCTTAACAGGTAACTATGTGCCCCAAGAGATGCCAAGGATGATAGAAGGTAGATGGCAATGATGTTCTTAAGAGATATTAGAAGATCTCAAGACCTATTCCAATGGTTTGTAGGTAATGAAGATGATCTCATGAGGGACATGCTCGAGAGGCATGTTGGCCATATGAACTCCCTTGCGTAATGAGGGAAAAAATCTTGACAAAGTTTCAAGAGGTGCTATCGTGACTTGGGAAGCATAACTTGAGAAGAAAGAAGCCTTAAAAGACACGCTCGATGTATTAGCTGGTCATGGGCTTGATTTGTTGAAGAATGAAAAGGTTTTAGGGGGTTTGTTGTATCTTTCATGGAGAGAAATCTTTATCTGAAGGGGGCTAAGCTAGCACGTGGCAGACTCAAAAAAGCGTAAAGTGCAATTATCAAGGATGATCAAAATAAGTACATATTGAACAAGATTAGACCATACTTTGAGTTATTTAAGGTCATGTTGCAATTGAATTTCAACCAACCAAAAACTAGAAATTTCTAAAGAATCTTGTTAATTTTCCAACACATCTTGAAACATCAAATTCTGAATTGTAGGAGATTATGCCCAATTCATCACAACAATGTTGAAGGGATTCCAGATAAGCAAGATATACGATTTGAGTCCGTAAAATCAGTATTGGATAAGAGTTCACTTCGAAAGAACAAGATTATGACTAAATTTGTTTCCCAATCTATGAAGATCAAATTTTATGTATTTATCTCCTATATTATTCACTAGGCATTGAAATTTGCATAAGGAACCCTTGGGGGGGGGGATGAGTAAGAGGAGAGGAATTGGGTGTCGCTTTTGTTTTTGAGACCGAGAGATAGAAGGGATCTACTTTGGGTGAGATTTATTTCAAGCCTTGGAATGTGCAAGGGTATTTGAGTATTAGATTGTTGCCAAGAAAGGGTGCATAAGTCTTGAATTGTTGTCAAGGGAGGGTGTTTTGAATCTCGAACAATTATTGAGGGGGAATGTTGAAGCTAAGATTGTGCCTACTTTATAAGTAAACTGTTTAGATTTCCTCTAATTAGAAGATTATAGTTTCCTTGTACTTCAAATGTGTTTTTTTTGTTTTCTTTACATTTTATTCTCATGTTGTTTAGTTAAAAAGTGAGAGAATTATGGAAAACATAATCAGCATGAAAAAGACAATGGCTCAAGAATGTGAGCTGTCTAGATCATTGTAAGAGCAAATATTTTTTGAGACAGCAAGCATAGCTTCTCATAGAAAGCATGCGACAAATAGAGGACCCTTGAAAACCACCAACTGATGGGTACAAGTTCAATTTGGGGAGAAGAACGCTCAAAAACAAGAGGCAAAGGTGATCAACCCTTGAGAGATGATGATAACCACTGTGATGTTGCAACTTTGGATGGAGAAGGTATTATAAAGCTCTTTAAGGTGGAGGTAGAACTTGACATTCCAACCTACAGAGGAGAGGCTGATGCTAAGAGTTGAATGCTTTGTAGGATCATTTGGGATGCATTTCTCTATCTACAGGTATATGAGTTCTAACAATTTCTTTTTTTCTTTGCAAAATTGAAACTAACCCATCATGCATTAGCATTGTGAAACAATCTTCTATATTCTAGTGTTATACAGAGCAATAGTTGGAGTAAATTCAAGCAAGACTTGCATGAGGAGTTTTATCCATGAACTACAAGGAAACCAAAAGGAAGAAGTGGCGTGAGCTTAAATAACAAAAGGAGAAATCAGTACAAGATTAAACGGCTAAATTTCAGACACAAGCAATGTCATTCGATGTGAACCTTGGAGAGGAAGCAACCCTCACAAAGTGCTTGGTGGGGTTGCCTGACACAAAATTGTTGCTCTTTCCTTTTACTAGTATCCAATAAGCAAGCACAATAATAATCCCCATTAAGAAGAACAACAATGGTCAAGATAAGAAACAAAAAGAGGGTGACTTAAAGAGCAACTGCAAGGAGTTCTCCAAAGAAGGTGCTTATAATTCTAGGGCCTACTTGTGTCATCATTGGTAAAAGCCTACGCATATTATGAAGTATTGTTAGAAACTAAATCCTACACTAAGAAAGCAAAAGGGTAAAGAGGACGACAAGTAGGAAAAAAAGATTGTTGGTGCTGTTATCAAGAACAATGTGGTCATTGACGGGTTGAAGGACACTGACTTAAGTTTGTCTTTGATGGTAAAGACTAAAAGCAAGGAAAGGAAGGCTATCAAAGTTATATGGACTAACTCTTGAGAAGAGTTGCACCGTATATGGAACCAAATGAAGAAGCTGTTGAATGCTATCTTCAACACTGTATAATAAGGAAGTCAAATTATTGCAAGCTTAAACTGGAGATGACATCACATCCACATCCAGTTCGATTTGTGATTGAGCAGGGATCAAGGTAGAGAAGCAATGTTGGATAAAGTTCATTATTGTTCTTATGTTTATAGAAAAGGTGTTATTTGACATGGTACAACTTGATGCTTGTCATGTGCTCATTGGTAGCCTGCATATGTGGAACTATAATGCCATTTACTTTTGGACACAATAAAGGGTGAAGTTGTGCAAGAATAGGAGGAATTATTGACTTAATGGATATAGAGGGAAGCAATCTACAAGAGCTATGCAAGGACTTGCATCAAGTATGCTAGCCCCAACAAGTAGAAGGTGAAGACCCCTTATAGACGCTAGCTTCAAAGGTTCCTTTTAAGAAGACTATGTGACCCACCTATAGTGGTTAATAACAAAGTAGCTAAAAATGATGTGTGCACATAGTTTTCTTTGATTGAGAGCATGATAACTCACAGGAGTGAATCTCTTCTACAAATTGGAGATGAATGATCCAAGTAGATCATGGAGGTTCTCGAGGATTCAAGATGGATGGAAGGCAACTCAAGAGATATTAAGGATGAAACAAGGTAGCTCGAGAGTAATTTTTCGAGAGACAATGGTCAACCTTGAGACCTATTCTAATTATCTCAAGGTGAATGAAGATGGTCCCAAGAGGGACAATCTTGTCTCAAAAGGTCATGGTAGTATGAAAACCTTCAAGCAATGAGGGAAAAGTCTCAAGGTTTCAAGAGGTGTTTACCATGACTCAAATGGAAGGAAGTCTTAATAAGCATGCTTAAGGTATTAGCATGATTTCTCAAAGGGCATGACTTATAAGAGAATAAGGTCTTGAAAGACTTATTGTAACTTTTAAGGAGCAAAAAAATGTTGTGAATACCTTGAAGGGGTTGAATTAGCTCTTAAAAAGAATCAATTAGCATTTTTAAGGATGATTTAAACAAGTAAAAGAGAAATCAAATCAAATCGTACATTGTACACTATTTTCAGACCTATAATAGTTAGATTTTTTCTAAGTACTAAACTAGAAAATTTTGAAATTTTTGATAATTTTCAAACAATTGAATCATAAAATTCCAAGTTATGTGACAAAGTTATGCCCAATTTACCAAAGTTCTGCATGGGAGGCACCTAATAAGTGGGGTTGAAGAATTGAATCCCATAAAACCAAGACTAGATGGGATTTGACTTTAAAATGCCAAGATCATGGCCCACTTTGTTTTTGAGTCTTAAAGATTAGAATTTTGGTATCTATATCTTTCTATGTTATTCCAATGGCACTTGAAAACAATAAAAGAGACCATTCAAAGATATGACTGAGAGGATAAGAGCTCAGTGGTGCTATTGTTTTTCAAGCTAAGAGATAAAAGGGATATATTATGAGTAAAATTTGTTTTAGGCCTTGAAGTACACAAAGGATACTTGTTTCTCAAATCATTGCCAAGAGAAGGTGTTTGAGTCTAAGATTATTGTCGAAAGTGGGTGTTTGAATCTATGATTGTTGCCAAGAGAGGATGTTTAAGTCTCCAAAAGTTATTGAAAGTAGAGGTTAAGTCTTGGATCATTGTCAAGAGGTTGCAACCTAATTTATCATTAGCGTGGTCAGGTTTTCTTTAATTGAATAATTGGTCTTTCCTTGTAATTTCCCTACATTAATATGCATATGTTGTGTTATTCAACTCATCATATTACATTCCTTGTCGTTATTCCATGTGAGGACCCTTCATGAGGGGCAAGACAAATCATGAAGTGTCAATTAAAAGTCTTTTGTGCCCAAAAAAATTTTATCAAGAAAGATATATTCAATTTTATATTTCACTTAGAATTCTCCCAATCTAATAATATAATAAAATATACACAATCTGCTTTTTGTTCTTTATGTGTTAAAAATGAGATTATTCATTGTTCTTCCTGTTCATATAACTCCCAAAAGAAATGTTGTAGAGTGAAAACACCAACATGTTCTCAATATTACCAGCACTATAATGTTTCATATGAATGCCCTAATTGCACTTGATGTTTAACATAAATGCCCCACAACAGTTATGGGAAGTTCTTATAGCCACTTTATTAATCAAGTTTTCTCCACTAATTTGAATGGTTGAGCCCCATATTTATCCAAGCAAAATTATTATTCCCATAATCTCTTAAGTGTTTGGTTGTGTGTGTTCCATCTTTTTTTGTCCTGAACAAAATAAACTTTTCACACCATTTAGATGCTTCATCTTAAAATATTCTTAAACTCAAAAAGGTTATTATTGTTATGATCCACAACCAAAAGTTTTTATATTTTCGTAAATGTTATCTTTCATAAAACATCTCATCATACTTCCATCTCCTCATCCTAAACAAAATAAACTTTTTCACACTATTTAGATGCTTCATCTTAGAATATTCTTAAACTCAAAAAGGTTATTATTGTTATGATTCACAACCAAAAGTTTTTATATTTTCGTAAATGTTACCTTTCATAAAACATCTCATCATGCTTCCATCTCCTCGATTATAAGCATTCCCACCAGCATTCTAACTAAAAATAAGCAATAGATAGTGAAATATGGCTCTCCTTGATCACCAAACATAGTATTTGATTTTTCCACCTATTGGTGTCAACCAATTTCTTATAAAAAGGACTTCACACTCAAATTTCATCCAAATAACACCATTGCTTGCTACAAAACCCACTTATGATGCAAGGTTATACACAATGTTCATAACATTGATTGTTTTAGGACCTCTCCAATTGTCTAACTGAATTATGTTCTCCATCACTACGTTCCCATTAGTCAAGGATGGAAATTACTCAAAATGGATGCAAACAATATTTTTCTCTATAACAACTTCTACAAAATAGTTTATGTAGGGCAACCTTTAAGATACATTGCTTAAGGGAGAACAAAATCTGTAACCTTTGAAAAGTCATATATGGATTGAAATAAAGTTCTCATGTTAGGTTTTGTAAGCTTTACATGGTTATTGATAAAATCAATTTGTGAAATAACATTATTGATTACTCTATCCATAGTTGTTACACCTTTAGAATGGTGACCTTTGCAACATACACAAATAGCATTCTTCTCATTGGATGGGATATTTTTGGCATTAAAAAAATTAAAATATCTTTAGAAGAGTTGTTATCAAAGATTTGGGTTACTTTTATGACATTAAATTTGCATATAGTAAAAATAGTGTATGTATTTACCAAAGGAAAATAACTTCCTGAATGCAAGTTAGCAAACCATCCCATGAAAATTTCGCAAAATTCCAACTATAAGAAAATTTTTGAGATACTCTTAATAATTGGTGTTTGGTCTATAAGCTTATCTCCTAATCTATCACCCAACCTAATATTTCATTTGCTATTAGACTGCTAGGTCAACATATGCAACGTCAATAAAAAAGGCATTTGGATGCTTTTCTAAGGATTTTAAGATATATTAAAAATCCTCTAAGAAAATGTTGATTGTATTGTATTAGATTGTCATTTCGTCAAAGTTGTCATCTTATCAATAAGGATTATCACTCATTATCTATCTAATGAGCAACAGCAAGTAGGTATTTTTACAAAAGCTTTAGGGCCCTTTTTATTCTCCAATCTTCACAAGTTCGGGTTTCAAGTTGCATATGGTCTCTGTCGAAAATGAGTGTTATTGAAAATATTGGAAAAGTAACATCTTATTTGTCAAATCAAAATGTTCAAAACATACATTTTCTAATAATTATGCAATATTTTTTATTATTAAGAATATTCTTCACTACGTATTGCTTTTTGTGTCTACTTGATTTGTCTATTCATAGACATTCCTCTTAGATAATAAGATTATAAAAACTTTTATTTTTCATAACAATAGAAGAAAAAGCCAAAAACCAAATTAAGCTTCATTGTTGAAAGGCCTCCAAATTTTATTAAAATTATCAATAATAAACATATCAAACATAAAAACAAAGCCAAATTTGTACAAAGGCAACTAATTAAGTTTAAGATCATTAAATAGCATGAGTCATGTAGGAGACAGATAATTTTTTCTAGTGGATTGGAAATCTTCTTATTTGGGATTTGTTCGTTTTTTAGGTTAATAGATCACAATTAGACGTCACAAAATTGCAATTATTCATAGCCCTATTCGACGTTGCTTTCCAACAAAAAGTGGTGGGCATCAATCCACCACATTGTTTTAGAAAAATTAAAAATCCTATCCTAACATCAACTCTTACAATTATTATGTTATTACTTTATACCTTTCAAAAAGACATATTTTTTCATTACTCATCTACTTTGTTTCTAATATGGCATTTCAATCACAATTTAACAAGCAGTCATTACTTCTCACTCAACCTTACCAACCTGATTGTGTTCCACCATCACAATAGTCCAATAGCAATAACCACAACAAAAGGAACCTTAGTTTTGGGGTATTTAAAAGCTATGCAAAAATGCACCTACTCAAAAAATGCTATAATGATTTCAAAAAGAAATGTTGAAAATGTTATGGGAGCAACGGCTTGCAATCCTGAGGAAAAACATTATCATAAATAACTGATGCAGACAAGCTAAACACCACAGATCAAAGCCTGTAAGCTCGGATACGGAGACAACAAAAATAGCTTGCACAAGAAATACAAGGCATACAAAAGTGAATAACTGTTCGCGAAAGTGTATTATGGAAAGCAAGTCATTAACATACTTGAAGGATTTGGGACAGAATCCCCAACCATTGGAATAGCATTGATGCTCAAATCTTCCAAAGGGTAAAGCTCCGGCACTAAACTCACTCTCTTTCCGTCAGTCTCCTTTCTAACCTGGTTTAGATCGATCCTCTTCGTGTCAGCCTCTTCCAAAACATCCAGAATAACCTTCGCCGATGCAGCCTGCTGTCTACTTCCATATCCCATGAGCCCAGGCTTCTTCGGTTGCCCCAAACCACCTTTCCCTTGCCTATTCGATGTCGGGCTAGCGATCCACTTCTGTGCATCGTCCCATTTCGAAGGAGCTGGCTTCGAGAATGGCGGCATAAGAACCGAGCGGTGAAGCTGGGCACGCTCAGCCCTCTGGAACTCGAAACCCAACAAACCGCTCTCAGAGTCGGCAGGGTCATCCTGCTGGACCGGAATCCTTAAGCTCACGATTTCCACATCCTTGCAGCTCTCGACTGCGCTCGAACCTAAGAAAACACCAAAAGTAAGCACGAAAAATCAATCAGTAGATCTCAAAACAAACAATGGCAAACGTCATTGCTATCATTCAGTGATGTTCCGCCTTACCGAGGTCAGATCTCAAAGAAAACCTTGCCTCGAGCTCCTCCTCATCATTCCTCCTCTTCTCCACTCCAAGAAGTTTTGCCTTGAGCTTCCCCGGTGAGAACCCACCGCCCTGCAGCACGAAACCCGCAAGCTCAAGGCGCCACAATGTTGCCGTGAGCATCCACAATAAAGTGCAAACCCAAGAAAATTTGAAAGAACACACTCAAATCAGAGACAATTTCAGCAATGTATCGGAAAAAGAGAAAGCTGAGATCGGAGGCCAGCGCGAGAGATATGAGTCACTTTACCGGAACTGAGGGTTTTTCGATCCGCTCGTAATCCATTGGTTGATGTTGAGCAGGTTTCGTCCTCCACAAGGGATTGGAAGGGGTGGGGAATAGAGGAAGGTGGCCCCGGCGTGCACACCGCCGATACTGCAATAGCCACCGCGTCAGAGTTTTGTCTAACTTGCAACATGATGGATTTAACGGGCAATGTCTACCATTTTTTACGGTTATACCACTAGCATTGTTTTCGATCCGTTCGTTGCTCGTCAGTTAAGATGAAGTCAGCATGTTAGTTTATCAGTTGACTCTTGTTATTTGCAACAAAGTTATTTTCAACTTTATATGTTTAAAAAGTTGTACATATCATCAATCCTCCAAAGAATTTTAGGGTTTTATATAATATAAGTTTTAAAATTTAAGCATAAAGATTTCTCGCATCATAAAGAATTGTGGATGACTTAACAATCATATGGTACGTATAATAATATTATCAAATGACACCAAGGTTTGAAATATTAAAATTTGTATGATAAATCTTTATTTATTCCACAATTCATATATCATTAGTATCATATTATTCACATCATTGCATTAATTATATATTATTTTAAATAATTATAACATCAACTAACAATAATATTACTATGTAATAATTGATGAACAAGTTTCAATGTTAAACAATAGCTTAAAATGAAAGTTTAAATTGAGTCATTGGATCTCTAATAATTTATTCTCAATAAATTTTCTAATCAAATGAAAATTTTTTCTATGTTTTCTATCACTTTCACTTTAAACTCTTAAATCTTTTGATTAGTGAAGCCAAGTGTTATGTCCAACATGAAGGACATTAAGATGTTATATTACTTGTGGATTAACCAATTGCATTGCAAAGATGGCCAAATCAAGGGGACTATGTGCTAATCACTTGAAAAAATCCGACGTGACTCTACAAAAACTGATAATCATTTAATTATCATGTAGACCAAGAGCTTTTTGACCACATGAAGGTGCCTTATCACTTAACCATAATAGGGATGATTAGAGACACATAAGAGCTACAAAGTACATGAATCATTTGGTCTCAGTGAAACTTCAATTATAATGCTTTCTATTAAGTTATATCAAATGAAAGCTCAAGTTAGACCCAATGTACATTTTTTTTTGCATAATTATATTGTTCATTTTGTGGGTTTGATTTGAAGTTAGAAAGCAACACGAAAATTGCATGGTACTTTTCAAGTGGTTAGCATAAGAGCATAGTGTAGAAAGTGCATACGTATAAGCAAATAGGTTAGTCAAGTGATGCTTAGCAATCGAAAAAACCACAATACCAATCGAATTGTCAAGAAAGAAAGAAGTGAAAAAGAGATAATAAAAGGAGGTAAAGAAATGACTAGTAAGTCTCACGACTATTAGATCGGCCACAAAACCTTGCTAAAAGTAAGCTACTAAGTTATACAACAATTTTTGTTCATAAACATTCATAATATATGTCTTATCCATTTAATAAATAAGTTAAATACAATAGTTCATAAAAAGTTCTATAAAAAGATCGAAACATTTATGGAATTACAAATTCTAATCAAATTCTTCTTAATACAAAATTTGGAAAGAATTATATGAAAAAACTTTTTTTAAAAAATCTCAAATAAAGCCAAAAAATTAAATTATTCATGATGAATTAATTTTCTCTATGAACTGTCACAAATAATGACCCAAACCAAGCTTCCTTATCATTCGTTAATAAAACAAGCTAAATAAATCATGTGAAGTGTCATTCAATTTTGCTTTTTGTCTAACTCATATTCTTTTGAATCATTCTCCTATATTGCATAAAATTGACTATTCTAATGTGTTTTTCAACTAGCTAAATGAATGTGCATATGCTCAAAACCTGATATGAATAACTATAAACCAAAATGTGAGCTAGATTTAAATTCCCTTATGCTTAGTTCACACTAAGTGATGTGAGAAGATGACTACTCAATGTTGCACAAGTTCTGTTAATCAAATCCAAAGCTATAACTAATTTAACTTAAGTCTTAAGTAATTCAAACTCTCTTAATTCTTAAATCAATTAAAGTTAAGTCTATTTATTTTAATTTAATTTTTTTAATTTTTTATTTATTTATTTTTAAAATTGATTTTTTATTGATTTTTAAATTCCTTGTTAATTCTTCAAAATAAACTTTTAGTTATTTATGTTATTTACTTAAAGGTCGCTTTTTAATTTTTAAAAGGACCAAAAAATATGTACATTTATTAGAAAATAAATTTGTTTTATACACACATTTTAAAAAAAATAAAAAATCTAAATTTCATAAATATAATATTTTCTTTTAAATGTAGATGCAATTTTCCTTGCTTGATTTCTATCATAAGATGTCATGCTATGTTGTAATGTATGCAATATATAATACATATTATTCATTGTGAGGCAAATAAATGCACACAAATTAAAAAAAAATTATCATCAAATTACCAAAATATAAATATGCAAATTTCATCCAAAGAGTGAAAATTTTTTATGCAAATCCTTGTAACTTATTTTAGATTTATTTAAGTAAAGAAATGAAAAGAAAGCTCACTCTTAAGCATAATTAATTATTTTAAAAAAAATTATCATCAAATTACCAAAATATAAATATGCAAATTTCATCCAAAGAGTGAAAATTTTTTATGCAAATCCTTGTAACTTATTTTAGATTTATTTAAGTAAAGAAATGAAAAGAAAGCTCACTCTTAAACATAATTAGTTATTTTAATTATTGCATGCATAAGATAAGTTAGGGTAACATGTTCAAATCAAATTTGTAGTGATAAGAGAATTTATTAGATGATAAAAAGAAAATATTTTTTTATGAAATGTATTTAAGTAAAGGCTATAAAGTAAGAAGTTTTATAAGTCCTTATTCTTACGCAAATTCACATAAGGCAAGCCTTAAAATTAAGCTAAAAGGATGGTGCTCATGCATATTTGACATCATAAAATTTATTTATTAAAATATGTTATTTATACATAAAAAAATATTAAAATAATATCTAAATATAAGGAATTATGTTGTCATCTCAAACCTTGTCAAAATAGTATTTGAATATATCAATAAAAAACTTTTTGGGATGAACTTAACTGCACTAAGTTTATAAGTTTTTAATACATAAAGAATTAATTATAATTTTTTAAAATTTTAGAATATATTTGTAATATCTAGGTTTGCACTAATGACATATTTATAATTTTTGAAATTTTTGCTTATGACTAATCGACTTTGTTAAAGGTAAATACGCAAATTTAGAAATGACAATTGCACAATGGTAGTTTATAATTTTGAAATTTTTAACACAAAAGAATTAATTTTTGCATATGATAGATTTTTGGATAAAGAAAATGTAGGGTATGTTATATAAATCCTAGTGATAGTGTTTTGAGTGAATGAGGTATTGAATTTTTTATAGTGGTAGTGTTTAAGTTAAAAAATGGTATTTCTTAAACTGTTCTT
This sequence comes from Vanilla planifolia, assembly GCA_023846275.1. Taxonomy (NCBI): domain Eukaryota; kingdom Viridiplantae; phylum Streptophyta; class Magnoliopsida; order Asparagales; family Orchidaceae; genus Vanilla; species Vanilla planifolia. Next base: position 16,213,800 of record CM043866.1, on the reverse strand, counting down.
GATAACTGCATTTTCCAGCCGACTTCAAAGCGTTGACTTCAAGGGGTTAGTAAATTTGTTATGAATGTTCATTGCTTATTACCCTGCGACATGCTTCGTTAATAAATTGTAATGTGTATATTCCTCTGCATGAGGTTTAGGTTGGAGAGAAGAGAGAGAGAGAGAGAGAGAGAGAGAGAGAGAGAGAGGGAGGGAGGGAGAGAGAGAGAGCGAGAGAAGAGCTCAAGTCATAAATCATAAAAGGGATAGAGAAATTATAAAAATCTTTTAAAAATCTTGTTATAGTTAAAGGAGGAGATTGGAAGCAAAAGGAAGAAGAGAGGAATGGTTACAACACAAAAAAAGACTAAAGAGCAATAATTATCAAACTAAGGTAAGAGTTTAAGGTTTAGTTCAATGAACTTATTGTTTATGCTATGAGTTGAATAAAAATTTGGTTTAAATTGATTTGCACATTATATGAAATGAATTAGTTATGATTTAGAGTAAACCTAAGAGATGAAGAATAAGAGTTATTTGTTGTTGATGCAAATTGTAAAAGTATGCTAGTTTATACCATATAATATAATTAGCTTAAACCTATAAGAAATAAAAAGTCAAAAAGGCATGATGAAATATTGCATAAGAAAAGCATATTAGATGATTCCTAGGGATGTATTAGTATAAGGAGAATTTATGGATGATATGAATATCATATTAGTACACTTTTTAAGTTATCAGGATAACCGTATAATGCAATATATGTAATGGCATTACACAATATAATTGAGGCATAATATATATGATTGTACCAATACGATTATAAAGATTATAATAAATGATTCTTCAGGAGCTTAGAGGCAAAGAGTTGGTTAAGTCTAATGGTCAAGATTGTACATGTACAATGCATAGAATTGTGTTGGACAATAGAATTGGAGATTTAGTTAAGACATTTAGATAAGTCTATTTGAATGATCGTACTTAAGTTATTACATAGAAACTCTTATAGTATAACTAAGTTGATCATATTAGATAATTAGTTAGAGCTATGGATAAAACAGGTAAGTCTTGAAGGAGAAAAAATTGTGGTTGAATTTGTATGTTGAGTTGCATCATAAGAAATGATGTTTTGATGATAAATTAATAATAACAAATAATATGATCAAAGGAGATCATATTATGTGAAGAGAAGAGCAGTGAATTGATCATAATGTATAATGGAGTATTGTAGTAGCACAACTTGTTGACAAGGTGACAGGATAAAGACAAAAAGAGAATGAGAATTATACAATACGATGTGAGTGATCGTATTGTATGATTATTGAGTAATAAGAATTATGTTAAAGTAATGTGATAATAAGATATGATCATAACGATTTTAGTGTATGATCAAAAGCATTATGAGTAACAAAAAGCACTAGCTATAAGAATTAGACATTGTGATCATGGGATCATAAACATATGACATTGCTCAAAATGCTTATTTTTGTTGGGTTATGTGATATGATATAAGAACCATATAAGCTAAACTAAGATAATAACTTAAGAGACTAGAATGAATTAATATAATTTTATTTCTTACTAAATAAATCACATATAAAATATATGTTGATCATTACATATGCATAACATTATAAAAAAATCAAGAAAAGACCAAAGATGAAAAGAATATTCTACTCTCATATTCATATAGATAAACTTGATAACAATGGTATAAATATGCCAACAAATTATTTTTTAACATTCTTTTTATATCTTTTACAAAAAATATAAAAAAATATTAGAACATTATTTATATATCTTTTATGTAAATTATTAATGGCATAATTATTTTATTACATTTTGATATTTTGGATCACCTTGTTATTTGATGTTTCATTTATGCATTTTCCTTTGTGACATTATATACCTATATATTTTATATAAAAATAAGGACAATGACATGCAATATATCAAAAATTCAATAAGTGAATAAAAAAATGATTTGAAATATGAATATCTAATATGCTTAGTTATCAATTTAAGAAATATTATAAAATTATTTATATACAATTAAAGATATTATATTTAAATTTTCGTGGACTATATTATCACCCATATGATATAAAGTAAGAATGTTCATCTACATCTATATAAATCTACATTATACAAGATGAGAATAACCCATTTTTACATAATAGTAAACAAGAATTATCTAAGATAAGGATACCCTTATGTTGTTTAAGGCTTAGACTGTCGATAAACATGATTAAGGTAAGGTTGCCCCATATACATGATATAAAATGAAGATAACTCATCTAAAACTATATGATACTAATATTTATGATATACGGTAATGATAGTCTATTAAATCTATATTAAAGCTATTGACTTTAGATGATAATAATTATAAAGATAGAAGTTGAGATATATCTAAATATATTAAAAATAAAATAAATGAGAAAATAATAAACATATTTTTACAAGTAATAAATGGTTGAATTTAAGAAAATATAATAAATGAGAAATAAGAAAATAAAAGAATTTATATGAAAATGCCTATTTATATTTTGTGTTAGATTTATTAGTTTTCTTATATCATGATTTATTTCATTATAATCATTGGTTTTTTATTATAATGACATGATTATATCTTTTTTATTATACTATTATCTTTTATATGTTAATATAATATTGATTTACTTATTTAACTCTTAAGCGTCTTATTTACTATTTATATCACAAGTAATCATCTGTTATATAGTGGGATGTAGACTTAGATACTATAAATGAGAGTATTTCTTATTAATTAACACATTTGTTAGTCTTTTATCTATTAAATTTTTTATATTATGTGAATCTTTTAATCTCTATAAACATGACATAAATATTTGTTTTAGATTGAAGATTTATATAAAAAATAAATAGTTGTCACTTATTACTATTGATATCTTATTTAGTATATGTAGTTAAATAACTAATGTTTGAATTTTGTCTCTTCGCGAGATACCACATAGAGTTTTTGTTTCCTCATCAAGCATTTTAATTAGCATAATTTATAACTTTTATTTTGATTAAGTAAAAAGTGAGGAGGATAACTTATAAGTACGATATGAAATTATTAGAAAAAATTAACATAATGTGAAAAATACTTATATTAAAAAAACAAAAAATACCAACTATATAAGAGAAATAATGAGTCACAAATCAACAAATTTGGATGAATAAATAACATATTTATTGTAGCAATGATAGTCATTGGTGTATTATTTGTGCTAGAGTCCTTTCCAAAGGTCTTTAAAACTCTTTGTTTATTTATTTATTTATTTTTATTAGAAAAAATGTTCTTTCTCATATTTAGAAGGGTTTTAAATAAATGATAAGTACATTGAAAAGCTAAAATAGATGTGAATATTTATGTAAAAGCCCACATTATTTTATAGTGTTATGTTTAATAATAGAAAAGTTTATTTTTCTGTATATTTTAAAATTCTCCTAAATCTAAATAAAATAATATTTTTATTGTATTTTGAGAAACATGTTAAAGTAATATTAAATTTATTAGTGAATATATTTTTAGATAAAACTCGTCATGAATAATCTATTGATATGTATATTATAATTTTTAAAGACTACGAATTTATTATAATTTATTGAAACTAGAAAGATAAAAGAAAACATTATTTAACTTTGCACACACATTTATTAACACTAGATAAGTTTGGCATCCAAATATGATGCTTGAGGGAAATTTAGCTTGTGTTTAGCATGCTAGGGTTAAGTAAGTGAACACACTCAACCCAAAATTCATTGCCAATGTAACATTCTTGATCACCAAAAAAATTAGTTACAAATCAAAATGTCTCGTAAAATATAACAAAACTCTCAAAAATAAAATATTTCAAAATATAAAAATGAATATATAAATGGACAGAGCCCATTGAGATAAATCTAACATTTGTTTCATCTTAGTCAGAGTTCATTTGAAATTTCTATTTTTAGTTTTTCAAAATAAGGTGTTATTTCCCCTTATTCTCGTTCCCCACGAAAACTTAAGAGAGGATTTTTGCATGGTCATTGAAAGATTTGCTAAAACTTATTCCATCAATGGTGAGGGTTGCTATAATCATTGAAACATTGACTAAAAGAAAGAAGAAGTGATGACAAGGATTCATGTGTTTCAAACCCATCAATTATGCTTCTTGCTTTTCATTTATATTGTTTTTTATAATATAAGCTAAGATTTGGGTCTAATCAATATCTTATTTGGCTATTAAATTGATGGTATATGGAATCCCTTAGGTTTTGAAAGTTAAGGTTTTGAAAAAAGGGAAAAATCAAAGAAGAGAGAAATTACTTGAAGAGAGAGAGAGAAAAGAAAATTTTATTAATTTAAATTAAGTTTTGTAATAAAAAAATTTCAAAAATTTTGTAATTTTTTATATTAAATTGAGACATGTATTATTTGATAGGAAAAAATTGATAAATAAGGAACTTAACAAACAATAAGAATAAGTACAAAAAATAAGAAAACTCTTGAGATAGGTACTTTAACATAAATATTTAATTTGTAGGCTTGATGTATTATTGATATTAAAATTTATAGCTTGTATGTGAATTATGCACAAAGCATGTAACATGAATGAATTGATGTAGTGCTATTTTATGTAAATATATGAGAATTTATACTTGAAAATAGATATAAGCACTCTGACATAAATATTATATACGTATGTCTAATGTAGTACTGATTATTTAAATTAAGACCTTACAAGTGAATCTTGTATTAAGCATGTGATATTGATATACAAATATAATATCATTATATGTATCTATATGAAAATATATACTTATAATTAGATATATGCCTTTTTAATATTGTTAAATTACTATGTAAAATTATTTAACCTGATTAATTATACAAACATGACATTTGATGAGTCGATGCATAAATACTATCCAAAATAAAGATTTTGCATATGAAAATAAGTTAAGAAAATGATAGTTAAAGATATATTAAATGACATGAATGAATAATAAATTCTTCAAAAATTAATATGTTTTGTTTTTGCAACCAATGGCCAATGTGTCACAAGATTAAGATATTTTCATCATAAGGTGACTAATGGCCAGTATGCCACACTATTGATATTTTCGTTGTGAGATAACTAGTGATTAGTTTGCTACATGGTTGATATTTGTCGTCGTGAGATAACAAGTGGCTAATGTGTCACAAGAGTGAGAGATTACCACCATGAGGTGGCTAGTAGCCAGTGTACCATAATATTAAGATTTGATACTATGAGGTAGCTAGTGACGAGTAAGTTACACTATTGAGATTTGTTGCAAAGATATATCAAAAATATGAAAAGATTAAACATGATTGTATAAGAGAACATGATTTAATAAATTAATAAATAAGATTTTTACTATAGCTAAATCAATTGAAAAGTGGGCTTTCTTAAGGTTTACTTAGTTAAGTAGAAATAGACGTAATAAAAAAAAGATTAAAAATAGAATAAAATTTTAAATGTGCTTATATCTCTTTTAGAAACATGCTTTTCTCTTGATAATATATCATATTTTCTCTTTTATATTTTAATAGAAATTAGACTTTTCATGTCCATATGTTATGAGTAATGATTATGATTAAATCTCACTTATGATTTTCCTAAATTATTTTTATTTTATATATTTATTTATTGTTAAAAATAATCTACTAAGCTAATATAAGTGGGCTTAACCATTCTTTGATATTAACTTTTCAAATATATTAGAGTCTCAATAAAAAGATGACTACCCATAAAAATTATTTATAAAAAAATTAAAACTTTATGATTTATAATATAAAAGTTAAGTTGAATGACTTATAATTTATGTGATAAAATCAGTATTATATATGTATGTGAAAACTTGATGTAATACTATAAAAACTATGATATATAGTTATTGCTATAGTTTTAGTTATTTATAGTCGCTAGATTAAGACGTTTATAGTTAATAGGTATAGATATAAACTATTTGGTGGTCATATTGTTAATGTAAATATTATATTGATATATTTATAAATTAAAAAATAAACAAAATCTAAGGAAGATTTTATGTGTTTGAATTCTAAATTTTTGAAGAAACATAATTGAATGTGTCAAAAATAAGAGATGTCACATTGGTAATACTAGTGCATGATTTAATTAGAAAAGAATTGAAGTTGATTGAAATTAAAAAAGAAATAGAATTTTGTGACCAAAAAAATAATAATGTCATAGCCAAACACCAATTAAAACAAATTAAGGTTAGTGTAGTTAAAAATCTAACAAACAAATTTAACACTACTAACCTTAACTTTGTAAGAAGTGATATTTCTCTCTAAGGGTTTCATCATCATTGTTTATCTCCCTAGGTGTCGAATCTATCGAGGTCCTTGAAGACTGCTAGCCAATAAGATCTACACCTGACTATGATGTCTAGGAACCCATTGTGATCACCGTCGAGAAACCATTGGTCAATAAAGGCTTTAATAGAGAGCTTGTAGAGCTTATCGTGAAAATGAGCGATGACTACGTGGTAGATGCGGTGTAAGTGCTGGCTCACGAACCCAATAGGGTAAGATAGAAAGGAGATTAAAAGTTGCTTGTTCTTCTTTTCTATTTGTTACTTGGGTTCTTCCATGACTAGGAATTGTTTGAGATAGGAGAGAAAATTGGGGATAAGGGCAGGCCTAGTTATTAGGTTTAAAAAAATATAAAATTTAATATCTTAAAAAAATATTTATGAAAATTTTAATAATATAATAATAATGATATTATTTAATATTTAATAATTAAATAAATAATATTTGAAATGTAATTATTGTTTAGATAATTAAATATAAAAAAAAAATTGATTTATAATACTTTATATAAGGTTATCATTTTTTAATAAAATTTTATAATTATTTATTATATTATTTTGAATTTAATTAAATAATAAAATAATAAATTGAAAATTTTAAAATATACTTAAATTATATTACATTATTACTTATAATATTTATTAAACATACATTTATTTTTAACACCATTCAATCCAATATAATAGTCAAACAGAAAATCATTTTAATATTATTTAATCTTAGATAACATTTAAATATAGTTTTTTTAACCTTACTAACAAAGTATAACTGGGTTAACCTAATCTTAGATAAATTAGACCTATATGTTGCCAAATAAGCCCTTAAGGTTTTTGTGTGACGACATTTCTAGCTCATTGAAGGGAAAATCCAACAGTTTTTTACATCATTCGACTAGAGAAAGGAAGGGAAGGAGAGGATTACTGCATTAGGTGTGAAAATCAAAGAAAAAGAAGGGTTTTGTGGTGAACTAGCATGAAGGAGGTGGCAATTATTGGAGGTTGCCAGAAGAGCTCAATCAAAGCTTCCAAGAAAGGTGGGTTAAGGTACTTCAACTTAGGAGAAAACCATTCATTACTACAACAAGATGAACATGTGGATAAAAAGGGGTTATTTTTAGTTTTTGCCATAGGAAGAGGCATGAGCAAAAGGAGATCAGTTGCTGCATCTTAGGAAAACATGGGAGTTGGGGCTTGCATTGAAAGGATTTTTTTTGTTGCTTGTTAGATCAACAATCTTAAGATCATAAAAGCCTTGTTGTGTTGCTATTTGTAGAAAATAATGAAGTAGTTTCATTTGGAATCAAAAGAAATGTGTGGAAAGCTTGAGAGGAGTAATCCTAAAGATTTTGTGGTAGCTATACTTACAATCCAGAGTTGTAAGGAAATAACTTCAACTTGGAACTCCATTCAATTGTTGCTAAAACATTGCTAGGAGGTTGATCTATTGTAGCAATGCTACTACTATTGAAGCAAGGATGGTGATAGAAATTGTAGGTGGAAGTAAGATAAAGACTTCATTTGTAGCAAGAAGGTAGTTGGAATTCATGGAAAGCTTAGAAATTAAGTCCAACAGCTTTATGAATTGAAAGGAATATCAAGATATGTATGTTACTTATTGATTTCTTTTAGTTTTGCAAAAGTTGGTATGGGTTTCCATTTGGATTAGTTGTAAAAATCTTGTTTAACTTGTAAGCTAATCTTGTTATTGGCTCATGTTGGTATTGTAATATTTGCAAATTTGATGAGCTAAGAATGCTATGAGTTGGATTTTATTTTTATGTAATTATGAACTAAGTTATTTAAGGAGGTGTGAAATGAAGTTGGAAACAAAGTATGAAAAATGTTAGTTCAATTAATACCAACGTTGGTTATTGTACTATTTCATATGTTGTGATGTACTTAAATCAAATGTGAATCAGTGCAATTGAGAGACATAAGTAATTAATAATGAGCATTTTTTATTAGATTTTGTATGATTTTGACATAGAAAGGCAAAAAAGCAAAAAATTGAAAAAAGTCCAACCACAAAAAAGATAAACAATAAAAAAGAAAAAAGAATATTTGTTAAAAAGGTATATCAAGACTATTAGGTAGATAAATTAAATAATTATACTATAAGTAGATTGTTATTTTTTTTATTATAGAATACATGGTGATATAAGTATTTGTATGACATAATATTATTATATATGTTTTGATTTTATTATAATACTTTATTATTATTGATTTGTATATATTTATACACACACACACACACACGCATATATATATATATATATATATATAATTTTTATGAGCAAAAATAAGAAATAAAAAAGAAAGGAAAAAGAATAATGCTAATATTGCCTAGTGATTTGATAGATCGCAATAAAAAAGATATTTAAGAAAGCTTTTTTTCTATGACTTTATTTTGTAGTAACTTAATAGATGAGATATACTTCACTACCATGTGTCATAAGCTCCCTTAGATGAAAGCCATGACATATTTAAAGCCTCCTCCCCCTCAACATAAGATGTTGATAATAGGAGATAAAGATCATATGATGATGAGATATACTTTACTTCTAGGTGTCATGAGCTCTTAGAGATTAGGATATCATATTTCTGAGACATTTTCCTTATCAGCATAAGATTTTTGATAATAAGGTTTGTGGCTATGTAATGATGACATATATTATGTGATCTCTTAGGAGTTATAATAGAAATCATAGAATAAATTTTAGTCCCCAAAAAAATATTATGAAAAAAAATAAATAAATACTAATTAAAATTAAATATGAAAAGAAAAATATATGACTTATTAAGAGTATTATATGATGTAAATACAATATGATAATTTATATATACATAAACTGGATGTATGTGGGCATAGATGTAATGATACTATATTTTTAATTACAGATTATTATACATAGTTTTATTTATTATTTTATTTTCTTTGTTAGCTACATTATTATCTTTTAATACTTTTTTATTAGTCATAGCCAGTAGTTTACTTGCTAAGCATTTCATGCTCATCTTCTACTCATATTATAGGCAAAAATATAAATATATATAGATTTGGGCTTCTAGAGGCTTTAGCATGGATTCATTAGTGTAAAAATATCTCATAATTTGAGAGCTTTGTAAAAAACTTTGTATGAGAGAGACGTGTTATTTTTGTATGATTGTTGTTGCATGAGACTTTTCTTTAAGTTTGATGTTGTTATATTAGTTGGATTTATAAATGTTTTTATTGTATAGTCTTTTATCTTGATCTATGATATATATAGATTTTATGTATAAGTTGCATATGTAATACAATAATGGTTATAATAATATAGCTCTTATGATAATTATATGGTATGGGTTATAATTATTTCACTTGTCCTTCTATTATGAATTAAGATGAAATTATTGATTCAAAATAATAAATATATTACTTTGTATTATTATAGATATGGATATATAAATATTTGTACTTGAAAGAATAGATATTTTAAGGGATATTTGGTCCATTTAAATTCTAAAATACTTGATCAATTTAGTTAATTTTAGAGTTGTATTGGTAGCACAAAAAAGTATTATAGTTATACCAATGTCACATTCATTTGAATGATTGATGGTGTCATCCATTATATTATTTTTTAGAATATTTTATTCAATATTAATATTTTTATATTATAGGGTTAGTAGTCATGTGGGGAGTGATAGTTCCTCTCCTTAATTTCAACATTATAGTGACTTTTATTAGGATGCATATCCACATGCTCACCCCCACATTCACACGTTTATCATAGACATGCACATTGGGCTTGATTAACTTAAGTGCACCTAGGCTATGACCTAGGTTAGCAAGTTATGCCTAGGTGGGCTAAACAAAATGCACTAGGTGCAATCAATGTGTTTTGGGTGCTCATAGAGATGTAATCAACATTAAAAAGCGAAATTAGGCATGTCAAAACATAATTGAAATACATTCAAGTTCAATTTGTTTTTCTAGAGCACAAATAAAGGTGGCAAGTTCTTTATGTATCCTTGACTCATTCTATCTCATCATAAAACCTTTTCATAAAAGCTATCAATAAGTATCCTCGCTTAATAACAAATATATATAATAATTATAGCATATCCTTATAACAACCTAAAGATAGTTTAAATACATAATAATAATAATAAGTATAATAATAATAATAATCTAAACATCACACGAACTAAACAATTGTATATGATTTTAGTGAGAATGATCTAAAGTAATGGGAGTATATTATAATCATGCCTCAATGGTAAGTCAAAATACTTTACATCAATAATCCTCAATATAGAAAAACTCAACCCAATCATAGCATGTTGTAAATAATTGCCAAGATAAAAATATAATAAAAATTTTACATGCTCAATGTGTTTGGAATTATAAAAAACAAGCTTTTTATAATTAGAATTGAAGTAAAACTACATAACTCATGACACCGTTATAATTATTAATTTATACAAAAAGAACTTGTAGTATTTATTTATGAACTATAGGTTTTAACAACTAAAACATCTTAATTTTATTACATTATGTCTTCTCCTACATCAATAAAAGAGAGAGATGAAGAAGAGCCTAAATGGAAGTACGGATAAGAAGGTTAAGGAACTAATGACATGTGCTGTAGAATAGTAATGTAGTTTTAATGAATATGTGAATGAAAAAGGAATATAATATAGATCTTGTCAAATTAGAAGTTATATTAGTAATTTTGAAACCCTTGTGTGTTTTATTGATAAAATTTGATGACCAAATATCTAGTGTAAAATCAAGCATATGTTTTGTGCTATACAACTCTAAAAGTATAACATTATATATATACACACACACACATGTACACACAAGCATACACTGAAAGATTTGAACTAAGTTGAGAGTAATTCAGAGAGTTTATCTCCTTGGAGATATCGATCCTATGAGTTGTAATACCTTCTTGATTAAAGCTCTCTACGGACTACATGGTGACGAAAATTCTTGAGCTCATGGTAGCCTATTGCAACGATAGACATCATCCTCTCGATCCTCATTCTGCTTGGGTCTTTCCTCCCAATTATTCTTGACAATGCTGCTGGCACTTCAATTGCATTGCCTTAGTCAAGCTTACAACTTTTATAAGTGAGAGCAGTCATTGCAAAATATTTTTTTATATATCTTAATGTTTTCATGATTTGATTTTAAGAGCTCATGCACATATATTGGATTTGATTTCAATTATTCATGTACTTTTAAATTAGTTAATAAAGTTATTATTGACTTAACTAGCACCATAAACACACACACACACACACCACACACATATATATTAATAAAGGTGCCAATAATAATTTCTATCAAAAAAATTTTCTTGTTACACCAAACGCTCATTTTAAACAATTGAACCCTAATTACAAAAATTAACATCTTTTCCTTCGATATTTTATTATTTGTAAATCTTTTCCCCATCAAGTCGAGTATAGTAGTGCCAAAACTCTTGAAATTACAAACCTATGTCAGCTTAGTCAATAATCTTATAATTATATATCTATCCCCTAGAACATGTATTAGAATTAAACCAAACTTTACAAAATTATAAATATCTCCTATATATATCTTGAAAATTACTATTATATCTTGAATCTTTAAAAATTTATAATTAAGTTTTTAGATTTTTAAAAATTATAAGTTTATTGTCATTAAACTTGTCTCATAACGTTCTTTCTATTAATATATTGAAATAATGTTTGGGCCATATCTAAAATTATGAAAATTATAATAGTTCTATATTATTTTAATATCATTACATATAAAATAGTATAATTTAAGAACTTGACTTTATCAAATTAAACTTCAACTGATCACAATCTCATTAGCTTTATTCAAATATCTCTCTCATCTTGACCAAGGTAAAAATGATGGCTATTACAAGAGGGTTTACTCTAATATTAAATTATGACATCCTAGTTTTATTATATCGATTTATTGTCCCATTGGGTCTTCCTATCTTAATTTAGGTGAGCTATGACCTTCACACATGAATCCTTATTGCTTGGTCACCCAACCTAAGTATGCTTAGCCTTAAAGTTTTGATGATATATATTATAGATTTTCTCTTATAAGACATGTCAATATCTTCATATCATAATGTTATATATATAAAATAAGATCACCATCTAATTAAGGGATTAATTATAAGTTCATTTAATTATCAAGTTTGAGAATAAATCAAAGGAGAATACATATGAAAAAAGTTTGACAAGCAACACATGTGTGGGTGCCATATAGTGGTGAACAGTTAGGAATTTAGTCTAATATGCGATAATGCATGGGATAACACATAGAATGCCTCATATTGTCAACAATGCTTAAGATTACACTTCACACTTAGCATGTGTCATTGTATGTATGCTTACCATCATGTGCATCAAGCATGCACAAGGTATGCCTACCACTGCAGGTGGTTCATATATATGATATGTACACTTATCATGCACTTGGAATATGCACAAGTGATAGGTACACAATTCACACAATTGAAACAATCATGTATGTGTAGTATATGCACTGTTTATGTAGATTCTCTACTACAATAGATTTCAAGTAAGAATGCATGAAATATGTAAGAAATAAAAAAAATATTTTCATTATATGTATATTAAAACAACTAAATATTATAATTTATCTTATTATGACATCATCATCATTCAAAGCCATGTTACCTTATTACATAAAAAATACTATCTATTATACTCTTATAACTCAAAATAGATGTTTTATCAATATAATTTTTCATGCATGTAGTATTCAAAGTACAATATATGAAATAATGTTAAAGCATACAATTCAAGATTTTATTAGATATACACACATGATATTTATGTAATGCTTAACTAATTATTAGAGATTAGAGTACTCTATTCCTCTTTCTTAATCTCGTTCTCTTTCTATTATTTCACATAAAACTTATATTATATTCAAATTTATTTATAATGAACATGTTCTATTATATTCATTCCTCTCTCAAAGTTTAATGAAACTCCTTGTATTTAACTCGAACATCATTGTTGAATTATATGTTGATATTATTGGATTGTTTGATCCCTTTTATTAGTTAACTCAATGTGAGTCTGATGCTAAGTTTGATTTCCCCTATTTTTATTGAACTTTCCAAATATCCATTGAATCTTCTAATGCTCACAACATAGGTTCCAACCACTTTATCAAATCATCTAGTTATCTCTTACAAATTAGATGGTTGTTATACCATCCAATGAATGTAAAACAAAAATGTTCTTCTTCTTTAATGCTTCATTAGGCAATTTGATTGCTCAATCAAATCATCCAACATAGACCTACAATTATAGTTTTTGTTCCAAAACCGCAAGTTTTTATGACTTCCATTTATCCAAAACTTAATTAACATTAAAAAAGCTTTATACACTTTTCCCTTCCTTCTATTTGCTCTCACACATACATAATTTTCTCTCAAATTTAGTTATGAAATTTGGATTGGAATAAATAAGAAAAATACTAAGTTTAAGTCAAAATTCAAGAATTTTCTTTTCTTTTCTCCTTTATGGATTGAATTATTATTTTCAATTCTTCTCTCGCATGCATAAATCTCCCTTAAGAACACGAATGATACCTTAGGTCATGAAAATTCTCTTCTTTGATCTCTCTCTTTAATCCTTCATTGTCATAGTAATCATCCATGTTTTTATAGTAAAGGTTTTATTAAAAAATTTAATTTATCCTTTATTAATTATTTAATTATTTTATAAAATTTTAGCTTTTGATTAAATCGTTAGTGTTACATCAATTTCAATGAAATTAGGTTCATCAGATTTTGGGATTTCTCTTTATAATATTATAGACTTCATTCTTTTAAAACTCATACACATACTAAAGTTATTATCTTTTTTTTTTACCAAAAATCTTATGGATAAATGACATTTTCACACATTATGAAAATTAGAAATTTTAATACATTGCGTTTATTCATTATATCATTTAAATAAGCATCTTTTAAATTTATTTGTAATTCACATATTCTCAATCGAAATCAAATGATTCCAACTTTTATTTTCACATCGAAAGAGAAGGAGATTGCTTTTTCTCAATCTCCTCTCCTTATAATTTCAAATATTATATTCAAATTTCTTTATAATTCATATATTATGTCATATTTATTTATCTTTCAAGTTTAATGAAACTCTTTGAACTTAACCAAAATGTTATTGTTGAACTTTATATTGACATTATTGGATCGTTGGATCTTTCTTATCGGGTCAAACAATATGGGTCGATGCTCAATATTATTTTCCCTAGTTTTCATTGAACTTTCCAACTTTCATTGAATCATCTAATGCTCACAACATATGTTCTAATCATTCTATCGAACCATCTAATTATCTCTTACTCATCAGATAGCCAATGGAGCATCTAATGAACGTCCATCAGAAATATTATTCTTCTCTAGTGCTTCATTAGACAATTCGATTGCTCGATCTGATCTTCCAACATAGGTTCGCAATTATAGTTTATGTTTCACAATCATAATTTTCTATGGCTTCCATTTATCCAAAACTTAATTAACATTAAAAAAAGCTCTCTAAACTTTTTCCCATCCTTTTATGTGCTCTCATTCATACATAATTTTCTTCCAAATTAAGTTAGAAAATTTGGATTGAAAACAATAGTGAAAAAGCTAACCTTAATTCCAAATTCAAGATTGCTGGATTAAATTCCTCATTCCAGTCCATCTCTCGCATGCATCAATCTCCCTTAAGAATATGGATGGTACCTTAGGTCATAAAAATTCTCTCCTCGGATATTTCTCTCTAACCCTTTTTCATCGTAATAATCACCCATGTTTTATAGTTGAGGTTTTATTAAGAATTTAATATATTCTTTATTAATTATTTAAAAATCCTTATTATTGTATAAGTTTTTAGCTCTTTATTAAATCGTCAGTCTTGCAACGATTTCAATGAAATCAATTTCATCATCTTTTGAGATTTCTCTCTATAATATAGTAGATTTTTCTTATTTCTTAAGGGCTCATGCATATGCTATTTTTATCATCACTTTTTTTTTTTACCAAAATACTTTTAGATAAATGAAATTTTAACAAGCTATGAAAATTAGAAATTTAAATGCATTGTATCTATCCCATTATATCTTTTAAATGAGTATCTAATTTTTTTTTAGATGTTATGACTTCAAAAGAGTTCTAAAGAAAATTTTATGAAAAATTTTAAAAAAAATAATTATGCAAGAAAATTAAAGTTTTGAAGAATTTCATTTTCTTAAGATTTTGATATTTGTGAATTTAAAAATACGGAATCATTGAGAAAAGAATAAAAATATGTTCCTAAACTCAAAAAAAAGTTTTAGTATAAACATAAATTTTCTGTTTCGGAAACACTACTGTGCTTGATTTCCGAAGTAAATTATATATATATATATATATATATATATATATATATATATATATATATATATCTGTAGATAAAATAAGTTAGATTAATACTAAACTATTAATGTGCCAAAATTAAAAATAAATATTAAAATTAAAAATCAAGGCATGTTTAATTGAGTATCCTAAAATGTACAATTAGGATTAACAATGGAACCAACACGTACTTAAACTTCATACGACAAAGTTAGAGCTGACCTATTTTAGACTCCATGTATATACATCAAAATGTTAAATAATACTAGTGCAAAAAATATTAGTTATGTCATAGTTAAATAATATTAGTTATATCAAACAGAAGAAAAAATAAGAATGATTTTTTTTAAAAATAAATGATATACGTGATGCACTAAAATAAAAAATTTTTGAATAAAATTGAAAAAAAAAACAAATTGTTAAAAACATTTTTGTTACTGAACCAAACAGTTTCTTTTTCTAAATATTTGATAGGTTTAATAATAAATCAAATCTCACTGACTGGTTTAATTCGTATTATGTTTATTTAAAATTTGTAATAAAAAAATTTATAATCAATCAAATATGAACTTATTAAAATAAAAATTATAAAGTCTTAAAATATAAAATGCTCAATTGATGTATTATGTATGACATTTAATAATATCATATACTAATTAATTATAAAGTGTTTTCAAACTTAAGACTACAATAAATGAATTATCACAATTAAGATATGACTTACTAGAATAGACATATCACTATAACAGTATAAATGTTAATAAGGATATTAAATCATCTTATCATATAAGTAAAGAAATAAATTCATAATAAAGTTTTTTATTCTAAGAATTTTGTAAGTATATTAAAAGATGATAATAATAGTAATTTTTTTGTTAGATTATTGGCTCAAATTACATTATCATAATTTCTTGTATTGTGAATTTTTATTTCTTCAAGTATTATACTCATTTTTTATACATCTAAAATCTAATGCATATTTAATTAAATGTGAAGAAAATTATTTTTCAAAATTTTGAATAGATATTTGTAATTAAATCTTATGATTTTACACACTCTTCAAATTGTCATATTTTTTTAATAATATTTGGTTATTTTAAATAATGTTATATGCTTATAATTATTTTCCCATCTAAAGCAACTTAATCATTTTTAATCTTAAAAGAATAAAAACTCGATAATTGTCTTTCGTATTACTATTTTTTCTTTAAAATAATATTTTTTATAAATATCCTTTTATTTCTTCATTTTTATCTTAATTATTTTTAATGATATTTGGTTATTTTAACAATGGTGTATGTTTATAATTATTTTCTCATCTAGAGCAATTTAATAATTTTTAATCTTAAAAGAATAAAATACTTGATAATTTTTTTTTATATTACTATTTTTTCTTTACAATAATATTTTTATAAATATCGTTTTATGTCTTCATTTTTATATTAAACTTCCTATGCCGGATAAATTATCCGAGTTGATTCCCTTACCATTTGCATCCGACCACGACTTTCACCTCGTCCCAAACAAAACAGATTTCCGTATCACCACCTTGTCTGCCCAAATCCGTTCGCTGCCCAATGTCGGTAATTAATTAATTATTGTAATAAAATATTCCCTAAAATTGCGTAATGGTCGCGGATCTCCTCGGAACTGATCGAAGATCCGCTGCATTCCACATGGCAATTGCTCTCTCCACTAAACAATCCCAATCACTAATCAAATCACGTTGTTTATCTGTGTTAATCCAATTATCCCGTACTTAATCTTTTCCTAATCAGAAAGAGAAAATAACACTCTACTCTCCACCAGCTGGCCGCCCATTTTAAGACGAACCCATTTATTGTTTGAGATCTCGCTACGGTGGGAGATTCGAGCGACAGTGAGCGCAGAGAACCACATGAAGAGAGAGAGAGAGAGAGGGGAATACAGATGAGCAGTGAATTAGTATATCCAAGGAGATCGAGAGGAAGGTGCGGGCAGAAAGAAGAAGCGAATCCGGCGGCGGCCCCACAATACGGATGTCGGATCCTCCGCCGTCGATCGGATCCGAGCCAGGCAAATCTCCTCATCACTAAACATATATAACCCTCTGTCCTCTACCGTATCGTCCAGCCTCGGAGGCGTTCTCCTGATCGGCATGTCGTCGATAAATGGAGGTGGCTCCGGCGAGGAGGAATCGGAGGTTCACGTTCTAGCCGTTGATGATAGCTCCGTCGATCGAGCGATCGTTGCCCATCTGCTCCGCAGCTCAAAATACCGAGGTCATGCAATTCCAGATTCCACCATTTTTCCGGTCTCTTTCTCAGTTTTATTTTTTCTTAGATGAAGTTCATCGCAGTTACGACGGCGGATAGCGGGAAGAGGGCATTGGAGCTTTTGGGGCTGGTAATTTGTTTGAAACTTAATGGGAGTTCTAAAAATTATCATGCAAATGTAAACTTTCCTGAGGATTGTGTTATATAGGAGAGGAACGTAAGCATGATAATTACGGATTACTGGATGCCGGAGATGACCGGATTTGAGCTTTTGAAGCGAGTGAAGGTGAGTTGCTTTGCAGATAACGATCTATAGACTTCTTTTAAATTATTGACGAGAATGCACGTTGGAATTGCAGGAGTCCTCCGAGCTCAAGGAGATTCCGGTGGTGATCATGTCCTCTGACAACGTCCCTAACCGTATAAGCAGGTGCTTTGCTCCCATTCCTTTATTCTTGCATTTTTTACCCGTTTCCTACGATCATGAGGTAATTTTGTAATTTTTTTTAATGGGACGTTACCTGTAATAGGTGTTTGGAGGAAGGGGCGGAGGATTTCCTGCTGAAGCCGCTGCGGCCGTCGGATGTCGCGAGGCTGTGTGGTCGCATCCTGAGGTGATCGTAACCGTTCATTCGGTGGACGACGGTTAGATGGACGATCTTTTTGTTATCTTTTGGTTATGTTGTCAATATTTTTTTTTTTTTTTATATGCAATGTAAAAAAAAAAAAAAAGTAAAAATGACAAGCATTCTCCTGTTTTATTCGCCGATATTTAGTTATTATTTCACAAAATGTTTATAGAAATTTAGTGCCAACCAATTGGAAGTTAATGATAAACTTAAAAAAAAATTAAAAAAATTATTTATTGAACAAAGAGGAAAGTTCACGACAATTTCCCTTGAGAATATTTCGATTTTTATAAGAGGATAAGGTTTCAGAAATTGGTTTAGGACAAAACATGATACTTTTAATGATGTATTTTTTCTGATTTATGGTCCCAAACAATGGGACCGAATCACATGCAAGGCAAAGATTGGCTTCTTCATTTATATTTGATTTATTGATAGATGATTTCATATAAATAAAAGAAGTCTAATTAATAATTTTGTTGATAAAATTTTATTCTATTTACAAACAAGATTATAAAAATATTGATTTTATTCATAAACTATAATTTTAAATTAAATTTACAATTATTTTTAAATTACAACTTATTCTATAAACCTAGATTTTAAATAAATTAATTTTAAAATGTGATTTTATTTAGAAATTTAATTTTATTTACAACTTTTTATTTGAAATTGCATAATAGAAATTATTTATATTTTATTTAAAAAGCTTTTTAAATTCATTTCAAGTTTTAGAACTGTTTAGCATTTTCTGAATTCCATGAAAACCAAAGTTAATTTTAATGGAAATTGATTTTTTGATAAGAGGATCAAAACCAAAAACATATTATTAAAACACTGAACATGGAGTTGGAAAGTAAATAATGGGTTCGTTTGATTTAGATAATATAGTTTAAAAAAGAGTTGATTAAAGAGATTTTTTTTTCTGTGTTGAAGAGAACTTTATTCGTTAAAATATATTTTTTAGAGTAATTTTAAAATTTTATATGTTTAAAAAGTAGTTACGCTACCGTTTTTATTTTTGAAATAAATGGAAATTAGGAAGACAAAAATAAAGTCCTTTTTAAGAATAAAAAATAAAAAAGATATCAGATCTCTTTGGTGACTCATGGAACAATGTACAAGTGTTGATCCTATTCATGTATAGGAATATTATGTGACCAGAAAGAGATAGAGAGAGAGAGAGAGAGAGAGAGAGAGAAAGAAACATAATATAATAATAATTGATAATAAAAAAAATAATCTAAAAAGAGACGAAAAGGGGCTCTATCGTCTCTTTTTAGTTACAGAATAAGAGCATTGTTAGTATGATAATTTATCAACTTAGACAAAAAAAAACAAATTAAAAATAACTTAAGCAAGCACAATTAGCAGGGAGTAGCAAATAAGACAATGCAAGGTGATATTAAAATATAAATAATTAATTAAACTGATAATAATTATTGATATTAAGTGACATTTAAGATTTTTGTTTTTACAAACTAGTTTAATGCCTTTGTGGGGTTGTTAACATAAGGTAATGATATTGTTTGAAAAATTACATTCAAACTTAATTTAATGAATTATGTGTACATAGAGATGAGAAATTAGAGAATTAAAATTGCATTATTAATGCTTGGCTTATGAAGGTGATGTACAAATATTAAATATGTTAACAAATGAGATTTAAAATGGCACGACTTATAAAATTCATTTTTTTTTCTTTTATTAAAATGATCGAGTTCAAAAGTTTACTTATATAATACTTATATAAGTTTACCTTAAGTGTGCTTACTTGAAATATATGTATAATATACTTATTATATTCTTGTAATAGACTTATAAAAATTTAATTAAAAGGCCTTTTCAAATATTATACTTATAGTATGCATATTCGTCATATACTATTGATTTGAATGTGTTTGTTCCAAACTTTTTTTATAAACTTCTAAGCTAGTGGTATATGTTTACTTGTCTTGAAGTGTACTTATAATATGTTAAAATACACTTACGATGCATTTGCATGAGTTTATTTTATGTATATTTCTTTAAAATCTATTTATAATATAATAATGATAGACTTGTAATATATCCATATAAGTTTATTTCAAATGTGTTTGTCCTAAATCATAATTAGAGTACACTTCTATTATGTATTCATTATATTTATAAATGTTTGTTTTATGTATATAATTGTACAAAAATATAATTAGAGTACATAGATAATATATTTCTTGTTTTCTTATATAAATTTATTTCAAAATTATAATCGTTATATGCATATGAAAGTATACTTATGAAATACTCTACATATATATTTATGAAAGTATACAATTAGTTTTATTATTTTATTTAGAAAATATTCTGTTGATCAATACTTATAATAATTTTATAAATATGTTAATTATGTTATAAAATTTTATTTATTATGCTTGCAATATATCATCATTAAATTATTAATATAATAGCTATTTTATTAAATGTAGAATTATAATCCTTTTTTATTATATTTATTTAAATATATTTTAAGTGTGCATATAATTATGTATTTAAAAATTCTATATTTATCAATTATATTTTAAGTTATCATAAATTCATATTATAAATGTCTACTCCATGTGTATTCTTTTTATAATTAAATTAAAAAATATTATATAAATTTGTTTTTAAATATACTTTATTTATAATTGTGACTGCAATTCTCTTCACATCACTATTTTTTCAAATATTAAATTCTATTTCCTTAAAATCATTATTTTCCCCAAATTTTAGATTTCAAATAGATATA
Source organism: Vanilla planifolia (assembly GCA_023846275.1). NCBI lineage: Eukaryota > Viridiplantae > Streptophyta > Magnoliopsida > Asparagales > Orchidaceae > Vanilla > Vanilla planifolia. The sequence continues at coordinate 16,192,361 of CM043866.1, read as the reverse complement.
ATCTCTCTTATATTTTATTTGTATACTAAAATATAATTACATTAATATAATATATAACAATTATAATATTCCACATAGTTATATATCATAGTTGAATAAGTCACAATTATCCATATAGATTCATAATCATATTTTATGGTTTTGTAGTTACTTTTAAACCACAAGATTAAACATATGTAAATTATACAATTTACAAATTTTTTTGTATAATAACTTCTTCAAACTCAATTATTTTTTTTTCATAAGTTCTTATGGGTGGTTGTTCTTATATTGTGGTTTTGATATATTTGGAAGATTAGTCCAAGAAAAAGGCTAAGTGAATTATTACGGGTTTTGCAGACTACATTTAATAGTAAATATATATTCAAATAAATTTTTTTTTGAGATAAATCATATGTAGGATCTAAATTACATATAGCAAATCAAAGAATAAATAAGATCTTATTGAAATTAAAATATAACATGAAACATGATAAGTTATAAAAAAACATGTAGCAATTTCCATAAATAAATAACATTTGTATGCAATTTTCTTGTTGTTTTCATTCTTTTTTTAAATATGACTTTACTTAGCGATGTCTATTTTCTATTAGTTAAATAAAACTAACAACTTTTACTCTCTTAGAGTATTCAATTAATATTATCATTTTAATTTTTTAGTTATAATAAAAATCTTATTTATTAAATATTCATGTTGTATTTCATGCATAATAATACTAAGTCTTTTAATATTTTTAATGGTCATATATTTGTGATAAATCTTAATCACATGACATGTTGGCCACTATCACAATAGCACATCTCCATCATGTGACACACTTGTCTTACCTGTTATCGCAATAACACGTCTCAAATTTGTGTCGCACCTTATACTAGTTTGAAAGAATAATAAATTTTAAATATTTATCATTTTATTTCGTAGCATAGGTTTCACATTATTTAATTAGATGTATGTAATTGAAATAGAATAAGTATCATGCTTATATAATCACAGCATATTGATTAAATCCATATATTAGTATCTCAATTAATACACAAGTATATGAGTCATGCATCTAATTACATATACTAATTCTTATAAAATTAATAAATATAATACTATAATAATACATCAAACATCATATGATCTATACAAGACTCTTATTCATGATCATATTTATATCAATTATGCATATATAATATTTATATTAGAGTACATATCTCAAGAGTTTTTAGTTTTTTATGTTTGATCTTATTTCTATCAAATTCTATGCTCTTCAAGTTCCCTTATCAAGCAACAACATAACTAAGCTCAATGTAGGAAATTGCACAATTATAACTTATCAGCTACATGTTCTAGTTTACTCCAACTTCCCAAATTCATGAAATTTTTCATTGTATTTCTTTTTTCTTCTCTCTTTTTCTCTCTTCTCCCGCACTTACTTTTCTTAGGTTCCAACCTTGTAAGCCCAAATTTTTTTCAAGGTTTTTTGGCATTTCTATGCATAATCCATTTATGTGTAAATAAAGCATTCTAGGAATCATTAATCGAGCGTCAAATGGTTCGAGAGAGCACTATTAAACATTAGATTATTCGATTGTCATTTGATAAAGATATGTTTTAATTATAAAATGTTACACACCAATAAATAGTCTTATACTTTGTTCAACAGACATTAGATGCACATCGGTTGGTTCAATGATTATTTTAAAAAATGCCAATCCTAAGAATCAAAAATGAATGCATGTATTGGATCATAGGTTAGAAGGTTCTATCACCATTGTCCAACTTATTGGATGGTCTGATAACCTTTCGACAAGGACTATGTGAGAAATTTAAGAACTCGTCATTTTTTAATGAGTTTGTTGCACTAGATATTAATATATTCTAGTGATCAAGATATAATTAAGTGAATGAATGAGAATATTGACCAAGTTTAACCACGATCCAAGGAGTAACACAATTAAGTGGGATGTGAAAAGTTTGAGATAGTTGTCTTAGCACAACAAGTCTTTAGGTCAAATACAAATTCTATAATTCTTAGTATAACATGTGTAGTGATTTGAATCTTTCATGTATGAAGTCTTAACCAAAATGCAATGACTCTTAGTGCCTTAAAGATTAAAGTAATTGAATTTTATAAATTCTATGAAAAATAAAAGATGAATCAATAAGCACAATTGATTCCATCATCCTTTAACAACATGCCTCAATTCTTCATGACAATAATCTAAAATTTACTTCAACATAAAAATGTAAGATAATAATAATAATGATTTTTTAGCTTCAAAAAACCCTTATAAAGTCTATGAGTTTAACCATCGGTCCATGGACTCAACACTTGATATTTTAAGCATAAGTAATACTAGTCATATGTTAAAAGTCGAGTTATTCTAAATATAAACAAAGTTGTAGAGTTTGTCTTTTGTAAATTTTGCTATGAAAACATCAGTAAAAATGATTGGTCATTCAAACATTATTTGAATTGGGAACAAAGCTGAGTGATGGGTTCGTTTAAACTTTTAAGAATTGATAACCATCTCGTCCATGAATTATCAATTTTTTTCATCGAGTTATATTGATTATAAAAAATTGAACAAAATTGATCATATAGCTAATATAAATGTTCATGATAATATTCATTTTTCTCTGGAGTTATAATTAAAAGAGTTTAAAGTTGTTTAGATGTTTTTAATACCATTCTTTTAGCTCTTTGAAAGGATAGAACAATGTTGAAGTGCTATAAAAAATTTTGAAATTTTAAGAGTGATGTAGATTATTTGAAGGTTTATTTAGTTCATAATATCATAGGATGTATAAATAAATTAAATGATTTTTAATAATACTAGAATTATTTTGTTATGCAAATGATTCACAATAATCTTAATAGTAAGCTAAAATATGCAGCTACCCTTTAAGATCAAGGATGCATTTAAAAAGAAATTTTATGCAAATAAAAAATTAAAATTTGTTGAAAAATATTTGTTAGAATTTTGATATCCATTAGTTTAAAAAAAAAGTGAAAAGATGATTTAAAATTCGTTTTACAAAACGGTAAAAGGGATAGTATACTAAAGCCTTTTTTGTTTTGGTTTTTTAATCATTGTTATTAGAACTTTGATTCATTTGTTTCTAAGTACTGATCTCCACAATTTGAACACAACAAATTATGTTTAGACACTATTTTATTTGATGATCTAATCCTAATGGTAGTTGCAAACTCTATTACACTACATCATCAAGTTTTTTTTATAAAAAAACTATTATTTAATACTTAAAATTTATATATCTTTTTAAATTTATTTCAATTTAAAATAAAAATAATAAATTTTGTATATATATTTATATATCAACTTTTTTCCAATATAACACTCTTATTATAATTCACTAAATGTATAAATATTTTATGAACTGAGTTCAATAAAAGCGAGGTGAATTACTATGATTAAAATTTTAGTTTATTATAAAATATTTTAATAAAATATTTATAATAATTTTTAATAAAGTTATAGAAGTGATTTTTTATAAATTTTAATTTTATTTTAAAAACATATTAAGTTTCGTAAAAGTAGTGTAATTAAAAAATAAAAAATAATTAAAAATATACACAACTGATTTTTAGGTGGTTCAACTTATAAAACAAACCTACATCCACTATCGACAAAAACCAGATAAACATAATACAATATAAGTCTTTCTCTAAAAGACGGGTAAGCTAAACCCTCACAACAAAGAGACAAATGAGACAAATGAGACAAATGAAACATGCTACTATAATCTTACAATAAAATAAACAAGACAGATTACTACGATCTTATAATGAAATAAAATACCAATAGAATAAAAACATTCGATAACATAAAATCTAAATCAATACAACCAAAATTATATGCTTGATGAAATCATTAACAAGGTATAAGTCTCTTAATTAAATGAATTAAATATCAAAAAAATTAATAACTTAACTCATTTGAGAAGAAAAAAAATTTCAGGGGTTTGACGAGTAAATGAAAGCGACGATAAGAACGAGTTGCTATTGGCTTGAATATTTTTGCATTAGATCACAACAATTTTCCTTTGTTTTTCTTTAAAAAATCTCCTATTTATAAGTAATTTGTAACGGCTAAAAGCACTTACCAAATACCTAAATTAATTATTGCATTTTTCACAACTTTTATGATATTTTAATTAGGAAATAAATAAATTAAAAATCTTTAGAACCTCAAAATAACGACTAAAATAGCCGTTGCATAGGAGCCATTCGATCGAAATGCTAGGGACAGTTCGATCGCGAAAACTGAGCCATCAGACGGATGCAATGGAATCTATGCCTTTAGAAATATGAAATTGACATGGACCATTATATTTGATTCGTGGTTTAATGGCATAATTTAACTTTTCAAGTAGATGAAATTTGGATTATATGATCGCAAAATTGTACGATCGAATGGCTTGATAGATTTACTGCTTTTAAAAAATATGATACAATGGTGATCGTTCGATCACAAAATGCACGACTTGATGGTTCAAATTACTCGTATAATTCAGGAATTCACGGTGCAGAAAATTTTGCATTTTGTTCGTCCCACATTGCTCATCTGCATTGTGGTTTTAATCCATTTTAAGGATTTTCGTAACCGTTGGAGAGCCTTTTTTTGGGTTGGCTGCCTTTTGCTAGGTTCTAAAATTAATCACCTAAGCGACCAGTGAGCAACATATAGTTAGTTTGATTTACAAATGCAAGAATGATGACCAGATCCAAAATGGAATGTCTAGGATTATGTACCGAACCTCGTTCAGAAGTAGTTGCCACTGAACGTTTGCAGTTCACTGTAGTAACCCTTTTGGTTTATGCGGTAATTATTTGTACGAAATGGTTATTTTTTGTTATTAAATTTTTTATTAAATAATTAATATTATTAAAACTTTTTTATATATTAATTAAATATTTTTAAAAAAATTTATTAAGATAAATGATAGCTAAGAAAATCAAGAAAGATGGTTAAAAAATATTAAAAATCTAAATATTATTCTAAGATTAATTTGAATTTAATTTATGTGTCTTGTAATAAATATTTCAATTAAACTTAACATTCTAATCAAAATAAAATTAAAATACCTAAAATTAAATATAGAATGTATCTCTTGGTGGTTTAATACTTCAACCAAGATGATCTTCATGAGATTTAACATTTGCATATTTTTTTTTTTTAGTTATCCCACAAATACTAGTATCAATTATCTAAATCTAAAAATTCACTTAAATAAATTTATTAAAAATATTTAAGATTTGTTATAATCAAACAAAACACCATGGCTAGGAATCAACAATACAACATTTTAATCATGTCCTACTTCACATATCATGTTGTATTTCTATATTATTTTGTTCTGATCACTAGAGTCGAAGCAAGAAAAGCCTCAGTAAATTTCTTTTAGACATAGTTTTGATTAGGGAAAATGCATTTTAATTGCGACTTAAGGTATATCACCAAATTTTCAAAAAGTTGTATAAAATTTGAGATATATTTTGGTATCTTAAATTATTGTTTTTGCTTTATATCTCCAACAAAGAACCAAAAGAAAATTTTGAATTAAGGTGTTATTACTATAAATTAAGGTTGCTGAAGAAAAAACTATAACATCTAAAGTGGACAATAAATGAAGGCTTAATTTGTTCATTTTGGAATGAAGGATCATATTCTTTGTGGAGTGATTAATTCACAAAAAACATACATCCTTAATAATCTATATAGTTAACATGCTAAATATTTTTTCTTTGTAATTATGGGATTAACGATCATAATCATAATTCATATATTTTGAAGCTAATTTTTGGTGATATATAGTATGCATTAGATGTGTTAAATTTGGACATTTTAAAAATATTATGGGGAAGCCAACCATATTAAGCTGCTTTACCCACATGAAGAAACAAAGATAAACAAGACAGTGCATGTACATTTTATCATTGTGTGATTAAATGATCGACGCCTATTTGCATCCAACTAGGAGCGAATCAATGTTTTTATGTTTGTGATTAAATGGTAAATATTGTGTTCGTCGTTTTGAACAGTAAAATCCATCTTATTATCGAGTCAACATGCTCGATCGAATGATCATGATCAGTTTTGAAGTCTTGAATTGTAAATTCATTTTAGCTTCAATCTAATAAGCTTTTGATTAAATAGGTGTGACATGCTTTTGTTTTGTTGTTGTGAAATTTTTCCTTTCATTTTATTGAAAATTTTTAAAACAAAATTTTTATTACTAAGCATAATGTCTTTTTTAAATTGAAAAAGTTTTTGAATATTAAAAATTTTTGTTAAAACCACAATTCAAATTTTTCCTCTTATTTGTTGAATTTTACATGTTTATATCACTCAACACGATGACTACTTTTCTTATAAAAAACTTGACAAGAACTCCCTCATCATCATGAAGATAACAATTTATCGATCTTACACGAAAATAAGAAAAGTTTGCAAAGATTAAGATTGATTATTTTCTATGACTATTCATGGATGACATATCAAGATAAGAGTATTACATAATTAATAAAAATTAAGATAACATTCATTAGATATTTAAAAATACAAATATGACCAACTTGACAATAAACTCAATATTATGCATAAATTTTTTATAAAATATTTATTATTCTCAAAGTTCTCACTTATAAATCTTAGATGTCTTTGTCTTTAGAATTACTTTAAGAGTCATTTATAACAAACAAACAAACAGAAGCCACTTATAAGTAAAGGAATTAATTACCTAATTACTTATTGATTCTTAAAAGAATTAGTTTTATAGTCATACAAAAATAATTCTTTATTTCATTTTTTTTAATTTTATTTCTTCTTTATATAGGAACAATTTACTACTTTTTTTTTCTCAAAACTAGTTATACACTCTTGCACGCGGTCTATCGACAATCTCTCAAGCACCTGTCGAAACAATTTCTTAGGTATCAGAGGTTTAACTTATACAATAGAATTTTAACAATAATTATAAATCAATAAAAATCATATCATTCCAAAACTAAAAATCAGCTAGAGAATAAATTTTAAAATTAGATTTTTAATTTATTAACTATTTTATTTGCTCGAATTTATTTTTTAATCAATTTTTGAATAAAATATATTACCATTAAATGTAATAATTTAAAATTTAAAGTCACGATTATCCGTATCTTAGATAATATTAGAAGATTATCCAACAATAATAATAATGATTAGCAATATCTGTAATCAAAATAAATATATTTCAAAAAATCTGAAAGGCAGAAATAAAGATATTTTTTTTACAAAATAAAATTACAAATTTCGAAAACAACATTGTTTTAAAAAATAATAACTTCAAAAAAATAAATAAATCATGGATATTTTTCCAAACCAGAATCCCTCATAAAAAGCATATCGAATATCCAATAGGAAATTTACTTGAAGAATTACACTATTTTATGATAGAAGATATTAATTTAAAATATCACAAATTAATCCTTTTTAAATAAGATATTAATTTAAAATTTCCAAAAGATATTTTTTTCGTGTGTAAGTTCGGAGTTGATACGTAGTTTGGGAGTCTATTTAAAGGAGGCATCGGTGGAGAGGGGATCAATCATCGTCTTCGGTTCAAGCCATCATTGGAATACGACGATATGGGTCTTAGCAAACCGCTCATCTTCCTGTTGGTCTCTTGTCTCCTCTGCTGCTTCTCATCTGTTTTCTCCACACAAGTTTCTTACAATGGCAGAGCCATAGTGATCAACGGCCAACGCCGTGTTCTCTTCTCCGGCTCCATCCATTACCCACGGAGCACCCCAGAGGTACACAATAAATACTATTTGTAAAATAGTCTGATTGAAGATTAGCAACGAGTTTGCTGATGTTTTTCTTTGATGATTCAGATGTGGCCCGACTTGATCAACAAAGCTAAGGAAGGAGGCCTGGACGCAATCGAGACTTACGTTTTCTGGAACGGCCATGAGCCGCAGAGACGTCAGGTACTCATTCATTCACTTATTTTTTTTTTTATTAATTTAAAAGTTCAGATCTGAAGAAGCAACCTGACGGTGAAGTGAACTTTTGATTTCGATTGATGCAGTATAACTTCGAAGGCAACTTTGACCTCGTCAGATTTATTAAAGAAGTCCAAAATGCCGGTTTATATGCCGTGCTTCGTATCGGTCCTTACGTGTGCGCCGAATGGAATTACGGGTAATGACGATTTTTCCATTTAATGAATTAATACTTATGATAATCTTGTTCTAATTAATTTTGCTTTATTTCTACAGCGGGCTCCCGGCTTGGTTACGCCAGATTCCTGGGATGGAGATGAGGACCAACAACCAGCCCTTCAAGGTTATTATTATCTTGAATTTTTGAGAAGTTATTATTATTATTGATAAATAATTTTTCTGCTTGGCTTTCTGTTTACAGGATGAGATGCAAAACTTCACTACATTGATCGTGAACATGCTGAAACAAGAGAGGCTGTTCGCTCCGCAGGGAGGCCCCATCATACTAACTCAGGTGCACACGAAAACCTGCTTGACGAGTCTTATCGTGTCAAACACCCGGAATTAATAATCTTGCATGAATTTATAAATGCGTAGATCGAGAACGAATATGGAAACGTGGAAGGGCCATATGGTCAGGAGGGCAAGATGTACATCAATTGGTGTGCTCAGTTAGCAGAATCATACCAAGTTGGAGTTCCCTGGATCATGTGCCAACAAGACGACGCACCTCAACCCATGGTACGTTATAACCCACCCGGAATTATTTTTGTTAATATTGTAAAGAAAACAAATATGTATATAAATAATTAATGTTTGGTTTTCCAATTAGATCAATACTTGCAATGGATTTTACTGCGATCAATTCACCCCCAACAGCCGTCGAAGTCCTAAGATGTGGACAGAAAATTGGACTGGATGGTAAACAAAATGAATGCATTAAGGTTTGAGTTTATGTATTTGACGTATATTTGGATTTTTATACGTTTGTATGTGATGGGGAGACCAGGTTCAAAGCTTGGGACAAGCCTGACCCACACAGACTTGCTGAGGATTTAGCCTTTTCTGTGGCACGCTTCTTCCAGTCTAGTGGAACATTCCAGAACTATTACATGGTATCTTTGCCGTTCTGTAGATGTTTTTGTGAAGTAGAAGCTTTTGATTGGCTTATTTTTTTTATGATTATGACATTTCTGTTATGTAATTAGTATCATGGAGGGACTAACTTCGGGCGTACAACGGGTGGGCCGTACATCACTACCACATATGACTACGATGCCCCTCTTGATGAATACGGTAAGAATCCTAATACATACTATCTGTATTTTTTATTGTCAATTTCTGGAACGATATGTTCACTTATGCCCTTGATCACCTTAAGGAAATATTCGACAACCCAAGTGGGGACACCTGAGGAACCTTCATATTTCCATCAAGAAGATGGAACATGCTCTCACCTTTGGAGGAGCAAACACGGCGGAGCTGGGAAATGGCTTATCTGTGAGATTTCTGCAGCTATAATAGGATGAATCTATGTGGGTTCTTTTATAATGGTTTCTTCTTTGCAGGTTACAAAATTCTCTGGCTATGGTGTTGTTCCCGGCTGCTTCCTAGCAAACAAGAACACAACAGCTGATGCCACATTGGAGTTTGAAGGCAACAAGTACTTCTTGCCTGCTTGGTCCATCAGTGTTCTTCCTGATTGCAAGCAAGAAGTCTACAACACTGCCAAGGTATGCAGGAATCTTTTTAAAAGCTAACCTTTTGGAAAAGAAACCAACAAATATGATTGATTGTTTGTCCATCTTCTCGCTCTTCAGGTCAATGTTCAAACTTCTGTCATGGTGAAGAGGCCGAATCAAGCCGAGGAAGAACCTGAAAACCTAATCTGGTCATGGAAGAAAGAGGATTTAACTGAGCCGCTTCTTGGATTGGGGGCTGATTTTACTGCAAATACGCTCAATGATCAGATCTTGTCCACCGCTGATGCTAGTGATTACCTGTGGTATATGACAAGGTACATTTAAACTGGAAAGTTGAACTATTTCTAACAGCGTGTCCAAATTGAGTATCATCAAATCTCACTATCTTTATGTGGCTCTTTTTTTGTTTTGCAGTGTTGATGTACCAGAGAGTAAGCAAATGATCCTGTACGTGAACACAACCGGCCATATTCTTCATGCTTTCGTTAATGGAAAGCTTGTAGGATCTGAGTATGCCCCTAATGGGGGATTCAGCTTCGTCTTTGAGAAGAACATCGAGTTGCAAGCAGGGAGGAACAATATCTCACTGCTTAGTGCTACAGTTGGTCTCAAGGTTGTGGACTTACACAAACCTTGTAATGTTTTATGATTTATGCATATAAACCTACTCGCAGTTTGAACTGAAATGCGTTACATTCATGAATTTTGATGAAACAGAACTATGGTGCTTACTATGAGCTAATGCCTGCTGGAATTGTTGGCGGTCCAGTTCAGTTGATTGGAAGCAACAATGATACGATTGACTTGTCAACAAACAAATGGTCTTACAAGGTACACACAAACTAACCCAACAAACCGTCCTTGTTGTTGTATAGAGTAAAGTTGAATTTTGCAGCTAAACCTGGCTACTATACGTCATGTAGATTGGACTTCTTGGCGAGAAAGAGCAGATGCAACTTGATAACTCAACTTGGAACACAGGAGGCATTCCGACCAAGACTCCTTTCACTTGGTACAAGGTATTCAAAAATTTCATCACGTAATATCTAACATGAAATTTGATGGATGATTAGCTAATTGTTCATCATCCTGTCTATGCATCATCATGGATAACAGACAACCTTCCAAGCTCCTCTTGGCTCTGAAGCCGTGGTTGTAGACTTGCTTGGCATGGGTAAGGGAGCTGCATGGGTTAATGGACAAAGCATCGGCAGGTTTTGGCCCAACTATACCGCCTCATACGATGGTTGCCATCCTTGTGACTATAGAGGCTCATTCCAATCTGATGCGTGCCAAACTGGCTGTGGTGAACCAGCCCAAAGATGGTATAAAAACAACACATGCATATCTTGATTATGATCTTAAGTTGTCAATTCTATATGGTTATATCCATCGATCTAAATCTTCGTGATAGGTATCATGTCCCCCGATCATTTTTGAAGAGCGGTGAGCCCAACAGTTTGGTGTTGTTTGAGGAAGCCGGTGGTGATCCTAGCAGAGTTAACTTCCAAACAGTAACTGTTGGAACAGTTTGTGCTAACGTAACAGAGGGGAACACCTTGACATTGTCTTGCCAAGACTCACATAACATTGCAGCAATCCAGTTTGCAAGCTTTGGAAACCCTCAGGGAGATTGTGGTTCCTTTGAAGTTGGAAGCTGTGATGCGGATGGTGTACTCGCTTTAGTCAAGCAGGTATGTCTAAATAAACATGAAATACGTTGTTCTCAAGAGTTATCATTCTGGCTGTACTTTGTTATTTTAACTGCGAGTTGTTTTCTTCTGTAGGCATGCGTTGGGCAGAAAACTTGCTCGGTTGCTGTTAATGAGGACACTTTGGGTGGTGGCCAGTGCACAAGTTTAAGCAGCAGGAGGCTAGCTGTTCAAGCAAAATGCTCTTAATGGGCCATTTATTCTTTTTTTTTTTTTTTTTTTAGGTTTAAGTTTTAGCTTTCACTGGCACTTTTTATAGTTTCAACAATTTTAGAATTCCTTTCTCTTTGATTTATGAATATAAGAACTCATTTAGCTTTATTTTAATCTTTCTCTGAGATGTGTTTTATTCTTGATGAAGATCGCAAAAATCTGGTTGGAATCCCCTCTTCAAGAACTAAATATATAAGAATTAGAACCAACTTAACACCGAAAACCTATGTGTATCTATCATAGAGAGTAATTGAACAAACAACTCTAGAAGTTAGAAGCTCGTCATGTCAGGGACTGCTAAATAAAAAAAAAATTATTACTTGAACAATCAAGTAAATGATAGTTCCTACTCTTTAATATTAAAAGGATGTCCTGTTTTGACATAAATGTTATAAAGGTGAATGGTCTTCATAAATGTTTTATGAATAAGAGATTAAAATTTTTCATATCAATAAATGTAACGACAACCAACACTAAAACCAAATTATAACTAAGAAATAAGGAGAAAAAAAGAAAATAATCAAAAAAGATAGTCTTATCACACAAGTTGTTTTAAATTAAAAAGATTTCACAAGATAAAAAAAAATTCATGTCAATAGTTAAAATAAGAATAAATTGTATGATTATTTGAAAATATTGAGACTATATAATAACAATATGAACTTCTATTTCTCTTAAATTCTCATAACAGTATGGCTACAGATTTCTCTTTATAAGACACATGTTGATTGTATATGTTGAATACAAAGGCTTTGATATCGATTATTGACCTGAGGTGATAAAGACAAAATATACTCTAATGATAGTTTAAGAATTAAGAGAGAGAGCAAGAGCTTTCGATTCTCAATTAATTCATTTCAACTATTAATTTTACTTCTTCTAAGCTCGATGTCATGTTATGAAAACTAACCATCTGTCTCAATGCATTAGCAATAACATTGACTTTACCTAGATAATAAATAATTTTCATGTCATAATCTTTAAGTACTTTGAGCCACCTTTGTTATCTTAATTTTAACTTTTTTGTGTAAAAATATACTTCAAACTTTGGTGATCAATAAATAGATAATTTTTCACATTATAAAGATAATATCTCCAAATCTTTAAGACAAATACAATTACAACAAGCTCAAGATCATGTATAAGATAATTTATTTCATAATGTCATAGTTCTCTTAAAACACATGCTATAACTCTAACATTTTGTATTAATACATACCTAAGTTCTTCCAAAGTTGTATTAATATATACTTGAAATTTAATTTCTTTCTCAAGTAATGCTAACATAAATGTTGAAGTCAATTTCTGTTTTAAAGTTTAAAAGCTTCTTTTCATAGTTTGAATTTCATTTAAAAGTCATTAACTTAGTTAATCTTATTGATGGTACTACAATCTAAGAAAATCTCTTCACAAATGTTTTATAATATCTAGCCAACACTAAGAAACTTCACACTTTTCTTATGTTGCTAAGTTGGACCCATTCTGTTACACCCCAGTTTTTTTTTTTTTTTTTTTTTTTACATATAGACAGCTCAGATCGTCCCATACCAACCTGAGTAGCCTACGAAAAACATAGGATATAACACATCATTACACACCTACTTTCCTTAACTATGTGGATCCCATCTCCCGGGCACACCGTCAAATCAGGTTCATGACTCCTGAATTAACTGATGAACTCGCGCAATGTTACTCCTACTAGACCCAATACTCCTAACCCATACCGGTAGGAGAACCGATCTAATAGAAGTCTGAACCCCCAAGGTTAAGTTCCATAGTCATGTAATGACCTCACCATCAACAAAAAAAATATATATATAACATCCACCGATATGAAATGGCGCTCCACACACCATACCGTCAAGATAGAAAATAAGATAGTGTATAAAAATGTAACTCATATGAAAAGTCACAGTCCATCAAATACCACATCATCCATCCGAGTACATGAGTCAGAATCACCCTCACATAATACAAGACATAAGAATAACAGTCTCACTGAATACATCCAACAGCAACAATCAACTAACCAGAATGTCTCAGAAAATCACAGATCAGATCTCCTCCACTAGCCTACTGATCACGATCCCACCTAAAGCTGGGTGGCGTCAAGTCTGCCGAGCCACTGGAAAAATATAGATAATAAAGGAATGAGCTACGCCCAGTAGGAAAGACAGCTAGTAAAAAAAAACTCTCATGCAAGAGAAGGATAATAGTAAGAGTATAGAAATACAGCATAACAATGTAGGGTGGAAAGGCACTCTCAGTCCCAGACTCTGACCAACCACAGTCACCCCCAGTCACACCAGAGTAGCTCTCCTCTGTGCTCCCAGGCAGCATGCCAGCGGGACACGCCCATCTTTGCGCACGCATGGCTCCTAGGCAAAGCATGCCAGCGGGACACGCCCATCTCTGTGCACGCATCACAACGCCTAGCACCCGACACCGTAGCGTCTCTCGTCAATCAATCTTCTGGAGACTATAGACAGAACCAGTCACATAGATCTCTAGCCAACGTGAGACACCCCTGCCACCCTCAGGCACGCAGGCCTACACACTTGACTAGCCACGGCGAGTCACGCCTGCCACTGCCACTCTCAGGCGCGCAGGCCTACACTCATGGACCAGAAGAGATCGACTCAGCCACCGTCCCAAGAAGTCTTCTCCCAACAATTTTCATAGAAGCTCACGCCCCTACAGTCATTGCCAAGCTCTAACTCCAAGATTCGGCAACATGTGTCCAGATACAACAAGGCGCATACCAGTCCACATGTATACTGTGAAAGCTAAGTCTGTACCGCACAGTTACCTACCGCAACTACCCTAAACATCATATAGGGCTTATAGTAGTCCGGTCCAATATGCCAATCCATGAAATATGCCAACACTGAGTAAACTGACTCAATCCATGTCATTGTCATCCAAGCAACACAAACTGTACCAAAATTCTGACTATTCTGGTAGCACCCAAGTGTCACACTTCCTTCCAACTAATCCAGTTGCACTGAATTTATGGGTAATTTCCAACAGTCAATTTCAACTTGGCTACGTGATTTCCAAAAATCACCTCTTCCTCACTTTAGGAAATTTTAATTTCCAAAAAAAATTTCTGCCCTTTATCCATTTTCCGAAATTCGGAATAAATTTCCGAATTTAAAATCCGCATATCCTTTTTCCGAAAATTCGGATTAATTTCCGAATTAAATTTTTTTTTTTTCTTCCGCTTCTCTCTCATCCGCGCCGCACTTCCCCTGAACCGGTTCTCGTCGCCGGTTCGGAACCCTTACGCGCTGAGCCGAGAACCCCGCCGGCCGAAGTTAATAATCCGAATTCGGGCCGACGCTTAACATATAAATATTAATAATTAAAATAATTATTAACTTAATAATCAGACTAATCCCTAATTAGCCCTAATTCATCCTCTTCCTTCGCCCGTCGCCCGCGAAATTCTAACCGTCGACTTTCCGGAAGTCTCCGTTTTTCCCGTCGATTTCCGGCGACCGAACACAAGGAAACGCTAGCCTAAAGCTCGTACTAGCCTAAAAATTCCATATAATCAAGTCGCGAAGCTAAATGTCCATGCAAAAATTTTCGCCGAAGTGTTGTCCGATCCAACTATGCCAATTCATGAAATTAAAATCATTCTAGCATTCAGATAACCTGAATAATGGCAATATGATAATATCAAAACCTAAGGCTTGCTTCTATGCACAGAAATTCCAATTCGGCGGAAATTTTTATATATTCTTCTTTATAAAAAAAAAGAAACCCTAAAATGCTAAAATCAATAAATTGCATTAATCAATTCCAAAAACCCATATCCGCATGCTCAAATAGCTATTTGCAAAATAATCCATATTTTTAATTTGCTAAATAACTAATTTAATCTGAATTTCCTACCTTTGCTCGCCGGCGACAGTGAAGTTCGCACGCGATCAACCGCAGCTCCTCGCCGAACGAAACCGGTACCAAAATGCTCGCCTCTGTCCCGCGAACCTCCGGTTACCAAAAGCCCCTTGGAAGGCTGCCGGAAAGTACCGCCGTTCGCCGCGAACACTTCGCCTCTAGCCGCCGTTTGAAACCCTAACAGCCGAACAGTTTAGGTTAAATACCCAGCTTAAACCGGTAATAACCCGTTAAGACCCATTAAGCGCCGGTTGACCTTCCAAAAATGCCGCTTAACACCCGATCAGCCGGTTAATCTCCACCGCTGATCTCGCCCGTCCGATCCGCTTATCCGCGGCTTATCCAAACGCACTCGCAAACGCACCTCGGCGAACCGCCCCGCCTTCGCTGAACCGCTCCGGTCCGGTTCACGCGCGGTAAAAGAAAAAAAATCCAAATTCCGGTTTTTAAAAAAAATCTCGGTGCTCCGAAAAATCCTCAAAAAATTTCAGAAATTCCAATAGCCTCCAATTGAGCTCCTGGCTCATCCTACTGTCGATCTGAAATCATCCAAGCCACAATTGAATTATTGAAGATTAAACCTATAATATTTTACCGGGTATAACACATTCAATAATAGTAACTATTTTCTAAAAATCCAGAGAGATTTCTTCTACACTTATTATATGCCTCAAGAAAGAAATATTAAAAAACCAAAAAGTATATTTTGAAAACTTTACATACAAATGGCACTCATGTAGCCAAAAATTGAGCTTCTCTTAGGTAATGCTAACACATATGGTGAAGTTAATTTCTCATTTAAAGTTTGAAAGCTTCTTTCATAATTTGAATTTTATTCAAAAGTCGTTATTATAATTGATCTTGCTAATGGAACTATAATATGAGAAAATCCTTTTACAAATTTTTTAAAATACCCAACCAAACCTATGAAACTTCACACCTTAATAATGTTGGTAGGCTTGGGCCATTTGATAATAACTGTTATTTTTTAAAAGTCCATAAAGATTCTTTTTATATTGACTATATACCCCAAAAAAGATATACTAGATAAATGAAATTATATTTTAATAATTTTGCATACAAATGGTGCTCTTATAATCTCTATAATACAAAATACAAGTGTCTTTTATGTTCTACTTTATCTTTAGAATAGATCAAGATGTCATTAATAAAAATAATAACAAAATGATCTACCATGTTTGAATACTTCGTTTATAAAATCCATAAAAGTTGTTGGAGCATTTGCTAAACTAAAAATCAACAAAAGAAATTTAAAATCACCATATCTTATTTTAAAAATAATTTTTAGAATACGTCCTCTTCTTATTTTTAATTGATGATAATGAAATCTCAAGTCAATCTTCGAAAATATTTTAGCCTATTATAATTCATCAAATAATTTATCTATTTTTTGATAAAAGATATTTATTATTAATTGTGATTTTGTTTAATTTTTTTTAATCAATATACATCCATAAATTTGTATCATTATTCTTTACAAATAATACAGGTGTATCTCATAAGACTACACTAAATTTGGTAAAGTCTTTATCAATCAGGTCTTGTAATTATGTTTTTCATTATTGTAATTCAAGTGGCATCATTATTGTGACTGGGGGTGACTGTGGTTGGTCAGAGTCTGGGACTGAGAGTGCCTTTCCACCCTACATTGTTATGCTGTATTTCTATACTCTTACTATTATCCTTCTCTTGCATGAGAGTTTTTTTTTACTAGCTGTCTTTCCTACTGGGCGTAGCTCATTCCTTTATTATCTATATTTTTCCAGTGGCTCGGCAGACTTGACGCCACCCAGCTTTAGGTGGGATCGTGATCAGTAGGCTAGTGGAGGAGATCTGATCTGTGATTTTCTGAGACATTCTGGTTAGTTGATTGTTGCTGTTGGATGTATTCAGTGAGACTGTTATTCTTATGTCTTGTATTATGTGAGGGTGATTCTGACTCATGTACTCGGATGGATGATGTGGTATTTGATGGACTGTGACTTTTCATATGAGTTACATTTTTATACACTATCTTATTTTCTATCTTGACGGTATGGTGTGTGGAGCGCCATTTCATATCGGTGGATGTTATATATATATTTTTTTTGTTGATGGTGAGGTCATTACATGACTATGGAACTTAACCTTGGGGGTTCAGACTTCTATTAGATCGGTTCTCCTACCGGTATGGGTTAGGAGTATTGGGTCTAGTAGGAGTAACATTGCGCGAGTTCATCAGTTAATTCAGGAGTCATGAACCTGATTTGACGGTGTGCCCGGGAGATGGGATCCACATAGTTAAGGAAAGTAGGTGTGTAATGATGTGTTATATCCTATGTTTTTCGTAGGCTACTCAGGTTGGTATGGGACGATCTGAGCTGTCTATATGTAAAAAAAAAAAAAAAAAAAAAAACTGGGGTGTAACAGAATGGGTCCAACTTAGCAACATAAGAAAAGTGTGAAGTTTCTTAGTGTTGGCTAGATATTATAAAACATTTGTGAAGAGATTTTCTTAGATTGTAGTACCATCAATAAGATTAACTAAGTTAATGACTTTTAAATGAAATTCAAACTATGAAAAGAAGCTTTTAAACTTTAAAACAGAAATTGACTTCAACATTTATGTTAGCATTACTTGAGAAAGAAATTAAATTTCAAGTATATATTAATACAACTTTGGAAGAACTTAGGTATGTATTAATACAAAATGTTAGAGTTATAGCATGTGTTTTAAGAGAACTATGACATTATGAAATAAATTATCTTATACATGATCTTGAGCTTGTTGTAATTGTATTTGTCTTAAAGATTTGGAGATATTATCTTTATAATGTGAAAAATTATCTATTTATTGATCACCAAAGTTTGAAGTATATTTTTACACAAAAAAGTTAAAATTAAGATAACAAAGGTGGCTCAAAGTACTTAAAGATTATGACATGAAAATTATTTATTATCTAGGTAAAGTCAATGTTATTGCTAATGCATTGAGACAGATGGTTAGTTTTCATAACATGACATCGAGCTTAGAAGAAGTAAAATTAATAGTTGAAATGAATTAATTGAGAATCGAAAGCTCTTGCTCTCTCTCTTAATTCTTAAACTATCATTAGAGTATATTTTGTCTTTATCACCTCAGGTCAATAATCGATATCAAAGCCTTTGTATTCAACATATACAATCAACATGTGTCTTATAAAGAGAAATCTGTAGCCATACTGTTATGAGAATTTAAGAGAAATAGAAGTTCATATTGTTATTATATAGTCTCAATATTTTCAAATAATCATACAATTTATTCTTATTTTAACTATTGACATGAATTTTTTTTTATCTTGTGAAATCTTTTTAATTTAAAACAACTTGTGTGATAAGACTATCTTTTTTGATTATTTTCTTTTTTTCTCCTTATTTCTTAGTTATAATTTGGTTTTAGTGTTGGTTGTCGTTACATTTATTGATATGAAAAATTTTAATCTCTTATTCATAAAACATTTATGAAGACCATTCACCTTTATAACATTTATGTCAAAACAGGACATCCTTTTAATATTAAAGAGTAGGAACTATCATTTACTTGATTGTTCAAGTAATAATTTTTTTTTTATTTAGCAGTCCCTGACATGACGAGCTTCTAACTTCTAGAGTTGTTTGTTCAATTACTCTCTATGATAGATACACATAGGTTTTCGGTGTTAAGTTGGTTCTAATTCTTATATATTTAGTTCTTGAAGAGGGGATTCCAACCAGATTTTTGCGATCTTCATCAAGAATAAAACACATCTCAGAGAAAGATTAAAATAAAGCTAAATGAGTTCTTATATTCATAAATCAAAGAGAAAGGAATTCTAAAATTGTTGAAACTATAAAAAGTGCCAGTGAAAGCTAAAACTTAAACCTAAAAAAAAAAAAAAAAAAAGAATAAATGGCCCATTAAGAGCATTTTGCTTGAACAGCTAGCCTCCTGCTGCTTAAACTTGTGCACTGGCCACCACCCAAAGTGTCCTCATTAACAGCAACCGAGCAAGTTTTCTGCCCAACGCATGCCTACAGAAGAAAACAACTCGCAGTTAAAATAACAAAGTACAGCCAGAATGATAACTCTTGAGAACAACGTATTTCATGTTTATTTAGACATACCTGCTTGACTAAAGCGAGTACACCATCCGCATCACAGCTTCCAACTTCAAAGGAACCACAATCTCCCTGAGGGTTTCCAAAGCTTGCAAACTGGATTGCTGCAATGTTATGTGAGTCTTGGCAAGACAATGTCAAGGTGTTCCCCTCTGTTACGTTAGCACAAACTGTTCCAACAGTTACTGTTTGGAAGTTAACTCTGCTAGGATCACCACCGGCTTCCTCAAACAACACCAAACTGTTGGGCTCACCGCTCTTCAAAAATGATCGGGGGACATGATACCTATCACGAAGATTTAGATCGATGGATATAACCATATAGAATTGACAACTTAAGATCATAATCAAGATATGCATGTGTTGTTTTTATACCATCTTTGGGCTGGTTCACCACAGCCAGTTTGGCACGCATCAGATTGGAATGAGCCTCTATAGTCACAAGGATGGCAACCATCGTATGAGGCGGTATAGTTGGGCCAAAACCTGCCGATGCTTTGTCCATTAACCCATGCAGCTCCCTTACCCATGCCAAGCAAGTCTACAACCACGGCTTCAGAGCCAAGAGGAGCTTGGAAGGTTGTCTGTTATCCATGATGATGCATAGACAGGATGATGAACAATTAGCTAATCATCCATCAAATTTCATGTTAGATATTACGTGATGAAATTTTTGAATACCTTGTACCAAGTGAAAGGAGTCTTGGTCGGAATGCCTCCTGTGTTCCAAGTTGAGTTATCAAGTTGCATCTGCTCTTTCTCGCCAAGAAGTCCAATCTACATGACGTATAGTAGCCAGGTTTAGCTGCAAAATTCAACTTTACTCTATACAACAACAAGGACGGTTTGTTGGGTTAGTTTGTGTGTACCTTGTAAGACCATTTGTTTGTTGACAAGTCAATCGTATCATTGTTGCTTCCAATCAACTGAACTGGACCGCCAACAATTCCAGCAGGCATTAGCTCATAGTAAGCACCATAGTTCTGTTTCATCAAAATTCATGAATGTAACGCATTTCAGTTCAAACTGCGAGTAGGTTTATATGCATAAATCATAAAACATTACAAGGTTTGTGTAAGTCCACAACCTTGAGACCAACTGTAGCACTAAGCAGTGAGATATTGTTCCTCCCTGCTTGCAACTCGATGTTCTTCTCAAAGACGAAGCTGAATCCCCCATTAGGGGCATACTCAGATCCTACAAGCTTTCCATTAACGAAAGCATGAAGAATATGGCCGGTTGTGTTCACGTACAGGATCATTTGCTTACTCTCTGGTACATCAACACTGCAAAACAAAAAAAGAGCCACATAAAGATAGTGAGATTTGATGATACTCAATTTGGACACGCTGTTAGAAATAGTTCAACTTTCCAGTTTAAATGTACCTTGTCATATACCACAGGTAATCACTAGCATCAGCGGTGGACAAGATCTGATCATTGAGCGTATTTGCAGTAAAATCAGCCCCCAATCCAAGAAGCGGCTCAGTTAAATCCTCTTTCTTCCATGACCAGATTAGGTTTTCAGGTTCTTCCTCGGCTTGATTCGGCCTCTTCACCATGACAGAAGTTTGAACATTGACCTGAAGAGCGAGAAGATGGACAAACAATCAATCATATTTGTTGGTTTCTTTTCCAAAAGGTTAGCTTTTAAAAAGATTCCTGCATACCTTGGCAGTGTTGTAGACTTCTTGCTTGCAATCAGGAAGAACACTGATGGACCAAGCAGGCAAGAAGTACTTGTTGCCTTCAAACTCCAATGTGGCATCAGCTGTTGTGTTCTTGTTTGCTAGGAAGCAGCCGGGAACAACACCATAGCCAGAGAATTTTGTAACCTGCAAAGAAGAAACCATTATAAAAGAACCCACATAGATTCATCCTATTATAGCTGCAGAAATCTCACAGATAAGCCATTTCCCAGCTCCGCCGTGTTTGCTCCTCCAAAGGTGAGAGCATGTTCCATCTTCTTGATGGAAATATGAAGGTTCCTCAGGTGTCCCCACTTGGGTTGTCGAATATTTCCTTAAGGTGATCAAGGGCATAAGTGAACATATCGTTCCAGAAATTGACAATAAAAAATACAGATAGTATGTATTAGGATTCTTACCGTATTCATCAAGAGGGGCATCGTAGTCATATGTGGTAGTGATGTACGGCCCACCCGTTGTACGCCCGAAGTTAGTCCCTCCATGATACTAATTACATAACAGAAATGTCATAATCATAAAAAAAATAAGCCAATCAAAAGCTTCTACTTCACAAAAACATCTACAGAACGGCAAAGATACCATGTAATAGTTCTGGAATGTTCCACTAGACTGGAAGAAGCGTGCCACAGAAAAGGCTAAATCCTCAGCAAGTCTGTGTGGGTCAGGCTTGTCCCAAGCTTTGAACCTGGTCTCCCCATCACATACAAACGTATAAAAATCCAAATATACGTCAAATACATAAACTCAAACCTTAATGCATTCATTTTGTTTACCATCCAGTCCAATTTTCTGTCCACATCTTAGGACTTCGACGGCTGTTGGGGGTGAATTGATCGCAGTAAAATCCATTGCAAGTATTGATCTAATTGGAAAACCAAACATTAATTATTTATATACATATTTGTTTTCTTTACAATATTAACAAAAATAATTCCGGGTGGGTTATAACGTACCATGGGTTGAGGTGCGTCGTCTTGTTGGCACATGATCCAGGGAACTCCAACTTGGTATGATTCTGCTAACTGAGCACACCAATTGATGTACATCTTGCCCTCCTGACCATATGGCCCTTCCACGTTTCCATATTCGTTCTCGATCTACGCATTTATAAATTCATGCAAGATTATTAATTCCGGGTGTTTGACACGATAAGACTCGTCAAGCAGGTTTTCGTGTGCACCTGAGTTAGTATGATGGGGCCTCCCTGCGGAGCGAACAGCCTCTCTTGTTTCAGCATGTTCACGATCAATGTAGTGAAGTTTTGCATCTCATCCTGTAAACAGAAAGCCAAGCAGAAAAATTATTTATCAATAATAATAATAACTTCTCAAAAATTCAAGATAATAATAACCTTGAAGGGCTGGTTGTTGGTCCTCATCTCCATCCCAGGAATCTGGCGTAACCAAGCCGGGAGCCCGCTGTAGAAATAAAGCAAAATTAATTAGAACAAGATTATCATAAGTATTAATTCATTAAATGGAAAAATCGTCATTACCCGTAATTCCATTCGGCGCACACGTAAGGACCGATACGAAGCACGGCATATAAACCGGCATTTTGGACTTCTTTAATAAATCTGACGAGGTCAAAGTTGCCTTCGAAGTTATACTGCATCAATCGAAATCAAAAGTTCACTTCACCGTCAGGTTGCTTCTTCAGATCTGAACTTTTAAATTAATAAAAAAAAAAATAAGTGAATGAATGAGTACCTGACGTCTCTGCGGCTCATGGCCGTTCCAGAAAACGTAAGTCTCGATTGCGTCCAGGCCTCCTTCCTTAGCTTTGTTGATCAAGTCGGGCCACATCTGAATCATCAAAGAAAAACATCAGCAAACTCGTTGCTAATCTTCAATCAGACTATTTTACAAATAGTATTTATTGTGTACCTCTGGGGTGCTCCGTGGGTAATGGATGGAGCCGGAGAAGAGAACACGGCGTTGGCCGTTGATCACTATGGCTCTGCCATTGTAAGAAACTTGTGTGGAGAAAACAGATGAGAAGCAGCAGAGGAGACAAGAGACCAACAGGAAGATGAGCGGTTTGCTAAGACCCATATCGTCGTATTCCAATGATGGCTTGAACCGAAGACGATGATTGATCCCCTCTCCACCGATGCCTCCTTTAAATAGACTCCCAAACTACGTATCAACTCCGAACTTACACACGAAAAAAATATCTTTTGGAAATTTTAAATTAATATCTTATTTAAAAAGGATTAATTTGTGATATTTTAAATTAATATCTTCTATCATAAAATAGTGTAATTCTTCAAGTAAATTTCCTATTGGATATTCGATATGCTTTTTATGAGGGATTCTGGTTTGGAAAAATATCCATGATTTATTTATTTTTTTGAAGTTATTATTTTTTAAAACAATGTTGTTTTCGAAATTTGTAATTTTATTTTGTAAAAAAAATATCTTTATTTCTGCCTTTCAGATTTTTTGAAATATATTTATTTTGATTACAGATATTGCTAATCATTATTATTATTGTTGGATAATCTTCTAATATTATCTAAGATACGGATAATCGTGACTTTAAATTTTAAATTATTACATTTAATGGTAATATATTTTATTCAAAAATTGATTAAAAAATAAATTCGAGCAAATAAAATAGTTAATAAATTAAAAATCTAATTTTAAAATTTATTCTCTAGCTGATTTTTAGTTTTGGAATGATATGATTTTTATTGATTTATAATTATTGTTAAAATTCTATTGTATAAGTTAAACCTCTGATACCTAAGAAATTGTTTCGACAGGTGCTTGAGAGATTGTCGATAGACCGCGTGCAAGAGTGTATAACTAGTTTTGAGAAAAAAAAAGTAGTAAATTGTTCCTATATAAAGAAGAAATAAAATTAAAAAAAATGAAATAAAGAATTATTTTTGTATGACTATAAAACTAATTCTTTTAAGAATCAATAAGTAATTAGGTAATTAATTCCTTTACTTATAAGTGGCTTCTGTTTGTTTGTTTGTTATAAATGACTCTTAAAGTAATTCTAAAGACAAAGACATCTAAGATTTATAAGTGAGAACTTTGAGAATAATAAATATTTTATAAAAAATTTATGCATAATATTGAGTTTATTGTCAAGTTGGTCATATTTGTATTTTTAAATATCTAATGAATGTTATCTTAATTTTTATTAATTATGTAATACTCTTATCTTGATATGTCATCCATGAATAGTCATAGAAAATAATCAATCTTAATCTTTGCAAACTTTTCTTATTTTCGTGTAAGATCGATAAATTGTTATCTTCATGATGATGAGGGAGTTCTTGTCAAGTTTTTTATAAGAAAAGTAGTCATCGTGTTGAGTGATATAAACATGTAAAATTCAACAAATAAGAGGAAAAATTTGAATTGTGGTTTTAACAAAAATTTTTAATATTCAAAAACTTTTTCAATTTAAAAAAGACATTATGCTTAGTAATAAAAATTTTGTTTTAAAAATTTTCAATAAAATGAAAGGAAAAATTTCACAACAACAAAACCAAAGCATGTCACACCTATTTAATCAAAAGCTTATTAGATTGAAGCTAAAATGAATTTACAATTCAAGACTTCAAAACTGATCATGATCATTCGATCGAGCATGTTGACTCGATAATAAGATGGATTTTACTGTTCAAAACGACGAACACAATATTTACCATTTAATCACAAACATAAAAACATTGATTCGCTCCTAGTTGGATGCAAATAGGCGTCGATCATTTAATCACACAATGATAAAATGTACATGCACTGTCTTGTTTATCTTTGTTTCTTCATGTGGGTAAAGCAGCCTAATATGGTTGGCTTCCCCATAATATTTTTAAAATGTCCAAATTTAACACATCTAATGCATACTATATATCACCAAAAATTAGCTTCAAAATATATGAATTATGATTATGATCGTTAATCCCATAATTACAAAGAAAAAATATTTAGCATGTTAACTATATATATTATCAAGAATGTATGTTTTTTGTGAATTAATCACTCCACAAAGAATATGATCCTTCATTCCAAAATGAACAAATTAAGCCCTCATTTTTTGTCCACTTTAGATTTTATAGTTTTTTCTTCAACAACCTTAATTCATCGTGTTGAGTGATATAAACATGTAAAATTCAACAAATAAAATGAAAAATATGAATTGTGGTTTTAACAAAATTTTTTAATATTCAAAAAAATTTTCAATTTAAAAAAACATTATGCTTAGTAATAAAAATTTTGTTTTAAAAATTTTCAATAAAATGAAAGGAATACAAAGAGTAGTTATAGCCCAATCTAAGTAGATGAAACAAGAACCATTCGATCAAAAAATTTATTAAAGTGTACAGATCTAATCCAAACGAGATTCATCTACATCATTAGATCCCACATACTTGATGGTGTTGATGAGTTAGAGTACAATTCACAAAAATGGAGTGTATCACAATCTTTTGATCAAGATAAACAAATGAACGATTAGATGGAATTTACTATTCAAAATAGCATAGCAGATTGTGACCATTTGATCGAGCTCATCGAATGGATGGTAAGATGGATTCTACTATTCAAAGTGGTGGACATGATCTCTATCGTTTGATCACAGAAAACAAACAATCAAACTACACTATTAACTCTCAGTCAAATGCAAACAAGAAACCAATGTTTTAGTCCTACATTACTATAATGCACTTGTAGTTTATCATTTTTATCTTAGTTTCACTAAGTAGGTAAAGTAGTATAATGGGATTGGCTACCACTTAGTGCTCATAGGATGTCATGACCCAAGTCACTTGCACATATACACAAGACTTGATCCCATTACTTGACTACTTTGACTCTCATTCAACTCGATGAGCCTAAGCTAAGTTCAAGGGTGATGCTCTGATTCGATTTAACCCAAGCCAATATAGGATTTTATCCTAATTAATGTTACACAAGCCTATCTTGACTCAATTTCAAATGGTTCCTTGACCCTTAGATTCCTAAGGCCCAAAGTTTAGCATTGTAGGCAACATGGCCCGAGCCTTTATGTTTGGCTGAGGAATTTGTTCTTATGCTAAATTTTTTCGTTAAAATATTTTAGTATAAAATTTAAAATTTAACAATACTTAATTTTAAAAACCAAATATAACACACCTAATGTAAACTACCTATCACCAAAAGTTTACTCCAAATTACATGAATCACGACTATAACCCTAGTTATCATAATTACAATGAAAAAATGTTTAAACATACTATCGATATAGATGATTAAGAATTAAAATTTTTTGTGAATTAAACACTCTACAAATAGTATAGTCTTGGACTCCAAAATCATTGAGTTGATCCATCACTCACAATCTACTTCGAATGCTATAATCCTTACTCCAACAAACCTAAAGTGTTGTAGTAGCATCTTAAGATTAAGCTAAAACAACTCTAAGCTCAATAAGACATTAATAATAATTAGTTTAATTTTGTGATCGTTGCATCAAAATGGTACAACACTAAGGCAAATATTTGGTTGCTTTTGAAATGGATATATATTTAGACATTGTTGTCATGTATTTGTTTTATTGTTAAGCACTATCTTTTGATTACATGACACTAGAGCTTCTAACATTAATATTTTCTAATAATATCACACACACCACCTAATCTTAATTAATATATAATATCATTTAATGTTTTCTAATAATCTATTAAATATCTTTAGTGTCATAGGCTCCAAATTATATATTAATAAAAATTTAATTTATCATATATCATTATATGAATTAGATTGTGACTTCATATTTTTTTATTGATTATCCTTTATTGCTTATATGAGTATCATACATACACACCTTCTACTTCTTTAAGATTTACTGTTTATAACTTTAAAATGTTACACAACTTTTGTCTTTATAACAATTCTAATATTCAAAAGACATATAAGATTGAAGATAAACTCAAACTATAACAAAAATATATTCAAACTTTGAGCATTTTAGAAAGATCATGAAGTTGTCATGATTTAAAGTATTTTCTTATATCACTCACAAAATTATGCGGAAGTTAAGATTGTCAACAGTGAGTGAGATCTCTCTCCCAAAGGTAGCAAAGCCATTCATGAGGAAAGAGAAATCATCACTTGTAAAGATAAACTTAATAACAATTATGATGATAGTAATTAAAAAAAAGAAAAAATGAAATAAATAAAAAGAAAGAATGATTGAGGAGCAAGCATTTAGAGTTCTTGCCGACACTAAAATATTAGAAGAGCTATAGAAACTAAGACAACGACTTACTACTCCCATATGCAGGAGTTTAAAAACAATTGTTATTGCAATGTGTTGCAAATGCTTCTACAATGGTAGTGCTAATGTAGTTACTAATAGCTCTTCAATTTCTTAGCAATTGTTCAATTGTAGAAATTATGTCTATTGTAACAATTTTGTAGAGTTATTATAAAGCTTCATAAAATTTGAGTTAAGCCTCCATTAATGATTTTGTGTAATTGTTATTAGATACAAGAAAGTTTTGATAGTGGTTCAAACAACAACAATTATTTCAAGGAAAAATATTATCGATAAATCATATGTAATTTGTATTTATTTAGTTTTTTTTGTTATAGTGACAACTATTGCAATGTAATGTAAGAATTGAGTAAGGTTGGTGGAGTAGGAATGTGAACATGAAATACAAATAATTATAGTAAATTATGGAAAATATATAATGTTGGAAATACAATAATCTATAAATTCAAAATTTTCTTTTGGTTCTTTGTTGGAGAGATAAAGCAAAAACAATAATTTAAGATACCAAAAAATATCTCAAATTTTATACAACTTTTTGAAAATTTGGTGATATACCCTAAGTCGCAATTAAAATGCATTTTCCCTAATCAAAACTATGTCCAAAAGAAATTTACTGAGGCTTTTCTTGCTTCGACTCTAGTTATCATAACAAAATAATATAGAAATACAACATGATATGTGAAGTAGAATATGATCAAAATGTTGTATTGTTGATTCCTAGTCATGGTGTTTTGTTTGATGGTAACAAATCTTAAATATTTCTAATAAATTTATTTAAGTGAATTTTCAGATTTTAGATAGTTGATACTAGTATTTGTGAGAGAACTAAAAGAAAAAATATGCAAATGTTAAATTTCATGAAATCATCTTGGTTGAAGTAGCAAACCACCAAGAGATATATTTTAAATTTAATTTTGGGTATTTTAATTTTGTTTTGATTAGAATGTTAAGTTTAATTGAAATATTTATTACAAGACACATAAATTAAATTCAAATTAATCTCAGAATAATATTTAGATTTTTAATATTTTTTAACCATCTTTCTTGATTATCTTAGCTATCATTTATCTTAATAAATTTTTAAAAAAATATTAAATTAATATATTAAAAAGTTTTAATAATATTAATTATTTAATAAAAAAATTAATAACAAAAAATAACCATTTCGTACAAATAATTACCGCATAAATCAAAAGGGTTACTACAGTGAACCGCAAACGTTCAGTGGCAACTACTTCTGAACGAGGTTCGGTACATAATCCTAGACATTCCATTTTGGATCTGGTCATCATTCTTGCATTTGTAAATCAAACTAACTATATGTAGCTCACTGGTCGCTTAGGTGATTAATTTCAGAACCTAGCAAAAGGCAGCCAACCCAAAAAAAGGCTCTCCAACGATTACGAAAATCCTTAAAATGGAATAAAACCACAATGCAGATGAGCAATGTGGGACGAACAAAATGCAAAATTTTCTGCCTAATATGGTTGGCTTCCCCCTAATAATTTTAAAAGGTCCAAATTTAACACATCTAATGCATACTATATATCACCAAAAATTAGCTTCAAAATATATGAATTATGATTATGATCGTTAATGCCATAATTACAAAGACAAAATATTTAACATGTTAACTATATAGATTACTAAGAATGTAAATTTTTTGTGAATTAATCACTCTACAAAGAGTATGATCCTTCATTCCAAAATTAACAAATTAAGCCTTCATTTATCATCCACTTTAGATGTTATAGTTTTTTCTTCAGCAACCTTAAATTATAGTAATAACACCTTAAGATTGACCTTAAATAATACTAAACTCAAGGAGAGTGATCATCACATTAAATAGTATAATAATCTCCTCTTTGATGATTATAAAACCAATGTTAGAATAGAAAATATAATAATAAATGATTAACATCTATAAAAATAATAAACTATATAATGTAATATTATAGCTCTCTCTAATTGATAACCTACATTCTCCCTAATTTCTAGCTTATACTTCCTCTAAATTCTAGTACGAAGTTCTTATTTTTGTAGTCATTCAAATGAGTTAATTACACCTAAGCTGAAGCTAAATCTATGAAAAAATTTAGTAGCAAATGGATTAGTAAAAATATTGGCCAACTGGATAGAAGATAAATTAAATGACAATTGAATCTCTTTCTTCTACACTTGTTCTCTAATAAAATAATATCTTAATTTTATGTGTTTGATTATTGAGTGTTAAATAGGATCCTTAAATAAATAAATTATATTTGAATTATCACAAAAGACTAGAATTTAGATAAATTTTAAACCATAATTTAAAAGTTAGTATTTAATCCATAAAACTTAAGCAACATAATTATCTATAATATTTAATGCACAAGAAGGTAGAGGTAAATTATGCTTTTAACAATTTTTTTTATTTCAGAAAACTTTTTTAATTGAAGAAAACTTTTATGCTTAATAATAAATTTTTTAAGAAATATTATTTGATGAAATAAAATGAAAAAATAATACAATAACAAAACAAGATAGGCACAAAGATTTTTTAGATGTTTTGGTCAAAACCCACACCTACATCCACCATTGATCACCGATTGGGCTTCTACTAACCATCCCCTTTCGTCGAAGCCAGTAGGGATAAACTAAGTAGAATCTATTGCTCCAATGACAAAAAAATCACATGAATTTTGGCTACACAAAAAAGTGAAATATTTACAAGAATAATGCATATAAAATTCTTATACCTTTGAATTCTTTAAGAGTAGCATAATAACTATTGATGTAAATGTTACTTGAATGATGCAAAATGATTGAAGAGAAGAGTTGTAAAAATAAGAATCAAAAGAACACGCAACTCTCGCAAGCATGAAGTAAAATTGATAATATCAGTTTGGTCTTTTTTGGATGCTTTTAGCTTTTTCAAATTGATTCATCAATCATAAATATTATTAAATGATTTCTATTTATAATCCAAACAAAAACATGCCTAAAAAACCTTTCGAATGGTTAGAAACAACTTTTCTTGAAAGGAAGCTATTGTAGGAAATGAAAAAAGAAAACGAAGAGAAGCTACAGTGTGATATGGATGCAAGGAACAAGAACTGTTCGATCAGAAGATCGATTAAAGTGTCCAAATCTAATCAAAATAGGATTTGATCTGTGTGTTGTTAGAGTCAAATACTTGATGAATGGTGTTGGTGTGTGAGAGTACTATTCACAAAGGTAGAGTAGATCACAACTACAAGATTAAGATAAATGAATGGACAATTAGATAAAATTTATTATTCAAAATGATGGAACAAATCATGACCATTCAATCAAGCTCGTCGACTGGATGGTAAGATGGATTCTACTATTCAAAATGGTGGACACGATAGCTACCATTCAATTGCAAAACCACGTGATAGGATGACACTGATTCGCTCCCAATTGGATGTAAATAAACATTAATCTTTTAGTCCCATATTGCTAAAATATACATACAATTTGTCATTTATTTTAGCTTCTCCAAGTAGGTAAAATAGCCTAATAAGGTTGGTTGCTCCTCATTACTCTTGGAAGGTCATGACCCAAGGCACCTATGTGCATAAACAGGTTCGACCTGACCTAATCACACTACTTGACTACTTCGAGTTCTACTTAACTCGATAAGCCTAAGCTGGTTTCATGAGTGATGGCCTTACCCGATTTTACCCAAGTCGCTACAGGATTGTACCCTGATTGAGTCTTAGGCCGGACCAAACTTGGTTTTAGTTAGTCTCCTGACCTGCACCTCTCCAAGGCCTAAAGCTCAGTGTTGTGAGCCACTTGGCCTAAGCATTCAGGCTTGGTTAAGGAGTGAGTGCTTAGGCTAAATTTTTTTTATTAAAATATTTGTGTATAAAATTTAAAGTTTATAAAGACATAATTTTAAATCCAAATGTAACACATCTAATGCATACTAAATATCACTAAAAATTAAACTCCAAAATACATAAATAATGATTATGACCTTAAGTGCTATAATTACAAAAAAAGAAATATTTAACATGCTAACTATATAGATTATTAAAAATGCAAGTTCTTTGTAGATTAGCCACTCAACCAAAAGCATGATCATTAGCTCCAAAATCAATAATTAAGCCTTTCATCACCATCCATTTTAGATTCTATAATCCTTGCTCCAAGGTCAGTCTTTGACAAAAATAACAAAGGAAATACCTCAAGGAATTGGCTTCAAGAGTTTAGCCTTTAGGGCAAGTCTTTGAAGATTAAACATCACGGGACTAACCTTGAGAGTTTGACCTTGATAAACTAGCCTTGAAGGACTTAAGTGCAAAACCATCGATGTTGTACATATGGTTGTGCTCTAAACCGACGACTGAAATGAACTATGCATGAAGCTCCCACTAAGGAGGATTCTAGAAAAATAAAAAAAAATCTTGCAATGTATATTATAAAGAGGCTATCCACAATTTAGATAATGCAAACATATTCTTAAACATCTCTATTTAGAAAAAAAAATTAACCTCAAGGTAACCTTAAACTCAATTAGTTACAATAAATGATAGAATAAATTGATTCAAATAATACACTTATTTTTGAAAATTTTGTGTTCTCATTGATCCCATAATACATTAAAAAAATTATTCAAGATAGAGCCATGATTATGACCCTAAGTGTTACAATTATAAAGTAAAAAAATATTTAACATACTAATCATATAGATTATTAAAAATATAAGTTTCTTGTATATTAGCCACTCTATAAAGAGCATGTTCATTATCTCAAAAATCAATAAGTTAAGCATTCAATTAACATTTACTTCAAATGTTACAATCCTTACTCCAATAAACTCAAATTACTGTAGTAACATCTTAAGATTGAACTGAAATAACACTAAACTCAACAAGATATTAACAATTAGCTTAGTTTTGTGATTATCACATCAAAAGAGTACAATAATTTTCTCTTTGATTATTATAGAACCAATGCTAGAATTACAAAATATGATATTAAAAAATATAATAACAAATAATTAACATCTATGAAAATAACAAAATTATATATGATATAGTATGCAACATTATAACTCTCCTTAATTGATAAAATATACTCCCCTTAAATTTTAACTTATACTCTTGAATTATAGTACTAATTCTCTCCCTTTTTATAATCATTTAAAAATGTTAATTACAAGCTCAATCTAAGTTTAAGAAAAAATTTGTTAACTAATAAATTAATAAAAATATCAATCAGCTAGCTAAAAGATAAAACAAATGATACTAAATCTCTTTTTTCTACACGTATTCTCTAATAAAGTGATATCTTAACTCTTTGTTTGTTATTGAGTGTTGAATAAGATATTTAAATAAATAAATTACACTTGAATTATCATAAAAAATTAAAATTTGGATAAATTCTAAACCATAATTTAAAAGTTGATAATTAATCCATAAAACTTAATCAACATAACTACTTACAGCAATGTGCTCAACTTCTATTGTTAATAGTGTTATATAATTTTATTTTTTACTAGCCTAAGAAATTAATGAACTACAAATCAATTGGTATATACCAAAGGTACTATTTCTATTCAGTTTAACTACCAAAAAAGTTGTTATCTATATAGGTTATTAAATCAAATTCATACTCACATTTAGGTTATCATAGGCCTAGAGACTTAGTAACTTTAAGATATTTAAAGATATGTTTGACAGTTTGTAAACATTATCTCTTAGGATTAGTTTAAAACATCACACACATACCTATACTAAATATAATATTAGGTCTACTCGTAACAAGATACAATAATGATTCAATCATTCTCCTAAATAATTTTGTGTCAACTTGTTTTCTAGTTTGATATTTTTCTATGATAGAGCTTATATTAATGGGAGTCTTCATTTGCTTCGTATTCTTATCACCAAATATTTTTAACAATTTCATCAAATATTTAATTTGAGAAATAAAGATTTTTTTTTCATTTATTGGCTAAATCTGAAGACCTAGAAAGAAGGTTAATTTTTTTATCATACCCAATTCAAATTCATTTTTCATTAAATTAGCAAATTTTATACACATCTCTTCATTGAAAGCTCAGAAGAATATGCTATCTATATACACTTGACATACTAATTGACTTTCAATTGAATTTTGAACACCTTTCTTTTATGAAATCCATTTGGAGTAAAAAGTAAATCAAATCCTGAGGATTGTTAAACATATATTTCTTCATTTATATATTTATTCAAAAATATATTTTTAATATTTATTTAATATAATTTAAAATATTTATAACATATATAAATGAATAAGATCTTAGTTATTTTAAGTCTAATTACAAGAATAAATATCTCATATACATCTATTCTTTGAACCTGATACAACTACTAACCTAATCTCATTTTTAATAACTTTTTTTATTTTCATCTAACTTATTTTTTAAAACCCATTTTATATCAATGATTATTCTATCATTTAATTTAGATATAATATTCTATACTTAAGTTTTCTTAAACTATACCAACTCTTTATTCATTACAATCATCTAAACTTGAAGTGATAGATACAAGTTCCATGTGTCCAACATCTATTTAAATACATTGATTCTATCTTATTGAAGGGTGCAATTTTGACAAAAACCACAGACAAAATACCTCAAAGAATGGGCTTCAAGAGTTTGGCCTCGAGTTTCAGTCTTGGAAGATTCAACCTCACTAGACTAACCTTAAGAGTATTGCCTTGATAAACTAGCCTTGCGGGACTAAAGTGCAAAACCACCGATGTTTTACATACAGTTGTGCTCTAAACCAATGGTTAAAATCAACTATGCATGAAGCTCCCATTAGGTAGGATTCTAGACAAATAAAACTCAAAAAACTTGCAACGAACTGTAAAGAGGCTATCCTCAATTTAGATAATGCAAACAAGTTCTTAAGCATCTCCAATCACAAAAAAAGCAACTTCAGGATACCTTTAAACTCAATTAGTTGCAATAAAAGATAGAATAAAATGATTCACATAATGCACAATTTTGCATGTTCTCATTGATCCCACAATCTACATCTAAAAAAAATTGTTCAGGAAAATTGATCAACTGTGTCTTCAAACAATGCTTAGTATCTCATCATTATGGTTGCGGAGCTAAACTATAACGGACTTTAAAATGCCAAGTGAAAAGCCACCATAAGAACAATAGTGTCATACACCCAGTACAAGAAAAATAACTTAAAAACAAAAGTACTTTATTTAAGCACTGGTATCCCGGTACAAATGCCACTTTTGATACCTCTGATGCCCAGGAAGAACTGGTCTCAACCGAGGAGCTTTGGTGCAATCTGGGCAGCAGCAGCCCATGAAATCCTTTACACAAGGGCCACAACACCTGCAAGATACAGCGTCTAATATTGTTCTGATGGGGAAATAGCTTATCAAATTGAAGTGAATCGAACTAAGAACAGGCAATAATAAACCTACAGAAAGAGCCTGTTACAGTCCAAATTTGCACAGTTTCTATGCCTGAAGTCCTGCACCGGGGATGCACATACATAACACCTTGCAAAGACACCATTCTCTGAGACTACTTCAGATCTTTTATCAGGACCAATCCTAGGATTGAAGGAAGAAGGAGCCATTGATAGCCGGGAATCAAATACAAAAAGGTTTCCCACCCATCCAACAGAGCCTTCACTGGTCAAATAATGGGAAACACCACCATGTAAGGTATACAAGTTCTGAAAACCCCTTTGTCTGAAATGAAGTTTAAAGAGAGGAAAGATTAACTCTCAGAAATCCAATAGGATGCCTTGGAGAAGATTAAAAACTATGGTTCACCTCAGGATTGTTGAATATATATCACACCGAATGCCTCCGGTGCAATACATCAGGATGTCTATCCTTTCTCGATCTACATTTGTCAAAGCATCTGATGCAGTCTACACGTGAGAAAAATAAATTTATCTTAAGTAGAGTTCGAAAGAGAAAAAAAAAAAATACACATGACAAAGAGTTCCAATGAGAACAAAAAATGTATCTATATAATGGATTAAGGGGTAGTATCTTTATATATAAACCACCTAAACAAACTTGGTAATTACAAAAGATGTTTCCCTACACTACAGGTAGGAAAGATAGTAAGCAACACAAAAAAAAGTCATCATAGAATTTGTAAGTAATGACACGACCAGTTCCACAATATCAAGAACATTGCAACCCTATTCATGACGGGTAGGAATCAAAGACATTTCATCAGCTGGTGCAACGCTGTGTCATGTTTCAATGATTTAATGAACCATATAATAATCCTATTAGTGCGAAGCTCGATAGTTTTGGATTGATCTCTCCTCAACCCGCCAATCCCCAAGTAGTGCACTTTTGGTGCTAAACCTGAGGTTCTCAAGATTCCAACGCTATTGGTAATAGAAGCCGTACTCAGCCAAATTCTTATGCTTGAATTATCACTTTATTTAAGATAGTTTTTATAATATCTGTATCTCAAGTATTAGCTTCTTTTCTTGTTTTTAATTTGATAGTTTGCTACTAGAAACACTAATATTGTACATTCCAAGTTTGGAACAAAAGGAAAACAGAGCTTCTCAGAGATTTTTGTACCATCCAAATTGGACTTTCTAACATTCGAGTCCATGAAACAGACCGACTTGAAGAGGATTATCATAACAAAAAAGACATTGAATTATACAATATCCATGATACAGAAATGTCAAATCTGCAAGTAAAAAATTCAGTACGTTTGATTGCATGTATCCAGGAAAATTGATTCTATTCTATATTTGCCAAGGAATGTGAGCTTTTGGCAGTTTAGGAATTTTTAAAAATTTGATCTCAAGAGCTGAATTCTTGTATGTTACAACTGCAATGAATCATGAAAAGGGGTATTTGCAATTTTAAGGTGTAAGAGGCTCTAATCATTGCCTTCCAAGCCTATTCACTATCACTGAGAATTCAACCTTCATCAATTCATCTTCAAATTCCTAAACATTCACGTTATTTCTTGCAAAATGTTTCTAAAGTTTCCTGGAGATCAGAGGATTATCGAGTTGCAGCTGCAATTCCCACTTGAGAGATTCACAGCTACAATCAACATCCAATGATTTTGTTGATGAGGCTCTCGCTGGTGAGGTTTTTGCTGATAAATCACAGATACTTAAATGAACGAAAAACTAGACCCATTCACAAGGAATGGGGTTTCGTATCTTGTGCCAAGATTAAATGTCATCCTCTAATAGAGACTAAGTGGTTATATAAAAATAAGTTGAATAATGAAGGGATCATTGCTAGGAACAAAATAAGATTAGTTGCAAATATATCTAATCAAATCAAAGAATCACTTTAATGAAACCTTCACATTGATAGCTACACTTGAAGCCATATGACTTTCATTCTCTTGGCTTGCTCAATTTTACAAGTATTCAAAACATTCCAAGTGGAAGTCAAGAACGCTTTCTTAAATGGCTAATTTAGAGAAGATGTCTATGTCATGAATAATGCCACATTTTTAAAAGCATGAACATCTTATACTAAAGAAAGCATTTTATGGCCTTAAGCAAACTCTAAGAGCTCCACATTTTTTTATTGAAAAATGTTTTAAAAAAGAAAAAATTCATATCACACATTTCATTAACCCAAAAAATAATGTGTAATCTTAATCATCCATATGTAACATGTGTTTAGTTTTAGATCCTAAGTATACTAGTCTTATGCTCCAAATATGAACTTGAAATTGAGCACAATGCAGCATCAATCTCATGCTAATACGATGGAGATGCAACCATTAGCGTTGAGCGTACAATGGAGTACCAAAAAGTGTAGTATGGTTAGATCACAAGCTGTCAATACAAAAGTATCAAAAACCAATTATGTTATCTTACTTATAGATAAAAAGTTCCATTCCAACATTCCATGTGGCATCATGCACTCAATTGTCTAATAGCAAGTGACTTATGCTATAAAAGGAAATTTCCTCCTCTCAATCAAGGAATCTCATGCTTGATCACAAACAAAGAAATCTGAGGAGAGTAGAGAGCATGTGTTGTGAAAAGGTTAGGTGTTAAGACCCACTTCATTAGCTGCTAATCTTGACTATATTTTCTTATCCTTTTCTCCTTTTGTTTTTGGGTTCTCTATAATTTTAAGGCTGTAATCTATGTTTTCTAAGTCAACATTTTTCTCTCATTGAGATATGCCCTTCCTCATTTTGAATTTTGAAAGGTGATGCTCAAAATCCATGATTATCAAGGTAGTAGCAATGTAACATGGAATTCTCAAGACAATTGTGAAAATGATGATTAGTTTTTGGTGATCCTCATCTAGATAGAGTAGATAACAAAAGTTCCTCAAAGCTAAAAGAAGAGTGTAAGTCCTCTCCGATGCTAGCAAATGCAAACATGTTGCAATCCAATGCATTTGTCCCTCAAAGAAGCCTATTACACTTAATTCTTGCTAGCAATAGGAGCCTCCACCTCATGAATAATAATGAGTATGATCTCCAACAAGGCTTCCACGACCCCTAATATTTTCACCAACATTTGTTCCATGTAATAGTGAGGATACTACTCTACAAAATCCTTTTAAACGTGGAGCAACGTTCACCTTTCATATTGTGTTCCCTCAACAAGTTGTTGTCTCAAAAAAAAGAATGCAGAAGCTTCCTTTTTCAAATTCAATACGGAAGGAGCTGTAATGAAGATTAGTGAGATTTTTCTCCTTATGATGTCAAACATGATCCAACTGCCCATTTGCCATGCCACTCCAAATGGAAGATTGCGTGTGCAAGGAACATAAGATGAATTTTCTCTATTATGTAGAGATTTTTTGATAAGGAGTTGTCTATGTCTTACTAGCCATCTCACCTTCTCATAGATAAAGGTATGGTTGACCTCAAAGACATGTAATCACTTGCTAATATGCCATCAATATGTAGCACATGCCAAAAAGTATCACATATAGGCAATTATCTTCTACCTTAAAAAACATCCCCAAGAATTAGTTGCTTGGACTCCTTATGGGATCAATCAACTCATATTCTCAATTGAGGAGAGGATTTTCCTCAAGCCTCACCAAACCAAAACGTTGATGGAGCCTGTTATAAATTGTATCTCTCACTACCAAGAATGACTAGTATACAATGTATTCAAATATAGTGAATAAAAAGGCTAATATAATGACACTCCTTAAAGGGTACACTGATATGTTTGCATAAAACCAACTGACAAGCCATGAATAGACTTAGTTAGTGGTTCAAGCTTGTATCCTATATGACATCCAAACAATCAAGCAAAAGATGAGAATCATAACAACTTGTAACATGGGTTTGACCCTATTCAACTTTTAAAAAGATTATATGGCACCAAAAAAGGGGAAGAGATAAACAGAGAAATAGAAAGGTTACTTGATGGTGGCTTCATTCAAGCAATACAATGTCCTGAATGAATTACAAATGTTGTCTATTTCAAAAAAGCAAATGAATAATGATAATTGTGCATAATTTCACCGGCCTTAATACGTCCTACCTAAAGAACTCCTATATTTCCCAAGGAATGATGATCTGGTCAACTCCACCTTGAGCTTTAGGTACCTAAATTTTATGTATGCCTTCTCAAGTTAATATTAGATTCACAAATAAGCCCAATGAGGAGAAGATTGCATTCATCACAAATTATAGCACCTCCTACTATGTTATGCCCTTTAACAATGTGAGAGTCACAAACTAAGCTATGATTGATTGCACCTTCAAAAACTAGACAGGCCAAAATCACAAACCTTCTATCTAGTTTATAATTTTTTTTAAAAAGTTGTTCCTTCCATGACCACTTACATGAGTTGAAGGAGACAGAAGACTTTTCAACATAACAAGACCTTAATTCTCTTAAATGCAACTTTGGAGTGTCAAAAAGTAAGTTTCATAGTTTCATGGCATCAAAATAAGGATTTGAAGCTAATCCCAAGGAGGTTCAAGCTGTGCTTGAGGTGCCCTTGACAATAACAATGAACCCTTCACTTGCAAAATTTGTCCTTTTTGGTGAACTTGATGATTCTTCTCATTGTGAATCATGACTTTGTGTTGGGCCTTACTTGAAGTGATTGTAAAAACTTATGCATTCCTAATTGATTTGGTTTTGTTGAGAATTTTCCCCAAAAAAGGAAATAGCCAAAATCATCATTATGCAGCTACCCTAAGGTTATCAAATTGATGGAAGAAGACAAAGATTCCAAGGAATTAGGTAAATGCAAGAATATGTGGGTCTCTAGCTGTCCAAATATCAGAATGACAGACGAATTCTGATGAGCTAAACAAGAAGGTTCCTATTTCTGTGAATGGGAGATAATTTTTAACATTACTTAAATGCATACTTAGCAGCTAATTTGTGAAATAGAAATGAAAGAAATTCAATTCTGCAAAACTAATTATGGCACTATAAATTTGGCTCATAAAAATATTTTAAGTGCAAATGAAGATGGAAAACCAAATGTTTAGTGAGGATACTGGAATTTAAACACAGCATCACCATAAAAAGAACGATTATATCAGAATTATAAGCATCATCATAACTCAGCCTTAACCAATAAAAAAATTACTTGCTTCAGTATGATACTCAGAATCATTCACTGCTATTACAAATGCTCAAAGTGGTCTTAGGTCTAGTTAATGCAAATTTTTTGTGTAACACCATGCTAAATGTATGCTAAGTAATGATGCAAAGCCAAGCTTCATGATAAAGCAAATCAAGCAACCAAATTTAATCGTTCTTCTAAAAATATAAAACACAGAATCCAAGATATCTAGGACAGTTACTATCATCATATACCTTATCTTTTGAGAGCCCAATAGAAGTTTGTCTAAAGCTATTCACATCAGGCCGCTCAGCACCTTCAAAATGGCCAACATCCCACTCATAGCCTAGTTCCATAAAAAGGCATAAACAGTTACTAAGGAAAAAAAAAAAGATGTCACATATTCTATAAGAAGCCAAATACCATCAGTTCTAAAAACATGACATTGTTGTTTATGGTTATGATATAAGTAAACAATAATGACAGTTTTAAATACCTACAAAATCTTAGAGTTTTATGGACAAAAGCATAAGGCAAACCATGATTTTTAATTTTATTTCAACAGACTGGACAATATTCCAAGGCAGGTTTTTACTTTCTTCTTAGGTTAATTTTAATCCATCTTAAATTTACAAAAATCAAAAATACAAATCTCATTGTATATATACTTTTTGTGAGATGAAAAATACAATGGCATATGCATTATGTTCAGATAGAATTCCAAAGATACAATTAAAATTGACTTTTATTTATCTTTTCAATAGTTAATTATTATTTGAAATCCAATGTCCACTATAAATTATGTTCCATAAACATCAGCACAAAACTCATGTGTACCCCACTAATTCCACAAAAAAACAGCAATTATATTGAAGGCTAGAAATCTCATTGAAACAAAGTGCATCATATCTTATCGATCAGGCCAAATAACAAATTTGAACTCATTACTAAAAAGTACAACAAGGTAATGGAACTTAAAACTGACTAATTTGATAGTTTTAATCAAAACTCAATGATTTTGGTCAAAACATAGTTTTTTGGATGAGCTTTGGCAAAAACCGAACTAAAACCCTTGAAACAAGACAATTTCGAATGAAAGTTAAAAACTTGAAACAACGGAAAAAAGAAAATTAAGATCAATCATCAAATATAGAAGAGTAGCATACCTAAAAAAGGCTAATCATCAACAAGTAAAATGAAATAAATGCAATTGATGCATTAAATTGCATCAAGTCTGTCTTCTTCAAATAATTAAGATTTTTTTTTAATCAATTAGAACTTGATCCTCTCTTCCTACCTCTCTCTCTCTCTCCAAATAGCAACCTTTTCCTTTGTCATCTCCTTTGAAGTGCATTATACCTACACTGTCTCTAAGAAAAAATGTTATATCTTGCAATTATTTTAATGATAACAATCACATTATATCCTTTTATCAAATTAATAGTTGAGCAAATGTTTGGATAAGTTAAAGGTTTTAATGAGGGTTCTGGAGGCATCTCAAGATGTCAAAATCTTTTACTCTAGATTCCCTTAAAGGCATGTCAAAATAAATCCCTAGCAATGCTTTTTGGTTTTCATATTTCTAGTATTGTTTTTGAATTTTTTTCATCGATTTCTAAACAAGATACCTCTTGACCATTTGGACAAATCTAGTTTAGATAATTTTGATTTGCACAAATAATCTTACTTTCCTCTACCCACAGAAATACTTAAATGGGCTAGTTAATTCAATCAGTTTCAATTCACCTTATTTAATCTAAATCACTCAATTCTTTTGCAGTCATTTTTGAGCTAACAAAAATCCCTTTTTTGGAAACCTAGACATCGTACTTTTTATGTGCACAAACTATGTTTGACCTAGCATGGATCAGTTTGGACACATTGGAACCTACCATGCCTATAACCTCTTGAACTGAAACCCACTCTTTGGCTACCATATAAACTTCATATCTTTATCCTCTCAAGTACTCTTATCCGAGTAAGCGATTTGAATTACCCTCCAAAGCTTCAAACTTCATCTGAGATCAAATGAGAGCAAGGCCATTGAGTGATTATGTGTTTGAGTAACTTTCTCCTTAAGGTTAACTCCTTATATTTGTGAGTTTTGTTTTCTTCCTCGAGGTTTTTATTGAAATAATTTTCTTTCTTGTAGAGATCTTAGCAAACTAAAAGTTTCACATTATTCCCCTAAAAAATTTCTCTTGAGCTTTATCCTTCACATAATTGACTTAGGTCGAGGTTTTTAATTGATTTACATTTTGTTTTATCTAGCTTTCCTCAACACTTTTCATCATGAAGTTGTTTTTTGCATGCCTAGGATTGTCTTATAAAATCCTCCTATATCCTTATACTTAGGCTATTTGACCTATCAACTTGGGTTTACCGTTGTGCCAAAAAAAAGGGTGCATCGAGTTAAGCTTGCCCCAAATGAAAGCCTCTCCTAAGTTAACCAAGATCCATAAAAAGCTAAGGTTGCTCCTTGTGTAGTTAGGATTGGCTTGAACTCAATCAATAATGAACTTAGTAATGGAAAGTCTCAAATAAGGTGCTTAAAGATTGAAGTAAATAGGTTGAAAGACTAAACAAAAATGTCACAGTGTTTTCTTCTTTATCTATTCTTACGTGCTTTTACTCAATTATATTCATTAATGATTTTTTCACTTTCAACAAATACAAATTTCTTTAACTTTCTCTATTCTTTCTCAAGCTCTCCTAACTCACAAACTAGCACTCTTAACATTTTTATATTCTAACAACTTTTCTATTATTTCCTCAAAGTAGTTGAATTATCGATTCACTTTGAATTTACTTGCAGTTTAGTTGCGATTTCCATTTATTATTATAAAGAAGTGGATGAACTATTGATTCACTTTTGAGTTTATTTACTTGGACCTTATCTATAATTTTCATTTATTTTCTCAAAAGTGGTTGGACTTTCAACCCACTTTGAGCTTTACATCTTGGTTTATTAAGCTAATCATTACCTGTGCTTCTCTTGTATTCTCGACTTAAGTTAAACAATATAACCTATATTGAATGTATAAGATATTTCTCTAATGAAAAAACGTTTCAAAACACATTTTTTTTTACTTTCTTCGTTTACAAAAAGTGACACATTTAAATAACTCTATAAATCAAATCTTTTCAAAATATATTTTTGTTTCTTTTGGGTATCCAAGAAAGAACTATTTTTAATCATTTAAATTCAAATATTTTAGAACAAGTTTTTCATAGTTTTAAATTTTTAAAAAAAATAAGAGAATTTAAAATTATTTTAAACACCTAATTCGCCAATCCCTTTTGGCTAACACAGACAACCAAAGTAATCTAAAAGCAATCAACAACTTTCAGTATCAACAAAATTGTACAAACATTCAGGAAGTGGAAGGTGATTGATATTATAATCTTAATATATTTTTTAACTGCGATTACCAAAGACAATAATGCAAATAAAATGAAAATGATTTTATAAACAGAATTGAATAATTCACTCAGCTAGTCACTTGATATCTAATATAAGATATTAAAAAAATCGGTGTTTATCAATGCAATAATGCTTTTCTAGATGCAGAATATTCTAAATAGATGTGCTCAAAAAGAAATCCCTAAAATCTACAAACAGTAAAATTGCTTTGACCAGGTCGAGCATCCATAGTTGTAACTCTAAGCTCATATTTTATATGTTTTAAGTCACAAATTTAATGAGAAATACGATACAAGAACTAGATTACCATTTCTCATATCAAGCAGTAGCAATTTTTTATCAGGATCACAACCATTTGCTTTGTATGA
Source organism: Vanilla planifolia (assembly GCA_023846275.1). Lineage (NCBI taxonomy): Eukaryota > Viridiplantae > Streptophyta > Magnoliopsida > Asparagales > Orchidaceae > Vanilla > Vanilla planifolia. The sequence goes on along the minus strand of CM043866.1, from coordinate 16,148,367 downwards.
TGGACCATAAAAAATGGTTAGTTCTTGCAATTTTTTTTGCCACTCGGCTGGAGTCAATGGTGCAGCTCGCATAGCAGGATCTATGACAGGAAGGTGCAACATGCCTCCTTCAAGCTGGAAATTTTGTGAACAGTACCTTTTAAGAGATATATATATCAGCAATTCATAAAATAGAAGAAAAGAAACATAAAGCAGGCAGGCCTAGAGATCCATTTAAGCATGCAAATATTGAAACTAAAACAAAAAAGAAAGCTAATCAATCAAAATATTTATAACACTCAAGAAATAACTCTCCAGGTTAACATTGCATGCAACTTAATATGTGGGTCACTTGTTGAAAGTTCAGCAAAATTAGCAGCTTGAGATTATTCAAATTGACAGAATAAATGAGAGAACTGAATGTTCATTAAGTATTTCATACTCTCACGTACAATAGGAATGAATTTTAAATGGTTGCACTTATTTAAAATGCATAGATTATAAGATGCATAGTAAGCAAAATGAAGCTTTTTAGTGAAAGTTTTTTGTAGTATATAATTCATCATCCAACTATAGGATTAGTTACAAAAATGCCATCATCAAAAGTTTACCATCCCACAAGCTATCATCAAAAGTTGCCCTATCAACATTATCATCTTGCAGTTTTCATCTCTTATCATGTGTTGCTTTGTAGTTTTTAAAGAAAAACAAAACATACACTCTTTCTAGCAGCATAGCATCCCTTTGGTCAACCATCGCCTCTTAACATGTAATCCTTGTACAGGTATTTACATAATCACCCTCAAGCCTAAATTCATCAACACAAGGGGCCCGTGGGTTGGCTTGCCTAACCCCCACCCAAGCACATCTAGGTTTAGTTGAGGCAATAAAAAGGGTGTGAATTTTGTTCCCAATAGCCTGAAGAAATTTGTCAACAAGATCTCTAAAAATCATTGTGCATTAGCTTGTTTGATTATTTTCACAAAATTATCAAATTAAGCTTCATTCGGTTTAGAGGAGCAGAGTACCAAAAACAATTATCGAAATTCATGTGTCACTCAAACATTTGTAATCCCAATTGTCCAAGCTTGCTTGCAATATTGAAATAGCATCAAAATTCAAAATGGTTGCAACAATCATAGATGGAGAAGAGGAACGTTTAGACGGCACCTCGTTGTTCTGCATGGGTCAAATCTGGTAGAATGCAATGACGCTGTTTTCTCCATGACATCCACAATCATAGCCATGGGTAGGCTTGACATTGATGAAAAAAATTTGAATATGGAACTTGTGCATTTCCTAATAATGCTCAATACAAAATGACAACTGCAGAAATTATGGTCCAAGCTTGGGCTCAAGACGACACAATCAAATCCCCTTGTTGTCAAACATTCAAGGGTGCATATAGCTTTATTTGCAATTCACCAAAGTAACATTACAAAATATGGTTTAGCTTATAGCTTCGAAAAACAACCACCAACCCCATGGGAATCGATAAAAAAAATTTTATAGATAGTCACATATGGCATGCCATGAGAGTACATGAGATAGAAAACCAAAGAGTCATGCATGGAAACTCTAGGTAAAGATATCCAATAAACAAGGCACTTGCTTAAAGAAGCATAAAGTAGCTACAACCTCTAGAAACTAGAATCATCCAAAAGTTGGGAGCATATAAGGAAATGGATGAACTAGACTGACACAAGTTAATAATAATAAAGAGGAAAATTCTCAATTCAAGGATCCAATAGAACTGATGCTATATCAACCAACCTCCATCTCAAATTGTTCTTCACTAGTGAGCCTCCCAAGAAAAATTTTCCAAATAGAAGAATCATCAAGTCTACTGGAAAAAAATTATCAAGCCACCAACCATACTTAGCTTTAAGGCATTGTACCCATAAACAATTATGGTCACCAATACTTGACTCCACAAGTCGACGATATTAACGTACAAGCATATAATTCACTTTATGCCCAATTACCTCTAGCCAAATTGGTAACAATAATAATAAAATTAATATAAATTGTGATTAAATATAGCTTGCCTGTACAAGTGATGGTTTATATCTCACTTTCAATCTGGGAAATGCATGACCATCTAAAGCTGAGGATGTTTGAATTAAAATATCAGAAAATCTAGGATCTTCTTTAATCCATTCGGCATATGCCAGCATATCTTCACTTGGACCGCTGTACTGTACAAAGGAAACCTAATTAAAAGAACGACAATTTCACTACAAAACACAAAAAAAAAACCTTCACAAAAAGAAAAACTAATGATAACCAAAGAAAGGTTTTTTTGAGAATCAGTACTTCACTTTATATTAAATTGAAACTTTCCAATAAATGCCTAAGTAAAACTTCCTGTGAACCCATGTGCCCATATTCATTTCAAATAACCAAATGGAAAATGGAAAAGCACAAATGCTTGCACGTTCTTCCTCTCTGATATCTGGTCGATTTTTAACTTCTCTACTATTATTAGAACATGAATTATCATACAAGAAAGATGAACTTTTATAACTAGATTTCCACACATTTTTTATAACATAAAAATTCAAGATGGCAACTTTTACAACTTCATGCTTTCCATGCATGTGCTCCTGCAAACAACAAATTATAACAAAACCACAGAACAGAATGCTACCAACAGTAAAAATTAGCTTCCAGTTTTTAAGGGGTTTGCTAATCAAAGATTTGACAGAAAATAGATAAAGCATTCATTTCCTTCACAATGACAGACCGTACACACACAAAAAAAGTCTTGCATACTTAACCATGAGGATAGATAGTAACATTTTTCTGGATATAACGTCATCAACTGATGCTCAAAAAGAAATAAACTAAGCCTAGAATAGCCGGATAAAAGAAATATTGTATACCTGTGCGTTAATTCCTTGTTCGTTCATATATATTCTACCACGTATATCACGCCCCTAGCAAAAGCAGTCCATGGTTAAGCCGTATACTAAAATTATGTCAAATTACTGTTCATTGAGAAATACGATATAAAACAAAGCTCAATATCATGGCTAGATTAAACATAACGAACATGAAATTGGTAATCATCGTAGTGCAAGATTATTTATAATCAAATAAAAACAGAAACATAAAGCTCACAATAAACTGAGAGATTCTGAATCATCAAAAATACCGAATTCCAAGTTGTATGGTGCACATTGCATTTTGCAAGGTGCTAATAGTTTAGTGAAGCAGGAAATCCAATTTCAATGTATTCCGTTACTTTTAAGTCCACAGTACTTGTCCCACTCCTTAGGCAAACAAGGCCTGAAGAAATAAAGCATCTGTTTCTATGGTATTACATAATTCACCCACCAATCCTTAGCCTTCATAGGAAAATCACGGAGATTTAAGAGTTGAAGAGGAAAAGAAAAGCACCTGAAGGAATGTAAGATGTTTGGCAACCTCCAGCTCCGGCTCTTTGACAAAGACGAACTTGTAAAATGTGGCTACGCAGAAATTGACATGGATACCAAGTCCTCCCCCTTCTTGGTGAACAGAAGGTCTGGAAGATGCAAACGCAGGTGAAGTCGTCGGTGACCAGCATAGGGCGCTCCAATTGCTTTTCCAAATCGCGGGCAGAGGGAATCGATAAGAGTAATAAGGTGACCGCGAGGGAAGGAAGGACAATGGTATGCGTCGAGGAAGAGGCGCCGCAACGCAGAGGGAGATTGCCATCCCGCTGCTACATCTCGACGTCATCGTCGTCATCCTCTCCAGGCTCCCACGCCATCCACACAACTAAAAAACAAGCGACATCTCGATTAATTTATTTCGAAATTTTTATATAAAAAAACCGTAATTGACTAATTCGTCTTCTTAGGGTAGGGTCTCGAATTTCTTACTGAAGTATTTCAACGAAGGGTTTCTTACTCAGGAGATTCTCTCAATAGAAAATTTTCAAACGCTTAGCTCGATCGGGAAGCACAAGTTGCTTATCATTGGAGGCCAAGAAAGCCTCGTACCAGTGCGTTACCCTTTGGTCGGTGCCATGGATGTCCATTTCTCAAAACCTTCATAGAAACCCTGTTCCGTCCTCATGGCCCAGAAGTGTCCGTTTTCATTACAATTTTACTCAGGAGCTTTGTAGTTCTTTTATATTGTTTGCTGTGCGGAGTCCTTTTGTTCTCCTCTAATAAAACCTTTTTCCTCGAGAAAATACTTTGTTCTCAATCATGGAAAAGCTACCGTCATATTATACAAGAAATGCATAAATGATGCAGACAAAAATACATCACATAATTGTATTTACCATTATTTACTTCAAGTTTGCCAAGAAAACTTTTTGAAACTCTTTTTAAAATCATCACTTGTTCGCAAACAAAGCCATGAAAGTTATCTACTACGAATATATATACGCAAGTCAAGTTGAACCTACATATTCAAAATGATGAAGAACCTTAAGGATGGCATACAAGTGAAAACCAAAGCAAGTGGATCTACTTGAGTTGGTGTGACAGCCACACCACATTGTGTAGCTCAACAATATCCTCAAACAATAAGCATTCATGCTCTTTCTAGGGTTGCCATTTACAATTGGAAGAATAATTTTGTATTTTTTAAGTAATTAACACAGGCAAATTACTAAGTTTAAGTTACAGTGAATATTTTCCCCTGGAGGGTAGCTACAAGCTCCATTTCCTATCATCTGATCCATAAAGATTGGTCTTTGGATCAGCAGGAAGAACTGGAAGGATATAAAGTTCATTCTTTGCTTGATGAATTTGGTTTGATCTCAGTGGTGACCTCTGCCGTGGCCTCAACGTCTGCTTTATGTTTGTTCTCTTTAACGCCAACTTCCCCCTCAGCTTCAGCTTCAGAATGCTGAACAATGTCGACATCGGGGCTGTGCTTCTGACCATCTTCTGGGCTTGTTGTCGCACCTTGGGGGGTTGCTGCTGTTCCAGCATCAAACTCCATAGGTGCTGCTCCATCGTCCATGTCGGCCCCACTTCCGCCGCAATCGATCTCGACTCCGTTACCCGCAGCCTTGCAAAAAGACACATTTTTGAAGGCAATGAGGAGATCAAGTATGAAAAGCCTTACTGCAAATTCTACATAAATAAAGCTTCAAAAGTGCTGTAAAAACTGAATTTTTGTTGCCTAATTTGACTTTTTATCCCTGACCGCTAATCTTATTTACAACTGCATAAGCTCAGTTATCAAATCAACGACAGAATAACAATGAATTTTTCAAGATAAGATGATCTTAGCAGTTCCATAATCTTTAGAAGTTCCACAGCAAAGCCCATTTTCAACCCATAAATTCTGTCTGATCAACCGAATCAACAACGTATTCAATCTATAATTTGTAATTTCGTAAGTAATGTGTACTTCTATCAGAAATTTCATTAAAAAGGCATCACTAATAAATCATCAAAAGTGATGGTTTTGGATCCCAAAGAGACCATTTCCTCCCCATTAAAATGTAAAAATCCCTAAGAGATGTAGAATTGTCTTCTTGGGGCCCAATTCAAATATTCTGGCGAAGTTTGGGAATTAAAGATGGTATTTGAAATACCTGATTGTCTTCGGGTTGTACAGTAACACTTTTGGGCTCCTCTTCTTTTTTTGCTCTCTTGTTCTTTTCGCTTGGTTTAGAATGGAACTTGGAGCGAATTTCTAGAGGCAACAATTCTGGAGGTACGACGCCTTCAATGCCATGATCAGTTAACTGAGATGATGAGCAAACCATGTGCAAGTAAATTTCTAGCACGAATCAAATGCAGGAATACCAAAAGATAGCCTACCTTGGAGAAGCCTTCCAAGTCCTGTCTAGCTGAAAAACGAAGACCTTTCCAACAGTAGACCTACACGATAAGTGATACAAAACTTTCAAATAAGGATAAAGAACAATGTGGAGAAGGCCAATGCCATGGACCCCTGCATGTTCGTTCTTCAATGCATGTTCCTCAGGCACATATTGTCGACTCAAAGCACAAGAAATGCTCTAAACATAGTTGGATTGAATACATGTCAAGCATCTAAATTCCAAGCAACTTTAACTTTTATAACAAAAAACATTTGAAAATATACTACTAGCAGATCAACAACTTACACGATTATTTTTGTGATGGTATTCCTCTTCAATTCCAGCAGAAGGATCCATCTGAAAAAGTGAATAAATACCAGTAACTTTATAGAGCAAATGATATGGAAAGTTATTATATCATATAGGAACATTGAGCTACTCACATCTTCTGCAAGAGGTTTCCAGTATTCTGCCACAGATGGCATTCTTACACGCTTGGGATCAGTTAAAGCATTCTGCATTGGCAATCGAACTCCAGTTAGAACATTAAATTGGAAACCACACGCTAACCCTGAGCATATATCTATTGGAATAAAAGAAAATAAGGGGAATAAAAGAAAATATCAGTAACGGATATTGTTTATCATCTATAAATGACTTTTCAAAGCCGTTAGATACAGTGGTGCCAGGTGGAAGGAAGAACCAACAAAGAAAATAGGGCATGGAACAAGTGAAAAGCCAAGAAAAATGCCACTAACAGCATAATCAATGCCTACTTTGTTGGGTTTGATTAGATTTTGTGGAAAAGCCAAAACAGAAAGGAATTAGTACAGATTTTATCAGGTTGAAGGTTTGAAAGATGGCTAAAGATTTCAATTCTTCACATTCATATTTGTTTTTTTTTTTTACCATAGAAAACAATAAAATTTCTGGATATATAGCTTATCATGGCAAATGTATTAAAAGGAAGAGTTAACATTTATAAAAGGAGTCTCAATGAACAAAAGGACAATGGTGCATTTACAAGCGAAAATTATGAACCAAGAAACTTATATGGAAAACGCAAAAAGACAGGGCCTTTTCAAAGAAGATCATGATCTATTCAGAAACCTATGTTACAAAGCACAAACAAAAGTAAGTCTTCAGTATCAAAATTTTTAGTAATAGATAGCACTAGTTAGCTTGCTTCTACAATTTTATCAGATAACTCATATAATTCCATTGTCAGCATATAAACTATTGTGTAACCCACTGCACTGCTTATTGAGGTGTTTTTATCTCTCATTCTATGGAATGGCTGCAGCAGTTTCCCTTCCTCATCTTCAAGATCATGCAGGTTGCTGATCATCACATGGTATGAGAGGCCTTTTCTTCACAGTAATGACGTCATCTCAATGCTCTCTTGGGATCTCGTTGTCTCATGGTATGAGAGGCCTTTTCTTCACAGTAATGACGTCATCTCAATGCTCTCTTGGGATCTCATTGTCTTTCCCCACTAAGGTTTTTGCCTCTTTGTCTTCTCAATTTTCTCCCTCTACTAATTTCAATATTTCATTACCACTTCCAAACACCATAGATTACAATAATTTTGTTTTTGCTATCACATTTTTGAGTAATAATTCTTGAACTTCATATTACTTGTTCCAATTTTCAACCTCCAATGAGATATATATCAAATGAGGGAAGAAACACAAAGTTTGTTGAATGGATAAAAGTCTATCTGTTGCTCTTGGGCTGTATCAAAGATATAACTCCACTCATGATATAACCCATGCTTCCCATGTGTTCTGCTGTATCTAAAGCTTAGAATCTTCTTGAGAAGAGACCATCCACAATCTAAAGATCCAGTTTCGAACTCTGAAAGATCAAATTTCTTGTAACAAAAACAAATGAGAAATCTATGATTGAGTATTCTCTCCAAGTGAAATTGCCTGCGAATTCTTTAATTTCTGTAGAGCATCAACTTTCAGATTATGACATCATGGAATATTTCAGTGCCGACTAGCAAACCGATATAAATGAGTTTCTCACTTCTATTCACTTTTCACTCTCAATATGTTTTGACAAGGTTGATTTGTTGTTACAATAAGAGCAGCTACTTAAGAAATTGTCTACCACTTCCTAAAATCAACTTTGAGCATACATCCTCTATTTCAAATTCTAAAAAAACAAATACAGGCTGGTATTGACACAGCAAGTTTTCATAAATATAGACCGAGAGAAGTAAGGGACATGAAAGTTGCCATGGAAGGGAGTAGAGGCCAAGAAAATCACAATTATTCAGAAGATTTTCCTTAATATTACTCTTTTTGTCCTCCCATTCTTCTTGTCTCGTTGTCCATTCCTTCATCTCAAACAACTTGATAGATCTTTAACAGACTCAATCATATGACAAAAGTTTCCAATAAAAGAGGTAATTTCATAAATGCAGCTTGTTCTTTTCTAGACACCAGATTCAGCTGCAGTGTCACCTATGAACGTGGATGTTGATTCAACTTGGTTCCTAGATTCTATTGCAATGCATTTTATGTCTCAAATTTATCAAAGTAATTCTTTATTTATTGTAGGTGATGGACCAGCTTTACTAGTTGCAATGGCCATGCTATTGTCCAATCTTCACCTGGTCTGATTATGTTAGAATGTGCACTTTTGGTTTCTGCACTTAAGAAAAAATTGCATCTAAATTTAAACGTTTCCTAGAGACAACAAATGCAAATTCATTCTGAATGCTGATGATTTTATAGTTCAAGACAAAGATAGTGACACAAAAGCTTGAGGAACATGGTCAAGGACTGGAACGTCTTGAAGAGACATCTTTAACTTCACTCACCACTTTCTTTGGTTCAACAACTTCAGTTTCAATGTGGCATTCTCATCTAGGGTTTGTTTCTCCTTCATTCATTCGCATAGTGTTGCAGGTAATTCCCATTGAGATTCTCGTTCATTAAACAAGTCATGTGTCCACTGGGTAAAGCCCATCAAGCCCTTTAATAGACAACTTTATAGTGCTTTATGTGCTCTGAAACTTTTACATATACATCTTTTGGAACCGTCTCCAGTGGAATCTTTTCAAGATATCAGTTCAATAATTCCATAGAAGATGAGTGCTCCTATTATACTTCATTTTTTCTCCCACCAAATGCAAATTCAGTTTCTACTCAGTTTTTGTTCATTTGAAGCTTTAGCTATGAACTTGTTAAATGTAGAAGTTAAAAGTACTCCAACAAATGGAGATGAGTTCATTACTGCACAACAGAAAATGTTGTTAAATTAAAAGGAAGCACAACCACATTGTCGAGATGGGTTGATGCTCATTAGCTTGAACTGTGTTAGATCATTCTCATTGGATAGAAACTTTTGCAACACCTACATCTATTGTTAACAAACTTCAAACTCAATTTTTACATTCAAATCACAATTTTAGAATCTTGAACATTCTTTCACTTTTTATTATTAGCTTATAAATTACTCTGTAACCCATTGTACTATTTAATGAAAAATTAATCTCTCATTAAATTGTGTAATGGCTACAACCATCTTCCTTCTTTGTTCCCTTTCTTTAATATCTTGAAAGTTGTTGATCTTAACATAAAGAAAAAAACCCAAAAGTAATATGAAACAAGAAATATAAAAGAAGGATAAGAAAGATGAAATATCCAACCACACTTGGCATAATATCTTCTCACATATTGCCCATTCTTTCTCAGCTCTCCCGTAATTTGCACTTTTGCAATGATACGTTCACTTTGCACCAAATAACAAAGTAAGCATCTGGATGAAAACTAATTTGAACCAACATCTTATTGCAAGTAATATGTGAATTGTCATGTCTAGAAGGTAGAGCACAAACATTATCATATTCTTTATAGTTCACCAGGAACAAACCTAGAGCTCATTTTAACCCCAAGCTTGTCAAATTACCATTCAATGATATACTTTATGCCTTTGATTTAAGTTGAGCATTAGAATCCTATACATAACAATTTGATCGTGTTCTTTCCTCATCGAACGACGACCAACTCATGCCACATTCCATGAGATGAACAAATATTGCACTTTTTGTTTTGTTTTAGGCTTTTAACTGACAGCTATTTGTCTAACCCTATTCAAACCAGATGGGGGACTTCTCTATTAGATAAAGAAGAGAATAACAAGATCAATCAAATAATTTGCATATAATTATTAATCATATATATATATATATATATATATATATATATATATATATATATATATATCATCGAATTTAGTGATTTACAATAATCTTATTTTAAGCCCTCAATAGCAGATCTTACTTCAAAATTAAAGCAGTAGAATTTATACGAGAATGATAAAGAACTAAGAGAGTGAAAGAAAAATAATGTTTTCACCAAATGTTGAGAATTATATATCAAAAAAAATATCTCATACATAAGAGGTTCAATTAAATATTTATAATAATACAATAATAGTGTTTTAATTAATATCATATATCTATATAATATTTTTCATGTTTTGCTCAAATAATATAAAAAACATCAAATTCCACACCTACCTTCTCAATGTGTAAAAACTTTGCACATTGGTTGCTATTATTGCACTTACTGTGGATATGAATCATGTGTTGACGATTAGTAGCATGCATTGCACCGACAGTGCCAACAGATGTGCACGTCCACTGGCTAGTCTACACATGTGTGCGCACAAATCTGCCGTAAGCCAATGATGTAGGACAGGCTGCATTAAAAGATGATACTAAACCAGTCCAATGTGTCGTGTATGGTTTTTTCTATTTATTTTTGTATTTTCAATTAATTTAGGTTGTAATGAGTTATTTATAAGACCCTTAAAAATTTTAATTATTTATGCATTTTAAATATTTTATTAGGAAGATTATTTTTATTATTTTGTTTTTGAGACTAGGTTTATAACATTATAATTTATTTAAAGCCTTACAATGAAATGAAAAGAGAATTAATTCATTTAGCAATGATTAAACTACGATTTTTTTTATCATTAATGCATGCACATCCCTAGGTAATCTATGTTCCTTTGGGTTGTGACTCGAAAATATCAAAGTTGTGATTTAAATTTATCTCCATTGTCTCCATTATCTTTGTCATCATTCATGTGTGCACATCCCTAAATTACAATCAAGATTCCTTCGGATTATGATCCAAAGATAAGCTAGTTACAATTTCATTTTATCTCCATCATTGCCATCATCTTCACATCATTGTCTTCCACAAATCCCAATGCAAGAGTTCCTCATACCATTTTGACATCATTTTTGGTATTAGAGTCTTGGTCACTTCCATTAATTTGTTATCAGAGCAACATTTTCTCTGTCAATTTTGATGCAAGAGCCACATGTTCTCCATCAATTTTGGCATTAGTGACTCTCTATTGGTGCTCTATCCACCTTGATGATCTACCTTCGACCACTGCAATTTCCTCAATTTTCACATATTTGTTGCTTGAAAATGTAGAAAAAAAAATCCAAAAAAAAAAATAGTGCGGGCAACCTAACACACTTTGCCAGATTCCTTAAGAAAAGCCACTACGCTGGATTAAAGAACGAAAGTGGGAACCCGACGTAACCTTGGTGACATTCGTCGAGCACCACTATAAATTCCCCTTCCCATCGACTGCAAGGGGGGTTGAGAGGCAAAAACAAAAGAGCAGGAGGAGATAGCTTAGGGAATCCCTTCGTCGGAGACCAATCACAAGACGAGAAAGCTTCGTTTTCCTCCATTTGCAATCCCTTCGCCGATTTCTTCTCCTCCGTTGCCGATCCCACTTCATCGACGCATTTCGAGATGTCGAACACCCTTATCATTCTTTTTTCTCTTTGCAAAAGTAAGATCTGCGTTTTCTCGAGCACCGACAACAATGAGGTGTCATTAAGTTTTACGGCGTTGCTTTTAAAAAGCTGCCCGAGTGACCTGCGTGGAGCTGCATCGAGCTCGTGGACCCACACTAACGCGTCAACCGTGTCAACCCACATCAACTCGTTGCCTTGCATCGACGACGTCGATCCACATCAACCCGCATCGAACGCATCAACCCAGCCGACTCGCCGATTCGCAGCAACCTACATCAACCTGCAAAACCTGTGCTAATACGCGCCGACACACGTTGACCTGCTTTGGCCCGTGCTTACCTGAATCGACTTGCGCATAACCAAGTGGGCTTGTGCCCTCCTGAGCCTGCTCATGCCAACCCACGCCAACTCCGAGCTCGCCCAGCTGACCCATTAACGCTCCTGGCCAGCTCACCACTTCTCAGGCCTATTCGTCTTCTATTCCCACCAATTCTCCACTAATCCCAGCCGATTCTCCACTAATTCCTTTTATCCAACAAATTCACCTCTGATCCGACCAATTTGCCGCCCATCCGGCCTATTCGCCGGCGATCCCGTCAACTCACTGTCACTCCGATTGATTTCGTCACTGATCCAGTCGATTCGCCACCAATCTCGACTGAGTCGCCGCTCATCCCAACCGAGCCACCATTGATCCCGACCGAGTTACCGCCGATCCCGGCCAAGTTGCCTCTGATCCCAGCCGAGTGGCCTTTGATCCTAGCAGAGTCACCTTCGATCTCGATCGAGTTGCCACCAATCCAGGCCGAGTCACTGTTGCATCTTACCGCACCATCTCAACGTTAACCACATCGCATTTTACATAACCAAGGCATCCTTCAATGGTGCCACGTACCCGAAAATCAAAGCTCATTAACCAGAACTTTGCTGCATCGCACCAACCTGGTGTGCTCTAATCTTCTCCCAAACAAATTTAGGAATTTCGTCTATTCCGGCTTCTTCGTTGTTTCCTTAATTATGGTTTTATTTAAATTCCCCGAATCCATTTTTCGCATCAACATCACCATTAGTCAATTTTGGCTGCCAACAATTCCACCTTCATCAAGTTTCTTGAAAAAAAAAAACATAAAAAGACTTTAACTTAGGCATTGTGTTACTAACCTCCGTCATCAATATTCAACCATTGCACCTAGTTGCATGCCCATCTTGAGCAGTGTGCCATTGCATGTGCACATTCATCACACAAATGACCCGCCTTAGTGTCGCATCACATGTAACTACTCGCAAAAGATCCGCTCAAATGCTAGTGTCAACCACTTTTTTCACCTACAAAAAGACAAACCAAGGGGATGCAGTAGTAACCCTAATGCTAAACAACATAGGAATCAAACCAATCCAATGTACTCTAAACTTAGACATGCCTTTTGCACGTGACGCCTGAATCACCAATGCCATACCACAACACCAGAACTTGTCTAGCCACAATTGAATCAAATAACGAAGTGGCACGAGTGTCGTCCGGGTCCAAGCCACACTTAGAACCCAAACTACTGTTGAACCGACACCAAATCCAGCAACAAGCAATTGAACAAGATCAATTCTTCAATTTATTTTGTAGTCTGTTTGCTAAAGCATCTCAAAGTGTTTTTGAAAAAATTTTAGTCAAAATTTGTACAAATTAACCAACACCTTCATCCAACATTTTTAAAAATTAAGACATATCATTTTTAAATATTGTGTAAGAAATATAATAAATTTAGTAATTAGTGAGTCTACAAAGAAATTAATGCGGAACTTGATGAAAATTATTTAGAGTACAACTTTTTGAGACAGGTTTTCTTGGTGGGGTGGATTGATGCAAGACATGTTGCATCAGTAGAAGATACTAAGCTGATCTAGTAGACCATATACGATTTTTTCTATCTATTTGGTATTTTGAGTTAATTTGGATTATAATTTATCATTTATAAAGCCTTTAGAAGTTTTAATTATTTTTACATATTTTGATATTTTTTTGTTACTTTATTAGGAAGGTTATTTTTTCATTTTACTTTTAAGTCTATGTTTAACATTGTAATCAATTTAAAACCTTGCTATAGAATGAGAAGGAAACATTGATTTAATTGGCATTGATTGCAACTATAGTTTTTTTTATTGTAAATGTTACACATCTCTAAGTTGTGATCTAAGTTCCATCTAGTTACGATACGAAGATACCCAAGTTGCGATTCAAATTTATCTCCACCATTATCATCATTCTCATATCGTCCAAGCATGCATCCCTAGGTTACGAACTAATTCCCTCGGGTTGCGATCTAAGGACATTCGAGATTTAGATTTATCTTCACCATCATTGTCATCCTCATCATGATCGTCTTCCATCTCAAATCCCATTACAAGAGTTCCTCCTATCCCTTCATCATTAGTCATTTTGCTAAGAACCTTCAACCACATGCCCTTCTGTAGCGTGTCAATCTATCTTGCACCAATGCGTGGTTTTGCAACATGTCGCCTACCTTGTGTGTTGTTTTGCAAGCCGCTTATTTGTCACACTCATTGGTCTGCTTGCGTGTGTCAGTTTGCTACGTGCATGCAGTTAGCCTAGTGAATTGTGCTCATGAACAATGCCGCACAAACACAAACTGCTAGACGTGCCACAGGTGTCTCACGTCTGCCTTATGCTGCTTCTTGTCATGCGAAATGATTTATTTTACAAATTTATTTTATGAAAAGGTAGTTTTTTTTGGATTCTCCTCAATGATGAATGAGTTAATTTTTTGTTAGATCATGAACTCATCAATTGATCATTAAGTGTCTGATATATGAGAAAAAATGCTAAATAAAATATAATAAATAGTTAAGAAAAAGATTCATAAAAGAAGAAAGAATGACTCAATTGAAATGAATAAGATTAGCAAATATAAAAATTTTAAATGATAAATAATAGTATCAATGCATTCTTTTCGTCAAAATCTTTCCAATATTTCTATTTATCATCTTAGAATCAGATCTATTTCTTTTTATTCTTCTATTCTTATAAAAAAATATTCTTCAAAATTGAAAAGAAAGAATTTGAAAATAAAAGAGAAAGAAAAAGGGTTTCTAATGTTCAACACAAAGTTTCTATTATCCTGATTTTCTTCAAAAATATCTCATTGAATTATCTAGAGATTATTTTAATGGACTATCACCACCTAGAAGAGACAAACTATTTTCTTGGTAAATGGATAGTCCATGGAAGCATTTATACAGTAGCAACTAAAGCTTGATGCTCCAAAAAAGAGTGGCAGTTTTCAGAAATTAGATGTACCAATTTATCATCATGATTGATCTATACAAACATAAAAGAGATATCAATTGACAAAACTGTACAATACAATTGAACCAAGATTAACAAGAAAACCAATTTTATTCTTTGGCAGATAGTATGAACTAAAAGATTATCTTCCATACCGGATTTTGTTCTGCCCATTTCCACAACTGGGACAACTCCTTGTTCCCCAATCTCCACCTTGGCTTTCTGCGCATTAAAGAATGGGTGGTCAACAGATATGATTAATTTTCATAGGCGCCAACAAGAAAACAAATATGTACTTTATGCCCTCATAATCCTGTCCTGTTAGATAATGAATTCATTCCAAGGCAAATAAGCAGTTTATGCCTTCTTTATTGCAGGAATAACGAGTCGATAACTTTCTCAGTTCACATGAATAGCATTATTTGGTCTATGCAACAGAAATTTTTCAAACTCAAAAAAGACAAAAAACAAATAAAGGAATCCTTCTTTTTCTTACATCACGGAACATTGAAGATTTAGGGTTGACTGACATGCTAACTCCACCACACGGACTCTTAAAACCATTTTGCATACAAAATCTATGTTGCTATCAAAAATAATTAGGTTGCTCATAATGGCGTTGGCAAAGAATAAATACTGCACAACTGCACTCAAAGGAGAAAATGGTATTGTATTGTTACTAAGCAGCACTTTTTATGGTCAAAGAACCGTAGTCTGAATTTGCATGTGAAGTTGCTATTACATTAAACCATATTTGGTTTTTAGCTCAAGTTTAAGCTCAGTTTGAAATACGATTAAACAATATATGGTTTCTCTGTCTGTTAGTTTGTTACGATCAATAGATGAACATAGTCATGTGGAATGGAACTAATGTTTGGAAAAACCTTATCATAGTTTCTCCTATTTTCTAATGATTCCCATCTCTAAGTATCCTATAAGTGCAAGGATAATAGTTCACCATCAGAGTGTAAAAAAGAACTCCATTCTAATTAAAAATTTCTTCCCTTTATAAAATAACACAGGGAAGACTATCTAAAATTCAAAAAGCTATTGATCTTCAAAAAATTCGAAAAAGCTAAAATAGTGTATGACATACTATTTTGCATACCTTCTGACTTCGATGCTATGGTAGCTACTTCGGGCTCCATTACTCAAAAATATGGACTTAAAATATAAATATGTGTTAATTGATTTATAATTTATTAAATTTACTTTTTGATTTCCTACTTGGTTTGATTGTTAATTTTGTTTAGATATGTTTCTTAAAGTTTAAATTATTAGATAGAAGTCTAGGTTTAAATTTGATTTCAATCTTGTTTCAAGGTTATTATTTATTATTATTATTGTATTAGGAAGCCCGCTGGTTGGTTCAATATATGTATATATATATATATAGGCATGCCTTGTTTCATGACGAAGAATTTATGGCAAATGTAAGGCAGCCGAGATTACCTGGTGGACCTTCAAGTACCATTCGTGGTGATCCAGCTACCCATGCATGAATCCTAATAAACCAATAAGTTTGACTCTACCAGCTATGCCCTATTGTGCCTTCAAAGGAATATTCATTACTTTCCCTCCTTTATTTCTCCTTTCATCTCTTATTTGTGCTAGTTTTTTAACATTTTAACTACATTTTTCTGTGATTTCTCTTTAGAAATTGTTATCTTCTTAAATTTATTTTGCCAAGATGTTTTCCATCTTTTCCAACTGAGCCATACAACGTGGCAACTCTAGTTTCTAACCTACATCAAGCAGTCCATTCCCCAGTATATAAAAAGCTTAGGATGCTCCAGAAAATCATGCCCATTCATAACTCACGAATCTGAAGAACTTCAGACTTTCTGGTGAAACTTTTTCAACTAATGAATTTGAGGAAGCAAATGCAACAAACATATTAACGAAGAACAAAATGACACTAACCATGCAATTATCTTCTACAGTATCAACATAATAGCAAACTTTTTTTATGGACAAATGCTCATAAAAATAAAGGATGTCTCTCAAAGTGAGGAAAGTAGTACATTCCATGTCTATTGTTATTCAAACGGAACTGGTTTAGCACCAATTTCGCATATTAGAAATTGAGATTTTAAAAGGTACTGTAGAAAAGTTGCTAATGAAAACGTTTGTAAAATATAAGTAGAAAAGGAATTTTTTTTTTGTAGCAACCTTTTTGACATGTTTTTTTTTGGATTTTGCAGTTGGAAATAAAAATGCAAGAAAATAATCAAAACCATAAACAGTGTGCAAATGCACCCTCAAAAAGCTGGGGAGCTCCCAACCATTCAGATTATGGCCGCAAAAAATCTGTCTTCATCCTGGTAAAAAGGAAGAAGTCCTTTTACCCCTTCTAAAAAAGGTTCATTTATACTAATACTTCACCTTATACTTGGAAGAGTGAACATCCCCATGTGTGAGCATCAACTTTCTACGCAGCAGCCTGCACTTCCTCCCTAGCGCTCCTAAAGCAACCTCTTAGAATTCTACACACACCACTTGTATCATCTTTATCTCATAAAATGGAGAGCACAAAGACTATATTTGTTTTGTTTATATGGTGCATCATGTTAAAATCCTTTGTGTCTAATATTTATTAACTATTTTGTAGGAGTTCAATTTTGCTTTCCTAATAATGCGAAAAGGCAGATTATAGGTTTTTATATGCTTTGGATTGGCATCACATGTTGAACCATAGCTACTAGAGCCACAAAATGGCTGGATAGTGCTAAACAGCCAAACATAAAGCACCCTTAACATAGGCTCCAAGTGAAGATATCTTATCTTTGTGCTCTGTAAGTGTCTAGGATCTTGCAAGACTCATGAGCCCCAGAAAGAAGTCATAAAGGCTTTCTATCTGACGATAAATACTGGCTGGGTAACAAATTCAACAGTAAAGTACAAAGCAATCATGAAAGGAAAGAAAATGTGTAAATGTTAAGTAGGAATAGAAAGTAAGAATAAATCCTCAATATATGTGACCGTGCAAAGGGCTTAGGAATCAAGATGGAAAAACCAAGGTCAAAACAAATTAAAGTGAGAAGTCCAAATGTTTATAGAATAAGCTATCTCAGTCCTATCCAATCAACAATATTGTGGGAAGTAAATGCTTAAAGGTTAGAAACATTAAGATTCTTTACATAAATGACTTTGGAAAAGTTTAGTTCAATGAAACTATTATTTTATATAATATTATGGAATGATCTTGAATATTTGGTTTGATGATATCTTCAAAGAGCATTGTTAAAAATTATGATTTTGCATAGACAAATAACCAAAAAAAGTATTGACAATATTTAGATAATGCACTGAAATCTAGAAAGTATTGACATCTAAAAATTAATGTTATCCAAATAATACTCAACCAAATGATTTATCAAAAAATAATGAAAAATCAAAATTGCCTGACATTATCATGTATTTTTATTTGAAATAAGGCCTTACATGCTATGAGTTATAAGGAACTATAGAACTTACATGAACCTAACATATTCCTTTTTTGGGGGCAATAATTATCCAAATTGTTCCAGCAACTTAAAACAAAATCCTTTATGCTTAAACAGCATTCACAAAGCATAAAAACGTCCAAAAGAATTCTCTTTTGATCAGTTATCCAATAAAACAGGCTCTACAAAGAGAAGACAAATTTCTTTGCAGGGAATGAGAGAACAGGTTAACGTAAGTTTGCAAACAAGGTTAGAGTATATGGGTGGAGAGAAAAACAAAATATAACAATGTGCCAAATATAGCAAACTGTGAACATGTCGTAGCCTTGAATACCAAAGGTTTGTTAGTTTAGTCACAAACTTGAACAGGGAAGTGAGAAATGAGTTAACTCAGTCGATTTGTGCATGAGTTAACTGGGAAGTGACAATAGTAACGTCCCTCAAGGTGAGTATTTTTTTTCAATTATCCCATTTCTACATTAAAACTATCCAAGTCACTCTCGTGATTGCATCTCGAAATAGTGTTGACCATTGCCAATGAGTAGACTGTTAGACCATCCACTACTGAGCTGGTCATAGAATCATTCACCACCCAGATGGTACAAAACCCTGCACCGATCTAATCGTTGGAGCACTGTTGAATTGTCACTAAAATAACATCGGCAATGTTTATCAAACAGTAGGCAGAAACCGCTGTGTTCCTGACAAATTATCAACAATGGTAGTCAGGCCATTGTTGGATCCCTGGCTATCAGCCACCATGCCATCCTATGCCATCACAGCCCATGGTGATATCGATGATTGCCAACATACACTTCCACTTTCAATTCCTAAACCACCAAACCAACACTCTAGGAAGTATTGCTTCTTCAATTGATAACCCAAAACATCCTCAAAAAATGCACCCAATCTGTCACTTTTAGAAGTAGAAGTGTCACTTCTCCCTCACGATGAAATAAATAAACCCAAATGTCAAACCAACAAAATACATATTACTAGTACAAAGAAATAAGCATAAGACTACAAGATTGGCAAGATAATCTAATCTAAAAATTAACCGTAAAAACATGAAAGAAAAACAAAAGAAATTTAAAGGCAGTGAAGAAAATCATTAAACTGACAACAAAAGATAAAAGAGTGTAAAAAACTAAGAATTGAGCCTCGACCATTTTCAAAGAATAACAAACGTAAAAAGCAAACAAAGCTGCAAGGAAACTGTCTCAGGACTCACTCCAACATGAAATAAATAAATGCATACCGTTTCTTTGTTCCATCCGGCACTGTTTTCATCTCCAAAGGCTGCTTTTCAAATGGTGGACAACCGTCCCATTTCCACCAAAGCTAGTAAAGATTACAAATGTAATTAATAAAGGGAATTCACAGTTTCTAAACGCATGCATGAATTATACACACTACAAAAATAGTAGTAACGGCCTGTCCAACTTGTCTTGAACATGCTGGTTAACAGAAAATACAAATTAAGTAGAAGATACCCAATTTTTTTCTCTTTCCAAAATATGCTCAATGCTTTGAAGAAACTCCTTTCCTTTAGGTGGAGTGGTTTCAAGAAGTCTTTTAACACGTTGCTCAATGGAATTGATTTCTTCTCTCTGGAAGGGAAAGCCAATCAACAAACAGGGAAGTAACAGAAAAATTATGAAAGGTCATGAGGTTCTGCACATCAGATTCTAAAAAACAATAAGAGTTGGTTCAACCTGTACAAGCATTTATCTCCAAAATCCAACCTGACCAAAATATTTGTTTCTTCTCCAGATGGACACATCCAACAAGGTCAGAAATATTGGTTCAGCCAGTAGTACTATATAGAAGTATTATGCTCTATCAAACTATGCAAACCCTTAAAGAAATGTGGAATCAACTAAGTAAGTTTCATAAACATGTGAATGCTATTCAAATAAATTTATAATTACTAGGGGTATAAGCAGAAAAATATCAGATGATTCGACAAGGGTATGGTTGCCTGCTTGGGATGAACATCAACACAGCCTATTGAAAACAAAATATCAAATGTGATCGTAGTTTCTCTGCGATAAACGTCAAGAAAGCTAAAAAGAGGTAATAACTTGTATCCTTCACGTCAAGCTTAGCCATTTTTTCCTCAGGACTGTAGAAGCTGTAGAAGCTAATATGCTACTATTACATCTATATCCTTACAGGTAAACCATTGCTGTTTTTTGGAAGCTAGTCAGTCAAACAACTCACCCCCTATCACATAAAAGAATAATGGAAAAGGAAATAATTCCATGAACTATCCAACATAAGTAGAATCAGCAGCTTAAAAGGCTGATGCCTAAATTTTCTGGTCCTGATGTTAGGAAAAAGGATTGGCCAATTTTTTACTTGAAACAAAGCATGTTGAATAATCTGTTTAGAAGGCAATTCTGCTGCTTAGACTCCATTTATGTTAGGTATTCATTATATGAGATGGCCAAGGTAAGAGACAAACTATATTTACTTTGAAACGGCTGAATAAACTGCATTTATTTAATAATTCTTGCTTTCTAAAATCTCCAAGTGAAAATGTCCATAATGTTGAAGTCACTTTCCTCATGATTTCTTATAAAATTTCACAATGATAAATATCTTGTCTTTCAATGCTATCTGTAATTGAATTGCAAGCCAAAAATAGCAAATTTTGGAAAGTCTTGCTGACTCAAGTAGGAACTATATTTGAAAGGTGAACAAGTACAAATTCACCAAGAAGATAGATGGTTAGTTTCACGTCTCTCAACCCTCGAAAATAAATGAATACGACCAGATATTTGAACTTTATAGCAGATTAGTCTCTATTGTCAAAATGATGTGCAAAATGGTGAAATGGAAATATGCCCTTGCCTCTTTACAAACATGCCCCACTTTCTCAACTATAAGGAAATCAAGCATTTCCTTTGCAAGCAGAGGTATTTTCATTCTGATGCTCCATGCTAATCCCAGCACCAACAATAGTGATTAACAAAGTCAATTTTGAGGTTTATTGTGGAGTTCATTGCCTAATGCATTTTTAGCTGTAAAAACTATCTTGTGCTTGCTTTGCACATTGTCCCCTTCAATGTTAGGGGGTTAAAGTTTAACCAAGCTCATTTCTTTTTTGCATCATTTACCTTTTTGTATTTATCGTGCCATTTCAATGCTAGCAAGTGAAACAAGAAAACAAAACTTGTACCCCTTAATGGTTCATTCTAAGCCTGGTTCATGCTGAGTTTGGGATACACCCCTGAAATCGCCACTCTCACAACCCTAGCCGCGTCGGGAAAGCCGCAGGAAATATCGAGTGCATAAAAGGGTTTTCGGGAAATTATTTCCCAGATTTTCTCTTTTTATTTAATTAATTAATTAGTTTAATTCACTATTTATTAATAACTTCAAAAATTAATTACAAATTATCCAAGGCTCCAAAAATTACGCGACAAGAACCAAAATTCTTTGCTAAATTCGGCCAATTCAATTTTATATTTAGATTCCAATTCCAACAGTTGAAAATTATTCTACAAAATGCCGAAAAACTCATACCTTTAGGTGATTACGACGATGAGGAATTACAATCTCCCTTTAAGAAATTTCATCCCGAAATTTGGGTATTGAACCTTTATATCTGCTTTCATTTTCCAGATTGCTTTTATATCAGTAGGATTTATCACAACACTCTTACCAAGGGAATGACTTTGTTCTCAATACCGTTTCTTTCCGATCTAGAATCATTATCGGTTTCTCCTGATGTCATATTAGGTTGAATTTCAGTTTCTCCTTGTACCATATTGGATTATATGTGTTGGATCAGAAACATATTTTCTCAAAAGAGATACATGGAATTCATCAAGTATTTTAACAAATTACATTGATAAAACAATCTGTAAGCCATATATCCCATCCTTTCTAAAATTTGAAAAAGGCCAATATATTTGGACTTCAATTTTCCTACTTTACTAAATCTGAAAACACCTTTCATTAGGCTAACTTTGATAAATACATAATCACCTGTCAAGAATTCAATATTCATATGTTTATTATCAAAATATTTCTTCTGTCCATCCTGCACTGTTTGAATTCTTTCTTTAATTCATTTCACTTTTTTAGCATCATCTACAAAATCAGACCCAATAATCTATAGTTCTCTATCCTCAAACCAGCATAATAGAGATTGATGTTTTCTTTCATAAAGAGTTTCATAAAGAGCCATCTCAATAGTAGCTTGTAACTGTTATAACATAAAAATTCCATTAAATGAAGATGACTCTCCCAATCTCCAAAGTCTAGAATACATAATCGCAGTAAGTCTTTTAAGACTTTAATTGCTCGCTCTTTTTGGCAATCTGTCTATGGGTGAAAAGTTGTGCTAAATTTCAACTAAATGCAAAAGTTTAATATACCTTTTTCTAGAAATGAGATGTAAATCTTGGATCTCTGTCAGATACAATTTCACAATATGCTGCAAATATATAAGAGTTAACTTTTCGGTTGTATGTCACCCTTATTGCTAAGAAATAGATTTTGTCAACTTACCAATTATCACTCATATAAAATCTTATCCTATCGATGATCTAGGTAGTCCTATAATAAAATCCATAGCAATGCTTTCCATTCAAGAATGGGTGAAGGCTGTAATTACCCATTAAGTTTTTGTTTTCCTTTCACCTATTGACAGATTAAACATTTTCTAATATATTCTATCATATCTCTTTTCACATCAGACCATTAATATTATTGTTTCAATTCATAATATATTTTTGTTCCTCCAAGATTAATGGTATATTTTGAATTATATGCTTCTTTTAACAATAATTGCTTCAATAGCTAATAATGAGAAACACATAGACAACTTTGAAATCTCAAGATATTACTTTCATCAATAGTAAAATCAGATTCTCAACTATATTTAACTTTTTGAATTAATTTCTGACATTCTTCATCCTAAAACTGATCTTCAAAAAATTTAATCCAATCTGGCCTGATAGACAAATGAATGGTATATTTTGAATTATATGCTTCTTTTAACAATAATTGCTTCAATTACTAATAATTAGGAACACATAGACGACTTTGAAATCTCAAGATATTACTTTCATCAATAGTAAAATCAGATTTTCAACCATCTTTAACTTTTTGAATTAATTTCTAACATTCTGCATCCTAAAACTGATCTTTAAAGATTTAATCCAGTTTGGCCTGATAGACAAACGATACAACAATTATATATTTCTCTATGTTTCTGTCTCTAACATCAAATTATCAAATCTTAAATAAAATTTTCTTTTATCAGTTTAAGCCATAATCAAATGAAGATTAACTTTTCGACTGAAGGCATCAACAACCATTTTTTCTTTACTTGGATGACAAATAATTAGCAAATCATAATCTTCAATAAATTCTAACCATTTTTGTCTGAAATTTATTTTTTTTAGTAAATATGTACTTCAAACTTTGACGGTCAATCAAAACTTTACATTTCATCCCATAAAGATAATGCCTTTAGATTTTTAAGACAAACACAATTGCTAATAGTTCCAGATCATAAACTGGATAATTCTTTTCATGTGGATTTGTCTGGAAACATATGCTATACCTTTCCTAAATTACATTAAAGCACAACATAATCCTTGCAATAATGCAGTACTATAAATTTAATAACTCACAGTTCCTTCAGGCAAAGTCAACACTAAAGCTGATGTCATTTTTTCTTTTAACTTTTGAATACTCTCCTCACAAAAGAAATTTCATTCAAATTTCACAACTTCTTGAATTAATTTATATAAAAGTACAATAATCCAAAAAAATCCTATATAAATTTTCTATAATATCCTACTACACCTAAAAAACTTCTAATCTCAATAACATTTGTAAGTTGAAGCCAATATATAATAGCCTCTATTTTCTGAGAATCTACAGATATCTATTTTACACTGACAATGTGTTCTAAAAATATCACTTTGTATAACCAAAATTTACATTTTAAAAATTTTACATACAACTGATATGTACGTAATGTCTGTAGCATAATATACAGATGTCCAATATAATCTTCTGTCCCTTTAGAATATACAAGAATATCATCAATAAAAATAATCACAAACTGAACAAGATATATTTTAAATATTACATTCATTAAATCCATAAATGCCACAGGAGCATTTGTGAAGCCAAAAGATAACATCAAAAATTCATAATATCCATACTTAGTTCTAAAATAAATCTTAAATATATCATCATTCTTTATTTTCAATTGATAATAACTAAACCTCAAATCAGTTTTAAAAAATATTACAACACCTTACAATTGATCAAATAAATCATCAATACAAGACAAAGGATATCGATTTTTTATTGTAATCCTATTCAATTATTCAATTCACTGTAATCAATGCATATTCGTAAGCTGTCATCTTTCTTTTGACAAATAAAATTGGTGCTCCCCGCGGAGAAACGTTGGTTCTAATAAAACCCTTATCTAATAATTCCTAAATCTGGATTTTTACTTCTTGTTACTCTACAGGTGTCATTCTGTATGACTCTTTCAATATGTGTTATGTTCCTAACACCAACTAAATTTCAAATTTTATTTCTCTATCTAGAGGTAATTCTAGTAATTCTTCTGAAAACATATCAAGATATTCACAAATAATAAGAACATCCTGAGGTTTACCAATCTTTTGATCAGTAACCATCACAAATAGCAAAAATTCTTCATATCCTTTAGACATCAATTTAGAAGCTTTCATTGCAAATATAAAAGAAATTTTTCTTTCATTTCCATAATAAGTCACTTCTTTTTTAGCCTGGATTTTTAAACTTCACCTTTTTCTCTACATAATCAATCTTCACTTGATCTTTTACTAACCAGTCTATACCTAAAATAATATCAAATTCTTGCAAAATTAAAACTATTAATTCTATAACAAATACCTTCTCCTATATAGCTATATATCCACTGATACGTTTCTCAGCTTTAATTTCAATACCATCAGGCAATTTGACTAGCAATGCAGTTTCAATTGTTATAAATTTACAGGTATAATATCACATGCATGCTGAACAATGAATGAATGTGATGCTTCACTATAAAAAAAACAATTATTGGAATATGTTGAAATAATAATGTACCTGAGATAATATCAGTGGAATTAGGTATCTCCTACTAAGAGATTGCATACACCTTGGGCTATTCTTCTCTACCTGTCAACTGACCCCTACTAACACCTACAGATCCTTAAGTAGATACAGTGACTCTGCCTCTACCTCTACTTGCTCCATCTCTGTCACCAAAACTGATGAGTGTTGAAACTGTCTCAAATACAATACCAACATGGAGACATAATCTAGCAAAGTGACCTATCTCACCACAAGTAAAGCATCATATCTATTTGCTTTTCCTATACCAAAAAACCCCTTATAAAATTTGCCACAATCAGAACACTGAGGGGTCTTGCCAGTAGTCTTTTGTATCAGTCCTGCTGCCGACACCAGATCCTGATCTCCTATAACTAAATTTTCTACCTCCGTGAAATCTTTTAAAACTTTTCTTATGAGGAACTATATCTTTTGCTGTCTGAGTTTCTTCTTTTTTTTCAATCTCCTTTTGTGGGATTCTAATAACTTCATATTTTGCTCCACCAACCTGACATTATCAACAATATCATAAAAATTAGATATCTTATAGGTACAAAAACTGCCTTAATATCATACTGTATGCTTTTGCAAAACATAAAAAGCTGCTACTCCTCAGATCTTATCATATTAGGCACACGTCGTGCCATAGTACTAAATTTCTTATATTCAGATATTGTCAAATCATTTTGGACCAAGTTTGACAAACTAATCACATCTTCTCTTGTGCAAATATAAGAATATAATTACTTTCAAAATCATCAATAAAATCCTATCATAAAATCTCTTTCACAGACCTGCTGTAAAATTTGATATGATGGTGTGATTCCCACCAATTTATAACATCATCCTCTAGCACCAAAATTGCTAGAGAAACTCTCTTATGATCAGGACAATCTATAGCATCAAATATCCTACTCATATGCTTGATCTATTATTCTGCTATAAAAGGATCTAAATCTCCCATAAAATGAGGGGATGCATATGAAGAAATTGATCAACCAATTTATCCAGCATAAAACTTTCTTCATGCACCCTCATATGTTGTGATGAAGTTAATGTTACTCGCATTGGAATATTAGGACAATTAGATCCTTGCAAATTAGGAGATAACCCTCTTTTAAATCTCCTTGTGGTACTTGAATCCTAATTCATTAAAATTTTACATATCAATATTCAATAATCCATCCAAAACCACATTTATGAAAACAATTTATATTTAACAAATATGTCATGCATATGCTGTGCCGATGTCCTCAAATTCTAAATTTTAACAACCTTTAATCTCTAATACCACCCTGTCACACTTTGCCCATAGGACTATACATCCATATCCAAATCATGTGTCATCTCATATGTAATATCTCATCATCTCTAGAACTCTGCTCGTAGGCCTGCCCATAGGCATAGTTGGTCAACCATATCGATCACATATCATCTCCGTCCCTCATCCCTGCACTAAGTGCAAACAATATCAGAGGAGATCTTTAATGCCATCTCATCTCATCTCATAGCCAAATATTAAACCAATGCTTATGATGCCTAACATATTGTGCTGGTACTCATCACATCTCATATAACATCATAGCCCGGTATCAAACCAATGCCTTGACACCCAACATCCTATGCTAATGCTCATCTCGTCATGCCTAGCATCCTGTGCTAATGCTCATCACATCTCAAGAAATCATGGGAGCAAGTTCATGAAAATTTCATTCTATTTTCATTTTTTTTCATTAGAATATTTAACTCTATTATCTTTATCACACAACACACATCATTTCATATGCTTAACTTTTGATTCTCTTTTCAAAGTGTATTACAATATCAGATTGTGCAACGTATGCATCATGAATATCATCTCATATTTAATCTATGCCCATGTTTACTTAAAAATTCACATTGTTGTACATCAATATCTTTCACATTAATGTTGACAGGTTGCAAGAAAGGAAAAAACTCAAATATTCAACGTGAGTTGTTCTGCAACACGAACATCACAAACAGAGCATCAATTTTACACACTGAAGGGGAAGAATAGAAGTAACCCCACTATAACAAGGCCTATTCAAGAGTCATTAACCATGGAAGAACCTTGAATGGGTTAGCCACAACATTGAGTCACAAAGGTTTAGGTGGTTGCAATGAACAGTGCTATGGACAATGCTTTCGATTGAAGTATACAATTTTGACAATTGTTTGCAATGATAGAAATTGAATGAACAATGCCTTTCGGTTGCAATGAAGGTTTTGAATACTTTATAACTACAGTTCCAATTACTTTATTAAGTTTACATGTTTGCAATGCATAATTGCAGTTCCTATGAGTTTCTTGTTTGATTGCCACATTTATGAAACACAATACACACTGAAGTAGTAGCAGCAAAAAAGAGAAATATAAAGACAAATTGATTGCAGCAGACTAGGGATTTCAGCTCCTCTCCAGGACCACAAACACTAATTATTAGTAGTGCTAAGAAAAATACAGCAAATTTTTCCATTCATTGATGTCAAAAATACTGTCGCAACTAGATGATCCAACAATAATTTGCAATTAAATGTGCTTTACTCACATTAACACCCAAGAGAAAAACAAGGGGGATGATCACACAACGAACTACAAAAACCTGTGGCAATTGGATATTCAGACGCTCTTATATCAACTCCAACTTCATCATTATCAGAATAAGCTCTTGTTCCACAATGAACCCAATGCCAACTAGGAGTTGGCACGAAAATCTTGGCTGCATTTCCTCCACCCAAAGAATTGCATCAAACAAAAAATTGACACTCTCTCTTGGCAGTAATAAAATAGTTGCTAGACATGATAAAATGACATTACTACAACAACAAAAATGATCACAATTCTTGATTGGAGACATGCCTACTTTTAGGTAGACGAAGCAATAGCAAATGAGACATGGAGCACCATGGAATCTATGTAGTGGCATTTCATCAAAACTCATATTATAGATTTAGCAAGATCCCTTTAATATCAAGCACCAACCATGAAAGAATTCATAAGCTCGCATCAAGAGGCATGCTACAGAAGTAAATTAAATTGGCCACTAAATTGCCTGGCAAAGTAAAGGAGAGACGTATGCTTTGAAACTGGAGAAAGAGCAATGGTTAGGACAAAGAATAATTGACGAGAGTATGAACAGTTAATGCAGAAAAAAACACAAAACTATGTCAGAAGGAAAACACGCATTGCTAGAGAACTGGATCCACTGTAGCCTCTAACTGGTTACCCTCTCTTGCAGCAACAAATGCATTAAAGTAGGAAAATTAATGCCACGTAAAAGATAACTAGAGGTTAATTGGGAATATTTCATTATATGTACTTTTGTAAAATGGTTTTTCAAAGAATAATATCAAGAAAATTTGATCTTATTATTCCCAAGAAAATCCTGGAATATAAATACCATAGTAGGATATACATAATTTGAAAAATATCCAAAACAACAATCAACTTAGATAAATTATTATAAGATCTTATTATAAAAGTTGATAATAATAAATCCATTAATGCTAAGAAATGAATACTACAGATAACTTATAACATATGATTTTCTAAATAGGAGAAAGATAATAATTTTTTATTTATAGCAATAAATCTTCTATAATAATGCAGATCTCATGAATATATGGGATGGTTTAAAAAATATTTGGAATGATTAATTAACAATTCTCTCACATAGTGAATGAATTCCTTTCATACCCAACTTGTTGATTAATCTCTAGAACACCTTGCTTAAAAGTTCCATCGTGAAGATAACTACTTAATGACCAACAGTGACAAATGGAGTACAAATTAAACCACTCTTAAACTTTTTTAGGATGCAACCACAAATTTCCTCCTCAAGCTCACCATGCAAGAATGTATGCTTAACATCAGGCTATGACAATTCCTAGACTAAGTTTATAATCAAAGATAATAAAACTCCCACCATAACCATTTTAGCAATAAGGGAAAATATCTTCAAATAGTCAACTCCAAATGTTTTAATATGTTCTTTGGCAACTAATATTGTATAATATCTTTCCAATATCCCATCCGATTTGTATTTCATAGAGAACAATAATCTATATCCCTTGAGTTTCTTCATTTTTTGAGGTTTCACTAATTCCCAAGTTTTATTTTTCTAAAAGACCTTCCATCTTTATATAGATTCTTCCAATTGTGATCATTTAGCACTTTAGATAAGTTTTTTTAGTATGGATTGTGTTTAGGATAGTTAGAACGGCTTTGTGTCCAAAGGATAAGTAGTCACAGAAAACAAAAAAATGCATAGGATTTTTGGTACGAGTTCTTGTTCCCTTCAAGAAATAAGAATTTCAAAGTCAATCAAGTTGGAGTTAACACTTCAGATAAGTTTTCTAGTATGGATTGTTTAGGTTGGTTAGAAAGGATTTGTGTCTAAAGGATAAGTGGTCATAGAAAACAAACAAATGCATATGGTGTTTGGCATACATTTTTGTTCTCTTCCTTCCAAAAATAGGAAATACAAAGGCAATCAAGTTGGAATTGGTTTCTAGTAAAACGGGATCAAAATAAAGAATAGAAGATGGTTTGCTATTATTACGAATAGGATCAAGTTCTAATTGTTAAGTAGTTTAGCTCGAGTAGCTAAAATTTTTCTCCCAAAGTATACTTGAAGTGGACAAGTATTTTTAGGTTTAGGAACTTTTTCAAGAATACTCTCAAAAGTTGTATTAGGAATTACATAAGGGCCAATTGAAGTGAATAGAGATGAGAAGTCTAAGAGAAAATGATCTAGATCTTTGCCATCTAAGATTGATTCATTCCTCTAAAGATAAGGACTATAAAAGTATGGATCATATTTCAAATAGTGTGACATCACTCATGAAGAATTCTTTGTTGGTGGATGAAGCTTTTAGAGCTCTTTTGCGTGTGAGAATAGCCAATAAATATGCACTTAAGAGCACATGATATAAGCTCTCCTCAATTTTGAGTATATATGCATATAAAAGATACACATCTAAAGACTCTTGGAACAAGGCCATTATATACTAAAGATGGTACAGACCATCTCTTTTCTTAGTACAACTAGTCATCCTCCTTATGCCCAGTTCTTGAAATTAACAAGAGAGTTGAAATATTATATTGTGATTGAAACTTTTTATGAGTTTTTGGATTCACAAAAGGTTGACAAATAGTTATGGTATATGTAGAACATTTTTGGAAGTTTGGTGATAATTAAAAAGATGTTCCATTGACAAATAATAACTATTATTAAGCTGTCGACAATGGCAATTTTTCATTACTAGAACATAGGGTATGCAAGATCAATCTATGAGAAGTATGTCATGTGGTTAGTAGGTCCTAAATCAACCATCTAGGCATCTAGAAGATTTACATATGAAGCATTAAGAGCAAAAAAAGCAAAAGGTGTACCTATAAAAATAGGTATACTTCCAAAAATAAGTGTGCAAGATCATGCCTTGACTTTTTTCTCTGAAGATCCTAATATGTTAGTTAACCTTTCTATCTTTTGTTGAGCTCAACTAAACCTGATTGTTCCCAGGATCCTTTAATAGTGGGCAGTTGGGCATTGATTATATTGTGCTGCTCTTATAATCTTGCCCACCATTTCTTGTGAGTTTAACATGAAGACACCAACACATTTTTTTTTGGCACCTAGTCTTTTATCTTCATTTAAGTGCACTTTACATTGGTAGTAATTCATTGCTTACTATAACATCTATTTTGGATAGGCATATTCCAGGGCTATTCAACAACCATGTTTAGCAAATACTACCTTCAACTTGATCTCATAAATCTGAACATCATAGATAGACGAGCTTGATTGCATCCCAAACCTCTTTGACAATATTGAAGAACATTAAAATGTCACTACTTTTTAGTACCACATAATTTCGAAGTCATGACATTACATTGAATCTTTTTCGTCCCACATTGCATACCTTAGATCTTTCTCACTTGGTTCGATTCCTAGTGGCTTAGTTTCCCTTTTCCTTATAAGGGATAGAATAATTGAACCCACTTTAGGAATTTCTCCCAGTCAGTCTACGCATCACCTAGATGTTCTAAAGTTTTTTTGATATAGATTGACTATAACTTATTGTGAAGGACCAATGACTCAAGGAAACCAACCAACGTACCACCAACGAGGAAAATCAAGAAGACGGATAGGAACACCAACTTGCATTGAGGAATCGTAAAGAAGAACCAGCGCAAGCCTTACGTAAGAATGATACACTTTTGACTCTAATACAATGTAAATGTAATGGAAAGAAAATATGATGATGTTGCTCGCTTAGAAATAATCTCAGAACATATATATATATATATATATATATATATATATATATATATATAATGGATAGGGCCACCAACTTGAATAGAGGAATTGTAAAGAATAACAAATAAGCCCAATGTAAGGCTGATATACCATTAAATTTAATACAATATAAAAAATAAAAAAATATAATAATATCTCTCACTTAAATAATCCTAGAATATATATACATATGTGCATAATTTGGAAACTAATAAAAACAATAATGAATCAACTAATTTGCTACCTTTCAAAAAAGATCCTCTTACAAGAATTGGTAATAATCAATTCATTAATTTTGAAAAATAAACGTTTAAAATAATTTCATGTATATTTGAGCTGATTTTCAAACAAGTTCACTAAGTAGAATCATCAATTTTTACAAAGTTCATTAGCATAAAGACATATCCACAAAATTCAAATATTGTAGCCTAAACACCTATTCTCAAAAGTAGAGGCATCCATCTTTAACATTTCCTAAATTAAGGAATCTATACACAATCAATCCAAAATTGAGTGAATAAAACACAAGTAATGGGATCTCCTTCAAATGGTTTAAGTTTGCATTACCCAAGGATCTTCTAGCTTTGTTCTATGAATTACAATAACAATTTAAACTTCCACATATCACAATAACAAGTCGTAATTTGACATGTTAAGAATTGATCCCTCAATGTGTTTGAATAAAAATTCAAAGCATAACTTCTTAATAAGTAAAACAAAAACACTTTTTCACTCTCAAGGAACATATCTGATAAAACTAGAAACCACAAATACTTTTTGTCCAAGAAAGAAATTACTCAAAGGTGCGGATCACAGCTAAGCTCATCACTAACACTAATCAGATTACTGCAGTTGGTTTTTTCCGCTCGAGAGAAGGCCCTGTACATAATTCTACCTTCAAGATGTGAGAGAGACAAGAGATTAGACAAAACGAAAATGAATCTTCAATTTTCCCAGCAGGATCAACAAATGTCAATTCTCAAATCACCACTAAGCAGAGAGAGCTTGCCATAATGATCCAGCATATGCAATCAGATGACAGATCAGTGCACAGATGATGGAGATGAAGGAACCAGAAGATGCATTGTTCAATTTCCTAATCTAAAATTGAGTTAGTTTTACTAGACAAACTGTTCCATTACCAGCCAGTTTCTGTGTACAAAGCTCATCACAAACACTATTCCTTTCCCTGTAATCTTTCTTCCAAGTATTGTCAAGCCCTCCACATCAGACAGCAGTCTACCTTTTCCACTGCAGCATCAGCAAGACCTCCAATAGTAACTAGAATCATAACAGCAGAACTTCTGCTGCAAAATTAGAACCATCAACATCCTCTTTGCCTCTAACAGGAAATGATTGTTCCATCCAACAAGCTTCTAATTCCTATTAACATTTAGGGACCATTTTGCAATAATTTGCTCCTACAGTTGTGCTGTATTGTTATTAATCTTCCAAAAACTGATAAACAACCAAGAAATAAATGTTAAAAAAAATCAAGTCACAAGTTAGGTTGGCTTGAAGTGTAAGTGTAAGAATTTTCTGCATGCCTTATCTACAAATTGCAATCCTGACGTATTGAACTTTTAGAAGGTAAAGCAGATAAAAGCATTACAAGTTCTGGCCTTGGCGAAGTACCTTGTACTTTAAGTAAGCTTAATTCCTCTTCATGAATTATGTAAACTTTCAGATTTGATCTGGTTTCAAAGGAATTAAGATGATCCAACCATCATGCAACCAAGATTTATCATTCTTAATTGTTATATATATTGGGTTGTTGAGATTAGTTGACTACAATGATTGTCCATCAATACTAAAAATTTTGTTCCAATTTACTTCACTCTGGATTTCCTTAACCATCATTCTTAAATATTTTTGAAGTTTGTACTTGTGATCCCTATTTCAGCTGTCATAAAATTTTATCAATAAATGTTCAAGTAGGAGCAAGATCGGTAGAGATCCTAAACTATCAGCTGCTGAAGTTAATCTACTAGAAAATTGAGCTACATACTTCCCAACAAGCATTTTACCAAAAGATAGGCCATATTCAGGGGTAACAATAGGTACATCGCTAGTATAACTTTGAAGTCAGTTAGAACCGTCACTGTAATGACCAGAGAAATGACATCAAGAGGTATTACCAATTGGTGGCATCAAGGATAAGGTGAGCCTTAAATTTGGGTCAGTACCTCACAATAATTGTTGTTTCTTCTACATCAACAATGGTATTCGTCGAAGAGCATGCTTACATCATTATTCTGAATCAAGTTTTGAGCACCTATAGTTTTGGCAGTAACCAGTGATAGAGTTGTCAATGACCTATTAAATGTCCTATTTATCTAATCTGTGCCTGCATCTTACTTCTGGCATCTGGTTTGCTTACCTGGTATTTTTGTCATAAGTAATCCATACACAAAACATAAACTGTTCTCAAGGAGAAATAACAAGTTGGCATATGAAGCATTTTATCTATGTACAATGCTGTTTTATTCAAATTTAAGTTTAATTGTAAGTTGGTCCAGTCTTCCTCCATAAAATCTTTCAGCTTCGTTCCTTCTATATGTACGATTACCAAATATCATGGTTCCATTAAGAAAAAAGGGTAATTGCTTAGGACAATAATATGTGACTAAATTTTGTTAAATCAACAATGCTGAAACATGACACTACTATCAGGATAGGTTTTTCACAATTATGTGATTTTGCATTTGTAACAGAACAAATACTTCCAATATCAAACCCACCTTAACATATTGTACTTTTGAAGTCAAGATATCTAAAATCGTAAGTGATGATGATTGTCATTGTAGTTGACAAATGACTTTGATATGAATAAAACAAATAAAAACTAATACATGTTAGTTCATTGCATGCAAAAGGAAATATTTTCTTCCGCACCAAAAAAGACAAGCTTGAACAATTAACATCGCACAATATGCTTTGGCCCACCCATTATTGCAATGTTACTTTCTTTGAAGGTTGTGCTCTAAAGAAGGATCTTTGTACATGATCCTAAGAAGAAACAGCTTTTGAATGATAAAACATTATTGAAAAAAGAAATAAATCGAAGAAAGAATAATTTCTTTGATGGAGATGGCCACAGAAGCAAACAAAAAGCAGCGAATGTGAATGATGGATCCCTCCAAGTGTTCTTAACATTAGTGGTTATAATGAGCTAATTTTCTATTGGAATACTAGAGTTCTTTCTTGAAGATGTGATGTATTCTATTGACACTCATCAATAATATATTGGATCTTAATATGCATTTGAGAGTAGCATGTTCAATAATAATGATCACGTTTTTTATAACATAATCGATTTCATTACCATGACAAGGGACCAACACAACTGCTGCTTAACAGATTAATTGTATTAAAATGAATAATCCACCTAAATTGATTTCATTGGCTAATCCTTGTCACTAAATTACATCATCTGACATGCTTAAAGCATCATAAATTCACATTACTTTGGCTATTACTTACAATTTTTAACATGAGTAGGCATTTAATGTTTAATTTAACAGGAATACAATAACTCATATTATACACATTGAAGGATTCAACGTAATAGCATCATGAACGTTTTGCTCATGTTAAAGTGAAATAACATGAGAATTTTAATAGTAGACATAATTTAATCAATCATGCTAAAATCTTTATTCTTGTAGCACGATATAGGATCAAATGGTGCAGATGCTAGGATTCACACTTTATAAATGCATTTAATTCCACCAAGAAAAGTTTTTCCTCCTCTCATGAAAGCGATTCCTCTCAAGAAATAAAAAATGTTTCAAACTAGCATTGTTTTAATGTGTGCGTGTGTATACATGCATTTTTACTTTAGTTTATTTCATTTTACAATTTTCTGGTTACATCTCACATTTTACTTAGACGTTCACTGATAAGATGGCTACCACAATGATAGAGATTGTAGGAGATGCTTTAGAGCATGAATTTACTGTACAACTATGCCAAAAAGTTGATCAGAGATAATTGGACAAATATTAATAAGTTGATAAGGCATACAGAGAATTATAATTTAAAACCATACCTCTTCCAATGATCGGAGATAAGCAAGCAAGTACCAAGGATACCCATTATGATGCAAATTAAAGATGGCAAATCAGAAATCATGGTAGTAGGGGCAACCTTGACTTGTTGTAGGCACTTCTAGAGAAAAAAATATGAAAGATGCTTTGCAATGGAATAAGGAGAAAGGAACATTTTTTGTTAGAATGGATCAGCACAAGTGGTACTACATTTATATTGATGAAGTTAACTAGATTGGACCATGACATGGACACGGATTGAATTTTTTTTGTATATTACAACAGGAAGATCCCAATAAATTGTGTACGATTCCAACAGATTTATCATAAAAATAACAAGCTGAACAGAGTATATTAGCTGTCTTTACATAAGCATAATTTTAGCTGACAAAATATTATCAAACAAAAAAAGAGATGATATATTTATAAAACTAGTTGCCAAAAAAAGAAAAAGACTAACTCTGCCAAAATTAGGGGGAAAAACATGATATCAGTAGTGATGCTACATGAATGATCACATAATTTAACTTTCAATATACCAAATTTTTTGGCTTCACAAGCCTGTCAGTGTCTCCAATATATTTCCTGTCCTCATTAACCGTGGAAGAAAACAAAGATCAACCTTGCACAGCCAACTAAATAAAACCTCTAATACATTCAAAAACAACTGATGACAAGCTCATCATAGTTCATGTGATATTGATGTTATCTTTTAAATGAAGATTTAAGATTCTAATCTAGACAAAACTCTCAACCTTCAAAAAAATCATTTAACCGGCAAATAAATTCTTCAACAAGGAATATTAATTATACTGCATCTGCATTTCAGTCAACTTTATTTTTTCAAAGCACACACAAGAAGATCCAGATATTCAAAGAAGTTTAGTTGTCACCATGTTATCAGCAGGCCAATCCTTTTCGCTCTTTGCTGGTGCCTGAAGAAAAAGGTGAAAGGTTAATGATCACTCGCTAGGATAATAGGCAAAGAAATGTCACTAGATTCAACAAAATTTGGTCTACATCCAAAAAAACAACAATCTGAAGGAAAAAAAAATTAAATCTACATTTCAATACAAAAATGTCATGCAGAAGTTTAGAAACCAAGAAGGTTGTACGAAAATGGATAATTGTTATTCAAAATTATGCAACACCAACAAAATACAAGAGACCAAAGAACAGAAGATACTACAGAAAATTAATAAAAACCCATAGTTCCTCTAGCTTACTGTAATTTAACAAGGAGCACATGAAAAAACTGTTATTATATTATTACAGGATTAGTAAACTTATGACTCATTACTGGTATAATAACACTGTAATAAAACATCCAGTTGAATATATAGTGCTTGCACCATAATAATTGCATGCCCTAAAGTTAGTATCATGACGACCACGCCATGCATAATCATCTACATAACCTTATCCTCCACACCGTTGGTTCTAAAAATCACTG
Organism: Vanilla planifolia; assembly: GCA_023846275.1. Taxonomy (NCBI): domain Eukaryota; kingdom Viridiplantae; phylum Streptophyta; class Magnoliopsida; order Asparagales; family Orchidaceae; genus Vanilla; species Vanilla planifolia. The sequence continues at coordinate 16,111,118 of CM043866.1, read as the reverse complement.
TCTATCCACACATGGGGGACCTATGACATATTTTTAAACAACGGTGGTAATATTTAATATTAAGAAGACAAAAAGTGACTTTCTTACCTACTAACAAGAATGTCACAATTTATGTTATCATCATCTTCAGCTTGTTCATGATCACCCTGGCTTCCAAAGGTGTCAGATTCGGTTCTCTATTTTTGTTCTTTTGCATTCAACCTTAAATGTAGCAACTTATTTTTCATTCAATCATTTCTCCTATCTAAAATTATATCTTCTCTCTCTAATTAACTCAGTCAGTGACTCATCACAAAAAAAGCAATCCAAATAAATAATTAATTTTTTAAGTTTTTTCTTGTGAAGTTTATTTTTCTAAATCCCATGTCATAGCAGAAAAAAGTCATAGTTTTTGACTCTTCCATTTTATTCTTATTTTCTTTGTCTTATCTTATGTGTATGAGTGTATTTCTAATTTCTCTCACATAAAAGGAATTTGTGCTAGCAAAGAAAAATGGGAAGAGCAAATGAGGATGCCCTTAAATGAAAGGGAAAGTAATCAAAGAGGGCTTTGAGAACAATGACTTTCACGCTGTCAAACTTGTGATAAATGGAAGTCAGGAAACATGTTATTGAAGATGCTACCAAAATAAATCTTCTATGGATGGTGGCCCAAATAACATCATTAGCAATCATGCAATGTTAAGTGTTTTTAAGATGAAACACCCATAAGCCAAAAATATGTATTGAAGAAATCAGACATCAGCAAGAAAGTAATGAGTTTTATGGATCCTTTCATATTAAAGAAAGGGGAAGGATCAATTAATATTGAAATAAGAATCAAGGATATGGATCCTTCAACTCACTGTATTTTCACAATATAATCGCCTTCACTGAGAACATGATAAGTTTGAAAGTACAAACCACCCCATATGCACAATATTGCTAAAGTTCATCTTGATCTTGAAAAAGACAAGTTATAGACATACACTAGCTCCTTCACAATGGGATCAATATAATTGCACATTGAATTTCTATGGAAACACTATCTATAAGTGAAGAAATATCAATTGTTTATTATATTCCTAATAAAAAACTATATATTTCTTAAGTCTATTAATGCTAGACACCATAGAAAGATTGGGCAGGATATTATTTTTAATTTATGGGCTCTGATGACAAAGTAATTGAAGTGTGCGAAATTATCTGAACTGTGCCAGACAGTAACTTGAACTATAAGTTAGCAAGATAGTTACTCATAGAAAAAGAAGGGATTTCAATGAACATTGTATGTTCCATGAAATATTGATTTAATGCTAGAAGTTATCACAAAACAACATGAGATAAAGGCAACAATCTGTGAAAGCCAAAAGCTAACATGTTTCATTTATAACCATAATTGATTATTGACCTCAGTGTGAGAAGCGACCATGCATGGGGAGCGATAAATAAGATTACAGTTACATTTTTTGTTCAAACACTTTATTGCTTTGTGGTTGCTCCATGAGCAGTATGTCTACTGAAAACAAAAGGTTACATTGATTTCATGGCCTATAATTTTCTCAAGAATGTCTACTAAAGAAAATTGTGTTAACAAAGATTTGCATACTTGTATCTGGAGGCAACTTCTAACAATAGATAATGTATGCTATTACAACATTTGATCTTTAGAAGTCCCCAGATGAATAATAATAATCATGTAGAAAATGATATTCTTCTACGATAAAATAGATTTTCAAGAAGATCATCATAAAGAATGTCGAAAAGGATGAATGAAATAGCAAAACATAGCTGATAAATGATGAGATAAGCACCTCAACCAACACTAAATTGTTTAACTTTCATTTATATGATGTACGGCTTTTCATAACAACTCTCATGTTCCAGTTATTTCTAACACCTTTATCTTTTTTACTTACCTTTTAATCATAAAAATTTTCAATTCGAATGAACCCAGAATTAATCATGAAAAGTTAAATAAAAACCATTGAATTATGAAATAAATGAAATCCATTGTTAACAAGAAAATCCAAATTAAAGAAAGGGTAATAATTAGTTAACTTATGTAAAATAATAAAGGAACTAATAATAAAGATACGATACAAGTTCATTTCATTTTTAGTTAAAGAGATATATCAGCTGCCTTTGGAGATGATTTCCAGAGTTTCGGTTTGTATTGTCCTTTTTAGAGGATTCTTGTAGCATTTCAATTTCTTACAATTGTCCAGTGTCTTTCCTCTTCTCTATCATTACTCTGTATTTTGTAATGTATAAGGATGTATCTGGAGTTGCAGACAAACATCGTGTTGTTATGTATGTGCTAGAAAGTCTCAAGATGTGTAGGACAACTATGGTATTTTGAGCCACAAACATTTTTATGATCTGTCAAAGAAATATTGCACGTAAATCACCAATGTATATAAAATATTATAGTTGCATAAAAGTGAATGGTATTTTATATTTATTTTAAGAGTAATGATCAATTAAAAGGAAATATAAGCTAAATTTTGTAAAATATGTTGCATTTTGAACCACTAATCAAACTATGAGTAATTGCACAACATTTATAAATGCAAGGGTATGTAATAGTCTTAAAATAAAAAAGTAAAAGAAATTGGTCCTTTACCATTGCAACAAATGATTGAGAAAACAAAAGAAAATAAATGTTAAGGAAAAACATCAAGCTAATAATGAGTATCAAGCTTAACAATCATTTTAGGATAATATAACACCACATATGTTTATAATATGACCACCTTTGGTAATTTTCAACAAACAATAATAACCATTAAGAATATTTACAACAAACCACAAAATAACTCATGCATTAAAATAATAAAAATATTGATAATTTCAAAATATTATGCAATTTTTTTGTAAATTTTCTGTATATTTTTATTTAGTTATTTTATTTTTAAAATATTTCTTAATTAAAAAAGGATTAATTTATCCAAATCAATTTAAATATGAAAAACAAATTAACACTCTTAAACTAAGCACCAAAATTAGCGACGCCACCAAAAACAAACTTTTCAATTGAGCAATAGAAGGCAAAACCAAAACTAAAAAACCTTGCTCTAATATTCACCCAAAATAGTGTAATGTGCTTCATACATGGCAAGCATTTTCATCTTAAGAAAACCAAAAATATTTTATTCATCAAATATTCATCCTCTAGAAGTCTAAAATTTAAAAAATGTTATAGTGAATACATCAGCCATTCATTCAATATAGATCGAACTGACATGCCTTTCGCTTGAATCAGAAATTGATGCAAAGAAGTGCTTTTATATAGCCTGTGGTATTTTCTATTATACAACACAATGCATCATATTGGACATCGTAGGTTCAGTGAATTACAATCAACTTTGAAAAGTAGAACTTATTCTATGAAAACTGAGCTTTTTGACCTAAACTCATATAACTAAAGCAACACTAATTTAAATGTACCCCAAATACCTTCCATAAAGAAACTATGTAAAACACCATGCTAATTATAACTCTTAACATTTATTTTCCTACAAGGCAGAGAAAGAAAAAAATAATATTATTCAGTTCTAGAACTAGCAGCACAAGCACCTCCACACCCCTCTCCTATCCGCATGCCTTATATACTTCAATACCATCTCGATTCTCATCCATTGTGCAAGCAACGCATATAGATATTTCACTTTATCCTTCTAGTATGCACACATACATCTTAATATTCCTATTTTACTTAACCTCAACTTGCCTGATTGTTGCTGCTTCATTACCAACATTGCTTTATGTATCATGCACCTTGGTCTGCTGCAATGTTACAACCATGCAATGGCAACCTTGTCACAACATCATTAGTAATATCCTTATCAATATCCATAGTTTCTATGCCACAACACATCAATATATCTGATACCAAAACGTTGTGTTAGACAATCAATTATTGACGCTTATTGATGCTAAAGAGAGTAAGTACATATTTGACAAACATGACGTACAGTTAGTTTATCATTATCAAAGCAGAAGTTAAGGATAGCCCAAGAAACAACCTTAAAAAAAAAAAGAAAGGAAAACTAACGTAATCAAAATGCAAACCATAATTCAAAGAACATAGGACATTGACTAAACAATAGCCTACCTTAAGATAGTCAAACAATATAAGGCATTGGACAAGTATATGGCGGCGAAAACCAGGATCTTTTAACTGTGAAAGAAAATAATTAGTACAAGCCAAAACTCTTTCAAAGTTAAAGGGAAAAATTATCTGTATAAAAATGAAGTCACCTCTAACCCCATTAGTTTGCTGCTTGTCAAGTACTTGATACTAAAAGCAGCTTCTTCTTGCTCAAGACTGTTGACATTTCCCTCATCATCACTCAAGGGCTGTGCTTCAAATGCATCCAACACAACCTGCATATCTTTCAAATAAAGGGTTAACAAAAAAAAAATGAGCTGAGCAAAGCATTTAAAATACAACTAAATTACAACAGAGAATTAACTGAAGACAAATGATAAAATTCTCAAACCATTAAGCTTGATGAAAATTTCTGCCACTTGGCAGGAGGCATTGTGGTCACCACTGGGTTCCTGAAATGCTCCTGTCAAAAGAACGACTCATATTGAAAGTAACCATCTAACCAAAATATATAAGACTTCTAGGTTAGAACCACAGTAGAGATGTAGTCCAAATAGAAATGGCACAAAGTCATTATTGATTGCAGCTTGCCAGGTAGAACACATGGTTATCATCCATATGCATATAAATCGATTCATATATCCACAGTTGGCACAAACTCAAAATCAAAACTTGAAAACAGGCAAAAGCAAATCATCAACAAGAACAATCATATTGCTGTTCAGACGGATCACTGCACGTCACAGCAGCAAATTCATAAAAAAAACCACATGTTAAAAACATCATGCTTAGAATTGCACAAATGATGAATTATGCAGATAAGAAACACTGCAGAATCTATGAAAGGTATAAAGCAAAACTGATGTTTATAGTCCGTATAAAACAACTATATTAATTGAGAAGCCATATTAACCAAGTCCCAAGAAACTTTGTATAAGAACACACGGCCATCTGAGACCCTAATTAGATATATGTAATTTACAACCTATTCTGCTCCATCATTCTCACCATGAAGCTGATAATAACAGATTGTTTGGTTGATTCCAAGAAGTTTAAATTGATGATGATTTGGAATGACCCACCAACTCAATTCATTTGATAGACTGCTTATTTTCGGAAAGGGAGGTTTTGCCGATTTATGCTCTCTAAGGTCACACTGTTTATGCCTTAACATTCAAGAAAAAAAAACCAGAAATAACTTCACATGGAAGCTAAATAGTGTTGGTTGCAAATTGCTCTAACTGTGATAAACCACTATCATGCTTTGCAAAAGATCACCTAGACTTTTCCTGAATACAGCCAAAAAATCATTGTTTCTGTTATATCCCTTTGACATTGATAGGAAAAATCAAATAATACAATAATCAACGAATCATTTGCTCTTCATATACAACTATGTATGACTATTTCACAATTACGTGCTGTCTGAGAGTAGCACATCATCCTGCTATTGAGCTTTATCTTATTCTTCAGCAATTTAAAAATCATGCCTCACTTAAACTTCCCACACAATAATACATAGCATATCAAAATATTAGGACTAATCAGAGCATAAATCAAGATAAGGACATTAGTGAATTACTCAGGTGAGGAATGACAAAAAAATACTTTTTTAGAACATCTCCATAATGATAAAATCATATCAATAAAGCAACACAACATACATACACATAAAACTATAACACATATGTATATATATACATCCCAAATCATCACAAAAATACAATAAGTTATATCTCATTAAGCCTTATCAAATTTCTCAATCTTTCCAAAATAACCCTTTTACATGCCCTTCTAGCCCAACTCTCTAGGCACATGTGGCATGAACTATAATGCAAGTAATAAGCCTCACAAGCCCAACAAGTAAATTGTTATCTACCAGCAATAACACAATATGAAATAAAATAAAGGGAATAATCTAGTAAACAAAAGAACAATAATATACACATGACATTGTAAAGCATGTAAAAGAGATACGTAATCACGTAATGTATGTTACATAGATATGATTGAACTTCATTACCCTTATTCATGCATATAAACATATAACCAATTCATTTTCTTATTCTATGATAATGTTCTTATCCCATACTCCTTACTCGTTTATTTTACATCATTTTTCATTTTCTTATTTTTCATATTAAATAATGTTTTTTCTATTCGATAATTATCTCATTTTCTTATCATATCTCATTTCATTATCATATCTCATCTGATCACATCATGATTTCCACCCATAGACACATATCAATCATGACAAGCAAAGAATAGATCTTAGTATAGTCCCATAGTTCACACCTCATCAAGCCCTATACCTGTAATTCTAGCAACAATCATCTGATATAATTGCACAATTCAACACCTTTGCTCGAACAACTCTGCAAAACGATGCAGATGCAAATCGTACATATCTTTGCACAGTCAAAGACTTGCGCTCATGCAACTAAGCATTGTAGTGCTCACGACAATCATATCATATCTTTGCAAACTCAAAAAGACCTATGCTCGTACATATTTGCACCGTAGTGCTACCAACAATCATATCATTATGTGAACCTACAGCGCCACAGCAGTCAACGCACACATGCAGGGCTGTCCGTTCGCGTGAACAGTGCCCTAGTGCAGGCGGCTAGGCATGCACGCAACTACGCCAGTTGGAGTGCAACTTTTGCAAAATTTTTACATTTTGATCAAAATCACATGTTTAATGTTGGAAATTAAAATATTATGTACTTCGTAAAAAAATATTGCATCCAAACTTCCATAACAAAGTGTGGGAAGAATAAATAAAGAAATTCAGAACTATGGAATTCAAAGCTTCGTAAATTCAAAACCCTTTGAAGGAAAACTTCTTGAAAAATTAAATCTTCTTTTAACAAAAATTCTCATCTCTTTTCTTTTTTTCTTAGTTCCTCATCATTTTCACTCTTCCACTTCTACTGTTGCTACTCAAAAAAGGTCTACTATTGAGGGCCCAAGGCAAAACACTTCGCAAACAAATCATTGGTAATGATCATTAGTTGCAAACAAATTGATTAGTTAAATTCTTTAACATGTTAAACAAGTATTTAATTTAAATTGCCTAAGGATTATCATTTCATTGATTATCAATTGTGTATAAGAGCAAGTGTTTCTTTAATATATATTGTAGAAAACATAGGTTTATGTAGAATTACAGTTAAAATATCTTTGTTCCATCTAGAATTTAAATGCATTCACCTTGTTATAAAGGTTTTTTGAAGTTCATATATCTGTCCTTTTAAAGCACACATTGTTGTATATTGATTTATCAATTATAATGACAATTATGAGACATACTTATAATTCTTAATCATATTGAATAGTTCATAATTTAGTTTCTTACAAACACCATTTATTAGTTAAGGTAACATAACTCCAATATTTATATCATAATACACATTTTGCTCTTCAGTTATTCATGTAATTTTCATTTTACGTATTATTAACATTATTGTTGGTTCACATTGATTATCATACTATTTTAGTCATGATGATAATTATATGTGTGTGTGAATATTCATAAATAAATGAGATAACCATGAATACCTTGTTAGGTGGATGTTATAAAATATTAATAAGAAGAAAAGATGTTAAAAATGTGATGAGATAAACTAGCCTAGTTAACATAAATGCAAAACTACAACTCTACTAATTCAAGTTAACAACCTTTTTATGATAAGATAACCATAGTATATCAACACGATTATTATATTATTACATAAAGGATATTATGATGCAATGAATACATTGATTGACACATTGTGTGAGAAATTCTATAAATTTGACATATAATGACTACTGTACATACTAAACCCATGGCCTTTATGAGAGTTTGACGATATCAAAATTATATATTATGTTCACTAACAAATTATTTGAGTTTTTACCTCAAGATAAGCACAAGTTGATGATTTTGTAACAATTGTTGATGTTGGCATAGTGATTCATCATGGCATCTAATAAAAAATGTGTTTTGAACAATGTTTCAACCAAAATATTTGCTCTTAATGGTATGAAAATCATTGTGAATAGTCTTCTTTTTGGTATGATTATATGGCTAAAACCTATGCAATGTTCTCATGTAGTACTTACGTTATTTATGTCTTTAATATATTTCACTCATACTCAAGTATATCTAAATATTTTGATTCATAGATCATCAGTAAGCATTGATTTGCAAGTAATTTTGAGCATTAAGCAAAATGTAAATCGCAAGAAATGACACAATAAAATCGAATGCAAACTGAATTTCAAACATCGTTAGTAAAATTCTGAATTTGTATTAATCGTACAGTACAATGCCACAACCATACAATGACTAGTTCATGTGTGTGATCGAACGAGCAGTTGAACTTGACAATCCAAGGTTTAAATTGACTTGTTAGATTATTCGAAAAATATGATATCTTCTATTGTATAGTACGACATATGTATAATACTCGTATACTTAATAAGTAATGAAACTTTCAATGTTCATACAGTACGATGTCCAATGTCATATTTATACGATTCTAATTTTACAAAAAAAGGTTTAAAAGCCAAATAAATTTGTACAGCCTAATTCCTATTATTAGACAGTACAATCAGATTATGTAGTCTGAGTGAAACAATTCGTTGCCATAATCAATTTAAGGCACGAGTTTTTCTACTTTTAGTAGAATAATTACTAACAACTGAAAATTAAAATGTGAATACAAATTCGAATAGAGCAAATTTAACAACAAAGTTTGGTCATTGTCGCATAATTTTTGGAGCCCTCATTAATTTTTTATTAATTTTTTAAGTTAGTAGAAAATAATATTAAAAATAATAAATAAATAAATAAAAATTAGGAAGATAAGTATCCTGAAATCCTTTCATGCCTCGTTATTTCCCACAGCTTCTCTAGGGTTTGTGAAAGTGGTGATTTCAAAGGCGATTCGACCGTTTTTTGTCACCTGACGGACACCGAGGAAGGTAGAGACGACAATCGAAAGAAAGAACGCAAGGGAAAAGAAATTTTACAGCGATACTCGAGCAAAACCCAAATTGAGCGGATCGCGGAGTCTCCCATTGTCAAAAATGGGAAAACAAGTATGTTGCTGCCTCAATTCAAAGCCATGATGAAAGAAAAGCAGGAAAGGTAACTTTCCCTTACGTTTTCCAATTTTCCCATCAGCATGCATTATTTCATGATGTTTTGGGGTGCCTTTGGCAACCATGCGGTGGCGATGTTTTGCTGTTGACCGGTTAAAAAGAGGAAATCCAAAAAAAAAGTGTTGTATAAAAAAAAAAGATTTAGGGGGAAGGAAATAATTTAGCAAAAAAAAGGAGAGACAACCAACAAGAAAAAGGATATGAAAATTTATTATAAACATATTTGTAGAAATTTGTTGCTAATAAAGCAAAAATTAATAGACTTTTTTATGTAGAATAAAGACTATCTTGAAGATGATAAACTAAGAAGAAAAAGTTTCTATCAACAGAAACAAAAAGCTTTAATAAGATAAGTTTAATTTCAATATTGAGTTGATGGAGATATATGTAACTGTAAGAATTAATATAGATAAATTATAAATTTTTTTTAGAAAATGAAGGAAAAAAGAAAAGAAAAATACAATAAGAGATCATCTAAAACAAAGATAGATGAATTCAATTATTAGTAATGTAAATAAGTATGATTTAAATTAAACATGACATAATATGATATTTTTTATATATATAGAAAAAAATAAAAGATAAACATATAACATGATGTGTAATGTGTGATCAAGATAACAAGTTAAAAACCTTGTTAGAAAAAATAATAGAAAATAAAATTTTTCTAAACTTATCCCTATGATTCCATAAAATGTGACGAATACTAGTACAAGATGTTAGGGATCATAGGCATTAGTTTGATACCAGGCTATTAGATTCTACGACATGTGATAAGCACCAACACAGGATGCTAGACATCATAAGCACTAGTTAAATACCGAGCGATGATATTCTATGAGATGTGATGAACACCAACAACACAGGCTGCTGCGCATCATAGGCAATAGTTTGATACCGAACTATAAGAAAAGATGACATCAAAGACCTCTGATACTTCTTACACTTAGTGTAGGGACAAAAAACAGAGAAAATATGTAATAGATATAACTGACCAGCTATACCTATGGACACACCTATAAGCAAAGGCCTAGAGATGATAAGATGTCACAGATGAGACGAGACATGATTGGGATATAAGATACAATCTTATAAAAACCATCTAAAACCTAGTTATAGAAAAGAAAAATCAAAAAAATGAAATATGAAAAAAAAAATATGAAATAAAAGAACAAAGATGTGTGTGAATATTTAATATATATAACATGTTATTCATGTTTTCATATGTTAAATATTTTTTGTCATTTTAACATTATTTCATCACATTTGATATTATGCTTATCATACATTTATTATTTATTTATTTCAAATTCACCTGTTTGGTATTTTTATTCATCCCAACTTACATTACAGGATATACCACAAATCCACACAAAAAGAGTGCCTAAAACAACATGTAAGGTGTGTGAGCAATCTTGTATATGTTGAGTTTCTTTTGCAATCACATTTTTTAAGATATTATAGAACAGATATGAATGTACTTTATTTTATTATGATGAAAATTGAATTTATATCAAGATAAAAAATATGTTTTATTATTATTTTGTTACTTCCACCTATAGTATTTATATCCTCATATTTAGCTGAGTATTCTGATTTGCTGTCAATTAGTAATACTAGTGATATAATTGGTGGGACGTGACACTAATACCTTAGAGAAACAACAACATTGTATGTTACGACATTGTTCATCATCTTGTATAATCTATCTCAATACAGTAAGTTCAAAATAATCATTAAAAAAAAGTGAAGTTAAACATATTAGTACAATACGATCATTGTTATAATACTTGTATGAAATATATCAAACTAAAGGCATAAATTGATACTTAGGCATATGGAAAGTTGAACATCATCATACAATACGATGGTTACCATCATACTTGTACAATTATTCTTAAGTTGATGCATAAGACTGAACAGACAAGCAATGATATGGGTGATTAATCTATTGAACAAGGTCGTACAGTACGATCCCTTGATTGTACAAGAACAAAGGCCAAAAGTATAACGATTAGTCTTATTTGAAATAAGGATTTAGCCATTGGAGATTTCATAAATAACATGTTTAACCTTAGTACTAATACAAATAAGTTGCAAAATAAACTAATGTAATTTTCACATTGTTAAGAGAGTTTGTCTTCAACTATGTCTTAACTTGCATCTTCATTGGCGAAGCTTTCCACCAATAAGATAACAAAACAAAGCTGATTTCTAGCTCCTTCTACACTTCAAATTTTGGCAACATTATTGCATACATTTAATTAGTTGGTGTGACACTTAAAGGATTTCCTTTGGTCATAGGTTTTAGATGAAAATTGTTTTGTCATTTAAGTTGCAATTATCTTTGTCATTGATATTTGCATTACTTGCATATTGGGGAAGTTATGAGCCTCTTTTGCATAGCTTTTTTGGGTTAATTTGATCCATGTGAATCTTAGTTTGAAAGGATATTTTACCTCCCCACCATATGACAAAAGATGGTTCTTTGTGTATAAGCTATAAGGCCTAACACCTAAAAATCTTTCTTGTCTTTCAATTGCATCCTTAAACAATATTTTTCAAGTTTAATCAAGTGTTTTCAAAAAAGAAATACTTAGAATAAATAATACTAACATTAAGAGAACCAACCTTATTAATTATTTGTTTTAGTCCAAATTTTATTGACTACAACTCACCCTCTTCTTGTGAAAAGGATGTTCTTTTAGGATATTTTGATTTTTATTAAATATGACCTCTTTCATGTGATGTTGATTTTCATTTCTTACTTTGATTTGTAAAATGTTATGCTCAAAGGCATTGTCTCATCAATTGGTTTTGCTAACATAGACAGCATATTATTTTGTGCCACTCATATTCAAATTGTGTAATTGATACTACTAGTGATGTGATGCATCCATTACTTTCAGCACATCTAGTATAGGAATTATATTGACAATATGAGAATAAAACTATTGCATAGTTGTTGATATTATATCATGATGCTCGTATGATTTTATTGTACATATTTATGTCCCATTCCTTGTTGTTGAAGCTTTAATAAGTGGTTTTACCTAATTTCTTTTGCAAACATAAACTTCATGTTCTATATTATTTTTCAAATCCAATGCATTTGACTGATGGGTCATCATCATAGGAGCACCAATAATGTCATTTATTAGGATGATTACTTAAAAGTTTTGTTCTATAATTTTAATAGAACATCTTAGAATTATTTATAATTAAATTATGATAATTATTTTGTTATTTATGATTTTAATATTAAAATGTTAATATAACAACATATATATTTCTTTTAGAGTAAATAAAGTTAATTTTGTTTTCATTGTTAATCGCTTTTCCTTTATTTAAGAAACTAATTCTCTTTTATAATACAAAGCCACAACACTTGACCTTAATTCCCAACTTATGCTGTGTGGATTAAGATTTTCCCCTTATTATACTTAATGCTGTCAGGATATACCATCTTTCAAACCAAGGTGTGATAACTAGGCAGCTATATTCATGAAACTAAAAAAGTGAAAAAAGTATAAACGTCATAGTACCAAATCAAAAGAATGACGTTTTGATGATACATTTGGTTTCAATACCAAGAGCTGCATTGAGTTGGTTTCAAAATGGCTATGGTATTCCTACAATATTAACACAGAATCATAATTCAATTTGCAATACCTCTCCTTGAGGGTGCAATTCAAGGAAAATAACGTCATTAGGCTTGGACACAACTCCAACAAACTTAAGGTAAGATTCCAAATTATTATCTTTTTATCAACACACTTGATGAAAATATATCATTATTAGTAAAAATAATACAGAGAGGAATGACTAGAAGAGAGTTAGAAAGTTGACCACAACAAAAGGAGCTAACTTGAGAAGTTGGAAAAGATTTGAGGAAGAGAACACAGAAGTAACAGAATGATCGAAATATCCTATACAGCGATTTATACAACAACCAAAATCTATCAATTAAATGGCAACGAACAGCCAACAATAAAGGGAACTACTAAATTGACTAAGCATTAATGGCAATACTTCAAGAAAAGGAAATTAATACAATTCAACCAGAAGGTCATCTGAATCATAGAAGAAGCCCCTAAAAACTAGCCATTTAAATTAACCTAGCATTCACTATATATGTTAGTTTGTTCAATAAACAAAACACAATAAAGATGCCTTGTAGGTTAAAAAAGATCATAAAACTAAACAGTTGTGTAAAACTACCAACACACCATGTGGTAATTATAACAAATACAATCATCAGCAACATGATTGGTTCATGGTAGAAGTCAAAACAAGCTGATCAAGCCACAGCTTCTTATAAAAGATAAAGATACAGAAGTGCGACAAAGAAGCTCCATTTTTTAGCTGCCAGAGCTCCAAATAGGAATCCTAGTAACAATCCCTATCAAAAAACTGTAAACACTCCATTGGACATCGATGTTATTCTGCTTTGCTTCTTGAATATAAGACAAATCATGAATTGTTTGTGTCCACAAAAAAAAAAAACTAATATTGCATGTGCGGCCACTCCATAGCTCAACATGAAAATCAAGCAAGCGCTTTGTTCATCATTATAGAAGTGAAAATGGATTTATACAACAGTATAATGGGATTCAACTAAAACGAAACATTGCAAACATAAGCTGAATTTGAAGACCACAAAACCACTACAAATTAGAAGTAGAACAAGAATTTTTGTAATAAGAAGTTTATTTATAAATTATCAACAGAAGTTTTCAGGAAGAAAGCCTTGTCTAGAGGCGAAAGATGAAAAAATTAGAAATTTGAAAAATATGATGATTCAGAGGATACAAATTGATAAATTCTACACACAAACCCAAAAGAGTGTACCTGTAAACTCCAAAAGGTCTTGTAGAAATTAAAATCGATAGAAACACCTAAGATACATAAGTTGAACTTGAGTCAAAATGAAATGCAAATGGTAAGTATGTGAGCTTGAAATACCCAAACAAAGAAAAATATAAGGATGCCACATAAAATAGACATAGGGGTACGTAAAAGAAAAAGGATTCAAATTATTACCATCAGACGCATCTTTTTCATATTTAGTTTCATTTGACATGTTGCAGACCCCTTTAACATTAACAGCTGCAAAAGTCACATATCAATAGCTTAATGGCCTTTCCTAAGAATTTAAGTTCCAAGGGGTACTACCGTCCATGTGGAGAGAAAGATACCTGATCGCTCTGACAACGGAAAAAAATGAGCAAGGAACATAAGAATACGCCCACAAAACACGACATCATTTGCCTGGAAGATCACCAACCCATCAATTGAAACAATTAACGATGCCTAAGCATAAAAAATGCTAGTACTTACCATGCAGCTTGCAGTAAATAAAACGAAGATTTCTACCAATATGATTTCTATTTAAAAAAAAATCATTTTAACATACTATGACTTGCTTTAACACATTTGAAGGGTACCACAACACTCGGCAATCTCATTATAGTGAAATCCCACCTCCCCTGCCCCGAACCCCAATCAAAACAAAAATAAAACACAAAAACTACACACACACAAACACAAACCATCATAAGAAGGTAGTTAAGTGTGCATGACTCATAGAAAGCAACCTTTTTTGCAACTGGACTTGCCATGGATTTCTTTGATTTTTTTGCAGGACGAAACCTTATTCCTTCAACAGTTTTGACATGATTAAACAAGTCATTTAGTTTTTTTAAACATAATTAAAACTTAGAACTAAACATTCTAAATGAAATTTAGGTAGGTGTTTATTATAAAGCATAGAAATAACAAAAAAATGTCCAACATTACCTATACAACATCACTGAACATGATATTGTTTAAACACCACCAAAAATAGGAAACTGTTACCAATATAATAGTATAGTTGATTACGAATATAGAGCCATTCAATATTCCGCCATCTAAAAATCTTGACAAATCTTCCTCTCGTTCACAATATCTCAATACTCTCAGTAGCGAAACAGCTAAACATGATGGAGTGGTCAATAAAGATGAAATTGGTCGAAAACAAGCAAATGAGACAATGTGCCACAATAGCAAAGTTTCTAACAAGGCTTCCACTGACAAGGCTAAGATCATAAGAGACCATCTGGAAGAATCTACTTTCTTTCTCATAGCAACAGGAGACATAAGGCAAGGAACACCAAGATATGGTAGGTCAAAGAATTAAGAATTAGAGTCCCAACAACAAGGGTTGAGCTATTATGCACCTTTGGCAATTCAATGTGAGAACAAACATTTTGTGGATCTCCATGAAGCCTAATGCGTCACCAATCGCATAGAGTAGGAAGGGAGCCTTCTCTATCTTTCTATCTGGTAATCTCCTAAGCTTAAACTTGGTGTGATTTGCACAACCACAAAATCAAGCACGGGGACATGCAAAACATGATCCCTTCACCTTAGCATGCATAAATTACAATGTTAACTCATTAATCTGAATTGCATCGATGCCCCCTTGACAACAAACTAACCATTGTCATCAATATCTAAAAGCACCAAATGATGAACTGTCAAAGTCATGCATCTTGGCACAAACAATGCATGAGTGTCTAACATGCCGTGAAAGTTTTAGATGCAGTCAAGCGATGTTAGCTTTAAATTGTATCAAGACTTAAAACTATAAGGTGGTATAAATATACTATCAAATCTTGTAACACAATGTAGGCAATATGTCATCCTTTTTAGGATCAATAAAATAGCCTAACAAAAAAATGGCCATAAATTACAAAGATGGACAAAAACATACTCCCATAATTCAATTTCAACCATAAATTACACTCTTAAGAGATGGCAAGCTGATTTCCTAAGACAGGCTTAGCCCTATCATCAATCAAAATGTTCTTCATTTGCATGCTGGATAGGTTATGTTCTCAAACTTTGTTGTCAACTTAGCTTCATATTTCCTTTTATTTCTTTCCCCATTTCCTCTTTTTTATGCTTCACTCTGTCTTCCAATTACACCTAGGTTCCTTCCCATAAACCATAATTCTAGGTTTTCTTCTCCTTGCTAGCAAGGAATAATCACTCACCTATCACAATTATTAGTAAATCACGTTCCTCTTCAATGCCCAAGCCATGGTCCCACATTAGATATGAATTTCATTTATTACCATATCGTGCAACGATGTAGGATGGCACAAAGATTGTGAAGATTAAACTACATCAATTATGCTTTAACTCAAATTAAGGCTAGTTATGAATGCTTTAGAAATCAAGCACAATACCAAAATTTGAATGGAACATTACAAATGTGTACAAATTATTGCTTTTTGTTCTCTAGATCATGAAATCAAATTCAGCATGCAAACAAATCAAATTAATCAAATGCGATCAAAAAGATTTTAGAGAAATTCAAAACTTGTCAGGGATCACAACACCATCTTAAACTAATAAGAATTCAGATTCGTGCACACACACACAAACCAAAAAAACACGACAATCGCATTCAAATGAAAGAGATGAAAGCAACGTAGAAAAACAACATAGAATAAAAACTAGATGACGAGGAAAATGCACATAAAGAAATTAGGAGAAAGAAAACAAAGATAAGTTAGCCTCGCAAGATCTAAAAGGATTTTAAGCAAAATCTAACACAAACTGGCTTCCAAATCAATCAGTACTCAATACCTGCTAGAAAAATCTGCAATCATCAAAAAGTCTGAGTACACAAATTTATTTATCGTCTCATAGCAATA
Organism: Vanilla planifolia; assembly: GCA_023846275.1. NCBI lineage: Eukaryota > Viridiplantae > Streptophyta > Magnoliopsida > Asparagales > Orchidaceae > Vanilla > Vanilla planifolia. The sequence continues at coordinate 16,094,162 of CM043866.1, read as the reverse complement.
AATATCAAAAAAAACCAACTTTAGGCTCATAGAATAATAAGTTTTGTAGGATCAGACTTTGGGTTTGTCGTCTAATCAAAATTGCGAAGATTTTCATCATTTGGAGCCTCCCCATCACCATTGTCCAATGCCAAGCATCAAGCATCCGATCAATGCATTAGGCATCCTATCATTTCGGATCTGCTATTTGATCCTAGATGCATTTAGAAGCTCGATTTGTTACTCTCAATTAACACCATTTGCTCCCTAGAGAATAGGATGTTAAATCCAAGCACACTTGCCCAAAAACACTCCAAATCCTAATACACCATAGCTCACCCACCAACAAGAAATTATCTAAATGACACTCCTAAAACAAAACAACCACAAATAAAATATTTGACACCAAATAAAAGTGCAAATAGGAATGAACTAAATAAAATAGCAACAACAGTCTAAATGGACACGAGCATCAAGTCGTGTCTCAATAATCTAGATAATGAACAACCAATACCACTAACCTCTCGGCCTTCGATTGTCATCCACATCTCCAGTTCTGTCGCCTCTATCAACTCCCTCCCACTAAAAATAGCTCATCCCAAGTGAGTGGTTCAAATAATATCCATGTAACATGTCCTCATCCATCACCACCATGTCCTCGATAAGTACCCATGCAGCCTTAGAATCTAATCAACCTCTCTAACAGACAAAGCATCTCTAATATCCTCCATTACCGATACTCACAATATACTCATCTAAAATTATCTCTAAAATATGTACGTCACATAGCAATCTATAGCCAATATTCAAAATATTAAGCATAACATCATACAGCAAAGAAATCATCAAGGGAAAATAAAATATCAATAAATGCATCAACAAAAGATTTAAATACAAGCATATCTACAGGAACAATCATCTCATAAGAAAGACTAATAGCATCAAAAAAATGCTCAAACCCAAGCTCACAAGAAGCATAAGAAGGTGGTGCAAAAGAAAAATCCAAGATATGCTCCTAAGCTTCTATGTAAACCATAAAATTAGACACATTAAACATAAATCGAAGACCCAAATCAACTAGTACCTCTAACTCATAAAAATTAGAACCCATTTTCTTCAAAATTTTAATGAAATTATTCTATCAACTAATTTTCTTAACATTCCACAAGACAAGCTTTCAAACATCATTTGTCTAAAATGACAAGAACAGAATTATGCCTCCTAAAAGACATGGTTAAGTCGAATATAAATACCTTTCCATGGCTTTTTAGGAGTAGGAATTGACATATATAGTCTTGTATTTTACTTATTAGCCATAGAAACTAAGTGCACCAACCAGTAACAACTTCCATGATTTGTTTCTTTAAATCTAGTCAATAAAATATATCTTCTACAATGCTTATAAGATCTTATAACAACCAAAATTTCCAATTGAGCATCTCATAAATAAATTCCTAAAGAAGTACATGGTTTGCAAACCTTAACCCCACAAAATAAATACCCATCGTACAATATATAATCACCTAAAACCTTAGTAGAATTATCTGATAACATAGAATAAATAGTCTTAAAAATATGATGATAATATAGTTATTCCTATTTTTTTCAAAACCAACAAACTTGACATTCATAATCTTCAAAGCACGTGTACTTCTACTTAAAGAGGCAACTAGCTCATTCTCATTACCTTTGTAATGTTTTTGAACAAATGTATAAAAAAAAAGAAACCCACTTTAATACGTCTAATAGATATTTAAAAGATCGATAATCAAATAATAAGAAAGATTGATATTTAAAAGATTAATAATCAAATAATAAGAAATATTTTTCTTAAGAAGTAGATGATGTAACCAATAACACAGATTTAACAATTGCATATAATTTTCATAAATAATTAATATAATTCAACTCGAGACCAATTAGCTTTCACAAAAATAAGTAAAAGGATGTCTCTCTGGGCATAACACAATACCAGATGCATCACAAGAAACCTCAAATACTTAATAAAACATGGAAGTTTCAAAATAGGTGCAGTACATAATTGATTCTTAATCTAATCAAGAGACATAAAAGCAATATTGGTCCACTTGAACTTTCATTTCTTCAAAAAATCAATAATAGAAGGCATAATAACATTAAAATTTCTAATGAAAGTTCAATAAAACATGCTAGTCCATGAAATTTCTTACATTCTTGTGTTGTAGCCAATCAAATCACCATAACCTTTCAGGATTGACTTTAATTCCTTCTATAGTAACACATATGCTAAGAAAACAACAAACTATATCATGAAAAAACAACTCTTAAATTGAACACAAAGGTTCTTAATACCATTTCAAAAACAATTCTTGAATGTCATAATGATCATTACACAATCAATCATAAATCAAAATATTATTAAGTAAACAATCACAAACTTCCAATGTGTTGCTTCAAAATATAATTCATCATCCAAGCAAAACTACATAACCAAAAAGACATTAATAATCATTCATATAACACCTCCTAGTTATAAATCTAATTTTTAATTCATCGTCTCTAATTCTAATCTAATCATAATCTTTTTTTAAATTCAATCTACAAGACAAGGTAACAACACACATCATAACAAGCACATCGTCTAAACATGGAACAAAAAATCTATATTAATAATAATCATAATGGTTGTTCTTTTCAACACATATTCTTCAACTATCATCATTCTTGATAACTAATAATAGAGAAGCAATACATAAACTAAAGTTTCCTTGATGAAGGCCTTCTATATCAACTCTTGCACTTGGTTTTGTAACTCTACATGTTCACTAGGATCTATCTAGTATTGTAATAAGTTAGATAAAGAAAATCTCAAAATAAATCTATCACATATAGAATACAACACAATTGTAGTAACTTAGAAGGTAAATCATCACAATAAACATCATTATATTCTTCTAATAAGTTCATGATGATATTAGGTAAAGAATTCTTACTTTCTAAAGCTCCATAAAACTACAATAATAATAAGGCATAGAAAATCCCACAAGTAAAACTTTTCTTTCAAAATCTTTATTAATAATATGCAACGATTTATTCTTCTCAATAGTCAATGTGATCCTCATATAGAGCACTAAAATAATCATTTGGCTTGGCTAGAAATAAAGTCATCTTCTTTCTATTCATTTTAAATGAATATGTTTTTGCTCTTTTATGATTTATAATATCCCAATCGAACTAAAAATATATCAAACAAAACATGACAAACATCCATAATTAGAACATCACACCAAACTCTATCAAAGCATGCACAAATAGCAAAAGACACAAAAAATTAGGTGATAAACGTATTTCTTTTACTACTAAAACTACCATATATGATTGAAGATGGGATACAGCCATAAGATTCATTCTAATAAAAACAGCATCAAAAACAATTTTTAATCATCTCCCTCCATCTATCATCAATTTACAAGATTTTTACCATAATTAAAAAAATATGAAAAACGTTAGTATTATACCAATCCTTAGTAGACTAGTGTGACATCAATGCATCTCATAACAAGCACATAATCATTATCTTCCATGCCACTAAGACCACTTCAAGATCTCAAATAATAGATCATCTCTAAATTATAACCATTATCACAACACCTTTTCTACAAAGAAATCTTTTTAATTAGTTCCTTATGTATAACATTATGTTTATCTTCCTTTGATCTTTTAACTTCCTTTCCTACCTTAAAGTTATATTCCCTCTAGATGCACATAAATCAATCAGTAAGAACCTTAGCATCTAAAGTTTCATCATATGCAGAAGTTTAATATCTAAACTTCTTGGTTGGATTGACCACTCTCTCATTATATAGATGTCTATCTACATGCCCTCTAGTTGTAATGTGCAATTCAACCCTACGAGAAGGTAAAGGAAGATGATAATCCAATTAAGCATGTCAGATTGGAAGAAGTTGTTTTAAGAGTTCAAAACTTTTATTTAATTCATCTCCAAAATAATTCAGTTGTGCATCATCATCTTCCTTAACTACTAAGCTTGTCACAACAATTTTATCCACAACTAAATTAGTTTTGGAAAAAGTGTGTTTTGCTTGTGATAAGAAAGTGTAATTTGTGCCTTTACACGTGGTCATACTAGCAATCAATGAATGCATAGAATCCCTTAATTGGAACTAATGCAAAATTTAGAAAAATAATATTCTGGCACCAAAAGTTGATGCAGGACGAAACAAAAATCATAATATTAAAACTACAATTATAATTTTCCAAATTAAGATTAATTATGAATGCTTTGACGATGATGTAAAATACGAAGAATTGAATGGAACTTCATGAAGGCTTTCAAAATATAGCTTTTTTATATAGGTCACACAATCAAAATAAATATTCGATCAACTTCTCAAAAAATTAAAAATTTTGTGTCAAGGATTACCTTCTTCTCAAACCTACATAATTTCAAATATATGATATTATAAACCACAAAACAACACACATGAAAGAGATTGAAAGAAACGTAAAAAATTCAACAAAAAACCATAATAAAATGTAAAAATAATCACACACAAAGAAATTAGAGAAAGAAAACAAAGATAAATGACCCCCATGAGAAACATATCACACAATCAAAATAAATATTCGATCAACTTCTCAAAAAATTAAAAATTTTGTGTCAAGGATTACCTTCTTCTCAAACCTACATAATTTCAAATATATGATATTATAAACCACAAAACAACACACATGAAAGAGATTGAAAGAAACGTAAAAAATTCAACAAAAAACCATAATAAAATGTAAAAATAATCACACACAAAGAAATTAGAGAAAGAAAACAAAGATAAATGACCCCCATGAGAAACATATAAAAGTATTTTAGCAAAATCCCAAATAGATTGACTTTTCAATATATCAGCACTCAATGGCAACTTGAATAATTTATAATCATCAAAAAGCCTAAGTACACAATCATCATAAAAGTATATATGGTTTCATAATAATACATATTCAAAACCTCTAATTTGGAATAGAAGAATAGGTTTCACAAGATCAAACATTTGGTCAAAAATCCAATCAAAGGTGTCAAGATTTTCGTCTACTAGAGCCTCTCTGTTGCCATCATCGATGAAACACATTGTACATCCAATTAGTTATGATCAACCATCTGATCCTTAACACATTCAAAAGTCTGATTTCCAACTCTCAATTGCCATTATCAAATCCTTAAGATAGGGCAACCAATCTAGGCAACCTTGCGCAACACCAAACACTAATATGCCAAAACTCACCCAACAACAAAAGACTATCTAAATAACACTCCTTAGATAAAATAAATGCAACTAAAGTACATGATACCAAATAAAAATACAAAAGAACCTAAACTAGATAAAACAACACCAACAATCAAAACGAGCATGGGCATCAAGACATCTTGATAATCTGAACAGAAAAAAACATGGAAGATGATACCTTCGTCTTTGGCCTCTCAATCTTAAGTGGTCATCAATATTGTTAGATCCATTATCTCCATAATGCAATAACTCCAAATTGATTAAAAATTAAAAACTCTATCAAGGTCCTCTACATCCCTCTACAAAGCTATGTTGCCTCCTAAAGAAACCCTTAGTGTGCACTCAAAAGAGTTTGTGACCATCACATTGAGCATTAAGAACAACTTTCATACACTTGAAAACCTACAGGACATATCATAAGTCAAACAAAAGTTGATCTTGACCCTTAACTTATATTCATGAAATGAGATCATAATTCCCACTAGACAAGGACTAAACTAGATTAATGAACTCAAGGTGATTCTTTTTGGGTAAAAAAAAAATGTTACAATGAACTATCGGTTTTACTCTTTAGAAACAATTGATGGCCCATACATATCATTAATAAAATAGGAATCAAAATGTTATACACACTAAGTAAGGGATGTTGTGCTCAATACCTTTGACAACCTTCGTAGAAGTTGATTGCAAGTCCTCAACATCACGAGCTTGCCTCTACCAAACAACTCTGGCTGCAAGCACAACCCAATGCTTCCAAATTGGGAAAAAAATTATTATTGAAAATTCAAGTTAGTAAGAACATATAATCATTAACCTTGCCTAACGTGTCTTGCTTGCTTTCAATGTAACCAAAAACTTCTTTACAATCTTTCATAGTAGACATTTCTGTCAAATCTTCTAGCAGCTGAAATATCATGCCTCCTTCAATATGTCCATTTTCACATAGATAAAGCACTATGTCTATCAATCAAGCAGAATGAGCATAAAAAGTCAGGTAAATACAATCAAATAAATCAGATGCATAGGTTGTGATCATGACAAACAGAACAAGGACAAGAAGCTTAAAAAAGTCAATATGTTTTTGTAGTCAATCACCTAGAAGACATGGTACGTGACCACAATTGCTTCCTTCATTATCAATTGCTTGTCCATATTGCATTGTTCTTTGGCCCAATTTAACTGCTTCTGACTGTTAAAAAAATGCAATTATTAGCATCAAAAAATTATCCAGAACATTGTTACCAAAAAAATTATGCAGAAAAGAAGACGGCTGATTATTGTCTAAAGTTATCCATCAACAATTATTATGGTGGAATATGCTGATTTGAGTAAAATCAACAGCCCTTCCATAGTATAAAGATATCATAATTTGTGGGCCATTTTGAGAATTGACAGATGGCTATAATCTCATGACTTTTGTTGTTGTAGCTAATCAAGGCACCTTGAACAATGTGTTGGCTTTTCTTTTCTATGAGGCACCCACTATGACTTGCTAAAATGTTAACTAGATAACCAAAATATGTTTCTTGACATGCATTGTTTTGGAAAGTTTATGTGATGCCAACAGATATGTTTTCTTCATCACATGCAGTAGGTAACCAGCAAGAAATGTTGTTTATCACCATCTTAGAAAACCAGTATTCTTATTCAAATGTCTGAAATTACAAGCTTAGACTTTGGTAGCTGCCCTATATTAGCATCAATAGGGTAGGTTATCACGTCTATATAAATCAACACATCTCATCAAAAACAATGAATTGCACATTATAAGTGAATGATGATTTTGTGAAGGTCAAGGTTGAACCACTTTCATGGAAGTAATTACTCAGATTTCCTCGTATTTACTACCATGAATGCCCTCAAAAAAAAGTTCACCATGATGAAATCATCCATGCATCCTAAATTCTTTTGGAGCAATATGGAGGGGCAGATCCGACAATTCAAAAGGCACGTGTATAAAAGGAAAAGGAGATGAACAAAAAAAAAGTTCAAACTACCTATCATGAGTACTTATAGGATGGATTCTCTACTTCATAGTAGGGAACATTTCAATAGCTAAGCATATGGCTCAGTTGAGAACCAAATGTTTGTTCCCAAAAAACCACCATGGGGCATAAGTTCACAATGCCCATATTCTGTGTTTTATATGGTAAAGAGATGCTCACATGGTACAGAGCTTTCCAGCTTGCTCTTCAAGTAGAATGATTTCTTAAAACTCCTACCACTGAAAACTTCATTCAAAAGTAGGAGAGAAACTGACTTAAAAACCAACTCAAAACCAATCCAACATTGTTCTAGCTTGGGGATCATTGGAGGAGAAGGCAATTATGATGCTAAGGACCACAAGGCCAAGTTTGTTGTTAGAACTTCTAGATTCTTGTTTACAAGCAGTAAAAATACACACAATGCTTACAATTATCCTTGCAAGACCTACCTTCTGGAGATACATGATAAGGATGGAAGGTCATCAGAGGTAATTCATCTACACACCATTTAGACATGAGTTTTAACATAATAAGCAAGGGCTTCAGCAAGCATATTGTGAAGCATATCACTTCCCATAGACTAATATGACCAGTTTGAAAAACTTAGTTCTTTTTAGTGCAACTGCATGGCAGATGGGTAGAAGCTCACCACAAGCTCCTGAAGTAAAGTACGAAGAGCATTTTCCAAAGATTGATTCTCCTCAAGGACCAAAACAGTTTGCTTCTGCAATAAAATTTCCGTCCACAACTTAAGTTAAAAATATGAATAAAGCAATGCTCCGATGCACTTAAGGTGCTGGAACAAAAAGCATTTTGTTAAATAAAACAAGATTCGTGGATTAAAAACCAGCATATATATATATATATATATATATATATATATATATATATATATATCTTTAAAGGAAGCATTCATTACTACAGGCAAAGCTCAAAAAGGACACACGGAAATGGACATCAACCTTTTAGCATATCAAGGACAAGCTACAGTAGAATTTTACAAATAGAAAACCGAATGAGTTCTTTGCAGTAACATTCAAACTTAGAATTAATTAAACTTCTATAGATTGATATAAGCAAAGTAAAAAAATTTCAAGATTCCAAAAATATAATGAAAATTAAGAATCAGAAATTAAAAAAAGTTGGACTAACGACTGCCTGTGGTCAAAGATACCTGAGGCTTTATAGCTTCTTGAACAACCTGAAGTGCAAAATTTTCTGGAGAACCTGATCGTAAAATAGCATTTCTAAAGACTTCCTGATACAAAAAAAATAAGAATATTTTGATTTAATCTTGCGCTTAATTTCAGAAAAGAAGTTTCAGAAGGAAAAAAAAAAATGAAAAAGTGACTTGCACATTAGACCTAACACCAGAATCAATGAGATGACTCAATTTAATCGTAAAATAGCATTTCTTAAAAACTAATGGAGTTCTTCAGATTTCCAAAAATGAATTGAGCTACAGTTTTTTTTAATCGCTGAATAAAGACTTAAGGAAAGTGTGGCAACTTCAGAGATTACATATATCTTCTCTTGACCTCTATTAAAAATCAAATGATGCAATAGGCCAAAAGTAATAGCATAAAAAAATCAGCACTTTTCCCTATATTAGATTGCAAAAGCTTTCTCAAAAAAAGTAGGAGCAGTTCCTTCATTTCTTGCTCCACAAATGTTTCTGGACATGAGCATGAGGCTGCTCTTTTTCAACACAATGTGATTTTCATTGTCTTGAGATAACTCCAGGATGCAATCAAGAGTGTTCTACAACTTTATTCTGAACACTTCCAATTACACTCTGTTTGGCCAAACCTAGTTACAGCAGGCCATATATATTCCACCATCGCAGTTTTCTTAAGCTTTTCAGTTGTGGAAGGAACATTGCTTCCAGTTTACGCAAACTTACTCAAATTTTATTAGGCAAGTTAAGTCGCGAGTAAATATTCTGATTGTGTTTTGACACAATTGTTGCTAATTAAGTTCATTATTAAAGTAGTTTATACACTTTCACAAGCAAAAAATCCAAGAGCAAGCAAAACACTGATAACTTTTCTCCAGAGGAAAGGCCTTTAACTCCAATGTATAAGAGAATGTGAAAAAGAATGTACCTGGACGAGAACAATTCGAGAGAAGAAGATAACGATCAAAAAATTACGAAAATATTTAGTATTTCCACACAAATAGAAAACCTTTCGTCTGTCATTAAAAAGATGAGATAGAGGAACCCACAATAACACGATCTCGATCTGCATGGCTTGAAACTTGCACTGGCCCATGCTCTATCAACGGCTGGTTGAGAACAATGCGAAGACCAGAAGTCGCATCAGCCATGCTCCCAAACACGATGATCTCTTTCACTTCTCAGACCCCGCTCTGGCTTCAGCCCAAGTCTACAAGTTTGCAGACCTTCCAAAACTACGATGCACCGAACAATGCGACTCACAATATATGAAAATTTTAGCTTTGAGAAATACCTGGAGAGATCGATCAGTGTGGTCCGCTTTCGCCGGAACAAAACGTAGGCATCGTATTGGAAGGTGGCAACGGAGCGGTAAGCGAACCGTAGACCTGAACGGACTGCAGCGGCTAGAGCAAAGCAAGGAAAAGCAGTCTACGAAGGAGGGGTCCGCAATCAAAGTATCGAAGGTCGACGGTTGCACCAGTTTGCACTGGTCGCCGCTGGCGGATGAGTGTTGGATCAAAAAGAGCCTCGACCAGGACGCAGTGTGCAACGACTTCTGGGAAGGCCGAAACGCCGAAAGGACCGGCGAATTGGGCCAAGGTCCATAGGTCCTCTCGCACCGCAGGTGCCACAGCCAAGTGAACGAGTCGATTTTTGCAAGGCAACCTCGAGAGCTCGGAGAGGCTGAAAAAAGATCCACTTAAACCCACCTAAGGGCAACTTCATTAACCTGAATAAAAGACATTACAAATTACCAAAAAATAATTAACATTCTCTTTTACACTAAACTATAAATAAACCTTAAAAATTTAACATGGCTAATCTCAACAAGCTTTCTATTTTCCATTTTGTTCCATTCTCCTAAGATCATTTTTTATCGATTTGATATTTTTATTGATCTTAATTATAATATTCATGATAATTTTTTTTTATAACATATCATTAATGATCTCATATTATAATAATAACTTAATCTAAATTTATGTTTGCCAAATATTACATAAAAATATTAACAATGATTTTTATCATATAAAATAATTATGAGATAATATCTAATAAAAATAAGTTATATTATCATCTTTCATATCATATGATATCACTTTTTATATATCATGTCATTATTTATATTATAATATCGTCGATTACTTTTTAAATGAACAATTTAATGTCGAAAATAATGTTTATATACACACATATATGTATTTGTGTGTATATAAATATGTATATATATATATATGCATAATTATATATTAAAAATATTTTTAATATAAAAATTATTTGTTTTCATAATTATAAGAAGATTTTTTTATTTAACAAAAAGTTCATTATATTATAAATATATAAATAAATAAAATTAATTCTTTTCAAAATCTTAACCAAACAATTTTTTATAAAAAAATCATTTTATTATTTCATGTTAATATTTTAAACCAATAATCACTTAATTTTACAACAAATAATATAAATGTATCATTTTTCTGCAAAAAAAATTAAAACTCAATATTTATTGAAAATAAAAGCAATTTTTGCTAAAATTATTTTGTATTACAAAAATAAATTAACTAGACCATATGCTAGATTTGATGCTGTAATGACTCCAAATACAATAAGATAGTCAAAGTCCAAACGCATGATCTTAATTACAAATACTAAGATAAAAACATACCATTTCAAACCTTTCCCTCGATGCTCTCCTCAATTCTTTAAGAATATATCCATGTCATCTAAAAATTTCAATTTAAAATAAACTTAGTCAACTATCACAACCTTTTAAACAATATTATATGTATTCAATGCAAAAATAATATAAATTGAGATCATGTTATATATTGAAATCCCTAGCTTACTAGCAATATAGATAAATAATATATATTTTGAAGAATAAAAACAACACATAATTAATCAATGTAATTTATTTCAATGATTAAAAATTTTAAATTTTCTTATTTTCATTTTATTCCTTTTGGTCATTTGACAATTTCAATTTTACAAGTCTATCTTGTAATTATATTTTAGGTTTTTATCATTTCATAGAATCAAGTCGTTGTCTCACATATGATAGATTATTAAAGACTATATCAAAACTTTAGTCAGTAAGATCATCCTATGATTTCACTATACTAGTTTTCTCTTTATTAAGCATATCACTTGTAGACTTCGTATAAAACTATATCTTATACAACATAATATTTTATTAGTTTATATAATCTTTTATTTTATATGATTTAACTTAGTACTTTTTAAAATCATATTCCATATATGATTCTTAATTTATTTATAACAAATTTTGTATGTATAAATTTCATTTTAGTTTTTAATACATGTCTTATCTATGCCCAAGTGGAGTACTCATGTGCAAAATTTTAAAAAATTACAATTAAGCTTTTTCTATAATATTTATATAAAATTTATAATAATATAAATAATGATAAATATTTCATTTCAATAAAGAGATAATCATGTGATATTTCTAATTTTTCAATCTCAAATATTTTGACACATGAAAATGCACTTTATATGAAAATGGAAAAAGAAATGGGTTGTTACGATGACGTTATAAAGTACAACTTCAACTATTGTTATAGTCACAACGACATTGCATGACTTTATACACGAAGACGTGAAGCTAGTTCAATGAATAATAGTGATGAAGATGGATTCAAATCACTTAGACCATGCCCAATGACAATGTTGCACAAAATGCATTTGCTTTACAACAATTTGCATATACAATAGACATGAAAATAATTGGAATTAATGATGAATACCAATCTATTTTGTATACTAAGTCTTGATATTTTTTTATTATAATTAATTTTCTTGCTTGTAAACTTTGATTTTTATATGATTATAACAAATAAGATGTAATACTATGTAGTATTTGTTAATCATATAATAGAGATATAAAATACTAAAAGATTGTTTTGAATAATTATAGTGGTTCAAAATATCATTGATATGATAACCACGATGATATCTATTACTCTTAAAGTTGTTTTTAAGGTGATTATGTCATGCCTCCTGGATAATAACTTTCACAACAACAAATTGAGGCAATTATATAGGGGCAATATGGAGAACATGATAATGTCAACATAATAATATTAGATGCTAGAGTTAAGCAGGAAAAAAACATGTCACAATTTTTTTATGATTTGATATTTTTTGTTCAATCTAATTGTTGTTTTATTTCTTATGCAAAATTTGATCAATTATCTTAAGATTTTGGAATGCAAAGAAGTTGTGGATATGAATTGTTTTAGTTTGTGGTTGCAAAATTCATTTTAAACGACCATAAATGCTATTACAATTATATAGTAGTCTCAAAATAGCTTTGAAATGCAAACTTGTATATAAATTTTAACTAATAAAATTAAAGAAATTTTAAAAAAGATCTACACGTGCATTAACCATGTAAAAAGAGTAATTTAGGCATAATAAAATAATTAAATATCATCATTTATTTTTACAAATACAAATATTATATATTCTCTAATAAAATTGCTCAAATTTGGAAATTTAAGTACAAAACATTTACTTTTAAAAACAGTTCATAAAGATTGTTTTTTTTTTTTTTTTTTTAACTTTTTGTCTAATAAGTTATACATAAAATAGACGGCTAAGTGTGAGAAATTTGCATAATATGAGCCATTCCAATCACAAGTTAGTATCATTTTTTTTTTTTGCACTGATTTATTTGACTGATGTGAAATTCAGTAGAGTACTAAATTGACAATAAAACGAGTTTTTTTTTTCAAAAAAATTAAAGAAAATGAAAAGAGTAACCAATAAATAAATAGCATAATATTTAATAAAAGTGTATGATTTACCAATGTTTTCCCATTTATTATGATTTTAATTTAAATGTTTTATGAATTAAGACAATTTAATTGAGCCATTTTTTTTTTTTTTGTTTAATTCATTACTTTCTTATGTCATTGCCGACTCAACCTTAACGAACCTTGCTGGTTATCTTTTTTCTGCATAGAATGCTTGAAGATGTCCAACGGGCCAGATGGGTCGATGTCTAATACGACCCCTCGGTCGGGTTTGCCCGCCCGGTTTAACCGTTAGAGCTTTTCCGCGCTTTTTTCTTGATTTGAATGTGCATCTAAAAACCTATAAGAAAACACGAAGGCTTTGGTCGTTTAGTTTTGATGAGCTTCATAACGGAGAGAACCCACCTTACCATGCCCTATAAATTCAAACGGCTGGTGATATGTTCCTCATTTCGCCTGAAACCCCAGGGAGAAGTCTCTCTCCAGCTGCTCGGCATCAACCGCTTCAGTCATGAGGTCGGTGGAGATTTCTTACGTGCTTGCTTGCTCCGTCTTCATCTCTTTTCTTACACCTTGACACTGCTTTTTTTTCTTCTGCATTTATTGCTAGAATCGAAGAAATTGTCGGGTAATCGTTCCCGAACTGCTTTATCGCCGATATTGCTCGTTATTTCACCTATCCTCGTTCAGACCAGAATTAGATGATTTCTTTATCGGTCATATTTCATTCGAATTTCCGAAGCGTCGATCATTACCATATTCATGCTAATGATGTCTGTGCAATCTTGTGCTGGCCTTGTTGTTTCTCAACGTCATCATGAGCTCATCGCAGGATTTGATTTGTTCCCTTGTACCATTTCTTTTGTTACGAGGTACAAAGATTTCTTTGCTGCGTGTTATGTTATGGAAGTCTTTGCTCGTTCCTTCTCTTCTTCTTGCACGGATTATTGCAACCGTGCTTGCAAATTTTTGCTTAGTTTGATCTAGCAAGCCAGGCGAAGTTTCATTCCCACACCGATCTTATTTTCGATTTTGGTCAGGATAAGATGGCCCGATAAGGCGCCCACCAAGGCGGCCTTATGGAGATTTTCGGATCGGTTGAAAATGCTGTACTCCGACTGGAACAAGCACAAGGGGCGTCAATGGCGGGATGCGGAACACATCGTCATCCGCACGCCTGAGAAATCCACCCACGGTTTGGATGATTCTTCCCTGTTCTTTGATTGGCTCTTTGGCTACACATCGGAGGACGTCTGCCTCGTGCTGTCGCGAGATCAAATGTGCTGCGTCTGCGCATGCAAGCATAGCCGGAAGCCGGAAATAACATTGGAAGCTTCGTTCTTTCATTATTTCGCAGAGGCGAAGGGGTTGGTGGATGCTGACTTCATTATCAAGGACAAGAGTTCGGGCTGGAAGCTGGAGCATGCATTGAAAAAGTTCCTTGCGGAATATCGAGAATCCACGGCGAACAGGAAGAAATCCAGGGTAGGAGACCATGTTCCAACCGTGAAGTGGAAGAAGTACGGGACAAGTGAAGACGGCTGCAGGAAGAAGCTAATCGTAGGGTTTATAGGAGACTGGGTGACAGAAGAGGTGCAGGGAATCGAGTTCAGAGAAGTGACCGACGCGTTCTTCTGGTTGGCTAAGATCAAGTGAGGAGTACTTTGTTTCATTGCCGTATACTTCACTGCTTTTCCTCTTCGTAAGTTGAGACATGCATAGCATTAAACAGGAAGAAAGAAATTGCAGTTATTATATTTGAATTTTTCTGTTTTTATCAATCTGCCTGTTAAGTTTTCGGTTTTTTTGAATTAAAAAAAAAATCTGAAAAACACTTAAAAACAGGTTAACAGACAAAGCCTAATTCATTCACCCCATTGTCCCGTAAAGAAATGGCAAGCTGCTTCTATGTTTAAAGTCAAAGCCCTAATTTGAAGACAAGCTTCGTCACTAGGTGTTCACAAGCCCATTCAGTAGCCTAACATGCATCCCTACAGTTCATCACGAGATAAAAAGGCTTAATGTTAATGTGTCCAACCTTCTGCTTGTTGACCACTACGGAAAGCAATACTTAGCAACGATCCACGTACAACAGTTAGAAGCCTTGCATGTCTTCCTTGGCTCGGAATGCGGTATTATAACTGCACTAGGAAAGGAAATCCCTCGAATCAGATCAGCTACAACAAAACAAGTTGCGTCGTCCAGCAAAGGCTTTTTTTTAGCACTACAAAAGCAAACAGTTGCAGCGCATAAATTTGGGCAGTATTGTTTTATTTCTACCGAAAACATCTTTTCATTCTGAATATAATGTTCACAGCTTGGCATGACTATCAACTATTATTTTTTTTCAGCAATAAACAATAAAACAATAAGACAATTGTTAAGGGAAGGGGATTAATCAAAAATCCATTGGTAAAAACATAAAACTTCAAAACTATGGGAATACTACCTTTGCATCTCTTCAACTAAATCTCTCAAAATAAATGCATAATGCGTGTTATTCATTTCTTCTTAACTATAAAACCTTCAATTAAAGAAGTCGATATCAACAATGTCATAGAGCTAACTCCACAATGCCCACTGTTATAAATACCCCAAGTAAACGCTCTAATTTATATATCGTGAGTTTCCAAACAATAATTCATATGATGCTCATAAAGATGTTACTGGATGCTACTAAATCTTACCCAAAATTTATAGAGGCAGATTATCTATACAAGTTTAAAAATATATGAATCTCTTGATCTTACAACCACAATTAGAAGAATAAGTTCCATCAAGAGAGGTAGATCAATCAAGTGGCCCAATAGTTAAAAGTTACGATCGAGATGTCTCCCGATGGTGAACCCAAGAGTAGAAAAATAATATCAACAATGCACAATCATATGTGTTTTTTTTGGTTTTGGGAGCATTGGCTACTTGTGTGGTATGCTTTTGATGGAGATGACATGCATCATGATTGTAATAAACTTTTCATGAAGAGTATTTTTGAGAGAAGAGGACAAGTACAATACTTTCTAGATTTTAGAATCTAGAGCATAATGAACTCCAATGACCACAAAAAAATTAACATTTTGAGTCTTTTTATTTTTGCTTTATCCAAAATTGAACTAATTTGCAATGTTTTTGGAATTCTTTATACTATAGCTCAAATTAAATTTATAATCCACTATTAAGAGATATAAATTGGTCTTAGTTTAATCTTGAGAAATTTAACTATGTAAACTTAGTAATACCTTTTATACAAGTTTTGAGATACTATTAGGAGGGCAAAATTTTAAAGGTCCAATTTGGATCCACTATACAAATATCAATATCTGGATACTCATCAATAAAAAAAAATTGAAACAGGAGATAATGGGTCACCAATTGTATATCATCACTTGTTATTCAACATAGAAAAATCTTTCCCTCAAATAAGTATTCATCCAGATTGGGTACACTTTTTCTCCAATGAACCATGTTAATTGATCAACTACATGCATATCAAAAGCCCACTCGACTACTTGAATACACTACGAGTATCACCTGCTCCTTACTCAAGTATGGTGGGGCCTTCTCATCAAAACACAAACCTAAATGAGCCATTTGATTTTAGTTGAATCATCAACTTTTTTTTTAGAGTTATAACTTAAGGACCAACTTGCATCCTAATTGTAATTTTTCCCTTAATAATCCTCTCTTTTCAAAGTTCATTTTTGCAAACTTTTACTATTATGAGAGTAAAATTTTAGGGACCCAATTTGGATCCAATATACAAAAGTATGGATACTCGTCAATCCAAAATATTGAAGTAGGAGATAAGTGTCACCAATTGTACATCATATCACTGGTTATTTAACATTGAAAAATCTTTCCTTCAAATAAGAATTCATCCATATTAGATTCACTTTTCCTTCAATGGACAATATTAATTGATCAACTATATGCATATCAAAAGCCCAATCAACCACTTGAATACATTATGGGTATCACCTGCCTCTTACTCAACCATGGTGGAGCCTTCTTATGAGAATACAAACTTGAATGAGCCACTTGATTTAAGTTGAATCATCAACTTTTTATGAGAGTTATAACTTATGAACCAAGTTGCATCCAACATAAAAGTGTGTGAATATCCATCAACCCAAAAGCTTAAACTAATGAATAAATCATCATTTGCATATTAACACAAGATGTGAATCTTTTTAAGAACCTAAAAAGATCAATATCTAATAAGTTTCAACTTCCTTCACGCCCCTCTTTAATGAAGTGTAATCATGGCACATCCACAACTTTATATTAAAAACAAATTTCATAAAATTTATCTATTTGTTTTTCCAATTTTGGCATTGATCTTTTAGGTACCCTTTAAAAATCAATATTATCATTGGCTTTATCTTTAGACAATGAGAATAGTTTCATTTTAAATTTTGATTCATATAAACTCGAGGTAAGAAAACCAAAAGTAAAGAGATTTATATACTTATTGTTCAATTTTCATTTTACTCAACTATCTCATAACTATAATCAATTTAACTTCCTTTTTTCACCTCTTCAATACTCCTTGGAAGTTGAGGTCCTCGTGGTATTTAAAAGCATATTCCTCATGCTCCACCCTTTTACATGCTTCAAGACTAGCAAGCACAAATTTGTTATTGGAGTTTGGATAGCATGTTGGCCAACTTTCTTACATTTGATTAAGAGGACAAGCTATTTTACATATGTCAATCAATTCATAAGTCAAGCTTGTAGTAGCTTTGATTTCATTTAGACATATTATAAGGCTACTGAGCATATGATGATGCCATTTCCTAGTACATAAAAGTTACAACTTTTTGCCTATTATAATGTAATATGAGCTCTTTATTAGAAGTTAGATATCTTTTAAAATAGCAAAAATATATGTGTGTAGGATAGCATTTTCTTAATTTTTTAAATTTTAATAGCTTAAATCCAATTTATTTGATATTTTTTATTAAAAAGTAATTGAAAAATACAATTTCAAGTTGTTGATAACATTATATTGACATAATAGATAGTCATACGAATAATTCCCTTTTCCTTCACAAAAGCCCTGTGAGAAAGTACAAAAACATCCTCTCACATTTATTTTCCTTAATAAAGAATCTCCATGTCACAAAAGTATGCTAACAACTAAAGTCTAGCAATTTAACCTGAATAATACTAAGGTGAAAGAACCACAAGTTCTTGATCATGTTTACCATATCCAATCCCTCACACATTTAATTGCACTGGAAAATTATGGGCCTCGTTAAACATTTATCACAATATACAAATAAAGGTAGTTGCTTCTACATATTGAAAGAGGTGAACCTTTGATAAAAAAAAAAACCCCATTCAAGATTGAAAATCTAAACAAAAATTTCTTGAATTTAAGAAATCTAATTCTTTTATATCCTACTTATGTGCCAAATTCTGACTTGATAGAATAATTTTTCTTAATAACATCTAGTTACACAAAGTGATATATTATAAGTCATCCTGGCATGAGCATCCCAATTGCATATCTTAACGCACTTATCTCTTTGCTCAAAAGAAGAAGGGGCTCAATCTTAAAGAACCCTCAAATAAACTACAAGCAATAGCATGCTCCCATAAATTTTAGATCCTTAGTGACGTTCTGGGGTTTAAGCCAAGCACAGATAGCATTCATCTTTTCCACGTGGATTTTGATTTCACTTTTTTCGACTTCAAACCCCAAAAAAGCCTTCCTCCTAAACTCTTACTTGGAGTAGAGTTTCAGTTGATTTTGCTCCAAGAGATCAAACATTTTTTATGTGATCAAGGTGTTCCTCCATGCTGCCACTATAAATAAAGTTGTCATTAGGATGGATGATAAAAAAATTCTAGATATAAGGTTTAATGATACACTCTATAAGATGTATAAATGTAGCTAAAGCACTACAATGTTCTGATGACATCACCTCACATTGATATAACTTATGTGCTAAAACGATGTCTTTGACATATTAGCCATGGAAACATTCTTGGTGCATCCTATATTTTATTTTGTGGAAAATCGAATAGGTTATTATCATAAAGCAAATTACATCAATTTCTTATAGTCATTTTTGTTGAAGGCATAATAATTGATGTACATCCTTCACCTATCATCATTTTCAATACTGATATCACTAAAGATTCACATGCAGAACTGTTGGGTTATAAAACTCCATTCTTACATGGCATTATAAGTTGGTGTTTACCTTCTTCTATTGTCCACTGAAATTCTATTACATGCCTATAGTCAATGTTGATATGTCCAACATAAGGGTCATTTCATGCTTTGTGGTGCTTCATAGAGGCAAGCTACATGGCACCTTAAACAATGTTAGACAACCAATCAATGGGCTTCTTTGGCTCATTCTTCAACTTGGGCTCTCTTCTATATTCTTATCTAATTTCTTTCAACACATGAGAAGATGCTTATTTTGGAAAGTTTCACTAATCTCTTCACCTATTTGTTAGCAACTCAAATTTATCAAAGTTTGAATCTCGTTTTGTGAGATAATTCTTCTCACCCACAGTGAATCAATATTTTTTTGCCTTGAGATGGTAGATCACAACTTGATCCCTCATCATGAGCAACAAAAATCACCCAACAAACGTTATGAATCCAATTTGTGTGGCTCTATATTAAAATCTTCACATTACTTTGGATCTAACAACTGAATATGATAGTGGCTAAAGAGTCATTCTAAGTTTTAGTTACCACATAAGACTGGTTGAGAATTTTTTCACTCCCGGTATTTATGATACCTCAAAAACTACTTCCTTTAGCCTTCAGTGTCTTGAGGTTCTATGTTTAGCTCAACAGAAGTTGAAATTCACTTGTTCTCCCCAATCCTTCTTGAACTCCCCAGTGCAAAGTTTCAGATACTGTTTTCAGCATAATTCTCATACATAAGCCTGTACCTTGAAGTTGTTATTATACTTGGTATAGGTAATCAAGGGGAGATCAATGAAGATATGGCACACAACCCATTCTTTGTTGCTGTTAGCCAAACTTTATCCTTCTCATTCCCTTGATAGTTGTTGGAGTTTTCTAATAGCAAACTTAGCAAAACGAGCATTGTTTTTCTTTTCCTTTTTCTTTTTCTTTTTTTGAGATAGCCATGAAAAAAATGCCCACTTGACAGAGGTTGTAGATGGGAATAGCCTGAGTTCGATAGCAATCAGGTGACACAAACCTACAATTTATGTCATTACCTAGATTGCAATTTTTTATTATCTGAGCTTAGTTGTATATTTTTGGACATTCTATTCTTATCCTGCTCATAAACTATGCCATCACCTCCATCTCTCCTTAAGGTATACCATAGAATAAAATACTTGTTGAATTAGCGCTGTAAACCAATTGCTCGAAAGTTTTTAAGACCATCAACATTCTTATGTAGGCATTCCACTATGCTAAAGTATGCTTGATTAACAACTTCATATGAGCAAACAACCTTTTGTTGTCTATACTGCATCCAACCAAAAGAAATACATCATGAGTTAGTTAAACCATGCATTAAGCTTCTCGACATTAAACCATTATTCATATACAGATATCTCTACTTTCGTCTCAACTTTGAGTGGTCCACAGCAACTGTCATTGACCAAGGGAATAAAATTCAAGATGCCATTGTCTTCCTTGTCATTGTTTCTCAAGAAGTATATGCTGTCCCCCCACCATCACTTAGAGAGGATAAAAAACTCTCGAGAAATCACTATCCTCAATTTGAGCTTATTATGGCATTTTTGGTTTCAATAGATCTATAAGCACCAATACTTCGAGCCAAATACATAACTTATTGTTTTGGATTATTGATGAACTCCATGTACCAATACAATGTCTTTATGAGTCAAAAAATTCTCGTTCAAATTTTCTTAGTTAACTCTCCAATGAATGGAACAATTCATCGATTCTTCTCTTTCCTCTGATTTCTATCATTCAAGAGTGAAGTGGTTTGATACCTAACATCTAATGCATTTCTAAACAGAAAACCCACGATTGCTAGGCTTTAGATGGCAAGAATCCCATCATGGAATGGAGATGGGTTTTAGTTGAGTTTTATACTATGGCATAACTACACAAGCGGTTAGCAAGAATGGCATGGCTTTAACAAAAATGGTTGAAAGCTTTCAAAGGAATCTCCCCACATAAAAAAAGGGAACAATTGTCACTGTTTAGGTTTTAAGGTTCTAGAAAATAGTGAACCAAGAATTGTACAAATACGTGCGTAAGCTATCGGGTTTAGATGGAGCAAACTTGATCGGGATTTGTCCATTACTTTTTGGGTCTATGCTAATGTTGATTCAAATTTGATCAATGACCCACAACTGTTGCATTTGAAGTCAAATTTTGATTTTGATCAAAACCCTTAGGTTCTAAAAGCTGTTTGACTAAGGAATCGAAATACATTTGTAAAATAAGTATTATGTCGAGACAAAACTTTAACCTAATAACATTCAATAGATGTTGACAAAATACTAATGTTGGATTGGATCTCACTCAACCTTGATTTGACTTGTTAAAATCTAGTTGATTCAATGATTAAACAAAATGTTTATTTGGAGTCTAATTTTGGATAAAGTTAGTACCTGACCGACAGATAATTTGAAGCACTGAAGTAATTGAGTGCAATCATGGGTTTTTCTATTTTCTTTTATCCAGAACTATGTGGATCTAGGATCATTATTAGGTATATTTGTACCCTAATTTTAGGTGATCTTTATATTTTACTGCTAAGACTTTTATTCGACTTGCTTTCCACACAAGCTTGAACCATGAAGTCCTTAGACGAAGAAGACATAATAATTAGTTTAAGTGGAAGACATACAAAAAAAATGATATGTAATCAAATGCCCTTAGTGCCCCTTAGGCAAAATAGGCATAAAGAAGTGAGGTGAAGAATATACCATGATCAAGACGAGAAGAATCAGGTACTTGAAGTTAAGGTAATGGCACCATCATTTGATGGTTGGAGTGGTGCAAAACTTTTCAAGGATTAGGTTATTAGGTAAGGATCGATATTTTGATTGGTACTAGATGTCAAAGTTTAAGAATGTGACACTTACTAAGAATAAGTAATCTAAGTGCAAAAAGTTGGAAGATAAAGGAAGATATGAAGTAAGCAAAGTTTTAATAAGTTGAATGACACAAACTTATAGAGATGAAGAATTAATTACAGAGTAATATCTTCTCATTACTGATCAAAAAAGGCTCTTAAATTAACTGCACAAACTCGAGCAAGGTCATAAGAGTACAATGAATTAATTAAGAAAACTAATGGTCAGGTGTGACCTTTATGAGCCACCTAATTCTAATGTTGCAAGGCTTATGAATGGATTACGACTAAAGTAAGCTCAAGACTTGCTAAGATATACCCTAGAAAAGACATACAACAAGGCACTAGACTGTGAGAGCTATTTAAACTTGAATAGAACTAAGATAACATTTAAAATAGTGTAGCAATATGCTTCCTTACCTAAACCTACAACAACTATCATTGTAACTTAGGTTGCACTTAACATATCAAAAAACACTACTAAAATAGATAGAAAAAAATAGAAAGTTGATTATTCTATGATTAACACTTAGTGGTAAAGATACAAAGTAAGGACATACAACTATAAAGTACCTATGCTCCAAATCCATTCATATCACATTGTGTTATAAATACAAGAGCGTGGATATGCAACTACAAAGTGTCCTCAATAAGATCCCAAGAGTTTAGTCATTGAGCAACTAGAAGAATTTAAAAAAAACAACAAGGGTATAGAAGAGAATGTTCAAGTTGATCCATGTGACAAATTTACATGTAAAGGAAGTAATGCACCTTGAAGTTTTACTATCAACTCCAATTGAATCATAAGATTTGAAAAGAACATTGATGTTTTACTTGTGCTTCAAACATAATGATAATATATTTAAATTAATGATTGGTTAAGAAGCTATATGAATATTTTATCGTCGCTTAGTACAGAGAGAATGTCACTAACATTTGAATCAAATACACACCCATTGGCAATTTGTTGATGGATAAAACTTCCAAAGAATTAATCGACAATGTTAATGAAGAGGCAAAAATTCATGAGCTAAATCTCAACCATTAATTCAAAGTACAAACACATGACAAGCATTGGTGATGAGCCACTCAAGAACAGACTCTTAAAACCCAGTTGCTTGAGCTTAGTCTCTTGAGATCAGGCCGCTTGAAGCCAAATCGTTGAGATTTATCTGTTTAAAGCCAGACTTTCAAGGACAAACCACTCAAATCAAGACACTTCAGGCCTAACTATAAAAATCAAGACCCTTGAGGCCAGCCAATTTAAGGTCAAGTATGTAAGGCTTAATCTTTAAACTCAATCTCTTGATATAGATTGCATACATTAATTATAGCTAACCCTATCACATTAACGAAGGCATAAATACGTACCATCGACAAATAAATCATTATCAAATTAACAATCAAACTCCCCAACATACGAATGACATTAGCATAAGTTATCCTTTCCGTCAACTATAAATAGGCCCCTTATGAGTCCAATTTAAGAAATAAGCAAGTCATATGCTAGATCAAAAACCAACTCATTTTTAGAGAGAGATTTTTTATCTTCCCTTCTTGGCTTTCTTCTTTTTCTTTGGTCATCCTTGTATTGTAATAATCAAAGATTTTTATCAATTTTAATATGTAATTCTACACAAATTCTCAATTAAATTTTTTGCTACATGTCCCAAAATCCAAATTTTACATCAACATTTTGCTTGTATTGTCTATGAGAAATTAATGCCCAAGCTGAAATGAGAACCAAAAAAGGAAAAACTCTTTATTCTCAAGGAGAACCTCTTGTTCTCCATGATTAAGAGGAGGTAGATATCCTATATTCTCTGCCTCAGTTGCCATCAACCTCTGAACCATCTTCTTTTTGAATCCCCTTTGCATTTTCAGAAATCAACGTACTACTTCACAAAACCCTCTCCACTCCTCCTTCATAGAGGTCACTCTTGTTGCCCTATTGAAAGATCCAAAGGCCCAAGAGGTCATACTTGTTGCATCTAAACCTCTTCACTTTTCCTCTACTTCTAAGAATCCACCATCATACAAACACGCCCTTAGCTTCATCCAATTTGTTTGCTGCCATTGCCATAGTCTTAAGCTCTTTACTTCTCAAAAAATGCTAAGAAGGTCTCAAGAAACTGGTTGTAAATTGTGACGGGTGATATCTAATCAAAGTTATTGTCAAATCAAATGCCTAACAACCTCAGACAGAGGATGGAGTCAAGCTACCTCGATCATGGGATGGAGATCACTAGAAAATGCATTACCCATGATAAGTAGAATTTCTCTTCCTATTTCATCCATCAAAGGTAGAGCTTGATTTGGCCTAAAGTTTTCAATAAAACTCCACAATTTGCATCACAAATTTGCATTTTTCAAAACTTTGTTAACTTGAACAAATCTCTCTCTCAAAGTTCAATTATAAAACATAAGAAACATTAAAAAGTTAAGCTTTAATAAGAAACACAAATACCCAAGTACTAAAACATAAGAGGTTTCTCTTTTCCAAAAAGAAATTATATCTTGGGTCATAATATATTCAAAATCATTAGAGATCCTATCTCCTCCAAAAACAAAATTAATGAAACTTCTTTCTCGATTGACATTAACAGATCAATTATTTGAAACCATCTTCACTTGGTCAAAGTCGGCTTGATGATGAAATTACTGTTTTTATAACTCTAATCACTTGCTCAAACCCTCTCAAGATAAGAACATATCCAGGCTAGTGCATACAATAGTATCTTGACCTAACATTTTCACGTGTGGGTCATCACTCGAGATATGAAATTCAATCAAGTAAACATAAATCGAAACCATGTGATTGAACTTTAACTTGCAACATGAACCATCTTAACCGAATTGATTTCATACAAAAACGCAATTCTACATTGACACTAAACCCAAACTTTGGCAACCTCTCTAGTGGTTCCCAACAATTTGAGACGTGAAAAGGTTAAGATAAATTCATATCTTAAAGTCCCATGCAAAAGGCCCAACAATTGCTTATGACGTGTTTATTGAGAAAGCAAAATTGCATATGTCAATAGCCCTTAACAATGGATCTAGTAGTTCTTGACATGAATAAGCCTTGATTAGCTCTATGCCTCTCAAAGTCCATTGAGTTTGACCAAAATGCAAGGATGCAAGCATCCATTCAGCACTTAAGTCACTCATTTTAGCTTACTCCAATCTACATCCATTGATCAAATATTGAATAACTTAATCAATTATTTGCAACTTGACAATTCGTTCTCAATTTCTTGTCACTTTTCACCTTCATCACTGTTTTATCGTATAAAGATCTCAAGAGGCGTAATCTTTAATTCCTCTCCTTCTCACCTTCATCATTGTTCTATCATATAAAGGTTTTAAGAGACATGGCTAGAAAGTATATGCTAAGAACTCTACCATGTTGTACAATGGACTCCCTCGTTCTTTGGAATTGAGGTCACTATGACCCAACCTTCCTTCTTATTCTTCTTAGATTCATTGCGATAATCTACAAAACAACTTTGAAATTTCTTTAGTTTGCCTTAGGTCAGCTTTTCGAGCATCAACACCCTAGGCCTTGAAGGTTGGTTTTTGGCTTTATTTTTTTCTAATGCATCACCCTCAATTAGGGCTCATGCATTCTCATTATCTACACAAAAGTCATTAAAATAAAAATCCAAGTAAAATGATTGGGTTATAAGCAAATGAAAATAACAAAAAAAACAAGTTCTACTTTCTCTTTTAGACAAATCCTCTATGAGCCAAATCAACTCCATCATAGGAGTCTTCTTGAGGTTGCCTTCAGAGTAAAGAATAATGTCACTTAATGTTGATTCCCCATTCATCAAGACTTGAATAAACTCAGATTGTGCTTCCCTTCTCAGCAGTTTTGGGTCCATCTAGGTTGTAAACGAGTAGTCATGGGAATTAGTAATCAAGGACCTCGACATGAACCGTTGAAGTCTTAGAGGAAAGAATAAATTTTATCTTCTTGACTGCAATGACAGCTGCCTTTTCTTCCACTTGCTCCTCCTCTCAACAACCTTTGGTCCCTTTAATTGAAGTCTTACTTTCAAGACTATTTTGGTGAAAGTGCACTTCAACATTGAGCTCAAGCCATTGTCACAAAAAATTTCTTTGTAACAATCTCAATTGAGGTGATAAGAGGTAAGGAAGGAGTTTTCTCATTTGAAGTTGAAACAAAAACTTCTGTAAGGAATTCCAACAATGAACTCTTCTCTAGGACCATTGACACTAGTTTAAAAATATCCACTATCAGCAATTTCTTCTAAGAAAAATCCTAAATAGCATCCCTCTTCCACTTGAAGGATTCATTGCATTCCATTAAAAGCTTACTCAAAGCGCTCAACATAGTATAAGAGGACCCTATTAGCAATTCCAACCATAAAGCAAGTAAATAACGATCCAAACACTAGTCAACTTAATTTAAAGCATACCAAATATGTTATCATTTTTTTGTAAATTCAAGGAAACTTTAAAAGCCTTCAATTAGGCAACATATGATGTTTTCTTCTCAAAAAGAACTTTCTCCAAGTACTTGATCCCATTCTAAAAAGCTTTAGTGTCCACAACTTTAAAACTTTTAATCTAATCAATGACGTGTTTGTGGCATGCTTGGTAGCTCTAGTAATGTCTTAACCTACACTGCTCACCAAATACCCTTATTGATTCTAAAGAACTATTATTCAATTCTATCTATTTCCATGTAGCCCCCTCATTATTCATTAATTCAATATTTTTCCCTCTAAATCCAACTTTGCCATTTAAGATTTAGCAATGACCTCTTTCGTCTCAAAGAGTCTCATTTGCACTTCTATTAGCTTGACCCATAAAGGATTTACCTCAACTTCTAAATGTCCATTCCTAGCTTAAAAGTATTCAATCTCATTTTTTTGAACCAAAAGTATCCTTCTAAAAACACGGCTATCTATTCTATCCTGTCTAGCTGAGTGCTAACTCCTTGGATCCTTTTCCAACCACATGAGGCTCCAACAATAATGTTCCCAATGCCTTCAAAATTAAATTCATCTTTTCTAACAAATTCCAAGTATTACCTTTGTATAGAAAGTTGGGATTGTCATGGAGTATACTCATCTTGGACTCTTTTTAGATGATATTCATCTTATTAAGCCCCTTGAATTGAATGACCACATCCCTACAACATCAAATGCCAATATCCATTGCATCTATTTCATTGGCAAGTTTAGCTAAGCTTTGTACTACACACTAAGGGGTAATTTTTTGATTTAAAAAATTTGTACCATTATTGTTCTCAACAAAAATCGTGTTTCCAAACTTCCCCTTCATTGTTAATGATCACGATGTCTTAAGAATATTCTGGAATTTTGGATTCATCCACTTCTTATACTTCATTGACCATTGCAATTGTTTTTCTATCCATTAGTGGTTCTAAAGCCAAAAGGTCATCCTCACTCATGCCCATCTTTGGAAAAAACACTATAGCACTATCATTTTCTTCCAAAACAATCTTTTTGTGTGCATCAAGCTTGAGCTTTTGTTCCTGTTGGTTGTTCAACATTTAGTTAAACCAAGTCAAAGGAGACAACAATGTCGTCAATCCTAACTCTTTCAAAGCAATATCTTTTCCTTTAGCTGACCATATCACTAAACTATTTTGAAGGAAAAAGAGAGAACGATGGTGAAATCCATGCAGCTGTGATGACTAAACATTTCACCAGTTCAAAAGAAAACAATAGTATTACCAAACTCAGATGATGTAGGTAAGTGATTATGAAACTTTTGTGATATGTTTAATTTTAGTGTGTCACTTATTGTAGAAAACTTAATAATATCATATATATGATTACAACCACGAAGCCCAAGAATTGTGAATAATCCCTAAACATGACACACAATCTTAATCTTTCAAGTGTACGTGTTATTCCAAGACATGGAACCTCAAATTTTGATGTGAATCATTGCATAAAGGATCTCAACACATAAGATTACGAAATAAAGTGAAAAGAGAAAAGAGAGAATATTTTGGAAGAGCTTATAATGTTTGATAGTTCTACATTCAACTTGTAACTTAGACTGGCATAATGAAGACTTCATGTACATTGCCTACATGATTTTGTCTATTGAATAGATTTTTCAAAATAAAAACATTATCTCATGATTTATCTGATGAATTCTTAACCTAATCAACAAACCATAACCTCAATTCATCTTGCTTAAACCAATTTCTATCAAACAAAAGTGAAATTTTCATGTAAATAGATTTAGATCATCAAGCTAGTTTAGAAAGCAACCTATTTATATAAATCAATTTCTATGATAAAGGCTTAAAAAACAAGAATGCAGTATCATCCCAGTTACATGAAACAAAAAATAGTACAAAAAAAAATTTTTCTAAAGGGTTTTACATTAGCAAAATCATTGCATTGGTACCTCAAGGAGTAGATTCCAAATAAACTTCAGAATTCAGTAATTTTGAAGAGATGCTTTCAGCATATAACAATAACTGTGCCACCAACCCATCATCTCTTAGACAAAGTTTTCAACTTAAATATAGAGCGCATCAATTTCAGCAATTTTAACTTGATCAGCTGCTGTTTATTTTGCATTTAAACCAAGCTCCTTTTCAACCAATATCCATTCACCCAGTAAATTCCCTGGGAACCTCTGCTTGACCACACTGACAACCATTTTTGCTTCCTCAACCTTTGAGTTTTTTGCCAACCCAACCACAAAAGGTCTCATGATCATGAAATCAGGGATCTTATTATGCCTCACGCTGTCCTTAAAGACCGCAATACCTGCATCAAAATCTCCTATTTTACGCAAGTGAGTCAGTAAAAGCTTGAAGGTCGCTGCATTTGGATCACAACCTTTGCTCTTCAGCCCTTTATAAACCTCCATGACATCACCAAACCTCCCATTCCTAGAGTAACAACTCATGAGATAATTATAGGTGATAACATCTGGTTTCAACCCCGCAGCCTCGAACTCTGATATGGACTTGAGCACCTTCTCTGGGCTCCCATGGAGCGCCTGGTACATGACCTTCACATTATGGGTGACTAAATCTGGTTTGCAACCATTCTCCAACATCTCATTCCAGAGCTCCTCAGCCTTCACTGGCTTCCCCTCCTTGTAAAGAGAATCAATAAGGGTGGTGTAGATGAAGGCCGTAACCTTCAAACCCTTTTCGTCCATCTCCTTCAGAATTTCGAAAGCCTTGTCAACCTTTCCAGAGAGACAAAGGGCCTTCACAAGCACACCATAAGAGCTATTATCTGGAGTGATTGAATGCTTCTCGGAGATCTCGGAGAAGATCTTGGGAACCTGGTGAGGCTTCTTGGCACGGATGGCGGCGGAGAGGAGGGCGTTGAAGGAAACGGTGGTGGGGACAGCGGAGCAGAGTCCGGGGATGTCCTCGAAGGTGGATATGGCCCGGTTGAGCATGCCGGCGGAGCCATAAGAAAAAATGACGGTTGCAAGGAACGACTCCTGGGAGGCGGCGGGTTCGAACTTGCGGGACTCGAGCAAGGTTTGGATGTCGGCGAAGCGGCGGGCGCTGATGAGGCGGCGGACAGCAAGCTCGATAGCAAAGCGGCAGGAGGAAGGACAGGACGAGGGGCTGGGAAGAGAGGATATAATGGAGAGGACTTTGTCAGGATCGAACTCCTTACGGAGTCGGGACTTGGCAGCGGACGGGGTGAGCGTCGGAGGAGTGGAGGAAGAACAGGAGGCAGCACAAGCGGCGGCAGCCGAGCAGTTGGATCGGCAGATGGCAGAGACTCTGCTAAGGAGGGAGCGGCGGCGGCGGCGGGCGGTCGAAAGAATAGACATCCTTTTTCTTCGTTTGGATTAGCAGAAACAAAATTGAAAATAAAGATCGGAAGGCTGCACTCTGGACTAGTGAAAATTTAAACAGAGAGGATTATATATTATGTATTCTTTTTTATTGATTTCTGTAAATTAAATTGTTTTCAAAATTTTTATTAAAATTGCTGGATAATACCAGAATACATGGCGATACGACTGTTGAACAACGAGGCTCATAGCTTATTTTACTGCTAATATTTCGAAATTTTATAATAAAAATATTTTTTAATCGAGATTTTAATGACAAATAGTTTGTTTCACGTCAACATAGTTCGTTTGAAATTTATATGAATTTTTTTAATTAATATATAATTAATTAGTATATATATATATATATATATATATATATATATATATATATATCACGTATACACTGACAAAGTAAAACCCCCTCCAAACTGTTTCCCTTCTCGTGATTGACAACCGCTAGCTTCAATATATCTCATTTTCATGCGAAGGGCATTGAGAATTTGAAAAAAACATCAATGCAAACAAGGGAAATCTTCTATTGTGGTTTATTACTTCATTGCGACCTCATAGTGGGATATTTCGTCATTTGAGTAGCAAACTTATCAAATGAAATCACTTTTTTCTTACATGAAAGGCGACAAATTGGTAGTCAAACTTCAATTTTTTAGAGGATTAAGCATTCTCTTGTGTTTAATTTGCAAATTTTAAAATTACCCTAATCTTTTATAGTTGATCACCACAATAGCCAAAATTGAGAAAAATCATTGGTTTTTATTGATATCAAATTGATATTTCAAAATATTGTGATAAGAATCAAGATAAATTAAAAAAACTTCATCCTTTTTTGTGGTTTTTAAAATGATTAAGAAATCTAGCAAAATTTGGAAATTGAAAACTACTAAGAGAAACACTAAAATTCTTAAGCCATGTATTAAAAAGTTTTTCTTTTGTGGTTGTAGTTGTCTTGAGGTATATTTAATCACATTTTCTCATTGCATTAGGACATACCTCAATCATTGTAATAATGTGTTACTATTAACTTGGAAACAAGTAATCACAACATAAAATAATTAGTCTTTTCACTTTCTCTAAAGCTATTAATCAATGGTATGGATTATCTAATTATTATCATTTTTACACGATTATACATAATATAATATCATATTGAGATAATCAGAATATAAATATAATTAGATGAGGATAATAAAATCTTTTTTCAAACAATTTTTTTACTCATAAAATATAAATTGTCATCGCATCTAATAGATATAAATATAAAATCATATGACACATCTACCTATACATCATCTCAATAAAGATACAAGTTTTATATCATGAAATTTTAACATAACATATAAATCTCCTGAAAAACAACCTCTCTCACATGCCAATTTGATCCCTTATGCATTTGTAACATAATCCATAATATAAATAAAAAATGAGTTTCATAAAACTCAATAAAAATAAATTTCTATCTACAAACAATAACAAAGAGTAGTAATAAAAATATGATATTTATATATTACTCATATATTATATAAATGAATGTCATATTCTTTCTGAAACCATCTTACGTTTTTCAAGATATTGTAATATTTATTTTCATTAATACTATTAAATCATATCATTTCATCATTTTTTATACTTAGCACATCTCTTAATAATAATAACCTAATTTTTACCATATAATCATATTATATTTTTATAATATCTTATATCTCTATCTAATGTCTAATCATCTCATATTTAGATGTTATCTTATAGATATATTATAAATAGCTACTTATCTCAATCACTTCATCTATGCACATCAAGTCTAATGCAAAATATAAAAAAGTAATAACAAATGAGATATTTGATGATATGCTATATCCCAATCTATAGTTTATGCTTCTAAAGCCATACACCATATGTTAACAATTGATTATATTTAACAAAAGTTGTGACAAACTTATTAATTGAAATTATTTTCTCCACGTAGTCTTGTCATTTACTATTAATAATTTGTTATTACTAAACATAAAAGATATTGAATTGTTAATTTTAGTTTTTAATAAAGAAATATAGAGTTTACAATTATATAACAAGTCATTATTTTATTCTTACATACACATTACTCATACACTTGGTGTTTAAAATGTCTTTAACAAATGTTTGAGAAAAATGTTAAAAAGCGATTCTATTATAGATTAAATAAAATTTATATTAGCAATAACAATGTTAAGCAAAAAATGATATTACCAACTTTAGTTTATTTATTTATTTATTTTTTGTTATGAGTTTATCAATATAAACCTCATTATATGTAAGATATTATAATTATTCATGTTAATATAATATACAAAAAAGTTGAACACGTATCAAATATTACAATATCTCAAAATTTCAGATATTATTGTCAAATTTATTTTGCTTTATGAAATATATTTTAATATGTTATATATTATTATTTTATCAAGTTAATATTGTGGACATAAGATGTGTGTTAAACAGTACATTGAAATTATATTTGCGATTTTTCGTAATATGTGTCATAGAAAACATATTTAGAAATTTTATAATGAAAATATTTTTTAATCAAGATTTTAATGACATGTCTAATAACGTTTGTTTCTTTCTCTTCTCGTTAGTGACAATTGCAAGCTCTAATATCTCTCATTTTTATGAGGAAAGCATTGGGAAATTGAAAAAATCATCAATTCAAAGAGAGGATTTCGTAATTTGAATTGCAAATTTATTGAACGAAATCACTTTTTTCTTACATGAAAGTCGACAAATTGATGATAAAACTTCAATTTCTTAGAAGATTAAGTATTCTCTTGTGTTTAATTCACAAATTTTATAGTTGCCTTAATATTTCGTTGTGGATCATCATGATAGTCAAAATTGAGACAACTATATTGATTTTTGTTGATATCAGATTGATATTTCAAAATATTTTGACAACAACCAAGATAAATTAAAAACTACCAAAATATTGTTGATATCATATTGATATTTTTGTGATTATGAAAACGATGAAGAAATCTAGCAAAATTAGAAAATTGAAAACTACCAAAAGAAACACAAAAATTCTTAAGCCATGTATTAAAATATTTTCCTTTATAGTCGTAGGTGTCTTGAGATATATGTCATCACCTTCTCTCATTGCATTAGTATGTAACTCAATCATTGTAATGATGTGTTACTATTAACTTAAAAATTCTTTGTACCTTCTAGTAAATGAAGAATTAGAGCTAACACCAAATATTCTTTCAAATTTTTGAAACTTGTGTCTTCCTTTCATATTTCATCACCTTTTTGTTAATTAGGTCAAAGACATTGCTAATTGAGAAAAATTCTCGATGAACTCTCGATAGTACCCAACTAATACTTTCATATTTCATTGCCCTTTTGCAAATTGACAATAGCTCCAACTATTTATGAATTGACAAACACACCTTTTGTTATAATACGTCTCAAGAAACTTATGTTTCGTAGCCAAAATTTATATTTTAAGAATATGACATAATTTATATTTTTAGAATAAATTAAGATATCATTGATGAATAATATCGAAAACTTAAAGTTGAAATATTAAATCATAGCTTAGCTTTCTCATAAGTCCCATAAAAAAACATTTAATGGATATAAACATAAGCACTTATTTTGCATTATCTAGCTCCAGACTGTCCATAATTAATCTGAATAATTAAGACATTAAAGTCAATTAGAGAAATTAAACAACCTACTGATTTAAATAGCATAAAACGCTTAATTGTGATTAAAAAATCATTAATGGACAATTAACTTTAGATGAAACTCTTTCAAGAAAAAATAAACGACCTTAATGATCTGTGAACAATTGACAGTACTTTCACAAAGAGAACCAAAACATACACCATTTGCAACATGCTAATTGACTATTCCCTGTACGTTGTTCTTCTAGAAAAAATCTTTGTCCTGATGAAGAGAATATTTAAGTTGTTTCCTGCTTTAGAATAAAAAGAGAGGATGAATACCTTAAACACAGGTGAAACTACAGAGGGAGTTCGGTTTCAAATTTTTTCCAAGAATGCAAAGCTTGGCCATTAGCAACCTTCCTCATCTTGTCTACAAGATCTTCGGCCTCTTCAAACTTGGAATCTTTCACCAATCCAATCACAAGAGCTTTCATGACAGCAAAGGGAGGGGCAAACCCTCTCATTAAGCACTCTTGACATATATGCTGTGCAGAGGTAAAATTGCCTTTATATACCAAACCACGAAGCAACACGACATAGGTATCAGGACAGGGCAAAACCCCTTCTTTCCCATCGTTCGTGACTTTCAACCTCTTAAACACTCTCAACGCCGACTCCAAATCCCCTTCTTTGCAAAATCCATTGACTAACGTGTTCAAAGTCGAAAGATTGGGCTTGACGGCTTCGGATGCCATTGTTTCCAACAGCTCCTCGGCCTTGAAGCTCTTCATTCTCTTACAAAAAGCAGACATCCTCAAATTGTAAGTCACCACATTTTGAGCAACCACTTTCCTTTCGATCTCCTTCAGAATATCATCAAAAGATTCCTCGTCTCCATATTTCAAACACGCAGTCAAAATGGTATTGTAAGAGATAATGTTAGGCTGCAGATCTTTCCTCATAGGCAATTCGTCCAGCAGCTTGCGAGCGGTATCAATTCCGGCTGTCTCGCAAAGAGCAGAGAGAAGGATATTATACGCCGCTACGCCAGGTTCGATGCCTGTTTCTCTTGGGATGCGTTTGAAGAGCTCGATGACGTGGTCATAGCGACGTTTCTTTAGGTAGATGGTAAGAAGCGCGCAGAGGGAGTGCTCGGTGCGTTCGGGGATCTGCTCGAAGGTGCGGACGGCATGGCTTGGCATGGAGGCTTCGGTAT
This sequence comes from Vanilla planifolia, assembly GCA_023846275.1. Taxonomy (NCBI): domain Eukaryota; kingdom Viridiplantae; phylum Streptophyta; class Magnoliopsida; order Asparagales; family Orchidaceae; genus Vanilla; species Vanilla planifolia. The sequence goes on along the minus strand of CM043866.1, from coordinate 16,059,197 downwards.
AGAGTGACATGATGCGGATGAAAAAGCCCTCGGATTTGGGTGCAGCGGGGTCGGACTTCTGGGACTCGAGGAGACGCTCGACGAGGTCCCGGCGATTGGACCGAGCGAGCTTGTGGACGGACATCTGGTAGAGGGGTCGCTCGCGGTAGAAGTGATGAAGGTGGGTGGACGACTGGAATAGAGCGAGGATCCTTTCCGGGTCTGATTCAGCGCGGATGGCGGATTTGAGGCGGCCGATGGAGTTGAGGGGAGCAGAAGATGAGGCGGAGGGTCCCGAAGGAGTTGAAGCAGCGTTCGCCGCTGCATTGGAAAGGAAACAGCGGGAAAGAAATGAGGTCCAGTGGCGGCGTATGGTGGCGGCCATCGAAAGGTGAAAATTCTCCGGCAGTTTTTCTGCTTCGCTGAAAAACCAAAAATCTATCTTCCAAGAGCGCAAATCAATACCAAAACGCTTAACAAATCATGTAATCTGTCACAGGGATGAAGTTCGAGCATGTGTACAAGTATAGTAAATTTGGGGCATCGTTATGACAGGGACTGCAGATATTTCAAAATTTTGTTTTTTAGTTTAAACATAAAGTTTTTAAAAATGAATTTTTTACAAGTAAAAATAAAAGTTTTATGCCTCTTTTTAGAAATATAAATTTTAAAATTTATTTGAAATGGAATTTCATATATATATATATGGTTACTAAACCCAGTGGAGAGGGGATGCTTGCTGTTACTCTGCAGTATGTCAAGGCCATGGAGGCTTGCTGGTTTTCTCATATCCACAGGGAGGGAAATGAGCCTGCTGACTGGGCTGCTCGCAGAGCTTGCACTCATGAGTTCATTTGGGGTCCTGGGGAATCTCTTCCTCAGCCTCTCATCAAACTCATGTTGTCTGATTTTCTGTTTGATCCCTCTTGAGGATCTAACTGTAAAACCTGTGTGGCTCTGCCACTTTTGATATAATGATATATCCTTTTCAAAAAAAAAAAAATATATAAACAAAACAAAAATAAAATAAAAGTGTGAAACATTTAATATTAAAATATAAGATTTGATGAATTAAATTAGGAAAATAATTAATACCCAACTAATAGTATAGGTTTATAAATCAAAGTATTTGATGCAGTACACGTCATAATATAGAAGAGTAGTTGAAAGAAATAATCAAAAGACTTGGAGCAGTACACGTCATAATAAGTAGTTTTATAGTATATGTAAAAATCAAATATAAAATAGTAATCTAATCCATGTTGTATATTACAAAACTTTACAAAAATCTTTCGATATAATTTTCCATTGTTTATAATAACTTCACATCACAACAAAGTTATGAGATTAATTTCCCTTGAAACAAACAAACAATCTAAAAGACCACACACAAGTCGCTGTAGTATATTGTATGAATATAAATATGAAAATAGGCTATCTATGTTAATATAACATAAAATCCTTAAGGAATCTACATGGTGGCATTGAATAGTTGCCTTTGGAAAGAATAAAGGCGCACTATACCATATTAAAGTACTATTATCTCCTCTAAAATTCATCTAAATGTTCATACATTAATAAAACATTCTACAATCTTTTACAATTCTTTTAAAAATCACTCTTTAAAGCTAAGTAAGCCTCATATTCTTTAGTTACTTTTGAGCTTAACTATATAAATTAATACAATCTTTTGTTCTCTCTTTAAAGCGTATCATATCTTCTAATTTAGAAGTTTGAACATTTACTATCTCTTCTATAAAATTTATCATTAACTAATTTGTTGGTCAATCGTGTTCCATGATGATAACAAATTCAATCAAGAGAATAACAATTAATTTGGTTAGAAACTATCTCCTTTTGTTATTAGTTGCTTATCTTTGCTTAAGCAGTAGTTGATAATCTTATCTAATTATGATATTCAAGCATATATAAGTTTATTAATAATTTATTAGCCAATATATTATATATAAACACATAAAAAACTCTAAAATAAAATTATAATAAAATAGACAATCCATATACAGATATGACATCTATAATAAATAGTATCATAAGAATATGAAGTTTTATGTCAAGTGATGGAAAAGAAATAAGATTGCATGTCATAATCCATTACTTGTGAATCCTTCAATGTATTTTTACTAGAACCAATTAAAAGAACACATCCAACTCCATATGTAATAGATCCTATAAAAAATTGTGCTAAATTAAACTACTACTTAATAGATGCATATGAACATTGTTACACGATATGACTGAGATAACCACACACTAAACATTTGATTGGAGATCATACCATGCATGTTCATGTATGTTATTTCCTTCACTAATAACAACTTATTTTTATCTCTTGATATTTAGCCAAATTATATCCAAACAATACTTATCTTATTCTATCCAATAAAAATCGATACAACCTAATAAAATACATATATGATATAAGTTAATTAAATTAATTAGAGTTAGTAGTATGAAAATAAGAACACATGTTATTAAAAATAAGTAAAGGTAACAAAAAACCTATAATAATATTGAAACAATTCAAAAAAATAGCAACATATTATAAAACAACTATAATATTATAAGAAAGTTTGAAAACTAGTTATGACATATTAATTTGAAATAAGGTCCAAAGTTTTTCATGCACATGAAATATTACTCACACTCATAAAATATATCAATTTCTCAATCCCTTGGACCTAAATAATATTCTAAATATCCTAAGTTTAATGATTGTGAACATCTTATTCTGTTATATAAGTAAGAAATAAACAAAATATATTCAACAAACATACTTCTAATTACATATAATAAAATAATATAAAAAACATATAAAGTAATTGATCAATAAATAAGAAAATGAATATCAATCTTTATAAAAAGTGATGTAAGAATACAAATATGGACATATAAATATATATTTAGCTTAACATAAACATAACATTTTATCTTAATTTTCTTTTTTTTCATATTCATTTATTTTTATTTTTATTTTATTCTATTTTTTTTCATATATTCTTTTTTTCATGACCTCTATACTAATAATTAATAATCTCATATTATATCTCATCATCACAAATCTTAGTATCTCATATGTCATGACCTTATTTTAAGGTAACGACACTAAAAGGTGAGCAATATAATATCATTATTACTAAGTATCATTTTTTAATGCAAAAATCTTATGTTGATAGGGAACAAAGAACTCAAAATATTAGAGCCTCATCTTTAAATACTCAAAACAACATCAGTTCGTTGTCGCCCCTTATAGTTAACATCTATGCTGATAAAGAATGTGATCATTGATATGCCAGAGCCTCAATTTTGAGGTTCCATAATACTCAAGAGTAAAGTATATCATTATCATTAAGTCTAACCCACTAAAGAGATGCTTGGAATACTATAACTCCAACTCAAAGTGCATATGTTTGAGGACTCTTCTTTGTCACAACTCTATTTTTTCTAATTAAGAGACTTCATTACCTTAAATCTTTATTTTCAACAAATTTTAAATTTTTAAATAGATAGAATCACTTTTGGATATTTTTTATTATATAACATCAATAATTTATGTATATATACAATAATATAATATTTATAAGATTTATATCAATAACTATCAACTAAAATATCTAAAAATCATTATTAAAACTTATGTTTATATTCATATTATGTTATAATATTGAATACACAATTATATTCAAATTTGAAATGCAAAATATCACATAAGATCTCAACATGGGTTATAAGTTGTTTATTTTAAAAACTTTTACATTTTTAAATTAATTTATAATTATTCCCATTAATGTTCTTCTTAATAATGTAGCTTTAATGTACAAGATATGTTAATGCCAAAAATAGGTTGAACCCCATCACAAACTTAGTCAGTATGAGATAAAAAAATCATATGTAAATAAATATAAATTAAATTATTGTAAGTAGAGTTATTATGTGATGAAATAATAAACAACAAGTAAAAGAATAGGCACTATAAAACTTAGTGAGTATAACATGCTATAATGAACTATCTCAAATATAAATAATAACACACGTGCAAATCTAAATTATTTTATTTCTTTTATAAATTTGATCATATTTAGTGATATATGTTTTTACTTAATCAAGTAAATCTTATGATGACCATGCTATTGTTCCCATTCTCTCTCGATGTAGTCAGTTAATATCCCATTTTCAATTTACTTAATTATAGTTTAGACCTCCTTTTTATTTATTTATTTTAAATTCTTATGCATACTTATGTTATATGTAATTCAATAATCTAATTGAATATATTTTTTTACAACAAAGCTTAATTATGTGACTCACTAATTATTATACATGATCTCAATAGCAAATAAATCAGTCATATGACTTACTACTCACTATCCACTCTCACTATTGCACATATTAACTTTGTAACCTAATAGCCACTAGCTCAAACCCAAAAGCAATTATAATCATGTGGCTAACTAGCCATTGACCATAAAAAAAATTATAATTTGGTTTAGATAATTCTATCATTTACTAAGCCCATTTTAATTCAATGGATATAATAACTTCACTCACTTAACTTATGCATACAATGAATCAATATATTCACTAAAATATGAAAATAAAAACTTAAATAAACATGATATCACTATATTGGCAATCACACCTAACGTCTCAAACATGTAAACTTATAAAAAAATAAAAAAATTATAAATAGTAATTACAAATTTGTGTGCAACGATCTTTTAATCCTTACACATATGAGTATTTCATGACAGTAATACAACATACATCACACTTATTGTGTATGTTCATTACTTTGATATTATCAATTAGTATGTAATAGTACATCATATATATGTACATAATAATGTCAAATTTACTTATCGTAGGATTTTTCTCATTATTCAAGGTTAATTAATAATTATTTTTTTTTTCCTTTGATAATTATAACTTGACAATTAAAGTTTCTCCAACATAATTTATAAATTCTTCACCAACCTCCACATGAAGTGCTCCATTAGTATGTTTGTAGCAAGTCTATGTGTGCAATTCTACCGCATCAAAGTTTTTCATAGTTTTTTCTTTATCCCTTGATTTTTTATCTATTTTGAATTCAATGTATTTGTAAGTGATCTCCTGATCACTAAACCTCTATTACTACTTTGTAAAATGTGCATCTCTTTCCTTTCTCATGCTTGAGTTTTTTCTATGTGAACATTTGGCTAATTGAGACATCAAGTGAAACGAGTATTTTGCAGGAAGCTAGCTAAGTACAATGAGGAGCAAGATGTTATTTGTCACTGCAATAAGCTACTATGACCTATAGAGAGCTCTAATTAAGAGCGTATTCCAACTCATGGGTTTGACCTGTAGCCAATGAGGGGTTCTCTTCTATTTGCATTATTTTATTTTTTTTTATTATTGTGTAATGTTGTCATCAAGAATCTGTGATGGGAGAGTCAGAGAGATTCAGGAAGAGCTTTAGTTTGATGAGGTAATTAAGGGGAAGCATCGATTGTTCGAAAAGGAGATGATGGAAATGTTTATTTTATTAGCAAGAGAGATGCGTGATGTCATGTTCACTAGAGGAAGAGCAGAAAAGTGTTTGGATAAGAAAATATTGATGGTATATATTATTTGATATGAAAAATTTAGATCATGATGCTATAACAAAGCTCTATTAGATGTACTAAAAGATATCATACAAGATAATTTTCTAGACCGTACTAATACAAAAAGCACTATTACTCTTGCACAACTAAATTAATCATACAATACGATATGAATATCATAATGTATGACTTATTTGAGTTTAAAAAGGGGCTAAGTTCATACAATTAGATTGGTTAATATAATAAATTCATACTATATAATGTTTTTATCGTATTAGTGTGATTAATGGATGTTATCAATAGATTAATGAGAGAGAATAATAAAATAAAATTATGAAGTAGTCATACAATAATATTATATGGATCATATTAAGAATTCGTAAGAATATGCTAAACAAAAAGAGATTTATATGAGAATGTACAATATGATGTTGTGTATTGTATTACATGACATCTTTATAAGAGTTATGAATGAAGCCAAACGAATAAGTTGAGTATGAGGATAAAAGGATTGTATAGTATTATCATTATATTGTAAAAGCATAATATAATGCAAATTCTTAGTTTTTTATAATTGTACAGTATAATTTGGGATTGGTTAGGTGGGCTCCGGCACATGTAGTAACAAATTGTCTCATTTTTATTTATTATCATCATATCGTATAATATGATTGACTGTATCATATTATATAATTAAGAATTTACAACAGCCATTCCATTACATTTCTTTGATCGTACTAGCCTAATATGCATATCATACAAATACGATCAAAGACAATCAATTGTTCATATCAAGTATCAAATAGGTGATCCATGCTATGTTAATTTAATGCATAATTGTACTAGTTCGATTACATTTATGATCCATTTACATCGTAATGTACGATGCCATATATGGTATTGTATAACACATGTTTGATGTTGGTCAAATAGTTAAGGAATAAATCATACTAGTGTATTTTATCTTTTTGTACTTATATAATAAGTAACATATTTATATAATAAAATAATACTGATCACAATCATCTGATAACATATTGTACAAGTATAATAATGATCTGTGCAACAGCATGTTTTCTTGATATGTGCACTTTATTTGATAGGTACTATCGAGTATATTATTTGTTCTTATTATACGATTTGATATATGAGTTGTACTAGTACGATCTATTTATTTAATCAACTTAAAAAGTGATCGAACAAATGATCTTGGGTTATATTATTAGTTCTCATTATGTTGTCTGATGTATATGTTGTACTAGCATGATCCATATAATTAACCATAGTTGTTTGGTGAAAGGCTTCTCATTGATTCTCATTATAGGCTTGTACTAAACGATCTAAATAATTATTTGGTACAATCAGTACAATTAAAACAATTATGGTCTCCTTTCCCCTTAGAGACAATCCAAATCTTACAAAATCTATGCCCTTACTCATTTAGAACTATTGTAAAATATAAGAGAGAAAGTGTTCAAAAGGAGAGCGTTAAATTGCACATTTAACAAATTTTTTGATTCAAAAAATTAGAAGAAAAAATTTTTGAGTTGAAAAACATTTTTCTTTTATCGACAAAATAAAATTTCTCATCAATAAATTAAAAAATACAAGATTTTTATGTGGTTTGGCCAAAACTCATGCTTACACCTACCCCGAATTCCCAATCGAAATTCAACTAACCACTCCCTTTTGTCAAAGTCAGTAGGTGTAAACCAAATACATATCTGTGCTCTAATGAGACGCCAAAATTAGAGAAATTCAAGTTATTTGAAAAATTGTGAAACTTAATAATTTTTCATTTACAAAATCCTTACAACTTTAATTCTTGAAACAAGAGTGATATTAGTAATGAATGAAGTAAATGTTACTAGAAAATGTAGAAATGATTATGAACAGAAACAGAGAAATAGAGACCAATAAAAATCTATAGCTCCCATAATCACATAAAAATTTATTAGTCATAATTTAAACTTCAATTAGACTTATATGAAAAAATTTAAGCATGATTCAATGGTTTTTATGCTTTATAAATGATCGCTTTTTATAGTTGAAATGAAAAACTTAAAAAATAGCTCTCCGAATGACTAGAATATGCTTTTCGAAAAGCTAGTTATTATAGTAGAGAAGATAGTACAGCTATCGTTCGATTATGTGAACAGATGGAGTAATAGCTATCAGATCGACTTAAATGAAAAATGTTCCAAATCTAATCAATGCAAAATAAGATATAGTGCGTTGGATTAAAAAACCGAATGGACGATAATAAGGATGTGGTTACAGTTCATAAAAGGTAGAAAGACTTTCAGTCGTTTGATCAAGCATTACAGATGAATGTCTAAACATATAAGACTGTTCACAATTGTAGGCATGATCTAGATCGTTTGTTCACAAAATCGGGCAATCGATAAGTGTAGAAATCTTAAGTTTAGCAAAGCTTGTCTTTATCCTCATATTGCTGAACTACTCAAGTGTTTTGTGCTAATAATATATTCACTATGTATTATTATCAGCTTAGTAGGGTTGGCTATCCCATGGTGTTCTCGAGAGGTCATGACCTAAGTTGTCAAGGCACGCGTACGGGGTCCAACTAGATCTGATTTACATAATTAAATATTGTGTCCACTCTAACTCATTTTCTTAAGTTGATTCAAACATAATGTTCTGAACCGATTCACCCAAGGATCGCAACATAACCTGGCTTAACCGATACTCAAGCTTGACCCGTCTCGATTTCAGTAAGGTTCTTAGCCTGCATGTCCTCAATCCCTGTGTCCCCTTTGGGCCACTTAACTCGAGCCCTTCGGGCTTTGAGGAGTAGGTGCTTATGCTATTTTTTTAATAATAAAATTTTAATAAAAATATTTAAATATTTGAATACTCAAATACCTTAAAGTAAAATACAACTTAAATCAAATTCATAAATACATCAATGATGAGATTCATGTGTCATAATTATGAATAATTTAAAGGTTTAATATGCTAACTACTAAGTTTTAGAAATAAAATTCTTTATGGATTAGTCACTCCACAAAATCTAGTATCTTTGACTCTAAAGTCAGTAGGTTGAGCTATCAAATTACATTCATTGTCTATGCTACAACAATTTTTACTTTAATAAATTTAGATCACTATAATACTTTTCAAGATTTAATTGAAATAATACTAAACTTAATAAGATATTAATAAATGTTTAGCTTTGATTTTGTGATCATCACATCAAATGATACACCAAGAATAACCAATAATATTTTAGGAAGAAAAACTATAGTAATTTTTTACCTTTGAATATAATTTTTATAAAATTGAGATTGAAACTATATTTTTTTCTCATAACTTCTCCTCTTTCTCTTCCATCTCAATAAAGTAGTATAACAAATGACAATTGAAAACTGAAGTACTTTCCTTCACCCTTTAGCTTTTCTATTCTTTGCTCTTTTAGTTTCTTACTCACTTCTCAAATGTTACAATAAGTTTTTAGGACATGAGAGGAACCTTATCTTTTTATTTAATAAAAGAGAATTAGTTAGCGACTATTTAATTTGATAATTTTTTCTTTTTTTAATCTTTATCTTTAAAATTTTTTTAAAAATCTAAATGGTCTCTAAAAACTATGAATTGCATATTTATAATTTCTTGCGATATGATTCTCACAATGACATATTCAATTTTGAGATCTAGTTATTTTTATTTTGGCACAAATTTCAAAATACTTACTAGACTACATTTTCAAAGTTTAAAATTAAAATATACACATCTAATATATAAATCATAAATTTGAAGACAAATAATTGAGTTGAATTTAACTACTAAAACTATTATTAGAATGAGCTCTTTTTGGCAAATAACCATTCTTTTTTTATGGTGGAGAGCTTTTTCTTTTCCCTATTTCTTTTCTTATTACATTTATGGTTTAGGCATGTTCCATTACCCATGTTATTAACTAATCCATGGGCATTTTTATTAAAGAAGACCCATATTATCTTAGATGAACTTCTATAACATCTTATGAAACATAAAATATGCTTGATATTAAAACACAAACATATCTAAGGCATATTTATTTTTCATTTTAAATCACATATGATGTTATGATATTGTCACACCATCTTTATTTGTTTGCCTAACTCTTACTTTTTATTTCTTAGTTGAAGTTAGAAGTTATTAATTTTTTATAAACTTTGCAAAGCTCTACATAGGTGATACTTTCATTGGATTAGTCTTTAAAATCTCTTATAAATCATTGATAATTTGTTGAACTATCAAATATTAATGCCATAAGTCATAGTTGGACTATTCATATCATTGCAACGAAAGAATTCCTTGACCATTGTAGGAATAAATGAATTATAGGAATATAATGAATGTATCTTATATAATATCTCAATTATTTTGTATGTCTATGATCTTAATTCTAATCTAACATAGATGTTTTCACCAATCTTCTCACAATCTGGAGATCTTTAAGTTACATACTTTTGAACAATAATGTCTCAATAAAATGGTTGCAATATTTTATTGTCTTTCTTATATTCTATTTTTCTAATATTTCTTATGTTTTTTAGATTGAAAATTTGCATTTTAGGACATGTAAATAAATGATTATATTTTAAAAGTATTTTTGTAAAAAATACAAAATTAGAAACAATATACTAAACACAGCTTAGAAGTTCTAGTTAGTCCACGTGATAACTCATAGTATAATCTAGTTTGTCGAGTTATGAAAAAACTAGTTAGGTACAACTCAATTAGGTGTTTAACCGATTTGAAATTAATCGATGATTGCATCCAAATTTAAGAACGAATCAATTAGAAGAATTTTGAAGACTTGATCTATCTAGATATATTTAATCACTTAGTCAAGCAAAAAATGATTTTATTTGAGTTAAATAATATACATTATTAAATGTTTTTTGAAGGTTTTGAAAAAAAAGTACAAATATACTAATTTAAAACAAATTTAAAGTTTATTTGTGAGCTTCGTTTTAAACAATATTTTAAAAAAAACCTTTTTAAATTTTATTTTCAAATCTCTTTAGCATATTCACAAGCCAGAAATCTCATTCCTCTCCCCTTGATTTAAAAATTGCACCATACGGTTTGCCAGAGCTAATACAGCCACACGAACTGATTCCTAAATAGCAGTTTGATACGTTAATCCATTTTATTTTAAAATTATGCACCACAGATGATGAAACCTAGCCGAGGGACAAAACCCATCGGCTACAGCCCATTGAATTAATCCCTCTGCGATCTTATCTTTATTCCCGTCTCTCTCTCTCTCTCTCTCTCTCTCTCTTTCTTCGTATGTGCGTGCAATGGCTTCGATGGCGGTTCGGTTACCACCTAGTGCTCATACGCTCATAGATTCGCACACTAGTCGGCATCTCTCTCACGTTCCAAGCTTTCTTGGTTCGTTTCCTCATACTTTTCCCCCGTTGAAGAGAAGGGAACCTTGTCTCTGCCGGTGCCGCAATACACCCTTTGGGTCGTGGTTTCCTGGTGACGGTGGCAGTTGGAAGAATTTGGAGTCTCTGTTGCATGACGTTGCGAAGAGTGCAGCGAAGAGGCTGGATGATTGTTTGAATTCATTCCGGAAGATATCTGACAAGGGTGGGCTGAAGCAGGACAATGCGAGCGTTATTCAAATGGGCGAAGGGGAAAGGGTCATGGAGGAGGATGAGGAGGGCGATTGGGACTGGGAGCGTTGGGAGCGGCATTTTGCTGAGATTGAAGAACAGGAGTTGATTGCTTCCGCTCTTAAGGTGATTTCCTCCTTTTAAATTACTATTTATTTTCAAAAGCGAAAATAATAAAAAAAAAACTAAATCCAAAAATTAACCTTTTCTGCAAAAATCAAAGCAATAATAAATCCCTAATAATCGAAGTATGCTTAATTTTTTTTTTTTTGAAAAATGGCCAGAGCTATATTTTATAACTAAATATAGACCTGATGACACACAAAAGTCAAGTTGGAGGGATAATACATTTTTGCCAATTGGTCCAATGAAACTCCTTGGTTTGTTGCTCATAACTATTGTTAGCTCTTAGAAGCCCATTATGTTTAACAAAACCATCAAAATGAACCTTTATTCAACTTGGAGAAGGGGTGATCCTGATGTGAAGATAGCAAATAACTTTCAAAGGTAATTTTTCAAGCCCATTATGTTTCACAAAGGGTCTACTATGAACGTTTTTTATTTGAGCATGTAGATGTGGTATAACAATACAATAATGATAGAGATTAACCTGTTCTTCATGTCGCTTTTAGCTAATCAAGCAACCAAAGCCAACAAACGATGTAAGAAGTACGATAAGGTATTGAACGAATGTAGGCTTTGCAAAGCATTGAAAACAACCATAGAGAATGTCAAGATTTGAGATTATCAAGGTTTGTGGGCTTAAGAAGAAGAAAATATTTTAATAAAGTTAAAGACTGTGTAAGAAAAATTTGCATTTGGTATGATAATTTGTGGTAACTTAAGTATCCTCAAGTTTACCCCAATGCCAAACAGGGCGTAGGATGACACACAATTGAAACAAGCCTCTTAGCAAGAGTATTCCTCAAAGTAATGGCATATTATGGTTGAAGATGGAGTTTTGGTGCCAACGGTTGTAGTGGTCTGCATTTGGAACTCTTTATAGCTTGTTAGATGAGCTTATTCTCTTTTGAGAAACTAAATCAAGGGAGGGAGGAAATCCTAGCAACTAGACCTTTGTTGAAAGGCTGCAACATGAAAGTGAATCTCCACTTGTCGGCACTGAGAAGATTGTTTACCTTAGGCTTTTTGGGCTACATTATGTTTTTGTTGGTGGGTCATCTGTTGAGCTGGGTGTAGGTTACCAAGGAATCACCCAGAACAAAATTACTTTCTTCAATCTGATTGCTTTTTGACAAAATTTTCCCTGATTATTGCAAATTTATCCATTAAATTGAAGTTTATATTAGATGATTAACAATTAGTCTACATTGTAAACAATATTTTTTTCTTGTTCATAACTAGAAATAAGCTACGAAGTTTGATTATTCAGCTAAATTTGACATGCTGAATTAGAGACTACGTGGAAGCTTTAGTAGTAACATTTTGTAGAGTTACATTACATTCGTAATTTTGCAATGAAGATTTTATTATTATGGTTCTTAATTTCTTCTTGAAAGCTATTGTATTTCATAATACTTTTCCTGAAATCAGGAAAGGATGTCACCATCCAAGATAGCAATTAGTTGGTGGTTTTGAGTCTTTTCTATTAAATATGGTTAAATACAAAACCATAATTTTTGAGTTCATATTGTCTTTTAGTCGACTCGAATTTTATGTTGCATTCAAGATGAGTTAATTTGAGTTGTAAACGAAATTAAGCTAACACTAAATGAAAACAAAAATCAAATTGATGCTCAACAATATTTATCGAAGGGTGACAAAGGTGGTTCTCATGTATGAAATAGATGTTGTTTCAAATACTAGGATAATTCACATGAGTTGTTTCTAATAAAGCTTTGCGACAATGGAAGAAAGGAACATGCTTGAATGCCTGATGCATGTCAAAAAACAAAGCAATTGAACATTTTTGAACCAGAACATTTATATAAATGCATGATGAATATATGCAAACGGAGTCGGTAAACCTTTATATAGTTATATGACAAGATCATCTTATTTCCAATCAGATGATTTGAACATTAAATAAAGACCATTAGAATGATATATAGATGAAAACAAAACTGTTTGAGCCCATGGTTAGTGTTGATGCAAATTATGGATTCATAGGGCTATAATATAAACTTATTTGTATTAATGAAGATTACATAGCAAAAAAGTGTTTGGGATATTCACAAGTTGAGGATGATCAAGAAGGTGAAGAAAGAAGACATCCTTTACCAAGAAAAATATAAGGCAAAGAAGAAAAAACTCTTGACATAATGGGCTTTTCTTCTTTCTAACACTCTGGATTAGAATTCCTAGGATTTGATCTAATTAGTGTACAACAATTGTGATCCATTGCTCAAGTTGGACCTTTGTGGTCTTTATTGTTGACATTGATTGTACTTATTTTCACACATAAAGAATCATAATTGACATTCAGATATAATTGTCTAATTGTCTAAAGCTGACACTTACCTTTTGCTAGTGTCATTAAATTAGTTATAATTATCAAAACATGGAGTTTGATTACTCATGATGTGATTGATTTGGCTATAATTATTAGAGTATGGAACTCAATTTTTGATAATATGCTTAAGTTTTTTATAATTACAAGAGCAAATAATTTGATTGTTGATGAGTGATTGAGTTAGTTATATTTCTAAATTGATCATAACATAAGAAATTAATTTGAGCTTTTTTTTCCTATTAATTATCATATGAAGTTGGATTTATGCTGCTCATTGAAAAATGGTTGTATGAACTTTGTGCATCTTTTACTTATAGGACTAGGTTTGATAGATAAAACTTGAGTAGTTGGTCTCATGGGGCTTTCTTTGACAAGTTGACCTTGGGAGGGGAGTTTTGATGGGATAGCCTTGAATATTTGGTCTTCAAGGATTGGCCTTGGGCAATTGGTCTGAGAATTTGATCTCAAGCAATTGTTTTGGATAGACTAACCTCAAGTTGTTGATAATTGCAATGTGGTTGTAATTTGGATTAATGGCTAAGATTTGATGGATAAAATTTTGATTTATTCATTTTCTAAATTTTTTATCGTTATTTATTTTATAATAAAAAGTTGTCTCAATTTCACATATACATTTGAAGGCATACGAAGCAATGAAGAAAAACATGGATTTTAAAATTTGAAATTGATATGATAGATCATTCATTTCGTATTAGTGGTGGCTTTTCATCCCTCTTTTTAAATTTGGATAGGGCAATCAACCATTGAATTCTCTTGAGAAAAGAATCATGGTCATTGGTAGATTTAGTGTGATGTTTGCGACTTAGGAAGATTTTCTTTCAAAGGAAGAAGAGTCTTTGAAGTGGTATAGTGAAGAGATTGAAATTGAAAAGGCATTGAGAATGAAGCAATGGATGGAAGAAATTCTGAATCAACCTTTGCCCTTTAAGATTGAAGGTATAGATGTCATCTTTGTCTATTATGTTGGTGTTGTGAAGAAGCAAAAGAAGGCTTCCAATTTTAAGACCCATCCTTTTATTCATAGCTACCTTTTTAGATATTTAAGGGAAGAAGGAGACCATCCTTTTTACAATTATTGAAGGGAAGAGGTTTTTTTCATAAGTTGTTGAAGTCTTTAAGGGAACTTGAAGGGAAAGAGTGAAGAGAAGGATGGGGAAGAGAATATTAGATGTTTTCTAAAAGGTTGAACTTTTTGTAAGCTTATTGAAGATTGAAGTTGGAATTGATTTTATTGACAATTGTTTTCTAGCTAGGGGCACAAAGGCTCCTTTAAGGTGCTAAGATTATTTAAGAGAAGTGAATTTGTTTGTTAAGACAATTTTTATTCCAACATAATGATTTCTTCTGTTGTTGACTTCAATGAGGATCTAATTCTAATAGATGATTTGAATTAGGCCTTGAGGTAGATCCTTGGAGAAATTCACAAGTTGAGAGATTACAAATTTGTTAGTAATGATTTGGCCAATTGCTCACAATTTTTTTCATAACACTTTAGTTGAGATGAAGAGAATCATGAATGATTGATATGATAAGGACGCTTCTTAGAGGAATTAAATGGAGAGCTTAGAGAATAAATCTCTTGCTAAGAAAGAGTAGCTCAACTTAAGCTTGGAGTAAAATTGATTAAGGACCAATTTGGGGCTATTCCCTATAATTGGATGGAGGAGATTGGCAAAAAGTGAAGCTTGGCCTTGGATCCCAAGAGATTAGTAGACAAAATGAGTTTATCCATCCTTCAAATTAGACTGTGGAGATTAGTCATGTGTTAGAGGAATCTCGAGGATGACATTTTGTGCTTTGTAAAAAATGAAATTTTGTCTAGAGAATATCTCTCTTTTCTTGAAAATGCATTTAGGAGATGCTATTATTAGAAATATTCTTGAAAAGATGAAGAGTCTTAAAGGGACCCTTTCGTGGAGCTAGTCCTTGAGGGTGTTTATGTTATATTCTTTTATTTAAATTGTAGTTGTTCAAAACTTATAATTAATAAAAATGAAATAAAATTTTATAAGGCTATACATTTTTATCACTATTATTTTTTATCTTTGAGAATGGTGGTTTCTATTTTTCCAACTTCAATAATAGTCTGAACCTTTATTTATGGAGAACCAAAAATGAGGATAGGTTCATGACTGTTATATTATCTTATTTGTTAATTGGCTCAATTGGTGGAGACATTAAAAAATGAGTATAAAAATCCTTAATGCTCTCATTCATATGTTTGTTATGTTCCCTTTGGCCTTCCTCTTGTTTTCTTGTCATCCTACTCTCTTGTCTTATTAAGAACAAAGCATGCTCAGAGAGGGCTTTTAAGAAAAAGATTCTTATTGAGTTAGGTTGAAGGCAAAGAGTTGGATAACCTCCAACTTTGTGGAGAATGAAAGTTGCCACCCTTTGAGGATTACAATGGAAGGTATCTTTGTGACTCTCATAGGTTTAGATTTTATCATGAGATTGTCCTATCAATTCTTTTGTCGAATGAGCTGCCCTTCATTGTCCGAGATAATGAGATTTGTAACTGATTTTCTTTTATACAAGATGTTTTCATCTTTTTTCGTCATTCTTTGTTGCTTTAATAGATTATTTAGGAATTATCCTTGCTCCTTTGGTACCCAGTGTGGTGGCCATTGTATATGCCTTTATTGAGGTCTTGGAGAAGAACAACTTGAAATGTTCAATTGGGAAATTCTTGCTCCTGTTTGAGATGGTGAAAAACCCCACTTATCTAGTATTTGTATATTTCATGGGTGAGCTGGAAGAAAATGGTTTAGAATGCCCTTTTCTCATATGGATTGGAGATGGAAATATGTCTTTATCTTACAGTCTAGATAGAATTTAATGGGTATTCTCGATTATCTAAAGTATAAACTGAAGTATCCTCTCCAACCAGCTATCTATAGAGAAGCTTTATCAATATAGATGAGTTTATTTTCTTTTTTTATAGAACTCTTAACTTTGTCAACTGGAGGATAAACTTGAGGTTGGAGAAGGTGCTTTGAGATGATGGCTTAAGCATAATGGTGAAGAGCAAATTTATTGAGATTGTCTTAAGAGCTTGGCTTTTGATCGAGTGGCCAACGTCTACATAAGAGTAGAGTTAAAGGAGAGAGGGCATTAAGCAAAAGGAAAATTTTGAACAACTTATAGATCCTCCTGCCATTAGAGTCCATGAAGGAGGTTGCTTCCTTTATGAATTACCTTCGACAAAAATCCTGTGGGGCAGGTGAACATGAAAAAATATCTATCAAGATCTTTTGTGTAGAACTTATTATTGTCCAAGAAGGAGGTTGCAAAATTCCTTTATAGACTACCTTCGACAAAAATTATGTGGAGAAGGTGAACATGAAAAAATATCTGTCGAAACATTTAGTTCAGAACCTTATTATCATCAGCACACCTTCAAAATACCAAATTTGATAAGGAGGATTGTTTTGCATCCTCATAGGCTCGATTGATATATTTTCTAAGCTTGAAGTCCTCGTTGATGTGCCTAAGATAATATTTAGGAGGTGCCATGATAGGCTCAATTATGGAAGTAGAAAATTAAGTTGCATCCAAAGATGGTGTTTAAAATTCACTCATATGGTTTATAAATGTTTATGACACTTGTAATTTCTTAACATTTTTTTTTGTTTCATGCCCCTAAAGATGGCAAAACAATAAAGAATAATTTTGGTGCTTTGGTCATGAGGCTTGAGGAATTGTTTTTTGAAGAGCTTATGGTCAGAAGAATGAAGAAAATAAAGGTTGGTGTTAGTGGACTACCATATAGAATTGAAAAGAAAAAAATAAAGAGTGGATAGTTGTGAACTCCACAACTCGAGGAAATGGAGGGATCCTCCATCCGGTTTTTTTATCACAAAGGAGAGAGCCCATATGGTAATGAAGGGTCAAAAAATGTTTTGCTATTGGCTTAGGTTTATTAGCTCCCTATGGATAATGTGTTAGCCACTCCCCTCTCAATCTCGAATTTAACTTACAAGGCCTTGGGCCAATACAGAAATTTAAGTAACCTTTTGCTTTTTGATTGGTACTAATTGATTTATTTACTTATTATTAATCTATATATTTGGTGTATTATAGTCTATGGGTGACATTGTTTCACTTGGTGTAAGGCTTAGGACTACAAAGCACAATATGGAAAATGCTTAGTTTGAAATGAAAGAGTGAAGGAAAACCATGGTAACCTAGAACAAAATGCAAAATGGTGAAGGGTTTATGGTCATGTTGGAAAATCATGTTATAGCATTTTCTCAAAAAGTTGCACTTGAGGTCGATTGGAGTGTATTTATTAAAGAAGAAGAGATGAGATTGAGTCTGCATGCAATACCTAGATTGAGACATACAAAGAAAAACTATATTTTTATAGATGATATGATAGGGATCCAATGCTTCTTTTATAGATATTTCTTAAATGGTTGGGGATTAACAGCTAACCCTTCTTTAAAACCTCCAAAAGAAGAATGTGAAATAAATAAAGACCTGATAAGGCACAAGAATCGTACTTTAGATTACATTTTGTGGATTTATGACTCATTTATGGTAAATGATAGATGATGATGTGGTTGGAGGGATTCTTGATTATCGAGGCAATAACTCAAGATAGGGGACTTTTGAATGAAGGAAAGTTGGCAAAACTATTGGTTTAAGAGGAATTGACATTAAAGCTGTGGTTAGTTATAAAAGTGCCCAAATTGGGTTTGTTAAGAGAGGCTTTCAAGAAATTATTAAAAGAATAATAATGTAATCTTCTTGAAAGAATGATAATGTATATTATGAATAGCAATTCAATAATAAATTAATTTTTATCTTGTTTTGTGGTATGTGATGGCTTTCGTAAATAAGTTTACTTTAGTTAATTCAGCAAAGACTAATCTCTGAGCAGAAGTTTACAATCAAAGCATGAATGAAGGGCTGGTTCTTAGGTGTGAATGGTAGCCTTTATTAGGAAAGAATAAACACAAGTCCATAATGAAGATGAATTTGTTTAACTCTCAATCCCTAAATGTTAGTTGCTATTGTAGGTGAGAGGGATTACATAATCTAGAGTTAGAATAGGATCTCAATTCCTTATCAATTTTATGTGGTGGAATAGTGATAAAGCTAAATTAAACAAGAGGGGATTCAAAGAAAAGGCCTCTTGACACCTTCATATGTTGGAAAATGATGAGGGTAGAAAGAAGAGAAGGCAAGTGTTGTACTTCTAGAGATCTTAATATGATAAAGTCTAAGTTAAAATATCCTAAAATGAAAAAGTGGGG
This sequence comes from Vanilla planifolia, assembly GCA_023846275.1. Lineage (NCBI taxonomy): Eukaryota > Viridiplantae > Streptophyta > Magnoliopsida > Asparagales > Orchidaceae > Vanilla > Vanilla planifolia. The sequence continues at coordinate 16,040,221 of CM043866.1, read as the reverse complement.
CATAACTCAGAAATGAAAGATCCTTGCTTCCTTATGTCCCAAGCATGGTTTGACACACTTTGGGGCAATGACTTATGAATTAATCAAGACTATTCATACCAAGAACAATTCTCGATATTCCTGTTTCTAAGGCTTATTGACGTATGAAATGTAGTTCTCTCAATAAACATGTCTCAATTGGTTGTTGGCTTGCTTATATAGGTTTTGAGTACGAGTTTCCTTCTAACTTCACTTTTTTAATTATCATGACCCACTCGAAAGCTTGCCCAATGTTTGGAATTAGTACCAATGTAAGATTTGGTTTTGAATGATATGTGATAACATCAGAGGTTATAGTCTACTTACATGAATTTGATTTATGTTGTTTTGAAAGAGTTCTATATTTTGAATGATAATCTTCACTTGATAAGAGTACTTTATGAACCTTAATAACATCTGAATTTGCCTTAAAACATTTGTCTTGAGGGAACCTCAATAAGTGAGTGACTAATATGAAATTGTTTTATAAGGATTAAGTATGCTGATTTATTCATAAAAGCTAAACTGATTAGAAGGAAATCAATCGACTTTAGAGTAAATGGTGAGATCAACATATGAGTTGTTGAGATCAAATAAATTATAGCCATGAATGGATTAATGTTGATGGTTATAAAAGGAGTAGTTTTATATGTTTACAACACCTTAGACAGATCATTGGCCCATGTACTATTTTTTTTGGTCGAAACAAGTATTGAAGTTTTTAAGGAATATTTTAGTGGTTGCCTCTGCTTGATCATTTCTTGAATAGGAAATTGAGGCATACTTAAACATGGTATCTATGCTTTTTGTAGAATTTTTTAGTTTCCTTGGCTTGAAACATTGAAGCATTACTATGACGATTGCTAAAGGAATTTCGAATCCACCAAAGATATCGAACCAACTAAAATTTTTGACATCAATTGTGGTATGGCTAATAACCAAGGCTTTATATTTAGCTTGATTTTTGGTAGTAAGGAAAGTAATTCACATGTTTCCTTTTTGCTTGATTTGCTCTAGGTTGATAAGAATGTAATCAATGCCAAAAGATTCTTTGTTTGATATACCACTAACAAATACTTGCTAAGGATTTGTAGTTGACGTAGGTTCATTTTTTAAAAACTTCTTTTCGATCAAAAAATTGACCTATACTTGAGATTTTTAAGATGTGTAGGAAATGAAACTGACCTTGAACTTTGAGCTTTATGACCCATTTTTGCAATCTGGATGAAAATATCATCAATTGAAGGATGCACTTTAATGGATGGTTAGTTACAATATTGGTAACATGAGTTTGGAAATATTGTCACAATTAATGGACTAAAATGATCAAAGCCATAGCTAACTTCTTAAGTGGAGGGTTTCTGAGTTTTGCATCTTTAAGCTACAAGAGATGTGATAGATCGGGTGTTAGACTCCACCATCCTCATGAATCATAATATAATTAACTGCCAAGCTTAATGCAACAAAGTGACAAAATAATAATTTTTTTGAAATTGAGCTACTTAGAATTAGAGGTTGGGATAAAGAGGTTTTAAGCTTTTGAAATGCCTTATCACATTCTTCAAAACATTGAATTATGGATTTATTCCTAAACAAATTGAAGAAAGGTTGAGATTTGCCCTCTATCTTACAAATAAATTTGCTAAAGCCTGCAATTTGTGTAGCTAGACACTAAACTTCTTGGTTTCTATTGTGGGATAACATATTGATTAAGTCTTTTATTTATTAGGATTAGCCTTAATTTCTTTCTTAGATCATTGAGATAGGTCTCTAAAGTTTTACCCCTTTGACTATGGAACGCTGAATTTATCATTGTTCGATAGGTAACTCCTAGTTTTTTCAAACAAAAGGCATGATGGAATAACATATGTCTCTCTCACAGTTAGTGACGAATGATATATTTTCCACATCATTTTTAACTATTTTAATTCAATTAGCCAAAAAAGCTTCTAAGAACTTAAGCTGGTTAAAATCCTTAGCTAAATCTACAAGATCACGAATTCAAGGGAGAGGATAGAAATCTGTTGAATTGACATAGTAAGGTCTATGTAATATATGAACATTTGTTACTTATTACTTTTCTTAAGAAGAACTATATAAGAAAGAATTTTAGGATAATAAATTAGATGAATGACATTTGCATCGAGGAGTTTAGAAATTTCATTCTTTATGACGGATTGTTTTTTGATGTGGAATACTCAATATTTCGAAAATGTTATGATAGAGTGATCAATTCTAGGAATAGCATATGGTGACCAGACAAATATATCAATGTACTCAGTCAAAAGGTTGAGAATGGCTGCCCTCTCGATTTCATTTTGATCTGATGAAATGTTTACATATTTTTAGCCATCAACAACATTATTAGTAAAAGAAATACATAGAGAAATGTTGTTTGCTAGGGGTTGTATTTGCAAGCTCAAGAATTAAAGAGGAAAAATCGCAGTCTTTGAATAACAATGCCTCAATTGTAAAAGATCTCCTTGAATTTGAGTGATGTTAGATGGAGAATTAAACATGATGCTTAGATGAGATGTTGAGATTGCTATCTTAAACTTATTCATAGTTTGTTAATCAAGTATGATTTTTTATGAGGAAGTGGCAATCACTCGAAAGTTGATCATATGCATTATTGATCCAAAAGGGTTTCCTAGAATGAGAAGCATTGTGATTGTCCTTTTGATTTTGTGGTGTCTCTTGTGAGGCTCATTAAGGATTTGATGTGGTGGTGAAGAAGGCTTTGAACATGCTTATATCTTTTTGTCATTCAAGAATAGAGGATAGCTATATTAATAATGTCGAGGAGCTTCCAAAGTGATTCAATATTGGCAATTAAGCGTGAAATGATTGTGGCTTCATCATAGGTTTTGCCAAAGGTGGCGGATTTTCTGGTTCAATGGTAATTTGTGTATCACATTGTGGTTATATTACCCGCCAAAGATTTCTTGAGAGAAGTTAGAGTGGATGTTGGAATATGCTTGATGTACTCATAATATTACATATATTATTTTATTGTTATTTTTGTAGAATTTGCAGAACTTAGACTTGGTTAAGATTTTTTTTGAAAGAGCTTCTAGTTTCTTATATAAACTTTCCTTAATTTTATTATAAGCTTTCTTATATAAGCCTTTCTTCTTAGTTGCAACAAGAAGTTTCTTGTGGGAAGCAGTGAATGGAGTTTAATGGTATAAGTCTAGGGAACTCAAGGAGGATGGCTTCCTTGGTTATTTTTGCAAGAAACTTGGATTACATTTATGCTTACTGGTCTTGGGTGGAGAAGGTTGTTTTCTCTTGGAGTAGCCTATCAAGCAGCAAAGAAATTTTCCACATTGATGTTGCTTATGGATTTCTTAAAGATTGCTTTTAGTGGTCTTGAAGGGTATTGAATGGATCTTTTGAAATCTCTAGTTTCCGATGACCTAATAAGAGGTTCTCAAGTTAAACGAGAATCCTCTTTGTCTGCATCTTTGAAAGATTGTTTGAACCATTGAAGCAAGACATGAAGTGATTTGCTCTCAAGCTGGTTTAGATCGATGAGAGATTTTGATACCTTTTTGGGTCTAATGCAACTTGCAAATGTAAAGATAAACATTCTTTTAAACTAGTTAAAAGAAGAAATAAATTTGGGAAGCATTTTCTAGAACCATTTTGAGGTTGATTCTTTTATTAAGATGAAGATCTTACAATTGACGTGTTTGTTGACATCATGTAGGCTTATTACTATCTTGATTTCGTGGAGCAAACCATGTGGATTTAAATTTGGGTAGAAAAAATGGTGAAGGTGGTATTTGTACTTTTGGACGCAAGGGAGTGAGGAAATTTCATTCGACTGTAGTGAAACCTCTATAATATGTAGTTTAGATTTGTATTTTCATAGAAAATAGGGTTCATTAGATTGGTAAGGAGGTTCCTTGGGATCACATATGGTGAATGTAAGATGAATGGCTAGATGAATGGGGTGGTGGAATTAAAGGACCCTTAAATTCCGGCTAGAAAAAGAAAGGGATAGAATCTTCATGAGCAAAAATAGATGGAGTTTGTTCTTTAGAAGAGGAAGCAAGGAAAAACGAATCAAATTCCATATAAGATTAGGAATAAGAAGTCCAAGGATTGGAAGATGGATGATCCTTTAGAGTTTGGGGAGAGTCCACTTAGATTTGTACTGGTCAACGATTAAAGATGCAAATATAGAGGTTGCTTTCGTAAAGAATTCTATTTGTTTTTTGAATAGAATGATGAGGGGATCAAGAGATGAAGATGTCTTGGAGAGTGGCAGAGGTGGATGTAAAGAATCTAATGCTTCTATTGTCTCTTGATCATCGGGATTAAGAGGTTTTGCCACTGAAATCGAGGGCTTTATATGCTTGCTTCCTATTTAAGTTTTTTTATTTAATTTTACAAACAACGCTAGAAAGATGATGCAAATTATGGATTCACAAAAATATAACAAAAGTTTACTTTTATCGAGAGTTAGAGGGAGATTACAGAAGGAATGAAGCTTAGGCTTTTCATAAGTTGAGGATGAACAACAAAGAAGAAAAAAAAGACAACCTATGCTTAAGAGAGAATTTTTTTTCGACAAAATGAACCTTTTGTTTTTCAATCTTCTTTGAATAAAAAACCTTGGAACTAGGTCTAATTAGAGTACTTCAATTTTGATGGACCCTTTAGGGTCTTTTTATGAAGAAGTTACTTATTGTGGCAACTTTATTTGCCACACCACAATTAGGACTTAATTACTTGATCCTAGCTCATTAAAACTTTATTTTTTTCTAAATTCTAATTTTCAAACAGATGGAATTTCTCTTATATTTTGTTCATTTTTTTATACATATATATCAAATTTCTAATACAATGCACTTGTATATATATCTACATATTTACATCCGGTCAGTTATATATTCTAAATCTATACATCCAAACCATATATATTATATTCATCCACAAAGTTTCACAATTATTCATTATATTTATACAGATTGAGGTATGCTTGATACAAAACCATAACGGGTACAAGTTGAGTTTATATTTAAAACTTTATAAAAGCATTTGTTTTTAGCAAGTAATTTTTAATGCTTATTTATCATTGTGTTGCGATTCTGGTGCACTTGAAATAGTAATGCTAAACGAATAGGTTGAGCCAATTGTCATAAGTTTTGTGAGTTATATTTAATAAATAAATATTTATAAAATAAATAGATAATGAGTAATGTTGCTTGCATGGTGTAAATTACATATATCAAACAAATGAATAAACAATTAAGACCACATTTACATTTGAAATATAACATGAAGCATAACGTGTTATATAGGAATATGTCACAACTACTAAATAAATAAATATAAATATGCAATTTCTTGTTTGTTTTCTTTTTTTTTGATATGGTCTTATTTATCGACGTTGTTTCTTCTTAACTAGGTAACCTTACGATGATCATGTTGTTGCTACTACTCTTTCTCGAGATACCAATTAGTATTATATTTTTTATTTTATTTAGATATAGTAGAAATCTCATTTATTATTTATCTATTTTTTATTTTTATGCATAAGATACTCAGTAATTTATTTTATTGATAAGTATTAATATAGTTACGAGTATCTCAATCATGTGTTTCATTGGTCACTAGCCATTATGATTGTAGTGTATCTCAATCATGTGTCTCACTGATCAGAAGTCTCAAATCAAACAATATATCTTAATCATGTGGCGCATTTGATGCTAACCACAAATGAATTAACACAATTATATAGCTCCTTGGTCATTAAGTGCAAATTAAGTAGCACAGTTTAATCAATTGGCTCATTGATCATTGGATCTATTTCTATTGGCATCTTAGATTTATTTCATATGCAGATGTTTCTCAATGCACAAATACTAGCAATGCCTATAGTTAGTTCCACATAAGTAATGCGCAATTGAAGTAATGTATGCTTTAACTAAATGATTTTCATGCTCATACATTTCATAATCATATTAATTTAGCACATATTAATTTTTCATGCTATCCACATAATCAACACATCAATCAACATAAAGGCTACACATCAATTGTACAAAATATTTTAATATTCTTAAGATGATTTAATACTCAATTTAATTAATTCAAGTATACCAATAGCACATCAGAGCATCATAATTATAGCTTATAGTTAATTCCACACAATTAATGAGCAATTTAAGTAATGTATGCTTTAACTAAATGATTGTAATGCTTGTACACTTCACAGTCATATTAATTTAGCACATATTAATCTTGCATGCTATCCACATACTCAGCACATCAATCAACATAAAGGATACACATCAGTTGTACAAAATGTTTTTATATTTTTAAGATGATTTAATGCACAATTTAATCAATTCAAGTATAAAAACAACGCATTAGAGCATGATAATTATAGTGCAAAAACACTCGCTCTAGGTCATATTTGTCATTCAGCATAATCAAATATATGTATATAAAAATGTACAAGTGTCTCTGCCTCAAGGTTATCGTGTCGTTTTTTTTTTCTTTCGTCATTTGATCATTCTGATCCCTGTACTAGTTGATTTTCTACTTGAATTAAACCTATTATGAAGTGATGGACTTTATTTTTTTTAGGTAATTTTCTTTTATGCATTTATATCAATAGCACACTAAATATAACCAAATCAAGGTTTTCTTGAAACGTACCAAACCATGGTAAAAATCTTGATATGCTCAACTTCGCTTCGCTTTTTCTTCCTCAATGAGTTCCAACTTTCCCAAGCCCCTATTTCTAAAATTTGTTGACTATCTCCTAAAAATCCAACAGCAAGATGAAAATTCTTAGGACTTATTACTACAATCCTTGTCGAAGATATGGGAAACTATGAGTTAAATTGCAAAATCTCATTTCTTGGGTTAGGAAAAGTCATGGGAACTTTGTGCTAGAAAAGGATCTTTTCCCTTCTCGAGCTGATTTCATATGGATTTCAACGGTGAGAACCGTTTTTGCCTTTGGTGAGAGAGTAAGTTTCTAAAATACCTTGATTTGGCCAACCTTCATGAGGAGATGGTTTAAGATTGGGATCATTATCAGCTTCCTGTGAAAGCGCAAAATTTTGGGCTTCTCACGACGAAAATATATAATTAATTTATTAATTTATTAAATTGTATATTTATCATTCTAATTTTAAAAAAATTGTAATAATTCTAAATGAACTCTGATTGAGACAAAATAAATGTTGATTTGTCTTTAGTTTTATCTAATTCGATGTGTTTTCATATTTTGAAATGTTTTATTTTTCAATTGATTTTGTGTGCTTTATGAGTCATCTTGATTGCTCCACAATTTCTATTTAAATATAAATTTATATTTTATTAGAAATTTGTGAATGTTACACTTATGTAGATTGAAGTCATTTTTACACAAAGAATTATATGTGGTATTTAGTTATAAAGTTCTAATTGTTTAGCATTGATATATACCTTATGTAGATATAATTGAGTTAATTATAACAATCAATGTTAGCAACTCAATTGTAAATTACTTGGTTGAATTCATTATAGCCTCATATTAAGGAACTTGACCAATGATATTTTGATGAGTTAGTTATAACTATTAAACCCATTACATAGATGAAGCAGTTAATCTGATTTCCATGTATCTAATAATTATGTAATGAAACTAGATCTGTGCTACTTAGTGTAAGATAATCGCATATTCTTTATGCATCTTTTGCTCATAGGGCTAGCTTTAACAAACAGATCTTGAGGAATTGGTCTTGATAGGTTGGTTTTGATTCAATGTGGTCTCTTGTTTACTTGTTCTTGGTTGCTTTGACCTTTTGAGCTGTGAATGAAGGGAAGAGTGTGTATTTATTAATGTCATTTGTACATTTGGTTTTACATCTGGGATTAAGCAAACAGTGAAATCATTTGGATTGGCGCTACAGCAGATAAATGTGGTTTTCCATGGTTGATTTCTTCATAAAACACTTAAAATATATCTTCAAGCTGATATAACTTAATACAAATGTTTTTGCTTAACTGAAAATAGCTTTTATGTAAACTTTTTGGTGAATTTATTTCTTATAACTTAGTGCAATTAGATGTTTGCAGTCTCAGTTACATTTTTTTTTTCTTAGTAATTCCAATGTGTAGAGCATGCTTCTATTCAGCCTAGCATGTGTTTGGCTCTGAAGTTTTTATTTTTGTGGAAGTTAATGGGAATGATTTGTTCTTATTTTTCATTCATCAAGCATTTTACTGGGAACTTCTGTCATTTGGTTCTCTTTTTTCAAATATGAGGTTTATAAGAGGTCTATCAGCCAATAGATTGTTATTTTCATCTTTAAATTCTTTTCTTTGTATTACCAAGTTTGTTCACAGAAACATCCTTTCCTCTCTTTTTCTTTTGTTTGGTGGCAATAGAATTGATTGAATTTGCACAGTTTAGCAGCATATCTGAACTTTTTAATGCAATTTAATATGTTTCAGGTGCAATTGAATGATGCTATTTCCAGAGAAGATTATGTAGACGCTGCTAAGCTGAAGCTGGCATTTCATGCTTATACAAAAAATGATACTGTAGCATGTGCAATACATGAGTTCAATGTAACAAACTTTTAGGACCTTTAATTGATCCCTACTGTAGAAACACTTGGCTTCTTCCAATTTTTGTGCCAATTGATATTTTCTTTTGCAGAATGCCATAGCAGAAGAGAGATACGATGATGCAATTTTCCTTCGAGATTATGCTGGTGCTGGATTGGTACATCCTGAATGCCAAGGCATCTGATTTTCATGCTTGTTATATTCTTTTATATGCAAGGGTCTTGCGGATATAAGAAGTCTTGGGTATTTTCATGCATTATTTTCGAACTTTGATTATAGAGTATGATAATAAAAATTGCCTCCATTGGATTGGTATAAAGCATGTTGGATGGCATGAGGTAATTATATCAAAACTTGTAGGAGCTAAAATCTTCAACAAAGACAAGTTGCCATGACTTGGGACAAGTTATCCGTGCTGAACATATGGTTGCCTCATCGTTTTTAACAATTGCTGATCTACTTTTTGTTATCAAGTTTTATTAGAATGTAAGATATTAGACAACATTAATCTTAGGACATATCTGGACATATACATACAAAAATATCTAGATGTATATATATACATTTATGTGGATATACATATTGATATATATGAATATATATTTATATATATACATATTTATGTATGTATGTATATACACATATATTTATGAACTTTTTTTCTTGTGTATATTTTGGGTTGTTCTTTATATAAAGAGTCTAGGTTTACCTATATATCATGAAGTAATATAAAATCTCTTTTGCTTTACATGATATCAAAGTAATCCATTTTTAAATCTTGAGTTTTTATCTAGCCTTCCACTTCCTTTCCTCTAACCTTAGCTTGCCTTACAACCTTATTATTCTCTAACTATGTTCTCTTGCACTTATAGAGCCCCATATTAATCGAATTCCTCCTATCGCTGAGCCTTGTGCTTTCACAACTCTTTTTTTGTTGAGCCTTTTGATTGCAAAAGCCATCAATCATGTCCATTGATCGCCTTTTGACAAAGTTGCCTCCATTGTTGTTCCCATGACCTTGGATGGTTTTACTTGGTTTGGATAATAATAAACTTTTTAAGTGGTTTTTTATCGTGATCTAATATGTTTATTTTGTGTGTTTTGATTATCAATTAGATAGATATTGGGTGATCATCATACCATGGAGTGGAGTAGCATTTGATTAAAGCTTATGTAAGTCATCAAAGAGATGATGTGAAGAATTAATAAAGCACTCCAAGGACAAGATGAGTTTGTCATGAAGGATCGGTCAATTTCTTTATAGGACTTGTGTAAGGATTTAGTTTTTGGTTGCCTTGGTTTGATCAAGAACTTACAAACACACTTTACAGATGCATATATTGGCATATGAATTGAATGTTCATTTTGGTGTTACAGAGGCTTGAAATTAATATCGAGGTTGAATTAACAGTTGAACGTCTAGATTAAACCTAATACTCAATGACATATCACATTTAGGTAAATTGAACTCATGATTCAAGCCAATAGGTTTATGAATGGTCTGAAATTGTCAAATATTCTTATTCACGAAGCAAATGTATAAATTGCTTGAGAATTACTTTAGATAAATTATTAATCATGTAGTTGTTCAAATGTGAAAATTAAGTAAAAATTAATTGATAGAAAGATCATTGTCAGACAAGCCATTGGACCACTTGATTAGTCGTCTGATATGGCTTCTAATGAGTATCATTTCGTCCAACAAGAAAGATCTATTGTTTATTTTATTTGGTCATTGTTCGAAACTTTGGTCAGAAGGTTATCAAATTGTCCATTTATTAGTCTAGTGGTTAGTTCGATGATAATTGGATTATTTGAGACATATTCAGATAAAGAGTTAGAATTGGTCATCAAAATGAGACTTCTGTTAGACTACCATGGGCTATTCGATGGATGTTCGATGTTGCATCTAGTGATGTGTTTTATATTGGTTGGATTGTCTAATAAATTTTTTAGTTAAAAATGAGTTTTGTCAGAAGATATTTAGACTATTTGATAGTCATCAGAATGCATGTCGTCTAATCCAATAATGTATCTGATAAACTTGATAGATTATGAATGACTTGGTTAGATTGTTCAATGTGTCTATTAGATCATTGAACATGTATATGTTAAGACTTTAAAGACTAGGCCAAAAAATTGGTATTTGGTTAAAACAGGCAAGTAAACATTGAGGATGACCACGTATGATTGTCTTAATGTTGTGGAGAATTAGAGAACTTAAAACAAGTAGAATTTTATTTTATACACCACAATTCTTGGCATTGAAAAAAATACAAAGATTCAGAACTACAATTAGAAAAACTATTTTTTGAGCATTCTGCATTTATCTTCTTGAGCCAACATTTGTGTTCAATACAGGATCATTTTGGAAAGTTTCCTAGTTTAAAGAGTTGCTACACATCATTTTGCTTGGTTCACACTTTCATCCAAGCACAAGTTTTTGAATTTTTTGGTAACATCTAACTCAATCTTAGTAGGTCTTCCTTGTATATTTCTCAAGCATGATTGGGTCTTTTTTTATTTGTGAAATCACTATTATTTGAATGATCCATGTGGCTTAGTTTGCAAACAAGGGAGAGCTATTCTTGTGGCTTGGCATTGAGGAGAATTATACAACCTTGTTTTAAGGTTGGGATTGGAATTGTGAGTGTCCACACTAGGGTTTTGTGTTAGTGAGAGAAGAGTTTTGTTTCACGGATATTGATTTTTGCCTAGGACAAATAGGTAGGGGTAAATCGTACCTGCTTACTCAGTGAAGTAGGGATTAAAGTAATGCTAAGCTAAGGCAAGCATGCGTGGGGGTGAATGTAGGCTAATGTTTATTAGTCAAATCACTTAAAAACTTTTTATTTCTTTTCTTAATTACATTTTATTTTCATATTTGCTTACTTGTTTTAAAAGAGCTTTAAATCATTGTGAGCAAGTAGTGTGACTTGTTGCAAAAATTTGAGATAGACCAATTCACGCACCTCTTAGGCATGCTTGTGTGGGTTATCAATTCATGTCAGAGCAAATGCAACCTAACAAGGTATATACAATCCCCCACACGACCTAATAGTTACAAAATTCTTTTCTAGTCTCGAGTGGATCTTATAATCATTTTGGCATGAAATCATTGCTAATGGATGAGTAATGTTCTCTAGCCACCTTTCCAAGTTTTATCAATGTTTCCATTGCCTCAAATACCCACTTTACACCTGTATTGCTCCTCTTATATATTCTGATGTTTCTCTTCATAACTTAAGCCCATCCTATCTTGCCTTTGTCACCTCCCTCTCATTTGTTTTTATCCTTGAAATTTATAGAGAAGCTTTGGCACATCCTAGGTGCCAACAAGCTATGGATGAAGGCTTGTCTCTCATGAGATGTGGGGCTAGGTACAGGCACATTATAATGTAGATATGTTGTTTGTCATTTGGTCTTTACTCTTAAGTACAAGTCAAGTGTTAGTACTGACAGGTGTAAGACTTGCTTAGTTATCAAAGGCTTTATTTGTACATGTGACATTGATTGTGATGAGATTTTATCTCCTATTGCACATCTTAATTCAATATATTATCCTTTTCTCTCTTGAGGTCAATGAAGGCTTGCTTGTGTTTTCAAGTTGATGTCAAGAATAACTTTTTCCATGATGATCCTCAAGTGATTTTCTACATGTAGTAATCATTGAGATTTATCGCTCAAGAGGACGGGGTAACTTGTGTTTGAAAATAGAAGAAACTATTTACAGCTTCAAATAGCTTTCTAAAGCTTGGTTCGAAATGTTCAGCTTGATTTTTATTGTATTTGGATTTTTAAGGTGATAAGTAGATCATCTCATATTCATGAAGAAAAGAATTTGTGGTATCACTATTTTTATTATTTATGTGGATGATATTCCTATCATTGGAAGTGACATTCTAGGAATTGAAAAGACAAGAACATTGGACAAAACATTTTGTCACAAAGGTTATATGTCATCCAAGTATTTTTTTTGGGATTGAGATAGCTCATAATGTTTGAGTTTTTTTATCTCAATGAAGTGTGCATTTGGTTTAGTAGAAGAGACAATTCTATTTGGTCCAAAGCTTATTTAGAATTTGATTGAGTTGATTATGCATTTTTTGGATAACAGTGGAGATTATCTGAGAACATGTCTTGTTTTTGATGACTAGTAGACAAATTCATTTAGTTGAACATTACTTGATTTGGCATCTCCTTCGTCATAAGTATTATTAGTCAGTTTATGAATAAGTCTGAGTTCATTAGAAAGCTTTTATTTGGATATGAAAATATGTCAAAGGGTCAGCTGTTTGCAAAGCATGTACATATAAAGATTGAAGCAAATTCTGATGTCAAATATGCTAGCTCGAAAGACAAATGATCCACTTTAGACTTTTGCACCATATGGAAGGAAATCTAGTCACTTCGAGAAGCAAAAAATAAATGTTGGTAGTTTTGTCCAGTGATGAAGTTGAGTATTGAACCATGACACATACAACTGCTGAGATGTTATATGTGTAGCATTTATTTGAAATGCTTGATTTTCAGTTTCCCGACCCATTGTTTATGAAACGTGACATTTAGGTCACCATTCATATTGTATGGAATCCAATCTTTTGAGAGGAAACCAAACACATCAACATTGATTACCATTTTGTTTGAGAAGCATTCGTTAGTCAAAAGATATGTACTTACTCTACTCCCGTAAAACAATTGGCTTATATATTTACTTATATTTTAGTCTCCAAGTCTTTAAAAGAAAATTACGATAAATTGGGCATGATTAACAGCAATACTCTAGCTGAGAGGAAGTTTTGAAATATAATATATCGGTTATTTTTGTTAATCTTAAGATATAAATAGTAGGCTTAACTATTTGTGTAATAGTGGGTGTCCTTTTAGAGTTCTTTTTCATGTTTATCTTTTGGGCTATCCATATATTAAGAGTATGTGGTTCCTTAAATTGAAGTAAAACTTCTCTCCTTCGATTCGAATAATTGATTTCTTAATTTGAAGGGGTGGAAAGTGGCTTTTAAAACATCATATATGTTTTCCACCAATGATGTGCTTTTTAAATAAGAACTATTTGATAGTGTAAGCTCCTAAAAGCATGCATATATTTTCTAATGCTGATGCCCGTTCAAGGGAATAAAGGCCATTAATTGTTGACAGGTTGCCCTAAAAGACCAAGCTTATGCTTCACTATTCACTTTAATTTTCATGGCCATTGCTTGGCCAATTGTTTTCTTGCATTATGAAGGATTCTTTATGCCTCCATTACAGTTTCCATGCTTCACCATATATGTAAAAACTGTAATCACAAAGTTCATGTCAAGCTTGTCTTGTTTATCTCTATACTTTGATAATGGATCTTTCAACTTGCTGGGTAGTTTTCTCCCCTCCTGTAGGGATACTTGGGACCAATTGGGCCCTCTGGCCACACTGTCACCTCCTCACTGGTTTTCTTCTCCCACGGATTAGATTAAGGCTAACTATGATGTGACTATTTAGGATCACGGGAATGTTGATATTGGCTTTATTGTTAAAGATCACCATTGTAGGCCTCTCCTAATGGAGGGCTGCACGTGTTTCTCTACAGGTGCAGGGGTCATGGAGAATTATGCTCAAGCTTTTGGCTATCTCACAGGTGGCTTATCACTTTTCTTGCTCAATGGAGATATGGACTTAATCAAATTCTTGTCACGTCATCTCGTCTTTCTGTCGTGTGGCATCCTTGTAATCCGACAAGAATGATCCTTCCTGTCATGCATAGTAGGATGTTAGCTGCTTCAGAGATATTAGGATCACACATGTTCTTTGGGAGACTAATTTTTTGTTTTATTGGGTTGCAAAAACATTTGTTTCTTCTAAATTTAGATGGGTTCGGGGCTTGCTCATCTCATTGTAGTTTATGTCTATTCTTGCATTAGATACTTGTATGAACCATCTTAAATAACTTAATAAAGGCTGCAGCCATCCTTTTCAGCTCACTTCTCTTGTGGTTCCATATATCGCTAACCACACTTAAATACTGTGTAACTTTAAACTTTTTTGAACTTTTCCCAAAACATTCAATGAAAACCGTATTACCCATCGTTGATTTTTGCCAATTTCATCCATTATCTAGAGACCTACGATTTTTTGTTGAATGGGCTTTCAATGGGCATCAACATTTATTTGAATCAGGCTGCCTTTAGGAAGTTAAAAAAGTTTCAATGTAATGAATACCCCAAAATCTTCCTGCCAGGTGCAATAGTTGTTCTGATTTCCCGAAGTACATACAAAGGTATAGTTTTGGCAAAATTCTTCTTACCATCCATAACTAGAAGTAGGTAAAGTGTTTGGTGTTGTAATTCCAATAGTGGAGAGTAGTTGCTATCACCTTTATCATCATCATCATTAGGAGACTCCATAGAGGACTCCTCTGCTTTTAAAAGTGATTAATTTGCTGATTTGTTGAGATTTAAATTCAAGCTAAAATATGACTGAACTTCGAGAAATCTTCAATCTAAAGGCAAAACTCCCATCACTACTTATAGCAAGTAATAGAATGATTCATAAGTAGTGATGTAATTATGAGCTAACCTATGAACCAAAAAATTGTTCATAATATATTTTTATTGATTTTGAGCCACAATTAGATTTACTAACAAGGCTCAAATTTGTATCGTTTATGTGTGTGTGTGTGTATATATATATATATATAAATAAGGTAATCGCGTTATGAAAATATAGCATATCATATATTAGTATATTTGATATGAATGGATTTGTAAACTCATTTATGATTATGAATTTGATTAAAAATTAGAAAATTAATGAATAATACATTGTTTTTTGCTTTAATTGAGCTCGAGTTGATGATCAATGAGCCATATCTAGTTTCAATTGAGATTTTATTGAACTATTTTTGTGCAATTTTTGGTTTGGATCGAGATCGAATCGAAAATCTTTTGTTAGAACTTTAGCAAGGGTCAAATCGACTTGAGATCTATTGTTAATAAACTTAACCACAAACCACCCATTTAACCAAATGGTGCATAAATATCAAGTGTAAGCCACTCAAACACGAATGATCGTTAGACCCTTTCTTTTGTTTTGAAACCTACTTGATTAGCTTGATTAGTTGTAACATTCATTAGTTGATTCACTCTTTATCCATTCCCATCTCCTTAACCAACCCAAACCAACATACACAAATTCACTCACATGCCCATCACTACTTCCTTTCTCTTTTTTTTTTTGTTCTTTTTTTTGGGGTACTCACAAATAGCCACAAATGGAAATGGGACGAGAGGAGAAGAAAAGAAGCTTAACTCTTCTTGATTTTCCGCTTGCTTAACCCTTCTCACTTCTCCCCAACCCCAATGCTACATAATCGATCACCCTCATTCTCTCTTTTGATTCTATTGTTGACTGATGATGGATGATTTGTTATGGAAAATTGAAGATAGGGATTTACTAGAAGACTATTGGGAAATAGTGTATTGAGAACTATCGTGTGTTGTTGTGGGTTATGACATGGCAAATACAAGACATGTTATTTGATAAGGTAATGGATAGGGGCTAGAGATTTATGTGGAAAACAGTTTTATTTGGAGAGAAACTCTAGTCCAATGTTGTTCAAGCTCCACTGGAAAGTGAGTACACTTAAAGTGGGTCAATGAAGCTTTTTAAGACGATAATGCGTATGCTAGGACAATCGAACTAGTATGTTAGTTAAAGGAAGAGGGGGTACAGAGAGCAAGAATAATAGTTACATGGACCTTTGCTTTAGATAGGCAACCCGCATCCACTTAGCAAATCTTGCGTTCTAGTTAAGTATTCACTGGTGGATCATTGAAGAAAATGGATGATGGTTTGCATGAAGATTGTGCATATGCTTCTTCCTTTGAGCTAGGGGATGTTTCAAATAGTTCTCGAGCCTCTATGGATCATTCTATGATGGAGCCTAAAGTGGTGTGTGAATGTACGATATGGTGACACACCTGTGTTCTCTAAATTTTCTATGATGGATTTAGACATGTATTTGAGGGTGCTATAAGACTTAAGCAAGACACCTTGTACTCTACATGGAGAAGATGGAGGACACAATTATGGTTAATTTTTGTAAGCCCATTGTTGAGAATGAAGGAATGGATGATCACACAATAGGAGGGTTAAAGGGCATCAATTATAATGATTGATGTATTAATACGATACCATTATCGTATTTGTATGACACAGTAAGTGCATTACTATTGTAACTTATTAATATTATCTATGAGTTGGATTAAAATGTACAATCGTGATACAAATTTTTGTATTATATGGTATATAAAGTTTGGTGGTCATATAAGGACGAGTGAATGATCAAGCTAACAAAAACAAGATAAAGTCTTGCTAGTATGATATAATAATTGTATATTCTGACCATTACGAAGCTTACAAACTCTGAGACAAATATAATTGCATGCTTGTATAAAGGAAGCTTCATACTCATACGATGCTGGTGGAAACTCAACTCTCAGGGAACAAATAACACATGTATAAAGCCGATACCTTGTACAATCTTGTTCGTGCTTCTATTCGTTTGTTCAGATGGCAATTGCATCTATACGATGAAGCCATCTTACGTATATATAGTCATGATAACATCAAATTTCAGTTGAAGCTTTAAGCTAAAATGTAAATCGTACAAGTACAATATGAGACATCATATTATATAATCATTAGTCTATAAGGAGTATAGCTTGTTTTATTATTATCTTAAGAGCTAACTTGATTCTTAACATATATGTAATGATATTACTATTTAATTAATGCAAGTTTAGAGATCTTTATGATCAAGAAGATTTTTTTTAGTAATATATACATCAAATGGTTATTCTTAAATTCAATTTTTGCAAATGATGAATGTTTCACATGCTAACCTAGGTATTGTATGATAATATATAGCTTTATGAGAATTTGTAAGTTTAGCTATCATAGAGTAAAGGTCTTTAATCTTCTTCTAATTCCAAATGCAAAATCTTTGACCCAATCAATATTAGCTATGTTCATGATCTAAAAAATTACATGTTCACAAAAACTCAAATATTCATTGGTCAACAATAATTTGGTTTTATAATCTTCATACTTGAAGGTACTATAGATGTTTTTCTTGTGGTGATAGTTCTGTTAAATTATTATTAACCAATTCGTTCTCAAATTTCTTAGATGGAAATTCCAAAGAGTTTCAACAACATTCCATAAATCTAAATCTACTAATTCAAAAAAATTCACTTTTGACTTTTTCCAATATGAATAGAATTCATTTTTACATAAAAGAGGATGTTGAGAAGCATTGTCTTCTTCTAACATAACAAATTCATTTATAACTTTGTAAGACTTTTTTTAGGATCTTTTCTAGTGATTTTACTTTATAGGTGTAACAGATGCAACTTGGTTTTGACATCGCTTATTGACAACGAAAATATTGAAGTTCATGCAAGAGAATGGTGAAATGTGAATTTTGATAATTTTAATGTCTAATAACAAATTCAACGAAAGGTTAAGCGTAAATTTCTTTTATTAATGGTCTTGTGTTATGTTTAGGTAAAAGCTCTTCATGTGACTAGTAAAGAAAAGATGTAGAGCTCTTTTGATGATTCAACCCAAAATAGCAAGCTTACATCCACTCCCAATCATGAAAGGTCAAGCTTTAAAACCGAAACATCTTTTGTAGAACCTTCACAAATAATCATTATGGGTCAACATCAGCCTTGAGAAACCTACGCAATCGATTGTCATTGATTGAATAATTGGTCCAAATGAGCCTACAAGTGATCACCATGAATTGCAAACATTGGCTTAGAGGAGCCTTCAAAGCAAATAACTATATTCACTACCTCAAAAGAACCAAATAATTGATCTCCATGGATCTAATACAAGATAGTTAAGAAAATTAATTAAGTTCAAAATATACAATCTTATAACTAGAGAAATAAATCAAGAAGCACACAAAAATAATGTGAATTAATCTTAGAAAAATATTACTAATTTAGCAAATTAAAGCTTCACTTCAATCATTTTAAACTATCAATCATGGAAGCAATTTTATAGCAATTATTCGACTTAGTAAAATATGAATTGAGTTGAGGAAAATGTTTATTTGTCCAGCATGGTATCATCTTAAGTTCTATTTATAGATCAATTTTGGCTATGAGATTATGTAATAGTTATGTGACTTTTGAGCCAAAAAATTGAAAACAATTTAAAAATCTTGGAATTTTGATGATTGTTCTAAGCTTTCTATAAACACGATAGATTGTCCGATCACCATTAGATTAGTCATTGAATGCTGATTAGATGATTTGATGGATGCCTAATGGTGAATTGATTCAATCCGATGCTACATGATTAGTCAATAGTTATGTCACCCTCAAACATTCTTTTAGATTATCTTAGAAATATGATTTGTATAGTCACTATGAGGAAAGTATTAGATTACAAAGATTATGGTTTATTGTCATCAAGCTATCCATATTGTGCCAAAGAGTCAATGCTCATAACTCATGACCAAGACGTTTGTAATTTTGCCATTGAATTCATTGAGGTTTTCAAGCCCTACCATGTTGAACATTTGATTGTTGCTAAGGATGTAAGGGTCCTTTTCATGTTGAGAATTGCTTGGTTTCTTGCATTGATGGAACCCAAGGGGGAAAGTCACTGGTCAAGATTCATAATGCTTGACCAGGACGAATGATTGCTAATGCAACAACGGTGCCATTGAGGCTATGAGAAAAGCTAATGTATGTATTGAACACGCTATTACAGAATTACTTTATAGAAGGAAAGTTCCTCAGCATATCTTCATCTAGTTATGCAAGTGGGTAGCACATGCTATGTTGATCAGTATTCTTATTGCATTGGATGCCTTGTGCATGCAAGGTACTACTTAGCTTTTGATGGGGAGATTGAGTTGGCCATTTTTTTGTGGACTCTTTTACTCAATAAAAGGAAAAATCTTTACAAACTAGAAGGGAAGTCGTCACAACTAAGTGATGAGGGAGCACTAAAAAGAAGCAATGTCTAGGTGATGTTCTAGTTATTAAAAGATGGAAGAATTCTTTTCTTGATCAAATGGTGGTTTCTTATTGCAAAATAGCTGGACCTCTCCTATATGTGAGTAGATAGGAGTGGTATTGGCAATACAAAAGGCCAAGCTTGACCATTGTTTTTGACTAAAGAGAAGGGGGCATCACCTCCACCTAAACATATTGCATTCTCAATGAAGACTAAGAGAAAGTTTACTTTACATACTACCTCTAGGTACCATGTAACTCCAATGTCCATTGGCAAAGAACTGGAAACTTGGCAATTGTTGCTTTGTTGGATCAAAGAGGAAGCATGTGGAATACCTTCATGATGGGTAGGACACATTTGGAACTTATTTTTCATGGCACATTAAGAGAGGAGCTGGCTTTAAACTTTAAGTTCATTGTATTTTTGTCATACCACCTTTAATCATGATTACTGCTATGGTGAATGTAGGTCACACAGTTCATTGTATTTTTGTCATACCACCTTAATCATGATTACTGCTATGGTGAATGCCATGTATTTCCATTGCTTTGGTAGTTGAGTCCCATGATGTCCTCCACGTTCTTAGGGTTGGTCAGCCATTTTGTTCATTGGAATCCTCATCCTTGTAGTGGATTGAGGATAGACATCGTTGGTTGGCCTATTTAGACATTGTATTCATTGTTGTTCTATATAGTTGTGCATATCTTTGTATTTTTGGTGTGATGTTTTTTATATGTGAGATTGTATATCCTCACTCCCTCTTATGTGGTTTGTCATTCACCTTTTGAACTATAGCTATGAATAGGTCTTGTTTGACTTTCTAGAAAGAGGTAAATGTATTTAGAGATTGTTGAACTTATGAGAGAGAGGTTTTGATATGGGGAGATTGATGATTCTATTGAAGTTTGATGTCACAAAATTGATGGTTATGGATTTGTCCTCCCTTTTTTTTACTTTTCCAATGCACATGCCATCCTTGCTTTATGGTTTGAGTGGAGGATTTGTGCCATACCAAGTTTTCTTGCAATGCTTTAAACATGCCTTTATGTGATGGGAAAGATTGGGAGGATCAACATTTATGTTAGTTCGTTGCTTTGAAACTTGGATTGATGATGTGAAACTAACTAGTAATAGGTTTGTTAATTGTGTCTTCACGAATGTCCAATACAAATTAGATGGTGCATAAGAGCATATCCTGCTAATTGAATATTGTTTGCTTCAATTTGATGAATTCCTTTAGATCCTCCATTGTTGTTTATTTATCAGTTTGCAAAGTATTCCCCTAGTTGTTGTGACGTGATATTTTCCAAATAGCTTTACTTTCTTGATGACTAAATTTGATTCATCATTTGCATGCAGCCAGCCTTCCATTTTTGGATGGGTCACTTATGGGATATAGGTAATTATTGGATCCGTGATACTTCACTATGCCTAGAAATTTCTAAAGGGTATTAAATGAATGCATTGTGAAGTCAAGAATTATAAAAAATACATGACCAACATCAAGCATAATGCTGTGTCAATGTTGGCAATTTTTTTATGGATCCACTTTAGTAAGGTGCATTTTTTAAAGAAGGAAGATGTTAAAATCGGTAAGATATGAACTAAATCAAGTTCAAAAGAAAATCGTTGCCTACTTAGCAACTTCATTTCACCTTGTACATGGACGTTTATTCGATAGTTTATGTCAAGAGCTTGAAACCTTCTAATCATCCATGCTAGATGGAGAAACTCATCAGTGGCTATCATCTAGATGATTTTGTGATGTAGCATGAGAAGCCACTTTAAGATGATTTTATCTCACAGTTGAAAACTACAACACTAAGGTGCAAGATTAAGAAACTTCCCAAGTAATATAAGAAAACTTCCCAAGTAATAAGAAAATTTGCAATGCCATTTTCTTCCAAGTGGTTTAGTAGAGTGTGAGGGATATTTGACTTCCTTTAACGTAATTTTGAAAAATGAAGCCTTTTGAGGACAAGGCCCATAACTAAGGGGAAAAATTTAGCAAAAGAAGGTTAAGGACAACTTATGAGCTTATAAGATTTGAGAGATTTGAATTCTTTTAAAAAAAGTTAGGAGGTTTATTTGAGACTTGTTGCAATGATATGTGATTTGAAAACCTATTGGAGTAAAAATACGATTTGGGAAATAGTAAAGACCAAGGAGAGGAGTGTCGGTATTGGGTAGAGACATCAATAAGTTCTTGATGTAACATGTCTTGGAATGAGATTGACTACCTTATGGTATTGTAGATGGTTGAGGTTATAGAGCAGCCTCTTGAGACGCCATGCATATATTTTTGGGAGATTTCTGACATAACATCGTAGATCATGTGCCTACACGTTTGATGTTGTAGCCATAGAAGTCATAACCTCAAAATGTTAAGAGTAAATTATTTTAAGGGCATTTTTTTGCTGAGTCCAAGGCACTGGGTGCTACATATAAGCATTAGATGTGATTCATTTAATGTAAGCTTCAAGAATTCTTTATAAATTCCTTTGGGGAATGTACCAAAGAAGGAAGTTGAAAATTTAAAGTCAAAACCAAGCTGAATTCATTATTCCAGAAGTGAGAAATTGAGAAGCTTCATCTCTTGTCATTTATTTTTTTAGTACAAGCTAAGATGGGAAAAATCTTCTCATATGAAGCCCAACTAAGTAGCAGAAAAAATCTTCTCATATGAAGCCC
Organism: Vanilla planifolia; assembly: GCA_023846275.1. NCBI lineage: Eukaryota > Viridiplantae > Streptophyta > Magnoliopsida > Asparagales > Orchidaceae > Vanilla > Vanilla planifolia. The sequence continues at coordinate 16,017,901 of CM043866.1, read as the reverse complement.
ACCTAAGTAGCAAGCTGCGTTTGCCTTCATTGAAATTGGTATCACTGACACTTCCTTGGATATGGAGCTCGATTCATCTTCGAACTAGTGGTCATTCTTCCTTGTTGGTTTGTTTAGTTGACTAAACTGTTAATGCATTAAGGTGTTGAGAAGATTAGTGCTTGGTGGATCATCTTTAGGTGCATGAAAGAGACCTTGCAATAGCTATTGTATGCAAACAAAATAAAGTCTCAATTTGGTCTCCAAGTGCCAAGTTAAGTTCTCAAAATTCATCATCCGGTTCTTGTCATCTAGGCTGGAAATTTTGTAAGTCTCCTTGCTCCATCAGGCTACGGCTTGTGGGTAAATCTATCACCTGTCTCTTTCTTTTGCTTGCCTTTGGGATGCAGTCCATTCTATTTTACTGGACAAAATAGATGCGAGTTACAAAAAATAATTTACTCAAAAAAAAAAAAAAGAATTTGTAAAGCAAAAAACTTGACTTTGGCTTTGGCAGCAAATCTCATTTTTAGTGTTTAGTTATTTTTGTTCCCTTTATTTGGATTCAGATGTTGGTTAGATTTCTATATCTGCATAATGACTCAATTGTCAACATTTACTTTTTCTCTACCAATCAACAATTGTCATTTTGTTGTATGGTGGGGTAACATATTTGTAGTTTTAGAAACCAATGCAGCGATCATGTTTATTTCTTGGTGACATTACAGTTAGGATGGTGGTCTGGAATTTCAAATCACAGCGGTGGTACTCGTGGTCAAATTATTCATGTAAGTGCAGAATATGGGAGATATGTGGCTAGAAGCTATAATTCAAGGTTATCATCTATTACAGTTTCTTTATTTGATGAATCAATAAATTAGTTTTTGTTTTATTGTTATATCATGCAGTTATTGTTTTATTGTGTCAAAACATATCTATTGTTGAGCTACACTGCTAGTAGATGGTGTTGTTTGGGAAATGTCACATACCAAGCCAAAGAGCTCTTTTGAAGATTTATGCTATTACAAGGACTTGTTTAGGATTTCCTGTGCATACAAAATAGAAAATGTTTGCTTATTTCTATTTTCATCAGTATTTATATTGCAAATTGTGAAGCTTTACCCCAATTTGCTAAGCACTTTCAGCATGATGAGCACAGCAGCTACTAGTATCCTGAGGCTGATGGATTTTGCAATTTGTATTGCAGATCAACTTTTAATGGAACTGTCCCAGAAAGTTTTGTTCTTTCAAATCGTTTATCAAATACTTAGAATGTAACAAAAAGGAGGAACTCTAATGGTGATTATTATGTTCTTAGCTTGCACCTCTGTCGAAAACTTCTGTTGCGATTGTGCGGCTTCTACCATGTCATTTGCTCTGGAATGATTTGGTTGTCCTCAACTCCCTCCACAACACCCATCCTTTCTCTTATTTTCTTATTCCAGTGCCCCTCTCTATACCTCTGCTGATATGTAATTTATTTTATGCACACTTCACCAGACTGCTCATAACTACTAACGTGGTTCTTGAAATCATATGTTAAGAATTTAATTCAATATCCACAAACCAAATTGTGGAACAATTTAAAGCCGTATTTCTGTCATTCAAAACTGAATATTCTAGAGAAATCTTTTTTATAGTAAAAATCCTGTGATCTGATTGAAGCAGATTCATGACGTAATGAAAAGTGGTTGTTATTTAAAGGTTGTAGGTTGGAGTCATGGAAACAATCCCTTATAAAAATATAAGGCAAGGCTTCAGGTATGGGGTTATACCTTAACCTTAAGGTAATCCCTCTTAACACTAAATTGAGGTTAAGTTTAACTTGGTACTTAACTCGTGGGGTTAAAATTATTTCACCTCTTCCCATAGCTTAAATTTAACTAACAAACTTCTCTCAATCAACCTATTTGAACTCAATTTAATTGATGAATCAAATAGAAATTGAGTTAATGTAAATTTTGATCCATAAACAAACAGATTTTAGCCTAACCCAGTTGGTTTAACTTAAAGGGTCCAAATTACCCCACCCAAAATAACCTAACCCAAGTCAAAAGAGGCTGTTCGACCCATCTTAATGCTCAATATTTACAGGAGTAGTAGCATCAAGTTGCCCATACTTACATGAATTAAAGAGTAAGTTTATGTTAAATTGTATTGCATCAAATAAATAAAGCTAGGGTGATGTGTGTCAACACAATTGTGTTCCCACCTTGACTTTTGTTTTTATGGCTTTGAAGTCATATAGATCTATGTGCATATATCCGCTCCTATACCTACACCTATACCATGGGTATGGTGAACTTAATCAGGTTGGGGCACATATTCTCAACCTTGTAAATTGTATTCCATTGTAATTTACAATGAAGCATTGACCATTGACTCACCAATGATAGATGTGGAGTTAATTGTTTGGAGCTTGATCTAGGTCAAATATATCATTGTAATTTACAATGATGCATTGATCATATTGTAAGCCATTCAGCAACTTAAAATTTGACGTTCAGGCTCTGTCGTTTACATATTAATTTTCATGGTGCAGCTACATTTAAACTACACAAAGTGATGGCCAACATATTTTGCTCTATTTGTTTCAGCTTTTTTCAGGCTTTACTTACTAAAAGACTGGCATTCAATAATTTTAATTTTGAATTGAAATGCATTATAAAAAGTTCATTGTTTTTTCACACCATCTTAATGGCATCTTATTATGAGCAATATTCTTGTTTAGTAAATCTAACTGGTTACATTTGAAGTGCAATTGTAGTGTAATTAAACAGACAGAGCATAAACAAACCATTTCTCTGCAAACTTTTAGTCCATAAAAAGGGAGCATAGCCTATATGTTCTGCTTTTGGAAAAATTCTCCTGCATGTGTGTGTACTTGTATATTTGCTAATATAATGATCTCTCTATATTACAGTTAGATAATTTTTGGTGTTACTGTAGGCTCAATTTACCTCTAAAATTATGGATTTCCTTATGTGATAGATATATCAGTTTCTTCATGGAATTTTATTTTGCTGAACGCAAGCTATTTAATTTTGTTTTGGAGTGGTTCATTTTGCACTATTTCTCAGGCAGCTTGCTCTAGGTAGGCCCGGTTCTCCTTTATTTGAAGTATATATCACTTTGGGTGGAGAAGGATACAAGCAGCAGGTAATTCTACAAATTACAGTTGATATTTTTTACTGATGTATCATTTAATGATGTGAATATGGCAGCATATTCAAGTTGTAGTTAACTCTATGATACAGTTATTTGCAAGGATTAATTGCTATAAGCATCAGATGGAACGAGTGCCTATGGATTAACGTCTCATAAATTACTTCGGCAATTAGGAGGGGTCCTGAAATAAAAGAACGAAGGACTTCTTATTTTAGATTGAAATAACCAGACTGAAAAATTAATGACGTTAGTGCTTTGTTTATGATACTCCATCCATGCCGCCAATGATGTGATGTATTTCAGTTGTCGTTATTTGCAATACCAATGTATCTTCCTTTCAACAATTTTGTTTTTTTTTTTTTGGGTGTTATAGACTTCTTCACTGACCTATATTTTCATTCAACAGGCAGTTTATTTGAAGCGAAAGGTTGGGCAAGCTGCAGAATCTTCCAAAAAACGTACAACTACGCCAGATAGTAGGTTAAGTGAGGATAATGGTACATCTGAAACGCCAAATGATGTATCTTCTGAAGATGAGAAAGTTGTTGAAGAGGTTGATGATGATTCTGATTTGATTGAAGCTCTTGCTAACATAAAAAGCATTTTGCGGTATGTGATACCTGGTGTCAAGGTCAAAGTCTTGAAAGTAGTATCACCTGGAAAGATCCATGGGGATCTAGTTTCTAAAGTTATTGAGCAAATAATAAAAGATGATGAAGATAGTGACGAGGACATTCAAGATTCTGAGGAAGAAGACATCAAAGTAGAGGGTGGTGTGGAGGAAATAGAATTGGGTAGTGAAGATGAAACCAATGATGTAATGGAAGAGCAAAATAAACTATCAGTCAAATTTGTGGTAGGTACACTCATGGACAATATGACTGATGATGTTCCTATTAAAGATCTCGTTCGTGTGCCAGCTGAATTAGACATGAGGAATCACAGGTCTTTTTCATTTTCCATCAAGAAAGAAAATTTACAACATGAGGTGGATGCAATACAGGCTTTGAATAGCAAAGCTGTATCATCTTCACATAAAGGGGTTTCTGATCGTGTTGGATCTGGTCCAAAGATATTCATTGCCAAAGAGAAAATGCCTATCAAGGTTCACCTTAATGTTTCCCTTCTAACAAGTTTTTTTGTTTTCTTTTACTAATATTTGAGTATTTTTTAATAAAAAAAACAAGAGCAATGCATATTATGGTGCCATGTACAGTGTCTTACTTTTCAGGAAATGGGAGAGACTCTACAGTTATTGACCATAAAAGTACGGGAAAGGAGGAAAAAATTGTTACATTTGAATTTAGTTCCTTTAAATTTTTGGAATTTTGTGATTTTTACTATGATTATTTTGGTAATTTGTAATTGATTCATTTAGAAATGTTTTTTTTCCTTTAAAAGTTCTTAGTTTTTTTTTTTATTATTTTTACTGATTTCTTCTGTTCTGTTTCTAATTACCTATAGTGTATGAACATTAAACAACAAAACTATGAAATACTTAACTTTCTCTATTCTTCTGTTCTGATCCTGATTACCGGCTGCACATGGGCATAAAATAACAAAACTCCGAAGTAATTATGATCTTAAAAGTACAAATAACCGTGAATTTTGAAAATTATATACAAAAAATTTGAAGCATGCTATGCTGTTTTTCACAAGCTTCTTGGATATTCCAATTATAGTTTGAAAAGAGTAACTTCTCACATTTAAGTTAACTTCGTGCATTGTAAGTTCTTTCTTGGAATTCGTTCATAACTCATTTGCTGTTGTATTAAGAAATTCATCTGACACATAATTCAGAGTAATTGCGCATTTGTTCTGGGTGCTGTATTTTATGCATTTGCCAACACATAATTCAGAGTAATTCAGCAGTTGTTCTGGGTGCTGTATTTTATGCATTTGCCCTACTCAAATCCTGGTTAAGGAAACTAGATATTATAATTGCACACACAAACATGGCACAGTTAAGTTTTAAATTGCTAAGTGTGGGGATAAATCAGGGCAGTCTGTGGAATACTAAATTTTTTTCATGCTTTTTGGACAATCCTAATTTTTATGAGCTTCTTAAGTTTTCCTAACATGAATGTATAAGAAATAATAGGTTATGAAAATACCTCTGTTATTATGTTACATCACGTTAAATATAGCTTCTTGACTACAGTTACACAGTTAGATTCTTTGTTAGTAGTACCTGCTTTCTAGGTAGCACAGATTAAATTCATTTTGGACAATGGTCTCTTTCAATCCGAATGAAAGTTAATTTACCTTATCATTCAAATCAGAAATTGATGTTGTTTTGGCAGCTTTATTCACTTCTCTATTTTGGTCTGTTGGTTATCTAAGAATCTATAGTAATCTTTTTGTTTATCCGGTACACTTCTCTTTTAAGTTTCTTGCTCTCTTATAATGCAGGTTCTTGTAGACATTGGAGAACTGATTAATTTATCCATGAATCAGAATCAAAATCGACAAACTTTGTTTGGAACAACAAAGTTCCACCGCATTGAGATACCATCAACTTCAGATCCTCTTTGTGGTACTCATCCATTAGCAGAGTGTTTAATTTTTAGTTCGCCAGACATGCAAATTTAATAAAATTATGTTGTTTGTGTTTAGTTTCATACTTATTCAATATTTTTTTTTAAAAAAAAGCTACACAAAGCATTTTTAATAATTTTAGGTTTATATGCTGGCACCCATGGTATGTACACCTCTGAGGTTCTTCAATTGAAACGGAAGTTTGGTCAGTGGCAAGATGATAATGCAGCTTTTAACAAGCCCATGGACGTGTTTTATGAGTATGTAGAAGCTTATAAATTAGCTGGCGCTCTTGCTATACCTGCTGGACAGGTTTGCTTCTCTATTTTTGGCATGTTTCTGCTTTTTTTAAGCAACTTTTTAAAATTTCTTAAGGTAAATTTGTTGCATGATCCATCGATATTCTCTATCCTTGGTGTTTTTTGTAATTTACGAGTTTTTGCAAAGAAATATGGTAATATTAGATGCTAGTTGGCACCAAAAAAATCTATCAAACATTCTGAATTAACAATTTGATAGTTTGTCATTCACTCTGTTATGGCCTGCAATTGATGTCTGAGTCTAGTTTAGGGACATTGTTATGCTTCTGACATTATTAGAATTGGTATTTAATCCCTCCTCCTTGTTAAGTTTATTCTAGAATCCCATTTCATACACCTGCTTTCATACCATCCTTTTAATCTAATCTTAGGATTTTATTATTTTATTCCTAATCCTATTAATTTTTATCACCATCATATCATACATCGACCATTAGTTATGGATATTGTCATTTATATATTATCAACTGTGCCACTTTTCGTTTGTTATTTCTTCTTGTGTGCATATTATATGTTAAAGGCTGGCTTTATTGATGTTTTGTTCTAAAGCAATCTTTACAAATTTCCGTTATGAAGAGATCTTGGGCTGGAATCCTGGAGACAAGTTCTCTACAATAGTAGCTATTGGAGTTAGGTTGTGGTCGTATGCATTAATCCCCTCTAGACTCCATATCACAGAGCCTACTTTATTTGGTACATTTGTTTACTTTTTTTTTTTATCCTTATTAGCTTTGTTCATTCATGGAGCCTAAGCATATATCTTCTATGTTAACCATGTTAATTTGAAACGTAGAAGCTGTCATCTCATGAACATAAATATTTGACTTTATTTATGTTTGAGTACATGCTTATGCAAATGTGGAAAGATCCCCAATTTCTTTTGATTGTAACTGTGGCTTGTTTGTTCAATGTCCTTGGATACTGACCAATCCCGTGTAAGAAAAAAAAAATCCCATACAATGAATGAGGTCAAACAACAAATTTCTTGAGCTCTACTTTTCATACACTCTCTCTTTATTAAGACATTCTTATCAGTGATATGAAATTCTAGCATTTTGTGTCTAAGATTTCAACTAATTTGTTACCTCTATTTTTTAATAAAGAAAGAGGATTCATTGACTGAAAACAATAGTAAAACTGTAGAATTAAGCATAGGAAATTAGGTCCAAACTTATTCGTTGAATCAGCCATTCGGTGGAAACATATAGATTGCTAAACTACAATTTTGACATTTTAGAGCCCTCATGTTACTAATCTTGTTCTCTTCTTGATGTACTTCCTGAAGGCCAACCCTTTGCTTTGAAGTTCTTTAATATCATCCAACATCTTTGCTAGTGAGAAGTGCTTTCTTCTATCATCTAGTAAGGTAATGATTGACCTACAATCGGGTTCAAATGCGACGTTCTTACAATCTTACAACTAAGACACCTACAAGCCTCACTTCACAGCCAACATTTTGGTTTCTATATTAAAAAAAATTCATTTTTTATTGAGAACCAGTAGCAAAATTTCCTAGCGAGTCTTGCAAAAAATGCTCCCATTGTATCAATACTAGAACTTTGGCAAACAGCAGCGTCCATAATAACTTCGACCAAACCAGCCTTTGCCACAATCTAACCAAACATGCATCTGTTTTTCTCTGGCGTGACATTGTTCTGGATACAAGGAAGTATGCTTCCGGGCTATTAGATACTATATTCCTAGTGAAATCAATTCTATCATTGTAATCTTGCATCAAACCTCTTTGGTTTCCTTGTTCCTTCATATTCATAGTTTGTACATGGTGGTCATGTAGTAAATTTTCAAATCTTTGGCAAATCTAAGCTGTCTTCCATAATTGAGATTTAATGTGAGGTTACTTTGGAGTCAATTTGGTCTTCTAGGTTAAAAAAAATTTTCCCCCTTTTTGGTCCAAAAACCCTCACTCTAAAAAAATTGGAATATTTGCTTTCTACTTTTTGTTCTTGGTATTCGATAGGAGTCATCTGATAACAACCTGTTAAAAGATGCCATTGGGAACGTTTGATCCCTTCCCGTTCAGATATACTTGGTAACTGGACTCATTTTAGCAAACCAAGTGATAATAAACAATCCCTATAATTTGTGCATACATCTGGGAAGAAAGCTTCTGCTTATTGGATTGAAATTCTTGATTCATTTGGAACATTTAGGGGTCTGAACAGCACCCTCATTGCGGCAAAGAGGCAATTTACTAGGAGTCCAATGTTTGCTATGCACATTCTTAGCAACAATATGAGGGCCAGCATGAGAGCTTCACACAGAAGATCCCTCCCCTTGATGTTCACCAGTCACTGCCAAGTCATCATTGCTAATTTCCATAAAATCTCCTTCCTAGGCTGTAAACTAATAGTACAATGAGGAGGCTGCGGCAAGGATAGTTAAGATTGGTGAAGTATTGCTGATGTTCAGCTTCAGAATGCACTCTGTTGTGCTCGATGGTCCTTTTGCTGATTCCTGAAGCACAACCGGCTTTATGCTTATTGGGTTTTCCTTCTCAACCCTTCCATTATTTGATAGCTGAAGGTTTTGTGCAGTGTTGCCCACATGAGGTTGAGCTTTAACTTCCTTCATTAAGTGCTGTTTGAGCCTTTGCACAGCTGTGACTGTCATATTATGATTTTCTTTTAAATTGCTTTGCTTCAGCAACTAATCCGATTGCATCCCTATCTTGGTTGCATAACTGCTTGATTTTTTCAGTTGGAAATTGCCATTAGTTGCTACTCTTCTTCGCCTTTGTTGGACAACCATAGAAGGCCTCAGCACCCATATTCTTGTTGCTCAGAACTATCAGATATCTCCTTAAGTAGATTAAAGGCCTTCTTTGGTTGCTTAAGGATTGCCTCCTTGATAGAAGCAAGAGTTGTAGTATTTCCATAACCTTTAGTAGTGTCAATGTGTGTATATGCCATGTAGATCCTGGTGGCATGGCCCATTTTCCCGAATGCAAAGCAGATTGTGAGAAGCCCTTCATATTCAAAGCTTTCAGAAGTGCAACCCAAGTGGACCATTTAGCCATATAACTGACTTAGGAGGGTGGATAAATCCATTTGAATACAGATCCTCGCATAACTGGATCATTGCAGATCAGCTGTCTAGCCATCAATTTGGATTGGATTGGTATGCTTTAGCAATGAGAAAAGGTTCTTTGTATCCTATTATATAAGAGAAAGTGTTGGAAATCTACCCATACATGTGCATACATGATCATTTTTCTTAGGTTAAAAAAAAAATTCTTATTTTTTCTACCCAATCAAAAATACTTTTTTTACATTCTTCAATCAAATGGGAATGCAAGGAATTTGATTTTCATAAAATATCCTAATTAAATTCTATGTAATGATTAATGTAAGTTTTTGTATATCTAATGGTTTATAAGAAAAAATCGAAGAAATTATCAATATGAATAAATTGAATCTATCTTTCATTTTTGTCATTGATAAACTCGATTTGAAATTAGGAGTCCATAGGCCTAGACGTAGAGCTTGTCCATTTACTTGTCATGTGCCTCCTAACTAGACAGAATCTTATGCCTTTATGTAATTGAAATGCAAATAAAAGCACCCACCTATATTCTTCCATAAACATGGCCTACCAAATCAAATTTTGTTATCTTGACTCACTGGGCGCATGCCTCATGGGACATCACAATCTCCCCATTTACTATATGCGACATGTCTTTAGGTGGGAATTTAGACATCAATGTTGGTTGGTCGCTCAAAAGCGCTTTGCGGAACTCTATTTCCATTAAAAGCTAGGTTTGTGCTCAAAGTACCCCCATCTGCAAGTGCATCTCGAAAACTTGAACAATTTGGATGAGTCACTCGCCCAGCTTCCTACTACGATGGCAAATCAGATTTGCATAGTAATTCCTTCTGTGGCATTTGGTTGAGCAATTTCTGTGCATTTCTGTATGTTGCGTTAGTGCGTTCCATTTAATTCCAAAATGATTGAACCGTGTGCTTGACATTTAGAGGAAGTTAGCATATCGCGAAAATGCAATTTCGTTCAAGTGCCAGTTTAGCTTCATTACCGGAGTCCTCCATTTCTTCTTCTGCTGTCTCGTCTGAATGAGAAGATAACCATTCAAACACAACTTCTTCCCTATCTTCCTTAGTACAATCCATACCTATGTCCATAGTTGGGTCTTTAATCACCTCTAATTCATTTTATAATGCAAGTATTGGTACTTTCCCTTTCGCTATTTTTTTTATTTGCTATTGCCAAAGCTACAACCTTTACTTTCTTTGTTTTAGATCCGGCCATTGTTAGTTTGTGCTCTGTAATGTCAATTGAGCTTGCACAGAATGTTGCACCTGATGGTGCATCTGCTTCAGATACTCATGCTTTAACCATTGATATTCCCATAACCAATTGCATACTCTTCCCCGTCGGCTGGCATGGTGCATCCCTCCACTTGCTAAGATGGTTGAGCCCATCTAGCATGACGTTAGAGCGGTTCAATGACTTGCTGAAATCAACAAATAAGGTAGTCAGAGGCCTGCTGGAGGATCACCATAAAACTAGCCCTTTTCAATTTCTTACCGTTATTATGGATAAATTTGAGACCATACATATTGCTGGGTTCGATTTTGCTTTGTCTCTAATAAAAGGATACTTGTGATCTCCCCTCCTAAATAAGAATTCATGGGTATTTTCAAATATTAGAAATTGGAATGAAATAAATGATCTCTTTTGATTCTCCTTGTCATGGTTCCTTTTGAAAAATGTGTCATAGTTTTTAGTGTGCTAGTCTTTTTGCTTGATGGATTGTTGAATCTATCTACGTTTGTAAGTTAAGAAAAACCTGAATAAATCATCATCATAGATGAGCATACATGAGGTAAGAAAAATCTGAGTCATTTCTTCCAAAGCTGAAAAATCTCGTACAATTTATTGAATAATGTAAGTCTTCTCATTAAAACGACAAAAGCATAAGATGGTCGAGGATTCTCGTCTTATCCCTTTGGAAGGGCTGAAATATTTAGTAGATTGTTGTTCTGAAGCATATCAGTAATGGAGGGAGTAATACAAATAATAATAAGATCAATGAGTTTACTACACGGTGGCCAAGGCCAACGTTTCCTTGAGAGAAGTTTAGTTGATTTCATCAAAATTTTAAATCGGCTTTAATTTGTATGTTATTCCCATTTGTTTCTTCCTTATATCAAAATCTTCCATTCCACAGTAATTTTATCGTGAATAATTTTGCTTAGGTATAAGTTCTTTCCATCTATTTGTGACAATTCTTTGAGGATTTGAATGTGACATTGCACAAAGAAATTGGCCTAAAATGTCCACTTATGGTGCAACCATGTTGGGAATCAAGGGTCCAAAGTGTTTTGTTTTTAGTCTTTGGAAGAACTCCTGCTTGAAAAATGTCTTGGCCATATTAAAGATTTCTTAGCTTTATTGTAAAGTTATGATATTAACTTGTCCTAGATCAGCTTGATGATGATAAAAGCTTTCCTGAAAGTAATGAACATGCTACAGTGGTTTGATTTGTTTTATTCTGAGAAATGCATTTTCCCTAGGATAGACCACCGCATTTTGAAAAAGTCTTAAGAGTTTAATGACCAGATGCAACATCCACATGGTATTTTGTATAATGCTGTTTATTCTGTTATAAATGGGAAGCCCCCTTGCTATATCATTCCATTAGGTTTTCTGTGCTGTATGTTTATCTAGGGATACTAAACTTGCTAGCAATTTGTGATTAATTTATTATTGCTTCAAGTCTTAAAAAGGTTCTTTTCTAGTTGAGGTAGCCTTATGCCGTTTCCAACTTGATTGGATATTTGGTAACATTAAGCGTAGAACTCTATGTTTAAATTGCAAATTAGAGGCCACATCTTCACATAGTTTTTAATTTTAATATTGATATTCGAGAATTTTCTTCTGAAAGAGTTACAAGTGATTTTCATTTACAATGCAATTCCCACTGGCTGGAAAATTTATACGTAGAAGCATACCTTTTGTGGTTAGGTGGTTTTCCGTGCAAAGGTTGGAAAGAGACATCAACTCCCTCACAAGGGTATCATTCCTGAAGAATTTGGAGTGGTAATTTTTCTGCCAAGTTTCTTTGGAGATTTCTTTGCAGTTTTCTCTGCAGCTGCTGATAACTTGAATGTGGAACAGATTGCTAGATACAAAGGACAAGGGAGGCTTGCTGATCCTGGGTCTAAGAACCCTAGGTGGGTTGATGGCGAGCTTGTAATTCTGGATGGAAAGGTTTGCACAAATCACATAAAAATTTATTTCCATAAATTCTATGTATATGCATGCCATTGGATTTGCATCTTCTGTGTGCATAGCAATTTGCATCGTACACATGCTAAAAGATGCAATTGCCCACACATGTCACTCAACTAATCAGGCCTGTTCATGATCATCAAGATGCTTACGCATGTGCATACATTTATTGCTTATGTTTGTAGATTTTTTTTTGGCTTCAATTAATTTCAACATCTCATGTTATTAGATTCATGCATAAAGTATTCTTTGTTTTTTTGTGATGTATTTGCCACCTTTAATTTTTGCAGAACGTCAGAGGGGGCCCTGTTATAGGATTCCTTTACTGGGCTCCAGAACAGCATTTCTTGGTATTCTTTCATCGATTAAATCTTCCCTGATCTTATTTTCTGATGTGGGGAGGATGGAACCTGCTCATCTGAAAATTCGAGGTAATTATGATCCTTAGAGTTATTTGCTGTGAAATTAATTGCATCACATTTTGTATTGTATTCTAACTGACTTATCTGTTTACATTAAACCTTGGTATTTCAATGATACATGTCTGTTAACTGATGAGGTAAAATTAGTATTCTAAAACTTTGTTCCTTGCAGAATTTTTCACTTGTCATTCTATCATGGTATCGTTTCCTCTGCTTAATATTGTAATGTTTTATTTGCCAGTGGTCCGCTGTCCATGTAATATTAACAACCTCATTTGTCATTTCATTAAAAAATTATATTACTTTAGCTATTGCTAATTGAATAAAAAATCTAGCATCAATTTTCAATGACAAATGGATGGTTCATCTACCATTTTTCCCAGATCAAGCGAGGTTGTTGAGCGTTTTGATTTTGTCCCACAGGGTCAGGTGGTTCTGATTCACAATTGAACTGGTTCTGGGTTCATCATTGGTCTAGATTCAACTCTCCGGTCTAAACAATTGAGCAAGCCATTTCATTCTGATTTTAGAATCTCATCTAGGACTGGAAAGGCAAATGTGCAATAGAAAGAACTGTCATGTCAGCATTTTTGATATGGATATTAGAATTGAGATAAAGACCAATAAAAAAAGCACATAAATTTTACTTAGTTTCCCAATTCTATCAAATTCCATAATGCTTTTGTTTTGTTCGAGGCAACATACTTGGATGTCACAAAGGAAGTCTACAAAGAATTTATGCCTAGTAAAGCAATTTTTTGTTGAAAGTTTTTACATTTAGGGTGATTTTTTTTTAACTATCAAATAGCCAGAAAAAATGTAATGGTTGTATTAGAAAAAATATATTTCATATCATTTGAAATCAAATATTTTTCTTGCATCAATATATTTTTGTAAGTTTGTCCTTCACATATTATAGTGATACCTTGAATAATTATCCCTTGTCTTTCCACCATAATTCATTGGTGTACTGAGAGGCACGGTGGTTTTCAAAAGTATATGATAAAACTTCTCTGCAGTTCTTGCTCTCATTTTTCCTAGCTCCCTTATCTCTGCTTTGGTTTGGACCATTAAGAAACGTTCTTTCCAGGCTTCAATCTCATCTTGAAACATGCAACCCTTTTGGTTTCATTTCTTGACAACACCAAAAAGCGGTTTTACCTTCCCTATGGATCAGTCACATTTTATAAAAGATAGCTGATCAATGAAGTAAAACCAAAATTGTTAAGAAAAATTATGCTAATGGCTGCCATGCAATCTTTAAAAAGTCTTTGAAGGACATTTAACCCAATCAACCATTGGCGGGTAAGTATCATCCAGCTGTCCAGTTTAATGAGCCAATTGCCATCCTGTATAATGAAATGTGTTGTTTTTAAAATATAAACTATAAAATGAAATGTGTTATGTCATTTTATGAAAAGGTTGATGGAGAAAATAATTGGTAAGACGTAATTTCATTCGGTGAATTCTACCCTTCTAGTAATCTTGTGACAAAATAAGCAAATGAGAAGATGAAAATGGTTATCAACATGGAATGTCAAAATTAAAGATCATCTAAATTTGTGTGAAGCATAGGAATCCAAGCTACAATTTTTTTATGCTTCCATATGGTGAGACAATTTTGTTGAGATGCATATGAATTAGAAGTCCGATAAGGTCATGTGAGAGATTGAAATTAAGTTTAAAAACATATTGGAGTATTTTCTGTACAAAGGATTTTTATATTGGTGAGAAAGATTATTTCTTAACAAAAGCTTTGAAATATGAAGCAAGACATCAAATTAGTACTTAGGAGACCAAATCTTAGTAACTCTTCAACATTCTACCATGAAGTCATAAAATATTTATATCTAATGTGTGTAAGACCTTAAACCTAATGTTTAAGTAGGTCCACTCAAAAGGAAACAAGGAATGAATGAAAGGATATGCGATTTTGTTTGTCTACATAATAGTGAAGGGTGACCTAAGCAATAATGTCAAGATGGAGAGAGGCGATGTAGAATGAAAAAAGGTTACATTGGTGATTAGATAAAAGACAAGCTTGCTTCCATAATGCCATCACTCATCTTTGTGTTGGCATATGATGAGGGATATAAGATGACCTAATATTTGCATGTTTTAGTAAATCCATGCATGGAAAGATTGTTGTTAAGAAAATTGAGAACATAAAGTACATTATGAAGGGAGAAGAAACTAGATGTTTTTAATGATCTTGATATTGAATTCAGTTAGCAATAAGGATAGGAGGGAGTGATTTAATGTCAAGACTAGAAAATAGATGAGGAATACCTATGATATGATTTGAGGTATCAAAATCTAATATCCAAGATGTACCATGAGAGAAACCAAAAGACAGATGTAATGGTAGCATGGGATGTACAGATCAATGATGTTAAGTTTGTTAGAGAATGTATATGTAGTTTTTTTATGATGTGAGACGAGTGCCTAAGAGAAGTAGAAGTAGAATACATAGGAAGACAAGTTGGCGAAGGAGGATGGTCATCCGTTTCTCAACATTGATCAGATAGATGATTGATTCTATCACACTAGTGAAAAGAAGAAAGGGATGAAGATGTTGTCCCAGAGCTCAGCACTTAGGTGGCCTTGTTCATGGTTGGTATATCCTTGACAAGAGTCAATTATAAAAGTAGTTTTATTATATCCAAATGCTTTAAGGGCCCAGAGATGAGTAACCTATAAAATTTAAGAGATGGTTATTGCAAGGTTGGGAACAACACTATCAACCATAAGTTCAAATGGAACTTACTGGAGAGTGTCTAAAGATGACCTTAACATAAAATTTTTTTTTTTTTTTTTGTTTTTTTTTTTCAGACATTAGAGACAATCACAAATGGTTAGTATTGAAAAAATTCATCATACTTTTATTGAGAAGTTCTATAATACTTTTGGAGTGTCATGTCATGTTCTTGTATAGAGAAGGGTTAGATGCAAGTGATGCTGTTTTCTTGAAAGCAATTGGATTTAAAGATTTTCATATCACCTATGCTCTGGTATGAAACATTATGGTTGAACAATAGAAGGTCTGGGGCTATTGAGAATACTAGTGAGGGCAATGCAGTGTAATGATTTCCAAATTGCATACTTGATGGTATCATAGCTCTCAGAGTAGAACTATCTCAGTGTTTTTGCTTACCATGTGAGTAAAAATGGAATCGAAAAGCTTTTGACCTTGTTAGTTTGTGTCATTAAAATAGATAGTAGTTATCAATATTGGAAGAGAGTTTTGACTCTTTAAAAAAAAAGGGAAGTGAGCATGATAGTGGTAAAAAGTTCTGAAAAAAAAAAAAAAAATAAGTATGCAAAAAACGTTATTAGAGATTAGAAAAGGAATTAGTGTTTAATTAGCTAACTATTCTTATGATTGCAGCAATGCAGCAGAGAACTTAGGCTTCCTACAAAAACATCACAAGGTCGTGCTGGATCCTGTTGTCTGCATCTTCAAAAGTGATTGAGTGGGATGACGTTTGGGTTCGTTAGTTCTTGTTGATGGATGATGGATGGAATGTTTTTCACACTATTGAGTGATTTGGACTTGGTCCTTTGAGAATTTTTTTCGTCATCTTCTGGCTTCTAATTTTATTAATCAGCAACTCCCTGCGTAAAGTAGATACACGCTTGATGTGGGCTGCTCTCGGGTTTGGAAGCTGGGAGTGACGATGCTACTTCAGCTTGTGCGGAGGATCATTGATATAAATTTTCTGGCTTGCTGCTATTGACGGGAACCTATATTTTCTTTAACTTAGGTTTTCCTGAGAGGCGTCCTCAAGTGCCTTCACTTTGACCTTAACAGTACGTGACATGCGTGAAGCATGTTAACATGTCAGGTTTACACCATTGCAAGTCGATTAATTGTTAAGTGTTGAAGTCTGCCATTGATAAACCAACCTTTTCAATCTTTTTTTCCCCTCTGACGACTGCTGCTGATGAACTAAGAACAGAGTCTTGCTCAACTCGTTTGCTAAAGCTCTTCTTGAGCACAATTTGAGTATTTGAATTGGTTTGTTTAAACTTGGTTAATTTAAAATCAGGACTCTTTGATTTTGTTTTAAGCTTGGCTTGAGCTCAAATTAAATTTTTATTGTTTGAGTTATATCAATCAAGCAGCTTGTTTGGTCAAATAAATGAGCATTTGTTTGATCTATTATCGAGTGGCTATTTGCTCAAATAAAGGAGTATTATTGAGCCTATTATATTATCTTCTAAAGGATTTGTTAGAAGTACTGAATGAGTTCTTAATATAAGTTTATTATTGAATCTTAAAAGAGCTTCCTACCGAGCTTGTTGACAAGCTTTGACTGATACTGTTCTTCCTCAACCATAAATGAATCATACCACCGAAGAGAGGTTTTCGTTTTCTATGTTTAATGAAACTTTCATTATGCATTATTTTATCAATCTATTGTTAAGTGCATTTTGTTGTCTGTATGACTAATCTTTCATATTTCAACTTCTCCATGCTTTGTCTTATTTTGTACTATTTCTTTGTTCAGAGATATGTCAGCATTTCCATTTAAATTTAGCTAGTCAGCCAAGAGATGGAGGTTGTGATCATCTATTGTTGTGTTGACCCGGGCAGCTTCTTCCATTCCTCTCAATTAATTTTTCAACCGGCCGTTGTGTTGCATTAAGCAGTGTTAAATGAATCCAAGGCTTTCCAATCTCTATACTCGGTAATTTAATGTACAGCATTTCCATCTCTTAAGCAGCTTGTTGTTTAACAGCTTGGTTCGAGAGTTGTAAACTTTCACTACGGCAGTTTCAAGTTAACATAGTAATACTGAGAATAGAGAGAGAGACTGGAGGTATCATCGATGGTAATTCCTTCTCTCGCCTATGGCTATAAGATTTGAAGGAACACTAAGAAAAATGTGTAAGAAAACAAAATTGAGATGCTTGATAGGACTTAGAAATAAAACATTACACTATTGAAAAGTAGATGTTCCAAGTAATGATTATTTTGCATTTATTTCTGAAGGATTATAAATGCAAAATGCAATACTGGAAAAAAAGATCATGTGGAAAATTTTCAGGATCTTTTTGGCTTAAGCATGCTTTGTATTTTTTTCATGGAAAAAATGCAAGTATTATCAATTGCTTTAATAATTATTAATAAATTTTATAATTTACTAATGTAGTATTTAAAAAGCATTTTGTGTGCTATTTAGTTGTGTTTTCCCATATCATGAGCCTTGTTTGGTGATTGTTATTGCTGATAAAAAGCTAGAAAGGTGTTTTGGGAGTGATAGTCATTTTGGATGGCACATCAACTCATGAATTAAACGTACAAAATTCAAGTTCATCAACATGCTTGACCGATTTAGATTATTCTATGAATCGTGTTGGCTAAAGCCAAGCATTTGATCGTTAAGTGTTGGTCTTGAAATGATTTGTGATATTGAATGTAGTTTTATATTGTAATCATATAAGTTATAACATATTATATTTCTAACAAGAAACTTGGCATGTGCTACAAAATCATCTACTTTTTTATTCACATCAAAAGGTTGATATATGATGTCATGTAAAAAAAACATGTCGATAGTTATGGTACCTAGTTTAGGATGGGCTTGTAGAAACAAATACATGTAACAATAGCTAGCATCAATTATGTATTGCTTGCTAAGTGATTTCCAAAATATAGGAATATTTATAACAAATACATGATTGAGCAAGTGCTAAACATTTTGAATGTATAGGCAAAACTCTCTGAACTAATATGGACAAATGTGAAGTATATGTTAAATTCGCACATGATCATAATATTATGAGTTTTATAACCATGTCGTTCGATGTATCTTTGAGTGAAGAGATGTTTTATGTGTGTCACTTATAATCATTATTTACCACCAAAAATATGATATATGTTTTATCATTTTATAGTGTATTTGAGGGTACATATTGATTAATTTCCCACATGTTACAAGTAGGCATTTACATAAATAGACTAATACCCAACCACTCCGTTCATAGCAATTATGTATAGTATATACAAACTATCAATGGCTTGAAGGTGATGTGAAGTATCTTTGAAAACTTGTGTACACAGAACATGTGAAGGAAGCACATATCACTTCCTTATTAGAGCTGTCAGAAACGTAGATCCACTTAGAGACGTTGGAAAACTTAAACTTGAATTTATAATGCTATAAAGCAAGTATGTTATACTCAATATTTTTTAGGAAAAACAATTATTATAAAACTAAATTATAACTTACCATTAATCCATTTAATGATATGATTTAATAAATAATGATTAAATTTTAGAATTTAAATGAATAATCTCTCTTTTAAATTGTTTGATTTTTTATATACAACAATCACATAATCACACAATATAATATAATATATGATATCATTAATAATTATATCATATTTTAAACTAAAAAAATATTAGAAACATATATCTCATCATCTATTAAGTTTACATCTATCTACTCAAAATTTTTATAGATGATATACTCATTATCATTATAATACAAATACAATAACGAATCTCACAATTAAATCAGCATGATCATTATCTTTATTTTTCATAATATATCATATCCATATATTCATAAACTAAACTCATCAAAAGTTCTCAATTATAAAGGTTTTTGCTAATAAATATATTTAAATTAATCGACAGCAACATATCTTACCAATATAATTTTAGAAACCATCCGAAGAACTTGAAAGTAAGTGAATAACAATTCTATCACAAGGAGACATTTCAAAACAATATTAATAATAATATAATGAATATTTTGTGATTGTGTTGAAGACAGGCCATGTGTCAAACAAAACACCAATTACAACATTCAACATACCAATTTTTCGTTTTTAAATGTGGTTAAGCAGTGATTGTGTTTCGAAAATCTCTAATGGTAGTCCAAAAGTGCTAAATCACGCTTGTCTAGTCGAGCTCCAGAATGGTTGGATTCTTAACAAAGGGATTAAATGTTTGCTAGTTTTCGAACGAGGTGCGACCGTTTAACGAGTAGTTCAGGTCATCAAATTACTCCAATGTGTTACGAACCAAGTTAGAGGCCAAACACTTCTGGTAGTTATTCTCCGTCGCTGATCTCCTCCATAGCGGGTGTCACCAATTGCTCATTGTCGCCGATCTGATTTCGAACTCTGCCCGTCTTCCAACAAGCGATGGCCTAGAAAAAGAGTGCCTAGTTTGATTTATCAGTAGAGGTTGATGGACTCATTGAGGATGGGAAGTGATATGATGACTAATTAGTTAACTAGTTTGAGCTTCACCTTCTTGAGCAGATCTCTAAGGCTCATTAGTCTCCTATGGGGTTGTACAGGTGGCTAGTTTGACGTCTCACAAAGATCATGAGAGCAATGATTTACATATCTCTCGTTTAAAGAGGGTTGGAAAAGGCCATTCGTATTGGACAATTATGGCCATGGCTTAAGAGGCTTTTGGCGTCTTACATCTTTCAAGAATGATACTCCTTTGCTGATCTTGGTGTCATTGATTGCGGCTTGGGTTGTCAAGCATTGTGCATCCTAAGAGGCCATCATTTATGTTAGCACATTCCCTAATCAAGCAAATGGTTTATGGATGGAAGGTGACTTGTTCCTTTCCATTACTATGACACACATGGGGATCTCTAGCTATCACTCTACCTTGGTTACATCGTCATTTATAGGGTAGCCAATAACATGGAATAGTTTTTTTGGTTTGGATGGCATTTTTTTTGGAGATTTTTTTTTTTGGGATGGGTGAATATCTCATCTCAAGGAGTTCTTGGCCACGTCTTTTATACTTGGTTGATTGTATCTATGTCATATAATTCATGAATGGTCTTCAAAAAATAAGGACTTCATTTGCTTTTAATTCATACAGCATCAAAGTGATACTGAGGGGAAGTTATAAGTTTCCAGTGTTTCATAAAGTTCTAAAATGGGAGAAATAGAACTTTCACCAAGCAAGAGGAGTGTTTGTGAATGACTTGTGAAATGTAAACAGATAGAGATTTTCTGCAGGGATAACGAGGAAGAATTATAGCATCTCACTTCCTCTTTGGCATGTTCTCGACAACTATTAGGAATGACAATGGCATTGCACACACCAACACACCTTACACTCTTGGATCAATATGTCAAGATAGAAAAGTTACACATCTTTCACAAATTACATGGATGTACCATAAGTCCCACAACTTGGTCACTCCTCTCCCTTAATTAGAGAAATAAAAAAAAACAACACAAAAGCAATCCCCAAAGTAGAGTATAGAAAAAGCCTACTTGATCAAACCACTTTGGAAAGTCCTAGGATCAGACTTAGAGGTCCCCAAGGGATTTTCCATCAAAAAAACCATCTTTAGTGATGTTCCTCTATGATCTTGTCTACCAAATGCTTTTCTATCTTTTAAGACTTCCATCTTTTATGATCACCTATGATGTTGGCATCCTCAAATTCAACCTTTCCATTTGTGGTTATAAAGTTTCCATTCTCCTCGATAGGCTTGGCAGCCTTCATGTGTTATTTTCTCATCCTTGGTGACCTTACCTATCTTCTATGCTATAATTCAATAGTCCTACACCTCCACTATTTTTGGTCAAGTCTAAAACATACTATTTATAGGTGCAAAGCTTGTATGAGCTAGTACTTGTTTTCATGATTTATCTATTGTGCAAATTTCAATTTTGAAGATGAGCTTGCATGTGAAAGTAATTAAACACTCTTTATAATTATTAGATTATGCTAATTTTGCTTACCATTAATGCTACTTTATTTTTAGTTGGGTTTGATTTTTTCATTAATCTTACTCTCTTTTTCTGTTTATCCTTGACAAGGATATGCAATTAAAGTAAATCGTGTTGAAACTCATACGTTATAGGTCATGTTAGATGTCATAACCAAGGTGTTAATCCCACATGTCTTATAGTACAAGATTACATTTTGATGATAACAATACTAATTAAATGAACTATTAATACAATTAGTCGGTTCATAAATTTCAAAGTGACTAAAAAGCTCAATCAAATTAAAAGAAGCTCAAACCAAGTTCCAAAAAAATTCATAGAGCAGATCAAGCTCAAAAGAAGTGCAAGTTCAAGTGAGCGACTAATGTACATCAGTTACTTATGACACTATTCTAGCCTCAAATAGCCTGGGTTTGAGACTTGGATCACCCTCACATCCGTGGGATGTTGGCATAGAGAGAGAGAGAGAGAGTCAAGTTCAAGTGAAGCTCAATTTGATTCTCAAGTGATTACTCAAAGAGAAGCTTTATGAACCTTGGGTGATATTATAAAAACACACTATGCTTATAATAGCACTTGGAGTTGAAGTCAAAGAACACATGAAGTTTGGAAAGGTAATCAAACAAAGATCATTTTGAAGTTCTTTTCGAGTAAAATTCATGTTAAAATTGATCTTCATCATTTGCACGCATCATATTTTCAAAATAAGTCAAAAAATATGCTTTTGAATAAACTTGCACATCATAATTAAGTTCACTTAAAAATATTTTTAAAATTAAAATTTTTTAAGTGTGATATATGTTATGTTTCATGAAACACAATATATGTAGTTAAAGTCAGCCAAGTGCATGCCAACTAAAATACATGATTATTCATATATGATATATTTAGGTCAAATGTGCACAATATGTTGCGTAAACAGATGATATTTAGGTTGGTTAGACCACAACAAAACACTAGTTAATGACTAGCAAATTTGACTATTTGCCTTGCGAGATTTTATTGTGTAGTTGCTTTCTAAACGTTAGCAAATGTTCACAAAGACATTAAAGGATCTACTAAGCTTGCTTAACAGGCTAATGACAGCTAGGAAATTTGACTCTTCCCTATGGAGCAATGTTAGAACAGATTTGCATCAAAGTGTAGATTTACCTTGAATTTTCCATTATGCCCTCAACCCTTGGCTGATATCTTGATTTGCACTACTATATCCCCAAATTTTTGGTTCAATCATTTTTCAAAGATGACTGTCATAAACATTATCATGTTGTAAATTTCATCTAAAATTGGTAAGGTGTCATTGTTGTGGTTACGTTATTTGGATGAACCAGACACGTACAAAAACAAACATCCATCTACAAAAATGCAAGGTTTGGTTTGTTGGCAAAGTTAGTATAGTTACATCTAAGCTTTTGGGTTTGAATTCAATCTTAATAACAAGATAATTTTGCTGCAAAAAGTTTGGTTTGTTGGCAAAGTTAGTATAGTTACATCTAAGCTTTTGGGTTTGAATTCAATCTTAATAACAAGATAATTTTGCTGCAAAAAGTTCTTATCAACCATACACCATGCCTATTTCTTCACATCTCGTGGTACTTATCAACCCATAAGGTCTTTTGGGTGATCCATCCCTTGCCAATTATGCAACCTCCAGGAATTTCCTTGGATTCATAAGTGAAAAGTGGAAGGTCAAAAACGTCACAAAATTCCCAAAAAAATTATAAAATTAATTGCACTAAATTTACTTCTAGTCATCATCTTTGCTAATTATTGTTAATATGGTTTCCATGAAAACCTCCTAATCTTCAAACCTTTCATCTATTGCACATCTAAAACTTCTTTTTTGAAGAACATCTTGAACCTTGTACTACAATTTTTCATGAAAGAATCACCTTGGTGGTTAGTCAATTGGTTTATTGAAAGATAGAAACTAACAAAACAGGAGGAAAAAGACAGCCAATGATCCATTATAGGATCTATTGTAAAGACTTGGAAGAATGCTCAAGTAAGCACAAAACAAATGACTTTGGGCCAGGATTTGGTATTTCTACGATAGAACCTTTTCAAAAAGGAATTTTAACCACACAGACTATATGAAAACAAGGTCTAAACAAAGCGTATAAGTTGATAAGAACAAACAAAATGATAAACTTGAGAACATCCTATAAATTTATTCGAAGTCACGAAATCCTGTTCAAAGTGTAAACGTTTCTCTTAGAAGAAGTGATGTTACTAACCTAAGATAGCAAATGATTAAACAAACAGTTAAGGGAGACCACAATCCCTTCGTAAGAAATGCAACAATGTAGACGAGTAATGCATCAAATAGAGAAATGCATCAAGCCAAAAAACTCAATTTTTTTTAGCTTCAATCTCTAGAGTATCAAAAATATAAACCTTTATTCTTTTTCTATGAGCATATTGTATTCGTTTTTTAAGCTTCTATTTAGACTTCTTTTAACTACATCCAAAGGAGCCTTGGACCACAGCAGTGGCTCTTCTTATCAAATCACATCCATGATGACGTGCAGGTTTTTCTCTTTACTCAAACTCAAGTGCCTGAAATAAACAAAACAACTAGTTGAAAAACTTCAAAGCTGCAGTGCCCAGCTCTAATAAAAATAAAACTCGAGATATCAAACAACTGATACACGATATCGATACATAGTTTTTCTAGTTAGTTTCAGCTTGAATGAAACATTGGTTTTAGTTCAGTTTATAATTTCAGAACTTCAATATTTCTGATTTAATGCCTACTGTTTTGGTTCAGTATGGTTCAGCAAGCAAGAATTTATAATTTTTCAGGAGAGTAGTGAAATACAAATTAAGCATTACAATTTATATATTTTTTTTTAATTTGGAATCGTATGACTTGGAGAGAAACAAACCAAATAAAAAAAGCTAATTTGGCAGGGTACGTTCTATTAACCAATGGCCGATTTGAGACCTGGCAAAAAAAAGTGACTTGTTCCCTAACACTTGTTGCATTTCTCTCGTCTTCCACATTACATTTTGGTCAACATGTGTTTCTCTAGTCCATCAAGCCAATCTTGTTCTCCTCTTTTGAAGCCATATTTAAGACAAATATGTTTATTGTTTAATAGGAGATTATTTTTTTTTTACTTTATTCAAGTTTTAAGAAGTGAGAACTATGTTAAACTTTAGTAGTGAATTGTTTAAGATTTTTATGTATACATTTATTTTGGTTTTCACTATGTGTAGGTCTATTATCAGTTATTTTTATGAAATCTATTTTTTGCAGTTGATATGATCATGGTAATTCTGTAAAGCTCTTAATTTTCATTATGTTATGAGTTGATATATTATTCAATATCAACTTACTCGATGATTATGCATTAAATTGTGCATCTATTTGATAGATATTCTTAGATGTACCACTTCTGTTAAAAAAATTTACACATAAATCATTACTCAAAAATATCGTTAGCATTCAGAGTCAACATAACATACCACCCAAAAATGCAAATCTAGCTCAATCATAACGTGATCCACCTTTTGATTTGACACAAATGTTATTCAGGTTGAGATCAATTCAGTTCCAACCTACTAGTAGAGCCACCAAAACTACTTTGTTTGCACA
This sequence comes from Vanilla planifolia, assembly GCA_023846275.1. Lineage (NCBI taxonomy): Eukaryota > Viridiplantae > Streptophyta > Magnoliopsida > Asparagales > Orchidaceae > Vanilla > Vanilla planifolia. The sequence continues at coordinate 15,992,876 of CM043866.1, read as the reverse complement.
AGCTTTAAGACTTATACTAGTAATTAGAAATAAACCAAAGTTGTATAAATTATTTTCCCCTTCTTATCCTCATCTTCCTTCTATATGACTACTTCATTTTCCTCTCTTTCATTGTTTATTTGTAACTCCACCTCACTTGATGGAAAATAGGAGCCAAGTATTTGTATAAGAATAGGTGAATTATAAAAATTAAATTGTCAAAGTAAATAATAAAAACAGTGAAAATCTTTTAAAATTCTTATTTATAATTGAATTTTTATTTTAAAACTCTTGTTAACTCTAAAACCTTTTATATGATAATTACAATAAAATAACTAACATAATGAATTTTTAAATGATTTAATCTAAAATTAAATCAATGTCCGTTTTTAGATAGATGGCTAGACAAACACTAGAAAATGTCTTTAATAAAATGGTAGGAAAAAATCCATTTCGACTTAAAACAGACACTAAGCTAAAGGAATTTATAAAGCACCAAACTAAAGGATGCCTTAAAAATTAGGCCAAAAAACCCAACAATTACAAGGTCAAAAGATCAATAAAATAAAGTTTCAACAAAGAGATATATGAACAAGATAAAATTCATAAATACAAAATCCTATAACCTTATAATAAAATTAAGAGGCACACTATATCGATATAAAATACTTCAAAAATTATTACAACCTAACTCTAAGCAATTGTTTGAAAAAAAGGCTAAGAAAAATTGAAAAATCATCATTATTGTTGCTGCTTATCTGTTTTTTTATCTTCTCAAAGATGATCTTCAAAATAAAATACTCTTAAATGATTTACAATTATTTATGACATTTTTTGGATCCTTTTTTATAACTTTTGAGGATAACTTTCAAAATGTCCAAACTTCCTCGATGACTCTCTAAAGACTATATTATAATATTTTGCAATTTAGTCAAACAAGTCGTTATTTATAAAAAAAATGACTTAAATATATCATATATTCTAATGACAATACTTATGTTAAACACTAAATTGTATTAATCATTATGTATTTTAAAATAACACATTGGTTTAGCTTTACATAAATCAATTAAACGTGTTGTATGTTAAATATTAACATATCATATTCAATTCTCGAGTTTCAAGATATTCACTTAACAAACCATTTGTTCTCGCAAAATACGAATTAAGTTGAACTAAACAAATCATATATTAAGTGTAACGTATCATATACAAAGCTCTAAAAACAGTTTTTCTTTCAATTTACCATTCTTTCAACTTACGTGCTAAGTTAATCTAAACATATTGTACATTAAAAATAGCATATAATACATTATATTTATTTTTGCAAATTTTTAAGATTATGCATTCTAATTATTTTTGTGTTGTATAGTGAATGCAAAATATCAATTTTAAACTTTAATAAGACGTTTTTACAAGAGAAAAAGTATATGCTAACGCATGCCTTAAGGTTTTTTTAATACTGTTAAAAAAAATTTATATCTAATACTCAAATTTTTATTATTTTTCATCTTAAGAATATTATTACAAGTCTTAACATTCTAAAAACAAAATTAGGAGATTTTGCAAAGATTTTTTTTAAATATGTTCAAGATTTATATGTTGTATTAATTACATTTTCATCAAAACAATTAATTAAAACTTTGAGTCAATGATCAAACACTTTTAATTGATTCACTTAGATAAATTTGAAATAAATGATTTAAAATATTTAAAAAAACTCTAATATAATAAGAGAATACTTTTATTATTATTAAACAAGTCACTTCTAAACAAAGGGTTCAACATCTCTTTTAATACTCAAAACATTTTGAATTAATTACCCTTTGTACTAAATATTGTAGACATAATAAACTTAATTAATTATGGGATTACACTTACTATCTCATCCACCTTTCAAAAGCCGCCAACCCATGAGTTAAGACAATGCCGTTGCAAGTTGAGGAAGTTCTAATTAGAACCCTTTAGCTACTAGAGAGGTCGATGTTTTTTTCTCATTAGAGAGTCTTCTTTGTATGATCAAATTCCTTCCTCCCACCCTCCTTAAAGGTGTTGTTTGCATGATCAATTACCTCCCTCTCTCCCTCTACTTTAACAAAGTTTTCTATCATTTAGGCCTCCTTTAGTGACCTTAAAGACCTTGCAATTGCACTCACACGTGTTGAAGATGCACTCCAATGATAACAAAAAACAGTAATAATTCTCTATGATAATATAAAATTCTATTGTCATACTTATTTTAAAGCTAAAGTTATGTATAGTTTCACTGTAACTTTGTATTGTGATGGTAAAATGAAACCACAATTACATAAGCAACTAAAAAATAATCGCTAAACAGATTAAAGCAACTATACCTGGGCTCAGTAGTCAGTACGTGGGCGAAAAACTAGCCTTAAGCCTCCGGCAATCGACCAGATACGCAAACCCATATGCCATATTACTAAGTGTAGCATCGTGTAGCTCCTGGCTGGAGGTCGCCGTAGCGTCAGTGGAGAAGAAAACCCTAAATCCTCTTACAAACGCTTCCCTCGCTGTGGTTTCACAGCAGAGATTCGTCATCACTCCCGTCACGATCACCTCCTCCACTCCCATGCTTTTCAGGATCTCCTCCAGACCAGTTCCCGAGAACGCACTGTACGTGCTTTTCTCCAACACACGGTCTCCGTCGCGCCGGCCGATGTCAGGGAGGAGCTGGGCCGCCGGCGTACCATCGTAGATAAGATTTCCCGACCACCACTCACCAAGCATGCCGTGGTCCTTAGTCGAGCGGTGACAGTGTCGGGTATAGATGACGGGGATAGCGGCGGCGCGGCAGAGATCAACGGTAGAGCGGAGAGCGGGAATAATGGGCTTCGCGATGCCGGAGAAGTAACTCTGCATGTCGATCACCAGCAGAGCAGCCGATTTAGGGTCGACATCTCGCTTGCGGATATCGTACTTCGAGTATGACGCCACGCCGGTGGTGGTGGCCATGGGAAAGGAAAACCGAAGAAGAGTTCGGATTCGGAAATCAAATCTAGAATGATCGATGGTGTTGTTTTAGCCGTATTTGTATGCCCCAGTTTTGACTGTTTCCTCCCGTTAAAAGATAACCTAATCGACATCTTCATACGTCGAGATCGATTAAGATTTCAGGATTAGCTTAGGATATTCCACCACCCACGGCCATTGTCGCTCGACTACCAACAGAAATTACCAGGGATCGTTGTTTTTTGAAGTTTAAGTGAAGCCCAAAAAACCCGTAGTAAATCTTTCATCACACAAATTTTAATTAATAATTAAATAAAATTTATTTAATAATAATAATATTATTATTTTTAATAGTTGTTCTGTACCCAAAACTTTACATTTACAAATAAATACAAAACTTGATATTATCACACAATTTAATTAGCGATTAAATAAATTAATCATTAGATAATGAATAATTTTGATAAATTTTTAAATACAAGAATAAATAGTCTCATATTAGTTATAAAAGAAAATTTATGAATTGTATTATAGAGATATCTTTTTGTGGACCGAATTTATTTTGGTTGATATAGAATGATCAAAAAACAATAATAACTTGACATATTACAATTGCATGATATCATAATAACATCTACCTTAGTATGAGAAACTTTTTCATAATATCAACTTCTACATTGGAAGTTGTCTTATGTCTACTTGATTGTGGTGGTTTATTTTTATCATAGGATGAAGTTATTCCTTATGTAATATCTCAAAATTCATTTTTACTATTATGGCATGTTTCAATTTTGTAATATGAACTTAATACTATGAATGCTCTTAGTGTGTAAATTTTTATAATATAAATGCGATGATAGCTATTCAAAGAAAATAATAGCTTCTAAAACATGTCTTTAATATATGTAATTGATTGTTGTTTCAAAATTCAAAAATAACTAGGTTTTTAAATAAATCTTAATGAGATAAATTTAATGTTATTTTATTTTAATCAGAGTTCATTATCATTGTTATGAATTTTAGAAATAACAATATTTTTTTTATATATTAACTATTTTTTATTAAATTATTATTTAAAAACCCCTAACATATCAAGGCAACAAACCAGCAAATAGTTTTCATTTTTTTTCCTTCTCCCTTATGCACTCGTTTGACCATTTCCTTTGCTCAAGCTACCAAAACTAGCCCTAATCCCTCTTAATGTCATCATCTTGTTAAGAAAAAGCCTTGTGGAGCTCTTAATTGGTTCATTTCTTATGCTTACCTTCCCTATTTTGCACACTTAACTAATTATAAGTAGTTTTCCAAAACCTTAATACATTGTTCACCACTAAGTTACATAAAAAATGAGACCTTTAAGCTTGACATGAGGTTTTAGTACTTACAAAACCTTAGGATATCATTTGCATCCATTACTCACTTTTGCCTTTTGTTTCTTAGCCAAGGTGTGTTTCACAATCTTAAAGTTTTACATTTTTTTTTCATTAAGGTTAATCGAGGAAGGGAGGACAAAGGGTGGTCAAAGTAGGCATAAGTTAAGACTTAGTCAATAAGGTACTCCAATGTAACACAAATTTCTAAGAAAAGAGAAAATCATCTACATATAATATTTTAGACTTTCAAAAAATACATTATAAATAAGATCTTTAAATGTGAGTTTTAATTATTTAATATAGTAGTTTGTCATATTATAATAACATTGATTTTATAACCAGATAATTTTAAAATTTTTAAACAAAATTTTTATAAAGAGAAAAGATTATGACATCCCTTAATTTTCAACCTAGATAAAAAACATATATATTAAAATTAAGTCAAGAGGATTATAAAAATATATGATTAAAATAAATCAAGTTAATTTCTTAAAATATATTATTTATACATAAAAATATTAAAATAATAAAAAATAAAGAATTTATTTGAACAAATCAATAAAAAGAACTCTCTAAGATGAATTCAAAAGTATTGATTTTATAATTTTTGAATTTAAATAATTTCTCATGAATTTTTAAAGATACAATAGAATTATACTTATCAAAATATTGCTCATTATAGATTTTTAAGTTTTAGAAAATTTGGCTCATGTTAAGTTCGATTGATAAAGAATAGATTTATAAATATTAAGATATTAGATGCTTCAAGGTAGATTTGTAACTTCACATATTTCAACTTAGATCAAATCTAATTTGCAAATGATATATTTGTAAATAACGTGATGTCTAAAGGACAAAATACAAATGTGATTGTTTGAGATTTTTGTCGACTTTTTAGACTATTTGGTGTGGCAAAAGAAGTATTGTTTCAATTATTATAATTTGACCGAATTGAATATGGTGCATAAAATTGACTATGCAAAATTAATTTTAATTTTTACTCGTAATCTAATCACAAGTGTACAATTTCAAATGCTTATAAAACACAACAAGTGGCAAAATCTTTAGGAAAAGTTTTGTTAAAGCTCAAGGAGGAGATTATAATCTAAATGAGGAAATAAAAAGGCTATAGTTTAGAAATGCAGTAGCAATCACCTAAGAGATATGTAAGTATTTAAATAATTCTTTGGTAAATTCCTTTCTATTTTAACCATGGTTTCACTTGGGATTAAGTACAAAATATTTTTAAAATTATTTGGATATAATATGAGATGAAATGGAAGTGTTTTAAGGAGAAACTGAGAGAATTGAGTGGAAAACAAGTTGCTACATGTATCGTACAACACCATTGTACAATATTATAAGTTGAAAATATAATAAAAATATGAGTTGTAAGGCTAAGATAAGTATGAGATTTATTGAATATATTATATTAGGATGATCCAATAAACATACTAGTACATATTAGTATGAAAATTGTTGTTACTGTTACAAATATGGGTTAATTATACAAGATGTATGGGTATCATATATACGATCTATTTGAGAGTAAATAGAATTGACTAATCTTAAGCTATTGTTTGGTAATGGTGAGGTTAATGGGGTTAAGTAACTTAATTCCTAACCCAAGTGCTAAACAACACTTAACAACAAATCAGGTTTATTAAAAATTTAACTTGGTTTGATATTTTAACCTCCTTAAATTATAATACAACTAATGCTTCACAAAATGGTTAGTACACTCGAAAACTTCTTCATATGGATGATAGTTTATACAAAATAGCATCCCATTATAGAGCTAAGGCACATGTTCTACTTGTTTTGTGTCACCTTTTAGTATATTTTCATAGAAAAGATTAGCTTGAAAAATAATAAAAATTAAAAGATAACTTCCATAATTGAACTATACTTCAACTTCAATTAATTAGAGACAAAAAATTCTTATTTTTTCAATTATCTTTTAAATAAGGACCTCAATTATAAGACTAAATATATAATCATATAATGCTTGCATATGTACATATAAAAATTATATTATAATATTAAAATATGATATTATTTTAAAGAATGAAATTATAAACCAATAATGAGCTCCATTTTGATAGTTTTTATAATATTTGAGTTTTGATGTAGAAAACAAATGAGTTATAATTTTGTTCAAATTGGAGCTATTATGATTGAAAAATAGTTTTAAAATAGCTATTTTGATTTCAAAAGTTTTAGATGTATTAGAATTCTATCATTGAAACAAATCTAATGATGGTGTTTTTGTCATAGTTGAATAAGATATGGTTATCCAAGAGTTTTATGAAATGCATATGAGAGTTTTAAATATGTTAGCTAAACACTATTTCATAAATTTCAATCAATATAGTTAAACTCACATAACTGTTAGAAGTATCTCCTTACTTAACAATGCTAAAGTTAATGTAGATCCTTGATATATAGGTTGTATTTTGAAAAACTCCTTGTATAAGGTGCAACAAACTCTCAAAAATATATTTTTTCATTGTAGAGAAAATGGATCCGACCTCTTGTTGTTAGCCTTTCAAATTGTTTTTTTTATTTGTTGGTCAACATCGACATGGCCTACACAAAACTATGACAAAGTTTAAGTGTAGAAAGCAGAACCATAACCACCATCTAAACTTTATCATATTCAAGCCCATAATTGGAATGAGTGTGATAAAGAAACTTTACTAGTATTGTTACATGAACAAGCTACATATAGGCGTCTAGTTAATGGTAATCCCATTAGTGTGACATGGAATAAAAGTTTGTTTGCTTTCAAACAATCAATAGGTGTTGGAAAAACAACACAGCTAAAACATAGTTGGAAAAACTTAAAAATGAAAAATCGAAAATACAATGAACTCACAAGTAGGAGTCATTGAGGATGGGATTATGAAAATAGATTACTACAAGCAAGTGATGATGTTTGGGAGGAGTTGTTATAGGTATGGATAATTTTGTGGAACAAATAAATTTTTTTTTATATATAAATCATCTTATTATTGCACATGTTGCAAACCAATCCAAAATTGTGCATGTTATGTCACAAGATTTTTCCATTCTATAATTTCATTAATAAACTGATAAAGAATACATTCGCATCTAACTCTTATATTAGATCTTCTCAATAATAAATTATAGAGACTCAATCTTCACCATAAGAATAATTTTGTAATAATTATGGAGAATATACAAATATTATTATGTGCAAAGGAAATGTTGAGTCTAATGAGTGTGGAAAATGGTTGTCAAGTCATGCACCATCAACAAGGCATAAAAAGTATTCATAAGGTTAATGATAAGCAAAAACTAGAGGAATTGCATAATTGCTCCACACATATTTAAGTCGGACTCGACAAAATTCATCATATGTAATCAAGATTCATTAAAAAAATTATAAAGTATACAAAACCTATCTATTATTGCTTTCTTAGTGATGGTTGACATACTTGAAGGTTATTCAGATAAACATATTGTCCTGATGGTTTTAGATGGTTTGTGATTAAATCATTGGATAGAAATGTAGGTCAATTATAGCATTTAATAGGGTAGGTGTATTGTATGAGATTCCTTATTATGTGGCAATTGATTTGGTATGATGCATAATTATCATTTGATATTTAATATGAATTTTCTTGTCCTTTTTGAACTGTTACAATGTATAATAGCATGTTTTATTTAAATTCTTGTGTTTTGCATTTGTCATGCATAACTTTTATAATTATCTTTTTTAAATTGTTGTGATTATCTCTTCAATATTTATGCATTGACAATTCTTAAAAAAATTTTATTATTATATTAGGAATGGATTTGTCCAAATACTTTGGAGATGAATAAAATTGTTACAAATATTAGCTGACAAATAGCAACAAATTAAGGAATTTATGAAAAAAGCATTGTCATCATCAACTATTCTAAGAAACCAAATGTACGATAAACCTTACCTAGGTCATATATATGCAGCTAAAATTATGAATAAACATAAGAAAATGGCATATAATTGTTTATGAATGCCACCAAAAGCATTTCAATAATTAGTCAATGTATTATATAAGTGTCATTTAATAACTTATACAAAGTATATGGCTATAATAGAACAAGTTGTTATATTCAGGTATATTCTTACATAGAGTGACACTATAGAAATGTATACAAGTTTTTTTAACACTTAAGGCTGTCAATAAAAACTTTCATTACGTACTATATAGAATTCTTGCACTTGCTCTCGACTTTACCATATTTCTTTTAGATGTTATACCATATCTCCCTCATGTACAAAAAAACTCACATTTTTACCCATATTTTAATGGCACAACTGGGGCAATTAATGGGACATATACAAGTAATTGTTAGAAGAAACAAATAACACAAATATAGGAATAAGAAATATTTTGTCTCTTAGAATATGTTATAGTGATTTTGATAGATAATTTGTTTGTGTAGCTTCAAAGTGGGAAGGATATGTTACTGACATATGTGTACTTTGGTGGCTATACAATATGGTAAGTTTGGCATTCATTATAGAAAGTATTATTTTGTGGACTTATGTTATGCAAATACTAAGAAATTTATAGCACTGGTTAGAGGGTTTAGGTATCACCTAAATAAATATCACACAATACAAAAAATAGGTATGATAATGCATAAGAGTTATATAATCACCAGTATGCACAACTCAAGAATGTTGTTTAATAACATTTGAAATTCTAGAAAGTTCTAGTTACTAACAAACATGAAGCCCCTCATATTCAGTTTCCTAGTAGATATAATACTACTTGTGTATTGCATAATTTTATTAGTAGATATTGTGAAGGTGGCATATATTTCAACATGACAATAACACAAGAACTACCTTCACAAGATAATGATGACAAGCATTTACGACAAGAAAGTAGGTTAGCTAATGCTAGAATTGGAGATAGAATTACAAAAGACTATATTATGTTGACAATCATGCAACAAGTATGGGCAAGTCAGGTATCTTATTAACATGTGATAAAAAACATAGAGTTTGATGTTTCACACCTTTCACCAATAATGTCACATTTACAAGAATAACTTAGAAGAGTATATGTTGACAACATTGTTGATTTTAACATATTATTGATTTTAATTATGTTTTTCTTTATTCTATAATTAATTTATTTATAACAAAGAGTTATTATACTAATGTTTTGTCTTTTAGGTTCTAATGTAATAGCATCCAATACATCACATAGAGGTTCCACAAGAAGACATACTAGTCTTATTTGAACTCTGAGTTGTGCCAAGATTGACTCCTCTATTTTTCATTAGTTTTCATTATCATTGTCATTTTTTAGATCAATTATAACTGATATTTATTTATTACACATTTCAGTTTGCTTTCAACAGTTCATCAGGTTATTTATATCTATAGTTTAATTTAAGTTATTTGAAGAATAATTTACAATTTTTTAGATATTTTTAACTTTATATTTAGTAAAGTTTATCCCTTCAACTATTTCATAATTTTATCAATATGAAATTTGATTGAAAATTATCTAAAAAATACTTAAAATTGAGTTTTGGGCTATTTCTGTAGTTGTTCACCTTCCGAAATCATCTATCGTCGTTACCACAGTTGTTAAAAGCCATAGTTGTCACCCACTCAACCTGATCGACCCTCGAAACTCCATAATCCCCTTGTCCCTTGTAGACCCAATTACAAAGGTGCCAACCTTTCAACCCGCGGATTCGCTCTGCATGTGCGGACTTAAAGTCAAACCTAAAGCATCATGTGTCTCTTTGCCTGGGCTGCACCAATTGACCTATCCATCAAACTTGGACCCACACATATCTCTTCACCTGCACCACATTGATCATACTAACACCCATTGTTACAGGTGCTCAAAATGTCAAACTATTTGAGAACTTCTTGCGATAATTAATTTTGCAGCTTTTCAAATCATTTTTTAGTTCCTTTTTTGCAAAATTTAAATTATTTCTTTTATAATTGGTGGTGATTTTTGAAATTTTGAAACATTTTTTAAAATTCCAAAAATATGTCTTTTCTATTCCTAAGATAGAAAAAATTACTATTGAACACTTCTAGTCTCTACAAAGAGGAATGCTCACCATGTTGTAAAAATTTTGAATAAATTAACGAAGTGTTGTAGCTAAGCTTGTGTGATAAAAGCATGTTGTGTACAAAAAATTTGATGGTGGATTCTAGAGGTGCCATGGGAAGGTGAGCGAGATGCTCCAAAAGAGAGATCTCAACTTATTATCCAACACTCACAAAAAGTGTTAAATTGCAAGAAAAGTTCTGTCTTTTTATTTCAATTTTTTTTGGAAAACTTAATCATTGCATCTAATTTTTTAGTTGTGTGTGTGACTATGTGATTTCTTATTTATTCTTCTACAAAAGTTCACTTGTGTGTGTACCTTTCTATTTCACGATCAATGTAAGTGATTGGATGTGTTTTGTTTAAACCACATTTTTTAGATTTAAATCTCTTATGTTAAAAATCAGTGTAAGTCTTTGACTTTTAGGAAAGTTTTTACTTACCTGATGATCTTAATTTTTTTATTTTTAAACTTATAACTCCTTTAGGTAAGTTTTTGTATGAATATATTGTTAGAATCTAAGCTCTTCTCAATTATCTATGAGCTAAAATAAGTTTAGAATATTATCACGTATCAATTTTAGTATCAGAGAATGGTTAGTTTTAGAAACTTGTATGCTTTTTAATTTATCATTAAGCAATCATCTTTAATTTTGTATATTTGTTTTTGATTATTATAAGTTATTTAAAAATATATTAAAAAATCTTGTTTTTAAGTTTGATGCTATAAAATTTCTTTATTTATTTAGTCCTTTATTATTATATTTTAAGAATTATTTATTTTCTTTTTTTTATGATCTTAAATTAAGAATTTTATTTTTAACATAATAGTTTATGACTACTAGATCTAGAAAATAAAATAGAATTTATGATTCTCAAGCAACACAATAAACCATGGACCCAATAATATAACATGTAATTCTAGAAGTAACTCATTCAATGTATAATCTAAGACTAACCTTAGAAACACACAGATTGATTGGAATAACGTATAGACAATTGATCGAGTGGAACTCATATATCAAGCAAATCTATGACAAGTGACTATGAAGTTGGGAAAATTTTATCTGAAAATGAATTTGTCCAACTAGACTATTGACCTAAAAGTCCAGATAGTTCATATACCTATGATAAAAGATACAATAATGATGATGATCACTAGGTTAACATGGTTAAAATAAAAGCTTCTATATTTGATGATAGTTTAGACCCTAGTGCATATCAAGATTGGGAAATAAGAATGAAATATTATTTTGATTAATATGACCTTAATGAATGATGAATTACCAATTTGCAAAAGCTAGGCTGACATTACATGTTAGATTATTTGTTCACACATTAGAAAAGTGATAACTTGATGAAGATCGATTATTTCACTGATCATAAGAAGAACTTAATAAAGTGTGGTCCAACAAAAGGAGAGTAAATTACTAGGAATAGAAATTTTAGTTTCTTATAAAAAAAAATTTAGAGATATAGTTTAAAAGTATTTTTAAAAGCTTGAGCAAATCTTTAAAAATAATTTTATGTAGATCTTAATTTTATTTTAAAATATGTTAATTTTTATAAAAATTATGTAATAAAAAATCAACATTAATTAAAATTATATACTAATAATTTTTAGATAATTTGGCTTAAAATTAAATCTCTATCTACCCTCAATAAAAATTAATAAGTAAATAATATAAATCTTTTATCAAAAGATAGGTAGATTAAACCCTCATAAAAAATAAATGATGTGGGTTACTATGACCTTATAATAAAATAAAATGGTAATAGAAGAAAAATATTTGATGACTTAAAATTAAAATTGTCACAAATAAAATCTTATACTTGATAAAATTATTAATGAGATACAAGTATTTTAATTAAATTAATTAAGAATATAGAAAATTAATTACTTAGTTGATTTGAGAAAAAAAATAGAATTTTAAGAGTTTGACGACTAAAAGACACAGTAATGTATCAAAACGATAATGGGAATATACTGCTAATGGCTTGAATGGTTTACTTTGAAACTTTTATTTAAATTATATAAAAATTTATCAATCATTTTTATAAAAAAATATCTTATTTATAGATATTTTCTAACGACTAAAGCTCTTACCAAATAGGAAAAATAACTGTCACTGTTCCAACAACTTTTGCACTTTTTAATTAAAAAATTATTAATTAAATAAAATATTATAACAACTCGTAATAAGAGCTGAAGGAGTAATTGATAGGAGCCATTCAATCAGAATGTTTGGGACCACTCAATCACAAAAATTGCATGATAGGACTAATGAAAATTTAACTCGAGGTGTTTAAAAATAAGATTTGAACAGGACTATTAGATTAAAATCATGATCAGATGACTAGATTTAGATCCTACACATGTAATAAGCATAGATTATGTGATCTTGAAATGATGCAATTAAACAAAGGATATAAACAAGTGTTATAAAAAAATGGAGGATCACAAAATCACACAATCAAATGGTTCTGATTATTCCCAAAATTAATTGCATAATAAATTCTTTACATTTTAGACCCACATGATGAAGTGAAACTTAGAAATGTTGCTTTTTATAACTTTGCATGATCACCTTAGGCAACCTGTTCGAGGTTGGTTGCCCTTAATTCGCTTGAGAGGTCATTACTCGTGTGGCCTGCAATGCATTATATGTCAATTATAAATACGCGAGTAATAGCCTAATTTGTGTTCAAAATTTGGTTTCTTAACTCAGTCACTATATCGAACAAGTTCACGATTTAGCGCCTTGACCTGAAGCAATTTATTGTAGAGAATAAGTTAGGTCAATTTGGAATTTTTTTAGTACTATGACATTTTTTACAATATATAAATTAAAGTTTGTAATAATATAATTAATAAAATGATGATAAACATAAGATATATTAAAGATATTAGAATGATTATTTTTAATTTAATTTGTGCATCTTGTAATAAATATTTCAATCAAGTTTAACATTCTAATCAAAGTAAAATTAATTTCAAAATATATCTCTTGGTATTTTATCACTACAACCAAAATGATTTCATTGGATTAGATATTTACTCATTTTCTTCTTTTAGTTCTCCTATGAATATGAGTATCGACTATCGAAAATATAAAAATTTACTTAAATAAATTCATTGGAAATACTTATGATTTATTATTATCAAACAAAATATCTTGACCAAGGGTTAACAATAAAACACTTAAGATTCGTCTCTGAGCTAAATATGTATCCACCGTTTATTCAAGTGAACTTTTGAATAATTAGCAATGTCTGTCTTAAGGTTCAAAGACCGTTAATGAATACTAGCTAAATTTGAGAATTATATACTTAGATGTAGTGTATAAGAGTTAGATTGAGTAGTACTATCTTGATTTCAAATTTGGCCCAAATAATCTATTTATGCTGAGTTATACTTAAGAAATATAATTAGTTTAACAAAGTATAGACTTAGAGGCCTGATTACCTATAAGAGTGAGAGTTCTTGACCACTTCTCATCCTCAAACTTGTATCAATACTTTCATTATTCCTAATACTTTTACTCCACAAGCAACCCATGTCTCTTCATCCATACCACCAACCTGTTGAATCTAACCTTTGGACAAATCATCTACTAATTCTAGAGTTGAGTGTTATCATTGTCATGGAAGAGGACATTTTATAACCCAATTTTCTAAGAGAGCTATGCAAATAGACATAAAAGAAGAAAAAAGCACTAAAGCTGTGGAAGAAGAGGTTATACAACCAAATGAGGAGATTGGAAAAGAATTACAAATATTAGGTAAAATCCTTTACTATATTGGACCACTTCATAATTATTGTAATCTATACTTTGATTATTATATCAGGATCATTTAAAGATTGATGATGAACTAACTTCTTTAGTACCTTCATCAAAATTAAAGAATAATCTTATAAGATTATTATAGATAGTAGTAGTTATATCAACACTGTAGCACAAAATACTATCAAAAGGATATGCTTAATACTCACAGATCATTCTCACACATATATCATATTTTGAATTAACAAAACTTCAATTTTCATACAATAGGATATTATATTCTTTTAAAGTTTGGTTAATATTTTGAAAAATTATTATGTGATTTTATCTCAATGTAAGTAGGTAGTCTTATCTTGAGAAGACCTTAGTTATATGATTGAGATGCTATTTTAAATGAAAGAAAAAATATATGTATTTTTATATACGAAGGAAAGAAGACCATGCTATATCCTTTACCCTCCTTAAAAAAAATTTCTAATCCAAATACTCTAAAAGAGAAATATAAAGGAAAAGGAAAACTAATTAATACTATTTCACTAGTTGAGATTAAGAAGGATATAATTAATTTATATAGTTTATGATAATTAAAAACCCCATACTAATATATACATCCCAACACCTGTAATCCAACCTTTGTTAAAATAATTTATAAACACATTTTCTAATGACTTGTTAAATATACTCCCATTTTTAAAAGATATTCAACGTATTATAGATTAATTTTTGAGACTTCACTATCACACTTATCGCATCACCAAGTAAATCCATTAGTTCAGATAAAAATTAAATTTTTATCAACTTATCATCCCAAGACAAATGAACAAAAGGTAGTCAAACAAAATTTTGGTTATCTTTTTTATAGCTTAATTTGATTCCATTGCTTCATGATTTATGCACTTTTGATTTGTTGAATCTTTAACTCATTATATTTTATCATTACATAAATATATTGTTAAAATAATTTTTTTTAAATAATAAAATATATAAATAACTAGTATATGCTCATAGATAACTTAGAAAATTTGTTGAGAGTAATTATGTGATGATCTATGTTAGGTCTGAGAGATTCTTACTAGAAACCCTCAAGAAATTACATGTTCATAGTGCTAGACTATTTACTTGAGAGTGACTATGTGATGATCAATACATACATTTTTGGATTTATTTGAAGATTATGGAATAATCATTATTTTTAATATTTGAGATTTTTTACCTTATAGGGAATCACACCTAATTCCTAATAAATCTTTTAAACCTTCACCATCATTGTCAATAAACCTATCCCACTATTACATTTAGCCCAAACTAATGAGTTGAGAGATTAAGTCTTAAATGATCAAACAATGTTCATATAAGATTAAGCACAACAAAGATTTTATACATGTTAGTGAGGTTATCCTGCCTCTAACAACACTTGGATTATTGAAGAGGAGCTTCATCGCTTAAGCCCATAAATATTAGAGTAGTATCAGAGATTTCACCTAGCTCCATGGAGTCTGGCTCTTTTTCACCTAGGGAGAATGACACAGTAGCACCCAGTACATCACGTAGAAGTTTCACTTAAAGGTATACTATTATATTTAGACTTAGAGAAGTGCCAAGATTGGCCCTTCTATGTCTCATTAGTCTCTTTTATCATTGTCATTATTGGGGCATTTGCAGCTGACTCTTATTTATTACATATTTCAATTTGCTTACTTATATATATAATTTTATTTAAGTCATTTGAAGAATGATTAATAGTTTTATAGATATTTTTAGCTTTATATTTAGTATATGTCATCTCTTTAGCCATGCCATAATTTTTTCGGTACAAAATTTGGTTGAAAATACTTTAAAAACATAAAATTAACTTAGGCTATTTTCATTATCATCTGTCATCATTAACACTGACTTCAAAAGTTGTAGCCACCACTTGCTCGACTCGATCAACCCTCGAAACTTAGAAATTCCCTTGAACCATGTAGATTCCATTAAGAAGGCACCAACCTATTAACTCATGGATTCAATCTGATTCGAGTCGACCTGAAATCTGGACCCAAAGCATCATGCATCTCTTCGTCTACATTGCACCAATCAACCCACCTGTTAAACTTAGACCCAAAGCATCACGCATCTCTCCAGCCATATTGCACTAACAACTGCTTTGTCGCTTGTAGTTATTATTGGCCTAATCTCACAACATATTTGGGAACTACTTACGTCAATTAATTTTGAAGCTTTTTAAATCATTTTTTTAATTTTTTAAAATTCAAATTATTTCTTTATAATTTGTGGTGATTTTTGAAATTCTAAAATATTCTTTAGAATTCTAAAAATATATCCTCTGGTATTCTTAGGTTAGAAAAAAATATTATTGAACTCTTATTGTATCTATATATAGAGATGCATGTTATAGTTGATGATAAAATTTTGAATAAATTAACAAGGTGCTTACACCAAGCTTGTGTGATACAAGTGTGTTGTGTGCAAAAAAAAAATCAAATAGTGGATTTCAGAGGTGCCTTAAGTAGGTGATCGAGATGCTTAAAAGGGGAGATTCTAACATATTATCTGACATTCACAACAACATTAAATCATTAGGAAAATTCTTCACCTTTTTATTTCAACTTTTTTGGGAAACTTAATCATCACGCCCAATTTTCTAGTTATGTATGTAAGCATATGATTTTTTTATTTGGTCTTCTACAAACTCTACTTATGTGTATATCTTATCATTTTACCACCAATATGAGTGATCAGTGTGTTATTTAAACCATTTTTTCTTTAGGTTGAGATCTCTTATGTTAAAAATCAATACAAGTTTTGGCTTCTTGAAAAGTTCTTATTTACCTTATGATCCTATGATTTTTATTTCTAAACATATAAAATCTTTGCGTATTCCTTTATATGGATGTATTATTAGAATATAAACTCTTCTCAAATTTTTATGAGCTAAAAAAGTTTTAACACATCATCCTATATTAAGTTCTTATGCTAACATGATGATTTATCAAGTCTCAAGTTAGTCTTGTAGATGTTAATATTGCATTTGGTTAGTTGAAGGTAACAAAAAAGCAAAAAATCCCTCTTGAGCAATCACAATAGGAGGAGAAATATGAAATTTAAATGAAAATGTCAAGTGGTGTGCTATTCATATGAAATGAGCTTTTGCATCACTAATAAACTATTGGTCAATATGGTCAAGAGATACCTCTTACCCCATTGTAGTTATTATTATTATGAAAAACAAAAAAGATTTTAGCCTTATGTTTTAAGGTAAAAAAGTGCTTTTTAAACGCTACATTTTTGTGATTACTAATAGTTGGTGTTTATTAAGCTCCATTATTAAACACTAAAGTAGGATTTGTTAGAGTTTCTTCAAACAAAGCTATAGGTATCCTTTGATGTCCTTTAAAGCAAGTCCTTGAGGAACATAGTTTTTGTGTATTGTTTTTGGAAGTTGCATTGTATTCTAATGGGTTAGTAATTATTTTCTTGTCGTTTTCATGGTTATATTATGAAATACATTGCAATGTTATTTATATTTGCAAGCTATTTTCCATTAATTTTGATTCTTTTATAAAGTTTCTTCACAAATGGAATTGTAGACTTCCTTTTAATTTTTGTTACATAACTTTTCTTTCCTCAAAAAATGGTCTATGCATAGCTATTGCAAGACTTTAATCATATTTTAACACTAGTAACCTTCACTTCAAACAAATTTTAATAAAAAATTTTTAAAAAATATATATTAAGAAATTATTATTCATATACGATCATTCTTTAAAATACATATTTGAATGATGTCAACAAATAAGGCATAAGGGTTGAACTGGTTAACAGATCTTATGGTACAATACTTTGTCGTATCAGTACAATTCTTGGATGATGTCAAGAATTAATAAGACAGAAATAAAATAAAATAAAATTAATCAAGAGTTGTATAGTATGATGATATATATCATATTACATTATCACAAGGGATATGATAAAATAAAAGAAATTGTATGAGGATGCACAAAATTACAAATCGAACCAAACAAATAAATCGGGTAACGAAACATAGGAGATCATATGATAAGATAAGTGTATCATACTAATATAATGTGTGATAAAAAATGATTTACATGACTAGATGTACTATACTATACTGGGTCATATTAATATTATATAAATCGTTTGAAAAATAGTACAATACTATTAAAAAATTATACAAGTAAAATAAAAAAAAACTAAAAATGAGAAGTAATTTATGAAAATTGAATGACTTAAGAAGCATACTATTTATGTGATATATATTAATCATTTCATATATACTTTATTATAGGAAATTTAGATGAAAAGAGAATCAAACAAATTAACTACTTTGTGGATTCAAGTAGGTACACCTGATAATTATGAAATAAATATGCTAATAAACTATATTTTGTATTATTTATTAGATGATATTCTTTTCATATTATTCAAATAACCTACTTCTTATGAGATATTTTATAAATATATTATTCTTTTATAACATTATATAACAAAATAACTAATATACAACATAATATAAAATCTATAAGATAATTAATAAATAATGTGAATACTTAATATATTGAATTATCAAACAAGAAAATGAAGTAGAATGATAGGCATAACCTTAAAGACATTACCTCATATCATATTAGATTATATTTTAGCTTTATAGAGCCAAGATACTTATATTTAACTATATGATATTGATATACATGATTAAAGTAAAAATATCCCATATATATAATAACAACCCACCTATATCTACACGATTCTAATATATAAAGTAAGAACAACCCTTAGGGGTAAGGATATGATGTAAATTGTGTGAGATAAAACATATAAGAGGGGAAAGGTAAATTATACTTTTAATAATTTTTTTATTTAAACAAATTAAAAAAATTTTGCTTAAAAATAAAATTTGTTTTTAAAAAGATTATCAACGAAATGAGATTGCTCAACCATAAAAGAAATGCATAAAGATTTTTTAGGTGGTTTGATCAAAATTTGTGCCTACATCTACCCTCGATCATCTATTAGGCTTCCACTAATCACCCTTTTTATCGAGATCAATGAAGGTAAACTAATTACAAATTAGTGTTCTAATAAGACAACAAAATTTATAAAAATTGACTGTACAAAAAACCTAAAAGTTTTAAAAAAATTATCACATACAAAATTTCTACACCTTTAAATCATTGAAATAAGAGTGTTATAACTAATTAATTATGTAGAAGTTATTAGGATGATGCAAAAAAGGTTATAAATGATAGCAAAAGAAATAATAATTGAAAGAACCCATAGCTTCCATAAGCATATCAAAATTTGATGCTCTCAATTTTGGATTTTACTTGGGCACTTATAAAATTTTTAAGTTGATTTAATAATTATAAATATTAGTAAATAATTTTTATTTATAGTTCAAATTAAAAATATCCTAAAATAACTCCCCTAATGGTAAGAATTATCTTTTTCAAAAGCTAGCCTTATAGGAGACGAAAGAGGAAGAGAAAACACAATTGCAGTCCGATTTTGGGTATACAGGGTAAGAAGCGTTTGGTCAAAATAAATGTTAAAGGGTCTAAATCTAATCGTAACTATGTATGATCTAGAATGTTAGATCTAAAAGTCAGATGGACAACAAAGATGATCAAGATATTATTCACAAAGACAGAGGGGCTCTCAATCGTTCAATTAAGCATTATAGATGGACGACCAAATGAAAAATACTATTCACAAAACGTGGAAGAAATCTTGACCATTTGGTCATGAAAATGTGTAATCGGTCTGTATAGATGGCTCAACTTTGGAACAAAAAATGTCGTCTATTTGGTTCCATATTGCAAAGCAACGTTTGTTATTTATCCTTATATTATTTTCTCTACGTACAATAATCAACCTAATAGGGTTGGCTATCTCCTGATGTCTTTGGGATGTTATTACCTAAGGCCACTTGTGCACAATATTAAAATAGGTCCAACTTGACCCAAATCAATTACTTAACCTTAACGAGTCAAACTCGACTCATTACACCTAAGTTGGGTTTAAGAGTCATGTCCTGACCTGATTAACCCAAGCCATTATAAGATTTAAACCTTGACTGATCCTCAAGCCTGACTTGACTTAGTTTCAGTTGATCTCCTGACCTACGACTCTCTAAGACCCATGCCTAGCACCTCCGAGCTCTTCGGTCTTAGCTAAATAAGTTGGGTACTTAGGCCAACATTTTTTTTATTTTATATTTTTTTTATATTTGAAGAAATTATAAGATTTTAAAACTAGAAAAAACTTAGTTTAAAACAATGTGACGTAATGCATTAAAAATGATCTAACTCAAATATGTATGAATCATGATAATCATATGTGCCAAAATTACAAAGAAAATAAAATTTTAATATATTAACCATATAGATTTATAAATATAATTTTTTGTAAATTAACCATTCCACAAAGAACATGATTATTGGTTCTAAAATCAACAAGTTCAACCATTAATCTTCATTCACTGCATATATTATAATCTTTGTTTTAGCAAACCTAAATTACTATAATACACATTGAGATTTAACTAAAAAATACTAAACTTAATAAGATATTAGTAATATTTAACTTGATTTTATGATTATCATATTAAAAGATGTAATAATATATCCTTATAATGCCTTATAATTCAATTCCAAAGGATAATGATCTATAAGGGGAAAATGTGAGCTACATATTAGAAATGAGATAAAAATAAAAAAAATAATTATTTGTCTTTATATTATATATAATTCACCCACTATACTGAAAGTTGAAGATTTTGATGTTATAGATAAAGATTATGCTTATTAATTTACATAATGGTTAATTTATTATAAGTTTTTATATCATGTACATCTATATAGGTTTACCACAATATTTGTATTTTGCATAGTTTACGTTAATTTTTGGATAGTCTTATTATTAGGTCTCTACTTAGGGTATTATGTCATTGCATGTTTATTGCTAATGCTTATAAACTTTGATTTCTATTATGATTAAATAGATAATGTGATAGAGTCATGACACATATAGTAAGTGAAGAAGACATAATTATAGATTTTGAAAAATTTTCCTACATAATGGTTTGCCTATACTAACAAATGTGTATGAAGTTTATAGTTTTTTAAGAATGTCATATTATTAAAAAAAATTAAAATGATTTTTTAGATATCTCTTCTTTTAACTAAATGACTTAAAAAACATTTAATTTCAAAAAGAACTTGTGTTATGAAAATAATTTTCAGATATCTCTTCTTTGATGTCAATTATGATTTTGGCTTACCTTAAAAGGCATGAAGGTTTTCAAATTTATAATAATATATTACTTTTAGTGCTAGGCTTTGTATTAATATTACATTTCACTTATCATTTTTATTCTATAATATACATAAAAGGAGCAATTAGATTAAATCAAAGCTTTCAAGTAATATAAAGCATACAAAGTTAATCATTTTTAGAGAATAATTAAAATTTGAATTTAAAATCATTTTTAATGAAATAAAATAATAGCTATAATATCACATGCATACTTGTTTAAACAAAATCTTGATACTATCATATTAAATTTATTGCCAAATTATAGTAGCAATCATTTGTCTATAATATATCACTATCTCATACTCACTTGTAATAGTTAGAGCGAAAGAGGACAAAAGGTAAGTGTTGGGTGATGTCCCAAGAGGAGAATTACTGAATTAAAGAATAATTATATAGGATTTTAGGTAGAGGATAAATTAATGAATTGGTCTACATGATAATGATTATTTTGTTTATATGAAATGTCATAATTTTAAGATATTGAAACATCTTTTGAGGACAAAACTTACTTGAGTTAATATAGGATAATTTAAGGAGATAATATATTAACATAATGAGATTATGATATTACATCTAATGATGTTTGTTAACTCTTAATCCTTTTGTTGGGTATAACATAGTTTTTCATTTGTGCTCTATGTCCACTAGACTAAGAAGATTGCCTTAGCTAACCTCTATCTCCATCAGCACGACTAATAAGTGAGCCATTGAGTATGTTTGACACATCATATAATTTTTTGTTTACTTTATTTTAATTTAGTAATGGATTTAAGTTTATTTTCATTTGAATATCACATCATTTAACATTGAAATGAATTGAACATTTTCTTAATCATATTATTGCTTGAGAATTTTATATGTGCTTGATAGCCCATAATAATCCATTAGCTTGAGTAAGCCTAACAAGCCTGTTAGTCTTAGTTTGGGTATAGATTTTAGATAACATCAAATATAATTAAGTATAATTGACATTATGACTCACTCATGCAATGTTGAGCACCGCATTTTAAATATAATAAGTTGGAAATTTATTGATGTGATTGTGATGGATCTGAATATGAATCTTTACATTTTCCTTTATTTATAATTTTTTTGAACATAGTTTGAAACAAACTCGAAAGAAAAGTAGTAGTTTAATTGCATTATGTTTTCTTCTTTACATAAGTGATCTTGTCTCAAATTCTATTAAAGAATTTTTTTTTACTATTTTATAAGGAAAGTTACGATAGATTTTTCTTTGTTTATTATTCACTTCGTATTAAATTGATATGCATGTATACAAATTATTTATATATAAATTTAATAAGAGACATAAAAATCGTACATGTAATATTTAAATTATATATATATTATTTTATAAACTCATCATTAAAATATAAACATTAAGTTATACAAAAATATTTTAAATAATATACAAAACAATTTCTTTAAAATAATACATACAATTTTATATGTAGAACTCAAAACCTACTATTTTAAATTAATGTATACATAATGTAAATAATAAAATTGCATTTTTAATTTTATATTATTTTATTTTACGTTAAGTGATAAAAATGATTTTAAACGAAAAACTTCGTCGAAACCCTATATCAAAACCTGAGATAAATTCCAAATCAAGTGGGCACGGGCGCGGAGACTCGCTGAATTATTTTCTATCGACAAATGGCTTGGTTCTATCCTTTCACGCCAACCCAAGCGGCGTGGACGCTGCTACTCTTCTCCACGGGCGCCGCCCTCTTCGCCACCGGTGCACACTTCTCCTACGCTAATATCGGCCCACAGCGAGAGCGCGCCCTCGCTCGGGACGAGTTCGTTCGTCAATACCTCCGCAAGAAGTTCGGCGAGGATCGTTAGTGCTCCACTGCCTACGCTTCAAACCTGTAGGAAGAACCTCTCATGTTTCGTAGTCTTCGTTATTCCTCTTGTTTATTCATCATTTGTGCCTCTTTTGGTTATATCTAGCCGTCAGGGCAAGTAAGAATTCCAATAGTATAATGCTACAGCTAGTGATATTCTTGGTAGCTGTCTGTTGGTACTCAAATTATGCCATCTTTCTTGATCAACCCTAATTGTTTGCCCGTCATTTCGATCTCCTCCCCAATTTCAGCATGGCGACCGACACGATGGTTACCGGCAAGAAATAGCGGTGAATAATAGAAGGCCAACGAAAATTTGTCTACCAACCCAAATGCGTCTCCAAAAGATTATAACACGAGCAACAACAAACAACGGCTGCAAAAGAACAGCAATAGAAAATAATAGAATAAAATCACGTTATTTGTGGAAACAATGTAACAAGAAATCATAGGGAACTAAGTGAAAGACACAATTTTTCAATCTGCAGCCAGCCAAAGTAGAAAGCTGAAGCGTACAAAAAAACGAAACCCTATCTGTAACCGGGAAATAAATTTTAAGATTGATAGTTGTGCATGGTTATGAAGATCGAGAAAGATCATTACCCTTCACTTGTAAACAAAACCAGTATAGCATGAAGAAGAGGTTATACATGCCTGCATACTTGAACCAAATCTTCAAACCTGACAATATTGTAATAATTATTTCCATTTTTTGTCCTAAATGATGTAGTCCTTCTGATTTTCTTTCTGACCAAACCACATTTTAGTTCAAACTTTTCAAACTTTTTATTTCTAGAGAGGTGATTTTTTCTAATCCAAGGGGTTTTTCACATGAATGAATCATGATCCTTATCCTTGTGTGTGCATGCTCCCTCTACACATTTTGTGACTACACTTTTCATCATTTCATACTCTTTCAGTGGTTTGAACCATCTAGTACATATTTTCACATGACTTGGTTTTGTATATGTGGACCACATTCCATTTTTAACACTAATTATTTGTTTTTTTATTAGTTTCTTTGATTTCTTTGTGGTTGTGAAAATTCAAAGTACTTCCTTCGATGTTGTCTTTTGTTTCACAAGAAATATTCAATTATAAATCATCTTTACATTGTGTTTATTTGTTATGATGTTCATTGTGATGTAGATGGTTTATATCATATTTATTTTCTATTTTTTAAATTTTTATCTTTTATCCCATTGTAATTAGCTAGAGTTAATAACATGATAAAGTAGAAATCATGAAAATTTGTCAAAATTAAAAAATAAACTGGGTTGTCTTCAATGTACGATAATCTAAATTGAGTTATTCTCCCATGTTTGCCAATGTTTTATGCCATAAGAAATAAGTCTAAACTTTCTTTGCACTTCATCATTGTGATTTTTGCATAAGAAAGATGTAGTTATAACTTGTGCTTGATCAATTTAAAGTCAATCTATTGCTTAGTTAATGCACATGCTCTTTGCCAATTCCTTGCCTCAAATGGGCTCTACTTTAGAGAACAAAACTCAAGTTTAGAAATTGTAGTTTTATAAAATAGCAAATATTTGCAACACCACTTTATTAATTTAGAAAAAAAGAAGTTGTGTTTTTATTTTAGTACATCAATTTAGCAAAAAGAATTCATTAGAGTGGTTGGGAAAAATTGTACTCATTTACATCTAATAGAATATAATGATGTCAAAGAATTTATATGTCTAATAATACTTGGTAAGTCTAAGATATATCATCATTGTTGATATGTATGTTTTTGTTTTCTTCCCATACTTTTGAACTTTTTATGTTATCAAATACAACAAGATTCAACAACATCTTATAGAGGAAAAATGTGTGATTAGTTGGAGATTTTAATGTTTTAGTTCTTAAGTGTGCTATTGTTATAACAATAATTCATTTCTTAAAGAAGTGATGTAAAATTTTAAATAATCTCTTTCATTTTAGGATTTGATAGTTTTTGTTTCAAAAGTTTAGTAAAATAATGAAGATCTAATGACCAATTTAAATATAAAGCATCGCATTATTTATTAGAATCTAGGAACAAATGACATGTCTTAGCTTGGTTGTTTAGATTGCATTAAGGACATCTCATATGAAAAGATTTCAATGAAATGTTACTTGATTATTTCATGATTATTTATGTTTTGAGTGTCTAAGGAGTGATTTTTCTATTATGAAACTTTGCATGATACAAAGATATGGATATCATGATATGATAAATGAAATTTATTATAAGAATCAAATATATTAAGATAACGTATTTCAATATGACAAGAACGATTGAAAAAATTTTAAAAATAATGAATTCATTATTGTATGCAAGATTAAATTCTAATGATTTACAAATATAAATATCAAAATCCTTCAAATCAAATCATTATCATCATCATGTATAGATTTTAAAATTTTGTAGATTTACTTAATATACCATAAGACGTTATAAAATTGTTAAGACCTTTGCTTCAAAGAATATGTAAAATAAGAAAGAGGCTTATCGTTCTTAGTCTAACATCGAATAAGAATCTCATAGAAAATGTTGAAGAAACTTGACCTTTTTTTATTTTCTTTCATATCTATAAATATTTGTCTTTATTTTTTTAATCATATCATATTCCATATCACATATTAGGTGAAGGCATGGATTAATGATATCTATTAAATATTGGGTATCTAGGAAGTCTTCGAGAGTATTGATTCATTTAAGTTTTTATTAAATTTAATATACCACATTGTATTTTAAATCGATATAAGTAAGTTAGAGTTTTGGTGTTGGATGTTGATTCTATAAGGATATAAAAGCCTTAGAGAAGTATTAATACTTTATAATTGTTTTTTTGGTAAGCAAGAAAAAATAAATTAAAGAATCAAAAGTCATTACGTATGAGATGAGATTGATATTGTGCTATGGAATGAAAGACCTTTAAGAAATAGATTGTTAAAATTGAATTGTGTATGTTGCATTTACAAAGTGTGGAAAATGAGGAACAACCTTTGATGTGAACTTGTAATTTTCAAGTAGATAATGAAAGAAAAGATCTAGATTCGTTTCTACTTTTGGGGATATGATTTAAGTTTTTAAATAGTTGCCACTTTGTCTCCTTCTATTTAATGGTGTGTAGGGTTAAACTTAAGAGTAGCATATTATATAAGGTTAAACTTAAGAGTAGCATATTATACAAAATTTCAATGTAAGATTGTTAAGAGAGAACTCATACATTTTTTAATAGTTTTTTCAATATTGATGAACTCTAGAAAATTGTTGAACCTTACGAGTCTCAAAGGCAACACATTGTTTTGATTATAATAAACTTTTTAAGTGCTTTATTTGTGATCTAACATGCTTATTGTGTTACAAGTTATTCTAAAGATAAGTAGACAAAGTGGATTATTAATCATGGTTTGGATGAATAAAGCTCTTAGATTAACAAGTTGAAATTCTTAATGGCAAGAAAAAAGATGCCATTTCCAACAATATACTTGAAAAAGGAGTTGTGTCCTATGTGCTAATTAAGATTTTACAATTCCTAAGACATGTAAGGATTGAAACTAAGTTACTTTCTATGCATAAGAACTTACACTTCACTCACAAGTTCACTTACATATCACTTGGGAGAACTTGTCCTAATTACCAAACCTTAAGTTGCATGCATCTATAGTTATTAAGTTCACTACAACTCACATTGTGTATATAATTGGTTGAGTTATAGGAAATAACAAGTTAGGAATATTGGAATTGGATTTATAAAAATAAAATTTGAAGTGGTTAATATGATATTGATCATATGGTACAAAACTTATTTTGTACAATATGATATATTATTGTGAGAATGCAATAAAAAAATCAAATAATTTGGTCTAGGTTTATCTACAACATTTTTTTATGGAGAATGAATTTGGGCTCTGATACCAAAATTGATAGAAGATGGGTCATGAGAAACTGCAACAGGATCTGTGATGGAAGGCGATGATGGAGGAATGGTGGAGATAAATCTGAATTGTAATTCAGATATCTTCATATTGCAGCTCGAATAAATCTAGATCATAACTTAGGGATGTGCACACGTGCACGATAAAAGAAATCACATTTTTTGGAAGTAAGTTATAAAGCCAAAAGATCTCTCTTTTTTCATTTATACTAGGTATTAAATATATTATAATATTAAATTTAGATTCAAAGATAAATAAAAAAATATCTTTTCTAATAAAAATATAAAAAATAATAAAATATATAGATAATGATGAAAATATTATAAGGTCTTAGTTATGTGTTCTATTATAACCCATAAAAATATAATGAAATAAATTAAAAAAATAAATATTATATATAAGATCAGCTCAATTATTATCTTGATGCGGCTTATCCTGCATCAATTTTGAGGGATCTAATGGTATTGTCGTATGATCAAACAATATAATCCATTCAAATGAGGTTTCTATTAGTGAAAGAACTTTTCGACGAAGTTAGCACATTGAATGATTTGTATAGTATATAAAACTTGAGATTTTTGTACAATATAGTATTCTTTATTGTATAATATGATTGGTTTAATGAAAATATATTAGGAATGTTTTAGAATATTTAATTGTGAAAATATTATTAGACTATTCGAACTAGTACATTGTATAGTATGATTAATGAAATAAAAATAATATTCAAAACAAGCATGATATCTATACTATCCTAAAGCTTTCGTATGGTATAATAATTTCTATCATACAATATGATCCGTTCGAGATACTAGTTTACAACATACAAAAGAAAAGTTGAGGGTTCCATATGATACATTAATATTCTAATAGATTATGTGATTAATTCATTATTTGTGTATAGTACAATCCATCCACCTTTCAATATAAATAGAAGTGAAAATTGAGTAATGGATAGTTTAGACATACCTTAAAAATAAATTTTAATTGTTAGAGAGCAATTTTTGTTTCCATGAGAAGATCTTATCCATTATATGATTATTTGTACTAAAAGTGAAGCTCATTACTCTTAGATAATAAAGTTTGTTATGTGGAACACATTATTATTTTTATCATCTTAATGTCTTTTGAATTTTTTTTCTCTTTAAAAGGCAAATATGCATGAATATTTTGTTTTGCACACTTGTAGGATGCTTTGTTCTATTGACAAGAATCAAGAGTGTTTTTAAGTACATACAATTATTTGATATGCATAACTTAAGATTTTTGTGGTCAAATTTTTGCCTTGTGTAAGCTCTCGAAACCTTAGCTAACAATCAAAGTATTTTAGCTAAAGTAGTGTTTTGTGATATGTTATTTTTTTTCTTTTGGGTACATGCAATGATTGTTATATTTGCATCCTTTTTAGGACTTGTTTGTTTAGAAGTGAGATGTAAAAAAAAGTTCTTATTTGATTCATCATAAATGGGTTAAGTGATTTTGCCTCACAAAGATAGGGTTTTGTTTTTTCCTCCACTTTGGTGATAAAATTATTGAAGTTACTTTGATCTTCTTATTCTTCATAAGTTGATGTAGGGGTGTGCAAAAGGTTAGTTCAATTAGTTCGGCGATCCAAGCTGAATAACAAGACCAGTTTTGGTTTTTTGCAAACCAAGGAACCGAACTAACCAAACTATATTAGCAAGCTACCAAGCTAATTGATCGAACTTTGTTTGGTTTGTTGAGTTTGATTATTGTATAACCAAATCTGCATGGGTCCTTCATTCCAACTTTATTTAATTTTATTTGATTGACCATCTTGAGGACTAATACTTGTGGACCAATAATTTTCAAATCCCATAGTTGTACACCCTTCTAAGACAACATATTATAGCAATACCATGAACCTATTCTTCTTGGATTTTAAGAATCAAGATCACTTTGTGTCATTTCATATTTCATGCAAACCTTATTTGCCATTTTTATTAGCATCATATTTTTTGTCTTATACAATTATTTAATGCTTGTCTTTGCCATGTGCAATATGAATTAGAATCTATAAGCATGAAGGTAACCATATTATAGAAATATTAGATAAAATTAATATCATTATTCATCCACAAATTTTTCATCCATGACATACAAAAGAGGCATTTTACTACAATACATCAATGAATAAACAAATGTATAACTAATTGAATAACATGTTTATTTAGAATACCTTTTGACATCATGGAATATATAAAATAAGAAAGAGGCTTACCATTTTTAGTCAACATCAAATAAGTATCTCATATACAATATTGAAGAAATGTGATCCTTTTTTTATTTTCTTTCATGCTTATAAATGATTGTGTTTTTTTATCATATTATATTGCATATCATATATTACGTGAAGATATGGATTAATAATATCTATTACATATTGGGTAAGTATCTATCAAGTCTTGGAGAGTATTGATTTATTTAAGTTTTTATTAAATTTAATACACCACATTGCATTTTAAATCCATGCAATCAAGTTAGAGTATTGGTGTTGGATGTATATTCTACAAGGATATAAAAGCCTTAGAGAAGTATTAATACTTGATAGTTGTTTTGTTGGGGAGCAAGAAAAAGCAAATTCAAGAATCAAAAGTCAGTAAGTACATAATGAGATGAGATTAACATTGTGTTATGAAATGAAAAAGTTCAAAAAATAGATTGTTAAAATTGAATTTTGTATATTGCATTTACAGAGTGGAAAATAAGGAATAACCTTTGATATGCACATGTAATTTTCAAGTAGATAATGAAAGAAAAGGTTTTAATTCATTTCTATTTTTGAGGATATGATTTAAGTTTTTATATAGTTGTCATTTTTGTCTCCTATTTAGTGGTGTGTAGGGTTAAACTTAAGAGTAGCATAATATACAAAATTTCTATGTAAGATTGCTAAGAGAGAATTCATATTTTTCCTTATGTTTTTTTCAATATTGATGCACCATAGGAAACTGTTGAATCTTATGACCCTCAAAGACAACACATTGTTTTGATTATAACAAACCTTTTTAAGTGTTTTATTTGTGATTTAACATGCCTACTAAATGTGTTACGGGTTATTCTAAAAATAAGCAGACAAAATAGATTATTAATCATGGTTTGGTTGAATAAAGCCCTTGGATTAACAAGTAGAAATTCTTGAAGGCATGAAAAAGGATGCCGTCGAATAATATACTTGAAGAAGAAGATGGATTCATGTGTCTTACATGCTGTTAAGATTTTACAATTCCTAAGACATATATAAGGATTGAAACTAAGTTACTTTCTATGTACAAGAACTTGCACTTCACCCTTAAGTTCACTTACATATCACTTTGGAGAATTTGCCCTAATTACCAAACCTTAAGTTGCATGTATCTAGAGTTATTAAGTTCACTCCAACTTACATTGTGTATATAAGTGGATGAGTTATAGGAAATAATAGGTTAGGAATAATGGAATTGGATTTGTAAAAATAAAATTTGAAGTGGTTAAAACGATACTGATCGTATGGTGCAAATCTTATTTTGTACAATATGATAGATTATTGTGAGCATATGATGAAGAGATCAAACAATTTGGTCCAGGTTTATCCATAGCATTTTTTATGGAGATTGAACTTCGGATCTGATACCAAAATTGATTAAGAAATGGGCATAAACTGTAATGGGATTTATGATGGAAGGGGTGATGGAGACGATTGTGGGGATAAATCCAAATTGTAATTCAGACATCTTTGGATTGCAACTCGAATAAATCTAGATCATAATCGAGGGATGTGCACGGATGCACAATAAAAGAAATCACATTTTGTGGAAGCAAGTTACCAAGTCAAAAGATCTCTCATTTTTCATTCTATACTGAGCTTTAAATAGATTGTAATATTAAATTTAGATTGAAAGATAAAATAACAAAAATATATTTTCTAATAAAAATATAAAAAATAATAAAAGATATAGATAATGATGAAAATATCATAAGGATCTTATTTGTGTTTTATTACAACCCATAAAATTGAGATGAAATAAATAAAAGGATAAATATGATCTGTAGGATTAGCTCAATTATCATCTTGATGCAGTCTGCATCAATTTTGAGTAATTTAATAGTATTATTGAACGGTATAAACCATTCAAATGAGCTTTCTATTGGTGAAAGAACATTTCAATGAAGCTAACACTTGAGTGATTTGTGTAGTTTAGCAATCTTGAGAAATTTGTATGATACAATATTATTTATTGTACAATATCAATTTTCTTATTGGATTGTTCAAACTAGTATAATATATAGTATGATTAATGAAATAGAAATAATATTCAAAATAAACACTATATCTACACTATCTTAAAACTTTCATATAGTATGATAATTTCTATCATACAGTATGATCCGTTTGAGATATTAGTTTACAACATATAAATGAAAACTTGAGGGCTCCATACGCTACTTTAATATTCGAATAAATGATGTGGTTAATTCATTAATGTGTATAGCACAATCCACTCATTGTTCAATACAAATAGAAGTGAAAATTAGGTAATGGTTAATTTAGACATATCTTAAAAATGAATCTAACTGTTAGAGAGCAATTGTTGTTTCCATGAGAAGGTCCTATATGTTGTTAATGTGCGCTTATTTGTGCCAAAAATCAAATTTATTACTCTTAGATAATAAAGTTTGTTATGTGAAATACATTATAGGTGTACACCCTTCTAGGACATAGCATATCATACCTATATCATGAACCTATTCTTCCTGGATTTTAAGAATCAAAATCATTTTGTCATTTCATGTTTCATGCAAACCCTTTTTGCCTTTTTTATTAGCATCAAATTTTTTCCTTTTGTGCTATGCAATCATTTCATGTATGTCTTTGTCATATGCAATATGAATTAGATTCTATAAGCATGAAGATAAGCATATTATAGAAATATTAGATAATATCATTACTCATCCATAAGTTTTTCATCCATTACATACAAAAAAGGCATTGTACTGTAATACATCAATCAACAAACAAATGCATAACTAATTGAATAGCATGTCTACTTAAAGTACCTTTTGAAATCAAGATTAACATCATTTGCCATTCTTTCAAATGATGTAAAACTTCGATAATTTTGTGAAAGAAAGTATTTTGTAGTAAAGTACAAGAGATCAGATATTCTTAAGGGTCAGCTCATAAAAATGTGATAAAATAGAAACATGTCTTCTTGCATTTTCCAAATCAGTAGGGGTACCACAAGGTGTATGATCAGAGAGCTGCAGTGGGCTTGAGTGGTTCCAGCAATCCAGCTAATGGAGCAGAGTGGAGTGTGATGTTGACTGGATGATCAAATGCATTAGAGGACCGAAGGATAGAGTGTGCCTTGCATGAAGTTTGCAGTTCCTATTTCTAAAATGTTATGGAAAGCTATAGTTGCTTGAACTATTCTTTCAGCTATCTCCTTCTTTGATCCTTTCTCCATCCATCCAAGCACAGAGTGAAGAGAACTTATCCCATAATGTAGTGATTGCGAGAGGATACCTAACCAGGTTACATGGGCTTTATCACAATCCCGAAGTGCATGATTAATTCGCAAGCAATGCCCCTAGAAGAGAGCTAAGTGCAGGAGGGAATCATACTTACATATTGAAATAGGCCACCAGCTCCTCCCAGTCCCACTACCCATTTCCGTCTAGGAAAGAGGATTTTTCATCAACAATTGAGCTGTTTGTTTGGAGGAAAATAGGCCATTTGCATATTGGCTGCACCCTAATCTAGTTGCCCTTAATCGTGTCACATCTCCGGTCATCATCGATCTGCTAAATAGTTTTAGCAATTGTTAACTCAACTGCTTTGCACAGGAGCTTCCAAAATGATTTGTCACCTCTCTTCCATTGGAACATCTGCTTGCGTTTTCAACAAATCTCATAAAGAGCAACTGTACAATAGACTTCCTCTCTAGCCAACAAAACGTCTGCAATGCCAAACTATCAAAACTGGTTGCCAAGCTTTCAGCCACTTAATTCTTAGGCCTCACATTCTTTTGGTAGTTTCACTTTTTCCCAATTGATATAATGTATAGAATTCATTCTATTGGATCCACTCTATATAAAGCTTCTAGTGATTCATTCCACCTCAGTTATAATTCTGGCTGGGACCTTTATAAGTGTAAGGCTATAGAGAGGAATCGCATCTAGAATGGCATTGACCCTAACTACTCCACCAGGAAGAGATAGGGATCTAGATGCCCAAGACGAGATTCTGTTAATCACTTTCTGGATGAGATATCTGAAATCTAATATTTATGGCATTTTTTCCATCAAAGAAATTCCCAAATACATCATAGGTGACCTCTACCCTATTCCCAGCTCCTTGGCGATCCTTACTTGGGACATTCCTTTACTGAACATTAGATAAAATTTGGCATAATTTATCATTTGGTCCAAAGCTTCATGGTAAATTTTGAGATTCTTTTTAGAAGTTGCAACTGCTAAGGAGGTAGTAGGTTCATACATCATGACGTCATCTACATGCATTAGGTGAGGCATTGAGCCATTGAGTATATCCGTTTGCCAATAGAATCATTAAGCATTTGTCGTATGTAAGTAAAGATGATAGCTCTGAAACAATTGTGAATAGATAAGGTGGCAACGGGAATCCCTTTTTGAGCCCACATGTCGCAACAATCCATGGTAGCCTCCTACCATTGTATAAAATGTCATATCTTGGACCATAAATGCAGACAACCCCATGCACACCATAGCTTAGGAAATCATCATGTTTGAGCATTTACTTGTGGAAATCCCATCTGATTTTATCATATGCCTATTCCATATCCAATTTGACATTCATGAGCCCCTTGTTAGGAGGAAGAAACATCGAGTTTGTAGGCAATCTCTTGTACAGCAATGGTATTGTTCGATATAGATATATCTTGGATAAACACCCTTCTTTGGGGCAATAATTCCCACAAGGATCACTTTTAGTTTATTTACCATAACCTTTGTGATGATTTTATAAAACAAATCGCACAAGTTGATTAGACCGAATTGATTTGGATGAGCGGGTCTTGGCCTTTTGGAAACTAAAACCACTAAGAGTATCTCTCTACTGTGCTAGCATCCTAGTTGTATTGAAGACTACAAGCACTGCAGCAATAATATCCTTTTGGGTTGTATCCCATGTATGAATTCTGCTGTAATACCATCCATACCCAACGCCTTATTGCAGCCTGTAGCTAAAACAACTTTCTTAATTTCCTGCACTGTGACAGGAGCCACAAGCATGGGGAGGGGGAAGCTCAATTCTATTTCCCATAGTAATTAGCAGGCTCTATTTAGCAGTGAAATGCTCTAAAAGCACCTTCTCAATACCCTTCTCAGTATTCTATTACCCAATGTTACCAATCGATGCTTACTCCTGTGTTACCACCATTGTTGAAATTTCTAAACAAAACGAACTTTTTAGCCTTATGAGTGATTTGTCTAACATATGCAACACCTCCACTTGTGGTGATGATTAATGGATTTACGGAGATGGTTGAAAGTGCAGGGTACTGAATTCATGGAAGTTGTACATTGTAGTCTTCTTGGATGATTAAGTTTAAGGATTCAAGTTTATGATCCATTGCCCAAAGCGTGTCAACTTCTGGGTAATTAGAATGGTACAAGGGTGTACTGTAGTATAGTTAACGAGCAATGTGTAAACTTATGATACGTGAGGCATTCTCCTTACTTGCATGAACAAAATTGTTTTAAGTGTTGGATAAACAGTTCAAATTCGAATTGATAGGTATAAGGCTCAAGGACATGGTCTGATAAATGAGAAAAGTACTTATCACTTTATCAACCATTATGTGTTTTATCTTCTGGTGAATTCTATCCTCCTTGAAATCCAATCTTCTTCCCATGTGTTTGCTATGGCATAGACAATGAAGCGTAGGATAGATCAGCAGATTTTGAAATGAAACCCATGAGTTTAGTTTGTTTTTAACCAAAACTTCAAATCAATTTTGGTTTCATCCTTGCTGATGATATCTTATCAAAACAAATGTTAGAACTCCATGGTATAAAGCTTACTGGTGTGACCGTTGTTCAAAAATGCAGATTGCTTGTGCATTTTGTGTCAAGATTTGTTTGAATATTGATTATTTAAATTTTGCATTTGAAAAGAGGTTTGTTTAGACAATAATACTTAAATAGTTTGATCTAATATTTGACAACTTAGCTCATATCCAATTTTTTGTTGAAATTCTTAACCGTGGTCTTGAATCTATTAAAGATATTGAGATATTGGAGAAATCAAATTTATAAGATGGAGGAAATCACAACATGCACTTCAAAAATTTGTTAACTTTAGAAACATAATAGTAAAAATTTGTAACTATTCAAGATTCTAAGAGACCTCCTTTATTAAATTTGAGTTAAAATGGTACTGTATGTCTATAAAGATGAGTTAAAAAAAAAAGTTGATTGATGAGTTTTGTATTGAGAACAAAACATCATTGGTATATTAAAAATCTAAAAGTTGAAGGATTTATAGTGAAAGCAATATATATGTAATAGATCTTTTTACTTTGATAAGGTTGGGTGAAAGATACAAATATAATTTGTCACGTAATTAGTATAATAAAGTGTAAGTATTAATGAATATCTCTATTTTCTTTTTATTTGATGAAAGATAAATGATATAGTAAAATATTGATAAAGAATATAAGTATAAAAATTTTATATAAATAAATAAATTTATGAAGTCATATTATCTGCTAACATAGTTGGTTGAAAATTATTTGTAAATTTATTATAATTAAAAATTAGAAAAAATTATATTATTATTGGCATAAATAAAAAAATGATAATAAATAAGCTAAGATAGGCTAAAATTGAGATTACGTCATGCCATTCTTATATAATGCTTGAATTGAGTTGAGATCAAACCAAACATATTTAAACTAATCTTGAATTATGATTGGATTGGTTTGATGTGTTGCAATCTAATAAGTTATGCAAGAAAAATATAATATTTAACTAAAGCTGTTTATGATAAGATTCATAGCCTATTAATGTTGTATGTGATAAATAATTTCAACATGTCTTATATTCCTATAAAATGTGATTTACACAACATTGGACATATAATACATAGATTCAATATGATATATACTAGTCATAATAATTACGATTAGAGCTTATGTCTTAACATAATACTTATTTTTTTTTTACAAATCTTCATTATTATGAAGAAACAAATAATACAAAATAACTTTATTAAAATAGATTTATTGAGAATTTAATCACATAAATGTGAAGAACTAATATGCAGCATATAGATAAATATAATTTTATTATCTTTTAATATTTCGATAAAAGATAGCTTTAAATAAGAGTAAGAGAAAATTGAAAATTGTCTAAAATTTAAATTAGATTTTAGTTTTAACTAAGTTCAAATTGAAGTGATTGAGATGAATCATGAATGTTAGCATAATCTATAGCATGAAATGATCTTGAACAATGAACAAATCAATTCGATATCTCAAAATTAAATCATGTACTTAAATATATGTTTTTATATATTCAAACATATATATATATATATATTATAAATAAATAAAAATATGAAAAAATTTGATGTCATATATTATTAATTTTGAAATGAATGAATTTGTAAAGCTGTTTATCACTAATAATTAGTTTTTAATTAAAAATTAGATTAGCTTTTGTTCGAATTGATAACTAATAAACTAAATTTGACTCCTTCCCTACTCCCTATACTGCGTGAGACCAATTTAAGGTCAAATAATTAATAGGCGTCGTTCTAAAAGTAAAGTATTTTATATTCTTCAATTATTACTGTTTCATTAATTCGTTGGTCAGTATTATCTAACTTTATTAATATATTTTATCAATATTATATATATATATATATATATAATTTTAAACATGGATTAAAAGCCACGACTTGGACATAACGGTGAGTCGAATGATTGCAGATCTTGAGAATGTCCACATGTTGTCTTCCGTTAAATACTTGTATATGAAATTACATGTATTATATAATTCACATGTGTATTGTAATGTTATTTAGTTTGGTGATGAATCATTGATGACGAATCGAAACAATGATCATCAAGTGAAAAAATTATGAGCGTTTTTTGCAATAGAGAATCAGGAGATTAAAAAAATGATATAACTAAACAGGTCATGTTATAATTTCTAAATCTTCGGCGCCGCAATCCTCGCCGTCGTCACACGTCAGTGGTCGCTGCGTCGGCTCGAGTGGTTCAAGAATGGAAGGGGCCAAGAAAAAGGAAGCCGAGGTGGATCGACGGCCTATGGAGGTTGACTCGGAAACGCCGACGACCGATCCATGGGAACTCGGTAAAACCCTTTCTTTCCTTAAAACCCTACGTAGAAAACTTGGTGCGTAACTTGGAATTTCTGAATGTCGCTGTCGTTTCATAGAAGTCTGCTAGTTTCTCATTTCCCAGAAGTTCTGTTTACGCAAAATATATAGAAACTATGCTGCATGTTTAACAAAAAATTCAGAAAATGTAATGAACGAAAACATGTCTAGGAATGACACATGGTGGATTTGTGTTGGGTTTGACCTAAACCTACACCCAACCGATTATATGTTCCAAATTTGCTTCAAGTACTGAGTGGAAATGGTGTTTTTTGACACTATCTTTAGTTCTAGATTTAGTTTTTTTGTATTAGCATTTCATTATGGAAGAGTTGGTAGTATTTAATGTGAGAGAGATTATAGGAAGGTATATTGAAGGGTTTCGAGTGAAGACTTCATTATTTTTTTGATCTAGGTTTTTGTATATCAAACGTATTAATTAGCAGGTTGACATGAATATTGGTATATTAAACCTAAATGTTACCTACCCCTTAATGGGTTTGCCATATCTAAACCTATAGTCATTCTACAGATTGAATTTTGAGAGAAGTTAAATGAACATGGGATCAAATCACCATTTTTAGACATAGATTTTATTTTGAAAACCTTCTAAATCGATCACAAACCGCATTAGCATTCCACACCCCAAGATGATACTCTCATGAGGTTTTTGGTTACTAATACAATTAATAGTTTCTCCCGTAAGAGCTAATGAGGTAGATAAAGGTCAATAGTTATTTTAGGGATTTTTTTTAAACTCCTTTTATCATAAACAAACTCCTTTTTTTATAGAAGAATACTAGTCTAAGAAGATAAAAATGACACGTGTTGATCTCCATAGGAGTTCATGCCTAATAAAATAAATTTCATCATGATTCTCTTTGGGTAATACGACAAATAAAACATTCTCCTGAATTAATTGCAACGTTTTGCTTCATTTTCAAGTGTTTCTTACATGTAGAACGCATCACTCTTGAGCTGTTTAATTCAAGATGAGTTGAGTGCATTCCCTTTTATTATGAAATATTTTTTCTTGCAATGTAAAATAAAATAGCAATATTTGTGGTAACTGTGTGATAATTATCTCTTACTCATTTCAATAGTTACAATATAGTTGTGACCATAAAATGGTTATTAGGAATCTCACATGTGAAAATACAGC
Organism: Vanilla planifolia; assembly: GCA_023846275.1. NCBI lineage: Eukaryota > Viridiplantae > Streptophyta > Magnoliopsida > Asparagales > Orchidaceae > Vanilla > Vanilla planifolia. Next base: position 15,953,998 of record CM043866.1, on the reverse strand, counting down.
TCACCCTCTTCAATCCTGATCATAAGCTCGTAATTTGCCTTTCACCTTTCTTATAATTTTTTACTACATAGCTATGTGTCAATAATTCCTTTTGTAGAAAGTCTCTGATTTGTAATACATATGAAGTTACATGCTTTATTCATCCTTTTTATTACATATATGCTGTTCGATATGCTTGTTTTTACAATAAAAGATTCATTAAATATTTTAAGCACCTTCATAACTCTAATGTGAAGATGACATGCCATTGTTTAGATTAGCATGAGCCTCTTGGCTCTTTGGATGGCATTTATATGGGAAGCAATTATTGACACTTGCAAAGTATATAAATAGGCAATTAATGAAATAGATATCTTTTATTTTTCCTTAAAAGACTCTACTAAAAATACCTTAGATAACTTGAAATGAATCAACTTAAGCTGGCAATACACCTGATTGATTTTTTAATATTGTTCGTAGTCCTTGGTGATGACATTTTCAAGATTGCTCTTATCTTATTTGGGTTGGCCTCTAGTCCTTAGCTTGGCTTTACGTATCTCAAAAGTTTGGCAGGAGATCCTCCATAAGTTCACTTAAGTGGTTCATCTTTATTTGATACTTTTGTGGCATTTTAAAAGTTTCTTGTAGATCTTTGTAATGCTCTTCTATGTTATGATTTTCACAAGAATCTCATCTACATAAAACTCCATATTGTAGTCATGTTGAAGTTTGGGTGTGACCTTTGTTTTTCTTGTGTTTGTTACTCTTGCAATTTTCATATTAAATGCATTATCTTTTACAATATACTTTGTATGCTATAATGAATGCTATTTTGACTTAAAGATCTATTAATAACCAAAAATGCATATAATAAATGATAACTAAATAATCTGATGCAGATTCATGCTCTGCATCTATCCAAGGTAAAGATTAATAATCTTTTGGGTATGCAAGATTTCATATAATCTATATGCTCATTTATTATTTCTTATTTATTTTCTTGAACAACACAACATTGACCAATCATATTGGATATTGAGCTTCTCTAATGAAGTTTCTTGAGTAACCTATCAATTTCATCTTTGATCATTGCTTTGCAAAAATTGCTTTTTTTCCTACTAAATTGGATGGTATCATACTAAATATTGTGATGATGGTGAGCCACCGATGAATCTATTTCTAGCATATAAGTTAATCAACATGGTAATTGCAAACAATAAGAGTCAAAATCATTCTCATTTTTTTTAAAAACTAAAGTTGAGCTATTGAATGTCGATTACTGTATGTCTACAATTGGCTTCTTAGGATATATATATATATATATAGTTTTTTTTTTCTTTTGTCTTGAAAATGATTGTCAAGACTTAACTTTTTAAAATAATATCCATGGGAGAATTCTAAATCCTAGATCCTTGTACAACTGAACTCCATGGGCCACCAAAAGTCCATGTAAACATTAAAAAATATGATACAATAACTCTTTTAAAGTGGTTAAAAAATACCGTTATCTACATAACATTATGTGTTGAGGGCACCATACAATGGTAAAGTTCATAATTTGAGTCACTTTGTCCATTGCATTGCTTAGCATGAGAGCTGATGTGATAATGCCAATTTGGATTTGCTCTCTAGAAAACCTAGATGTCCTGCATCTGGGATGTGACTTGTCAATTCCCATTTGATCAAATACCAAACTAAAAATTATATGTGCAGAGATTTCTGTATTAGTAAAAAAATCTTCTTACTTTTTAAATTGGTAATCATTTTAGAGATAGCAATTGCTTTATTATTTGGAAATGAAAAATCACTCCTTTCAACAATAATTAGAGCCATCATTCTTCACAGTGGACTAGCTCAAAAGTATTACTTGCACCAATGATTGCTGCTCCTAGTGCAATGTGCCAGACAAAGATAACTCAAAAGATATGACGTGGCTTGTCTGGTAATGATCATTCAAATAAAGTGTTTGGCAAAATACATTTCTTGCTTTTTGGAGTAGCTGATGCTGGTTTAATAAATTCTTGAAAATATCCTTGAACTAGTAGGCACTTGATGAGATTCTTTTGTGCTTTGCACTCATGAGTTAAGTACTAAAATAACTATGGAATTGGTAGAATTTGTTTGTCTCAAGATGAAAAGGGATCATTAATACTGGTGATGGATATAATCCCGAGTTCTTTATTGTCACAAGAACTTTCTTAGAAGAATATAAATTAAGAAATACTTTTTCGTTACTATAATCTTGGTCATTTGTTTATTAACTCCACTTCTTTAATAAATCTATGAGATTGTTCCAAACAATCAGCATGAACGACCTCCCAGCATAGGTGCTTAGTCGAAAAATTATCATTAAAATTTTTGCTATGACACTATCCATTCACATTTTACGATCATTTGTCACCAATATTAAATTGGTGTTTTTTAAACATAAGGGTGATTCATTTAACTCTAAATATAATCTTGTGCTATATCGAGTAATTGAGGGAAGTTCATTTGCATTTTTTCTACAACTTTGGCTTATAATTATCTGCTTGGACGTAAGTCTTCTCTTATGGAAAGCTTTGTTGTCCATAGACATTTTATGAATTTTCAAAGAGGATGAACTAAAATAGTTGATAATATCCCTTAAAGAGTCAATGAGCACCTAAATTTGAGAAGATCTTGATCCTTTCATTGGTGTTAATGAAAATAGAGATGAATTCTCTTCTTAATTGAGCAAAAGACATGATGGAAACCAAGGGAATTTCTACAAACCAATGTTAAACGAAACCTTGCAAAGCTGAAGAGGTAACTTGCACTTTATTTCTTTAGGATGATGATGGACATTCCAAGATGTTCAAATGTAATGACACCCCTTTGTAATTGTAAAGAGGAGGTGATTGGTATTGCATAGGCATGCTATTAGCTAAATCTTTAGAAAATGAAAAGAAAAAATCATCATGCTCTCTACAAGGATATTTTTTTTCAAATAACATTTAGATAACAATTTGAGTGTTTTCTTACCGACAAAGCATTGTTGAACTTCATGATGAAAGTAAGGTGAATTTTATCCTCTCTTGTAGGCATTTTCTACCCCATGGTTGGACACAAAGTAAGGGATTTAGGGCTCCCATTAGTGTTTTAATGGAATTAAATGTGAAAATGGAAGCTACTATTGATGAAATAGATGAATTAGAAATAATGGAGGGGTCATTGTCACCAGTAAAGATACAATAGGTAGAGAAATGGCTAAAGCAGGTGAAAACTTAGTATCATAACTTATCATTGATGATAACTCTCGAATTTGTAGTTAAATTAGAACACTATTAGGGCCTACCAATGGTGGAGAAGTGATTTACTTCTTATTTTGAAGAGTTTGAATGGTCTCAATTAACTATCTACCTTGTTGAGAATTGCATTAAATTAATGCTCACTCTCACAATTAGCTTGGGAGTTTACCACTATGTGCTTTTCTTCATAGCAATCCATGCTTATGACCATCTTTTGATTTATAAACTCTAAATAGTAATACTAAAAAAGCGTTGACATGAAAATCACACATTATCAACAAAATATGCAAAAAATGAAATTAATGAAATAGATCTTATTGTGAAAAATTTACTTAAATAAAACGAAAAAAACATATTGAGCCCTTAATGATGTTCATTAATTTCTTAGCTGTTTAGTAGTACAATGAATAGTTTCTCTCTTAGTAGTTGATGAAATAAGTAAAATTAGACGTAGTTATTTTTTGGTTTTCGTTCAAGTCATTTTAGATTGATTACCTTAATTATTTGTAGAAGAATATTAGTTTAAAAGATATAATTGGCATATGTTAATCCAATAGGGATTCATAGCCAAACAAAACAAATTCTCATGAATCAATAAGAAATTTTGTTTCATTTACCATCTTTGCATGTATGAAGGCAATGTCACAACATAAGTTAATCACATCCCCACTTATCATGAAAACTTCTTTCTAGCAAGATAAGATAAAGGGTAAATATTGAATAGACGATCCTTTAATTTGTCTGTAAGAGCAAATAGAGCTCTCACATTTCCAAAACAGCCAAATAGGTCCTTAAAGATTTGTTGACGTAGCAGCTATAGTCTTAACATTTTTTTTTGTTCTTAAATTACTCTTACACTTAAGGACTTTTATGATTATATATTAAGGATTTATTTGTCAAATTTTAAATTGTACTTTAGGAATTTATTAAGATTTAAAGATTTAGATGTTACATTACCTAAGGTTTTAAAGTTTTAGGGACTTATAATGACATTTTAAAAACATATCCTTATGTAGGATCAAACTAGAGAGATCTAATTGCTATTTGTTCTAAGATAGCATAAAAATATTTTTATTGTCTATCCATTTATCAACTTAGGTCTAACTAGTTCGTTACATTGTATTTGTTTCCTTAAGTTAGTTATTATGGTTCTTGCATAAATATGAAAACATAATTCATTGCCTTCCATTATGGACATAATCTTATATTTCAACTAATTTTCACTTTTTTTCCATAATTTTACATCATGTAACCCCATGCATATTATCCTTTTCATATGGAATCTTTAGCTTATTTCATGATTTAGATTATATGCTTAATTTTCTCTTTATTATGTATACATCATTAAGTATGTTTGTTTTCACAATAAATGATTTACTAAATAACCCAAGTGCCTTTATAACATATATACAAATAAGATGATATGTAATTTTTTGAACTAGTAAATCCTTTTGTCTTTATTGAGAATAACATTGTTTTCTTTGATTTCATGTCATAAATGATCTTGACATTGAATTTTTTATATGACAGATTACTAACTTGTGGACAAATAGATTTTTTTCATATGTTATTATATATGTGTTTCGGCATTTAATTCTATGTCTGCTTGCTTTTTACTCATCTCTTATTAAAATATAATGAGTGCTTACTGTGAATGTTTGTAATATGTTTCCTCATTTAATAGTTTTGTGGATCTTATGAGTACAATAAACAACAATTAAAAGCTTTATTCTCGTTAAATTTGTTGGCCATATTTATGTCTTTGCCTTCACTAGGCTCAGAGAATGCAAGGGGTGGAGTAAACAAGGCCCTTTCTACTTGATTTTTTAATGTCTGTCTTCATTGATTGGAAGGGACAGTTTGTAAAATTGACTTCTGCTGAATGCCTATTGGTTGAATGTTTCACTTGTATGTACCATCTAAGCTGTTCTCTTGAGCAATTTGAACCTCCTTGATGAAGCTTTCTAAATTGCAAGCTTTAATTAAAGAGCTCCAAGGTCAAAAAAGTGAATTATTAAGTCGACACATTTTTTGTTTATTTTCACATATATCTCATCTGATTTATTTAAGTTATGGAAAAGAGCATTACATCTAAGGGTGCATAATGTTCCAATCACATATAAATGGGCCCTTGTTTGTTTGGCCTTTTCAAAGGATAAAATTGCTTGATGATTTATTTAACAAAATGTGTGTGGAAACACTTAAATATGTTTATTTCATTTAAATTGAGATATCTCTACTTTCCACCAAAGTTTAAGTAAAATTTAAGTGGTTGTTTTAAGGTTTTCATCCAAGACCCTTTACATTGATAAACTCTATTATAGAAGAATATTAGCTTAAAAGATAAAAATAGCACACGTTGATCCAATTGGAATTCATGGTCAAACAATACAAATTTTGCCAAAATTGAATTTGCTTGATTGGACAAAGAAATTATATCTCATGAATCAATAAGAACTTTTTTTTCATTTGCCACCTTTGCATGTATGAAGGAAATGACACAAGATTAGTTGAGCTCAGCCCTGCTTATCATAAAATTTTCTTTCTTACAACATAAGATAAAGGGTAAATATTGAATAGATGATCCTTTAATTTTGGCCAAAAGAGCAAATAGGGCTCTCCATGACCAAAATAGCCAAATAGGTCCCTAAAGATTCGTTAATGTAGCAATTATATTCTTAACTTTTTTTTGTTTTTAAATTACTGTTACACGTAGGAACTTGTGTAAGTATATACTAAGGATTTATTCGGAAAATTTTAAAGGGTGTTTTAGGAATATATTAAAGTTTAAAGACTTAGTTGTTACATTATCTAAGGTTTTAAAGTTGTATAGACTTATAATGACATTTTTAAAAACATTTCTATTTATAGGACCAAACTAGAGAAATCTAATTGTTATTTGTTCTAAGATAGCATAAAAATATTTTTATTACCTATGCATTTATTAACTTGGGTCCATACTAGTTCATTACATTGTATTTGTTACCTTAAGTCATAACCTTATATGTCAGCTAATTTTTTTTTTCATAATTTTATATCATGTAACCCCATGCCTATGATCCCTTTCATATGGAGTCTTTGGCTCATAACATGATTGCGATTATATGCTTAATTCTCTCTTTATGATGTATACATCATTTAGTATGCTTGTTTTTATAATAAGTGATTCACTAAATAACCCAAGTTTCTTTATGACATTTGGATAAACAATATGACACATGTAATTTTTTCAACTAATAAATCCTTTTGTGTCCTTGTTGAGGATAACGCCATTTTTTTTTCTTTGATTATGAATGATCTTGATCTTAAATTTTTATATGACAGATTACTAACTTGTGGATAAAATGATTTTTTTTCATATGTTATCATATATTTTTATTGGTGTTTTTATTCTATATAACATAAGCTTTTTATTCATCTCTTAGTAAAATATAATGGGTGCTTATTTTGAACATTTGTAATATATTGCCTCATTTAATGGTTTTATGGGTCTTGTGAGTACAATCTACAACCATTAAAAGCTTTATTCTCATTAAATTTGTTGGCTATATTTATTTCTTTATCTTTGCTAGCCTCGTAGTATGCAAGGAGTGGAGTAAATGAGGCCGTTTCTACTTGTTTTTTCATTGTCTTTGTCTTCACTGTTCGGGAGGGCAATTTGTAAAATTGACTTCCCTTGACTGCTCATGGGTTGATGCTTCACTTTTGTGTACCATCTAATCTGTTCTCTTGATCAATTTGAACTTCAATGAAGCTTTCTAAATTTTAAGCCCAAAAGTATTTTATTAAATTGACACATTTTTTGTTTATTTTCACACATGTCTCGTCTGATGCATTTTAGTTCTGAGAAAGAGCATAAATGAGGGGGTGTCTGGTGCTCACTTCACATTTAAATGGGCCCTTATTTGGTTGGCCTTTTCTAATGATAAAAGTTCTTGATGATTTGTTTAACAAAATGTGTGAAGAACACTTACATAGATTTTTTCATTGAAGTTGAGATACCTCATCAAATTCTAGATAATCTCATTTATTTCTACACTTTCCATATCCATCTCCACCTTCATTTACAAAAAAGTTGAAAGTTTTCTCATTCATCTCCATCCCAATTAGTCATTTACTAAAAAAGTCAATGGTTTTGTCATCCATCTTGATCTCTACTTTCCACCAAAGCTTCTCTCTTTTAGTCTTCTTATTCTTTTCCCCAAATATAGTACTAGTTGCATTTGGGCTCAAAGGAATCATGCATTTGAACATATTATTTATTGGGCTTATTTTTTGTGATATTAAAATGACCTGAAATTATTTGAAACATTATATTTCCTTTGCAGCCTAAGAAACGATCCTAATAACAGTCCATGGCGGGAAAGGTCTTGGACAGTTATACTTCTTTTGAGTTTTATCTTGAGATGACCTTTAATGTTGATTTCTACAGCTTACATAGAGATTTCCTGTAAAAAAAAATAGAGAACCTGGATACGGATTCTTTAAGCCTCATTCAAAACACTTGGTAGAACTACTTAATTTTCATTCAATATCTCCTTTTGCTTTTCAAAAAGACATGCTAGATCACACACACGCTATTTTTTGGTCTATAGAATTTTTTATTTAGGTTGAATTGTACCATTGATCTACATGCAACCTTGTTTTAGCTTTATGTTGCTTTCTCCTTTTTTTCAGTCGCCGATATTTATGAGAGCATTTTTCTGAACAATATATATATGATTAAACCTGAAGTTCATACCCTTTTTTTTGGTACATATTATTTTGTTTTAGTTTCTAGTGATGATGAGATAGACTACTCAATCAAGCCGGAATTTTATGACCCACTGCTTGATGAGAAGGATGAACAATGGGTAAATAAGCAAAGGAAGGGGAGGACGTCTGATGCTGTGCTTAGTTGCCCTGCTTGCTTCACTACCCTATGTTTTGATTGTCAAAGGTATGCTACTTCGTTACTGGATTAAGTGAGCTATATCAGTTGACTAGTCTACGAAATTTTGCTATGATGACTCGTTTTTAAACAAACAGAAACTGTGAAATGTTAATGAATTATTCCATCCCTAGGCTAAGAAAATCTCAAGTGAATTTGAAAACGAAGATTTGAAACCTCTAAACTAATGTTTTGCCTCTGAATTTTTATTAACTTTTGAGTATTTCAAGTTCGACCTTACTGTCACTTATGTTTGTTTACTATTCTACATCTCGTTATTAAGAAGTACAGAATTTCTTTAGTTTTCTCTCCTTATGGGAACAACTTTTGTTGTATGATTTACTATGCAAATCAAAAGCTTTCGATGGCTGCAACTCCAAATTTCTTTGAGGTGTAACACTAACATCATGTTCTTAATTCATATGGCCTTTTTTGATCCCTTAGGAGATGAAGATTAATTACTAGGTTGTCTTCATCGAGTTATTTGTGCCTATAATTCTCCTCTACAGTATGTTTACAAATCCATTCTAATTCACTGGGTGTAGATATTAGGGGCAATGGGATCACATTTACAGTTTTCCTATGTTTATGCATAATAGTCTGCAAAAGGATTCAAACCTGTTGATCTATGGAAAAAACAATAAACTCAACTTTAGCCCTGTTAAGAAAACGACTTCGACCTAGCTTCTTGTGCTAACTAGGAAATAGATGTGCTAAGCTCTTCGAAAGTGAACTGCAGATACCTTTTAGTCTTGATGCAATCTTTACCAATGGCTGTGCTTGGATGCTGCAGGCATGAGATATATGTGACTCAGTATAGGGCCATGTTTGTTCTCAACTGCAAAGTGAGAAATGATCAAATTTTAAGAGAGCAGAGTAGGAGGAAATCTAAGAACCGTGTTGAATCTGGCAGTGAAATCGTATTTAGCCCAGTGTGCTGCTCGGTTTGCTCGACTGAAGTCGGTGTTTTTGACAAAGATGAAGTTTATCACTTCTTTAATGTCATTCCAAGCAATTCCTGAACCTTTTGCTGTTTGTCGACTGCAGTGTCTTCTTGGGTATAGGTTTTGGTTTGTATTAAGAATTGAAAACTTAGCCTGTTTTGTAAACATTGTTTGTTTCAACAATAGCAATCAGAAGACACATTAAGTTGAGAATGCAATGAAGTTGATGAGATGGGAACATGCACCAAGTAAACTATGATGGAAATTATTGTTAAATATTGAATGATTGATGAATTTTTTATTCAAATTGATCTCAAGTGGAGTTTGTTATTAGTAGTCAAAACATAGTTCAAATAGAATTGTGTTTCATTGCAGCATTTTCATTGATCCATCTAAGATCGTTGTCTACCATATCAAAAGGTTTTATAATCTAGGCAATAAAATGATGCTAAAGATCATGTTATTTTCTATATTTTTGCATTTTTAAATTTTTATTAGTTAATTTAATTAAGATATTATCTGTTCTTGTTTTACGTTTATGTTTTTTCATACATTAAGTGATGAGCATTGTGTTGCATATATTCTATTTTGATCCCTTTAGAGGAGTTTAAACGTAGTTGATTGCATTTTATAAGTAATAGGGATTCTAAGTTATAGAAAACATGTAAAATTTATTAGCCCATCTAATAAATGATATATATATTTTTTAAATCTTTAAAACATATTAAAATCTTAAGATAGAAATTGATTAAATTTAATTTTTGTATATTATATGGATGACAATAATCGCATACCTCACTTTTGTTGATTTAACAAGATTTAAAAAATATTTGATAAAAGTAATTTTAATGAAATAAATATTATGAGTTATTTATAGGATGTTTACCTTTCCCGTTATGCGGCAATTAAATACTCCGGCTTGTGATGCATGTTCTGTATATCAAATGAAAGTCGCTATTGCGTTACATCATGGCCTTTTGTGTTCACACCTACCGCCAAATACTTTATTGGATCGTTGCCTGCCGTGCAATCAAACTATCACAAACTTGGCGCTGCTCATGCATTAATTTCGATGACGCATCAAAAGATGCGTACATCTAAAATATATAATTTATTGTTTTTTTTATATATATTTGTATTTTTATACATATTTCTATAACGACATTCTTGATTATTTTATTTATTTTTGCTCTGAAAGCCACTCATGTAGTTCATTTGTATCCTAAAATAACTTGGATTTGGTTCTTTGCCTTTGCCTTTTTAACTGTTGCATCATTGGGTGTTTTCATCAACTGATGATGGAGAGACCAAGGATCGATTCCACTGCTGCCCTGGAATACAGATCACACCTAGCTGTTACATCACCAATCGAGAGTTGTTAGGTGAAGGTATAAATTTTGATGTGAGATATGAGATTATAAAAAAGGAAAATTCTAAATTTGAGCTTGACAAATAATATGAATGATAAATAATACTAGTATAAGAAAATAGTACAATAATTGTGTCAAAAGTTTGGTTTCTTGAACACATAATGTCAAATATGGCATCAACTTCATTTTTGAAAATATCATCCTATGGTAAGGTTATGCATAATTGTCTAAAGAAAACTAAGAGGATCACACCTACGTAATTTTTTAAGTTTTTTGAGGGGTTTTGGGTTGAAAAATTTAAAGATTTTTTGTTGTCATGACTACTGATGTGGGTTTCTTAAATAGGACGAAATGTCAATTGTAATGTTAAAATCAAATCATAATATTAAACAATTTATAGTGTAAAACAAGGATTTTTGTTCAAAAAAATGTTGATTGTTTTACAAAATTCGATATTATAGGGTTTATAAATATGTATGAGAATATACTTTTGTCTAAGGTTGATAGTTTTATGAGATTCAATTATTTGATTTATGAATTGTTTAAATTTAGGTTTGGTTAAGGATATGACACATGTTAATGACAATAGTTTTTTGAGATTCTATATAATAAGATATATGGGTTTTTTAGATGGGGATTTAGGTGGGAATATAGTTTATGTTATGGTTAGTAGACTTTCAAGATTCTAGTCCAATAGAGTTTTGATTGTTTTACATTGATTTGGTGAGGATTTAATCCAATGTAGTTTATAGGGTTTGACCAAGTTTTGAGTATAATGCACATTAAAAAGTTGAATAGGTCAGTATGAATTTGAGAAAATATTAAGAAACTTTTATTTTGAGATATCATTTATGACACATTTTGGACTTGGAAAGGTTACTGAGATTATATAATAAGAGCATTTGCATTTAAAAGGTTATTAAGATTATTTGAAGATCTTTGATCTCACATTTATTATAAGTAAACTTAAGAATATTGAAATGTACATGAATATTTATCATATAGTCTACATAATTTATTTTCATATAATTATACAATATGATTTCATTGATCATGCATTATGATCAATATAAAAAATGTATAGCAACTAGCTTAATCTATCATGAAGTGGATTATACTAGTTGTTTAGCCTTTAGCACTATTATAGTTGATATTTTGAAAATCCTTTGATTATAATACAATATTAAATTATAAGAGAAGAATTTGATGCAAAAATATTCAAGTTAATGTATTAATTTCATCATTTCATGTTATGTTGCAAAAGTTTAACCATTCTAGATTTTTTAGACATCTTTTTGTAATTATTGTTATCATTCTTCTCATATTTTTTTTAACTATCAATTAGTAACATTTCACTTATTCATATTTGTGTACCACTTAAGATTTGTATTAGGTGTATATGTTTGTTACGTAAGTTGTATTATCAATAAAATAATAATTTATCTTGTCTTTATTTTTTATGTTTGTTTTTGTATTAGAACTATTGTAAGTCATCTTTTGTATAAATCATGTATTTTATTTATTAATCTAAAAGACTTTGTTTATCAAGGTATTTTACTTACTATTCTTTTTACAAAATGTAGTTAATTGTAGTTAACCTTGTTTTTTGTGGTCTAGGATAAGCTTAGGTGTGCATATGTTTGCTAAACTATCTAAAAAACTTGGAATACTTATTGAAATTATACATAATTATCGTCAAATATAATCAAGAGTTTTCTTTAAAAAATTACGTAATATAGATAACTCTAACAACAGTATTATAAAACTTATAATACTAATTTTACTTGTTTCAATTTTTATAAAATGTATGATTCACCCACATACATCTTTGGAAATTCTTTTACGATTTTGAGGATGATTTGAACAACTTTAATAATTTTGAGTTAATTCAATAATTTAGCATTTAAAGGATATTTTAATATTTTTTAGGAGTTGTAGAGCCTAAAATCATTATTAAAAGCATTCCAAACCATTAGGATAGTTTGTAGAGAAGTGTGACTAATTCATCTCATTTTGAGTTTTTTATGCCTTTTAGAGAGATGTTTTGATAGTTTTTTACCTCGAGTTTTCAAGATCTTTGGGATGAAATTGTTCTTGAAATTTATTTGGTTTAATTTCTTGTTTGTTTGTTTCCAAAGGATATCTTCATAATTTAAAGGATATTTTGAGTATTTTAAAAAGCTTAGATGCCCAAAAATGATCATAGAAAGACTTCAAGTCACAAGTTAAGAGCAAAAATATTTGGAGTCAATTTGGCTTGGTTTGACATATTTACTTGGGAAAAATTTCATTAGTTTTGTACAACTAGAAAAAAATTATAATTTTAAATCAATTTTATTTCTCACAATGTACCCATGATCACTAATTCTTTGAAAAATATATAGATGATATGATTTCCAATTTGTTTGATTTGAACTAAATTTATTTTATGAGGTATTTTAATGACTTATCCTTATAGTGATATATTGTTAATTTTAAATGGATTTGAGGTTTACAATAATCTTTAACAGACTCTTTGAAATCGTTAGGAAAAGCATACATTCAATTTCTTTTTAATTCAAATTTGATTCATTGTGCTATGTTTTGTCATTTTGTTTTTGTTTTAATATCACTCTAGTAATGTCAAGGAAGATGTACCTTATAAAATTTATGAATCAATACACAAAACCTTAGCAACAATTAAAAAATTAAAAAAATATATTTTTTTTATTTATCTTGAATTACGATCATTTTTGTCATTTTGCACTTCAATAGAATTTAATTTATTTTAAAAATTTTAAAATATATTTTTTTATTTATCTTGAATATGTGCGGACGTTCATGTTCACAAAAAACAATTTGATGATTTTTTTATTTGTTACACGAAGCAATTTCGTCAAATTTGGAGACTTGAAGTTGTCCAATATTTTTTTCGATATTTGAAAAAACAGTACTTGATTTTCCTCGGTATTATATATTTTCTTTTTTATCTGTATTTTTTAAATTCTAAAAATTGGAGAACAAATGGCCTGGATTCATTGACAACTATTTGTGATGCTGGTTTTTCATGTGGACACGCTTTTATGGGAAATAAAAGAACGGCATCCCGGAGGCGGCCAACCGACGCTCAAGTCCTTGAGCATGGTGACCGGACCGGCAGAGGCATGACCGCTTTAGCTGGTGGCCGGCTGTCGTAAGCTGAAATCTCGAGTTCAAGAGTTGGAGGTCCCGTCTGGCGGTCTCGAGCTTAAGAGAAGGTGGAGGTGCCGGCGGCGGCGAGGGAGGTTAGCAGGTGAGGTGATTGCCATGAGGTGGCAAGGAAGGAGGAGAGAGAGTTACCATGTATTATTTATATAGAATTATATATTTTATATAACATAATTGTTTTTAACATGAGCATTTAAGTAAATATAATTTTTAATGGCCTAAACAAATAATTGTTTGATAAATAGAAGTAATTTAAGAATAAGAAAATATGTTAATATAATTAAAAAATGGAATAAAGCTTAAAAGCTGTTTTTGGGAGCTTTTGACAAACTATCTTATTCTGATGGACATGATTCCATAACGTCAAATTACGAGTACGAAAATAGAAATTGTCTGCATTTCGTCGACACGTTGCAGAAAATGTAAGTTTTTGTACATAAATTTTAGTACAACTTTTTACCCTATCGAGAAAATTTACCGTTGTACGGCTCGGATGAAATGCCGTCAGCACGTGCACATCAACGTAGTGTACACGCTGAAGTCAAAGAAATATACATGTGATAAATATACAAATAAAAAGTGTGAAATTTGATGGATTTAAGACTGCATTCCAAGAAGAATTAGCATGGCAAAACAGCTTTCTAACGTTGTAAACAAACGGGGTCTCCAGTGTAAGCCGCAGAATATAAAGTAGAATAAAAAAAGATTACAAATAATCACATCGCGGTAATTAAGTATTAAGAAAAGGTACGTGTCAAGAACGATTCGTGGCCACGAACGATTGGCTGCAATAAGCGTGGGTCCCACTCCATGTGCGTGCCCTCTCTCCACCATCTCCTGCCTCTCAATGATTAGACTTTTAAGAAACCTACTCCTCGCCCAGCTCTCTCTCTTGCTTTGCCAAATTCGAATTTTGCAATGACAGCGGCGGCGGAAAGAGGCGGGGCGAAAGATTCTCCGGCGGGCGCGGGAGCGAAAGAGGCGGCGACCACGTCTTTGGCGGCGAAGAAGGTACCTTCGAAGGATCGGCATAGTAAGGTGGACGGAAGGGGTCGTCGGATCCGGATGCCGATCATCTGCGCCGCGCGCGTCTTCCAGCTCACGCGAGAGTTGGGTCATAAATCCGATGGCCAGACCATAGAGTGGCTCCTCCGCCATGCCGAACCCTCCATCATCGCTGCCACCGGGACCGGCACCACCCCTGCCTCCTTCTCCACCGCTTCCGCTTCCCTCCGCACGCTCTGCCCCTCAACCTCCGCCGCAGCTTCCATCTCCGCCTCTCTCGAACACAAATCCGCCGCCTACGCTTCGCCCGCCGCAGCGCATCTCCTCCCTCAAGGCCTCGCCCCTGCTCCCCTCTTCCTCGGAAAGCTCCTCCGCTCCGAGGAAAACCCTGAAGTTGTCGGAAAGGATGACGGGGTCGCCGCAATGGCGCAGCCTTTCGCTGCCACGGGGGGGTTTTGGGCCGTGCCGGCGAGGCCAGACTTCGGGCCCGTGTGGAGCTTTGCGACGCCGGAGATCGTCATGCCAGCTTCCGTAGGGCAGCCGATTGGGGAGGCGTCGGCGGCGAGGGTGGGGAACTACCTTCCCATGGCGCAAGGCCACCTCAACCTGCTCGCCTCTCTGTCTGGTGCGGCGGTTGTCGCCGCCGGTAGAAGAGAAGATGAGCCTCGCTGATTCACACGGTCTATGGCCTTTATTAATGTTTGTTTATGAATTTTTATTGTTCTGTTTCCTTTCTCTTCCCACTCTGTTCATCCTTTTTCTCTATAGAATTCTTCCGAACCATTGGAGGAGCATGAAGGGGATTGGTTGATCAGCTTCTGCTGGGAATTTGGGGGTGGAAAATGGAAAATTTAGCTTCTTCTGTTTCTGATCAACGCATCAATTGTCCATCGGAGCCAAGAACAACAACCGGCGACGATTAGAAGCGAACCCACAAATTTCTGATCTCTGCTGTGATGGAAACTGGAGACTTATATGTCACTGTTTCTATGCGATGACTGCCGTATTCCTGTAATATTTCAAAACAATTCTTCCGATGTGCGAGGTGAAAAATGTGAAACCTGCACATCGATAGTGAGATGTGCGTCCAGGAATAACAACTGCTTGGATGCTTCTCTCTTTCTCTCTCTTTATATATAAAATCTAGCTCGTTAATCTCAAAAAATAAAACGATAATGGCGATGTCAATTATTTTCTCGTGTAGTTATGTTTTTCTTGTTTATTTCAAGTGGTATGTGGATTGCGAGTGAGAATTACAAAGGTGGAGGACTTAAGATGGTGGATCATAGTTAGAAGCTAAGTGTTAGATGGGAAAGGTATCATCATCGAAACTGTATCAGTGGATAGATTTTTATCGCATAAGGCAAATGAAGGAATTGGATGATAGAGAGTGAGGAAGAAGTGTTTAAAAAGTATCGGCTAGTGCGTTAGGAGATTTTTGGGAAATAAGGGAAATAGGTCTAAGTGCAACTAATCGAGTAAAGTAAAATGAAATGGAGAAGAGGAAAGAAAGAAATTTGAAGGAAGTGCAAAAATTTTCTAAGACCTAACTAGTAATGAAGGATGATTAGCAAGATTTTATGAAAATATAATTTTATAATTAACTATGTTTTTAAAGAATAAACCATTACAATCAATAGATTGAGATAAATTTTAATATGTATGCATGTAATTGATGTATTAATGCTTGACTTTTAACGATTTTGTTAAATTTGAGAGATGAAAAATAATATAATGTAATGTTTATAATGTACTATAAATTGACGCCTTTTATTATAATATTATACAAGCATGATGTTGGAAAATGTTAAAGTTTTTTTTATTGTTTTTATATATCATGTTATATGAGATTAAAATACAAAATGATAAAAATAAAAATGAGATAAAAGTTAGAGCTTAGTTGAAAAACTAAGGGTATGATTTTGAAAATAAATAAATAAAATGCTTGCCAATTAGGCATATCTTATTCTAGTGTCGATTAGAAGGTGGAGCTTAAGAACCATCAAAATAATGTAGCTTATTCTAAAGCACAATCCAAATAAGGGAGCCTAAATATTTAAAATGTATTAAGCCTTGATCTTTCACTTAGTTAGAATGAAAAAAGTGAAAAAAGAATACAGTATAAATAAATAGAGGGCTAAAAAAATTTCAAAATATCTCTTCTAAGAGAAATTTTGGGATGAAATTTTAAAAGAATGAAAGGCTTTATTGTTTATACTTAATGCTTATTATTTTACATGTTATATTTAGTTTTGATTAAACATATGATATGACTTAAAATTATATTATTTTATATATGTATTATATATTTTGCTTACTAAGTCATTGCTATTATAATGTCTTGATTATTATCGTTTATTTCTTTTCTTATTGGACACTAATTGCTTACTGAAGCAAAGAATGTTGGTTAAAAATACACCTATAATGAATCCTAATCCTTTTTTTGTTCATAATTTGACTAACAAGGGTTTTGAATTTTAGAAAATAAACAAAGTCTTCCGTTTAAACTATTCATTTTATATACATATATTTCAAATTTATTACTATATCAACAACAATAGATGTATAATGAATCCAACACTCACAATTAGATTTCCACTAAAAAAGAACACGTCACTAAAACATAAAAACCACATCATAAGTCCACAATTCAAATTATAGATCAAACTACAATCATAATCTTTAAGGTGTATATATATATATATATATATATATATATATATATATATATATATATATATATATATATATATATATATATATATATATATAATTTGATTCAGTCTCAAATATTTTCAACTTTAATTAACATCTTTATTTAAATAATAATAAGGATCTTGATTTCTCTCAATAACTCTTATCTTTGAGATTCTCATCGTATCTCCCATAGTATCTCATTATATTTACTACTAAATCACATAACAAGAAATAACAACTAAATCACACAACAAACGACGTATATATACATTATCTTCATAGACATCAAGCACAAGATTGCATAACAAGTGGTAGCTTATAATCACATAGCAGGTAACCCAATCTATGAGGTTTTATACAAGAGATATCAATACTACTACATCACTCAACAAACAGTAGTAATTGATTATACAATAAGAGATACTATGAGATAGACCATGAGAAAATACATATTCAATATTAATTTACTTTTTATTCCTTATATGAGACTGAGCTAAAAGTCTAGATTTTTTCATCTCTTTTTTTTTACAACATTTATTATATCATATAAAAAAATTATCAAATTAAGTTGATTATTTTCAATTGTATAAATATATACATATAATTATATTCATTATTCATAAACATATTGATATTCATAATTTTATTATTTTTATCACAAACATATAACACTTATGTAGTGTCCTTTATGCAACACTATTCATAAAATGCTATAAAATGCACGTACATATTAGTAATGTCATACTACTAATAACAAAAAATGCAATGTGCAGGGTATAAAGGAACAACTCTTTATAGCACAATATCTATATATAACTATTGTATAAAGAACTCAATACTTGCATAGCGATTAATTCATTTTATCTATCAAGATTCTTATAAACTATTGTATATTCAACTCAAATTTTCTCTTACTTCCTACATCACAAAGATAACAGAAGGGATTTCACAATCATTTATCAATTTGCTCAATAACTTTCTAATTACTATAATACATTAAAGAAAATATAATATATAATCAGAGGTTTTGACCACATAGTTTGCAAAGTCAAGTTAACATAAAACAATAAGATCAACTTATAACAATTTCTTAAACTAACGTGAAGTATTTTTTTAATTTCTTTCTTGAATCTCAACTATAAAATCAAGTGTCATTAATCTTACACAATCTTAGTGGAAAAACATGATTCTTTAGGTCAAATTTGTTAATTTTCTTATAATGATATATGACAAATTATTGCAAACCTCTTTCTTAATGACTAGATAATTTCTTTCACACTTCATGCTAATCCTATTTTAATTGATAAACTTTTAATCTAAATAAACCATTAAAGTAGAAAGATTGGATTATTATCTTTCTCCTTACTAAGGTAACAATTTTGCTCCATCTTTTGATTATAGAAACCAATTGAACTTTCTAGCTCTTGTTTCCTTTTTTTATTGGATAGATTGGATGAAATTTCTCAATGCCAAACCTCTTTTTTATTTTTCTTCCTCGCCATGTCAATAACCTTAAAGGAAATGCATAAAGGAGTAAGGCTCGGTCATGGATTTTTAAAGAAATTTCTCATCTTCTGTGCAAGCACCTCACTCAAGACACTAATTGTAATTGAAGAACTTATCTTTACCACCGGAGACAACTTAATCTCATGAAACTCTTAATTTTGATAGCATGATTTGGCTCACTGAAAGGAAATTTTAAGCTCTTAGGTCACCAAAACCACAAATCCTCATTGTCGGTCATCTCCAAAGGCTTCTCCTAGCCTCCCTCGGATTCGCCCGACAAACCTCTCCCTAGAAATTGTGTAACGACTTGATTTTCTAATTTTCATTCTAAGATATTTTAATTGAATCAATCAATTCTAGATTTTTATTTTTTTTATTAAAAGGATTAAAATAATATTTTGTGTCATCTTGTAAAACATGTTTTTTTATCAAACATGTTAAATTTAAAAAATAAGCATTTTGTTAGATAAAATTAATTGAGACGCGTCTTCAAGTATTTATTTTATTATAAAATCAAAAATAAATTATTTATTTATTATTATTAAAACAAAAATAAAAGCTCTGGATCTTATGTGGACTTTCTCAACCCAGCACTCGAAGGGAATCCGTCTCTCGGTCAAAGTGCAGGGAGAAGGCGATTCTTCCATATTTTTCTTCCGAATCATCCTCGGTAGAAGAAGGTGAGCATCCAGTACTATTCTCTTCCCGGATTGAACAGAGTAAATCCCTACCAAGCATCAAAGACTTCATCGTGATCTGCCTTGCTATCCCCAGATCATTCATGATGCCGATACGAATGCTTGACTCAGATTCAATCGCTTATTGCCACGCTTTCGTTCCATTTTAAGGAGTTTTGACAGCCGGATTTGGAAAGTGGAGTCTGTTTTCTTCAGCGTCGCTGCCGTGGTATTCACTTTGGCTGTTGATTCCATCCTCTTCTCTGATGAGTTCCGAGATTCTCTCTGTATCTATTAGATTCCCATAGGAATCCTTTCTGCAAGCCCACTGCAGAAGGAAGGAGGCCATGTCCTGGAGGTGGCGTGTATAATCCCTAATGAAAGTGCCACCATCGAGCTGTTTATGGAAGCAATAAGATAGGCCTTTGAAGAAGCTGCAGTTCTAGCACCCGAGGAGAGGAACACACGAAAAGTAAATCCGGCCAAAAATCTTCAATGGGTGGCATGTCACTCGAAGAGCGCAAAAGTTGGTGTTCGGTGACCGCCAAACAGGTCCTTAATTTTTGTTTGGGTGATTCCATTTGTAAATAGCTTCATCGTTCGATGTGCATTCGTAATACCATGTGTAAGGAGCTGGGGTAATGTGGAATCGCTTACAACCAAATAGTGAAATCCTTTTCTTCATCGACAGACATAGGGGTCTATGTAATTTCTTGAAGCATATTCTCATCTTCTTGCTTCTTTTAGCTACCATGCTGTTCTTTGGGTTTCGAAATTGATGCATAATATGGGTGAAGAGCTTTTCTAGATGGCAAGCTTTGCTACGTAAGCGAAGAATTATCAACTTCACAGAGTCTCGAAGGTGGCATTCATGTTCTTTATGAGGGGACCTTTGCCTCTCTCAACTTTAGGAGAAATTATTTAAGGAATAATGCTCTTTACTCAATCTTGTTCACTCCCTTTCGGGCTATCACTCAAATTGCTTGGTCTAATTTGTGTTCTATTAGAGGCGTATTTCTAACAAGCGTGGAGTTACTTCAGATGTTTGTACATTTAAGTAACTAGACACCTGATGAGGAAGACGATGAAGTTATTGGGAGTATTTCCTACTTATAAAAGGTTGGACTATGTTACTCAAGAAGCTAAGGAAAGAAAAAGTTATGATATGAAGTTTTGCAAAGAGAACAAGTAGTTAAATTTAAATAACTATAATACAAGTATGATATTATTTGTTAAATAATTATATATAATAATATAATATTATTATCTTTATGTATTATATTTTGCATTATTATTTGTATGCTAAGTGAGAAATACAAGTAAATAGATAAAGTAATTGATTGACTTAATGATATCAATAATATAAAATGTGAGAAATAAATATGATAAAGAATAAAGAAAGTAAATAAGAAAAAAATAAAAAGAATAAAAATAAAAGATAAATACTTGTAAAATAAAAAAATAAATATGACTTAATTATACCAATGATAATATTGATATATTATGGATATATTGTAGTTATAATGAGTTGAGATGAGAACCATGACATTTATTTAATGATATGATCTTTAGTTGTCATAATTCATTATTGTTATGAGTGAAGATGAGATGATGATGTAATGTGCTATGACATTGTATTATTGACATCAAATCCTACATTATATAAAATGAGATCTAAATATTATATACTTGATATAGATAATATATGTGATGAGACACTATGATATCCAACAATTTAAAAATGAGATTTGCTATAATATAAATATGGTATAAGGTGAAATCCTTCATGAAGCATATATGATATGATATGCGTATAAGCTAGGGTTTATAAATTACAATGTGATGTGAGATGATATGATATGAGATTGACATATTGTATACTTGATGCAGACATGATAAAGATAGAATGAGATCTTATAACACTAGAATAATAATCATTTAGAAAATACTTAAGTCTTGATGATAAATATGAATGTTATGAAGCAGACGAGACTCTATATTAATATATAAAATTTGAGAAAATATGAGAATCAAATGTTAATCTACAAACATATTGAGAGATTAGATTTAGATGGATAAATAAATCATAGTAGATAAAGAGATGTGTATTCATAAACATAACCAAGAGTTAGATATCTTTGTATATGTAGATTATTTTATATGTTTTTATCATTGATCACATGTCTTACATATTTATATAGCTTTTAATACGCTAGTGTCATTATTCAGTTAGATTATTATATATATATATATAATACTTTTTAATGCATTATAATATGTAAATCTAGTTATCCATTTGATTTTTAAGCATGGTAATTTATTTTATGCAAAATTTAAAAGGCTAGATGTTTTGAGCACAAATTAGACTAGGTCAAATTATTATTTCTCACTTAATTAGGTCATTAGTGTCTTATTATTATGTTTAAACTTTGATTTTTTCAATCTTAAAACGATTAGGATTGATCTTAAAAGGAGATGATAGGCGGGGCATGACAAATCGATCCTAAATGGGCCAAGTATTAAGTAATGAAAATAAGAGGAAAAATAGAATTGTTGTTAGGTCATCCTTATGCTTGATGAGTCAAACCTTAAATGTTTAGCATGTTATTCTAATAAGCTTAGTATGAATCAGGTGTAGTTTCTAATGAATAAAAAAAGCTATTTTACCTTAAAAGATGATAAATTAGTAGTTTTCAAAATATCTTAAAGTGTTTAGTAAGTTCCAATAATTGAAGACATACACACAAAGCTTTGATAAGTTTTTTAGAATATTAACTTATCGATTTTAAAGGCACTCTTATCAATCTTAAATCATATTCAATCATCTCCTTGATTTACCAAACAAATAAGATTCAGTTTTTGAATCCACAATCTTTTCTAGATTAAATTCTATCATTGTTAAAATTTTATGTTAGTTTGTTTGTCAAATATTTAATAATTAATTATGTTAAATCTTTAATAATTAAAATAAAAAAAATTTCACCACATCCTAGCTTGCAAAGTTCTTGGGCCAGGCAAGCTCAACTAGGCAAGCACTCGCAAGCCTCTTGTCAGGGAAATCGAATCGAGCCCGTTCGGGTTGATAGTAAATTTTGAACTAGATTAGGGTAAGGTATTGGATTGAGTTGAATAGCTCTCAAAATTATACGTATGGGTTAACCCATATTATAAACATATATATTACGAGTATGCCTAGAGGATGAATTCTCGAGCGCATAAGGAGGAGCCAGCCCCATTGTGGCTCAGCATATCACTTTCATACGAATGTATATAAACTCCAAATACTCTTTTTCTACAATGTGGGACTAAAGCCTTATCCTTGTCTACATCCAAAATCAACAGCGCTGAGCACCATCTGATCGCCCATTTTCATGATCGCATGATGGAGATTACCTCTACCTTTAAATTATGATCTTAATAGATCCAACAGTCCATTTGATGAGCAAATCAAACATTTACTACTTCATCCGCTGTATTTGAAAGATCCATTTGATGGTTTTGATCTCGCCCAACTTTATCAGACAGTCATCTTTATTTTTACAGTTTGACCTATTCTATCCTTAATCTGATGGGCCATATCTCTTCTATTTGAATCATATGGTCCAGATAATATATATAAATAATCAAGATTTTTTATAAACATAAAATTATTTTAAAAAAAATAAAGATAACAAAAACTACTTTTAAAGCCCACAATTCACCCCTCTTGTGAGTTTCGCACACTAGATTTCACTTCAGTTGCGAAGATAAAATAAATAAACAAAATAATTAAGATTATAAATAAAATATTTTTTTATTCCTTTTATCTTCAAAAATTTATTAAAAAATATAAATTATTTTTGAGAATTACAATAAATGTATTGATGACTTTTTCACAACATACTCTTTTCGAAAATATATTGACAACCAAGTTTTATGCTACTTAATCAAATTTGTTTTTTGAGACATACAAAAAGTGTTATTTTATTTTGATTCAAATTAATTTAAAATATTAGTATTATGCTTCTAAGTTAAGGATAATGCTGGAACAAAATAAATACGAGCTATCATACTTAATTGGCCTAAATTGTTTTATGGCTTAACATTTTTAAATGATTAGAAGGCATATCATGAGACTCAAGAGAAACTTTGAGATAAATATTTTATCTTAATGAAATAAATATTTTGGTTTATTATGTATCATATAGTAGAAGCTTATACAACAACTAATTTCACTTGTATCATTATAGACATGTATTTTATTTTCATTGCGATAATTATTGCATTATTATTACTTTTTGAAATGTGTGAACAAGTTTTCAATGGTTGGCTTTGATAAAGGTAATAATTTTGTTAGTTTTCTTCAAATTGGATTTGAAACTATATATGTGATTTGTTTTTTCAAAATAAAAAAATAAAAAATAGTTTTATTTTTTCAAAATAAGAAATAAAAAAATAGTTTGAAAAAAGAAGAAGTGATATGGCATCATCTTGAAACGTTAGTGGTCGATATATATATATATATATATATATATATATATATATATATATATATATATATATATATAATTTCATTAGTATTTACATCATATCACTACTTATTGCAACTCATAGTCACTATAAGTCATCTTGCCTACTAATCTGGATCAATATCCTTTTTATACAGGAATTGGCTATGCTTATTATTCAGCAATTTTTTTAACATGATATAATATATTTTTTCTTGTTTAGCCATAATTCCAATTCATTTCATTTTATTAATTTTATTTTGTTTTTACATGTTAAATATTTTCATATATTTATAATACCAATCTCATGATATGATAAATAAGATAATTAAAATAACATGATTGAAGAAATAATTTTTCTCAAATGAAATAATCAAACATGTGAAGAATTATATACTATTACCAACATATAATAGAGATTAAAACATAAAACATAAAACATATTACAATAAATAGCATTTTAGTATATCAAATTATCAAAATATTATCACTCTAATTTAATTTTGTAAAAAAGTATTTATTATGTTTAACATCTTATCGCACAAAGTACTTTTATCTTTTTTAACATGTCACTTGTCTTATTTTTTCTTTCAAATTCTTTTTTGAAAGATTATGTGGGAATGGTTCAATGATATTTATTGTTGGGTCATTATTCTCAAAATTTTTAGTGACAAAAAAGTTGTCCATGAAATACAAGAGAGAGAGTATGGAAAGGAGAGAGAGAAAAAAGGAAGAAAAAAAAGATAAAGAGAACAAGAGAGCATGAAATGTAGAACATGTTTTAAAAGAAATTCAACCAAGAGGAAAGTTGATATAAAGGTTTTGTCGCACAGGTTGAAATTATACGGTTGCTCACTTTGCATGCTTTGGTAGTGCATGTTAGAAAATGAACTTAATTGAAAAAAGTCAAAGTTAGTTTGCATGAATGTATAATGAAATTATTGTGGTCAAAATTAGTTATTATTATGTATTAGTTATGGTCAAATTTAGTTGTTGGTCATGAACTTAGTTGTGGTTAAAATTAGTTATTAGTCAGTCATGGTCCAAGTTAATTCAAGTCCAAAAGTTTCTTAACAATCTATATAAATGATTGTAATACTTTGCTCATCTTCTCTCTATCCTTAAAACTCTATTGTTATTTAAAGGCATTTTTTCTTCCAACAAAGTGGTATCAGAGTCGGAGAAAGATTTGTGAAAATGACAAGTAATGTCCTTCCTATCTCTCGTCTTACTAACAATTATGATAATTGGAGTATACAAA
Source organism: Vanilla planifolia (assembly GCA_023846275.1). Classification (NCBI taxonomy): domain Eukaryota; kingdom Viridiplantae; phylum Streptophyta; class Magnoliopsida; order Asparagales; family Orchidaceae; genus Vanilla; species Vanilla planifolia. The sequence continues at coordinate 15,928,687 of CM043866.1, read as the reverse complement.
TGAAGGCATTATTCGGAAGTCAAGACATTTAGGAGATTGTTGATAAAGGGCATGAAGAGGTTCAATATAAAGGCACTCTTACACAAAATCAAAAGACAACATTAATAGAGTTAAGAAAGAAAGATAAGAAAACACTTTTCTTCATTTATCAAGGCTTAGATGAGGCCGCATTTGAGAAGGTGGCCAATGCAAATAATTCAAAGCAAGCTTGGGAGATCTTGCAAAATACATACAAAGGAGATGACAAAGTAAAAAAGGTACGTCTCCAAACCTTAAGAGGTGAATTTGAAGCCTTACAAATGAAGGAATCAGAAAATGTTTCAGAGTATTTCACAAGAGTGCTAGCAATACTAAATCAACTAAAGAGAAATGGAGAAGCGTTTGAAGACAAATGAGTGGTGGAGAAAATTCTACGATTTTTACATAGTAAGTATGATTATGTAGTGACGGCTATTGAAGAGTCTAAAGACTTGGACATGATGAAGATTGAAGAGCTTATGGGTTCACTTCAAGCCCATGAGCATCGTATTCAAAGGAGAAACAAACAACAATTGGAACAAGTTCTTCAAAGTAGTCTTACAATTCAAGAAACAAAAGAAGAACAAAGTAGTCAAGATAGTCATGGAGGGTGGTCGTGGCCGTGGACATGGACATGGTCTTGGAAATACTCGAGGCTGTGGAATATATGGCTGTGGGCAAGCTTGTGGTAACTACAATAGCAATGAAGAATTCAACCAATATAAAGGTGGAAAAAGTCAAAGAGGAAGAGGCAAAATGTATGATAAAAGTAACATTAAATGTTACAATTGCAATAAGTATAGGCATTATTCTTCAGAATGTTGGTTGAATTTTTCTAATCAAGTGCATGAGAAAGTCTATTATGTTAAAAAAGAAAATGTTGAAAAAGAAATACTTTTGCTAGCAAGAAGAGAAGGAGAATCTATAAATAAATCAAAATTTATGGTACTTGGACTCCAAAGCAAGCAATCATATATGTGGACATAAAGAAATCTTTTTAGAACTAGATGAATTGGTGGATGGCCATGTCTCATTTGGAGATGCTCCCAAGGTGCAAGTAAAAGGTATTGGTAAAATTCTTATTCAACTCAAAGATAGTACTTAACAATTTATCTCTAATATTTATTATATTTTGGAGATGAAAACAAATATTCTTAGTCTTAGATAACTATTAGAAAAGGGATTTGACATACACATGAGAAACAAAAGTATTTATTTAAGAAAAGAGAATAAACTTATTGCTCATGTTCTTATGGAGCAAAATCATATGTTTATTCTCAATATTAAGCATTTTGTTACTAAATATTTAAGTGCTTGTATAAAGGGCAGTTCTTGGCTATGACATTTGAGATTTGGGCATGTCAATTTTGGTGTGCTTAAACTTCTATCAAGCAAGAAAATGGTGAAGGGGATTCCATACATAAATGCATCAAATGAAATATGTGAAGGATGTATAGTTGGAAAACATCCAAAGAAAAGTTTCCCAAATGAGTTTTTCAATAAAGCAAGCAAGCATCTTCAACTTATTCATACTGATATCTGTGGACCAAGTACTCCAATTTCATTTGGTGGTTAACATTATTTTCTAACATTTATTAATGACTTTAGCAAAAAATCATGGTTATATTTCTTAAAAGAAAAATCAGAAGCATTTCAAGTATTCAAGGAGTTCAAACTATTGGTGGAAAACCAAAGTAGCTATAAGATCAAGGCGATAAGATCGGATCGTGGAGATGAATTCACATCTAAAGAGTTTGAAGAATATTATAAAGCTCATGGTATTTGAAGAACATTAACCGCACCATATTCACCTCAACAAAATGGTGTAGCAGAAAGAAAAAGTCGAACCATACTTGACATGGTTTGAAGCATGCTAAAAAATAAGGAAATGCCAAAGGAATTTTGGACGGAGACTGTCAATTATGCAGTCTACTTGTTGAATAGATGTCCAACAAAGAATTTGGAAGGACTAACTCCACAAGAAGCATGGAGCAGATTCAAGCCGAATGCATCACACCTTAAAATTTTTGGATGCATAGCTTATGCACATGTAACTGATCAAAAGATGATCAAGTTAGATGACAAGAACATTCCATGCATTTTTATTGGTTATGATGCTAGATCTAAAGCTTATAAGCTGTATGAACCAAAAGAGAAGAAAGTTATCATATGTCGTGATATGGAGTTTCAAGAAGATGGTATGTGGAATTGAAAAATCAACTCAATAATGATACATGAAGAAGAGCAAATTGTTGATCAAAGTCGAGAAATTGCACAATCATCATCATCAGATGAAGATGGTCCTACAACAAAACAAACTAGAAGCATTTATGATCTATATGAGGTAACTAGCCCTCTCAATCTTATTTGTCTTTTTGCTAATGAAGAAATTATTACTTTTGATGATGCAATCAAAAATGACAAATGGAAGAAGGCTATGGATGAGGAGATAGTTTCTATTGAAAAAAACAAAACATGGGAGCTTACTAATTTACCAAATGAACATAAACCCATTAGTGTAAAGTGAGTTTATAAAGTTAAGAAGAATACACCTGTTGATTGTGGAGTAAAATTATCACGATATGATGAAGGCAATATGGTAAATCCTACTCTCTACAAAAGTTTGGTAGGTTGTTTACGATATTTGACTTGTACAATATCGGATATTCTTTATGGGATTGGATTAATAAGCCGATTTATGGATGAACCAAAAGAACAATATTGGAAATCAACAAAGAGAATTCTTCACTACATCTAAGGTACTTTAAATTAGAAATGTTTTATTTATTTTCTAATATTTTTCAACTTGTTGGATACTCGAATAGTGATTGGGGTGGAGATATGGATGATAAAAAAAGTACTTCCAGATTTACATTTTATATTGAAAGTGCTGCATTCTCGTGGATGTCTAAGAAATAATCTATTGTCACACTTTCAACTTATGAAGCAGAGTATGTTGTAGCTTCAACTTGTGTTAATCATGCTATATGGCTTCAAAAATTGTTAAAAGAAATTCAATATGCACAAGATAGAGCAACTAAAATCTATATCAATAGTAAATCAGCTATTGCATTGGGGAAGAATTTGGTATATCACACAAGGAGCAAGCATATTGATATTCGCTTTTATTCTATTGATGAGCACATGAAGAACAAAGATGTGGAGTTAACTTATGTAAAGGCACATGATCAAGTAGCTGATATTTTCACTAAACCACTTGGGGTGGATCTTTTCAACAAATTCAAGAGTTTACTTAGAATGATAGATGGAAGACAATTAAGTTCAACATGGGGTGTTAGAAAATGAACTTAATTGAAAAAAAGATCAAAGTTAGTTTGCATGAATGTGTCATAAAATTATTATGGTTAAAATTAGTTATTATCATGTATTAGTTGTGGTCAAATTTAGTTGTTGGTCATGAAATTAGTTGTGATCAAAATTAGTTGTGGTCAAAATTAGTTATTAGTCATGTAGTGGTCAAAATCGGTTATTAGTCATGGTCAAAGTTAGTTCAAGTCAAGAAGTTTCTTAACAGTCTATATAAATGGTCATAACATGTCATTTGAGGGTGAAGAATAAAGAAAAAAAGTGCTTCATGTTTAAGTGAAAAAAATTTAAGTTTTATTCTCTCCACTTTGCTCATTTTTTCTCTACCATTAAAACTCTATTGTTATTTAGAGACATTTTTTCTTCTAACAGTGCATTCAGCAAGCAGAATTCCAACATGTGTGTTGAAATTCCATGCATTGCATGTTGCACAGCTGCTCATGTGCATCAATTATAAACACATCACACACACCACACACCACACACCGCACATCGCACACTGATGCGAGTAATTACTCGTGCATTATTACATCACTCGGCTGCCTGAGTGCCAACTATTTGCACATTGCACACCACGTGGACCATGCGTTTTGTATAAGAGATTTGACTTATTTTGTGATTTCCAAACCACAAACCTCTTTAATTCGATTATGCTACGCTATCTAGTAATTCTTATTACTTGTTTGTTTGACATATTCTTTATTTCCACTAAGAGTTGATCACATTTGTTGGGATTGTGATAAATTTGCTCGAGTACTTGTTAAAAAATGTTTGGATATTTATTGGTTGTGGAGATCATTGATTTGAATGTAATATCAAAAGCTAGTTTTGCTTTGTTTTGACTAGTTTGGATTGTGTTAATACTAAAAAGGGGATTTAGAAAATTTAAAGAAAATTTATTTAAGATAAAGAAGAGGAGGTTCCAATGAATGAAATTTCATAATTTATTTGAGAAAAAAGTGGAGCATATTTCAAGATTGATTAGTATAATGCAGTGAGATTTTGGAAAAGAGGTTTTAATTCAAATAGTTGTGATTATCTGGTGCTATTAAAGGATGTCTCGGTAATGTTGAATGTGACATGGTTGGCGTTGAGATGGTACACCTGGAAGTGGTGGCGACTTGGGTAGGAGCAACGACAAGTCAACAAGGATCGAAAAAACAGTGACTTGGTTGAAGCAATGGTGACTTGGTCAGATCGACGATGACTCGGCTAGGAGTGGTGATGACTTGGCCATATCTAAACGCTCATGAGCAATTTTATGCATGTTTATGGTAAGGTCCAGGTGAGCTCAAGTCAGTGTAGGTAAGAGCTCGTTGGCTTAGGGATGACGCGAGTGGACACATGCTAAGTTGGTCGGCATGGGTAGCCATTGTCGACGTGTGACAGCACAAGTCAAATGAGTAGGTGTAGATCTATGCAAGTAGCTTTTGAAAAGTAGTTGTCAATCACTTTCTTAAATCTCTAATTAACTTGCTATGAACTCTTAGCTAAGGAATTTTACATATCAAGAGAGAAGAAATGATGAGACTATTATGAGCTTCTAATGAAGTCTAGATTATGGATGTGAGGATTTCAAACCTCGTTTGGAGGCGGCTTATCTTGCGAACGATCTCTAGTGACAAGAACGAAAGTATCTGAATACATCATAGGAACTTCTCAAAACTTCCTATTCTTTTGTCTTTCTCTCCCCTTGGAGTCGATGAAAAGAGAGATCTTATAGTAGTACTCGACAAATGACGTCAAGACTACGTCAACTTCTCGCTTTCCTTCTTTAATTTGATGTGAGAAGTTCTTACGAGATCTTTTCCTACTTCTTGAGATTGGTTTGGAGAGTGTTTTTTCTTGTTAAACAAAGAGAAGAAGTTTTTAACAACGATTAGATGTCTATCATATTTTTATGATTTTGGGGATATTAAAAGGATGAGGATCTCCCAATAGTTTTTATATTTGTTTATTTAATTTTGATAATATTAAAAACACATAAGATGTTGTTTTATTCTTTATATAAACTAGAGCTATAATCTTTTTTTTAATTAGAAACTATCATTTTTACACCATTTCTAGATTGCTCTAAAAAAGAATTTTTTTTACTTAATTTCATATAATTAAATAATGTGGGCCCATGCAATTTCAGGCTTAGATTTAAAACACTTGGTGTTTAGTTCTTCTCCATGGATTGTTTTTTTTAAATTGAAAAAATTATTTTCTTTCTAAGGGGATGTAAAATCAATAATTTTTAGAAAAAAATTTATGGATAATAACAGAATTTTTTGTTGTCTTTAGTTAAATAAGAAAAACCCTTAAAAAGTAGTAAACACACATAATCTTGGCCATTGGATGGCCAGATATGCACTCAACCTAAGTTGGTAACAGAATTTGTAGAGATCGAATTAATTTTTTTTAAATTGAAAAAATTAGTTTCTTTCAAAGGGAAAGTAAAATCAATAATTTAGAAAAAAAAATTATCGAAATTAAAGGATTTTTTTGGTGTCTTTAGATAAATAAGAAAACACCTTAAAACGTAGTAAACACACATAATTAAATATGCACTTAAATGAAAGAATGTTGTGGTAAAAGTTGCCCCCATGCAGGATCGAACTACAGACCTTCAGTTTACAAGACTGACGCTCTACCACTGAGCTATAGGGGCTTGCTGCAATAGCGAATGTTATTCATATATATATTCTTTCGTTTATTTTTTCCAACTTCTATTCATTCTCATTGTTGGTCGTGTACGCAGGGTTTAACGCCGGGCATCTATGGCGTCTTCGAGGGGAATTGCGGCGAACACGATTAGGATTGCGGACATGGAAAAGATGAGTGTGGAACAGCTTCGAGCCTTGAAGGAGCAGTCGGATCTCGAGGTCAATCTCCTCCAGGACAGTCTAAACAAGATCAGGACCGCTGCTACTCGTCTCGAGATCGCGTCCAGTGCCCTACACGACCTGTCACTCCGCCCTCAAGGCATGTCTCTCTTTCTGTCAACGCAACTCTCTACTATGGTCGATATGAACTCGTGTATGGAAGGATTTCTTTTGCTCTTTTTCTTGCGTAGGTAAGAAGATGCTGGTTCCACTCACGACATCTCTCTACGTTAAGGGAACCCTAGATGACGCTGAAAAGGTCCTTATTGATGTTGGAACTGGCTATTTTGTTGAGGTATGTGTACCTTTGTTCATTCATGCCGCACCTTTTTACCTTTATAGCACATAACTTGTGTCAAACTAGTCACAGGTTACAAAATGTTAGTGAATATCTACCAAGATACCAAAACTACAAAAAATTTACTAGAAAAACATTTTGTGGGTGTTGACGAAGAGGATGAGGAGGAAGTGTGAAAGTCACCGAAGAGGATGAAGGAATTGAGTTTGCTGGTGTTTCGAGGGTCTCGATGGGATGAATATTTGTTACAATAACCTGCTTTGAGTATTATGATATGAGTTTTAAAAACTTCTAGGTTTGGTTTGGATTGGATGGTATTAAATTATTTAGGATTAGTATAATCTGGATAGTATTGGGTTAATCGGGCTAGAAATAAAATTTTGTTTGGATGTTAAACCAGGTTTTTATGAGTTAACTTGAATTTTTATTTGGTAGCTAATACACGTTAAGATGAAATTTCTTTCTTTCCCATTCGTCCGTTCTTCTTCACACATTGATGCGGTGGTTTCTAGTGTCTAGTTGAGTGGCGAGAGGATGGCGAGGAGCAATGGTTTTGGGCATCAACTCAAACAATTTTCTATCGCTGCAACTCGATCCTTTTCTGTGTTATTTTCTCGTCCAAGCTGTTGGCAAGGACTATCGTAGAATCATCATTGATGGAATTAAATGAGTGTATATTGAGTGGTTTGGATGTGCATGGTGACAAGAAGATCTCTGTGATGGAGTTGAGGAGCTGCATGAGGTCAACAAGGAAGGAGATGACAATCAAGGAGGAGTTGGGGGTAGTGATAGCTGGTGATTTGATCAGTTGGGCTGCAAGAGTTGGGTTGCAGCAAGGGGGCAAGGCAAGGTGGATAACCCAAGGGGCACTTGTGATAAAGTTTGTGGAGTTAACATCTAGAAGCAAGCATAAGGAGCGCCTAACCTAGAAAAAGGATTTCAATCTGTCCAAACTTGTTGCAAATTTAATGACCATCACTTCTAATGTAGCTATAAAGAGCGTGAAGTTGAAGTCCATACTCACCCTCATTTTTAAAAAAATGCCATGATTGACAAGACTACTATACTTAGTGTTGTTTGGTAACAATTTATTCAGAATCATACACTTGCAACATTTGGTACAATATCCTATACATTGATGTTACTCATATTTTTTCTAGATTAGCTTTGGTTATATGGCTTAGAAGCTATTCATTTTGGATAAACAGTAATGTTTTTATATACTTTGGAGAAAAAAATAATTTTTTTGTCAATCTAAGCAAAGGGAATTGAGTTTTGGAACTATTAAGTATTTATTTTTACCCATTGATGAGAATAAAAGACTGCATATCTAAGTCAAATGATACTTAAAAGGGCTATTAGTTGTTTAAATATAGTTGATGAAATGGTTGCCATAAGATCTATGACCCTACCATTTGATTTAGTCAAATTTTTATTTGTGTATCATAGGTTTTGACAACTTTTAGTATTTGCATCATAAAGAATTACCTAATAAGTAGCCTCTATTGTGCGAGATACAAAATGTCATTAATTTCTTTCTCTTTTGTTCATCATTACTTAAAACTTGTCCCATTATGTGATAAGCTCCCTTGAGCTGAGCTAAAGAGGCAATTGATTTCTTTATCTTTTGTTCATCTTTGCTTAAAACTTGTCTCAATATATGATAAGTGAATTGAAAACTAGTGTGCGAATCCCACAAGAGAGTGGTGAATTGTAGGTTTTAAAATATTTTTTGCTAATAAGAAATATACTTATTTTTCAAATATTTGCTATAAAAATAATTTTATGTTAGTTGAAGACTTGGATTTATAAATATGTTAATTTATAATTTTTATGATTAAGAAAAATGAAAATAAAAGTTGAAATAGTACACTGAAATTTTTAGGTGTTTTTGTTCAAACTAAAACTTACGTTCACCCTCAATCGAGATCGAGAAAAAACTCCACTAATAAAATAGTTACAACTTGAGGTTTTTCTTTATAATTCACCTCCAACTTATTAGCTTTTACGAGTTCAACTACAACCTGGGCTTTTACGAGCTCACTCGGTATTGTTTTACGAGATCAAACTGAACTCGGGCTTTCGCAAATGTCTGGACCACCCAACCCAAAAGAAAAACAAAAATACAGTAAGAAATAAATTCTGATAAAAACATATAGTTTTTCTTATGCTTGTTGATGAATATAAAAGCGCACAAGGAGCACAATTATGAGGAGAATTGAGAAAATAAAAGCTTAGAAGAATCAGGTTTAGCTGGAAGAATTTGAAATTTTTAGTCGTAAGCCATAAGGTGCTATCAAAGGAAATTTACGCCAATAGAATATGATGCAACCCTTCTTTGAGATATTAAAATCTTGTTTACATTTATTTGTTAATTCATTCTTAATGGTTAGATATTTATAGAAATTTTTATTCATAGTCATTATAAAATGAGTGAAAAACTATTTTCAAATAGCTTAAAAAGTTCTTAAAATATTCTTCCAAAATGGCTGCGGCAACGGCATAATAACGGCTAGTTAATTAGCCGTTAGACTTAATTGATCAGAGCCGTTGGATGGGATTGACTGGAGCATCTGGATCGGCACAGAGGAGATCTTGACTGTCCGATCAAACGTTGTAAATCGGGTGAGTTCTGGACGGTTGGATCGAGCTGGATTAGATTGGGGTCATTCGATCAAGTTGGATAAGATTTGGATCATTCAACTAATCTATGGTAAAATCAGGATTAGATCTGAATCGTAGGATTCAAATAGGAGAGATCTGAGTCATTAGATCAAGGATATATTATTTCAAAAAGCAGAAATAAAAATAGCCATCCGATGAAGTCGAACGAGATCGCGATCGTCAGATGGATCAAGCTGTTACAGTAGATGAAACAGTAACCGTTTGATAAGCTTATCAAATAGACGGTTGGATCTATTAAGATCACTGTTTAAAGGCGGAGGCTATCTCTTTCGTGTGATCTCGAAAATGAGTGATCAGATGGCGCCGAGCGATGTCGCTTTTGGATGGAGACAGGCATAAGGCATTTAGTCTCACATTGCAAGAGATTATAAATATTTGAACTTCATATACATTCGTGCGGGATTATTGTACAAAGCCAGATCGGGGTTGGCTCCCCTTTTGTGCGCTTTGGAATTGATCACCCGGTTCACTTGTATGCATGCAGGATTACAGGTTAATCATAGGTCTTATTTTGACACAAATGTCAATATACCTTACCTCAGTTGGGTGCAAGACTTGTTAGCTCGAACGGGCTTGACCTGATTTTCCTGACCCGAGGCTTGCAAGTGTTTGCCCGGTCGGGCTTGCCTATCCCGAGTTCAAGCTTGGAAGTTGTCAAAAATTTTTTATTTTAATTATTAAAAATTTAACATAATTAATTTTTTTTATTTAATCAAGATTTGGCAAACAAACTAATATGAAATTTGGCAAAATTACAAAAATATGATTTAATCGTAGATAGAATGATTCAAAAATAGAATTATCAATAAATGGTTTAAGATTTGAATCAAGAAAAGAATTGAGAGATATTCTATTCATTTGCTAAATCAAGAAGATGATTAAACAATTTAGATATCTAAATATGTTTTGAAATTGATACGAAAGGAGATTGCCTTAAAATCAACAAGCTAACATTCTATTTTATAGTAAAATAAAATCTTATCAAAGTTGATACTCATGTCTTTAATCTTTGAAGTATGCTGAACACTCCAACGTGTTTTGAAGATCACTAGTTCATCATCTTAAAAAATGCATGATTTGTCTGTTAGATGTAATTCTATTTCATACTAAACTAGCCCATTAAAATAAATGTTAAACATTTAAGACTTGACCTTTCAAACACAAGGATGACTCGACAATAAGCTCCATTGAGCTGTGCTAAAGAGGCAAGTTGAAGATTTGTTTAACCAAAACTTTGTTTGAGATTGCACGTATTTTTCATTATAAATACTCTTTTACTCTTAAAAAGAATTGCAGTTGACATGTGTAGATTTAAGAGTTACCAATTACTATTAAATATAGATATCTTATTCTGTTTTTAGTGACAAATTAGCCACTATGGATATTGTGATACTAGTTTTTTAAAATTTATCTCAGAAGTATATAACATTGGTCGACATGCGATTAGATGAATGAAAAATAAATTTTAAAGCTAAGGATGGTCTTTTGTGTCAGTATCGTGCATTATGTCCTTTCTAATGCTCATAGAATTTTCATGAATCCATTTGTTTCATCCATTTATTGTTAAGCTCTTAGTTTAGTTCTTTGATGATAAACTGAACTACAACCAATCTACGGATGCTCATTTCAATCACATGTCTAGTTCTTGTGAATCGTTGTCATTATAAGTGATACATAAATGTGAAGGAGGTCCTCATGATTGATTTTGTGGGTTTTCTTAGATTTGTTGTGTTGGATGTGGGAATTTTAGTTGATCCTGAAAATTTGAGGCTATTTGAGTTTGGTCTGCACCTACTACAAACATATGGTTATAAGAAGTTCATAAGAAACTTTAATACTTCAAATGTGCCACCATCATGAGTTAAGGGAAGTCCAAATGAACTACCTTTTAAATTCGTGTTTTTGTGCATATAAAGGTTTTATTTGCATAGGAACCTATGTTAAATTACTCAACTTTAACAAAGTTTTTGATGTTGTTTTAAATCTTGTCCATAATTGAGATTGGTGTTAATGGTCCTAGTTATCTCCTTTATTGAAAAGTTAACTCAGTTGAGATAGAAGTATTCTAACTGTAATTGTAGTTTTATGTTATTATGGAAGTATTAAGACATTGATAACAATTTCAACTTCTGTGAGAGTTTGTATTTGTTGTTGCAATTGTTTTGGGGGGGGGGAGGGGAGATTAATAATAGACATCTTACACAAAGATTAGATCCACTCCATTAAAACTAGAGTAAGAAAGAGAAATGGAGATAGTTTCCTATTTGAACGAGGGTTGTATGAGGTTTAGAACAATTCTTAAGATAAGGGAGAGTTTTAAAAGAAAGAAGATGAGTTAAGTCTAATGTGTAAAGCAGCTAAGTGACGGAGTTGGGTATTTTAATACAATTTTGAAGAAAATAAACCAAAGTGCTAGAGAGCAAGAATTCAGATGATGTGAAACCACCTTAAGATCTAAACCTCTTACATGTCTTGGATCTCTTTTTATAGATGAGGAGGTCATTAGTAGAAGTGTTGTCATCAACTTCCATGTGATATTTAAATCCAGCAAGCTTTTATTGATCTCTTGATCACCTCCATTCCTTTCTCAAGTTGATGGATGCAATTATGATGAACTAATGTGCTGGTCCCTCTCGAGCTTCCTCAACAATGTCACAGATGGAAATGAATAATAGCCTAAATTCAAGAAAAGGCACACGAATGTTAGCCTAAATTTAAGTGGCAAATTTTTTACTGCTTTCTTGAAGAGAGGCTATCCACTAGCTTAGTAAAGCTGTTAAAAATAATTACTAATGTCATATGATTAATTGTCATTCAGATACAATTTGAGCAATGTCCTTAAGTTGTTTTAAAGAATTTTTTTTAAAGCATGTGTAACTTGCTGATGCATTTGACTTAAATAATCCTTAGGTATCAGAGATGGCTGACATAACCCCTTGACATTTGACATGTTTTCTTGGTACAGAAAACTATGGCAGAAGGGAAAGACTACTGTGATCGAAAAATCAATTTACTCAAGTCAAACTATGATGAGCTTGTTGAGGTACTTACAAAGTGCTTCTTTTTAGCAAAAAAAAAAAAAAAATTACTTTTTCTTTAAGGTATACTCGTGTGAAATACAACTTGTTCTTATAGTGGTAGATATTTGTCGGCAGATTGTACTGGAATGCCTAGCTGCCATCAGATGATAGCGCACATATAACGTTTACATTGCTGTTGTCTATGATAGCCATCATCACTTAGTTCTTAAATTTAGGGTATGTATGTCAATTGATTGAAATGCTAATGGAAAGATTTAAATTATTAATAGTAGAATGGAACAAGATCAGCCATTCTCCTTTTATCTGCTTCTGATTTTTTTTAAGAAAACTTTGCATCATGATGAGAATAACAACTTCCGCTATATAGACTCTTTTTAATTGTTTATTTGGTAAATGTGCTACTCATGTTTCATGTTCTCTTTAACTTAGATTTGTGATTGTTGGATAACATTCTTAGGGCTTGTTTGAATGTTCTTGTACTTGAGGTTTTTTTTTTGTTTTTCAATTACTTCTTTTTTTTTAATATCATCTAAAAATAATGTTAAATAAAACCAATAGGCATCACATATGTGATTATTCTTGATTTTTTCAGCTCAGCTTAAATGATTGTGCCTCTTTCCCTTTATGTTAATTTTGTACCAACTTTTTATGTTTTTCATCTACCAATTCTTGTCTTCATCTCCAAGAATTGATATATATATATATATATTATGTATGATATGTGATATGAAATTATTGAATTAGTAAAATCAATCATTTATAGACAAAAAAAAAAATACAAAGAATCAAGCTTCTTTAACTTTGCTTATGGGGTTCTTATTCAATATAGAGGTAAAAAATAAACATATTTATTGTTTGGTGTATTTCTTGAACCAATGATGATTATAAAATTATTATATTTTATGTTATAATACTTATATTAAAATAGCTTTAAAATGATGATGTGATATTATAGATGATTAAAATTTTATCTTTATATACAAATGATGAGAATCTAATCTTAATCAAATTGTGTTAATCTAAGTCTTATTTCTCTTAAAAAAAGTAAAATGTTTTTTGTGTATGATATAATTTTATTTTATTTATATTTATGTTCAACTAGTTCTATCATATTTATTGTTTCTATCACAACATATTTGTATCCTATTTTTTGACATTTGATTTATTGTTATGTCTCTATCGAATCACATTTGTGTTTATTTACAGTGGTGCATGGAGGGAAAATAGATTAGAGAGAGAGATTACAACTTCATGGACGCTTTTAGAGTCGAATTACATCTTAATATTTATGTCCTAGTGGCTTAAAATAAAAGGCAAAGTTGTATGATTCACATAAATGGATGTTTGCCTGTTTTTATCTGCTTTCTCAATAACGCTCGCTAGGTTTGGTACTGAAATCCCTTGTTACATGAAAGAATAAACTGACCATGCAAGTGGATTTTCCATGATTTCCAAACTGCATTTTACCTCTTTAATCTCATGCAGGTGGCTTCAAAGAAGAAAAGCGTCGCGGATGAACTTGGCCTGGTCTTGCAAACAAAGCTTAGGCAATTATCTCCAAAGTCTTGATCAAACACGATTGATTGCTTTGTTGCCCAATATAGAGAATTTAGGGCAAGCAGCAGGCTGCAGTTCTCCAATTTTGATTCTCGTGGACAAATGTGATCGATGTTACCTGGATTGCAGCATTTTTTACCTGGGTTTGTTTGATTTGAGGAGATTATGGAAAGAAATAGATTGTATTTCCTTAACTATGCCAATGGCAATGCTTGGTGAAATTTAGGGTTTTGATGCTATTGTGATATTTTGTTGGATATGCAACCTTTTATGGTGCTTTGATGCTATTGTGATATTTTATTCAAAGTTTATAGTTCACTTCCATCTTTCTCTATAATTTCTGCAAACCAACGTTTGTTTAGGGCGTGTGCTTCTTCTCTTGTGCTCTCCTGCTAATAAAATGCTTTCATCATTTTCTGAAGGAGCCTTTGCATTTTTGTACCATCATTTCAAGCAAGGATTGTACAGCTTGACAAATTCCAAGTTCTTGCTTCATATGAATTAAGTACTCTTTTGTTAATCATCTTTTAGCCTATCTTAACTTTTTAAAACTATTTTTAATAAATATTTTTATTAAAATTTTATTCATCTCAACCTTTTTTTTCCAAAAAATATGTTTTAAAACCTTTTCGCAAGATTCTCCTAAAACTCTAGATGGTTTATAAGAAATTCTTAAAAAAGAATGTGATGCTGCTCACCAAATTCATTATTAATCAAGCACTCCTAAGCAGTCATTACGATTCAACTGTAAAACAGAGCAGTACATAACATCTACTTGCAAGTTAATACCATGGCCTCGTATTTACAAAAGCCAAGACGAAAGATAGCTTAAGCAAATGGAGTGAAGAAGAATTCAAAAGAATACAAATATAAGTTTGTTCTTGCGATCTACACACTTGTATGCACATCATCACGCTTGGCACACCAAACAGTTATATAGCGCTTACAACCACAGAGAAAGCAGCAATCAAATCCTTCAAAAGCATCCGAATAGCTTCTTTGGAGCAAGCCCAGTTGCTCGATATTTAGCAGCCATCTCCTCTGCCTTGAGAACATCCTCGCCACGCTTGGCCTCCACTATAGCCCTCTTCTCTTCTGCTTCCTTATGAAGCATAGCAATCTTGTTCTTCATCTTTTCTGCATATTCTGCTTTCTTCTTCTCCAGGGCTTCCTGCTTGTTCATTACAGTATTTCTATAGTTAGATACCTGTTTGAAAGAAACTAGAAAGATATCAACTGCCATGACATCCTTTTCTAACTAAACATAGTTCACCTTTGAGTTTTAAGTTCATAAAGATACCATTCTACACTAAAATAAAATCACTAAAAGATATTCCACCAATTGTTTTGGTAGTGCGGTGGGAGCGCAGTGAGTTGAGAACGTAAAAAGGTTAGAACATTTAGTTAGAATATAGAGAAGTATGGTCAATTACAATTAACATTTAATATTTGAACTAAAAGAAATATATAAATATAAAATAAAATATATAATAATTATAAATATAGAAGAATTGAAAAATTTATATGCCCCCATGTGATTGGAATCAATCCTATTTGGAGAACTGCCTCGAAGCACAGTAAACTGAGTTTGGAACACAATGATGGGAAGAAGCTTGAATTTGCCTCTCAAAGCATGAAGGTATCAGTGAGGGATTAGCTCAAATTTCCAGAATTCATTTGTATTGTGAAGGAGCAGAGTTAGAAAGACCCACCTCTATCTTCTTCAGTTCAGCTTCTATGGTTGCCTTCTTTGAGTTTTCCCATGCAGTGATACCGGACAACTTCTTTACTGCTCTGTTTGACGTGGGAAGAAGCTTGAATTGTGAGATCTAAGAGTTTGCCAAGGCATCAAAAAATCAAAGCCAGTAACTTCCTATTTGGTAAGGTGCTTACTTGTTCTCAGCTTTAACCTTCTCGCTATCCTCCCAAGCTTTGATTAATGACATTCTCTTCTCCGTTTCAACTCGTGCAAGAACAGCATCTAGAGTTAGAAAGTAGGAAGTTTTATCTTAATAACAGTTGATGGAAAGGATTCTCAAAGAAAACAAGAAACTTTATATTCACAGTTTCGTTTGTTCTTTATTGCTTGCCTCTATCAGCTGAAGTGCTGGAACTCTTCCCAACTGATGGATCTGCAACCTCTGTTGAGAAAAAAAATTCAGATAGCATCATACTTTTGTTAGTCAAACAAAAACATTAACAACAATATTTGCAATGCACAGAAAGGTTCAATATGTGAAGAAATGAGCCTAAGATAACAAAAAGGCAGAATAACTTCAATTATCCATCATATAAATGACAAAAGATGCTCTACAAATAGACAATTTGAAGCTTGGGAAAAGTTGACACTACTTTACGAAAAGATACGAACTTTTCATGCAATGAAGCTTCAAATAAAGGAAGATGCTTAAGTACAAAGATCATCTAAATTTTAGCAACAATTAGTCATCTATTTCGCAATTGCAAGCAATAATTCTTTTGCCCAAGTTATATTTCACGGTTGATTGAAATAGTCTAACATACCAATATAGGAACAAACAGGAAAGGTTAAATACACCTACTGGAGTTGATAGAAACAATATGTAGAATATCCTTGACACATGTGCTGATCATAGTTTCCAGGAAATGATCCTAAATCACGCATGTTACTCTTTTTGAAACTGTTCTATTTTATTAAAAATATAAACAAGCATTTGCTACACATCCTTCATCCCTGTTGTATAACTGATAAATAGGCATCAAGGAAGAAGAAGAATATAGCAAAATAAAAGCTCAAACAGAATAATGCAAACTTTGGGGACAAGTAACAAGTAAACAACTCATAGTCCTTCCAACTACTAATGGGGCATGTAGGCACTATTGCACCACAGATTGTTCAAACGCTTCTCCAGAATCTTTAGTCTTGCCAAAGAAATATAGGGTAATAGACAAATAATTACTCGTGCAAGGAGCTGAATGCCAATCGAAAAATGAAAAAAAAAATCCTTTTATAAAAGCACTATAGTGATTTTAAGAAACAATAATAAAGAAAAATGCCTGTCCTAAACGAAAGCTGAAAGATAAAATATTTCCTTGAAACCAGAAAACAGTGGGCATAGATCATTTCCTTCCTTCACAATGGTTTACAAACTGTAGGATGCAATTTTAGATGAAATTCAAAGGATCCCTTGAATTGCTTACCATCTAATGGGTATTCTGATAATTCCTCTTTTCTTTTAGATTCATAAGTTGTATTTTGTTTTGTTCAAATACTTTCTTTGCACCTTCCATCATCTAATAGATTTTCTTATCAGTGGTCATTTATTTACTCAAAAGTAAAGTTCGGAAATAAGAAAAGTTTCATGTAACTACCCACCTTAGACCCTTGCTTAAAGTAAAAGAACGCAGAATTATGTTAGCAAAGACTATATCTATCTAAGCACAATAATGAAAAAAAATAGATATGGAATAGAGACGCAGAGTGAACAATAAATATCTCAGATCAAGATAAATACAAAGAGAAGGGACGACCTAAGGAAGAAACAAGCGTAAAAGCTTTTTGAAGAGCCCATAAAAGAGAAACATTCCACCGTTGGATATCTCTAAATACAAACCCTCCCCAGTAATCAACAAACAATAAACAAAAATCAAACGAAGCTCCACAAAAGGAACTTCGCCATCGAGCACGGGTAATCACGCAAACGTATTCAAAAAGTGGAATCAGAATTTCAATCTTCTCCAAAGTTGAAAAGCGATAATTTTTCTCAATAAACCTCTTCTATTAGACGAACCCAAGGAAAATTAAGGCAAGTGGTGAGCAAAACGAAACCCTTACTTTCCACGATTGCCAGTGCTTTCGTCTCTTCGACCTTCTCTTCTGCCGCTGGTGGAATCACCGACTTCTCTACCGCCACGTCCTTCGCTGGAACCGATGGCGCAGGCTTCGGTGCCTCAGTAGGTAACGGTGGAGAAACCTCCACCGCCGCCTCGACGTTCTTCGCCACTTCTTCCCCCATCCTAGCTTGTTCTATCCTCTTCCCACCTTCAACCCGAAGCACTACCAGAGTAAAACAGAAGTTAATCAGTTCTGTAGCGTGATATATATAGATTGATGGCTCCAAAAGGAAGAAGCATCAGATAAGCTTCGCACACTGAACTGTGGGAATCTCTAATTCTTTTTATTTATTTTTTTAAACTACAGGTTGGTGAACGGTAGATAAAAGGAGAAAGATGTACTGCCTCTCTGTCGCGGGGTCGATATGGACAATTTTTAAAGAGCAACCTTATAATTGCTTTATTGGCTCTTGCAGAGCACGTCGTCGGCAAATCCACACCACGCGCTTATTATGAATCGCGGACCATCCTAACAAACCCTAGCCAATTGTTTTGCTGGCGTTGTCGGCACCTTCTCCGCGCTGCCACGCGGGAGCCACGCGGCTAACTGTCAGTTCACAGCCCCGCCATACAACCGTCCGGAATAATCTAGATCGTACAAAGAGAGCAATTACAGCCGATTGAACGGTTAAAGGCTACTGTTGGGCGACCGTGGCACCAGTTTTCCCTGGCTGAGTGTGGGCCCCGCCACGTTGTACTGCCTCGTTGACAATGGACCCGGAATGGAGACCAACGGTTGTTTGTTAGGTTTGCTATTAAATATATATATATATATAAAGTTTTGCTGTTTATTAAACTAGTAATTTGATAAATTTGTAAATATTTTGATTTTGTTTTATCATAAAAATATTTTTTTATTTTCTAATGTTCATTTAACAGTTTTAGATATAATTTTATAAATCTTATATTTCATATGTATTTCATTACAATATTATTGAAATAATTTAGATATTATAGATTAATATTAATTAATAATAATAAAATGATATAAGTGTTTTTTTAAAAATTTATAAAAGTACTTCACAAAATTTACGTGTTATTATTTATTGAAGAGTGTGATAAATTCTTGATTTATGCTGATTTTTTATATCATACAAAGAAATATTTTTTTAGAAACCATATATAACTAATATCTTAAGCATATTTTTAAAATGAATATTCATGATAGGCCTATTTCTATTAGTTTATAGGACTAATGAGTTCCTATTTTTTTTATTTTTAATAATTTAGATTATGGATGATAATTTGTATTTAATTCTATAAAACCTACTAAACTCATCTTAAACTAGTCTCATAAATGAGTATGAGATTAAGAAAACCAAAATGATGTATGTATAAGTTCTACAAAATAGAAACCTAAGCAAAGCATATCAAGGTCAAGCTTTGGGATAAAGCATATGCAATCTACTTTAAGCCTCTCTTAATCATTTTTGACATGCTAAATCTATCTTAGCTAAATTTGTGTTATAATTATATAGTTTAATTTATGTTAGGAAGACACACACTAGTTAATTCCTATTTGTAGAACTAATGTTATGTGAAGTCATGCCCATAATACGAATTAACTCATTCATATACAATTATAATATATGGTCACAAAAAATTATAGATCTTGAGAAATACTATGGTTGCAATATTTTGAGATTTTCATATATGTAATCTATTGTAAAACATGAGATTAAATCAGTATAATTATAATTATAGTTATTTTAATAAAATATATTTTTCAAAAATATTATGTTTGTTGATTAAAATAATATTATATTAATTTATTTTAAGAAATATGTCATAATTTTAAATTGATTCAAAAATTTTACTTAATTATCCTATTAAAAAGATCTCTTCTTGAGGAAGTTAATGATAACAAGTTTAGAATTTTTAGATATCTAAGTATTTATGATTTTTTTAATAAAAAAAAGACATGCCATTTTTCAAATAATTGAGAACATAATTTTAATTTTATAAGCCATGGTTATTGCCATGATATGGATTAGAATAAAAGAAATTTTCAACTATATGAGGTGATTATGTTTGCTAAAACAAGAACGAAAGAAAGGTTGGAGAGAGAAGAAAGAAGATAGACAGGAAAGGGGAAGCTCCATTGGACGAAGAAGAGTAGGAAAATTTGAGAGAAGATTGTAGTGAAGCTTGAAAATTTTATGCTACACCTTAGAGAGGAAGATAGAAATGAAGAAGAAAAAGAGAAGTTATTGTAAGTATTGTAATAGTTAAAAGAATAATAGAAATCAAAAGTAAGTAACAAAATAGAATTATTTTATTTGATTTAGTGAATTTAAATGAGAATCTATTGGGTTTTAACTACTACATATATTAGAGTTAATGTAATGGTGTCAAAACAAAGTTTATAATTGATTTGGGTTGAAACTAAATAGATTTTAGAGATGTTCTCATTTAGAGAGGAATGCATAATATGATGAATTTAATCATATTATATAATCAATAATAAGTTGGTTCATAAAATAAAGGATTGCATGGTCTTTTAGGTATCGTACAATATTTATAAACTAATCATATAATACAATAAACTCAACATATTCTACAATGGTTTGTAAGTTAGTAAAAGCAAAATAAAAGAATTAAATCATATTATATGATATGATAATAGTTCCTTAAGATATAAGGAGTATCAATAATCACTAAGAAGAGAATTAGATAGTTTTATAATATAATCTTATAGTGGTTGAATTGATCATACTATACTAAAAACTTATTATATTATACAATTAGTTGGAGGGCAAAGAGAATGCTTGAGTTGAACAATTTGATGGCAATGGAAAAACCTATAATACAATTGCAAGAAAATACTTAAAAAAGGATAATGCTAAATGAATCATAGAATATGATGTCTCTATAACAAGAGATAAAATGAAATATATATTTTAGATTGGCTAATCATAGAAAATGTTATATATTTATATTATAAGGGATTATATAATAATTTATGTACATGGCTTTCATTATAGAGAACTTAAAAAAAGAAATGATTAGTTAAAATTTTTTATCTTTATTCAAGACAGATAAATCTAATAATTATGATATAAATACAATAATAATTTATAAAAGATCTTAAATTATTTTACATATAATTATTATGTTAAGTATTTAATATATTTATATATGATTATCTTTTGAGTTATAAAGATTTTATTGACATGTGATTACATTTTAATATTATTTTATTTATTTAATTTATATAAAAAATAAATATATTCATATAAAATATTACATATACAATTAGATATAATTACATATAAAATGAAAAAAAATTAGTTATAATGATACATGATATAATTTATAAGTTTACTTATAAATAATAGATTGAAACATAATAATTAAATTTGTCTTGAGATATTATCATCATTATATGATATAGTATCAATAGTATTTTATGTATAATGGCAAGGTGATGATATATTTATTATTAACATTATGAACTTATTAATTAGTATAACTCATACTTATGACATTTATATATACACACATGTACACACATATATAATATCACTAGTATTATATGTATGATGGCTAAAATAAAGATTTTTTTATATGGATAGATGTTGGATTATTAATGCTTACAAATAAATATTATATGGATATAGTTATTGATTATTAGATTTAAAAGATAATAGTTAAAAAACATTGGTTACTAAGAAATATAAAATATGAAAAATGAGAATAAATTCATTAACATAAAAGAATATTTATTTATAATTATTGGTCATCATTTTATCACTTATAATTGATTTTATTTTTAAAATATATTATTTTATATTTTATTATTTTATTTGATTTATATCTTGATCTCTATAAAGCCTTATTAGTTTTTATATTATAAATTATGCATTCATTATACATTGAGATAAAGATTATGAGATTATAAATGATAATCTTACTCACTAGATGGGTTAATGGGTAAAATTCTTCTAGAGCTAGTTTATGATGTTTTAAGAATATGATAACTATATTAATATTGGTATTATGTGGTATTAGTTTAGTACATTATACTTTATAAGTTGTTATATTTTTTATATATAATCTATAACAAAGATCTTTTACTTATATTTTTATTTATTTGTGATTTATTTTGGGACTCTAATACATTGTATTGGAATTTAATAAAGGATTATCTCAACATCAAATTTGTGCATAGGGTTTGATGTATCCTCATATATTTGATTTCTTGTTTTTAATTATTATAGATTAATTAGGGGGCTCTAACAACTATCAAAAATCTAATAAAATGAAGATGAAGATGTTGAGGTCATAAGTATTTATATAACTTTAAGGATTTATACAACTTATATCATTTCATTTATCCATAATATAAGAATCAACTATGATAAAGGCACTAAAGTGAAGGGAGAATTAAAGAGTATTAGTAAAGCTCTTATGATAATTGCTCAATCTCAACAATAGCTTATTAAGAGTTTAAAAGAGACTTATAAATTGAGCACAACATACATATATATATTAATAAGAAGAGTTATTTAATTTTTATAAACTCTTTATTATGTTAAAAGAGGATCTTATTAAGGATATCATAGAGACTGATAGAAACCTAATTAGTGATCTACAATTATAAGAGAGAGAAGAAAAGCTCTACCTAAGATAAATGAAATAGTTGATAAAGGACATTTATATTGTTGTTATATAAAATTAAAAGCTTTCTTGAGCAAATTATTAGACTTTTTTTAATACAATACAAGAGAATCTAGAAGTGCTCATAATATGCAAGGCTCAAGTTCATTGCAAGCATTAGACAAAAGCAAAAACAAGGACATAAAAAAGAGTATGAAAATAAGTGTAAAATACTTTTTTGGCTAATGGGTCAGTTTGGTTTTAGTAACCATTTATGAGATTTTTAAAGTTTGTGCTATGTTCCAAGCACCTCTCTATTACAATATATCTCACTGTATTTTTTTTATTTTTCATATATATCGAATTAGTTTTTAGGTTATTAGGTCATTTTTGGTTATTTTATTTTATTAAGACATGTAACTTAAAACTCATTTAATCTAGTTGAGATGAATAATATTTTAAACTTCAATATTGTTGATTTTAGAAAATCTTTTAACATTAGCTCTATTTCTTATGTGATTAGGAATTTTTTTTGAGAAGACATAGATAAGTATTTTCTTATCATTTGTCTCTACTAGTATTAACCTCTTATTTTTTTCTCTATATACATCAGTCTTTATCTTCTATCTTTTCTCTTTAAAATATTGATGTTCTTCTCTCCTCCCTTTTCTCAATGTCCCATTTTATATTTCTTTCTCTCTCTCTCTCTCTCTCTCTCTCTCTCTCTCTCTCTCTCTCTCTCTCTCTCTCTCTCTCTCTTTCTCTTTCTTTCCTTTTTTTTTCACTTAAATAGTTATGTCCATCTCTCTCTTCTCATCATCTTTCACTTATTTTTTTTACCACAATCAATCACCTTCCTCTTTACTTTTCCTACATTATTAATTGTCGTTTTTATTTCTCTCTATCTCTCTCCAAACATCATTTGCTTTATCTCTTTCTTTTATGCCTCTTACATTTCTAAAGGGCATATATTTTCATCATCAATGGTATTAGAGCTCTATAACTTCCATCATTATCCTTAGAACCTTACACCCCCTAAATTATTTTGCCCTTCATTTCTTATATATATATATTTCAATCAAATCATCTATTCATTTTAACATGTTGCATTACATTGATGTTTCTAATGTAAATAAAAAAAACAAAGAAAAACAAAAAATAAGAAGAAAAAAGAGAGAGAATATGAATACAAAAGCATTAGTAGAGGAAGAAGAAAGTGAATATGAAGAGTTCTAATTATTGTTCACATTTTTCTTCTTTTTCTTCTTATTCTTTTCTAAGAGAAAAAGAATAAAAAGAAAAAAGAAAAGAAAAGAAAAAGAAGAAGAGAATAAGGATAATAAATAAATAGAGAATAAGAATACAAAGAGAAAAAAAATAGAGAATTAAAAGAATAAGGAGTCTTTTTCATGTTGTTTTTCTTATACTTATTTTTCTCCTCCTGATCCTCCTTATTTTTTTCTTATTCTTCTTTTTTTCTTCTTAATTTCTTTGTTATTCTATTATAAGCCTACCAAAGACACAAGTATTACATCTTCCAACACTACAAGACTTATTATGTCAAGGTCCAACATTATCATATTCTTATTAAGACAAAAGAATTAGAGATTATGTGCTTATTAATTAATAGGTAAAGACACAATACCTTAGGCATGGACTTAATAATAAGACTAATGATCATAACCCTAAACCATAGCCTAATAAAGTTCAAAAATTTCAAACCAACAAATAATGTCATAGTTATACATTTGGATATAATATGCTTACAAAAATAAAGTATAAACCACATGCACGAACATCAAAATAAAGATACAATTAACCCATACTCTATATAAAACATCTATCCATTCTCACTCAACAAAACTATGATCTTCTATTATGTCTACTCTTTAATATGTGATATGGTAGATTCATAATTTATGATATAATGCTAATGAGATGATAATAAATCTAATACTATACAAATGATAATAAATATCAATAAAGCATGAATAAAATATAGCTTTGTGATATGAATAAATAAACATAACATCAAATAAAAACAAATGTACTATGAAAAACCAAGATAATAATATTAGAAATAGCTAAAACTATAAACATGGTTTTGATTTGATTTTAATTTTTTCATGTTTTATTTAATCATAAGAGAAGAGTTTATTATCTTTATTATATATATCTTAAGATATATAACCAAATTTTGTCTAATCATGCTATATTTAATGAGTATCTCCATATTTTACAGTTATTACATGTCATAATAATTAAAGGTATAATAATATTACGAATGTCAATAACATTATATATTATTAAAATAAAAATACTAAAATAAATAAAAAATATATAATATAATAATAACAAATTACATCATAAATTATTATATTTATCTACCTAAATTTATAATGAATTCCTCTTGTCTAATTTTTCCATCATCTTGATTCTCTATATATATGTACATAAATTATTATATAATTATTCTAACAAATAATCACTTAATATTTTTTTATTTAATCACATTTGATCCCATGTTAATTATCATATTATACCATTAATATTTGTCTTCATATACTTTTCAAAAATACTTTCTAACTCCAAACTTATCTTTTCCTCACTTTTATAATTTTTCTCTATGTTTATATTTTATTATTATTTTATTATATTTCACTCATTTTTTTATTTATTTCCAAATATTTTTTAATATTTTTTCTTCTATTTTATTTCGTGTAATCAATCCTCTTTATTTTATCCAAATAATCTAATTAGAAATGCTAGTAATAAACTATTTAACAACCAAAGATAAGTTTGGAGATCCACTTAGTATTGACTTTATCAAAAATGTTAGATTCATTCTATCCAAAATAGTTGCCACCAAACTAATGTTAATACTCAAAGAGATACTCATCATTTACGTCCAACCACATATTTTTTAATGCATAATTTCTTACTAATTCCAATGACATATGCAAGTTCAACACTAGGAATTTATGCTTCTACATCATTGTCTTAAGATGACGAATGGCTTCAAATATAAGGAAAGATAATAGATTTTGACAATGGTGTTCCCAATAGCCAATAATTGAAGCTAAGATTTTCATAATCAAGCTAAATTAGTGTCTTGCATCTTGATAAAATTAGTGCTAAAACTTCATCAATTTTAATTATTCATGCATGTACATATGTAAATTATATTTACTACATTTCAACATTATCAATATTGTAGTTTATCTTAGTATCCTCCATGTATTGAGACATGTTAAAGTTTAATCAAGCATTGTGATTATACATTTCAAGTTAGGTAAGGAATTTGTTAAGCCCACTTTGATTAGTTCATGAGATTGTCAAATCATGCCAAATGATTAGGGTCTCAATGATAGATTTATGTCCATACTAGATGGCTCAAGATAAGACAATTAACTTAAGCAATAGATAATAAACCACCTAAATTATACATTTGCAATCTCTTAATGCAATCTACTAATTAACTCATTTGGGCAATTATCAACAAACTTGTCCAAGCAATGTCAACCAAAGTTAGTTTATTTTAGGATTCAATAATGCGATGGTGTAACATCGGCAAGATATGAGGATTAATCAAATAATTATTTTTGAAAATCCAAATCCATCTAATATGTAAATTGACAAATTTATAATGACCACATGATTGGGTAAATTTCATAAGAATGGAGGAAATTTTAAACATCCTCAATTATAAGCAAATTTATTAATTTATAATTTTAATATTTTATTTATTTTTGATGAATTATTTAATTTTGTTAAATTATTGCATTGACCAAAAAAGTTGTAATACTCTTAAAATGAGAATAAATTTTCAAATATTGAATAAAGTAATTATATTTTTAAAATAAATAATTATTAAAATTGTCAAAGGATGCCAAAATTTATAATTTTATATAGAAGGTAGGTCTTATAGAGTAATTTATTTTGAAATTATTTTGCAAATTTTTTGAAGCTATTTTGAATAAAAAAATCAAAATATATAATTTAATATAATATGTTAATTAAATATTTATTTATTTAAAATAATTACACTTGAATTTTTTAATTGATGAGTGGGAGAGAGAAAAAGACAAAATCCTTGATCTTTTTGCATACAAGCTTTTGGAAGTGATTCTTTATATACGACATGAACATTCATGAGGATAGAAAATAAGATGTGTTCGGTGTGTTCTGATAGGTTAGAAAGGAATATAATTTGTAACTCTTTTGGACAAAGGGATGGGGATAAAAGGTTGGAAAATTAGAAAAAAAAAAAAAAGAGATTTGGAAAGGAATTGTTTGAGATGACTTAAGAATTTTGGAAAGAGATCCTTAAGTTGTGTCCACAACATTGAAAAGTAAACGGTAAGTATGTTGTGTACTCTTTGTATATTTGATTTGATACTGTTACACCCCATTTTTTTTTTTTTTTTTTTTTTTTTTACATATAGACAGCTCAGATCGTCCCATACCAACCTGAGTAGCCTACGAAAAACATAGGATATAACACATCATTACACACCTACTTTCCTTAACTATGTGGATCCCATCTCCCGGGCACACCGTCAAATCAGGTTCATGACTCCTGAATTAATTGATGAACTCGCGCAATGTTACTCCTACTAGACCCAATACTCCTAACCCATACCGGTAGGAGAACCGATCTAATAGAAGTCTGAACCCCCAAGGTTAAGTTCCATAGTCATGTAATGACCTCACCATCAACAAAAAAATATATATAACATCCACCGATATGAAATGGCGCTCCACACACCATACCGTCAAGATAGAAAATAAGATAGTGTGTAGAAATGTAACTCATATGAAAAGTCACAGTCCATCAAATACCACATCATCCATCCGAGTACATGAGTCAGAATCACCCTCACATAATACAAGACATAAGAATAACAGTCTCACTGAATACATCCAACAGCAACAATCAACTAATCAGAATGTCTCAGAAAATCACAGATCAGATCTCCTCCACTAGCCTACTGATCACGATCCCACCTAAAGCTGGGTGGCGTCAAGTCTGCCGAGCCACTGGAAAAATATAGATAATAAAGGAATGAGCTACGCCTAGTAGGAAAGACAGCTAGTAAAAAAAAACTCTCATGCAAGAGAAGGATAATAGTAAGAGTATAGAAATACAGCATAACAATGTAGGGTGGAAAGGTACTCTCAGTCCCAGACTCTGACCAACCACAGTCACCCCCAGTCACACCAGAGTAGCTCTCCTCTGTGCTCCCAGGCAGCATGCCAGCGGGACACGCCCATCTCTGCGCACGCATGGCGCCTAGGCAAAGCATGCCAGCGGGACACGCCCATCTCTGTGCACGCATCACAACGCCTAGCACCCGACACCGCAGCGTCTCTCGTCAATCAATCTTCTGGAGACTATAGACAGAACCAGTCACATAGATCTCTAGCCAACGTGAGACACCCCTGCCACCCTCAGGCACGCAGGCCTACACACTTGACTAGCCACGGCGAGTCACCCCTGCCACTGCCACTCTCAGGCGCGCAGGCCTACACTCATGGACCAGAAGAGATCGACTCAACCACCGTCCCAAGAAGTCCTCTCCCAACAATTTCCATAGAAGCCACGCCCCTACAGTCATTGCCAAGCTCTACTCCAAGATTCGGCAACATGTGTCCAGATACAACAAGGCGCATACCAGTCCACATGTATACTGTGGAAGCTAAGTCTGTACCGCACAGTTACCTACCACAACTACCCTAAAACATCATATAGGGCCTAGTAGTCCGGTCCAATATGCCAATCCATGAAATATGCCAACACTGAGTAAACTGACTCAATCCATGTCATTGTCATCCAAGCAACACAAACTGTACCAAAATTCTGACTATTCTGGTAGCACCCAAGTGTCACACTTCCTTCCAACTAATCCAGCTGCACTGAATTTATGGGTAATTTCCAACAGTCAATTTCAACTTGGCTACGTGATTTCCAAAAATCACATCTTCCTCACATCAGGAAATTTTAATTTTCAAAAATAAATTTCTGCCCTTTATCCATTTTCCGAAATTCGGAATAAATTTCCGAATTTAAAATCCGCATATCCTTTTTCCGAAAATTCGGATTAATTTCCGAATTAAAATTTTCTTCCGCTTCTCTCTCATCCGCGCCGCACTTCCGCTGAACAAGATCTCGTCGCCGGTTCGGAACCCTTACGCGCTGAGCCGAGAACCCCGCCGGCCGAAGTTAATAATCCGAATTCGGGCCGACGCTTAACATATAAATATTAATAATTAAAATAATTATTCACTTAATAATCAGACTAATCCCTAATTAGCCCTAATTCATCCCCTTCCTTCGCCTGTCGCCCGCGAAATTCTAACCGTCGACTTTCCGGAAGTCTCCGTTTTTCCCGTCGATTTCCGGCGACCGAACGCAAGGGAACGCTAGCCTAAAGCTCGTACTAGCCTAAAAATTCCATATAATCAAGTCGCGAAGCTAAATGTCCATGCAAAAATTTTCGCCGAAGTGTTGTCCGATTCAACTATGCCAATTCATGAAATTAAAATCATTCTAGCATTCAGATAACCTGAATAATGGCAATATGATAATATCAAAACCTAAGGCATGCTTCTATGCACAGAAATTCCAATTCGGCGGAAATTTTATATATTCTTCTTCATAAAAAAGAAACCCTAAAATGCCAAAATCAATAAATTGCATTAATCAATTCCAAAAAACCCATATCCGCATGCTCAAGTAGCTCTTTGCAAAATAATCCATATTTTTAATTTGCTAAATAACTAATTTAATCTGAATTTCCTACCTTTGCTCGCCGGCGACGGTGAAGCTCGCACGCGATCAACCGCAGCTCCTCGCCGAACGAAACCGGTACCAAAATGCTCGCCTCTGTCCCGCGAACCTCCGGTTACCAAAAGCCCCTTGGAAGACTGCCAGAAAGTACAGCCGTTCGCCGCGAACACTTCGCCTCTAGCCGCCGTTCGAAACCCTAACAGCCGAACAGTTTAGGTTAAATACCCAGCTTAAACCGGTAATAACCCGTTAAGACCCATTAAGCACCGGTTGACCTTCCAAAAACGCCGCTTAACACCCGATCAGCCGGTTAACCTCCACCGCTGATCTCGTCCGTCCGATCCGCTTATCCGCGGCTTATCCAAACGCACGCGCAAACGCACCTCGGCGAACCGCCCCGCCTTCGCTGAACCGCTCCGGTCCGGTTCACGCGCGGTAAAAGAAAAAAGATCCAATTTCCGGTTTTTAAAAAAAATCTCGGTGCTCCGAAAAATCCCCAGAAAATTTCAGAAATTCCAATAGCCTCCAATTGAGCTCCTGGCTCATTCTACTGTCGATCTGAAATCATCCAAGCCACATTTGAATTATTGAAGATTAAACCTATAATATTTTACCGGGTATAACAGATACTTGTTGTATTGCAACAATTATCCTTTGTAGTATGCTTAAACTCTTAGATGAGAAGAAAATTTTGGAATTTCTATTGTAGGAAATTTAGATACTTCTTGTGTATTTAGTTGATGTTTATTGTATTACAATGATTTTCCTTTTATATGCATACTAAACTCTTAGATCATTATATATTCTTTATAGTGTCACATAAGTTTTTCTTGTGATTGCTATAAAATTGTCTTAGTGTTGCATATGGTTGTATTTTATCAACATAGGCATGAGATATAACAGGAATTATGATGGTAATATAAAAATTAAATAAGGCTTGAGAAGACTGATGAAGGCTGTAGTTTGGGTCGAGTTTAGCTCGTAAAGGTGCACATAAAGATAAGAGAGCTGACCTAACTAGTCTAACTACTAATGACGTATGCTTAGATTCATTTATAATAGAAGTTTCATGGTTGAAAAAGGTCAAAAAACCACTAGGTAAATAAAATAAATTTGAAAATAAGAAATAAAGGTACAAACAATTTCATTGTATTGCATTCTTGACATATATAGGCTATTTATTTTAGTTGCAATGTTTGATTTTTTATTATTTCACATGGATATGGGATGAACTAGTATATGATATGACCCAAATAATATAATCTCTGATATTGAAAATATAAAATTTGCTTGTTGAGTTTGTGAAGATTGATTTAATCTATACTTTATTTATAATTATAGATAATACAAATACATATCACAGGACTCTACTAAAGTAACAAATAGAGAGAAAACTATTAATAGTTTATTTTACCTTGCATAATGATATATTTTTAGAAAACTTAGGCTATAATAAATGCTTTTATGACAACAAGAAAACTATATATCATTATGCAAGGTAAAATATATAATAATTTAAAATGATTTATCTACAATAAAAAAAATTGATTTTGTAATTTTCTCCACACTACTAAATCCTTAAAAGCTATTTGTTTGGAGATTAGACTTGTTAGATGCTAAAGTCATAATGAGAGTTTTCCCTTCTTGAAGATAATTAGTTATAACTTTGTTTTATGGCCAATGAGTTGTTTTGATATTGCTTGAAGACTTGTCAAGGCTCATTTTTTAGAAAAGAAGAATCCAATAAAGATGTCCTTGATGCTAAGTTAGAGGTCAAGTAGCCCTCAATTTCCAACAAGTGTCCCTTTTCATTCACTCTGTTAGATAGCTTAACTTTTAATGTCTACTTTAGTGTAATCAATCCTCTTTCTTTCTAGTGTTAAGTCGAGCAAGTGATCTTTGCAGTCTCTTGAGTTTGAACCATAAGTTTTGTGAATTTAAAAATTTCTCAATTAAATTTTCAAATCTTAAAATATTACATAAAAATTAGGAATTTTTATAATCCTAAAAATTTCTCTTTATCATTGAATAATCACTTTTTTTGTTAATTTTACGATTTTGATTTCTATATAGTACCCAATTTTGCTTTCTAACAAATCTTTAATTATTTTAATTTAAGTCTAAAGAAATCCGCAATTTGCGTGGTATACCTTTTTTTTATTGCAATTTTAAAATTATTTAAAACAAAAGTAAAGCCATCCATTACTATAAATTAAATCATAACCATTTTATTTTCCAAAACCGGTTTTACTTTGAGAGATCACATTTGGATTTAAAATTATAAGCTTTCAAAATAATCTCAAAATTCTTGGAAATCTATTTTAATATAAATATTGACTAAGTTTATAAATTAAATATTCAATTAATCATATCAATCAAAGAATAAATCAACTAAAACAAGAAAGATAATAAACACAAAGCTCGATCATCTTATATTAGCATCCCTAAGATAGCAATTAAACATTCTTTAAAAGGCAATTACTATGGATTATTACACAATAATGCATATGTATCTTCTATTCGTCTTAGTCGCATCAAATGTGGGTCTTATAAAGTCAAGTGTTTTATTCATTTCTTTATATCTGCACATAGTTTTGTAACATTCTTTTTAAAGTCATTATCGATATTTTTAATGTATTATTATGATTTTCATGTGAATTTTTTGTATTTTTATAAAATTATTAACATCTAATATTTTTTTAACTCTTTTTTTTTGCTTATTTTTTTTCTAAAATTTTATTCATTATATCACATGATTATTTCGTGTGACATTTGATTTATTCATCGATAATCAAGTAGAAAGATATATCTTTCAAGTATATCGAAGAATTTATCTATAACTCAACTAAGAGTTATTTTTTCTTGTATTTTCCTAACAATTGTTATCGATTACATATTGAGAATTATCCTATATTAGATATTAAACAAATTGTGTTCATGATATAGAGACGGTGAATCGTAACAACTAATTTAAAATTTTGATTTGAATGATGCTTATTCAATTAGGCATAACCTTTCTCCTCATTAATCTCTAAAGTATTATATATCAAACAAGTGATATCAAAATCAATAGTTTAATGAAAATCAAACAAAATTTACAATTTCTATTCATAAGAATTACTACCACCATTAGTGATGTAAAAGTAAAAGACCAATAATGAGGAGCTTCACTACTATCTTAGGTGGTAGTGTACTATTGGCACATGAGCATTTAATGTGTTTAAAATAATTGGTAAAAAAACAATAGATTTAATATAAATGAATCGTCTAAGCGAAAAATTATACAAAATAAGGTTAAATCATATTGGATATTTATAAAAATTAATGAGATTCGCAAGCTATTTTCTTTTAAAAATTTAAGATTAAAAGCACAAACGAGTCAGAAAGAATTAATCAAATAAAGTGATGAATAAAAAAAGCGAGTGAAAAAATATTATTTAACATGAATATGTATATTTTTTGAAATAAGTGTTTTCTATGTGTTGATTTTGTTTATTATAAAGTTTTCATTAATAGGTGTCAAGTTTTTTTGTTATTTTTAAACATAGTTTAATTTTAATATCATGTTTTGATAATAGTTTATCAAACATAATAACAACCTCATCCATTCTAGTAAGTTTTTAGTTCAATATGCTCTCATCATAATAATCAAAATAAATATGACCAATGTTTGGTAATACATTTATTGTGTTTTAAAGCATTAAAGTTTTGTGTTTCTGAAATTTATGTAAAAAATCCTAAACAAATAATTGTCATAAAAAAAATAAATTGTCAAAAAAAAAGTTTTTAAATTATAATTTTCATTTAAATGTCACATCTAAATTTGACCGTTGCCTTGCCAACACAATTTACTGACGTAGCGCCAAAATCAAGCGGCACGTGGCTACAATTTTGAGATAATGCTAAAAACATTATTAGCAGAAATAAAATATAGTAGAGCGGTAACGGATCCAATGTTTTTTAAAGTTGCTTGCAGGATTTTATGCATTTATTAAGAACTAATCATGATCACAAATAAATAATTAAGAAGAATAATGAAGTAAATTATGCTTCATCTGTTTACTCGGTAAGCTCCAGCTTAATATCAAGCTGTCGTAGCACTCTGAAACTCTATTTGTTATTGTAAGATGTATATACATATATATTATAATATATATAAATATATATTATTTTTTAAGAAGATACAAGACTGTAATATCATACTAATATTTAAATTAAAAAGTAATTTAAAATACGAAGTTTTAATCACTGAATTTCAATCATGGATTCTAAAAATAATCACACAAAAAATCTCAACAAGGAACTGTTCAATGTCATACCCTTAATACCAAGATGGTTGTGCTTGAATCTTAAGATCCAATAGTTTAGGACCAAATCCCTTAAGACTAAGTTACTTAGCACCTAGTTTGTTGCTTAAAAATTTTTTTAAAAAAATATGTTTAACATCAATTGTTAAAAGAATTATTTGCTAAAATGTGATAAACAATTGTTAAATAATAATGATTTTTTATATGTATAAGAACAATAATTATTAATTTTCTTAAAAAATTATAAAAATTAAGAGTATAAGAATTTTCATAGTAATAAAAAAGGTTTTATTTGGGCTCCATTGAAATTTACAACAACTGCACATTTTAAATAAAAAGAGTACAATCACATTTGAGAAAAATATTCTAATTGAAGATGATCTAACAATGATCATTCAATGATGATTGTTTTACATTATCCTTATATAAATATTGATATTATACAATTTAGCTCAACCTTTCTTCTCCTTTATATCGATCTTTATTGTAGCTAAACACCTTCATGTTTGTTAGCTGTCTTCTTATATGTGAAGGACCTCTTATGTTATTGTTTATAAGTCATCTTATATCTTATATGATTGTAATTCTTTATTAAAGACTCATCTCTTTTTAT
This sequence comes from Vanilla planifolia, assembly GCA_023846275.1. Classification (NCBI taxonomy): domain Eukaryota; kingdom Viridiplantae; phylum Streptophyta; class Magnoliopsida; order Asparagales; family Orchidaceae; genus Vanilla; species Vanilla planifolia. Next base: position 15,894,712 of record CM043866.1, on the reverse strand, counting down.
TAATCCTAAACAATCTTTAGATTCCACCTTGATTTTCAAAATTCATTTTCATTTCTCTATTTAAACCTTAATTTCTTAACATTAGGTCATGCATAGCTATTATGACTTATGACAATAAATTTATTATCATTTTCTTTGTTAGCAAATGAGAAGTGAGCAATGTCTTGTACTTTTTTATGATGAAAAAAAAAACTAATTTTGTATATATAAATCATTGTTTATATTTTATTTTTGGCATAAAAATTTGTTAAAATTGTTTCTTGTTTAGTATCATCTTCTATTCTAAATAGTCAAATAATAAAAGATATACAATGTTATCTTTTTAATGAATATTTTGAATATTGAATTCTTATATTTATAATAAGATGAAATTTTCGCTTATCTATATAAAAATACCAAGTAAAAACTTCATTTTTATTATCCTTACTCTTGAATGTTGATCGTACATACTATATTTTGTTTATTATAACCAAAATAATATAACATGAATCTTAAATATATATACTATTTTGAATTTTGGATGAAACAAAGCATTATAATTATATATTTTTAAAATTATTTGAATGTGATGATAAAGGTCTATGTTACATTAATGTGCTATTTCTCATTAGTTAGAGTTCAATATACTTATTTGTCAATGATATTTGAAAATAACAGATGTTATAAAGTGTGCACAATATAACTTCTTTTTAAAAAGATGCATCACCTAAATGGGATGGTAATCTAGAGTTGATGTGTCCACATACCAAAGGAGATAATGAGCAACAATTGTGGGAGTTGAAGTGGATGTCTCATTCACATTTAATCATAACACACTATTGTAGATTGCTTTATTCCACAAAATTATTTTTTAAGCATTATGACACTAACATATTACTTAATAATTTACTTTTTTTCATAAAATAATTTGTTTTATAGATATAAAAAATAATAGATATGTGAATTTTAATTAATTTTATAGTACGTATAGAACACTAAATCTTCACAATAAACAATTCTTATGACAAATATAAAGAATAAATAAAAATACAAAATACAAACAGCTAACAATGATGAGACACAGTGAAGAAGATAAAGGGCACTGTTAGTATGTCAGGATATGGAACATAAAATGACATAAATATTAACTACAAATTTTTAAAATATTATACTTACATAAGCTGTACATTTAATATTATTATAAAAAATTATAATATTACTAGTGAAAAATGAAACAAATATTTTTTATTAAATGCCTATCAATAACACAATTATCAAATACAATTTTTTATCAACATTTAATGATGACCCTTTTTAAATTTATTTTTAATCAATCAAAACAATAATTCTGCCAAAAACTACTAAAATTCAATTGCTATGTCTTATATCAGTATGAACTAAGAAAAACTCAACTGTAGATGGTAATGAAAAGGATTCGTATCAAAAGAGCAAACCATTTCACCAAATAGAAGCAACCTTCTCCTCTACGATATCACCGAACACCATAGCTGTTTTCTTGGAGGAGGTCCGGCGGGGGCGACCTGAGAACACACAAACTCACAGTTTGCACACAAATCTGAGAACATAGTTCAGTTCGTGTGCTCTCAAGTCACCCCCGTCGGAATTCCTCCTATTATTACATTTCCATGGCTGTATCAATGTACATCATGTGTATATATATGTTATTTCACTATAAAGTACCCTCGTACTCTCTGCTGCTTCTCCTTGTACTGCAATTCCTTGAAGCGCAGTACAGTAAAGCACGCCTAGTACGTCATCTGTAGTACACATCTTCAAAAAGGAGGAAGGAACTTGATATCATACTAATGTCATTTCTGATCGATTTAAGTGTCAATTGCTGGATAACATAAACACAGTAAAGGCAATTAACTTTCAGAACATGGTTGGATAAACTTGACGTGCGTTTTTTCTTCTACAACGGTACAAAGTAATGAACGCTAAGCTATAGGGTGATAGCCATGGGTTTCTTCGTTCTTGGTGGGAGCAACAGCAGAGATCACAACAGAGGCTCCGAGAAAGATCACCACCAATGCTGTGAAGTTCACCAAGAAGGCCTCCGAACCGTACTTGGCAAGGCCGCCGTTTTGGAGGAAGGTAAGCTTCTCCAAGAAACCCAACTGGGCGGTGCCCACGGCCAACACGTAGACGAAGAGCCCAAATAGGACGTGCCAGGGAAGCGCGTCCCTCCTCAGGCTGTTCGCCGCTCCAGGGTAGAAGAAAGTCACGAACCCAAAGATCCACTGCTCCAACAATGGAGTAAGTTGTTACTTAAACTTTTCAATCACAGTTAACAAGGACATTTTTTAACTCAATTTTTCTTTAATCTGCCCAATATTCATCAATAGAGTTATGCTTCGTCGTCCAGATGAAGCTAGAAATTTCAATAGATGAGCAAAGCCATGAACTTAAAAATTTGAGTGAGAAGAGAATTGTATTACAAAAAGCATCAACCGGAAGCAAACTTCAAGAGGTGTTTACCTGAATGGCATATAAACTGATTGTCCCAAGACCAATCCAGGAATGAAGGCTATATAAGTTGGCTATTCCGCTGTCGTTGTGGAATTTGAAGGCAGCCCAGATTCCAACAATGCCGAGAACAATCGCAATCGCATGAAGGATCAAATGGATCAGCTTCCTAACATCTTTGCTTCCAGGAAGGCTTTTATAGCTTATTATTGCTGCAATTTTGTTCACATAGCAGGGTTAATTGAATAGAATGAGAGATCTCCGTTGGTCAAAAGAGTGAAGCCTCGGAAGGACATACCTTCTCCACCAATGACTATAAAACCAATTAGCATGAAAACTGGATGAAGCTGAAGTAGATAAAAACGATAGATTAGGGATGCCAAATAAAAACCAACTAAAAAATCCAATTGAGAGTCAAAGAATGCTTGTTACAAGAAATGGCCAACCCAAAAAAGAAGCTATCAAAACCTTGGTGTTAAGATCTTAAATAAAACCCAAAAACACACAAGATAACATCAAAGCCATTTGTTAGCGTCAAACTTATCATTGCTTACACAAGATTAAGTGCAACACTGTGAAAGATGGATGTCGTAGTAGATCAGAGGTAAAGGGAGTGGGCACCAAGTGGATGAGTAGGTAGCGCCATAGCAATTAAGAAACTACATCGTGTTGCATTATAATGACGAGTCAAACAATCTTGACTTGTACTCAAAGAGGCTGTGCACGATGACAGAACAGGAAGAGAACGAGTTACTGAGTTGCAAGAAGGGTTGATCACTAAGTGCATGCCTCTAAGGAGAAGTGAGTAGGCGTAAAGCATCATGGGAGAGTGTTAAGAATGATGGGAAGGAGTTAGAAAAGGGTAAGACCTTGTACTCCTCTGGTATTCAGCCATCTTCTCACAAAGCCTTCGTTGTCCAAGGATTGAGTAAAATCTATCGCGCATTGGAATATTTTTGCGAAGTCTTTTCTAGGATTCATTTTCGAAAAAGAAATCAAAAGTAAAAGTTTAGTTAATTAATAGAAAAGGCTATATTATTAAAAATTAGTATCATACCTAATAAGATTTACTAATTCAGCATGCATAGAGAACATTCAATTGGAATAGAAATAAATCATTAAATTACTTCCAAATCATACTCACTAAAAGGAAAGTTTGATAAGAGACCATCTATAATTACAGCAATTACAGATGACGAATCGTGAGACATGTAAGTGGTCATGTAGATAGGTATGCGGCTGTGCAGAATGAAATAGAAGCAAAGTGGCAGGCAATGTGTGAACAAGAAAAAGGAGGCACTGGTTGGATCAGCAATGTAGAACATTTGTCACAAATCTTGATGACTTGTGGTTGTAATAAGAGTTGGACAGCCTTGAGACATTTCTAGAAGAAGACTAACGGTCTCCAGATTGGCTAAGCAAGAATGCATGGATCACTTGAGGTCTCAGGATGTTTTAGAGAGATTTGGAGATGACACGAGGGGGGAAGGTAAAGAAAGTGCATGGAGCATTGAGGGGTCTCGTGAGTGCTTTGATTTATCACTAGGTTGGGTAGAGGTCTCGAGAGGTTCTCTGGGGAATCAAATACAAGCAATCAAGGTGTCTTTGGTGAGGTGTCTTTTTATTGAATGTGTGGATGAGGACCAAGTTTTTTAAGTTCCTCGAGTGGATGACTTATTTTGGCAATATTTCAAATCAGCCACAGAGATAGGAGGTGTTTTCAATGACCCTATGTTTTATTGCATGGAGAGGATAAGTTGAGGTCCTCATCAAGTATCGTGTACAAGATGTCATACTCACAAAGATTAAGGTAATTGTCATGTTGCACCAAGGAATAGTGTGGTCATAAATTAGAGGTCTCAAAAAGCCATGGAATGTTAAGCATGTGCAGTCACATAATTTAAACAACAAGGGTTGTTGAAGAAACCTAGGAGGTGAGGTCTAAAACCGAAGATGAAGTCGTCGTACTAGAACATGCAAAAGGTTGCCGGTGTCAAAATTGTGGAAAGCCAAGATCATAGTTCAAAGTTGATGTTGAGGAATGTTTTCATGGAATGCTAATGTTATGGAATAAGTCAAAGTGATGTCATGGGTGGATCTTTGATGACCATGCAAGTTAGTTAATTCATGAGGATCGAACTACAAATTGTTAGGTCTAAGGTGGATGAGTATTGCAAGAGTGGTTGAAGTCGTGCTGTCTAAACAACCTCTCAAGGTTAGAAGCCTTAATTAAATCAAGTAAGATACTATCAGAGTGGGCTATTATTTTAGTTAGTTGAGGTTGATTTTTTTTTACCCTCTCAATCATTGAGTATGAATTCAACTTGCACTTGATTTCTTCCAAGAATAGCGGCACTCCAGGATGAATTCACTCAAGTATTCCTCTTTATGGTCAAGGAATCACTCAATATAGCTATTGGTTCTTAGTGGGCAGCCAAGACAATGATATTTAAAGTCAAGCATCCAATGTTTTTGCATCCAGCCTGTAAGAGGTCTAGCACTAAACCAATGCATCATAAATGTATGAGGTCTAGTATTGATTGTTTGTATCATAATTATACCATAACTTGATCCCAAATAAAAGAAAATGATTGTTTATTTATACAAGCAAAAGTTTTATAAGTCATATTCAAGACGTCAACCAGTTTCGCAAATTCTTCACGCAAGTTCCTAGCATGTTGGGCAAATGATTCAACAAACGACCTGCATAAGGCTTGTGAGAGAAGGTGAATGAAATCAACGATTTCATGGGTTGGTATCCATGCACAACTTCTATTATTAGAAATCCATAGACCTATTTACCAAGCTATTGTATGCAGATTTTTTGTTCACGATAAAACATTTTCCCTAAATTATCTTTAAAGAGCTAAAGCAATAAGTTCTCTAAATTTTTATTGACAGCTTCTATTTTAATGCTGGATTGAGAATGATGGTTATTTGATAACTACAGCTTTGTCTCCAAGTATTCCTCACAAGGTCTTTTAAAAATAACTCATCACATTATGGTTAGACAAAATATTTTGGTTAGGTTGTGGAATTTTACAACCTAGTCTTAGAAAATTTGTGCCAACTTAAAGGCATTACTTGTTTTAGAACACGGGATAAAGTGTACTATCTTGAGAACCTATAACCACGAAAATTGAATCATATTTTCTAACTCTATAGATGAGTTAGACAAACTATAGACCAATGGCAATTGACAGCCATAATGGTTGTGAAGGTCAATCTTGATGGTTGGATGCTTACCTGTTCTATTAACCTAATAAACTCATTTTCATGGGATCAAAAGACCTCACATTGACTTAAAGGCTCCAAGTTGACACAACCCAACTAAAGTAAACTCTTCTAATAGCACTCATCTAACGTAACTAGTCACACGTTGCGTCTTTCGATAGACACAAATTGGAAGTGTAATTGGAACCACCACTTAAAGCAAACTTCATAGAAGGTTACGAATAAAATTGAAAGATTCAGCAAAGAAATGCAACCTTTGTTTAAGTTATTTTTGTAGAAAGTTGGCCAAATGTTATACAAAATGGTATGAATGTGTAGCAGAGAACTAATGGTTGCTATGATAAGAGGATTGACTTGAGACAGATGAAATGAGGGTTTGAGTGCTTTTAGAACCGAACCTAGCCAATCTTGAAACATTTTAGAATTTAATCATAACAAGAGGTCATTATAATTCTCTAGTGATAGATAACTGTTGAAGTTTCAAGAAGATTAAATGGCTGAAAGGCAAACCAACTTTTGCTGATGTGACTACTAAAATAACAAACTGGATCTTAATTTTGTAAGAGAAAATCCTTCTACAGAACAGATCTAGGTCCCTATTGAAGAATGGAGCTCAAAAGCTACGTTAGGAAATTGGGCTAAAGTCAACCAAGAATCCAACACAGAGCCTATTGGGAAACAGAGCTCACATTTAGAAAAGCATCTTATTACAATGAGATCACTAATGGATGCTACTAATGTTACAGAAGTTGTTTTTTGGGAAAATTACTTTGACTTTGTATTTTAAACATTCAAAATGACAAGGGTAGTTTGGCTGTTTAGAGTTGGCATTTAGACTTGCTTGAGTTGAAAACCTCAAATTTATGTCTTCTAAATTTTTTTTTTAAAATGCCTATTAGCTTAAGTTTTTAAATTTGAAACCAAATTAATTATGCTATTATGGGCACTCTCGAATTTAATGTAAAAATTTCAAGGTTTCTCTAAATTTTTGCATATTCAAAATTGAAATCCCAAGAGATGGACTAACTCTTGTTTTTGACATTCATATTTGAAATTTTTAATAGATACGTTTTTAGACATATTCAGGGATTGAAGATTTTGAATTTCATTGTTTTTTGAGGTGTAAATTTGGGCCACAATAAGCCTTTTTGAACATTCTCAAATTGAAATTTGATTCAAATTTAGGATTTCCTACAACGAACTTGGGTGTTAGAGAACCTAGAAACATTATTTTAGATGATTTTTTCGAGTATAGAGATCGAGACTAAAATATGGGATTTGTCCTAGATTTAGGGAATTGCAGATAACTTGATTGCATAAATTGAATGTATAATTTTATTATCACTTATGTGATTTATTTTGCATACCCACTAAATTGTTGTCATACATATTTTTACTTTTTCAAGAAACAGGCTTCTCGATATACCATCTCTAATGGGTGCATGGCCTTTTCATGAATTATATGCTTTCGATCACTAGAACTTTCCTAATTAAAGGGTTAGTTCAGACATAGAGATCCTAGTATGATTGGTTCTCCAACCTTGAGATTTTGCATCATTAAGTGCATAGATTTAAATGTGTATTTAAATATAAACTAGAACATTATTAAGCTAACTCATGGATGAATTGATTTCTGATTTGTTAAGAGGATATTCTTATTGAGATCAAGGTTTGGGCTGTTGTGTGCCTTTTCCCAAATGCTAAGGTTTCATTTGCTGAGAAATTTAATGGGTTGTGGTTTCCCTTTACTAAAAGACAATTTTCTTTTTAATTTCTTGGGATAGGCCTCGAGAATTGCGATACTTGTGAGTCATAAACTTTCTTTGGAGCATGTACTCTACATGTTCAGAAGTTTCAGTATGAAACTTTTTTATTTCCTGAGACATATTTAAGGATGAGGAGCCCATGAGTCCTAGCCTGTTTATGGGACATTTATTGCATAGAGATCCTCTTGTGGGTTATCTCAAATTTTTTTTATTACGTGAGATGGATCACAAGGACAATGTCATTCTCCTAGAAGATATTATTTTATTGAGATGCTTGCATGGTTTGTTATGGTTTTTTTTTATTTTTTAAACAGATCATGAGGGCTAAGGCACTCATAACCTCTTCTTAGAAATTTTATTGTAGTAAGATGATATTGTAGCCTTTATCTAATTTTTTTTATTTACAAGACAGACCTTGAGGATTAGTGCACCCTTGGGTCATAGTAGCTGCAAACAGATTTTGTTGTACAAAGATACTCTCATATATTGCCTCAGATTTTTTTATCTTAAAAAAAGGATCATAAAGACCAAGACACTTAACAGTCGTAACCCATCCTTGGAGATTTTAGTGTGTACTAATATGCTTTCACACGTTACCTAATTTTTTTTAATTACTCAAAATGAATTTTGTAGACCACAATGTCCATAAGCCTTACCTCTCATTGGAGATTTTATTGTTTATGAACTGGGGCACCCATGTATTGTAAGCTCTCCCTAAAACTTTAATTACATTGAGATGTTATTATGGATTATATTGGTTTTTTGACTTCTTGAGATGGATGTTGAAAACCAAGGCACTTGCAAACCATAGACTTTCCCTAGAACTTTTATGTACTAAGCTATTATGATGGGTTACCACAAGTTTTTTTTATTTAAATAACTCTTTAAAAAAGACTTTTGGATTCTTAGGTAGTGATTTTTAAAACTTGCCCAAGAAAATCTCATAGTCCCTAGTTTTTTCAAATCTCAAATGACATGGGTTTTTCACTCTAGTCCACATAGGAAAAGCCTCAAATCATAACTCATGGTTTTAATATGTATTTAATGGGATGGCCACACACTTGTGTATAAGATTACTCTTTTAATTTCTTGTTGGCAAAAATAAGTTAATACCCTTGACTAAGAGTCCTAACAGCTTTCTTTCTTGAGGATGGAAAAGAAGTCCTCATAAAAGGGTCCCCAACCATTCCATGGGAAGGCTTCAAAAAATTCACTCTCTAATAACTTGTCTGGTGCAGTTCCTCTATCTCAAGAGTCAACATGAGCTTTTTATTTTTTGTGCGAGTGATACAATTCTTTTCTAAACAATCATTGATCTTCATACACTACCCACAAAAGATACCAAAACATTGAAGTGGGATTTAGTATGACTATTTAGCAAAAGAAGATCAAATAGACGCATAACCAATTGTGGAACCCAGGTCCTTCAATGCCAAGGGGTCTTAAGGGATTTGGGATTCATTCCATCTTCCAAACTATTCCATGAAAAGGTCATTTATAGCTATATGTTGATGATTGAGGTGTTGAAACTTCAATGGATTTGATGATCATAAGGTCAAATGATTTTGCTTATGAGATATGTTAAAACAAAAAATGCATATGCAAAACATCAAAGCAATCGAACTACATTGAAACTAAAGCATTTTAAAGTCTTCACCCAACAAAATCCTCTTTGCAATTTCACTCCCCCAACAATGGAAGAGCCCTTCCATCCCTGCAATCATCACCCCAGACAAAGATGATGTCTCCTTGACTTCTAACAAGTTTAGCTCGAAGGACATAACCTCCATGGTGTCCTCAAGGAAAAAAGAAAAAAATAATCAATTTTTCTTACCTACACACCAAATAATCTCCCAAGGAATGCAACAAATGGAATCACAACTACATGTATTTCATAAAATGATCATTATGATCACATAACAAGTGTAAGAATTAAAGAAGAATCCTTATATCACCCTTAACATACATCAATCCTTAACAGAGTTCTCTATAATTCATGTTGTCTAATAAACTCAATAGGTAGCATCAATTCCCCCTGTTGCTCCTAGACCACCTGCAATAATTGTCTTCATCATTTTGACATCCACTTTACATAAAATTATTCTATGCTACTAATGCCTACAATCTTGATGATTCCTTCTAAAGCTCAGTTCATCCACGTACAGTTAGGTTAACACCAACTCTAAAGCTCAGGTTTGATCCTAAGGCAACTTAATGTAGGTTATCAACTTGTCACATCTTTAAACTGACTTGATAAACGAACATGATTAATTGAACATCATGCTTTGATATGAGGTGAAAGAAAACTCCACTTGGGTTATACTAACACATCAAGAATTTCAACTTGAAAGAACCAATCCGAGAAAATTTTAGACGACACCATTCAAGTGCTATAAGGAAGAGAAGATCCTTAAGACCGTGTTCTCAAATTTGAAACAACAATCTCCTACACCCAGATATTAGATGTCATTAAATTCTATATGTTTTTCACATTCTTACAAGATAATAATTTGATAGTACTTCTCATATCCCTATATTTCAATCCATTTGTTTGCATAATTGAACAGCTCATTGGGCTACTTAATTGTGCATTGAAACAAAGAAAAACATGATCATGATGAGGCCAGAAACATAAGTACAACCTACAACACTATAACATTCACATTAGCAACTTCCAACAAGATTAGACTCGTAATTATGAACTCAAATGAGCTCGAATTCATGTTCAATACATCGACACCCTCCAATGAGTTCAAATAAATCTACGTGATGCTTATGTATCAATCCAGTAACAATCCTGATTAAATCCAGTAACAACCAAGCTGCAGCATCTCTCCTAATCCGCTAGAAAAGGTGCTGTTAACCACAACAACATGGCCATCCAAGTAATGGAAACACATTCTTCTAAAAGCTAATACATAATTGTAAAGAGGGTTCTTCAACAATACCTTTTCCTGCAAATTCTAATCCTCTTCCCTCACTCCCATGGCACACCACCAAAACTCTCACAACTTGGAATCCATGTACTAGAGCATTAGAGGACCTTTGCGAGCAAATACACTACACAGCTTCATTTCATATGATTCGTCATCCTCCACGTGCCAACAAGAGGCATTTCGCATTCCTCTTCTACATGTAGAACATCAAAAGATCACCATCAACGGAATTCTTCCACCATTTCTTGTAGAACCACGCTAAGCATTTTTCCAGGGTATATTTTTTAGTCATATCTAACTTGAATCGAACAAACCTAGCACATGCTAAAATTATCCATCCATAATCATAGCCTCCTAAAAGAGGGAAACGTTTAGCTATGTTTAATAAATGGTTGTCGTTCAGGTAACATTTTGAACACGCATCTCACAAATCGATCCCAACAGTTAACAGAAGTAAATGATTGCCAAGGGATGCGAACCAAAAGAAACCTTTCAGCTGCCTATTTTACCTAAAAAAGAGGGCAATCCAAATTTTGCTCCTCTATTGACCCAAATTTTCACGATCATCCAAACCTATAACAGGTATCAATAAAACAAAAACCAACAGGAAGCAGCTTTTAATGAATACACGCCACTCTGCCAATTGAAGAGGAAAGGTTCTTACGTTAAAGATCAGATTTTTGTTTACAGCCTCGAAGGCGAGGCCGCCGCGGAAGTGGATGCACCAAACGAGAACGAGCACCGCCGCCACCGCACCCAGCACGTGCGACACGTAGGTTAACGGCGCTGCCGTCACTCCGACAAGCCTAGCCATCTCCTGCTCTGCTCTCTCTCTTTCTCTCTGCCTGAAGGATCAGAATTTCAAATGAGAATAGCCGAGTCGTAAGGCCTGTGAAATATTAAATAAGCATAAAAGATATTTCGCATTTATTGTTCCACCGGCGTCAAGTGGACACACGAACGCGCCCGCCGTCGTGGCCCGTAGAGTGCGGTGGAAATGGACAGAGGTGCCTCAGTTTTCCTATATGACGTCAGCAATGAGGTAATTGGGAAGATTATTAACGACTGTGATACGAACACGTGTACAATTGGGAGAATTATCTAGGACAGACGACGATGACCAGACGCCATTTTTGCTGCTGTAAATGCGTGGCGTATGCTTTCTCAAGTCAGTATCAGAAAAAAAAATTATCTTTCAAATTATTTTTTTGAGAAATATTAATTATCTTAAAAAAGTTGGTTTTTTGGTCTTGTAATTAATTTTGTATTAATACAAGTACAAGTTTCACAATGGTGATAAATAACATTTAAAAACTAATAGGTGCGACATAAAATAGATGATTCTAATTGTAAAATAATAGTATGTAACAAGTTTTTGTTGAAATATATAAAGAAATATTAGTCTTACAAGTCATGCTTTAAAACCAATTTATTTGCACCTTTTTATTATTAGGGTCATAAAATGACTTCTGAAGATTATCACTAAAATTATCAATACATATTGTTATGTTAATATTCAAAAGTTATCATACTCATCTTATTTATAATTGATGTTACAATTGGTGTTCTTTATAATAGAGTTGACCAAGTCAAAACCAATTAACTCAAAGGTCAAAATAAGATGAGTATAGCTACAAAAAAAAAAAAATCTTCTATTTCAATTTTTTAGTTTATATAACAACATTATATTAAACATCATGTTGATATTTTTTTTACATTATTTTTTTTCAACATTAGGCATATTGTAAATTCCATCCAAATATTTTCTACTCCTTGCTTTTTGCAAGTTTTTGTATATAGTTTTTGAATCATGCTCACAAATCAAAAGCTATATTATACAAGACATTTACAAAGTACAACTAACATATATAGAGTATCTTATCATATTTTATGTAAGCAACATTTAATACATAAAAAATAACATGCTATGGTAGCCAGTATCTTATCGATCAAATTAAATACAAAAGTAAGCAATATCTAAAAACAAGATATACAAAAATTAGAATCCTTTGAATAAGAAATTTTATTAACTAAACATTGAAAAATTATAGCCTTAAGTTTCTCTATAAATGCTCACTAGAAACCTTAAAAGTATATATATATATATATATATATATATATATATATATATATATATATATATATATATATATATATATATATATATATATATATATATATTAATACTTAATTTTTTAAATAATTATATATAAAATTTTTAGAAGTTTATTTAGCTAAACTTTTCCTACTAGTCAAATTGTTTAGTTAGAAGGATCAAACTATTCAATCCACTAAACACAAAATGGGCAAATCCTAAGTTATTAGAATGTCTAGGATGTATGATTAGATTGTTCAATTTTATGTGTGCTTAACTCAACATAAAATTTCTCTACTTAATCTTTACTAGATGGAATTGTTGGTTGCATCACAATGTAGAGAATATGTCTTTATTGTCATTACAATCATCTTAATTTGGAAGTTTAGTAAAAATTTCAACATCAATTAAAAGCAATTTGCAAGTCAATGATGACATCAATTTGTTAAAGAAAATAAGACAAGCCACAATTGCTTAAGGAGGTGTCCTGCACATTTCATGTGGAGCTTCTTGTAGAAATTATAAAGGTTTTTATGTTTTCATTATGATGGAGTTTGATTAATGATGTAAAACCACAATCACTTATTTAGGTTATATACTGTAAGAGTTATCACCAATACTTTTCTTATCATTGATTGACAAATTAATTGCAATGTACTTTTTTTCTATAATTTATATATTGTAATTTTGATTTAATTTAACAATATTTCAATGATATATTTGATGTTTTAAATTATTTGTTTTGCTATATTTTTATATACATAGTTGATAATATTGTATTTAGATTATTATGAAAATAGTAAAAACTAAATTTTTAAAATGATTAGAATTTTATGATGAGAATGCAATAGAAGTTTTGTTAAAAATGATCTTCCCAAAAGTTATGATTTTATAATTGTAATATAGTAATTTATTGCAAATATTATGCTTATGTGAAGAATTTTGTATTTGTATTTTTTATTTATTGAAAATTCAACAATCACTAAAACAAATATATTTTAACATTGATGATCATCCATGACTAATTATGAATGAGTTATGATTATATATTTTAACACAAATAGCTTTTGTTTTTAAAAGATTGATATCATGTCAGGAAAGCTTCACAATCTTCCATTTATTCTATACAAAATGCTGAACATTATATTTGTCCAAACCTTTTGCCCAATTCCTTTCATGAGTGAATACGTAACATTTCTCTCTTTTTTCTCCTCGACCATTTGATTGACTATTTAGAACTTACAAGAACACATCAAAAACGCTTTTATTGATTTACATTAATTTCTTAAATAATTATGATATGAGATAAATAACATCTTTCTGGAATTGTCCTTAAAGCAAATGACAATCTTGCATTTGTTGTCAATTTATGTCACCAACTTGATGTTAAAGAAAATGTTGATGTTGAGGACATTATTGCCAAATGCATGATGGATACTCCTTTCAATCATTGTCCAAAGGCTTACAAAATGAATAATTGGGAATTATTTGAGATCATCATTTCATGCTTGCTCTTGTTTAGATAAGTTTCAAAAGCAACTTGTAATTGTCTGCTCATTTAGCAGAAATATAGAGTTTTTTAAATAAAACTCTTTAAAAAGGTGGTTTATGTCAATAGAAAATTAAAAACATTTAGTTATCATTCATTTAAAAAGAAACTTCTTGATAAAGCTTTTTAAAAAGAACTTTAAATGAACCCCGGATCATGCATAAAAAAAATTATTCTTGTTTAATGTCAGAATATTTTTATCCTTCAAATAACATTCCATAATGCTTTTCTTTCTTTTTTATTATTCTTCTTGCATTATACAATGAGAATGTGATCTTCATCTAACATCATCTCTTTCTCTCTCGTTTTGTTTTTCTCATTTTTTCTCTTTGCTTGTATTTTTGTAGCTCTAATTTTAAATTTTAACTATTTTAAAAGCTTAAATGAGATCTTAAGAGCCTTGATGTTTTTAATTTTCACGTAAAACTTTTATATCTCCATCTCTCTGTCTCTCCGTCTCTCTCTCTCTCTCTCAAACCATTCCAAAGCTTTGATCAGATTTAGTGTTTATTCGATTTCCAGTGGATTCATTGAGCTCTCTCTTGTTTCAAACTTATAACATACAGCAAAAATATAACATTTATTTTATGCATTACTTCTACGTTAAGCGGTGCGAATCTTACCGACCATTAATGAGCCTTCTCTTCATGCATGCTTCTCCTTCACGTACCCCAAATTCGGGAAAAACCCTCATTTATTAATATATTTCCATCAACGAAGACACAGAACCGACCATCACACAAATCATTCATGTACGACATCTCCTCATTCCTTGATGACGACGACACCGTATGGGGACACGGAGGCCGGCCGGGCGGAGAGGGGCACGGAGACCATGTCGACGAGGAAGTCGAAGACGTCGGTGGCGGCGATGGCTGTGGCGATGTCCTCCTTCTGCAGCGTCCTCCTCTTCCCCTGCACAGTGACCTTGTATGCCCTGGCCGTGAGCTCCTGGATGAAGAGCTCGCACGCTTTGGAGAAAACCAGCGGCGCCTCGCACGAGATCAGCTTCCCCTCCTCACCGGACTGCTTCATGATCTTCTTTATTCTCGACAGGGGGAGTGAGTGGGGCCCCATCCTCCCCCCGCTCATGATGCCCGAGTAGATCCCCGCCTGCCTCATCGGAAGAGCCGTTCGATATAACGTTCTTTTGTATGCGGCTTGTTTGGGGCATATATACATATAAATGCGGAAGCCGGCTGGACGAGCTGAACCGGTCCAAAGGAAAGAGAGGCTGGCTGGCGGGCTGACTTGGTATGCGTGGTTTCTGGATTTTGACACCTAAAAACAATAATATGACAGCGCATATTATAATAGACTTTTATTGGTATGTGTACACATATAAAGTATTTTATTATGAATGTCTTTTGAGCGAATATGTTTGTCGGCTTAAGGACTTAAACAATAGAACGATTATTTCAACACAAGTTTTAACTATGCGTGATTTTGGGAGCCCTAGCTTTATGAATTGCATACAAATTTTAATATTCTTATTTCATTTGATATTTAATTTTTAAAAACATTTCAATGATGGATTTTTTTACCAAGAGTTCTTAGATTAATTGAAATGAAGTAATTATTGCCTTAAGAGGGGTTATTTGTTGGTGCAACTTCTGTGTTATTTTAATTTTTAACAACTTGATCTTGTCAAGACTCTCCTTCTTTTCTCTCTTATTCTCGCCCAACTCATCCTAATTATAGTCACACATTATAAATCATCTCTTTCATTCTTCTCTAACTAATTTCTTAATGATCATACTTCTCTTTACCCCCATAGGATCATCATCTTAGTAACCAATTTTGTTTTGGCAATAACTCCCAAAAGTTATTAATGTTTTTTGGTCTAACTTTACTTGTCATCTCCATCTTTCTCTCTCTCTCTCTCTCTCTAATCATCTCTTTTATTGCTCTCTAGTTTGTATAATTCCTTTTTGTATAACTCTTATGCTCGATCAACACCTTTGACCTGTAGTCTCTCCCTCATGGTTGTTACCTCTCACTCAATCTCATCCTATACTGTTATGTCTCTTATTATTATTTTTATCCCATATCTCTCTATCATTTTACACTTTCACTATTCAAAACTCTCACCCACTAGTATAGGATGTTATCACCTATGAAAATGTCTAATGCAAATTTAATTAAGTGGAGTGGAATGTAGTAAATTAATTTTTTTTTATAATACAACCAAAGTAGAGCTTGACTAAGTGTTAACAATAATATGTCATTTTAAAGATCCCAATAAAAATAAAGACATTGAAAAAAAAAAAAATTTTAGTAATTCTCTAAACTATGGAAGAAAAATATTTAACTTTCAAAAACAAAATTTTGAAATTTGGAAAAGCAATAAATACAATAGTTGAAGCTCTATAAGCATGAGTAATTCTTCAAAATTTCATGAAATTTAGAAGTGACTTAGTTAGTCCAAATCATAAAGAACTAAGCTCATGTTTGATTGCCTTAGTCTTGGATAGACTTAATTAGTGTAAAAGATTATGCCAAATAGAAGAAATTCTAAGATGAATTAACTTGTAATAAATTTTTAGTTCTAGTACAATTTAATATTTAGTTAGATTTTGACATTGTTTAGTACATGAATTAGAATGAATGTAAAGAGTAATTTTTAGTACATTCTTAAAGTGGTTCAATAACTTGATGAATAGGAAAGCAACATGAGAGAAAACGAGAAATGGATGATAAAATAGTAGAATAAACAAGGATAGTTCAAATCTCAATTATCAAAAGTATTAAAAGTTATATTCTTTTGATTATGAATGAATTTTAGTTAGAAATTTTAACTTTGGAGTTACATATGTTACCTTTTGCATTCACAATTTGAATCACACCAAATGTTTATAAAGTTTAAATTGTAGAGCATAAGAGTGAAAACTAAACCCAAGATTATCAAAATTTTGTGAGAATGACATGCATATGTTGATATTCACAATAAAAAGCTTGAGAGGCAGCTATGTTGTTTAATGTAATGTCCATAGTTTATATATCTATAACATCATAATAAATTGATGCATAATAGGTATTATATGCATATAGGATAATAAATCTATGCTTTACCTCAATAATGCATCCATTTAGATATACAATGCAAGAATTAGGATGCGATTGTGGTTAGAAGTTTGAGGATTTCATAACTTTGCAAATCAAGTTTATTATTATATTTTAGGTAGTCATTATTTGCATAATAAATATATCACTAATAATTAAAGTAAGAAATAAAACAATACTATTGTAACATATTCGATTTTTAAATAAAGTATGAATCAAAATACATCATAAAGCATACCAAAATCTAAAATAATAAAGTATTATAAAATATAAAAATAAATATATAATTGGATAAATCTCATCAGGACAAACATAATGACTTTTTTTGTTTTAATCAAAGTTTATTTGAAATTTCAGTGAATTATCAGAGTTAATTAGTATAAATACTTATATATATGTATACAACAAGTATATAAACTATTTTCAATTTTTCCTAGAAAAAAAGATTTTATTTTCTTTATCACACTTGTGCTTAACACATCCCTGCGCCCAAGGATACGTTAAGGTATCTATTTCGCCCAATTGGTTGAAGTTTTTTGCTAGAGTTTTCTTCATCAGTGATAAGGAAATTGCTCGTTGTTGCATTTCTGACAAAATTAAAGCAAAAGAGTTGATGAGAATTCTTTGTAAGATTAAAAAACTAAAAATTGAATTTGATTTTATTTCTCTTGATTTAACTTCAAATCTTTTTAATTTATGAAAATAATCAAATCATTTAGCCTTAATTATATTTTATTTAATTATTAAAATGATCAAAAATAATTTGTTAGAGATTTACAAGCTAGAGTTTTGAGAAAAAGGGAAAACAAAGGAATATAAGAGAAAAAAATGTTATTTTCATGTGTTAAGAAGCAAGTTATGATATTCTACTTTGATATTTTAAAATTTTTAATTTGCATAGAAATTTGTAAATTGTATTAAGAAAACTATAATTAAGAGACTGAAATTGACAAATAAGAAAAGGTTAAAGCTATAGATTAGCTTCAAAAAATGAGAAAAAATTATGAGATACCTACTTTAACAAAAATATTATATACATATGTCTAATATATTATTAATTATTAAAATTAAGATTTTATACGTGAATTATGTATAAAATATGTGATATTGATGTATTGATGTAGTGATATTATATTTAACTATACCAAAGTATTTACTTGTAATTAGATGTATGCATTTAATGTTGATAAATTATCACGTGAAATTATTTGGCATAAATAAATATGTAAGCATGACATTTGATGTATTGGTACAAAAATATATATCTAGTTAAATACTATAAAAAATAAGGATTGTACAAGTAAAAATAAATTAAAAAAATGATAATTAAAATTGAAAAAATAAAATTAATAAATAATTAATTCTCTAAAATTAAAATATGCTATTTTTTGTGGCTAGCGACAAGTGTGTCACATGATTGGGATTCGTCGTTGTGAGATAGCTAGTAGTTAGTGGATTGCATTATTGAGATTTGTCATAAATATATAAATATTGAAAAATATGTAAAGACTGAGCATGATTGTCATGAAATCATGATATGATAAATTAATAAATGATATTTTTATTATGACTAAATAAATTAAAATAAGGATATCAACTTACTATTCTGAGAGAGAGAGAGCATCAATACTAGTCATCATAAAATTTACTTAATTAAGTAAAAATAAAAATTGATAAACAATATCACTTTAAGAAAATTATTGAAAATATAATAAGAAATTATAAGTGTTTGTTATTTTTTTTATTATGATTTTTTTTAATTTTTATATTATATTATATTTTTTTTTATATTTTAGCATAAATAAGACTATTTATTTATATGTTATAATTGATAGTTATGAGTAGATCTTACATATGATTGTTAAAAATTATTACTTATTTTATATATTATTTATTATTATAGATAGTTTGTTAAGTCCGTGATAATTGACTTAGTCTTTCTTTGACATTATTATTTAAGGTATGCTAAAACCATTATAAAAAGAGGATTACCATAAGAATAGTTAATACAAAAGAATTTTAAAATTATAAAAGTTTGTGTTACAAGAGTTGTGCTGAATGATTTGTTAATTATGTATTTTTTTAGTGTTATGTATGTATGTGAAAATTTGTTATAATACTATAAAAAAAATATGAAAACTATGAAATATGGTTATTATGATTATTTAAATTATTTATATTTAATAATTATGAATAAATACTATGTAGTTATTATAATTGTGAATATGTATGATTATTGATATACTTATAAATTGAAAAATAGACAAAATTCATAAGAGATTTTGTTTATTTGAATTCTAAAATTTTGAAAAAAAAAATAAATTAAATATGTTACAAAAATAAGAATAATCACATTGGTGGTATCAGAGCACAATTTAATTAGAGAAGAATTTGAGTTAAAATATGTGACAAAAATAAGGATGATAGATTTGTGGCATTAAAGCATGACTTAAACTAGAAAAAAAAAATAAAGAAGTTTGTGGTGAGAAGAATAAGGCATCACAACTATTAACTTCATCAATAGTGAAATGCTTATCAGCAATAAATCTCATAAAATTCAAAAGATTTTGCAATATAGATATATAACATCAAAGGAGCAAATAAAGTTATTAAGTAATAAATAATAATTATCTCATAATAAAATTATGAAAATATATTATTCAGATGGTGGAAAGAAGTTTAAAAGAAAGAAAATATTTATCATCATTATCATAACTAATATGTATTAAACTTTGAATTATAAAATTTTCAATAAATTTTAAAAATTTTAAAAATTTTAAAAATTATATATCTTTAAAAAAGGGTTATGAGCCTTAAGGAGAAAGATAAATATCAAATATAAAGTTTTAAATTATTAAGGATAATATAATAAAACTTTTATTAGATTAAGATTTGAATTGATCATAAAATGAAGAGTTAAAGTTATAAGAAAACTATTATTATTATAAATATTTTAGAAAAAAATATATTAATTATTACTTGATATAAACAAATTTAAAAAGTTTATTAAAAATGATATATTTTATATAACGTCTAATAATATTATTTTTGTGAAAACTTGACATATTTAAGAGGTTGAGTTTATGAGAAAGTGCATTATTTATAAATTTTTTTGAAAAAAACATCACAAAAAATATTAGATAATGTCAATAAATTATGAAAAGTTTAAGGATAATATAGTTTTTTGAATCATTTATTTTTAAATTTATTGATAAATTTTCAGAGATTATATTCATTAAAAGATTCAAGAAATTAAAATTAGCTTATGATTTTTATTAAAAATAAGATATTTATCTAATTTTTAAGATATCTTATTAAACTTAAATCCCTAAAGAAAACTAGCAGTTAAAACTGCTTGAAATAAAATAACTAATAAAATAAATTTAATATAAATCATTTAAAATTATAAATAATTATTAATTTACTTACATCATAATTATATGTTTACTTACCCATATTCAATATAAAATATTTTAGCTACTTTCTTTTATTTTAATATTTCTTACGATATTATACATGAATAATAATCACTTGTATGACTTCTTAATCATATAAATATGATCAATCAAAATTTTCAATATTAATACTAATATGCAACTAATTATACAATATGTTACCCTATACCATTTAGTATAATCATCTTTGTTTTTCGTAACTTCAGCATACGAGTTGATATTTTTAATTGATCGTACAATATCACCTTTTATTACCTTTCTCCTACTAATTGATTTTTTAGCTTAATTACAACATATTATATTAGTACAATATACACCTTATCGTCCAGTATAGTTTTCACTTTCCTTGCCTTTTTTAATTTGCTCAACATTTCATACATTACGACCTAATGATCATATCGTATGATTCAAACACTAAGGTTCAACCAATATAACAACCATTGTTTCTTGTGATCATCTTATTAGTGCATGTATGATACCTTCACAAATTCTCAAGTAATCTTATATCAAATAGATCTTATACTATTCTTTTGAACACACTAAATTAGATCATACAAGTACAATCCACTCATCGCCCTTATACATTGTAACTACTTGCTCGATCGTTTTCTCTTTAACCATTAGATGATCGTATAATATGATTCACACATTCTCTTCATCATATCTCACCTGATCACTATCTCCTAAATCCTTCGTCTTAAAATATATTTAAGAAAATAATAGAGTTTTACCACATCAGCACATTATTAAAGTGGCCAAGTAAGAAATGATGATTGATCACATTCCAGATTGATCCCAATCCTCTTCTTCTTTAAAGTTTGTTTAATTAGAGTTTCTTTATTACAAGTACATTACAAATAATTGATGAAATTTCAAACTAGTTTCTTTTTCTTGTAGAAAAATAAAACTCAAAACAATATAATAATATAAAGGGTATTATGAATAATCAAAGTAAAATATCAAGGCCTTGCTTACTTTCTAAGAAGCACAAATACATATTTTTTCACCTTAAAAGCACATTAACGTATGAGTAATACAACTACTCGAAAAAGCCATGTTCCACACAAGAAGCCCTTAAGATAGAAAGGTGTATGCATCACTCAAAGAAAATCGAAGGAAAAGAAATGCATCCTTAAAACACACAAATATTTTGAAGCAAAAGGCAAAAATATGGTTTTTTAAATAAAAAGATTTATATTTAATGTTTTTTTTTTGTAATTATAGTAACGATATTGATATATTATGTGACAAATTATGAATTCATTTACCAAAAAAAAAAAAAAAAAAAAAGATCTCAAAAGCACTTCTAAACTTCGTCAACAAACATAGACATCCTTTTTTTAATTTAAAAATCAGCAAACCTGATGTGATATAATATGCACCATGTTTTTACAAATTACACGCAAGCAAGCGAGCCACGTTTTGATAAATTAATATGCCATCTTTAGTTTTTTTTTTTTTTTTTTTAATTTTCAAATCCATGTGCCATGAACTGTTCAAACACTCAAATATTTAATAGTTGAATTATTTTTCCGTAACAAATTCAAAAGGCATCTGTCAAATATTTTTTTATTCTACGCCTTAGACCCTTGAATATGAATATAATTTTCATAAAATTAGTTACCAATTATGTTGTGTTGATTGACAATATTTAAGATCAAAAAACATTTCAAACATTATTTTAAAATTATTTTTTAAAATTAGTATTTTTCATGTATAGAAAGCATAAACGATGAAACTTATTCAATAAAATTTTGATGTTTTTGAAGATGACAGTTTAGGTTTGATTTAAAGACAGTTCATTAAAGTAAGTTTTTTAATTTTTTATTTGAAATAGATATTTATATGAAAGAAAAAAGAAGTGTTATAACGATTATTTGATAAATTTTAAATGTTTTGAATAAAAAAATAAAAATATCATGTAAGCAGCATTTATTAATCCAGGGTTTCTTGATGCCTTGTTTAAATCTCCTTCTATTATGCTAGCATATTATCCCTTGTCATTAACCATTGTTGATGATACTTCGATTCTTCAACTCCATCAAACACTAGGGAACTAAAACTTTATCAAATACATAAAAAAAAAAAAAATGAAATAATTGAAAAAGACCTACTTAACGTTGTATTGTGGTCTGTAACAAAACTTCATTCATTGTTCATGAATTCAACTATTGTTGCTGCTTATATTAGAAGAACCAAGGATTCAAATTGGACCCAAGAATATGTCAATTATAGATTTGAATGATGATCAACTTAGACCTTTTGATGATGACAAATGCATCAACATTAAACTTGGATCACAGGTGAATGTGCTTTTTGTTAAGATCCAAAGCACAAACATTTGAAATGGTCCACATGCAAACAAAATTGGCATAACCAGAGTTGAAAAATATTGTTAGAAAAAATCCCATTTGTTTTAAAAAATAGAAAAAAAGTTTTATAAATTCATAAAATTAATGAAATTATACTATTAGATTAGTATTGATTTAGATAAAAAAAAAGGAAATTAAATTGGCATTTAAATAAAATAAATGTAAGTGAACATCTTTGCATGGCAAAGGCATACGCTGCATACATATATCACAAAAGGGCATAAGCTAATATTCTCACTTGAATCAGATTATGATTTGGAGTTTTTTTTGTAGTCATTACTTAGTGACCATCATCATCTCCTTCTCCTCCTCAAGTGATCACCAACAACTTGAGCTTTCCCTCAAGTTGGTCCATTGGTTCTAAGATGCAAGAGCTTCGTATGATTTTTAATCTTATCTTTGCTCATGTTACTATTTATTTGCATTTTATTATTATTTTTTAAGTAAAGGATATTTTAGTCCTTTTTTCTTTTAGTGTAAAACTTTTTACATGTTATTTAAATGTTGCTAATGGATAAAAAGTGTATAGTTTTTCCAATCTGTTGACTCAAAACGATGCAAATCTCGCAATGCACATATGCACAAGAAAACAAACTATGTTAACCTTTTCTTTTTTCATGTTACAATCTATAGTTGTCCTTTTGTGATACATGCATGCAACATAAGAAAAACGTAAGTTGATCTTCTTTCATCTTAAGTTGTGATATGAAGTTGTCCTTTGTTGGTGCAAGAATGTGTTAGAGAAAGGTTTAAATTGGCCTTTTTTTAGCCTAGGTAGTGATCTACATTTTATTATGATAATCATTACTACAGCTTTGTTATCATCTTTTACTTCTCCAATCAATGCTGATAACTTGAACTCTATCTCAAGCTAATTCAATGGAGCCCAAAAGGTCCATATGACTTTTTTGTTCTTATTTTAATTAATGTTATCATTTGTTTGAATTATTATTATTTTATTAAATTAATAATATTTTTTTTACTTTTTGATCAAGATTTCTTTTTGTATGCGTTTTAAACGTTGCCAATAAATAGAAAAGAGGAGAGTTTTTTTGCTCATTGAATTGGGAACTATTTAGGTCTCAAGTAGTGTAAGTGTGTATAGAATAGAGGTATAGGTTGACATTTTCTCATCCTAAATTGCATTCGAGAGGGCTCTCTTTGTGGGACATGCTTTGTAGTAGAGAAAGGTGTATGTTAGTCTTGTCTTATTCTCAGTTGAGATCATATGTTTATTTCAACAATCACCATTTCATTGACATTATCATCTCCTTCCCCTCCTCTAGAACATGATAAATAATATTATTTTATATGTCTCAAAAATGTGTATAACAAAGGACTCTATAATTTAACTATGATTATATTTTAGTAAGAGCATATCATAAGGAATCCAAAGTCACATTCATCAATATTTTTAAAAAATATTTAGATTTTTTTACAAATTTTTGAATATAAGAATAAATAAAAATATTTTATTAAGAAATTTTACTTATTTTCCTTAAATTTCATTTCTTATAGCCTTGATCCTTTCCTTCCATCTTCCTTATTTGAAGCTCAACCACCTTTGGGCATCGAATTCTTAAGAGGGTGTCATGCAATTTTGAAAGTGGAGGGGATAAGCCACGAATGCAAAAACATGACAAGGCAAATCTAATGATTCTAGTGATCTAAGTGCTTAAAATCTCTTTCTAATGAGTCATGCAATGAGGAAATTGAGAGTTTCAGTAGTCTGTAATGATGACGATAAATCCTTTAATTGTAATTGGTGTCTTGTGTAAGAAAATTGCTTGGGAAGAAGAGATTTCATGAAAAAAAAATGAAAACAAAACCTTTGACCAAACCTTACCCTTATTCATTTTCTTATGTAGTTGTTGTCTTAGTTGAGGAATAGGAATAAAAAGGAGATTGGTAAAAATTTCTCTAAGGTAAGTGAGAGAAGAGTGCTCAAGAGATCTTATAATGATTTGTAATTGTGGGAAAAAGAAAAGATGAATATGTAATTTTTTATTTCATGTATTTATTCCAGTTAGAATTCTTAGTGATCTTGAGGTAGGATTTTACAAGAAAATGTAAGAAAAAATTTGTTTAATTATTATGAAGTTTATGTAAAATTTTTAAGGAGATCCATAGTAGTTGACCAAGGATCACAATAAAAAGGAAAATAAGAATTGGCATAAGATATCATGTTTTTTGCAAAGATTTTGTATAAGATTAATGGCACATGGTTTCATAGTTGAGATTCAAGGAAAAAATTTAATAAAGGCTTAATGTTAATTTAAAAATTATTATAATTGACATAATTGCTTTAAGATAACTTAATTTGGCAAACTATGTGTATGGATAACACTTTTGGTACATGTTTTATTGTTTATATTTTATCATAGTAATTAGTAAGCTATTGAGAAAATCGATAAGTTATTGTGAAACCCCTTATCATTTTGTGATGTACGAAATGAGAAAAAAAAGAAAATTAATGATAGAGTAGTCCTTAACGATCCAGGTAGATAAATTAAATAATTTTAAATGTAAGTAGTATGTTTATTTTGCAATTGCCATATTAAATAATATAGTATTAATAACTATTCTTTTATACTTGTACATTATATAATCTTAATGTGAGTAGCATGACATAAAAGCATATGCATGCATATTATAATTCTTCATGAATAATGTTACATAGTTAACTTAATATAGTGCTACATGTCTATGATAAGAAAAGAAGAATATGAATATCAATAATTTTATACATTAAGTTAAACAATACACACACACACACATACACACACACACACATACATACACACACACATACACACAGACACACACACACACACAGACACACACACACACACAGATATATATATATATATATACACACACACACACACACAAATTGAGAATAATTGACTTAATAAAAGAAAATTTTTATGTGATATGATAAATATAATAAAAAGAAATAGAACAAAATAATTTAAGCTCTAAGCTTAATATCTTATGAGGAATAAATAAATAATATTAGAAAATATATTTTTTATGATCTTTTCCCATAATGTCACTTGCCATATGATCTGATGACTACTACTTATTGTGTGATCTAATAGTTACTACTTATTATGTAATCTAGTGGCTACTACTTATTGTGTGATATGATAATATTGATATCCTTAACATCAAACTTTATGGATTGAGCTTCTTGTTGTGTGATTAAGATTTGTCTTTTGCTATGTGATATGGAGACCACTACTTATTGTGTGATCTAGAAGCCATCGTTTATTATGCGATATGATGGTTGAGGTCTATGAAGATGATATATATATATATAAGTGAGCTATTAGAGAAAACCAAGGCTATTAATATTTGAAAAAACAAAATAAATAAAGAAAAACTGATTGAGATTGAATCAAAGTTTGATAAATTATATAAGTGAGTATTTATTTAAGTTTCTTCATATAAAGAGAGGTAAAATTACTTATGTTTATAAAGATTAAAGGTTATATCATGATTTGTATTGTATTAAAAAAATTTTTATATTCTCATAGAGTTATAGAGATGTGATCCCCATCTTACATATCATGCACTTTTAAATAGTACTTAAGATCAAGTTTATTTTATTATATATTTATTTTTTACTTATTTATTTTTACTATCAATTTATTTACTAAGTTTTTATACTCACTATTTTACTTATATTATACAGAATAACATAGATATATCCTGAGTTGAAATACTTATTGATACATAAGTACTAGGAACTAGATGTAGATATTTTTATAAGTAATCATTAATAATATAGATTTGGATGTGATGCACTTGTATATAGATTTCTTAGAGACTATGATATGAATTTATTATAATAATATGATTTTTTATTATAATGATATGATTTTATTACGATAATATGGTATTTAGCATGATAATATCATTTTTTATCATTATTATGTAGTTTTAAAGTGATGTTATGGTTTACTAATAATAAGTTTTTATATTTAAAGTATTGTTGAAAAAATTATGAAAATTAATCTTTATGTATATGAAAAAATAGATAACTTATAGTAGAAACTATCTATTTATTTTTTGAATTTAAACTTCTAATTAGTTAAAAAATTTGAATTATCAAATTATTAAGAATATAATTAATCATCATTTGTTACCTAAGTAGGTCATTAATGTCATTCAAATATACAAAGGCTTTTTGCATTACTTAATATACTTATAGAGAAAGGAATTAAGAGTTAACAGATAAATGTGATATGACAAGATGGTATCAAAATAGTTAACTCCTTAAGGAAGGTGTTTTTCTATGTATAGTTTGATGAAGTTGATAACTTAAGGTAGGTTTTCATGAGTGAGGATACTTGTACTACATGTATATAATATCTTTTCTTTATAACAACTATTATATTTAATTGAAACCTTGGGTAAATATTGATGCAAAAGTTTTTAACTAGAAAGAGAATTGAATTAAGACTCAGAAAAGGCTAAATACTAAATATAGATCATGAAAGTGAAGTTGAGCAAAAACTTCATAACTAGAGCTCTCATAGATAGCTGCATTCTAAATATGAGCATTTTCCTTACAAAAAAATGAATGATTAGATTGACATATATGTAGACAAATTCAATAGAATGCACTAACCTACGTTTTAGAAGTATTTGATCTAATGGAAACTAAGAGTTGGACAGACAAATAAAATTTTCAATTACATAATATACCCTAATATGAAAGGGTATCACTTATGGTAATGAAACAAGAATGTGCAATAAATTTGTGCTATGAGTCCTGTCATTGATTCAAATTTAAATAATGACCCATACATGAAATTTATTGGAAAATTTAAGAAAGAATTTGAAAGTTGCTATATCCCTCACTTAGTGAGGGAGAGGAGTTAGCTTCGTTGACACAAGGGGATATGTTTATCACTGATTATGAGTAGAGATTTTCTTCACTAACTCATCATGCCTTAGATTTGTTTAGTCCTAAGCAGAGAAGTGTTTCTAGTTTTGTTAAGGATTGAATATTATTATCAAATTAGTACTTGTTTCTTTTTGGACTTCTAATTGTTCATAATTGGTTGAACATGCAAGAATAGTTTAGCATGAATTTTTAGCTTTAGATGTTCATTAAGAAGGTGGGAAAGAGAAAGAAGAATCTATTGATGTTAAAAGTATTATTTCTTTTAAGAAAGATATTCAAAGAGGAAGAGATGATAGACAATTTTGTAGGTTTGAGTTTAGAAATTAGACATATGCTACAACTAGTGGTCAATCTCATCCAACATCCAATGAGAAAACACCTCAATGCATTGACTATGACAAATTACACATAACTACCTATCGATTTAGTCAAAGAAATCAGAGAAAATATTTAGCTTAATTGGGTCACATGTCTAGGGATTGTTCTCAACTTAAACTAGGAACAAAAATTACATGAACATCTTAATATTTTGTTTAAGGTTCTGTATAGAGGGTTTTGAAAAATGAAGAGATGATGGTTCTCATTCAGGTTTTAGCAATATAGATAAAGGGTAATCTATTGAGAGAGGTAGATAACCTCAAGTTTATGTAATCTCAAAAAAGATGATACTTATGCTACAGAAGTGATCTCAATTATTTTATCTTTTTAGTAATTTCTAGTTATTATATTATTTGATTATGAAGCATCTCATTCATTTTTATCTTAACATATGCTTGATATATTATTTATTGAATTACAAATATTGAATAATTCTTTATTAGTAAAACTTTCTTATAGGAGTGAAATTAGAATGGATGCATATATTTTCAAAGCAGTTGAGATTAAAGGGAAAAAATTTATGTTAAACTATTAGTTTTACCTATAAAATAATTTGATTTACTTTTAGATATGGATTGCTTATCTAAGAATTAAGTTTTTATTAATTTCCTTGAAAAGAAGGTGGAATTGTGGGCTTTTGTGAGGAAACAGTTCGTTATTTTGGTAGAGGAAAGGGGTGTTTTGTTTATTTATGCATTGAAAGTGCAAAAATTATTCGAAAAAGGATGTGAAGTGATATTGATCACTATCTTAACTTTAAATTCCAAAGATGGAAATTATCAGGTATGCTTTTTTTTATGAATGTCTAGATATGTTTTAGAGGATTTTTGAGGACTTTCTTGTAATAGTGAAATAAACTTTGAGATGAAGTTAATTCTTGGGGCTGACCAATATCAAAAGTTCTATAGAAAGTGTCTCATTCAAAATTAAAAATCAAAATCTAGGTTCAATAATTACTAGATAAAAGATTTATTTGTTCTAATATACCCCTTTATGGAGCACTTATTTTGTTAGTCAAGAAAAAAGGCATCAGTCTCAAAATATGTATTAACTATAAGGAGCTCAATAAAATTATTATAAAAATTTAAATACCATTTGCTAAGAATTGATTATCTTTTTAATCGATTATAGGGAGTGATAGTTTTCTTAAAAATTTATTTATAATCAAGCTACCATCAATTGAAAGTGAAAGAAGAAGACAACCAAAACTATTTTCAAAACTTGAAATGTGTCTCAACCAATTCCCTTATGGTGCTTATAGATTTGATGAATAAGATGTTCAATATCATTCTAGATTAGTTTCATGATTATATTTATTGATAATATTTTTATGTATTCTAAGTCAAATAAAGAGTATATTAGACATCTTTATGTTATTTTATAAACTTGAAGGGATCATAAGTTATTTTTTAAAATTTTAAAATATAAGTTTTGACTATCTTAGATCTCTTTTCTAGAACATGTAGTGAGTATAGAATCAATTTTAGTAGACCCTAAGAAGATAGTTGTATTTGTAAAGTGGCCTAGACCTTCAAATGTGTCAAAGATTAGGAGTTTCTTGGGTCTAATAAAATATTTTAGGAAAATTATTAAATGATGTTCACAACTAGCTATATTGTCACACTCAATTTTTTTTTCAAAATCACAAGTATAATAAATCCAAATTCATAATATTAAATATATCTAAAATTTTTTATACATATATTATAATGTCAATGAATTCACATAATTAATAACTCACTTGAATATAAATATAAACCAATACAAAATCATGAAATAATCACTTAAGTTCAATGAAAAGCATAAAAACAACACCAAGCTTAGATAATAATCTCAATATAATCTTATGTTGTGTAAATAAAATTAATGATAAATAAGATCATATCTATTATAACTATTGCTAAAATAAAAGGAGTAATCATCTATCTATTACATTAACTTTCATAAACTCTAGCTTAACTTTTACTTAACTCTAAACTTCTTGATCTTATAAAAATATAAGGGATGAGATAGAAGGCTCAATAGAGAATTTTTGAATCATAATATAAAACTAATATATAATATCTAAGTAATATTTAAGTAATAACTAAGTAAATAACGTATTTGATTAACATTGACATTAGTCCTAGCTATTATAAGCATCACAACTATCATCTAAGCCATTATCTCTCCTTCAAATGTGACTAACCAAATATTTAATAACTCTTATTTAATCTAATACAATATTTTTTCTAATATAACCATGACAAAATCTTGCACTCCTATCACATCATGTTATCCAATTATTTATACGATAATGTTGATCATATAAGCTAACTTTTTAAGTTTTTAGTTCTTAATAACCACATATTCTCTTCCACAACACAGTGCACCATGTGATTCTCTATATAAACAAATATGCAATTGTTCTCTCTAAAGACTATTTATTCCATGACAGCTAATCAATTCTAAGATTCTTATCATTTTATCTAACACTCCTCTTACAAGCTCAACCATCTATGTGTAAGATCAAAGGTACTTAGTGAATATGTATGATCAAGAGTCCATTACATCTAAATTTCTTAAGGTATCGATTAAACTCCTAGTTATTTAGAATATCATAGCTCATTTTTCTTATTTTTAGTCTACTGTGATTTCATCTAAGACCTTGCTTGTTTAGGCTAACTTTAATGCACACAAGACTTTGGTTTTTTCCTTTAGTTTTATATATAGTTAATTATCACTAAATTTGTGTTCACATAAGTATCATTAGTGACCTATATTCTTCAAAGAGAACTATAAGTCACCATAATCATCTTATAGCCTCTCTTGAGTAACACTATATCTCTTAAATCACCATTTAAGGTATAATCACATAGAATAAGAGCCTAAATAAGATCATTCATGATCTTACCCAAGAAAAATGATCAAACTAAGGGTCTAACCAACATCTATACCTTATTATTTTCTTAGGTCAAATCTAGTGCATCCATAAATTTTATTTTAAGCTCTTTTACCTTCATCCAAGTTCTTGCCCAAGACCTTGGACATCCAAGGTATAATTTACATTGTGCGTAAGTGTTTGCAAATGATGTTTCTTTAACCAATCACAATAACCTTTTATTATAGGTTTCATTTTTTGGTTTATGCTTAAGCCATTAAGCTTAATATCAAGGCTAAAGTTAACTCACATAGCAATAACCAATCACCTTAAGTTTTTAATTAAACTATATTGTGAATTATGAATTATTTATAAGACATTCGTCTTGAGGTCTAATTTCAACTTATCACTCCTAGTTATAACTAAACACTATGTTTGTTAACTATTTTTTTTTCACAATCTAGCCTTCTTCTAATGCCTTAAATTGACACCTTTAAGATCTTCCAACTAAAAAACAAGGGCTACCCATATCTTAAAAATCATTTAGATTCTCTTAAGAGTTGAACTTCTAACTCTCATGACTTAGCAAAGTCATGGTTCCTTACTTTCCAACAAACTCGAGACATAAGGGTTGCTTAGCTGCAACATTAACTTGGGCTTTATTTCAATTCTAAGTGTTCTTAAATGGTTCATATCTTAGGATAAGATGTAAAATTTTTCACATGGTCTTTTATATTATTTTTCCTTCATAATTTGATAATTTGTATACATCCTCATTATATCATGTTATCAATAAACTTATGAAAAATTTCAAATATAAATATTGCATTAAAATTTTCATTATAAACAAATAGATTCATACAAAAAAGTTGTCATAGGTTTAAAATTTTTTCAATACTTGGTTCATTATAATATGAAACTCATGAATAAGTAATAAATATTATATATAATATACTTAACCTTACACCCATTCTTCTTAAAATGAATAAAGATTTTACAAAGATATTAAATTCAAACAAATATGTTAAGAAAATAATATTATATTATTTAGGTCATGAAGATTAATCACAAATAAATAATCATCCCCACAATTTGCTAAAAGTTTTCTAACAAGTTTACATGATACTTCATGCTTAATCAACTAACAAGACACAAAATTTAGCATGTTATTCAACTCAATTCATATGAACATATCTCAATTAAGAGATATTTTGCATCATCAATTTGCTATTTTATATTCTGCTTTCATATATCTTTATAATCAAACCAAACAAGAAACATAACATCATAAGTGGGTCCTACTTTGTATTCATAGGTAGAATCATGTCATATGTTTTTTTAGCATGATATTATTAGAGATATTACATGAAAATGAAAGATAATTGACCTTTTTTAATTGAAAAATAAATTCACCATAATTTTGGGTAAAAAGAAATTCATCATTCAAAATCAAACTTCATGAAGAAAAGGTCATGTTATCATTTTTTCAAAGTTTAACATGCATTTAACAAAGCATTATGTTTTTATTTTACTTAGATCTTAGCTAAGTTTATATGAACTCAATAGTTATCGTACTTAGAAAAAAAATGAGGACTTCTCCTTAATAAGATCTTATCTTGCCTTTAAGCTTGAGCCCTCCACTCTCTTCTTCCTTATGATTTTTCTTAGTTTTTTGCTTATTGGTATCTCTGAATTGACCTCTGCAAAAATCTCTTTTTTGTCTAATTTTTTAAAACCCTAAAAATCTCATCATAAGAGTTTATATAGTGATAACCACACCTCCTTAAACCAAGGTTTTAACTTAAGATGAATTAGTTTTTAAATTAGAGTAACTACAACTCAAGTATTTAAACTAATCATCACTTAATCCATATCCTTATGGCTGGCCAAATCCAATCCCAAAAACCAATACTTTAAGAAATTTTTTAGATAATAGATATATTTATTTATTATTCTTTCTCTCTTATATTTATTCATCTTAAATATTCATAACTATATCATATATAATATTTTTTCTTTTTAATCCCTTATCTTCAACTATCTCTTCAAATTTTTGAGAAACTTTTTCATATCTTTTCATGCATTCATAATTAAATAATAATAAGGATAAGAAATAAAAATAATAACATAAATAAAATCATAAGCTCATTTTTAAGTGTCATACAAATCAACACTCATGTGATGTACATAGATTTTACCATTCAATTATGCTTCTAATTCAAATTTCATGATTTAAAATTTAAATTTTACAATTCAAATTTTAAATTTGAATTCATAAAATAAAGCATACCTTCATAAAATAATTTTATATTAATATGATAAAAAAATATTAGATATAAGGTACACCTTTGATAAGACTAACTTAGAAGGGCATAAATGTATGGGATTTAGATTATGAAGAAAAATTTGAAACACTAAAGAAAAACTGGCCACGACTTTAATTTTAGCATTACCTAAAGATATGAGAAGATGTTAGATTTTTAGCAATGTTTCATATTAGGGTTTAAGATCTATTATAATATAATCTAATAAGATAATTACTTATGTTTCTAGACAACCAAAATCATATGAGAACAATTATCCCATAAATGGCTTAGAGCATAGTGCAATTACTTTTGCTCTCAAAATATCATGACATTATCTCTAGAAGTAAAATTTAAGGTTCTTACTGACCATCAGTGTTAAAGTATATTTTTTTTAAAAAAAAATAAAATAAAGTCAAAGACACTGGCCTAAATTTATTAAACATTATGATCTAAAAATATATTATCATCTTCGAAAGATATATTGTTACTAATGTATTAAGAAGTCTAAACTTAATCTAATGACAACTCAACCTAATGAAAGACAAATATCTTTTGAAAAAAATAGACTACAATTAGAAAAGAAAGTGAAATGAAATATACTACTATTACAATGCTTCTCTATAAAACAAGATTGGCTTGATTCTACTAAGATCCAATTGTAAGATGAAGAATATAGGAATCTAGCTTAGCACTTGATATAGATGGCATGCCATGTTTCCAAGGTTGGTTGTGAACTCTTAAATACAAATAATTGAGACATACATTAATGAAAAAAACACATAATTCTCATTATTCCATTCATCCAAATATTAACAAAATTTATCAATAACTTTAACAGAGATGTTGGTGCCTCGACCAGAAAAGAGATGTTGTAGCTTGGAGAAATGTATTGTTTGTTGAGAAGTGAAAGGTGAACAACAAAGATCAAATTGATTATTTCAACCCTAGTCAATTCATAAATGGAAGTGGTAAAGTATTATGATGGATTTTATTATGGGTTTAACCCCTTACTAGACCTGCTGCTATATAGATAATGGTCAATCCCCTGACTAAAATAACCCATTTTTTGGAAGTTCAAACTACGCTTTCAACAAAAAGGTTAACTCAAATTTATGTGCAATAGATCATGAAACTTCATGGAATACTTGAAATTATTATCTTTGATGAGATCTAAATTTATGTTTTATTTTTGCAGAAATATACATAAAACTTTTAAAACCTAGTTAACCTTCAGTATAACTTTTCGCCCTTAAATGGATGGATGATCTAAAATAATGATCAAGATTTTGGAAGTCTTACTCTTATTATTCGTGCTTGACTTCAAAGTATATTAAGATAGTCACTTGCTCTTAAATAGATTTGCATATAATAATAATTTTTAATCAAGCAATAATATGGCACCCTTTGAGATTGTATATCAAAGAAAATGCCATTGCTTTTGTGCTAATTCAAGGACAATGATATGAAACTAATGAGGTTAGAAATTATTGAAGAACTTGTTAAAAACATGAATATAAATTAAAAAATAATTGACTACTCAAGCAAAAAAGTATTTCGACAAGAAACACAAAGATATTGAGTTCCAAGAGGGTCAGCATGTCTTTGTTATAGTCAGTCTTATGAAAAGAGTGACATGTTTTGACAGGTCAAAATAAGCTAAGACCTAGATATCTTGGCTTCTCCAGATAATTAAAAGAATAAGTTTAGCTTCCTACAAATTGGCCTTACCCCTACAATTAATAAGAATTCACTATATCTTTCACATGTTATTTCTAAGAAATTATATTCTAGAACCATCACATATTACTAAATATGATTAAGAAGATTTGCAAATCTAGTTAGATATGATATGTTTAAAACATCTCATTTGCATGTTAGAATGATAAAATAAAGTTTTAAGAAATAGAGTAATTCTTATAATCAAAGTATTATAGCATTATCACATTGAAAAGAAAGTGAATGAAGAAGTTGAAATTGTTAATGAAAATCAACACTCAAATTATTCTAAATTTTAGGATAAAATTTCTACAGAATGAGAATGTTATACAACCCATATTTTATTGTTCTAATATTATCTCTAATTTGTGTGTTTAACATTAATATTTTAAAATTTATCTAAAATAAGATTAATAATATTATTTTATACATTTCAAAAAGTGTATTTGATACAGTATTATAGAATTTTGGGTTGAATATATTTTGAGAAAGTGTATATTACAAGAAGTTCAATGGTACTTTCATTGCAATATTCAAAAACTATTTAGATTTTCTACAAATTTTCAAATATAGAAAGAAATAAGAATATTTCATGAAGGAAATCTATTTATTTTCCTTAAATTTCTTTCTTGTAACATTAATTCCTTCCTCTTGTCTTCTAACCCAATGTTTGGCCACCTTTAAGAATGAACTTCTTGGGAGGGTGTCGTGTTATTTTGAGAGAGGAGGGGAGAAGCCATAAATGGAAAACATGACAAGTTTAATTTGGCAATTTTAATGATCTAAGTGCTTAAAACTTCTTTTTGGTGAGTCATGCCATGCAAAGGGATATGAGAGATTCAATGTTCTTTGGTAATGATGGTAAGTCCTTTAATTGCAATTGGTCTCTTACATGAGGAAATTGCATGAAGGAGGAGAGATTTCATTAAGTAAAAATAAAACCCTTTATTAGATCATACCCATTTGTACTTTATTATAGAGTTGCTGCCTTGATCGAGGAAAGGGAATAAAAATGAGATTGTAAAATGTTTGCCATTAATAAATGGGAGAAGAGTGCTTAAGAGTTCTCATTGCAAGTTGCAATAGTAGGAAAAAAGAAAAGGTAAACATGCAATTTTTTACTTTCATGTATTTATTCTAATTAGAATTCTTAGCAATCATGACATTAGATTTTTCAATGAAATATGAGAAAATATTTGTTTAATCATTGCAGAGTTTATATGAAATTTTTAGAGAAGAGATCCACAATAATTGGTAATGGATCACAACATGAAGAAAAAATAGAATTGACCTAAGATATCATATTTTATGTTAAGATTTTATGTACGATTAATGACATCTAGTTTTATAGTTGAGATTTAAGAAAACATTTTAATAAGAGCTTGATGTTAATTCAACGAATTGTTATAAATGACATAATTGCTTTAAGACAGCTTGATTTGGCAAATTACATTTATGAAACACTCTTTAGCTAAATATTGTGTTATCTTTAGTGTGTGGGAAAAAATACACATGAATAGCACAACATACTAACAGTTAAATATATATTATAATTCTTCATAAATAATGTTGCATAGTTAACTTGGTATAGTATTGTATGTTTGTGATGAAAGGGGTAAGAATATAAATATTAATAATTTTATGCATGGAAAGAAATGATATGTATATATATTTATAAATTGAGAATAATCGACCCAATAGAAGAAAATTTTTATGTGGTATGGTAAAAGCAATAAAAAAGAATATAAAAATTTAAGCTTTATGCTTAGTATCATATAAGGAACAAGTAATAATAAAAATTATGCTTCTCATGTGACCTTATCTTATAATACTACTTATTATGAGATCTAAAAATTAACACTTGCTGTGTGATTTAGCGATATTACTACCATTGACATCGGATCTCATGGATTGAGCTTTTTGTTGTGTGATAAGGAGCTATTGTTTGTTATGTGATCTAATAGCCATTACTTTGCTTGATTTAGTGGTTGAAGCCAATGAAAATGATGTACATATATATATATATATATATATATATATATATATATATGCCACTTGTATGGTTTGGTTATGTATGTGATGAGATATAAGGAGAGATGAGATGAGATTCTGAGGATAAGAGTAGTTGAGGAAAACCATGGCCCTTAATATTTGAAAAGAGATATTAAATATAAAGAAAACTAATTATTTGATAAATTTATATATATAAATATTTATGTTTGTTGAGATAAAAAGAAGTAAAGTTTCTTGTGTTTTCAAAAATTAAAGACTAGCATAGTTTGCATTGCATTCAAAAAAAAATTTATATTCTCATAGAGTAATAAAGATGTGACCCCTTCTCTTATATGTCATGTATCTTTACATAGTACTTAAGATCAAGTATATTTCATTATATATTTATTTTGTTATCTATTTATTTTTATTATCAATTTATCTATTGAGTCTTTATATTTACTTTTTTACTTATATTATAGGGCATGATAAAGATACATAATGAGTGGAGATACTTAAAAATAAATAATAAAGTTCAGAAGCAAGTCATTTTATAAGTAATCTTTAGTAATATAAATTTTTATTTGATGTCCTTATATATAGACTCTGAGAGACTTTTAGATGTGGATTTGTCTTAGTGATATGATTTTTTTGTCATGATGATGTGGCTTAACTTTGTGACATGGCACTTTGTAAGATAATATGATTTTTTTCATGATTGCTTGGTTTTATAACGATGTTGTGATTTAGTGAAAGTAATATTTGTTATATATTAATTATTTTTGATAAACTTATGAAAATTAATTTTGTATGTATATGAAAAAATTGATAATTTTTAAGAAAGACATTGTCCATTTGTTTCCTAAAATTTAATCTCCTTGTTTATCGAACATTTGAATTATTAAAAGATTATAAATGTAACCCACTACATTCTTACTTGGGTAGATCATTAGTGTTAGCTAAATATGCCAAGGTTTTGTTCATTTCATAAATATACTCATAGAGGAAGGAATTTAAAGTTAATAGATAGATAGAGCCTGATACACACACATGCACACACGCGCACGCACGCACACACACACACACACACACACACACACATATATATATATATGACATATGTGTAAATGTTATAAATTAAAACTTATGATAAAAAAATGAAAAATAAATGGATAGAGAAAAAAGAAGAAAAGATAATGACTAGTCAAGCGATTTAATAAATCATAAAAAAGAAAGGAGACTCCTAAGAGAGAGAATATGATATATGACTATTATATTATATTATGTACTTAATTTGCTTGATTGTTTATGACATAGATACATTAATATTGTATTACTAGTCACAAATTTGCCATGTATAGTTTTATTTATTACTCCATTTTTCTTTATCAAATTATATTACTATCTTTTTTATGTCGCTTTATCCTACGTAGTTAGTTGTTTTCTTATTGAGAATGTTGAGCATAGTTTACTCATTCTTTGCCTACATTAAGTTTAAGATATTAATACTCATAGAGTTGAAGATCTTTAAATGATAATTTTAGACCTTAAAATAAGAACTTATTATATTTATTACTATTTGAGTGATATACATTATTTGTAAGAATAATTATATTTTATTTATTTTAAATATTATATTAGTACCTTATTTAGTTTTTTATACTTTGTGGTAGTTGTATTCTTTGTGGTATTATTTCCATTAGTTGTGATGATATCGAGCATTAAAATGTTATAGTTTTTTCAACTTCACTTATTTTGTTTCAATGTCTTCAGTTTTTATGTCGATGATTCTCATTTTAACCTGTCCATTAGTATTATAATTATATTTTATCAAGTTTTTGGATTATACTATATGAAACATGAAAGAGGTGGTGATTGATTGCATATAAGAAAAATGTAAAATGGTCTTCTCTCATCCTAGGTTGGAACTCAAATTTCTCTCTTTATGGTCGATGCATGCACCAAAGGGAGGAGTAGATTAGCTTTCTATAATACTAAGTTGTAATATGAAATTGTTTACTTGTTGTACATGCACACACATAAGAGAAAAGCATAATCTATTCATTCTCTTATCCCTATTTGTGATTTAGAGTTTATTTTGGTCATCATCCCTCTATCATGACACTTTTGATTTCCCTTCCTTTCATTATTATTAATAGTTTGAACTCTACCATGAACCACTATGATCTATATTATTCTTTTATAGGATCACTTTAGATCCACCTCCTATAGTTGACATTCACCTTGGCAATCCCACAACCATTTTATTTTGCTTGACCCAATACAAACTTCTCTTTTTACTGCATGTCGCACCGCTTGTCGCCAACCAGACCTAGACACCTAAATTTTCATACCCTAATAATGTTAGTGCTTGACTTGATTCAATTTGATTCAAACTAACCTGATTTAAAGTAGGTCACATGTGGGCCCTATGACTCATAAGTGGGATGTTTGATTCTAAGGCGTATTTCAACTATTTTTAAATTATCAATTTTTAAAGCACATTTGTGATAAATCAGCAGCTATAGTCTTGGTATTACATTCTATCGAAACCTACATCAATTAATATTAGAATGAGATTCATATCTAACTTAGGATTCTCATTCTATCATTCATTCATTATTGGTTCATAATAACTTCTCATAGAAAATGACAGAAGAATAATAAACATTATGGTGTAAATATCAACCAATGGGGAAACAAAATTTTTTGAATCTTCTAAGCTTGATTGTTCTTTTACAAATTCACCCTTGTCTCTTGAACACCTGAGGGCAAGAACAAGCACAATAAAATATGCATAATGGCAACAAACAAGCTTCATTAAAAGATGATTAACACATGATCAACAAATAATTATCAATACCAAGCCCACTCATATGTATCAATGGATCAATGCTTTTATAGGATTCCAATGTGTACTTTGATATATAATATTCTTATGGAGTATTTGCAAGTCTATATTGTTGCATAAACTTTTGTAGTACAATTGTATCTTATGGCATATATAAACACAAGTGTTATGAGCATGTCTAATAATGTTATTTTTACATAGAGTGATGTTAGCACTATTTTATAAAAATTATTTGATTTCAAAGTTATTTTATCTATATTTATATAATAACTTTACTTTTAATATGATCTTTTAACGATGGTTTATTAAATCTCATTTTTTATTTTTATTTTTAATAGCTAATAAATCAAAAAAAATTTAATAGTGTTATTTTCACCTCTTTTTTATACAATTATCAAACAATTGCACCTTATGACAAATATAAATACAAGTGTTATGTGAGTGTCATAGTAATGTTATTTTTACATAGAGTGATACTGGTACTATTATATAAAAATTATTTAAAGTCAAAATTATTTGTATCTATAATTTCTATAATAATTTTATTTTTAATGTCCATTTTTAACTATAGTTTATTAAATCTACTTTATTTCTAACAGCTAATAAGTCAATAAAAATTTAATAGTGTTATTTTCACCTGTTTTTTTATTCAATCATCATACACTTATTTTATTTTTAAAAAAAATTAATAAGTCGTTTGCTATTTGTAGAATAACTTTATTTCTTATCAGGTTTCAAATGTGTTTGGATTCTCACATTCTCACAATATTACAACCTAATCTTAGCAGCCAAAACAAAGGATCTAATCTTTGCAGTCAAAACAAAGGATCCTAATATTCCAACTAAAATAGTAAAAATGAATATCAAAATATTTAAAAATGTGAATTGTTTTAATTATTAAATTTAAAATTAATTCATTAAAAATAAATTGCAAAAAAATATTTATTATTAATTATTATTAATAGATTATATATTTGACAGATTGATACGATTGAACATTTTAATGAAATGATTATTATCATAACTTGATTAAATTGTTTTATAAAAGGATAAATTAATTTTGCAAAAGAATAGTTTTCTGTTCGTCATTTTTTATTTTAGATTATAAACATAATTTTAAAAAGATTAAATAAATATTTAATTATGTTAACTTCATAAAAGAATTAAATTTGTAAATAATTTATCAAACATAATATTATTAGAGAGTTTAAAAAATCATATCACAAATCACTTCAGGAGTATAGATTGCAAGTAGATGCATTGTCCCTACTGCTGACAATATTAGGAATAAAAGAAATATCACATTCAAGAAAATTATTGTTAACAGATGAAAAAAATGAAAAATCGCAGTCACATAATTCATAAATGTTTTCAGAATTTTTTTAACGTTTACCTAAACTATTTTAAGTATTTTTTTTTTATATTTTAAATATTAAAATATTAATAAATATTATATTTAAATTCTCAAAAAATGGTGCTCCTAGAAAACTTACGTAAAACTTTTATAAATCCGTAAACTTTTTGACAACCCTAGTTTGGTTCAACTTAAAATAAATATTTTAATTTTAGGCATAAAAGTATTTATTTTAACTCATACTAAACTACTGAATAAATAATAATCATTTTAACCATAATTAAATATTATTATGTTTTTGTTATATTATTTTACTAACTTAAAAGATTTATTTGTCTCTTATGGTATATGGTTATTATTTTTAATTTGTCTTTTGATTATAAAATTATAGAATAACTTGATCTAAATTTTTAAAATAAATACTTAACAATATATAAACACATATGGAATTTTATTACTAAGAAATAATATTTTAAATATATAATTCTTTATTCAATTTAGTGTTTCATTATCAATTAGTTTGATAAACAGTTTTTGATCCTGTCAAGTCCAGCTTGACTCCCAAATGATCCGTTAATATATTAATGCAATGGTGAATTATTAATGTAAAGTTTAATCTTTACTTCTCATTTAACGTAGGATGCAATGTCGAACTGATAAAACAATATTTTAAATAAATTAAATATCGCTATCCTTGAAATAATTATTCATTATAAAAACTCACTAAATGGCAAGAAATCTCCAGTCTCCTCGTAGTCGCTAGCACTCAACAAAATATGATTGCAACGGAGATCCTCGCATGATCGTTCACTCATATTTTTAAAAAATATATATATTTTTTTTAGTATAATTATTAACTTCAAAT
Organism: Vanilla planifolia; assembly: GCA_023846275.1. NCBI lineage: Eukaryota > Viridiplantae > Streptophyta > Magnoliopsida > Asparagales > Orchidaceae > Vanilla > Vanilla planifolia. Next base: position 15,852,539 of record CM043866.1, on the reverse strand, counting down.
TTATTTATTTCACAAAAATCAAACAAAAAATGACACTTATATGTATATTTTTATTGAAAAAAGAAATTCACTTTGGATGTTTATATGGGTATTTGTCTAATGTGTAATTGTTGAAATATAAAATTATTGAGAGTATTAACGAGAGGAAACATCATTAAGATGCTAACTCTAACAAAATAGATCATAGAAGCAAACTCGCGACAACAATAGAAGAAATGTTGTTCATCCTTTACAAGGACAACATGGTGATTTAGTCATTACAAGGAACACTTGACTTAAGTCATAGATTTTATATTAAGAGTTAAGAGAAACTTTGAGACTAGTAATCAAAATAAGAATAAAAAATATTCAAATAGGAGTATTTGTAAAGAGATATAAACTGATTATTTAAAACTATGAAGTGATTCTCATTAGGGAACAATTTTGGATAAGCTAAGATAGATGGTCAAATTTGTTAGTTAAAAGAAGAAGTAGGGTATCAAATGATCATTTAATATTGAATATGAGGAACTTTGGCCATGGAATATGCTGAAAGGGGAACTAATCAAGCTAATTAAGACAAAACTATGTGTTATGGGTGAGGAGAGACTTAGCTCACATTGTCATCAAATATGTCTAATTCTTATAAGACATGAATGCCTAGGTTGAATAATGGGGGTAAGATTACATACATTTTTAATTATGAAATAGAATGATGGACATAGATTTGAAAGACCGTAGATTCCATGTATATATGAAAAAAGTTGAGGATTGTCTAGTCAAGAAAAAATATCAACTAGTTTGCCCTTATTATGAAATTAATTGAGGATAAAGAGCTTAACAAAGTGCATACAATATAATGCAGTGGGGCGAAAGAATGACTTGACCAAAGATATTTTGGAAAGAGCATTCTAGATGCGTTACCATATTGAATTGTTAATCTAACTATTCAACCTCACCTTATTTTCTAAAATATATTATTTATTTGTCCCTATTTTTAGTGCACTTGTTGACCTTATTATTTTTCAAACAATATTTATCATTTTAATTTTAGTACTCTTTAGTCACTATGTGAAAACATCCCTCTTAGGCCAGTCTAAATAAACCATTTAACCTTTCCCTTCTTATTGGAGAGAGATTTCTTCTATTTTTGGTTTTGCATCCAAAACATATATGTGTGAGCAAACCTAAGTTCGGTTGCCCTTCTATAAGGTCAATCATATCTATCGTTCAACTATCAAATTGTTATATTATTGTTCAATTCCTTGCTCTCTTTAATTCTTTTTCACAATTCATCAATACGATGTGAAATATTACTACAATTTTTAGGACACCATTTAATTAATTCATAATAATTAAAAAATATTAAATATCAATAGATAATACATGAGAATACCTTAACATCTTAAACAATGACTTAACAATAAGTCAAACCCAAGTCTATCCAAATAATAGTATCATTATTAGCAAATCTAAGTAAAAAAATTATAATTAAAATATAAATGAAAGATTATGATCATAATACTACATATGAAAAACTATAAAGTAAAATATGTTGAGCACAGATAACATGTTATAAAAAAAATAAAATCATTCAAAATATAGAATCTTGTAAAACCAACTCTAAACAAAACTTTATCCACTAACACATTTGTAGAGTAGGACACCTTATTTATATAGTCTTATGATTTTCATCTTTTATTATAATAAAAACATAATATATGATATAAATACTAATAAATTTGTATAAAACATAACAAGTAATCTAATAAATTAATAATATATAAAAATAGATTTAACATAATAAACTAATATATGATCAACATTATGAAATCATAATAATAAATAATCATGAAATAATAAAGTAATTACGAATAAGAAGAGTCAACTCATAAGTAACAACTATACATGAAATCCAATAAAGTATAAGAATATGTATCATTGTTTGTTGTCTTATTTTTAATTTTTCACATATAATATTTTATAAGACTTATTTTCTCCTCTAATCATTATCCTTAAGAGCTAATAATAATTATAATTTATATCCAAAGACTTGTAGTCCACATTTATTTACAAAGGTATGACCTTCATACTAGTGCCTTGTCACTTGTCACTTGCATAAAGTACTGATGGCACATTAAATATCATATTACGTATGACCTCTAGAGTCATACCTAATCACTCTACACACAAAACACTAGTGACATATCAAATAAAGTCATATGCTGATAAGATTTAACCTCTAAATGTATACCTAATTATGTAGTATATATAAATGAATAATAGAGAATATCATATGAAAATATTTAAATTTAAGAAAAATATAAATTAATTTAATGTTGTATTTACATTACAATAATCAGATTTATTAACTTACATCTGAGTTAAATTATTTTATGTAAATTCTCTATATTCTTGATTTTTTATGATATCATGCATTTACATAAATCATTTAATATTTTTCATATGTGTATATATAACACTTATACTACTAATAATAAACTCATCAAAAACATGTCATATTCCAATCTTTTTACCTCACTACTATACCATCTATTGACCTCCACATATAGTATGTTTTTCATAGAACATTCCTATTGTATCATACATCAGATACACCATACCACATGGCACCTCAAACCCCTCTCCTGTCTTTATCTTAATGTACCATCCATTCCTCTCACAACCCACTTTCTTTTATGTGCTTCCCTTAATATGTCATACTTTGTTCTCATCATACATTATGTTCAATTATACTCCTTCAACCTAAAGGATAACTTTTAGCTCTCACTAACTTTAAATAACACATTATACATTGGAACCAATATATCATGTATTTAGCTTTATCAAACCAACCTACTAAAATGGTTTAATATTGTTCAAATCATATAACTAGTGCAACATATGATACAACATTGTGTTAATGGAAACATACTCCTTCCAAATTCAAATTGTTTCAATCCAAATCAATCTCAAACCTCCTCAAATCTTTCCTATAGACAATAAAACATTTTCTCCAATTTTTTTCATAAACATGTATTGAATTTAATAAAAGATCTATCTTAAAATGTTATATTTGCTTTCTTGTACCAATTTCTTCTTTTCCAATAGTTATTCCCTTCTTCATTTTATTTCCAATAACAACTTGAGCTCGTCTGGTTTTCATTGTTATTTATAATTCTTCCCTTTATTGTTTCCTTAAATTCTTATTCTCCTCCCTTAGTTGAGCCTTCCTTTCTCTCTTCTTCCCACTTTTTCTCTCCTCCTCTCCCTTTATTTTCTATTTCTTTCTTAATCCATAGCATATCCTAGCCAAAATTTTTATTTAAAGTTATCCTTGGTGAGATGGTACTACTAAGATTGAAACATTACCAATAATTTTATAAATAATCTTTATCTCTTTTTTATTTAAAACTTCATACTTAATTATTTAATTCTTTAAAAATTATCAACTCAATACTATTATATTCCTCTTAAAAAGATCTTTCAAATAATAATTTCAAATAATTTTTTTCTTAGTTTAAACCCATGGTACAACTTTCAAAACATATCAATTTAATAATGTTTTAATAAATAAATATAATATTTTAAAAACTTAACTTTTTTTATTGAAACACACATAATTACAATCATAATAGCTTAGTCGTATGACTTACAAGATATTACACAAAGCAAACTTATGAGATATTGCACATGTACATGGAATTAATGCTTAAACAAGTATTTAGGATTATATCCTACATTAATATTCTTTTGGTGTGCTCATTGAGATTTGTACTCCCAAGGCATAAAAATGACACTCCTAAAGAATGTCAAATTGATTTTAGGGAATGTGTACCATGATACTTTTGTTTTCATAAGAGAGCACAAAAAAGACAATTCTATTAAGTGAGAGCAATTTATCAATATGATGAGTTTAAAAATCTCATTGATTAAATGACAAAATAGATGCACCTCTTAATAAAATCTCTCAACTCTTTTGGCTAAGATCAATCAGTCAATTTGCTTTACAGAGTCAATAATGGTTATGGTGCCATCTTTAGTGGTCATTGACCAACCCATCAAGCACGTACAATGATGACACCCCTCCATCAAGTTTAAACCTAAGCTCTAGTGTCTCCACTTAAACGAATCATCCTCTAGCCAATTTATTTATATAAGAGCATTATCTAGTATTCATGGCACTAGCTAATGGTCGAGGCCTCCGCTTGTGTAGGGAAAACATTTTCCCATTCAAAGCTATCCTCTTTCAATACTTCTGAGGGGACTTATGGAAACTTATCTAAATGGTTGCTCAACCTCGTTGGTGTAATATTCCTTTTTTTATCCCTTAGTCAATATAACAAGGATAGTAAAGGAAAAGACTGTCATTATTACTATCTTAGCTAATAGTTTTCTTTTATGTTCACAAACCTATAGATTATTTGCTTCACAACCAACAACACTTTTCCTACTGTTCAAATATTTGATTATATCACCGATAAAGATGATCGCCTTAGTAAATTGAAGAGGGTCATCAATTTATTTACCTTGTTACAAGGCATCCAATCTTAGTTATCACATTATAACTAAAACGCGTCACTTAAGAATAGTTTTGACATTTGCAAGCTAAATCTATATGATGCTTTAAATTACTCTGAGATAATTTCTAGCGTACTTCACTTTTGCCAACTACATGCATCATGAAGATCAAGAATTTTATAATATAGTGTTAGGAGAAAGAAAATCTCTTAAAAAGCTATTATAACAATCCATAAATTATCTTTTTATGAAGGTTGTCATGCCCCACCTGACACAAGTACAACTAAAAACCTCGACATATTGAATTACCAGGTTAAACAAAGAGTAAGCGATAATTACAAAGAACACAAACCTAAAAGTGAGCAAAAATGACTTAGAAAATATTACATTTCACAAATATTTTTTTAAAACAACCAAATAAAAAGTAATATGCATGATTCTAAATTGTTATATAATAAAAAAATTGAAATAATAATACTAATACAGTAACTATTAAAAAATACAACTAGTTTTCACATATAACATATCTTTCATAGAGCTTATAAAATATATCAAAAATCTCTCTCTCACTTAGGATAAAAAGCTATCATCTAAGAAATCTTAATTTTGTTGGTATCTACATCATAACATATAATAAGTAAAAAAATATCATAATATGCTCAATATGTAAAATACTTGTTATGTCATTAAAGAAGTATACAAATATAAATATGTAAGAAACAATAAGGAATTAGTAATGGATAAAAATTTTATGATAATCTATATTAAAATGAGCATACTAAATCATCATATATATCATGCTCATATATGTGTAGAGCCATCATATGGTACTATTATTGTATAGTACTTATATCATATCATATCTTTTAATTTTTTTTATATTCATATTCAATTTATTGTTTTTTATTTCTCATTTCTTTCTATTCTTTTTTTAATTTTTTTTCTTTTGAGTTCAAATTTTCTCATATGATTGTTATTTATACTTTTCAAGATCTCATATCTTATCATCATCTATAACAAAGCCACCCTCATTGTCGATATTTTATGCTAATGATAATGGGGCCTTTATCATGTGATTGCTTCATCTCTAAGTACCCATGATAGTATATTGTGATTTTATTTTCTCGTATATTACATAGTTACTATAACTTATTGCTAACATCTGGTGTTGACAATGATAAGGCATTTTTTGTATTGTGTGTTCATCTTTAAGTAATTATGACAATAAAGTTTGATTTTTCTTTCTTATGCATCACAAAAATACCACCCTCTATTACTAACATCTAGTGCTTATGAGGAAAGGTATCTATAAAAAAAATATTTCACATTTATATTCTTTCTTTCTCATAAACTTCTAAGTCACTATACTTAAATAATTATTCTTTATTTCTTTTTTTTCTTTTTATTTTTATTTTTTCTTTCTTATCATTCTTATTTTATAACATTAAGTTTGTGTATATACACATACACTCATTCCAATGATGGTAATAAGTAATCATATAGATCAAAACATATAAAAATAAGTGAGTGTACACACATAAACACACACACACTCATACTAATGATGGTAATCAGTAATCATATAGATCAAAACATATATAGATGATTTTATAACATAAAAAATACTAATACCATATTAAATTCTATAAGAATATTTTTAATTTTTTAATAATTTAGCCTACTTATATCTTAGTTATTTTTTTATAAGTTAAGAATATAAATAGTTTTTTCTTAAATTGTTTTTGTAAACTAAAGATAAAATTGAAAAATAATAAACAATTGTAACACCAAATTTGAGAAAAGTTGTGTTTAGGTCATTATAAAATGTCTCAATTTCTCTCAAACAAATATAAGGATATCAGTTGTCATAATAAAGGAAGAGTTTGACAACTAAAGTTAAGGAGGTAAGATGTTAAGAAAATATCTTCATCTAAGTAATAAGAGGGTTTGAGGTGCATTAAAAGAAGGTGTTGGTGATTCCTTGAGATTATATTGAGGATAGATGAGGGTTTTCATTATGTGATAACTAGAGTTCCTATTATTATAAGGTATTATTATAATATTAATAAGATAATATTATGAGGGGTATGTAATGAAAGATTTTTTAAAAAAGAGATAATATAATGAGATTTTAGTACAGCAGAGAGACCTTTTAGTAGCTCTTTGTTAGAAGAATAGATACTATGGCCTCTCTTAACAGAGTAACCAAACTAATAAAGATATACTTCCTTTATTATTAAAATAAATGAAAGGGATTATTGTCAAATGAAGAAGAAGGTTTTGAGACTTGCAAAGCTTGAGTCTAGGATGTGAGAACCTCAACTACATATTGACTATGGTTGTCAAGTGTTTCTCTCTTAATAATTGATGTGTCTCTCTCTCTCTCTTTATTTATTTTAGCTTGTTTATTTATTCTCATAAATGATATTATAAAATATCAATACAAAAAAGGGATTTAAAAGATTAAACAAAAGCAAAGTTAAAACACAAAGTAAAGAAATTATCTTATAAAGAGTTTTTTTAGTAGCTTGCAAAAGTTTTTATCAAATTATCATTGAAGTAAGAGTTTACAAGTAGCTTATAGAGTGTTCAAACAATTTATAAAGTATTTGAATATGTTAAAAGAGCTTATAAGCAACTTATAAAGCATTTGGGGTAGCTTAGAAAGTTTTATGATAACTTCATAAAAGCTCTAACAAATGATATGTGATTTGATAACTTATAAGATGCTTATGTAAATCACAGTGAGGCTTGGGTATTTGGAAATGCTTTGGGCAACTCACAATGTGGCTTAGGTTGCTCCAATTGAGACTTGAACAAAAGATGAGCTTTGGGTAGCTTATGAAGTGGCTTAAGCAAACGAAATGACGAGGCATAAGCAAATGGTAACTTGGGATAGCAACGAAGCCTTTAAGTAGCTCTAGTTGAAACTTAGGCAGAGAAAGAGTTGAGGCAAGTGTAGAGGGGATTTTAGATAACAATGAAGCCGCAAGTTGAAAAAACAAAATTTTTTGGCTATGGTGGTGAAAAAGTTGAGGCACAATTGAGAAAAAGGTGTCTGGAGCTTTTAGATAAAGATGAGGGGCTTTGGGTAAGGAGAAAAGGAAAAGGTTCACAAATTTTGGGCAAAGGAAAGGACTTCAAGCAACATCTATTATTAGCATGATGAATTAGGGTTCTTAGGCGGCTTTCTTATGAAATAAGATTATCAAAAATTGAATGCACTTTGACTAGGCTCAAAAGGTCCTCTTATAATTGTTTCAAGTCGTAGGGCATTCTATTTTAGAAAGTTTCTCTCTCCTTTAACTCCAATTTGTATTGAGCTTATCAAAAGTAAAGGTTAAAAGGTAAAACTCTTTATTATTCTATTTCTTTTTAACATTTTCTTAGAATAATAATTAAGATGAATATTTTTTAATAAATTTATACAAACATTTGCATCTAATTAATTAAATAAATTTATTAATCAAAACATGTCATCCAATGTCTTTATTTCTCTCATAGTTACTTACCCAAACTATCTCAAATGATGTTTATTCTCTTGGTTCCACTAATCTTTTAACTATTTTTTCTATGCTTGCTTAAAAGAATTTCTACAAGGTCATTTAAGCCTCTCTCTCTCTCTCTCTCTCTCTCTCTCTCTCTCTCTCTCTCTCTCTCATTCCCAGCACCCTTCTTATGCAATCAATCATCTCTATCCCTCAACTAGTTGTTCCTTATCTTAATCCAAGTGTTCAACTCACTTCCTCTTCTTTTTTTTTTTTTTCTTATTTAATAACAATAAGCGCTTGTTTATTCACATTTCAAAAAACATTAAAAAGTATTAAAAAAAACCCTTTCAAAATTTACTTTTTAAAATTCTTTTAAATTAAGGCAGCTTCTACCGTTTCTCCAAAAATTATGTTTGTTGCCAGCGTTTTATAATTCGAAATAAAATTGATTCATATATGCTTGTCGTCACGTGCCATGGTCAGCCGTGTTATTTCCATTTGCCAGCGTTTTGTTATAAATTTTTTCTGTCCCAGGCTGTCGTATGGTTTATTTTCAGTTCAACCCGCTCGTAGGAAAGAGTCAACGGAATAAATAAAATAAAATAAAGGAAGAATAACCCTTTTATAAAAGATGCTTTCTCTTTCGAAATGTTGCAAATTAATCATTTTGGAAACCGTTTTTTAACAAATAAAACAAAAAATTGATGACAAGAAAAAAAAATAATTTTACTCATTCAAAATCGCAATAATATATCTTCTATTTTTTTAAATTTTTTGTTCTTAAAAATTAAAACTATAAAAATTTTAATAATATATTTTTATTAAATTTTATTTTTATTTATATAAATGTTTTTTAAGATTATCCTTTCTAACCATTTCCTTATACCCAATTGTTTTTAAAAAAAAAGCATCATTTTTTTTGTCAGTATAATTAACCCTATTGTTTAATTTGTTCATCTTTTTCTCTAACTTTGATAGCGTTTTTTCCCCCTCCAACATTCATATCTTGGACAAAAATAAAAAATAAAAAATTAACCAATAGTGAAAAAATTCGGATGTGGTTGAAGTTTTTTATTTAATAAAACCTTGTTTGAAATAGCATTAACATCCCATTTATGAATCAAGTTTTAAATTAATTTTTTTATATTTAATTTTAAAGAATTAAATTATAAAATACTATTTTACTAATTATTTTTAAGCAAAACTTCTTTTTTTTTTTTTGAAAAAAGAACTCTTTTTCAATATTATTTTTTATGCTTATCTTTCTAAATTAAAATTAGTCATAGAAAAGTGCAAAAAAAGAGAGAGACATTACAAAAACCAAACATCATTTTAAAAAAAAACATCACTTTTTGTCACCATCATAAACACCATTGTTTGATTTGTTCTTCTTTTTGTCTAAGTTATTTATCTCTTTTTCTCCAAAATTTACAACAAAACTAGTAATAAGTATTATTGTATATGTCTTGGATTATGATGAGCTTGAGACTCAATAATATTTATTTTTTCATATTTGATCATAGCTATTTTTTGTGATATTATGAAATTTTTTTTATTCAAGAGAGGGGTGAATAAGGTATTTTGAAATTTTATAAAATGATATAAACATTCTTTATTAATAAGATTTAGTGATCTATCTTTTTTTTGGTTATATTTTTCATTTCTTTATTCAATAACTTTATTTTTTAACAATAAATTTGTACGATTATTATCTATGGATGTAGTTTAAATTTTTGGATAAACAATGTACATCATTTTATTTTTATATAAGAGTGATTATTTTTTATTTGATATTTACATAACAAATTAATATCAAGATAACTTTTTATCATGAATTTTGATATCAAACAAGAAGGATGTCACATCACATTGGGATTAATAAGTTTAATAAAAAAAATAGTTTGAATCTATGCATATAAAGATGAAAACTTTTTTAAAATAATAAGGTATTTGGGCACCTATATGTAAAAAGCCTATGAGATAAATGTTGCCAAATTTTTCAAACAAGAATTGTTCATCTTGCTTTATTAAGCGAATAGAATAATCTACGAAGTAATAGATGAAAAGATTGTAGTAGCTTTGATCAAAGTAATAATTAAGATTGCTTGTGAAAGACCAAAGAAATATTTATAAAAATTGATCCTTTGAAAAAGGTGATTGATTTTGACATGACATAAAAAATTGAGATCCAAATATATTAAACATTTTCAGATAACAAATAAAATGAATCATGTTGCTTATAGATCGACATTGTTTCCTCCATTGCACATAGACTAACGTCTTTAATGAATATAGAAACAAAGAATGATAGTAAAAATGTCAAAAGTAAAACTGATATTCATATAGAATAATATTTGTAGAGATTAGTTCAAGTTTTCAAAGTTTGTGAGTTGCAATTTATTTTGACAAAATGTTAAAAATGATTACTTTTTTATCATCATTATTATTTTAAGTTATAATCTATTATAATAAGATGAAGAGGAATGATAAGAATTAAAAAGGATATGATTCTATATTAGATACGAGTAAATGCAAATAAGAAAAGTAGATGTATAATATGCAATGCAATAGATGATACATTAGATATCAAAAGAAAGAAATGACTTGGAAGACTTTACTATTGGAATGCCAATAGAGATGAGTGTAATAGCTTTGGATGGCATACAATTTTTGTTTATATTAATAGGATTGATTGGTATAACTAAAAAATCGTAAAAAAGAAATATATTAACGATATTAAAATAATTAGGAATGATATTAGAATGTGATATAAAGCGAGACATAATAAAATATGTGGTATTTCAAGGACATAAGAATGCCACTCATGAAAACCTTTGGACAGAAATAATAGCATTATAACTTTAGTAGATCATAATTCAGATCTTCACTATTTATGTTAAACTAGCTCATAAAAATAGTTCATAATTTTTGTCAAAATTATAATTTGATGGACCAAATGCATACTCTTGTTCCCATTTGCACATTCTATTCCTTTATGTAATGGGATATATAAGTTTGGTTGCATACAAGATCAATCATTTTAAATGCAATTGCCAAAGTTCTAAGATAATTTTGTTTATTCCATTTTTTTAGAAGAAAATACAGTTAAATTTATGTAAATTATAATTACTTACATTGAGAGATCTACATAAATTACACTTTAATATATATGACATAATCCATTGTTGGACTTAGTCAACCATTGTGACCAAGTCCATTTAGTGGTAATACTTTTTTAGAAGGGAATGAATATGATATTAACATGCCATGTGACAACTAATGCAACAGAAAAATCTTCATCAAGCCTTTTTCATTTTGTCTATTTCATCCAAATGGAGTTAACATCCTTGTATATTTTAGGGATCGAATACTTACCATCCTGATAATCATTAATAATAAGATCAATAGAAAAAGGAAGTAAATTAGTTTTATTTAATGAGAAATCAAACACTATTAAGCATCCAACTAAAAATGCATCCAAAAGGAGGGTGACCACTCTCTTTAGGACTCATTGATCATTTGATAATATTGACCACTCTTACTATAGTGACATGCACACATAGGACAATGATCTTCATCTTCTCATGCACATTCGTGAATAATTTTATGTAAAAATGTGCACCAACTTGGCTTGCCCGTCACAAATCCTAACACACAATGATGATCTTTTGCAAATGATAACTAAGTTATATAAACATTTCTTTTTGTTCATTGAAGGCAATTATTGGTTGAAGTTTTCGTTGCCTAATTCAATGGCATTTATATTAGTCTCCTTACAAATTCTCAAAATGATACACAAAATAATAATACATATACATAATCCACAGATAATATAAATAAGAAAATAAACAAGATAAAATAACAGAATAAATTGTCATAAAATAAAGTACATCAAAGAATAAAATTTAAATGATAATAACTCTAAAAACATAAAAGTGATCATTGTTTTACAAAAACTAATCGTTGTCTCCATGGTATTAAGCAATTATTCCTACAACAACTGTCAACACTATAGTTGCAAGCAAGGGTTTATAACTTCTCATGCCACCTCCACTTGTTGCACAAGCTCAATCATGAGATGAATGTTATGACCTCCATCAAGTTCACATGACATTTCTAGTTGAAAAAGAACCTTAAAGCCTCCCCAAAACTCTCATGAACCGTCACATATATATTGTGCATATTTTAGTTATTAAAAAAATGCTTTATACTAACATGAGTTATAAGAGACTCATAAGCATGCAACTCAATCTCATCTCCTCTAAATGACTTCATGTAAAATAAAAGATGCAATAGAACTACTTCCTAACTTTCACTCATGTCAAAGCATGCATGTTGGTCATGTTCAAGACCTTCATGGCAACATCGGATGTGCCATACATGATATCGTTTTATCACATCATGGCAGACGTATGATCCTACTTTTCCTCTACACATATACTTAATATTTTTCATCTTTTCTTTCGTTAAAAACGATTAATTGCAAAACTTTAATCATAACATTTCCTACGAATAATTAAGCATTAAACGCTAAAAACCCATGAATAAAATGCTTCATAAGGTACAGATTAACTTAGCTTAAGTAGAATACTACAGGAAGTATCCAAACGTTGTCTTTTCAAGGATGCATTGAAAGCAGCAAAGCACGCAGGGAGGGTTCCACAGCCTCAATCCTCCTCCCTCTCCGGCGGAAGACCACACGGCAACAACATTTTCTGGAACCAATTGCTCAAGATCAGCATTCATAAAAAAATATAAAGTCTCAAAAAGGAAATTTGAATATGTGCCAAGTTTAGTTCAAGTAAAAAATACAAATGATGTAAATATTATAATTGGGAGAATCTTGTATTTATACTCAAAAATGAATTGAAATCAATGTGGATTAGTATTTTTTCTGATGTAGATATTGATAATAAGATTCAAACGAGATAAAATAAATGGAGAAATGCTTCGAACTTGTGATAAAAAACACATACAGGACAGAATTTAAGGATAAGCTTATGAAAGATTCTCTTTTCCTTAACCTTCTTTTGTACTTGTGAAGTGTATGTATTGAAAACCGATATTATTGTCTAATGATTATTGAGAAGGTCTAATAATTAGAAAACTTCCCCATAGAATTTCCAAATTTTGCCAAGTCTGCAATTTGTTTTTGACAATATTTGACGAAGGGAGATAACATGCTACAAACCATATATGTTCTTCAAATCAACTTGTGCCAAACAACCATGATGCAGATTTGATCAACTATTGTAAAGATTGGAGTTGGATCATTGGCCAAAAAAAAAAAAAAAAAAAAAAAAAAAAAATTTAAAACACTTAAAAGTACAAAAACCAATAGAATAAATCCATAAATTATAGACTTCGGAGCAACTGATTAAATGATTAATAGTGCTACGATTTTTAAAAATTATAATCCATATCGTAATAAATTTACAATACATATTGTAAAAAATTTCAATCAAGAGTAGCTAAATTGGTTTTATTTTTATTTCAAAAAATTTAATTCTTAACTTTGTATTATTGTTTCTTAACTTATATTACATTTTCTTATCTGTCAGTGAACCTATTTAGAAGAAAAACTATATTACAAAATATTCAAAAGTTTAATTTGAATTTCAAGATTTAGATTTGTGGATGATTGACAATACTTAGATGTGTTTAGGTCTTTATCTTCCCAAAATTGATATTACTCAAGGAGAATAACCTTCAAAAATAATATGTGAAATAAATACTATTTCAATCATAAGTGAAAAATGAAGAAAATATTTTTATAAGAAATGATGCATCTTGCAAAATAATTAGCATTAGTTCTATCTTGAATAAAAATGCATGACAATATTATTAAGAGTTTTAATAATTTTTGACATACTCTAGAGCTAAAGAAGAATCTAATATCTTTGCATGTTATGGACGCCAAGGTTTTAAATATAGTTCTAAATGTGGAGCATTGTAGTTAGTAAAGGTGTTCTAGTAGTCATGAAAGGAGTCAAATACAGTAATTTGTATACTCTATAGGATTCATAATGATAATTTCAGTATCAACAATATCTCATTCTAAAAATATCTGATCAAACTAACTTTTGGCATATACAACTTGAGTATACAAGTGAGAGGAGAATGTCAATTCTCTATAAGCAACATGGCATATTTATGAAGTAACATCATATCAAATTCCCCAACATCAATTCACAGTACAAAAGCTACATTGGATTGCACCGATTCAGATTGCTAGAATCTTTCTTGTATTCCATCTCTTGAGGTACAAGATATTTTCTTTTTATGATTAACGATTATATAATAATTGACTTTAGTTTTTATGATAAAACATAAAAGTAAGAACTTTAAGATTTTCAAGCAATAAAAGATTCTATTTAAAAATCAAACTAGAAAGAAAATTAAACATCTTCAAATGATAATGGTTCAAAATTTTGCTCTAAAAATTTAGTGAGTTTTATGAGGATAAAGGCATTGCTTAACACTATATTGTTAAAGTTATTACACAGCAAAATAGTGTAATAGAAAAGATGAACAAAACAATATTGGAGAGAGCTAGATGCATGCTTTCAAATGCAAGTCTGAATAAGAGTTTTTAGGCTAAGACAATCAACACAACTTATTATTTAGTGAATTGTTCTCCAAATACTGTAATAAATTATAAAAGCTCTATTAAGAAATAATCTAAAACTTATTATTCAATTCTTAAAATATTTCCTTATCTTGCTTATTATCGTATTAATGAAAGCAAACAACAACCTAAAGTAAAGAAAACAATGTTTATTGGCTATGGAATTGGGATAAAAGTGTATAAAATATGACCTTTAATTGAAAATAAAATACTTTGTAAAAATATTACATTTGATGAAAACTATATATGCTTCACCCAAGCTTGGAGTCTAATATTTCAAGAAAGTAAAATTATGTTACCAAATATGTCGAGTTTGAAATAACTTAACAATCATTAGTTGATAAAGTTATTGAAGAACATCATAACAATTCAAAAGATGTAGATGTATAAGTACAAACACATAACAGTATTGCTGATTGATCTTGTAGACAGATTAAGCCTCCTCAAAAATATGGGCTTGAGGACATGAAAGCTTATGCTTTGTAGGTGGTCGAGGAGATGGAGACTACAGAACTCTCCTTATATCAAAAAATTATTACAAGAGCTAAATCTACTCAATAGATTACTTCTATGGGTAAGCAATGAGTGTAATCCATGCCGAATAGTTCACAATGTTACAAGCAGTCATACATGTCAATAGTATTTACTCAATAGTAACGTTCAAAATGTTACAAGCAGTCAAACATGTCGATAATATTTGCTCAATAGTGATAGTTGAAGGTTTCCCTATGAGAATGTTAGTGATAAAATCTTGAAAAGTTACTTCAGTTTTCAAGATTTAATCCAAAATAAAGATTTGTACAAATGTCTTGAATCCTGATTAATTTAAAGCCATATCAAATCTATTTGTGGGATATTATGATCGCATTTGTTTTTAGATATTCTGATCATATCTATTTAAGGATATTTAATTAGATCTAGTTCTTTAAGATATTCTATAATTTCTTAATTTGGAAGTATTTTGAAAATTTATTTATTTTATGAAATATTATAAATTTTCTACAATATGAGAATTTAGAAAGATTTCTTCTCTTCTAATTATTTTTACTATTTATAATATTTTATAACCCTATTTTCTCTATAATAAACTTCTATCACCACTATTTATAGCTGTGATTGAAATCTACAAGATGAATCATGTAAATCATTTTATTTCTGCACATATGTGATTATTTTTCTTTTTGATTTGAAATTTGTATAATAGAAATAATATTTTAAATCAATTCTAGAGACTATTTGTGAAGAGAAAAAATAATTCATTCAAATTTGTGTCAAAACACCTCAAAAAAATGGTATTACAAAAGAAAAAATAAGCATCATTTAGAAGTTATTTGCCCTTCACTCAGATAGCTAAAATTTTGAAAAAAAACTTGTTCTTATTGTTATATATCTGATCAATAAGATGCCCTCTTATGTCCAAAAATTTGAAATATCTTGTCAATATTTTTAAAATATTATCCTAACAAATACCTCATCTCTACTATTCTTCCAAGAATATTTTGTTGTTATACATATGTCCATGTTAATCCATAATACTAACATAAACTTGACCTCAAATTAATAAAATTTATATTTATAAGATATTCTTCATAACAAATGAGTTATAAATGTTACTCTCCAACCACTAAAAAAGTCTATATAATTTTATGGACATAATTTTCATTGAAATTAATTCTATTATTCACAAAATGCAATTTAAGAGGATAATAATATATAAGAATAGCATTTTTAAGAAATTAATAAAAACCCTTCAAGTATCTTTGTAATTGAACCATATTCCTCAATTCCTTAAATAGAAGTAATAATCATCTCTCGTTCATCGAAGTTCAAAAATAACCCAAATTCTACACAACTCACCAAGAAAATAGAGTTTATTATCTCGACTCTAAGAAAAAAAAGAACAATCATATCAATATTAAACCATGAACACAATCTGAGTTCATCCAGTTAACTGAACTAAATCCACAATCTCCTCAATCTTCACAAACTTTAACACTAACTTTGAATCTCAAAAATTAAGTTACAAAATCTTGAGGTTCTTATTATCTTTGAGAAAAGGAACTAGATTATGTTACAAATTGTTTCATTTCATATAAATGGCTCTCACTAAGTTTTCGTGCTTTTACAGAGTCTCAATAATATTTAGATTCCTAGTAACATCATGAAGCTCACAAAGTTTCAGAACAAAGAGCAACTATGTAGAAATAAATCCATGCCATGGAGGAAAATAAAACACAAGAAGCTGTAAAAGTATCAAAAGAAAAATATATTATTAGTTGTAATGGATATTCATCATGAAGTACAAGACAGTCAAAAGTGCCGAAAGATTCAAAGCTCAATTAGTTGCAAAATGCTTTACTCAATATTCTGGAATTGATTAGCAGCTAACTTGGATTGACCTCTTCATCAACTACATGTTAGAAATATGTTTCTAAATAGAATATTAAAAGATGAAATATATATAAAGATCTCTCCAAGTTTAGATTCACAAATCAATGCTAACAAAGTTTACATAAGAACAATATCAAGCAATGTCCTCAAGCATAAGTTGACAAATTTCTAAGAGTTCTTAAGAAGAATAAAAGATCACAAAATTAAGCTGATCACATAATGTTCTTCAAACATTCTTTTGAAGTTAAGATATTATCATAACTTATGCTGATGAATTTATCATAATAGGAAATTATATTGAAGATTTATATGTCCTTAAAAAAGTCATACTCAAAAAATTTGAAATAAAAGATCTCAATAAGCTCAAGCATTTTTTTGGATGGCAAATACATTATCAAGAAAAGGGATCATTGTCTTACAACATATGCATGACTTAAATCTCCTACAAGAAACAGAGATGCTAAGAGGATATAAGCATGCTAACACTATTATGGATTGTCCAAAAAAGCTAAGAGAAAATAATTTTTCTAAGGAGAAAAAAAAATATTAGAGACTTATATAAAAACTCATATATCTCTTATATATTAGACCTAATATCTATATTCTTGCTAATATAGTGAATCAATTGATGAACAATCTTATAGAACATATGAATTCAATATCTACATTTTAGATTATCTTAAATTGCATTAGGAAAAAGACTTTTTTTCAATAGTTAACAAAAAGGAGTATAGAGATTTATACTAATCCTAATCGGGCTATCTCTATAACTAATTTAAGATTAATCTTAGCATATTGTTTTTATCTATGAAGTAATCTTGTTATTTAGCTGACTAAGAAGCAATATGTCATAACTCAAAATAATGCTAAAACTGAGTTTAGATTAATGACTCCTAGCATTTGTAAAGGAATCTGGATAAAATGAGTGCTTGATGAACCTAATATGTAAAAGTCTTAGGAGAATAAAATGTAATTATTAAGCTACAATTAACATTGCTAAAAATCCTATTCATCTAACGGCAAAAAATATGTTGAAACTTATCGTCATTTTATAAAGAAAAAGATTAAAGAAAGAATAATCTAGCCAATTTATATTCTAATAAAACTTTAAATTGCAAATATTCTCACCAAAGCTCCACCAAAAATAAACTCTAAAGATTTGAGATTTAAGCACATTTTCAACATATAAAACCCACCTCAAGAGAAAGCATATACTTTGAAATTTAATTAACATTATTAACTACAATAATAACTATAATTTTCTATCAAATTTGATATTGATATTTATGATTTTAGAAATAATTTTAGATAAAATATTATCAAAATTATTCTTCCTTATTTTGCATCTTAATTTAGAGAGATCTTTTCTCAAATTAGAACTAAGAAAAATAACCCACTATTGCATTTATAAATTTTCTTATGTTCTCGATAATGAGCAAGTGAAAAATATGTGATTTTCCTTTCTAAATTTAGCAAATTTCAACCACAATAATGGCACCTTGCACTTGAAATTTAAATTGTAGCTCAATTAGATACATTTATCTATATTCATTAATAGTTTTATCAATTCTAGAAGACCACCATACAACAGAAAATATATGCTCCTATCACACAATTATTCAGCAGCTGCTATTTACAACTACATTCTATATTCATTCCTAAGAACCGCAGCCTAAACATACTTGCCCTCGGTTAAGCATATCACCTCCGCTTACCACTGAGGAGGACAACAGCAAATGTTAGATCACTGTGAATTTAATCCTAAAGAGAGAACAATAATTTTATAAGCCAACGATTTTAGTAAACACAGATGGAATAAAAAAGGATCTTTGGACTACAGCTTACAGGCCAGTAAGACAGCATCACCAAAGCGAATGTCTAACATGAACACCTAAATCGTAAAATACTATCATGCCCCCAAAATCAATAATTTTCATTGATTGCAACTGAGAGGATATCAAGAACAGCTATGATTGAAAGTTAAAAAAGGTTCAGAATCATACAAGGCATAAGTAAAAATCAATCACCGGCTCACCTGCATAAAATTGTAGCGTTCTCTTCCAATTGCTTCGTTCTCAGCAATAGCAAAGTAAGCCAGAATAGGGTAGTGGCCAACATAAGAAGCATAACTATCTCGCTGAATGTTCACTGCCCATTCACTGCACATTCATGTTAATAGAATAATTAAATAAAGTAAATAAAGCAATAAGAGAACCTACAAAGGACACAACAGTTTTAGAACATAACTTACAATCGATTCAAATCAGCATGCCCAGTTCCAACATACTTAGCCTGAAGATGCTCAAGCTGGGAATTAATATTAAACCTATCGCTTGCCTGAATAAAAACAAATAGCATTAGACTTATAATAAATGACGTTTTGAAACTTTGGTAAAACTTTTCTTAATCCTTGAGTTATTCTAGTGCTGTAATTCATGTGAAGTGCTATCCCCCCGTGCTCAAGACAGTGGAAAGACACTGTCAAAACAAATGAACGCCAATAGAAAAATAAGTTTGATGCAGATTTAAAATAGCACGCCCCTAGAAGAGTATCACCAATTACAACTCGTAGCAAAGAAGCAGATTATTCATGCTTATGATTGATGAATATTTAGGCCAGTCAAATAAACAGTATAACAGAAAATTACACACCAAATCCAGTGAACTATGAGCATTTCAAAAATTATACAGATTTTAGCGTAAGTTGAGAGTTGAATTACAAGCATAAATAGAAACTAATTCATATACCCTTTACATACAGTTGTGCTGTGTTCAAAGGTCCATTGAACATGGCTCCATAAACAAATGACACGTGACATTTAATTATGTCATTTAATGATTAAAATTAAGCTTTACAAAACAAATAATTTCAAACTCAAATGGTCAGCAAGACATACATGTCGATCAATTATTGTAGGAATGTCGCAATATAAGGGATGGAGTGTTTTTTACAAAAGTCAAGTACATTTGGAACCCTTGTTAGATCTATTGTTGATTTTGGTGATACTAATTCTTATTATGAAGTATTAGTTATCCATCAAACCATTTGCTTAAATTACCTTAAACATAGAAAAGTTTATGCTAAGATATAGAACAAGTATTAAAATAAAAACAAAAGATCAACCCTAAAATATATTTCAAAGAGTTTAAGCCCAATACAAATAATATAAGAAAATAGGGCTGAGATAACTTCAAGATCAAGAAAGTACTTCAAAAAAACAATGTGAGATAAGGAATACTTGGGAGATGAAAAACTCTCAAAATAAAATCATTTGTAGTTAGTTTCATACGAGCATAAGAATGTCCCTCAATTTTTTTTATTTTTATTTTTTTTAAAATTTGATCTCTTTCAATTTTTTGCTGCATAACTTATCATCATCATATTTAGTATCACTATTTATCTACAATCCTAACAAATGAAATTTCTAATTTTATAAAGATTACGTTATCTTTTCATAAAGATATATTTTGGTGCATGATTAACAACTAAAAATAAAAAATCTTATGTTTTATTAAGTCACAAAAACTCTAATAAACTAGTTGATAAGCTTAAAAAAACAAATTACAAACATATTTATAAAAATATTAAAAAAACTAATTATTTTTCATAGTATGCATTTGCATTTTTCAAAAATATATTATACATAATTTTTAGAAATGCATATGATTTCTAAAAGAAATTGCAATTTTGTCATTCCAAGTTTATATTGTGTTTGATATTGCTACACTTTAATGATTATACCTCTTAACTCAAATCTCTAAAGACTATGAAATTAACTCAATTAAAAAAAATTTGTAGCTTCAAAGTGATATATTTATTGAATATTTTTGAATTATAAATATATTTATTATTGAATTTCAAATGTGTATCTACCAACTTCATATTTCATTTAATATAGTCTAACTTTATTATCTTTTTCACAAAACATAAACAAACAAACATCTAATATGATTCCTCTAAATTTTATTCCCTTCATACTATCATGTTAGGATTTCGAAAAAAATCAGTTAGAAATTGATTTCTACAAACATAAGGACCCATTTGATTGGCTAAAGTTTTGAAACATGTTTTGCAAATGCATAAAATCTCTTAAATATTTTTGTTTATTTTATTAAATTAAAAAATCTATACAAATTTAAAACCTAAAAAAATCTTTTAAAAAGAGAAATTTTGCTATCCTACAAAAAATATATTAAAACAAAATTTTAAATATGATTCATGCCTCCTTAACGACCTCATTTGCTTATATGTTCAACACCCACCACTCTCTCATCACTTCCCATCTCAAACTTCTCTCTCTATTTCTATTTCTATTCTCCCTTCTCTCATCTCTTTCTATCTCTCACTCTTACTCATCTTTCATCCCTCTCTTCCCCATCATAAATCATGTTTTTATCTTAGGAGTATAAATCAATTACAGCAAACCAAACAACAATTATTGAAGTTCAAAACAAATTAAAATTATATGAATTTAAACATTGATTTCACATTTGATTATTATATTGTCTAAATGAAGCCTAAGAAAATTTACAACCGGCCCAAACTGCTTTCCAATAGAAGCATTGCAAGCAAATACAATGCTAAATTGACCTGAATAGTAACATTATATGAAAGGGAAAGACATGAAAATTCAGGCAGCAGAAATTTTCTTGATGCAAGAAAACCTCAACAGCATAGGGCAAGGGTTTTTTAACTAAGAATGTGGTAAAATAAAAATAGCATCCTTAGACATGGAACTCACCTGCATGTTTCCTTGGCTAGTTTCCTTGGCAAAACAAATCCAAAGAGCTGGAGGAGACGTCTAAGAGCACCAGCAGGGATAAAGCAAGGCGGTGAGGACGAGGTATTCTGCAGCCACTATTTCTGGTACCAAAAAATTTACAATGAGTGCTTTGTTAGAACTTTTTACTTAGGGGAGTTCTATAAATTAATTTGGGACAGGATTTTTGTTTTGTGTGTTAGTGATGTTAGAAAAAATATTTTTGAAGAATGAAGTCACAAAAGTCTCAAGCTAAATCTTAGTCATCGATCCAAAATGCAGTCACGAGGCAGGAATCAATGACAAACTGCTCTAGGTCAAGCACTTAAGAACCAATTACTCGATGCCAAACCTTGATACAAATCCTCAAGACCAAACCCACAAAACTCAGAACCTTAAAGATGAACCCTCGAGATCCAACTACTCAAAGTCAGACCCTCAAAACCTAGATGCTCGAAGTCAAACCCTCAAATGCTCAGGTCGATTAAGGCAAAGACGCACACCCGCCCAATACAATAAACTATTATTGAGGGATTGTTAGATTCCCCAGTAACAGTGATAACACCCCCATATGCACACTCATCTTAAACAATTAAGTAATTAACAATGTAACGGGGGTAACTCGCCTAAATGTGCACTCTCCTCAAGAAGTAAAGCCACTATCAAGATAATGACTACAACTCCCCCACATTGCAAATGATACCAAGACATGTCTTCCACTTTCAGCTATAAGAAAGGTCCCAAGAATCAAGTTCATAATAAATCGATTAAAGCTTTATAGTTTTCTTTCTTTTCTCATTCTTACTTGGTCATCCTCAACTTAATGATCCAAGTCCACTCTCTCCTTACTCTGTAATCACATTTCTAAGATTCTTATTTAAGTACACCTTTATTAATCCCCTTAAATCAAAATTATGCATCACCATTTTAGTGTTATCGATGAGCAATTAATAGGCAAGCTAAAATGGGATCGGAACTAAACTCTCCTCTCAAAAGGGAAACCTCTTGACCCCCATTGTCAAGAAGAAGCAAAGATCCCTAAATCTTTATCTCAGTCATCGATGTCCTCCAAATCGTCTCCTTCTTTCAATACTCTCTTTAATCTATTTGACAAAAGATAGAATACTATAAGAAAGTTCTCTCTGCTCTTCCTACATTAACAATGGAGCAACTCAACTAATCTAATTAGTCCACCAAAGGAGCCCAAACTAAACATCTATTAACTTCAAACAAAAGGAGCTTAGTTACCTCAACCATGGCCCATGATATGCATACTTTCTCCTCTCATTTCATTCGTCAAAGGTACGATTTGATTTGACCCAAATTGTTAATGCTTTGCATTACTTGAATTCCCAAGGTTTTGTTACTTAGACAAATACGTCTCTAAGTTCAATTATAACAAGTAATGTTGAGAAGTTATGTTTTAAAAAAAAGTACAAATACTCAAGCTCTAAAACATAAACATTTTCCCTTTTCCACAAGTTAACTATTCTCAAGTTTGAATATATTCAAAATCACTCACCCTATCTTTCTTTGAACAAAACCAATAAGGCTTCTTACTCGATTGACCTCAACAAATTAATTATACAAAACCATCCTTGGTTAACATTAACTTATGGATAAACTTATCTCATCTTTATAAATATGATCACTCGTTTAAACTTTCTCGAGATAAGAACATATCAAGATAATTTCATATGCTATTAAAACTCTCAAGCTAACTTTATCAAGGCTGATTCATCACTAGAGACATGAAATTCCCTAAAGAAAACACAATTCAAATCCATGTGTGTGGACTAAAACTTATGAAGTGAACTCTCCAAGTTGGATCAGAGTCGTGCAAAAATCTAGTCCTACATTGGTACTATATGTTCAAACCAATTGGTAGACCTTCAAGTCACAATAGCTTGAAACGTGAAAAGATTAAAAAGAAATTCATATGTCAAAATCCCAAGCAAGTGGACCAATAATTGCTTATGATGTGATAATTGAGAGAGCTACATTTCATATTTCGATAGCCCTTGAAAATGAATCAAAAAATATTTCTTGACATGAATAAACATCAACTATGTCTGTCTCTCAAAGTCTATCTAGCTTATCTTGAAACATTAAGATGCAAGCATCCATTCATCGCCTGAATCATCTGATTTTTATTTGCTCTCCAATTAATTTAATCAATTATTTAAAACTTGACCAATTCGTTCTCAATCTTTTACTTAAGACCTTTATCATTATCTAATCGTATGAAAGTCTTGAAAGACATAATCTTAACTCTCTCTCCTCACCTTCATCATTGCTCCATAACATGAAGGTTTCAAGATGCATGGTATTGACTTTATCTCCTCTCCTCTATCTTTGTTCTATCACATAAAGTCTTAAGAGGTATGGCTTACCTTCTATTCCATCTTACCTTCATTATTGCTATATTTGATAAAGGTCTTAAGAGGCATTGCCTTCACGTCCTCTCCATGGTCTTGAGATGTATGGGCTTACTCTCCTCCCAGTCATCGACGTTTTATTGTATGAAGGCCTCAAGAGGCATGGCCTTGACTTTCTCTCCTCCCCTTCAACGTTGTTATATCACATGGAGATCTTGAAAGAACATCTTGACTTCCTTTCCTTTCCTTCACCTTTGTTCCATCAAGTGTCCTTGAGAGGTTCAACACTTATTCCCTTTCTCTTCCACTTACATCCCTAATCCATCACAAAGACTCGTGAGATAGTCTTCACTTCTTCACCTTCTTTCCTTCAACTCTGTCCCATCAAATGAAGGCCTCTAGAGGTTCATCTCCTGCTCCCTCTCTTTCTTTCCTTCACCTCTATCCCATCGAGTAAAGGTCTCGTGAGATTCAACCCTTTACCTTCTCACCTTCATTGTTACTCAATCGTATTAAAGTATTAAAAAACTTTGTTTGGAATTCCTCTCCATTTTACATCCATCATTGCCCTATAACATTAAGGTCTTGAGAGACATCATCTTGATTTCCACTCCATCTCAGCTTCAAAATTGTTCCATCGCATAATCATGACTTCCTCTCCTCCCCTTTATCGTTGCTCTATCATATCAAAGTACTTGAGAGACCTAGTCGTTTCTTTCTTTCTTTCCTTCACTTCTTCCCCATCAAGTGAAGATCTTGACAAGGTCACCTCTTGAATCCTTTACCTTCACAACTAATCCACAGTGCAAAAATCAAAAGATCTTGCCTTCACATCCCCTCTTTCATAAAAACCTAATTTTGCAACAAAATAAAGACCCAACCTTTCTTCTTGCCTAAATCAATTTTCTCACTTAACCAATTTTTCCCTCCGTCAACAATATCATCTACAATTGGGGATCAGAGGGAGATTAGTTTTTTTTTTTACTTGGGCCAGCTTTTCTCCTCCCGATTGAATCATCTATACAAAAAAAACCAAGGATTGTGCAAGTCACTCTGGACCTAACACCTGGAAAATAAAATTTGCTTCTAACAACTTGAAAGTCTCTTCCTCAAACATGGCTTACTTCTTAACACCAAAGACTTCTTTCTTTGACCACACAACTGAGAGATCAAGGTTTATATTAAGGAAGAATTGCAAGGTCAAACAATCGATCACAGGCATGTCAGAAGGCATCCAAGCAAAGGTGTCAAAATACTTAGCCAAAAGAATTAGGGTGACCACTCCTTCCTCCTTAAAATACAAAGAAATATTTATAATCTTAAATGGCTCAAAAGGATCAAGATGAAAAGGGATACAAGGTGAAATACATTTTATTGAGGCCTTGTCTAAAAGTTCCGAGTGTCTAGGTTTTAGCCTCGAAAATGCTTTTCATTATATTCAAATCGTCTCAATTGTAGAAAGTCACTTTGTACTCAAACAATACCTATTAGAGAGTTGAACTTGACACATTGGTGAGGTGTCAACATAGTCATCTCAAACTTATTCATCAATGGTTAACCCAAAGTGGCATTGTAAGAAGAGGGAGCAGCCACTACAAGAAGTCTACCATGAGCATAACACCGAGTCTAAGGAGCTCGCCAATGCCA
Source organism: Vanilla planifolia (assembly GCA_023846275.1). Taxonomy (NCBI): domain Eukaryota; kingdom Viridiplantae; phylum Streptophyta; class Magnoliopsida; order Asparagales; family Orchidaceae; genus Vanilla; species Vanilla planifolia. The sequence continues at coordinate 15,826,744 of CM043866.1, read as the reverse complement.
GGGGTAAGTACCTTATAAATTCTTTGCCTCTCCCAAGAAACTTATGAGACAAGCGACGAGAACGAGAAGGCTTCAAATGACGTCAATCTTGTCAAAGCATCAAGAAAGAGGTTGAAAAAGCTACCAACAATAACAAACATCTGGTGCACCTTGACGTTAGATAATCCCAAAGAAGACTGGCGTTATCATAAAAGTAGCCAAGTGAAGGCAAATCTTTGGGACAAAACGAAATCGACGGCTAATCTACGCATCGAATGGTATGAGGTTGAAGAGGTTCCCTCTCAAAAAGCAGAGTTCCACCTTTAGTCTCAAAGTGGGCATGTCACTGGCCATAACTTGAACCCCAAAAACCTTTTTATAGTTAAGTTTTGGCAATAAGCAAGGGATAAGTGGACCATATCCTTATTTCCTTGACAAAAGAAATGATGGCAACGTAGAATATCGGGAAGGATTCCCTTTCCTTGACAAAAGAAATGATGGCAACGTAGAATATAGGGAAGGATTGCCTTGACCATATCCCTCATCTCCTTAGAGGTGGCACTTCAAGCACTAACAACATATGATGGTGCAAAGCATGGGCAAGGGATAACTAGATCTTATCCCTTACTCGTATGCATCAAATGATTGTGCCTCAAGGTTCTGGACTCAAGTGTATGAGTCTCGATAGTCTAGCCTCAAGGGTTTAAGCATCAAGTGTCCGACCTTAAACACCTTGGTCTAAAGAATCTAGTCTCAAGAAGTCCCTGATGCTTACTACGAACTACATTCAAGATCAATTGCCATTTAGGTTGCAAATTTTTCATTTTTATCATTCATATATAAAATTTTATCAATATAAAATAATATTCACAAGAAAATTTACTGAACTAGTTAAATCATAAACAAAAGACAACTCTTCACTCAATAATTTTGCAATCTTAGTTGCGTACCTTTTTTAGGAGCATTAAGAAGATCATTGGTGGACCATTATTCTGCAAAAATATAAAAAACATATTTATAAGATAATAATAAGAGATGAATTAATGACATATGAAAAATGAAATAAATTGTAATAACTATAGTAATTAATAAAAATAAGATAACCAAAAGTGAATACTCACATTTTTTACCTTCATTTCACTTTTATTTTTTTAATCATCTATTTCAATTGGATTCTTGTCATCAATAAGCTAATTACGAACATTGTTTGAGTTATCATATAGACTAAGGGACATTCCTCTTATAAACCCAAATATATCCTAAACATTAGCATCATTGTCAGCCTCACTCATCACAAATCTTGGGTTGTAATTTAGAACAAATGATGCTTACATGTTTCTAAGATCTTGAACACAAAAGACTTGTGGAGAACAATCATCTCTATGTCAAATGCATGGAGTCAACAAATGCAACATTGATGTTTAAGAGTGAACAGTAGAAATATGTATCTTAGGAGAATATTCAAATGCAAAAATCAACATAATAAAGCTCTCAAATTACTTACATGGTAAGGTAAGTCACCAATATAAATATTTCTATTGTTCACACTTGAAATTTGCATTGTGTGCATGAAAGTAAACCCAACATTTTGAACAACTCACCTATTAGCCTCATTCTTGCAAAAAATTAGTAGCCATTAATGATATATCCATCATTCTTGATGGGTCCATATGACAAATACTTTAATAAGGCGGCAAAGCTACACGCATCAAACCTTTTTATTAATGTAATAATACAATTCTCAAACCACTTGATGAATTTTCTCACATGTTTATTTTGAATCCACACATTATCTCAAGAATCTCATGGATTTTCTCTTCTTTACTGTTCCATATTATCTTTTAATATATGGATCATTGTATCAACTTCATTTAAAAGGCACAAGGCAATGTAATACCTCTCATTTGTATTTATTAGCAGACATAAAATCTATAGGAATCTCAATTGAATTAATATCACGTAAATACTCTTTACAAAACTCTACTGTTTCTTCAACCATATTCTCCTCAACTATGCACGCATCTAACTTGCAATCCTTATGAATAAACATTTTCCTTGTTTTCATATTCAGTTCAAAAAGACATCCACCTCATAAAAGTTAGTTTGCATAAACTTAGCTGTTTTACAAATTACAGAAGCAACACATCATCTGTCAAAAAACAAAACAAAAAACGTCTAACTCTTGAAGTATCTCAATGAGGTTTCCTTTACGAACATCTAATTTGCACGTTTGTTGCTGTTGCACACAAACAGTTCAAAAAAAAATACAATCTCATAATTGCACATCAAAATACTAAATCCAAGTTCCCCCTGATAGTCATAATCAACACCTATTTCATTAAAAAGTGATAATCATAATATTTTAGATTAATCAATTTTAATTTATTAAGAATCATGTAACTCTTGATGCTTGAAGAGTATCCTTCTAGCACCTTAAACTCGTATCACACTTTCCATTTCTTCACCTCTCTGGCAATAATGTAACCACCACATAGAAGACATTTAATTATCTTTAACAAATGGTGTAAGTTGTTGTCTTATTCTTATATACATTTGATCTAATCATTGTTTAAACTATTTTTAGGCTTTTTGAGAATTTTTAATAGAATATTAATAATATTTTCACATAACTTTGTACATAAGTAACATCAAAATTATAATGTATGTGCAATGAATCTTAATATTTTAGTTCAAAAAAATATCAATTTTCACTTCTTACAAATTGTCAAAAGCTATTATGACCAAATAGATAAAGAAGTCATACTAACTTATTTCCATTGATTGCACATGAAGCTTTATTCAATTTAATTTAACCATTAAAAACTTTTTTTTGTCTAAAAACATGATTCGGAGGTAACCATTTTGTATTGACATATGTAACATATTTCTTTCATGATTTAGATATTTTGCACTTATTTTATCTCTATAAATATAATATGAAAAATGACCTCTAAAAATATATCTTACTAAGTTATCATACTTTGGACAATCATTTGGTCCACAAAAGTAGCACTTTTAATGTGAATATCTCATGTTAATTAACACTTTTACCCCTTTCTTTTACAACATTCTCAAATCATCGATTAGCTGAACAAAAAAAAAATGCCAACTTCACTATGCTTCTTTGGTCTAAATATTAATATGGTTAACAAGATGAATTTATGTTTCATGCATAAATTTAGCAACAAATTGTAAAAATCAAAAAGAAAACTGAAAAACAACTATGTTAAGTACTCTAAACACTATGATGGTTATATTGATCAATGCATAACCCGAGCCTTAGGTTTCTCAAGTAATCAACAAAATTTGGATACATAAAAGCAAAAAAACCACTGTTAGAATACCTTGTTTTTTCTAAATATCATATAAACACATCTTCTACCTTGATTTCTCATACTCAAGATCCTCTTAAAGATGATTATAAGAATTCTAATATAAAATACATTGTTAAAGAATATGTTGATCTTCATATAATGCATCCCTAATTAATAAGCATCTTCTTTATCTCATCAATTGATATATATGAGAAGATAGGTAGATCCAAGTAACATCTCATTTAATAATTGTAATAAAATAGTGAAGTTCTTGTTACAATTATTTAACATTTTTTAAGTCAAACAATCTCACTACGATAGAACTTTAATAAACTTCTTACAATCAGAATGTAGCATACTTCTCACATCTTCTAATAACAACTCAAGTTTTTCATATTCTTGTGAAATATGTCTTCAACATTGCTAACTAGACCCTCATTCTATCCACCTAAGATCATGTATTCGACATCATCTTTAGCAACACTGACTTCTAATCTACTCCAAACACTATTAATTTCAGTTCATGGAGCTTCATCATGCCAAATCTAATGCTCATCACTCACACCAATCCCATGAAAGAATAAATGTTTCATCAAAGTTAGAGCTGTAAATAGTTCCATATTCTCACATTTTAGAAAAGGATTCCTCAATTTCTTATTTTTTGAACATGCATTGCTCAATACAAATTTTATGAAAGAATTCATTATGCTGTTACGCTTAGTTAACCACTTATCTATTCAGCCACAATCGATCCATAAATTATGTTTCAAACATGCTCATAAATAAAAAGGAAATTAACAGTTAGAATTGCCTAAATTATAAATGGATGGTTAAAGGCACTACCACATTCAAGAATGCATATCTTGTAATTGGCAAAATAATCGTTCTGTGCATTCATTATTTCAGAGAAAATATTAGTACTATCTCCTCCATAATTTCATGGACAATACATCCAATAATTCAGTGCCCTTTTACTTGTTAGATAACCAATACAAACATTGAATTTGTGTCGAGGATATAGTGGCAGAGAGTGCTAAAAAATTTTTTGAAATTAATAACATGAAAAACAATAATTATTTTGATTAATTACACTTATACATTATAAAACTGTTCGACTATTCAAATAAAACAATTGAGAAATTGTTAACCTTTATAATCCCCAATACATGATAAGTTATTGATATAAAATGATGATCACAACAAGTAGCAAATTACATATTTCAAACACAAAGTTTAACCAATAGCAATAATAATTTTTTGATAAGAGATATATAACAAAGTATTCTATACATAATATAACAAAGTCAAGTAAAGTAACCAACCCATTACTTATAATGTAAATGTCTCAAATAATATAACCAACTTAAGCATTATTCATAATCGAATCAATTCATCTTTTTAATAGTTCAATTAATTACTTATGTCCTCCATAGAAAACCACTTGTATTCTACTCATCATATCCTTTATGAAATCAACAAATAAAGAACAACATTATATAGCATAATAAGTAAAACAATATTATCTATAATCATATTCAATTATCATAAACTACTTCAACCACAAAACAATAATTTCTAAATTATTATTTGACACCTTTAATGAATAATCGTCTCATAAAAATGACATTACAAAGAAATGAAACAAATAGACCATTGCACAAAAAAACATAGAAATGGAACTAGAAGCATCAAATATTCAAGATAAAATTCATAAAATTTTGCAAAAACAACAAAGGATTTTGACTAGCCATCTTTATGTATGTCATCAAGATAATTTTCAATTTAATTAGAAAAAAGTATAAACTCACTAGGTTGCCATAGAAGTTGCTAAAAAAGGACGAGCAAAAAATTGATGAGAAAAATCAAAGAGATCCACCATTTTGCAAAAGGGTGTCCACTAACTCTTAAAAACAATTGTCGACAAGGGAGGAGTCCACAATTAGTAAAAGACAATTTTCAATGACGGGGGAGTTGATGAACAATAAAATATTGGATAATCTGCAACAAAATCATTAGTTAAGGGTAGGACTGCAATTAGTTAGAAGAGTTTTTTTTAGTGATTAAGACTTTTATACTTCACAAAAAACTAGAATTTTATAGTAGTTGATACTCTACTACTATCAAAGACCAATAATTTACAAAGTTTGTTTAACCAATAATTGAAAAAGATTGACCTTTTTTAGTGATTGGTTAACATGCATTGTAAAAGTTCAACCTTTAAGGGCAGTTAACCATCAACGCTATAAAAGGTCAGCCTTCTATAATAGTTGGTTAATAGTTACTACAAAAGGTCAAGCTTTTGTAATAGTTAAAATGTCAAAGATTGTAAACAACTTCCATCTTTTAATAAGAACTATTTTATTACAATTAATTTCAAAAAATGTTGTATATTAGATGTTAGATAATATTGATTTTCTCCTAATGAATGAAACTCGAGAACCTCCTATGGTCGTTCTTGTAAACCATCTAGGATAAACCATGGATCACCCTATTGACTAAATCCACACACCTAGTCCTAAAGTACACTAACATGCAATACAACAAATACAATGCCATAACATCAAGTCTTCATAGCTCTAAACAACTTATAAACCATCTGAAACACAAATTGACTACTACATAGTGACATCATTGCTTTCATGCATGGGTCAATCTTTTAAACTCCACATCATGTCCCCCCATGTGGGAAGGACTCACTCCTAGTGATCTTCAGTGATAGAAATAAAATGTACTAGGAAAAAATCTCTCCATATCTTATAAACTCACCCACAATTCCTTAAATGCTGGTACATCCTACCACCATACCATGTATCTTGAACTTCATCTGTACCAATCAACATCCAATCATCAAGAATGTGCTAAACCTGATGTGTTGGAATGCCAGTGATGACATTGAAATTGGGTCTAATGATATAAGCCAAGTTGTAACATCTACTACATTCCACAAACTTGCTCCAGAGATGTATATCAAAGAACCTATTGTACTAAACCATCATATACCAAATCTAAAACTTGTGCTGAAATTTATGAAGACATGGAATGTTGGGATCTAGAAGAAGATGCATGCAATGTAGAACAAAAAGAAGTAGACAAAATAGGCCAAGAAGAAGAAATGACAATCTTTTTTTTATATAATGTTAAGTCATATTCATTAAATATAAATCTAATGCCTATATCTATAGATAATTCCAATTTATATGCATTTTTTCCAATTTATCTAATAACATTGAATGGTCTTGTCTTTCTTGTTACCAATTTCTTATAATTTCTAGAAGCATCCTCAAAATAGATGTACCTTTGGTATGAATCTAAATGTGCTTTGTACTCCACATAATTCATAATAAGTTGTCATGGTTTTCACATGCAAGTCATGTGATTTGCAAACATCAACGCAAATTCACTAATTTATACGTTAGAAGCAATTCTATAAAATCAATTAGTTTATTAGGTTCATATCTAATAACTACATAAAAAATATATCATGTAGACCTATTAATACTATTGAATGCAAACTCAACCATAGGTAATTAGCAACCCATACTATAAGTTTTCCTAAGATATGACATCTAAGTTTCTCGCATTTTTATTCACAACTTCAATATAGTCGTTAGTGATAGCAAATTTCATATTGCATTGTTTTACAACTCTTACTTCAGAGGTTTTATGAATCCATCACAAGAAATAAGGTCTTTGATATGATGTAGTCTCTACGTTTAACCTTCACAAGACTCTTGGATATTACAATCTTCTCGTTTCTAGTATCAATAATAGTATTGATTAGCTCTTTCTTCACTTGAATGTAGACGATAAAAAGTTTTTTTTTGTTTTGTTTTGTGAGACATCTCTTTTGGACTTATCACAAGAGATGGTTTTTCATCAACATAAAGTGGGGCTCCAAATACCTTTTTGGCCTCAATTGTCTTTTATACCTTAAACTTTTCTAAAAACAATTAAGAGTATAATTTATAGTATTATGTGGCTCATCTTCTTGCAGTTGTCACAATACTTCTGAGTTTTACTAATAAAACAAGTGTTGATAGTTGTTGTCATAATATACATTGTCGAAGAATATTCTTCCATTTATCACCAATTTTTAGACTCGCACTCAAACTTCCTCGTACTTGGTTCTTTGTTTTTGTCGTTTTATATTGATTCTTTTTTTCAATAGCCATCATGAATTTGCTAGCTTGTTTTAAAAATTAATTAGAGGACGAAGTTAATTCGGTGGCAATAGAATGATACAAACAAACAATGAATTTAGACTATCTGTATTTCGTCGATGGGCATTCCCAAACTCACAGCTTGTCAAAATTCAGTAGTATATCCTTATACCATTTACCTTTGTTGGTGTTGTAAGTTATACCACTTTCTCCAACTTTTCTCCACATAATTCATTGAACAAAATTCTTCTCTAATTAATATTTTAAATTGACTTCATGTTATTTTCACAATCATATCAGTTCTTAAATGAGTATTCTACCAAGCTAATGCATTACTCGTTATTTTTAATCAAACATATGACATATTATCAATTGATTAATAATCATATAAAGAAAAATATATCTTTAATTGTTCTAACCAGACATCTAATTTTTCTACATCAATCATACAATCATCTATTTTGAAAGAACATTGTCGATTCTCATGCATCGAAGGAGTTAGATTATTGATTTCATTCTTATCTACATCTACAATTACCCTTAGATTAATACCTAATAAAAAGTTACATTAGTTTAAGAGTATTTTGTTTTGACAAATTGTCTTTTGGATACGTCATATGAGGGGATTAGAATTTTAACATCATCTCTATTAAAACTTAAAATTATTAAGTTAATAGAGATACATCTGCCATCAGGTTTGATGGTGGCATTATCAACAAAATCACCTCAACTAAGACCTACTCAATCTCCTGATGCTCTTTCACGTCTTACTCTTCAACTAAGTTCCACCTAGCTCTTACCATCAACATCGAATTGAGTCGCTCTAATACCAAAATATATGATACATATATGAGGCATCTTACTCAGAACTCTCGATAGCAGTGAAATGAAACATGAGAACAGTAAAAAAACTAAAGAAAAAAGTAAAAGTAAGATTTTGTCAAAAGATGTTATTTTTTTCAAAAAATTCAAATTGCTTCATTCATCCTTCTCCCCCCACTTTATATTAGTTTAAATACAATATTTTATTACAAAATACATACTATGTTACTTCCCATAAGTTCCATGAGACTTTTCTCTAATGCGAAATTTCTAAATCGCAAGGGCCCATCAGTGCGCATGTTGCTGAACAAGCATAGGCTACGCCCAAGCCATGTGCACATTCCGCATGGCATGGTTGGTATACCCATGGTGGCAAGTGTTGCGCATGTGTGAGGACGAACGCATGCATCACTGCTTCCATGTGTAGTCACACAACCTGCATGCTATCACTCACGCTCTGTCATGCATGAGGCAAGCTTCCACACGTGGGTGGCGCCGCATGGTACGTTCAATAACTTTTGTCATTTTGTTTCCTCCCTTAATTCTTTCTCAATTGTAAATTGATTGATGATTGAATGAACCTATCGTTGATCCATTTATTAATCTCATGAATTCTTTCCTTTATTCTAGCTAATAACTTTGTCTCTATTTTGAATCTTTTTGTGCAAAGATGTTCCTTCATTTTTGACATTCTATACAACCTTCACAATCAACCTCAAATGTCATGCATTACTATTATTACGACTAAATTTCCAATTATGCAATTCTATTATAGCTGCCTTACATGGCATATAAGGGAGAGTTCAAATCAAAAGAATTTAATCTATAACAAATTTAACTACTCTATTAGGTACGAGCATTGAAAGATACTCATGAAATAGAAATTTACATAGTAGCTTATTCGCTATTTGTAAAACTTAGTTAATTTCTTTTTACTATAAAGGCAATTATAGGCAAGCTTCGTATCCTTACCAACTTCCACTTTTTGATGTGAGATTTCTTTATTCTCTAGCCAAGTCATCAAATTTACTAACTTGAAAAAATTAATAATAACATATTCTCTTTAATCATTGCTTCTCATTTATAAAATAACATACTTTTAATCTATCTCATGATTAACAAGGATTCCTCAAGAAAACACAAACATAATTAAATAACATGGCTAAAATGGCTTTCAATACAAATATGATTGTTCAAGAACTAAATATAATGGTTACTAGAATTTTTTACAAGTTATAATGGTTACTTTTACATTCTATTATTTGCTCTCACACTTTCTTATTCTGTAATTTGGTATACTTGAAAAAATATTTAGTAACATAAGATTAAGTCAAGCAAAGGCATAGAAAGAAAATTAAAATAATATAATGTTGAAATAAGCATCACTACAATATTGAAGAGACAATAAAATAGATAACTAAATATTGATAATAGAAATAACACATCATATAGAGTACATGACATATAATAATCTTTCTCATTATTTATTTACATTATATAACTATATCATACTACTTTTGGGCTCTATAGAATCTTCATTATTCTACATTATATAACTATATTTACTCTAGAATTCTATACATCCCTCGTTATTCACTTACAATATATAACTATATTATACACTCTTTGGACTCAAATTTTTTTACCAAACATCTGCACCAACCTCCTTCAAGAAAACCAACTCACCCTATATCACTCTATCAATACTATTGAGCAAACCAGCTCGTCTCAATGGAGATTGAAAACCAAATTCACCCCAATCCCATTATTATCATAATTATAACTGATGAAAAACTTAGCTCATCATAGTGACAACTGGAGAAAGTAACTCATCCTAATCTCATTAAGTCATTATCATAACTACTGAAAGAATCAACTCACCCCAATATCATAAAGTTATCACCATAACCACTAGGAGAATCAACACATCGCAATTGGAGGAACTAACTTATTTGAATCTAATCAATCCATCATCATCATCAATCAGAATCATAAACATAACATAAGACATAAATCAAAATTGCATACAATAACACTATATGCAATACAATACACATTCAAAATTATCATTAAATTGAACTCACCGACAACATACAAAGACACAATAAACAATACAGCACACTAATGATAATACACTAGATCAAGTTCACGGAGAGTAAGCGAGCTCTTCTATGTTAAGGACAACCTATTGCGTTTAGAATCTCACGGAATCACCACGCCGACACAAAAAAAATGGATTCGCCTCCTCCCCACTGCGGTCCCGAAGACGACGCGACGACAAGCGCAACCAAAGGCTTCGACTCGCACGTAAGGGATTTCCGACAGAACGGTAGAAAGAAGGTGTGCGGAAGAGCAAACCGATATGGCAAAAAATGTACAATTTTAGGTTTAAAATAAATATTTAATCAATTAATTAATTTCTTACTTATCATTACATTTAATTTAAAATAAATCTTAATCGAGATTAAATCAATAATACTGAATTCATCCCGATTAATTTTATTCAATAATATTTTCATTTTAATATTTTAAAGTATTTAATTATGTAATTAATTTTACTATATTTTTAAGATATTATATAAATATACTAAATTTATTTCCTATACATGTAATATATTTATATCTTAATTCTATAATCGAAACTCAGCCTAATTATCATTAAAATTTTTAAGAATTCTTAGTTTTTCCCAAGTCAAATTATCATATAAGACAGGTTTTCAATAATTTTTGTTAATTTTTAAAAATTTAAAACTTTTAATCTACATAGAAGTTTGAAGGTAAGTTTTTCCTTATAGTGGTTATAATTTAATAATTAAATTCAGCTAACTAATAGCAGAATACCAAAAAAATATAGTTACAAATAGGAAAAGTATAGGCATGGACATACATTTCGAAATAATTTTTTCACAAACTAGTTGGAATTAAATGATAATTAAAATGTTTAATGGAAAACAAATGATAAATACTATAATAGCCTTTTTAAGTTCTCTCTTTAAAAACATCAAAATAATTTAGAAATGAAAGCTTCAAATATCTCAAACTGTCCAATAATAAGGGAATTAAGCATACCACTAATCTAAGAAAAAAGGGGAAATAATGAAAAAGAAATAAAAGAAAAACATAACGCTTCATCTTCAGCTTGATAAAACTTTGCCTCACGAAACTATTTCAATTTGCATACTTAGTGTATGGATTATTTTGTATGTTTTGTTATAAAGAGGATAGCATGATTAGTAAAGTATTATTTTTTGTATTACATAATTTACTTTTACTATTATCTTAATAAATATTTATATTTTATTATGTATAATGTTATTGTTAGTTTTTTCTTGTTGTATACTTTGAAATATTTAAATTATTACTTCATATTTATGATAGAATATCTTAAAAGAAAAAATTTTGTGTTCTTTTTTACGTAAATTTTATGTTAATGTAATGAATTTCTGATGTATTATTTATCTCGTCTACATAATCATTATTCGTTGAGTATCTTATCTTTGTTTTGCTTGATTAAGATGTGACAAGAATGATATCAAAGTAGATTAATACATCCAAGTGTCTACCTAAATTGTGAGATTTGGATAAACTATCATAAAACGGGAAGTGTATTATAATGAGGGCACTATCAATTGTTTTTACTATTTATATTATGAGTACACATTAAAATTTTAGCAAATGCACATACATACACATGTATTTCAAAATAGTTATGAATAATCAAAATTAATGTGATAATGATGGTTGTCATTATATAAATGACATAAAGCTTTGTTAATCATATTAAGGTTGCCATGCATCAATCAAATATATTTAACACATCCAAAGATCTATAAATTGCCTCTATTGTAGCATAGTTATATTATTCTTAATCAAAAGACATTTGGATCATTTTTTTTGCAGTCTATTGTTATATTCTTGTTGTAGTTGTACTTGTTTTTTTATATTCTGATTTTGAACATCTTTATGATAAGACATTTTAGTGCATTACAACCTAAAATATCTAAGTTATTTAGCATCAATAGATATGTAATGCATATTACAATTTTTGTGTGTGTGTGTGTGTATATATATATATATCTATGTGTGTGTGTGTGTGTGTTTGGTATATTTTTATAAGTATTTGGTGGTTTAGTATACTTACTAAGTGTTTAAGATTATTTTATTATATTTTTGATATTTTTTTTATTTTATTTCAAGTTATTCAGACATTCTTATGCCTTTATATAAGTAACCTTTATTCAAACATGTACAATATTCTCGTTGTAAGTACGAGTGTTTGAGAGTTAAAAAATAAATTTATCAAACTTATCTAGTAGGTTGAACAATGTGTTAATAAATATATCATATTTGTATGATCCATTGGATCAAATAGTAAGTTTAATATAAAATAGAATTTAAAGGCTAATTTAATTAGTTTTAAGGAATGTTGATTATAACCATTGAAGTGATGTTTGAAGCTATTAGAGAGGTTGTAAATGGCTATATAAAAGGATCCAAAATAGTGCTACAAGTTAATGATTCACTTGCATGCTCATAAGAAAAACTTCACTTGAAAAACATCATTCATTGAAAATAGATATGGAGAAAAAGCATGGTTGTGTATTTAACATATTCCTTCACCATTTTTTGCCATTAATTAATTCTTTTTTTGAGCTAAGTTATAAATTATTATATACTTCCTTAAGAAAAGTTGTATATTTATTCTTAAATTATTTCTATTCACATTTAATATGCATTTTGCTTAAATTGAACTTATGTTATATTGTATTAAACTTTATACTTGATTACTTTGTCCTATTGTTAAAACTTTGTTTTTCATCTCTTTATTGGTCTTTTAGCTATGTTGTTAAGTCTTTTATTCTGATGATTTATAAGATCAAATGACTTAATATTATAGGATCTTTTGAGTCAATTTTGTAAGGTTTTTTGACTTAGTGATTGTAAACTTTTTAAATGGGTGTTGTAAAGCATTTTGTCCCAATGTGAAGTCCTCCCCCACCTACTTTTATGAAAGCATTAAATGTTTTTTTTTTCTAACCTTTAAGCTTATGGTGGATACAAATTTGAGTTTAGATTAAACTACCAAAAATACGTGTATTATTTACTTATGGCTCTCTTTCACACAAGCTTTTAAAGCTAAGAACAATTTCTAAAACGTGCCTATAAAAGCTATTAAGATTTTTAAAAGACTTCTACTACTAAATTACTTGTGTTTGAAATTACCTTGAGTTTACAATGAAGCATAATTTTTCTCTTGCTTTGTATATATTTCACTCTTATAATTACAACACTATATTTTAAAGGAATGTTTTATAATTTCTAATTATACATATATGATCAAATGGTACCATAGCATAGTATAAAAAAGTCTAAAAAATAGTTGCATGAATTCTTGAAATTGTAATAAATGATTAGTAGAAAATTGTCTCAAGAAATTTTATTATCATAATGTGTAGCTAAACTATCTTATATTTTATGGCCATAATCATATTCCTTTTATTGCATCTCTATGATGACCCATTCTTTTTGTTACAAATTCTATTTCTTTTATAATTTTAATTAATCCAATTTTTTCCTAATTAAATTGTACTATAATATCTTAAATATGGTCATATTTTCAATTCATTTTTCTCTCAAATTTTAGAATTTAAATAAATAGAATCTCTCCTATATTTTGTATATTTTTTAATTTACAAATACATAAATATTAACATTTCTATCAATAATATAATAATAATAATATAGTTTATATCTATAACCATTAAGTATAAACAACTAAATCTAATGACTATAAATATTTAAAACTATTACAACAAATGCATGTTATATTTACCACAATACTTATAGTATTACATCAAGATTTCACATACATAATACTAAATTTATGTTATAAATTACAATTCATTCAGCTCAACTCTCATAGTATAAATCTTGAAATTTTATTTTTTCCTATAAGTTATTTTTATTAGTAATCTTCTTTTTATTGCGATCCTCATATATTTGCAATGTTAGTGCTAAAAAAGCTAAGTTAATCATCATTAACTTAACAAACTATCTTAATAATAAATAAACATATAAATCAAGTAATAATTTGAGATAAAAATATGTAAGGTCTAATCATAAGTATCAACCATAACATTTAAGAAAGAAAATAAAAAATATCATATGCTATCAAAAGAAAATAATGCTTGACAAATTTAGACTTTTATGAGAGTTTAAATTAGAGCTTATAATACTAAAGATGTTCAATAGACTTATAATATGGATTATTAAGTTGAGTAAGTCAGAACATTTTAAACACTAAACATAAAATCTTTTAAAATAGTTTTTATTGTATTTAATTATATATATATATATATAATAGATAATTTAAAATAAAATCTATATGAAATACTTCAATAAAATATAATAACTTTAATTTTAGATTACTATCTAAAAAATAAAAATTACTAAAAGATGTGCACCTTTTTAGTGATAATGTCTTGTAGTTCCATAGACATTGACATTTTTTAGCACCAAAGTGGTAAAAGGATGATGTGGTGGTGATTTGGGGTAGTAGAAAAGTTTTTGGAGTATTTGTGGAAGTAAGAATTTATTTGGTTATTGACTCTCTTGGTACAAGGTCTCTCGCTTTCGATCCTTGTCTCTCACAGGAGATTTCATTGTCAGATCTCTCAGTTGAATGTTTCTCAGTTTCGATTCTTGTCTCTCACAAAGGAAGTTAAAATTTCTTTAACTAGGGTTGGGCATATATATTTTATTCATAAAGGTAGAAATACACAATTAAAATAAATTTTTTCCCATCATTTTCATCTTATACAACCTCATGAGCTTCCTTATTTATAAAAATCTTAAAGATTCATCAATAAAATTAAAAAGAAAATAAAAAAAATGAAAAAAAAATTAATTGAATTAAATAGTTCCAAAATAAGTCATGTGTTTCATCATATGGTAACAATAAACAACGAAACAACAAGTGATGAATCGATAGGGCAAATGACATGACAAAGTTGTCAGTCTGATTTTTGGGTAGGCACGAGTCAAGTGGAACAAAATGGGTCGGTGATACCAACTGGTTGGTATTGCTTGTCAAAGGTCATCGCAGGTAAAATCAATAAAAATCAAATGGTGATAGGTATTAGAAAAGTATATAATCTTTAAAATAAATAGTAACCACATACAACTTTTTATTCTATTTTTAATATTTTTCTTAATATAGTTTTGCTTATTGGTGTCTATTTCTACTTAACTAATTAACCTTATGCGAGTTTAACCACTTTTCACTTTAATTTATTACAATAAAAATCTCATATATTAATTTATCATATCATATTCTTATGCATAATTATGCTTAGTTTTTTCATATTTCTAATATACATAACCCTGGGATAAATTTCAATAGTGTGACCTATTGGCCATTAACCATCTTGCAATAACAAATCTTAATATTGTGGCTTACTAGCTACTAGCTACCTCATAATATCTCAATCTTATGACACACTAGTTACTAGTTGAAAAAATGTCATATGTTAATTTTTAAGGAATTTACTATTCACTTATGTCATTTAATATATCATCAACTATCATTTTCTTAATTTATTCTCACATATAAAATCCTTATTTTTCATAATTTTTATGTATCAGCTCATCAAATATCATGTTTACATAATTAATCATACAAATAATTTTATATTTGTATTTTATTAATATTTAAAATCATACATTTAATTACAAGTATAAATTTTTGTATAGCTACATATAATTACACAACATCAATACATCAAAATTACATATTATATACAAAATTTATATACAATATCTTAATTTCAATAATCAATAATATATCAAACATACATATAAATAGTTATGTCATAGTGTTTACATCTCATGTAAGGTTTTAATTTCAACTAAAAATGCATCAAACACACATATAATATTTATATTAAACTATCATACATGTAAGATCTTAATTTTAATAATTAACATCATATCAGAGATATGTATAAGATATTTATACTAGAGAGCCCATCTCAAGAGTTTTTCATATTTTTCATGATTATTCTTATTATTAGTCAAATTCTATGTTTCTCAATTTTAGTTTGTTAAGCAACACATGTCTCAACTTAATATAAAAGTTTACAAAATTTTAATTTAATAAGATTTGTAATTTCTTTATCATAAAACATGCTTCAAATTAACGAATTTTTTTTCTCTCTCTTCAAGCAATTTCTCTTTCTTAATTTTTCCTCTTTTGAAACCCTAACTTGTGAAACTCAAGAGATTCTACGTATCATCAATTTAATAACTAAGTAGAATCTTTATTAACATAAAATGTTATCTTATATTGTTAGAAATGAAAGAAATTGAAGAACAAACGATCTGTTAGGGAGCTCGCAGTTCTTTGCCACCATTGGTTTTTCCCTAAATCTTTCCAACAACATTACAAAACTTTAATTTGGATCTCTTATAATGACTTTTACTTGGAATCTCATGGATTCTATGTTTGATTTTGCAAAATGAAATGGATTTTTGGGTTTTGGCTTTTCTAACTTACGTGAGATTTCTGATGGTACAAATTGATTACAAAGTCTTTGATTCTCTCAAAAGAATGATAGTTATTGACATCTTCCTTATTCAACGAAGCGACTCTCCGATGAAATTATGTCTTTGTTTCAAAGAATGATGGTTACACAAACAGCCTCTCCTAAGGTTTCATTGGGCACAAGGAGGAGGGAGAAAGGAAATTATGTTTTTGAAAAAACAAACTAAAAACAATTGATATAATATATATATATATATATATATATATATATATATATATATATATATATATATATATATATATATATATAATGCTTATAAATTCTGATAATTCAAAAAAAATTTCAAATAAATTTTGATCGAGACAAAACAAATATCTTGGACTCATCTCTACGATCTCTATCCAATGATATATTTATTTTTATATTTTTTAAATATTAATTTTTTATAATTTTGATACGTGTTACAAGACACGTTAACTCAAACCTAATTTGACGATCAAATGTATTACAATGTCCCTTATATACACCATTGTAATCTAACCTCTAGAAATGACAATGCTATATTTTATCAATTTCTTTTGAGCTCTTTAGTTAGTAGTTATTCCAAGTTATGTTTTACTGCAAGTTTGAAATCTGATAAAGTTGATGCCACTATACCTTCTCTTCTATGCTATCACAGTGTTATTTATGAATTATTGTTCTTATTCTTATGATAATTAATCTCTATTCTCTACTTCAAAGTTTATTTTGAAAGTTCTTTTTAAACCTTTTGCTTGTTTTTCTTAGGATTTGCACTAAAATGACAACCAAACTCCTTTATTGTTGCTCTTATGATATCCAAATTGAACCTATCTGATTTTTTTAAAGCCTTCTTTCTTGTGTGTGTAGAATCTTAAAAGGTTGCTTGAAACTTTTTTACCTTTTTTTTTTTTTTTTGCTTGTTTCGTGTGGAGTGCTTAAGGTGTATACGTTAGCAATTATATGATCATATATATTATTAGTAGTTCAATTGAAAACTTTCCTTGAAGTCACATAGGAATAAATGCATATGGGTGTTGTTTTTTAAAGCTTTTATACTTTACAACAAGTAACAAATCTTAGTTTTAGTTGCTATATTTTATTAAAAATCCAAATAATTTACTAAATCTGTTACCAATTTGTTTGTGAGAATAACTTCAAGTTCAAGCCAATTAAAGAGAGCAGCTTGGCGAACCTAGGTTTTCAGGAATTTATGGAAAACTTCAAGCCGATATAAATGAATCGGATTCGTTGCCTCCTCGCGGCGAACTGGAACGAGAAGCCAGCTAGGGCTTCCGACTTGAGCGAAGAGGCTTACTGCACGCAATGGAGGAATTAAAGGATGTCCTAACGACGGTGAGAAGCCGTTAGGAAAGGAGATCAATATAATTAGGGTTCATCGACTCACCGTGCTCCGGTTGGGACAGTGATGAAGACTGGAATTAGTAATGCTTAATTAGGAATTGGAGTTACTAATCAGTGCAAAGAAGCCATTAGTTGTATTTTCCAACTTTATAATAAGCGTGCCTGTGACACGTACTTTACTAAATAAAAAATTATTAACACTCTCAGTATTTTAAAATATTTTTATTTTTTAATTAAATTTGGTATACTATATAAAATATCAAAAGATATTAAATTATTTGTCTCAGATATGAAATATGTTGTTATGATAATAACTCTTCTATTAGAGAAGACATTGAGCACGCATTATGACGTCAATATTTTCGAAGCTGCATAATGAGAAACAAGTTTCATTTTGCCAATTAATTTTAAGCCTTAGGTCACTCATGGCCCCCTAAATCTTCACTAAAATAGATTTAATTAATTTAGTTTAACTTAATTTTTGAATTCTTTAATATACTTTTTCACTTTGTTAAAAAAGAGATGCAAATTTTAGAGAAAAAGTTTTATTTTTTTATATATAAATTAAAAAAAAAAAAGAAACTTTAAAATTTTTTTTTTTTTGAAAATACAACATAATGAAACTATATATATAAACATTAAAAATGCATAAATAATAATCATAACAAAAAACATAACTCATAAATCACAAAATGATGGCCAAATTTGTTAGTGTATAGACAATATATTTGATATGACAATAATGATTGAACCAATTAAAATTTTAATAGATTTTTTTAATTTTTTCATAAAGAAAAAATGCATCTTTTAGGATTTATTGGGAGTTGTATGTATAACAAAATAGTTTTGAAAACAAAAACAAACATTCCCAACTTCCTTATTTCCTTTCATGCATTGAATATAGAGAAAACAAAACTCATTGAACTATAATTAGATATGTGAGCTAAATTAAGTGTATCATAATATGATTTGAATATACAAAACCTTAATTTGATACACAAGATCAAATAAGACTGTCAGGTAATGTATGAATTACTAACCAAGTTCACTTGAATATAGAACCTATTATATAACTTAATATACAATCCAACACTAGTAATCTTCACATAACTTGAGGATTCTTAGTTGGCATTAGGGGAAGGACAAGAAATTCCTCTTTTCGTTGGATCATATGAAATGAAAGAATAAGATAAAAAAATGTTTTTAAGATAAGGTTCTTATTATGATATAAAAGTAACATATTTATAATAAGACAAAAATGATCAATTACACTTATAAGACATAATATAAAATACTGACTTTTGATTAATTAAGATAAGTGATCAAATATGATGGTAAATGAAAGATCTAAGGATTTAAAAAATATGCATTCAATGTTTAGATACAAGAACATATTTGAAATGATGATATGTAAAATACAAAATCTGATCCAATTGATGAAAACAAGATAATAGACATTCTTATTAAGGAGAGACTTATCCATTCATATCAAAAAGTAAAACTATGTTTGGAAGTAGAGAAAATCTAATTATCGAATTTGTCTAAATGAGATAGAGTAACAAAAGCCCTTGTCTAGTTAAGGAAAATCATATGAAAGAAGCTTGTCTTGACTAGGTGATGTTGATCAAATAACTCATGAAGCTTGGTTGTGAAAAAGATGCTTTTCCCTAAGCTAGGACTAAGTGTCATAGGCAATTTGCTAGTTCAAGAAAGCCTTGTGGAAAAGCAATGAGAGAACTTAATAATAACATAAAAGAGATAATAGAGTTAGATTTGAACGAGAATTACTACACGAGCAAGCTAATGAAGCCTAATTGAGAGTAGTGCTAACACGAGCAACAGAGGCTTAGCCTTGTGAATGTCATAAATATGAGATAACAACCATGATTTAAGACTTCCTATTGGAATGAGAGCATTGATAAAGAGATAGTACCTTATATATTCAAAAAATAATTATATATAATATCTTTATCTAAAATTTAACCTTTATAAAAAAAAAAAGATTGTTAGCACATAACATTTCTCTTCTTTTAGTATTTCAAATATTATGATTGAAACTCATCCAATATGATTGGATATAACCCTATCACCATCTTATTTCAAAAAAACCACTTTGCTCTCCATCTCTACAATTATTGTGCATCTACTTCTACCTCTTTTTTGGAATTCAATAGCTATCATGTCCTCATTTTGATTGATTTCTAATAATACTTTTCAATCTCATAAATTTTAATTTATTTTAATCACAATACATCTAATATTCAAATGCCTATTAAGAAAAATATCACATATTAGATCTTTATTAAACAATTTTTCACATTATTCCTGGTTCAAACATGATCTATATATACATAAATACTAGTTTAGCACCCTCTTTAGCACCTATTTTGATATCTTGATGGAAAGCAGCCCTAAACCATGTAAAGTTTAGATACAATGCTATCATAACGATTGCATTCCAATAGTTCTTTAATTTTTTGTAGACACTACATAAATTAATAAAATTATTATAAAAATTAATTATATATATTAAAGAAACAATGAAATAAGGAGGTGAAACTTTTCTTCTTTGACCTTCATTCTATTAAAACAGTTCGACAGAAAACCATGAAACCAAATATTTATTATTCACCTTCAGCGAAGGAAAACGAGGTCACTGGTAACGAAACCGTACAGAAAGTGACAGGTGGCTAAATTGGTGCCGTAGATTCATTTCATAAGGGTCTTGACGATGGACTTCACGTTAAGCTTCTTGAGGTCAGTGTAAGATTGGCCACATCCGACGAACATTACAGGGGCGCCCGAAATATAAACCATAGAAAGGGCCGCTCCAACCTGTAAAAGTATTATATTTTCAAATATTATAAAAAAAAATTGTATTATACCAAACTCGGCCAAAGTCTAACCTTATCGTCGATGGTGTCAAATTTCGTGAGCAGAATCCCATCAATAAGCCTAGCGTTGGAGCTCGTTGAGAGATCTGCTAATTTCTGCAAGGTGGAGAAGCCCCCGAGAGTTAGCAAATCATCCCTGAAGCATACGCAGTAAGATTACCGAAGAAGAAGACAACACACCTGGTTGAATTTTAAGAGTTGATCCACAGCATCGTTCCCAACGAGTGCTTCGCCAACGAAAAGAACTAAATCTGGACTGTTGAGATTTATTAGTTTGGAAAGTGCTCTCATCAATGGCTCATTATCCTGCATCCTACCCGCTGTGTCAACAAGAACAACATCTGAATTATTACGACTGGCTTCCTGAATAGCTTCCTTCGCAACAATTGCGGGATCCTTCTCATAACCTTTCTCGAATATTGGTATCTGTAGAGCAGCAAGTTAGACTTGTCTCGCAAGCTCCTAACGTGTAAGGTTCTTTCTAATAGTTTCTTCAGTGAGCAAGTTCAGTTATTCTCTTATCTTATGAGGGTTACATACCGAACCATCCAAGTGGATCTCTTGAAGACAACCTTCTCTTGGATGTTCTCTAATCTAATCCTATATTTTGGTATGTAATCCTACTCGATTATCAGTGAAGTTTCTTTTTCGTAAAACACAAAGAATTACTAAATAGTAATGAATGATAACCCCTTGTAACTGTTTAAGACTTGATGACAAATCAATCAAATGATTTGCATACCTGGAGTCTGCGGGCATGTGTTCTGAGCTGCTCCACGGCACCAGACCTGAAAGTATCACATGCCGCAAGCATGACATTGATCTTGTGCTGCAGAAGCCAGTACGCAACCTGTTGTGTTGTATTTTAGAGGAAGAAGATGAGCATAACTGATGAAGTTGCTTGGTGGTTAAATATGAAACAGAAGTAGATGAATCAGAAGGATGTCTTCAACCTTTGCAAGATTGGTGGACTTCCCAACTCCATTGACCCCAACAAATACAATAACATATGGTTTACCCTGTTCTTTGGCAGCATGCACATCCCTCAAAATGTCAACCGATCGCTTTGGAGTTAAGATTCGAAGCAAAGCTTCTTCCATTGCCGCCTGCAGATTTCACCCACAATGAACTGCTAAGTTCTAGGAACCTAAGGGAGGTAATGCCAAAAACAGAATGGATAAATAGAGAAAAATTCAAAACCTGGACAGTAGAAGAAACTCTAGTAAATGATCCCATCTTCTTTCCCTCAAGACTAGCAGAAACTGATTCACAAAGCTTCTCTGCTATTTCCTCAGCCTGAAAAAATTATAAATTCCATCGAGTAGTAACAATTCAAAAACTAAATGTTTACTGAGGAAATAGAAATGCAAACTATACGTTTCAATACATACAACATTTTTCGTCATCAACCTATCTTTCAGGGCCTTCAAAGCAGGCTGCAGATCTGACCTCTCCAGCACAGCATTTCCAGAGATGCTGATAAGAGTACATGACGAAATATGAGAATAATCACAAAGCAGAAACCATCAAGTACTATCAATTACGACATGAACAGACAGCTAAGATCAAGAAAAATGTTCTTATACTTCCATTGGCAAAAATAATTCAACCTTTAGAAACTTTCCACAGTTCTAACAACTTAATCAGAAAGTAAACCTTTTATTTTGTTAATGAATGTAAGAAATCTGAATACTTAACGGTTTAACAATTTAAGCTAACATACTTAGCTCACATACAACATAAACATCATAATTAATTATCAACAAAAATAGAAAGAAACAGAGATAAAAGAACAAAGATTACTGATATAGAGACAACAAGACTATGAATAGTCATGTAGCAACACAGAAATTGAGCATATTAGAAATATACATAACCTAAGTTCATTATCAAATTTAACATGACTAAAAAATGCAGGAACTTGCAATGATAACGCCAACATGACAAGAACACACCTCGCAATTCAGCATTTTTGAGACGCAAGTCCATAAAAAGTAGGCTAATGTAAAGATTTAATGGAGTCACCAGCAAAAAGTTTTTCTTAACCAAAAAGTAGTTTTAAGTAAGACATTGCATATTTAAACCTTACTGAAGAGTTGATACTTGACATAGAATATTAGTTCAAGGTATCCATGAAGGCAACAGGATGAGTGATGTAAAGTTTTTTCCTATTTGTGCTGTAGAAGGCAATTATTCTAAGCAAAATATCAAATTAATGTTCGATAAAGCCTTCAAATGGTGTCCATCCACGGGACAAATGAAATCTAGCAACTAAAGGAAGAGTTTGACAAATGTCCAAAGCATCAAAGTAGTTCAATACAACTCAAAAAGAGCTAGCATTATCTTCCAGCTGATTAGAATTTATTTACCTTAAACTACGGTCATGCAAGTTGTACTTCATGCACTATATATCGTTAACACATTGATTATTCTTTTAAATGATCTATGATAATTACTAAACCAATAAAAGAATTTTTTTTGTAGATATGATTCTAATGCATTTGTTGAGAGAATGTAACTTGTACATAAGTGCAAAAACTAAGATTTTTCTTAAATGTTTTAATCTGCTTTACTCATGAAATGAAGTAGAATTTACTCAAAGCAATGCATTACACATCAAAATGCTATAAGTTTTCATGAGCATGTTAGGATGGACCTAAATTGGGTCCAATATATGAGTGAATGGACATACATTAACTCAAAGGTTTAAATTAGTGAGGCACACACAAATCAAAATCATAGTTCATTAATCAACACCTAATGCTGGGTAGTTCACAAGTGTACCAATGATCTCTTTCTCACACAAGAGTCATTCACATCAAAATACATCACTCTATCAAAGAAAGTTTTTTGACAACAAGTACATGCACAAGAGGCCACTAAACCACTCAATCACATACATGCACTAAAGGTGTCAACAACACTAAATCATGATAGAAATTGACTAATTCATGGTAGCACATATTGCATGAATCACTTGATTCCAATTATAGCATAGTAACTGGGACCAAGACATAGAAAGATAAATAGCAAATAAGTTTGGACTTATGTGCGACTGAGTTACTCAAGTTCCAAAATGTTTAAATAGGTTCACTCTAATTTTTTAATAGTAGCAACTACTTCCCTACTGTAGCCAACGATATTGACCCCCTGATAAATATTATTTTTATACCTATTGCTCTTATCACATTTTATTCCAAATCTGAAACAACCTTGTCATTGTCATTTTTCATTATCAATCAGCTACGTTGGTGATTACAACTCCATCATCAATCTCCCTTCAAAGAATCCCCCTCACCAACTCAAGTTGCTCTCACTGATTCAAATCAATTGTAGCACAACAAACCCCCCTTCAAATGAGCCTCCAAAAGAAGCACAACAAGGAGAAATAATGCTATAACAACAAAATGTAAATGATGTAACTCTGAAAAACATGTAAAACAAGGTCATAGATTTAATAAAGTTTGGCAAAAAGGATAATTGATAAAAAAAGGTAGTGTAAGCATATAGAAGTTTTAGACCTCAATAATAAGTGTTATATACAAAAAAAACCAACTTCACTTTTTTTTTTTTTTTTGAGAAATGACTTGTTTGTTGTTATTAAAAAAAATCAAAGAGAAGTACATGAATATTTTGGGTATGTGAAGAACCTAAACACACATAGGCCTAAACTAGCAAAACATATCTACCATTACCCATATATTAAATGAACGGACATCAATCAACCAAAAGCTTAAGCTAGTATGGACAACCATTTGTACAGCAAAAGCATAACTCATTATTACAAAATGAACATGAGCTAATTCTAATATGAATCCAACAAAATAGAACAAAAACTATAGAATGGGTTCATTTGTCAGAACATAACACAACAAATATTAAAAATCTACCTTCTTTTTCTATGCATCTATTTTCATTGCTCTTTTATTATTCTATAACACATCTACTATTGAACCTCCCTTTCAATTCTACCCTTATCAATATGAAGAAAATCTAAGAGTTAAGAAATTGTGGTCAATTGTAATAAAGCAAAGCACAAAAGGGAAAAAAGCAATAGGAAGGAACCACTAGATCATCATAGTATTCAGAAAACTAGAATATTAATATCTTACATTATAGTATGGTTTATGTTACAATATAAATTATAAGATCAAAATAATATTGTTTCATAACTTTGTGATAAATAAGAGGGTGTGGTATCCTTTGAACTGGAAAGATCTAACCTCCACAGACTTATTAGCTAATGCAACAAACTATAACAAAAGATACATACTTGAAAACTAACATAAATAAACTGGTTGGCAATAAAAATTAACACAAACCAATGTTTGATTGGACATATTTTTCAAGTGTTGATCGGAAGCCTAAGTGCCTAGCTTCACATCAGTACTTATATTTTAAAATGAATGGTTGAAACAACCATTATTAAAAAAATGGTTGACAAAAAGGGTAAAATCTTATGCAATAAGAAGCAAATATTGCCAATACAAGTAAAAAAAAAAAGACCTATACTTACGATGATAGCGACTGGAACCTATCCACTAATAAAGTTCATAAAAAGACAACAAATACTCATGTTTGTGGCAAGCATTAATGCAAAACAATGTGATAAGAGGGTGAGGTTGAATCCCATTTTGAAGCTTGGATTGAAAGCCTAAGAAAAGCCCCAACCTCACATGAGTACTTGTTTTATGAATTGGAATATTAACACAATAATTACCAAAAAATTGTTGACTAGATTGGTAAAATCTCATGCAAAAAGAAGCAAATATTATAATTAACATGGGTTTTTAAAATCCTATCCATAATGATGACAACAATTGCCACTTACTAGAAAAACAAACGTTAGTAGTTGAACGGTGTTGTTATAACTTCTGACAGCAATACTGACATTGTTGCAGCATTAAGAGATGATGCCATACAATCAACCAACCTCAAGGGTTTCACAATTAATTTAATAGTAATGAAAAAATATTTTTATGTTGTATTGCATATATTAGCTTGTGGCACCCACAAGCAGATAGTAAGTCAAAATCAGGTTGGTTTTGATTTTGATCACATCTAGGAATCAAATCCTAAAAGCCAAGCAATTGAATTTCAATAACTATTGAGCTAATTTGAATCTATTTTTGGTATTGATCCACCTCTAAGTTCTCACAATCGGGATGTTGGCTTCCTAGACACAATAACAGTTTAGACATATGAACAAGTTAAGCTCATATGGGGTTTATGGAAGGTAAGATGTAACTAACCTTACACAAGGAAGCTGGATCACATTAATACAGCAAGTGGTAAATAAATTATGACAATTTACACAAATGTGGGAAAAAAAAGGAATTACTATACCAAGGCCTAGATATATCAACAAGCATGAACCACAACACATAATAATAGCACATATACACCCATGATTTAACAAAACATATTGCATGAAAATGGACATGGTTCTGATACCCAAAAGCCAAATGAAAAGAGATGCTAAATCTTGCTAAATATCATTTCGGTGGGAAGGAGAGGCATCCTAGTAAATGAAGGATCCTACATGTTCATGAAAAGAAACAGATCATAGGATATATTGTACGTAGCTTCGGCAAAATTTCATAAGGTTAATTCCATGATTCAGAACAACGGATACGCATCCTTGGAAACAACTTTTACTGCAACGTAAAAGCTTCATTTCACCCATAAATATCATAGCTAAGAAAGAAAACTAAACATTTTTAGGTAATCATTATATTAACAAATTTTGAATCCCTATTATTTGGTAACATTAATAGCATAAATATTTGGGGAATGCTAATATGGCTAATGACTTCAGTTGCAACTCTAAAGCTCAACAAATACTTTATAATTACTTCTTTTGCAAGATCAAATATTTATCTTTTCAAGCAAAAAGAAATGACAAGTAGAATGAAAAGTATTATACTTCTAGTATTATGGGGCTACCACATTCAGCTTTCAGGAAAAAAACTCAAAACTGGATTTGGACCATGGCCTCATTTTCTTATGGGTTGAAAGCAAGAATTGATTTTATAATATCATTCATATATCCATGCATTCAATCATGCGCAAAAATATGTCGGACCTCAACCTGAACAGTAGTTTGTACATTGCTTACTTGTGTAATGAACTGCATTACACAATCAGTGTTTGACTTTCAGCCAAGTGAATCCAACACAATAAAAGCATACGTAAGCTAACAGTACCTCATTTCCTGCCAAAAAAATATATGAAAAATATGCACAAATTGACGCAAAAGGTACATAATACGAAAATTTACCTTTGGAACATGGAGGAAAACCAGCCTTTCTTCTGGGCATTAGGTTTTTCACTCTCCATTTCCTCATCTTCTTCATCCTCACTCTCACTGCTAACAATGTCTTCTCTGTCCATCATGCTTTCACCTTGCTCAGCTGACACTATCTCTACAATCTCATTCCCTCTCTCATCACCTGGATCCGTAAAATCCAGTTTAGCCTTGGAAGGTGAATCATCCCAAACCCTGTTCTTTTTCACAATCTTTTTTGGCTCCTTTTTCAAATCCTTACTAGCTGCACTTGCATTGGACTTCTTCCCTCCTTTAGCACGCAGCTTCTGTAATTTACTTACATCAAAAGCACCAGAACTGGGTGGACCATTCTCCTTACCCTTAACGGCGCCTAAGGCGTGGGACTCTTTTATCGCGTGTCCATTAGAGCTATTAGCAGCTAGCCAACTCCGTTTTTCTGAATCATCATCATCGTCATCTTTCCCAGAACCACTATGACTGCTCCCCCTCTGCTTTCCACCGCTCTGCTGCCCAGCATTATGGCCAGAAGCTTGGCCCAGCTTCTTTCCCAATGCAGGTGGTGCCTTTCCAGCCTGCTTCAGCTTCCTCATCTCCTCTGCTCGAACCTCAGCCTCTTTCAGAAGCTGGCGAAATATCTCATCAAATTCGTTGTAAGAAGTACGCTTTGGATCATAAATTTGTGAGAACTCGCGACGAACGGCAGAGAGAAGTTCGTCCACATATAGGAGATGGAGGATCCGCTGGTACACCGCCACAAACACGAGGCCAAGATCGTTGTGGAAGGTCCACTTAAGCGTGTAGGCACTGGCACCAGGGGCGTCGTAATTGAAAGAGGAATCAGCAGAACGCTCCTCAAGCAGGCAGGATCGGATGAGAGCATCGATAGGAGAGCCCTTTAGGGCATTGCCGAGTTCCTTGCAGGTCCAAAGGATGAGGCCACCCCTTGTGAAGATGAGAAGCTGCTCCAACATCTTAAACCACGCCTACAGAGAAATCCCGTGGATCAAACTGATTAAAAACCCAAAAAAGCGAATTTCATTGATCACATATAAATAGCGCATTTTGAATTAGTTAGAAACACCCCAAATCGAATTTCTTTCTTTGATTCAACAAATCGATCAAAATCGCCCAGACGAAATCGCGAATAGAAACCTAAATCTTTGAAACTGACAGCGTGGGAAGGAATTGAGAGATACCTGGCTTAGATCCTCTAAAAAATTCCTAAGAGAGAACAGCGAAAACCAAAGTGCAGAAATTTTTAAAAAATTCAAATCGATAAGATGATAAACGAATCTATGCCAACTCTCCGTAATGGGTCGAGCACTAAAATGGACGAAAAAGCATGCACCGCCAGAGATATGAAGCGTCTCGGTCAACAAAGGTTGTAAAACAGGAAACGGAAGCGTGTGTCGACCGTGTAGCCGATCCTGAAGCACAACGTACCTTGTATCTTTTCCATAATATTTAGATTTAAAGTACAATATTATTTAGTTATAATGTTACTTCAGATATTTGTTTAGTATTTAACTTCATATTATTTAAATAAATTTATTTTATTTTTAATATCAACATAATTAAAATCATCAAATTTGAATGATGATATATTTTTATAAATAAATTATAATCATAATATTGTTATTTAAATTCACTATTAAAATAAATATTTAATATCTTTATATGACACTATATTACATGATAATTGCACTAGACTGAAAACCTCAATTATATTTCAAAATATTTTTTCCTGGAGAAAACGAACCATTAATCATTCAAATTTCGCTATTTTTAAGCAAAAACATAAAAAAAACTCTAATTTATTGTTGTTAAATGTGACAACTTTATCACTTATTTTAGAAACTTTGATCTTTTAAATCTTAAATATAGTTTCATAAATTATAAATAAAAAATTAATTAAATGGTCAATAATGTCTTATCAATTTTCGCAAAAAGGAATTTTAAAGTGGTGAATTATTACCCCTCTAAAATAAACAACTATATTTACTAATATTAATTAATATAGAGTCAATACAAATTTTTATTATTCAAATTAATTAAACACGTTTATTTATTTTTTTGCATAAAAATTAATTTTTAAAATGCCAATGATATTTATTTTGTAAAACAGCTTTAAGGTCAAGGTTATCAAATATCGACCATATAAATACTGAATATATCATATATTTTTATCATTTGAATATTATTTAGAAATAGTAATACTTTTTGTTAATCAAATTAGTTATACATATTTCTACATAATATTTTATTTTTTTGCATCAAAAATAACTTTTAAAATACTACTAATTATTTTATAGAGTTATCATATTATCAAGTAGATCAAACATTAATTATTTAGAACTTAAATGTGATAGTGTCTTACTAATTAAAAAAAGAGGTGAATCGTATTGGCTAAATAAAAGCTTATATAAAAATGTATGAATAATAGTGATAAGAAGTTCTAAATGATTTAATTCACTAACTAGATTTGTATTGCTTTGAAAATAGATATTAATTAAATAAAAAACTTCTTACTTGTCTATAAGTTAGAATTAACAAAATAAATCACAAAAGAAGAGAGATACATATAATTTCAAGTCGCTTTACGAACATTTGTCTATGTTCACCTTTAGCTCACCCAACTATGCTGCATTATCAACTTATATTTTTCTATGTCAACATGTAAGACAAAAACCGCACAACTTATGATCAACTTAATCACCAACTAATTTCACACAGCTTACAATAGCAACTTTACTTGGCTGCACACACAACTGTACCAAAACAACAGTCGACTACGATAGTTACAATCCCATTAATAGTAAATTGCTTTACAAATGTCTTACAACTAAACAAATCATATGTGACACAATTAATTGATGAAAAGATGTTACTAGTTCTTCAAATTTATTAAGGAATAAAGATGATGCAAATTTAGTAAATAGAAGGACTAGGTGTTCATTTAGAATTCAATTTTTTCACATGATAAACCTTTATAATGTAGCAATGTAAGGTTTTAATCGTTAAAATCTCTCATTCTAAAAAATTAAGCCTCCTCTTTATACTTCATATAAATCACATAATATTTTAAGTATAATGATTGATTTTAGATTCCACAAATGATTAAAATTAACTGTTGAGTTTTTGTTTTAAATTCGTACTAGCACATCGTGGATATTGTATTATGGTCACAGAGTCTGTATAGAAATCATCCGAAAGACTAAGTGATTCTTCTAGTACTGATAAACTCTGAACGATATATTTTACAAATGCGAGATAACTATTGCACTGTACAACTTCAATACAGTAAGTAGTGCATATATTTTAATATTGAGAGTACTATTCTGAAGAAATATGCTATTATACAATACATATTTACCCAAAACTATTCTCTAAGAAAAAAATATTGTGATTGGTCATAATTACTTTTTGTATGATACAAATTTTATTTAAACTATTCAAATTGAAAAATATATCGTACTTATATGATGATATATATCTTGATATTTGTACAACAATAACAAAAGTGAATATTCACAAACATTTCTTAATAGCTTAATGTACTAATATAATATTACTATCATTATAATATGATAATAAAAACATTTCTTAATAGCTCAATGTACTAATATAATATTATTATCATTATAATGTGATAATAAAAAATCTAAAAAATATATAAACTAATGGTTTTAACATATAGTATATTAGTTTGATACACATCATCTTAGCAATCAAAATACGGAGTGACGAATATATTCATATAATATAATAATTGTATTATTATGATACCAAGTTTATATCTCCACATTTAATAGTGATTGTAAAAATCTAATACAGGAATCATATTAGTACTTGTGAAAAATATATTCTACATGTATGACACTGAAGCACTTAAATCGAGTATATATAAGTATGATACATGAATTTCATACTATATCATAATAAAAAAAATAAACTGAGTCATAATGTTATGATAAAATGATCATTTTAGTATGAATCATAGATACAATGCATAGGCTTCATACTATACAGCACGTAGTACTCACTTAACACACTTAATATAACTTAAATGTAATAATATGAAATATAACGTCATACAAGTTTGAGTGCACAAATTTTGAGAGAAAATATGCTTTGTATTTGTATGAAATGAACTTTTGTATGCATATCATGAAAATGTAATGTCAACTCTTAGAAATTAGACAACATTCATATAAAATAGTACCTTATATGACCCACTTTATGCACTTACAAATATTTCAACATGTGGTTTCACCTAAAGCATTGCCATTCCTTGTACATGTTAGTAACAAGGGACAAAAAGTATAAAGCAAAAGATAATTTGATATAAAAATAAAACTATTAAAGCAAATAATAGTTCCAAAATTTTAAAATAATAAATAAGGATTTATCATTCAAATTCATCTTAAGAAAGAAAATAAGGATTTGTTGACCAAATTGCAAAAAATAATCTAAAGCCAAATATTTAGGTAGATAAGGCCTAGGAGGCTACCTTGCAAAACCAATATAAGAATCTCAAAGGTCCAAGAGAAACTAAGTTAGGTAACAGATATCTGATACAGTGTATTCTAAGTCAAATATAATCCATAATAGTGCACCCAAGTATGAAAGCATTGTCTTAATTAATTTAAGCTTTTGAATATGAGAACTCTAGTCCATAAGACATGAATTTTAGCTTTTGAGATACAATCATGATACCACTAAAACAATAAATAATCAAATGACCCAGGTTATAGAACCTTTAGAAAGCTCATGAAAAGGGTCAAGTGATCCATTTAAATGACTTACAATCTAACATGAAATTAAGTGATATTTTAAATTAAATAAAATTAAAATTTATTCATTCTTTAATTATTATATCTTTATTTTATATTACTTATATAGATATGATGTGTTCATGATTATCTTATTAATATTTACTTTGTGATGAAAACATGTTATGATTGTGATGTTTACATGATTATAAAGTACATGCACACTTTTGTATAATTTAGATAATTATGATATAAACCTCAATATGCGATTACCTAAATATTTGATGTATTATATAGTATCCATATAGCTTTGTTTGTTGCTATTGTGATAATTAGCTCAACCTAATTTGACATATTTTCTTTCCTATGTTAAATACATATGACGAGATTTTAAGAGAATAATAAGTGCAGTTGAATATCTATCTCTTTGTTTTTATTTAACATATCATGTAATAAGATAAACTTTGCTACATCACTAGAAACATAGACCTTAGTTTATATTAGAATTTTCTTTTATTTCAATGCAAATAAATGTAATAACATGTGTGGCACTTGTAGTGCAAAACTATGATTTTATTTTGTTGATATTTAACATCTTTACTATTCTTATAATATAAAAAAATAGTTTTAAAAATTTGATAATATTAAGGGCATTACATCATGTCTCCTAGATGTTCCAATTATTAAAAGTTATGCATAAGAAAGTTGTGTGAACATGAAAAATAGATTTTTAAGAGTAAATTGTCACAAAGAAAAAAATTTCCTACAAAATTCAAATTAAATGAATTAAAATAAAATATATTCATGTGTATTTGTTATATCATGAAAAATCATGACAGTCTATTTGTAATTATGTTGAATATGATATTATGATTGTTGTGTAATTGACAACATCTTATTGTTAGCATCTCGATAGTATGATAACTTTTTATTTCTTAAAACTAGTAACATGATATCTTGTGTATACTCATGTTGATAGTATTGTATTATTTTTGTACATCTATTATAGATTATATGTTAGTACAAATGATTATAATATGAAAAATATATGAATAATAAGTAAAATGAATTTTTATTTATTTATTCATGCTTCTTTAGCTCAAGTTATGTGATATGATAAGATGAGTGTGATGACAAAATACCTATTTGATGTATAATTATAAAAGAGATGATATATTACCCTTGTCAAATGATTATTGATATAAGATATAAAGTAATTTTATTGTTAGAATGATAAAATCTCTATCTATACTTGTATGACTAGTAGATAATCTATGTAGTACTTTATTGCATGTTAGTTGGAGATGTTTCATATGTTTTATATTGTTTTATTATTGAGTTAAATAAATAATATGTTTAAGAAAAAACTTTCAAAAAATTATTTTTATTGTTTTGTGATAATAAGTGCTAACATTAAATTTTGATCCATTCTTTTGTTGTAATTATTATGTTAAATTGTTTTTAATTAGATCGACATGTAATTGAAGTATCAAAATAGGTTGGCAAACTATGAATGAGAAATCTAAATAATGTCAAAAATATTATGCATAAAGGCAATAGTGACATTTCTCATTTATGTGTATATTGTGATGCATAAGACTTGTTGCATATTTAAATTAAAATTAGAAAAAAAAAATAACAACCAATGGTTATGCACAAAACTCAAGTAGTTAATAGAGTTCCTCTCAATATATATTGTCAATACAAAGAAAGCTCAGCTTGATCAACAAGATTGCTCGCGAGAAAATAAACTTTGTTTATGAAAATTGGAACTTAACACGTCTAATAATAATAAATTTGTTAAAATTGAAAAAATTATTAGAATATTTTTAGAAATAATAATCTTTTAGGCACAAAGTTATTTTAAAAAATAGTAAAAACATCACATAAAATAACATATTATGATTTAAAATAAAATTGAAGAATTCAAAGAATGGATTAATTTAAAAATAGTTAAAAAAATTATTGGAGCCATTTGTAAAAAATTATTATATATATATTTATATATAATGGGCAAAGAAAACCATTGATTGATACAACATTTCCAATCTATTATATTTTTATTAAATTGATCATATAATATTGTATGTTTAAAAATAACAAATAAAGTAATATATAATATATACTTTAAAATATTAAAAATAATTAGTCTAAATCTAAATCATATATGAAAAATAACAAAATTCAAACTTAAAAATTCAAATAAAAATAAATACTTTTTAGTTCGGTTTTAAACCAAGGAACATCCATGACAACGTTCCTGTCCTGTCAACGCTACGTTCATTTATTATTATTTTTTGTAAAGTTAATTAAAATTAAAAGTAAACATCACTCCCGAACTTTAGAAAATCAATCCCCCCAATTATGTGCTCTACAAAGGGCTGCACCTACTTATCCATCACCGGTTCATTTGGCATATTGCTGTAAATGAAAAATGTTTAAAAACTTTTTTTTTTAATTCTTGACCCATAGTTGTGTTTTTTATAATAAAAAAAATCAGTGACAATTACAATTATTTATGAAAACTATTTATAAACATTTTCAAATAACACCTTCAGAGTTTCTCAATTACGACAGGCCCTTTAAATCTCCTAAATAGGAAGAAGACTTTGTCGTCGAGCAGAAATAGACAGAACGCATAAACGTGTGAGGCAGAAAGCGTATGGCGGAACGCAGGGTTCAGTTCCCCAACTCCCCTGCCTTCGATCCGTCCATCAAACCCTCTCCTCCCCTCGTATCCATCCTCAAAAAGAGAGGCAAAACAACCCTCTCTATACCATCTTTTCCCCTCTCCTCCCTCCTTATCAGTCCTTCCTCCCTCCCCTCCATTCTTCCGTATTCTGCAGGGGGGCGTCTTCTCCGCAGCTGCCATGGTATGTTCCTTCTATTACCCTCCCGACCCACCTTCATTCATGCCCGGTTAGTGTTTGTTTATTTGTCTCTGTGAAGGCGAACTCGGCTTCCGGAATAGCAGTGGACGATGATTGCAAGCTGAAGTTCTTGGAGCTGAAGGCGAAGCGCAACTTTCGGTTCATCGTGTTCAAGCTCGACGAGAAGGCGCTGCAGATAACCGTGGATCGGCTTGGCAACCCTGAGGAGAGTTACGACGACTTCACTGCATGCCTGCCGCCGAACGAGTGTCGTTATGCCGTCTATGATTTCGATTTTATCACTGATGAGAACTGCCAGAAGAGCAAGATCTTCTTCATTGCCTGGTGAGTCTCCATGCTTTGCAGCATTTGCTACTTATTAAGCTATCATGCATATGAAATTATCCAATTGACTTTTCACTTTAATTTTTTTTTCCGGATGGGTGGATTAGAGGTGTTTATTGGAAAAAAAAAATCAATTTGTTTTTGGAACATTTTTATGGAATTCTAAGTTTTGTAAATAATTTAAAGTTTTTAAGGTTTTAAAATTAAAGAATAATTATTCGGCTATAATATCTTATTATTGGAAGGTAAAGTTAGATGTGACTATAGAACGATTATGTGAGTTGATATTCTAAATTCAAATGAGATAATTTTATTTAAGAGTTTTATATGTCATGATTTTTAATAAGTTGTCAAGGTGTTTTATAAATTGAAAAATCCTATTAAATTAGAGGAACTTATTTAGAATTTGATTAATTCATTATGTAGCTAAAACAAAATTTGAAATATATTCTAACATGTACAAGTCTTAATCTCAAATAGGATAATTGGTTACATAAATATTATGATGTTATTGCTCATTATCTATTAACATCTCATTTTTACCCAAATATATAAAATTTATTCTAAAAAATTTGCAATATTTTAAAATATATGTTTTCTTGTATTTAAAATAGAAAATTTTAATAACCTTTAATTCTTAATAGAAATTAAACCTCCTCCATTTAACTTGACTTTTCTTAAGTTTAGCATCAATCAATGTCACACAAGTTTTAATTATGAAACAGTCATTTTTAATCCTATAATTTAGAATATAATCATTTATTTATCTCAATATTTTCATCTTTATAATTGTTATATAATTTGCATCTATGTTTGAATTTTATAAACTTATATTTAAGACTTATTATAGTCTTATTAAATTTATTTTTAATCATGAATAAGATATTTTGATTATCCAACATCCCACATTAGTCTTTCATTTCATCTAACTTATTAAATTTTTTAATTGATATTCTTATTGATCTCATGATTATTTTAAAATATATAAGAAAAAAATAAAAATATTATTTATCTAATATTTTATAATCTCCAATAGTAATTCATATGCCATCCATGATTAAATTGCATTCCATATATTGATTTTTAAATCTATTAAAACAAAATCCTTTGAATTTTTTGGTTATTCTTCATTAGTTTGTATTGTCTTTAGCTTATTCTTTAATTTTATGAACAAGTACAAAATTATTTGCAAAAAAAAAAAAATATAATAACACTTTATCTTAAATCTAGATAATAAGATTATCCATAATGACATTTTAAATATATGTTTTTAACGATTTTAATACTTGTATTTACTAATAATATTTGTCAAAATTCTTCCTTTTGTACTCTAGTTATTGTTTAACAGAAATTAATCTCTTGACAAATATATAACTTAAATAATTCATTTTTCAAACTAATTATTAAATTAATTATAAGATATATTGGTTTTATATTATAACATATGTTTAATTATTTTTTCTTCCACTTTTCCTTTGTAATATAATTCTATATGATATATGTGCAATATATATGTATAAATGTGGTAAAGGAGAATATTAATAATAAAAGAAAAAAAATCATTTGTATTTCTTATATTTTATGTTCTTAAGGTATTTTGTTCTTTGCGAACCAAATCAATAGCCTCGCCTCCTTCATGCAGGTCTCCTGACACTTCAAGGGTGAGGAGTAAGATGTTGTATGCCAGTTCCAAAGATAGGTTCAAGAGAGAGCTCGACGGCATCCAGTTGGAGTTGCAAGCAACAGATCCAAGTGAGATGAGCTTGGATATAGTAAAAGGAAGAGCCCTTTAAACCCAAGAGCTGTACTCCGTTTTATCTCATTTATATGAAGATGGTCTTCGTCCCTTCTCTCACCCCTTCAAAAATATAGAAACACTTTTCTATATTAGGTTGAACTGAACGTTCTGAGCTTGCATTTGTGTGTTAAAGACTTCTTTGATTCATTTTAAAATTGTTGCAATATTTGTCATTATTTTTTGTTCCATTGTGGTTTTTGGAAGCCCTTGATTTCATTTATTTAATACTTGAGAGGGTGTGTAAACACT
Source organism: Vanilla planifolia (assembly GCA_023846275.1). Lineage (NCBI taxonomy): Eukaryota > Viridiplantae > Streptophyta > Magnoliopsida > Asparagales > Orchidaceae > Vanilla > Vanilla planifolia. Next base: position 15,789,326 of record CM043866.1, on the reverse strand, counting down.
TGTTATGATCATTTCTTATCACTATTTTTACTATGTTGTGATAAAATAGTAGATTTTTTAAATTCTTTTTGTTATTTTGAATTTACTCTATAATGTAATGCTATCATTTATGCATCATCTTCAATGATAAATATAATATTAATATATATATATATTTATATATATGTTAATAAGATAGAGTATTTGTTATTTAGTCAAATTTATTAAATATATTTCACTAAATCTTGATTTGATCAAAGTTTGGACATAAATCTAGAGTTAAAAAGGATTGGTTTGTTAGTTGTTTGTTTAAATTTTATTTTATTGAAAGAATGATTTCACTTTGGAGTGATATAAGATTTTTCAATTAAATTTTTTACACACACACATCTCAAAATGATGCATTGACAGTGTATGAAGACAATAATGTATGTGTTTATTTCACACATGTTGCCCTTCTTTCACTAGCTTGCTACTCAATCCGATCACTTTGATTTGTGTTTGGTCAAAGGAAAGTCCAAAGTTTCTATTACAGTGTGAAGTCAAGTGTGCCCTTATATGTTTAATCAATGCATATATAAATCAAATAACTTATATGTTATTTTATGCATACAAAAATGTTTTTTCTTCTTTTCTTTTAACTCCAATTGCATGAAATCCTCATTGGCGTGAACCAACTCTTGTGGTAAGACAGTGTTCAAGCACTATAGCAAAATCTTTAAATAATGTGCTTATAAAAATTGTGTGCATAAATATTAAATAATGTGTGGATAATTTCAAGGTATGGCTTGTTCACGCACACAACTCGTCGCCCACCAGATGCACAGATTATTGAATTAATACTAACATAAGTTAAATAAATTCTTTATATTTTTGTTCGCATTATACTTTGTGCATAAGTTAACAAAAATTTTAAATTTATTTGAATTATTATTTTAAATTTAAATAGAATTATTATTAGTTTTGAAATTAAATATCATCAATTCTTGTGAATAAATAAAATTTTTTATAATAACTAAAATTAATGATTTGAAATATATTTTTAATTAGTGATATATTGATTCTTTTCTTTGTAATCTATTATAGAATATTGATTTTTTTTCTTTTTTTTCTTGTTATATAAGTCTTTTATCATTCAAATTTTTTTTTCTTTTCATAAGAAAATTTAATGATGAGTTTTTCTTATAAGAAAAAAAAAGTATGATACAAAACAAGAATGTCTTTTTATTTATCTTATTTTTATAAAAAATAAATTAATTAAAATTTTAGAATATAATTTGTTAGTTGAGATTCTGATAAAATTATTAACATTTGAATTAGAATATCATAATCTTTTATATATAAATAAGAACCTTTGTAAGAATAAAATTAATAATTTGAAATAAAATATTTGATCTATATCATGTGCTTCTTCCTTCTCTAATCTTTGGTGGAATACAATTTTCTTTTCTTTTTGCTAACTTATCCCTCCTCTAATGCCTCTTTTCTTTCCTCTTTTCTCCCTCCATAAGCCCTCTATTTCTTTCTTTACATTCTAATAGAAAATTAGCAACTACAACATTTACAATACATTCACTTCTATTATCAATGTGTAAATGGTATCTAAGTTTACATTTTAAACTATATGTGGTGTATGCAAAATAAGGCCTTAGATATGCACGAAATATAATTAATAAATATAATTGTTAATGTTGAATGATGACTTTGACATGCACATAGGCGCTTATCCCAATTACACATATAGGAATTTAGTGTTGCATATTTTATAAAAACACCATCAATTGCGAAAAACCTAATGCTGAGGGACTTGTTTCATGAACATATATCACATAAGCAAATGATAATGTGGTCAACTCTATAATAAGTAACAAATGCAACATTTATGGCAGATAAGATCCATTATCTTTGTAAAGTATGATATGAATGACATCATTATCACAATAGATATTTGATAAAGCTCACAACCTCTTGATATTATAATAATAATAATAAGCAAATAAACACTTGAGCTATGTTTAGTACATTATTTGCAACTTTGTTTTTTGTGAATATTTTCTTTGGAATTGCAAATAAGCTTTTCTTTAACCACATTTTGAAAATAATTTATCTTTTTTAAAAATGTTAAAATATGCACTTCAATTTTTTATTTAAAATCCAAAGGCTACTTTAGTCTTTTTACTTTATCAATCATTACATTAACACTTTTAACAACAAATTTATCAAAGAAAAGTTTTTTTAATAATAATTAAAAGTAATATTTTTTATCTTATTCTTTATTAATTAGTTTAATGCTTATGAATAGTTATAACACAAAAGCTTAAAATTATATTTGATATAGGTGAAAATAGATATGAAATTCTAGATGCAAGTTTATTAAAGGTAGAGTAAAAAGTTAAATGTTTACAAAAAGTAATTATTACATTACTAGTTTAATGAAAAAAATATTATATTCTTTTACTAATGGTTTCATTATATGTTTGAGATCATGCTTTTCAATAACAAATAAGTTAATCAAATTATAGAGCTTAATCATTTAACTTGAGGAGCTTATCGAAAATATTTTTTTGATATTCTTAACTACTATAAAAAGAAACATAAGGCCTGAGTAAGATTAGGAAAAGATCTTTACGAGTTATCTTAATTTGCTTAGAATGTAAGACTAATAACAATTTACATGAGTCACTAATATTTGATGAGATTTTGATTATAAGAGTTAAATACTTTCAAATCTATTTTTGTACTCATTAATGAACATTAGAGGTATAGGCTTGCATATACATCTCATGATAAATATTCATAATTTGTAGAACTTTTAAATAAGCAAATCTATTCTAATTGCACTTGTACAATATTCTTGTCACATAATGTGACTAGTAATTTTAAAGATTGAATAAAGAGTTAAATTTGAGCGATCCTCAGTTGAATTGAATGAATAGTATGTTCGTACATATAAAATATACTTGTCATATAAGTTATATTTTCTCAAAAGAGATTTTGATAGATTGTTTATTTATATGACCAAAAATGATAGTGGTAGATGAATGGATGGATATCATAGAAATTTAGAATTTTTTGGGATTAGCTAATTCTTACAAACAACTTGTAAAAAAATCTCTTAAATTGTAATATTCTTGATAAGTTTAATTCAAAAGATAATTCCATTTAAATAAACCTAAGCTTTTAAGAATATCATTATAAGGGTTATATTATGTCATAATGTCAAATGAGAAGATAGTAGTTTATGCTTATAGATAATTACATTCTCATTCATCTTATTTATGATTTAAAACTAGTTACAATAATTTTTGACTTAAATATTTATGACATTATTTTTATAAGATAAGAACTCTAATGTATTCAAATTTTCAAAGTCCTAAATACATCTTCACTTAGAAATATCTCCATTTGAAGTAAAAGATATTTTTAGAACTAATAAAAGACTTGAATTGAATATTATATATCACTTAATAAAAACAAATGTGATGTAAGATACTTTAAAAGAGAAAGAAGTTAAACAGTATAATCACAAATTTTGAAGAAATATGATTGTGCATGAAAATCAATCATTTAAGTTTCAATGCTTTGTTTGCAACTTAAAAAAAAAGAAAAATTATAGAAGTGACAACATTATTAACATGGTTACAAGATAATTAAGATGTTTAAGATATTGGAGAGGAAGTTTTAGAAATTCAAAGCCAAACCCTTGGAAAGCCAAGAGTCAATTTTTAATATAAATCAAGAAATCGTGTTCTTTGCTTTAGGAACAAGATATATGTTTTGGCATAAAAAGAGTGAAAATGGATTTTATTACAACAAACTCATAGAGTAATGTATAGCATTCAATTTAAAATAAGAAAAATGTTACAAAATTTAAAAAAATCTTTTTTAAAATATTTTTTAACCTATTATGAAAAAATATATTTAGGATTGTGCTACTAAAAGCCTAATTTGTCTAGAAGTTAAATGAGAATATCAAAAATCAAGTAAGGTTTTACAACCTCTTCCTATACCTATATGAAAAATAAGAATAAATATTTATGAACTTTATGATTAAGTTACCTAAAATCAATCGAGGATTTAATACTATATAGGTCATCATGAATAAATTGATCAAGTTGGTTTAGTTTTTATAAATCAAAATCACATATACAATAAAGTAGTTGGCTTAATTATATATATATATTATATAGTAAAATTTAATGGAGTGCTAAAATCCATCATATCAAATCGAGATTTGAAATTTACATCACGATTTTAGAAAAAATAGATGATTCTTTTGGAATACAATTTTAATTTTGTATAAATTTTCTTTCTTAAACTAATGATCAGACTAAAATAATAATAAAAATTTTGAAAGATATGTTTAGGTTGTGTATAATAGATTTTAGTGGAACGTATGTTATATTTTACTTCTAATTGGGTTTGCTTATGACAATTGTTACCAATCAAGTATAAAAATGGCATCTCATGAGTCACATTATGGTAAAATTGGTCAATCACTTATGTGTTTGTATGATAAATAAAAAAAAATCACTAATAAGACTATAATTGATAATTGAAATGGCAATTAAAATTCATTTGATTAAGAAAAAGATTTGAAAGGTACATAATTATCAAAAAAAAGGATTATGATACAAAACGTAAGATTGAAATTTCAAGAAAGATATTATGCATTTGTTAAATGGAGTTATATGAAAGATGTTATTAAATTTGGAAAGCGATGAAAACTAAAATCGAGGAATATCATTTTATTTCAAATAATTGAACTAATTAGTGACATTACTTATAGGGTGGCCCTACATTTGCCACTAACTTGTGTACATGATGTATTTCATGTTTTATCATTATGAAAATATGTGAGGAATTTTACTTTTGTTATGGAGTACGATCTTGATATCATTGAGGTATAGTTTAATCTAAGCTACAAGGAAAGACTCGCGAGATTAATGATAAGGGAAGTTCAAAAATTAAGAAAAAATCTTATAGTTAAAATCTAATAGACAAATCAGTTATAACAAAAATCTAGTTGATAATGTGAAGAAAAGATGCAACAAAAAATATTCATCTCTTTTGAATTTTGAAAATAAAATTTTCTAAAAAAGAGAGAACTATAACAATCTAAAGTAAGTGAATTTATCAATTTATTATTTTACATTTTGTTTCATTTTTTTGGTTATTTTAAATTATTTAATTAATTAAAAATTAGTAATTTAGCAAAAGGGATGTGTACGACTCACAAAGGATAAATGATCCATTGGTACCAAATTTATTAAAATTGTATATTGTTTGAAGGCTAAACTTTATGAAAAAAATTTAATAATTTTTTAAGTCTATTTGAATAAAAAATTATTAAAAATATCAAATAGTGTAAAAAACTTACGAAATTTTTATGGTATGAAGGGCTCGTGAAGTAGCCTACTTTAAAAATAGCTAGCAAATTTTTTTAAACCATTTAAATCGAAAAACACAATTAACTAAAGGGTTACTATTTAAGATTTACTTTAATTACAAAAATACCCAAATTCCAATGATGTTGAATAATGAAAAATAATTTATTTATTTATTTAATTTCTAGTTCTTTATAATATCTGAAATGGAGGCAGAGGTAAGGAATTATTAATTAAAAAAGTTTCCTTGTAATACTTTTCTAAATGTGCAATGACGAAAAAATAAAATAAATAAAATATTATTTATCTCTAAATGATGCTTCAAAATAAAAAATAAATAAAAAAAGGAAAGAAAGAATCCTTTTGATCGAATATAGATGATTTTTGGGAAGAAAAGTCCATGATTAAGAATGTTGCGAAAACCTTGCAAAACGGGAAGGAATGACATACAGAATTTTATGATATAAGTAAACATTTTATGAAAATTATGATCAATGAATTGAAGAATAAAGAAAACCATTGAAATTAATTCTGTGTATTTAGTTTTTTCATAATAAAAATAGCATAAGTACAAGATGTTGATTCTAAGATTTCTTTATTAAGATAAAAAATTATTTTTGTTTGAATAATTAAGGATGAGAAATAATCTTCTTCTTTTATGATATTTTTCTTTTTTTTTTTTATCATATTTTCTAATGCCTAAAATTGTATGAAAATAAAAAAAAAAAACATATTAGTTTCTCGGTATGATGTATAGGAAACAAAATATGGTCCATTGGAATTTGTAAAAAAAAAAAATAAAAAAAATCTTGAACTTGTTAAAAAATGAATTATTTACATAATTTGTTTGAAATTATCCATAAAAAAACTATGTCATCACAACTAATTTAGATGACAATGTACATTTAATCATTTTTAATAAATCTAGTTATTCATTTTGTTTGTGAAAATATATTTAAATAATGACACTGAATTTCTGATCATTTAAACTTTTTAAATTCATATACTGACATGAAAATGTTAACTCATTAAAAGTTAAATAAGAGATTATGATTGTACTGAAAATTTTAATATTTAACTATTAACAATATTTTAATATAGTAACGAAACTTATTATTATAACAAATTATTTATACAAATATTTTTTTTTATCAGAGAAGTTAAAGAGATTTATCTAAGATTTGAATTTTTTTAATATTTATTGTAGATTGCATGAATGCCACAAACTATCATCAACTGACAACATTTGATTAATACGTATTGTGGTAATGTTATTATTCCGGACGTGGTTATTTGGTTTATTCAATTTTTTCTTTATATTATTTTTCATTTTTCTAATAGATTATCTCTGTATTTTCATGGTATTTTTTAAACTTTTTAATAAATATTGTAAGTAATCTTCAACTGATCTTCTCAATGACAAAGCTTGTTGGAGAATATTTAATAATTATTATTCAAGTATAATTAATGTGTTTACGATTTATGTGTTATTCGTCATGTATGGTGATTTGAAAAATATTATTTATTTTTTTTGTAAAATAATTAATATATGAAAAAAAGTATATTTTTTATTAATATAGTTTGGCGGTTTTACAAGAATAAAGTATAATTTTGATTTAAACATTAAATATCTTTTTTTTTGTCTTGAGCATTTTCGAAGTTGGAAACGCCTTCCGCGTAGTTAAAAAAGTTTAATTATTTTTTACCTCAATTTTATCACTTTAATATTAAATATTATTTTTAAATTTTTTTTACACCAAAGACAACGTCAGCTTGCTGCGGTAGGTTTCTGTGGTCAACGACCATGTAGAAAGACACCGGCATTTGGAGTTGGTAAGCGGGGAGTGAAGATGAAGCTCAAAGTATACGCCGATCGGATGTCGCAGCCTTCACGTGCAGTAATAATCTTCTGCAAGTATGTCTTCAGAAATGGAAACCCTAATCTGTATTTTTGTTCGAATATGGATTCCTTCATTTGTCTCTGTAACCATTTTCTCTTATGGCTTATCAGGGCAAATGCAGTTGATTTTGAGGAGGTGAGGATAAACCTAGCTAAGAAAGAGCATCAAACACCGGAATTTAAAGGTTTGTATTCGAGAACTACTTGTATTCTTATTTTTAATAGTTTTTGGATGAGGGATCAGCCAGATATGTGTAAGAGTTAGGAATCCGATGTAAAGGTTTCTTGAACTGTTTTGGGAATTTTAATACCCGGTACTGCTTAGGATATACTAAACATGGAGAGGAAATACGAAAAAAGTAAATTTTTGGGCGAGGTTTCACCGAAAATGGTGCCATTAATTTGGTATCTTGTTTTGGATGATATTTTGCTGGGCTTAGTTTTCGGTAACATTCAGATTCAAAATGCTTTCAGTTTGTTAGTTTTTTTTGCTGGACTGTAGCAGGACTTTTTAGAACTAGCATCACTCTATGTCAATTAGACCGGTCTTCCGTAACTCTATTTCAGTAGATCATTTAGCATTTTCGTCGCCAAAGGCATTCATAAAAGTGTATATTTTGATTAATTCCTTTGGGTGCATTTTCCAGAAATAAACCCAATGGAACAGGTTCCTGCAATCATTGATGGAAGGTTTAAGCTGTTTGAAAGGTATTTCCTAATTATCTCGGTCTGTTTGATAAATAGCCTTGTCTTTGGCCTTCTTTTGTGTTCCTTAAAGTTAAATAAAATCAATTCCAATATTTTTATCTGCATTTATTTTTTTTAGAGTATTACGATGTTTCTTAGGATGTACTTAACATAACTGTTATTAAATTTTGAATTAATTAATAACAATTAGTTTTCAAATATTTTATCGTTAATTGTTATCGAAAAGTTATGCCCTTGCTAAATATGCTGTTGATAATCATTTAATGAAATGATTGATATTGTAAAGTAATTAAGATAACATTTGAGTTTTTGTTAAACGAGTGATGAATTTTATAACATTATTTTAGAGAGATATTATTATCTTTTGCTTTTTAGATTGAAAAAGTATATTTCAAAATATGGCTAGATAAATGTTTTATTGTATTTTGAAAATTACTTTTATATAAAATTGAGTTTGGAAACGATTTACCAAATGTAATCTTAGTTTGATTTTTGTTGTTTTTTTTTTGGATCACCAAGTATTGACTTTCAGGAGATTTTTTATACATTTGATTTCTTTCTCTTCTTAAATAGAGTTTAGTGATTTTGATAATCTAGAATTGTCTATTATTTTGGCTTTTATGTAATTATTTGAAAGCATGAGTATGAAAACAATAATAAAATAACAACAAGAAGAATGCTCTCATAGTTGAATTGTCCTAAGAAGGATCAAAGTCATAGGGTCTAGTACATACAACTTACCCAATGCTTTTTAATGTGTTATTTTCATGTCTCAAACCCAAAATTTTTTGGTTGCATTCTAGCAATATTTGTAGTAGCACCAAGGCCCCCCTTTCATGTGATTCAATCGTAGATTTTATGTCATATGTCAAAAAGAGGAGTATAAAGATGTGGTATTTGATTAAGATCACAAAAAAAAACTAAGATGGATATTCCTTTATCATAGGAGAAGTTAGAAGAATTAGCCTTAACGGGTATAGATTTAACAACTAAATTAGTGGTCCTTTGTAGATGTTTAACTGTACAGTTATTAAAAATAGGAGTAAATGTTAACAAACTACGAATAATGTCATTTAAGTTGATGTGCATTGTAGTATACAAAATAGTCACGATAGTTCAAGATGAGTTGTGTCCAAGTTAATTCTTGTTTCATAAGTTGCTTAAAGTTAAGTAAAGGACCTTCCTCCACCTTATCCAAGAGTAGAAGGCAAAATTCTCCTAACTGAGCCTAGTAGCCTATGACATCTATGGTCTTCCCATGTCTTGACTTTTAAAAGAGAAGGCACCTTTGAATGATACAAGATACAATTATAGGGGCCAAACTCTTATGCAATCAACAAAGAATATGGTTTGCATGGACGTAGTTGAATGTGGTATAATCCCAATTGTCTGTATTCTAGAATCTCCAAAGACATGATAAAGAGGTCACCATGCCCTTATGATACTACCAGAACATTATGGTGTCACATCACGATGCACCATAGAAACATTATAAAGACACAAAATTTCACCAATTAAATCTCAGTCATTGGTTTGGAGAATAGTCATGTGGTTGGCATTGAAGAATGGCACTTCAAGGCCAGTTTGTTGAGACTAGAACTTTGAAATCAGTCTCTTGAGACTAGTTTGTGAGGTTGGGTTGTAGACATTAGTCTCTCAATGCCAAACTGTGATTGGTTTCTCAAGGCCGAACCTTTGAGATTAATCTCTTGATGCTAAACCCTTGAGGCTAATCTTTTGAGATTAGATCATTCAAATCATTTCTTTAAGGTTAGCCCTTTGATATCCTGCTCCTTGAAGCATTCTTTTAATGCATTAAAGATTTTTCTTCTTCAAATTGCCAAGCTCCACCTGACAATTATAATTGATTCTGTTTCGTTATCAATAACCGAGCCCTTGCCTGGTGATTACAGTTGGTTTTGTCATGTCATTAGGAACTAAGCTCCTATTTGACATTTATAATTGATATTATCACATCATCAATGGTCAAAGCTTCCACTAGATGGTTATCGCTAATAGAACCATTTTAGCAAGAAACACATAATAGTTCTTGACAATTATATCTTTTTAATGAATAATGAAATGACAAGTTTAATTCCTCACATGTAGAAATGGAGTTATCATATGTCATCTATTTTATTGGTAATAAATAGGACCTTGATGATCCAATTCAGGAGGTTGATCTATAAGATCCTTGATTTGTTCCACTATTTAGTTAATAACCTTTTAGAGTCAACTTTTGATAGTTATCACTCTTCTCTTATGATTTTTTTTCTTTTTTCTTCTCTTCTTTCTTAGTTATCCTTGACTTGTGAGAATCTTTACGTTTCTTCTTCTCTCATTTTACTCTGTAATCTTCCTTAAGTTCTGAATAAGTAAGTTTATGCCACATTCCAGTGAATTCAAAATCAGTATTAATATTTTTCTTGTGTTTGTGGAAATTTAACGTGAAAACTAAAATGAAAACTAAAAAGTAGTTAAAACCTTACTTTTTGAAGGAGAAGTTCTTGATTTCTACGATTAAAAGGCGATAAAAGATTTTGTACCTATAACTCATCCATTGTTCACCTTTGAATGTTCCCATTCATCTCTCACTTTTCCATCTTCCATCTATTTTAACGACAAATGGAGTGCTTTACATAGGCTCTTTTAACCTTCCGTCGTTGATCGTGAAACAATTCAAAGCCGAGTTCACACTCTAAGTCTTTGCTTTTACGTGATAAAGTTTTGCTTTTATTCTTGTTGTGTTCCAAGTAGCATCTGAGCCTCTCCATTCACCTTCTCATGTAAGGAACCTACTCTACAAGTTTTATCCTACTGTTCACTGGATTGTATGCCTTTAGCTCCCTATAGCTCCATACCTCCAAGCTTTAATCTAGCTGTTTCTTCTTTCTTCTCTCGACCATGATTTGAAGCCCGTTGGTTCTATTGTCTCTATCTCCATCCACCTTGCACTTTATCCTATGTTTGCTTTGATAGGATTCCCTTACAACTTACAGAAGAATCCCACTTTCTATGGGTGTAGGGATACAATCCACACATTGTAGAAGAAGTTTCTCTTCTCTCTAAAGAAATTCTCATCACTCTACCTCAAAGCAATAGCTGCCACCCTCCACCTATTTCTATTACAACTTTGATCCTTATACTTTTCTCATGGAGTTTGAGACTGTAGCAAGCCTACATATTAATGGACGTGTCAAGCACAAAACCTTTTTTACTCTCCTTAAAAGAATTCGCTTGTAAATGGGTATGGAAACTACCTCCCATATTCATCTCTTATTTTGACCAATTCAAGAGTTTATTTATTTTTTCATTTGCAGGTTGCATAAACTAAAAAAAAAGTCTTAAAATCACTGCTTGATCTAAAGCTAGTTCAAGATTTGATTCTTGCATTGTCTTGCTCCAATCTTTAAAGTTGCTTTAGAAGTTGATCAAGAGGATTCTCGCTTGACAAAGGTTGCTCTCATCAAGTCTCCTTGACTAAGTTACTTTTCTATGTTATTCATTTTTTACTTTCCAAAATCACTTCAAGAAGTCCTTCATTGAGCCATTTATTACATTAGCATAGAAGAGTTTTATGTCATTCTAATTGGTTGCTTAAATAGAAAGGTGCTATCTCCTCCAAAACAAATCAAGCCTAAGTAGCACTCAATCTTACAGAGATAAAAGTTGACTAGTAGCTTCCCTCATAAGAGCAACCAAAGAAACCATTCCCCTTAAGAATTTCCATCTTCTTGCCCAAATACTCCTGTGAACATCTCTCACAAAAAGGTGTTGGTTATTAAAAGGGAGGGCCTATATAAAAAATAAAGACTTTTTAAAGGGAATAATTGGGATAAAACTAACTTTTGCAAATTTCATAAAGATCATTATCGCACCACTTCACAATGCAAAGCCCTTAAATCTCTTCTTGAGAAGTTGCTAAAAGAAGGATGCTTCAAAGAGTATTGTGCCAAGGGGCTTGAATCAAAAGTTATTTTTTTGGTCATTTTATTACTTATTTGATGACAATAAAATCATTGTATTATGTTTACTTATATTTTTTCTAAATTTTATTTTTAGATAATGCATCTTAAGTACACAAGTCATTTATGTGAATAGTTTGATCAATTGACTTAAGGAGTCTAATTATGATGTTTGTGTAAATTGTAACTGATATTCAAAGAAACACAAACTTGAGCATCACTTAGAGAAGATCATTATTGAGTCATTTTTATTGATAAATACAATATTAAAGCTCATAACTTTTTTCTTGTGACACTTAGGTATTTTCATTTAAGGCATACATTTTATACATATTTACTTATATTTATATATGCCTTAATGAACATTAAGAAAAGTAGTTTACATATACATGATATGATCAACTCTTATAAGTTACAACAATTATCATTATTCTATATTATCTGCTTTAGAACATTCCATTTATAATGAGTTTTGTCATGTGTTAAAGTTAAATCAAGTTAGAATTGAAAATAGATTGAATCAAGTGATGTTTACATTGATTAAATTAATTATAATTGTATGTTGAACCCATTGTACGATACAATCTGTTAATATTTGAATCGAACTCTCATAGGTTACATCATTCATCATTATTCTATATTCTCTGCTTTAGAACATTCCATTTATAATGAGTTTTGTCACATGTTAAGGTTAAATCAAGTTAGAATTGAAAAGAGATTGAATCGAGCGATGTTTGTATTAACTGAACTAATTGTACTTGTATGTTGAACCCATCATACAAAACAATCGGTTAATATTTGAATCGGATAGAGTATTTGTTAAGATCGATCTTAGGTATGCTACATTTACTAGTCATATATGTACAATAAATTTATCATACAAGTACATTGATGATTTATCAAGGAGGTCTAATTTGAGGTTAATGTTTTTGATCTTCGTATTGTGTGATGTTATCTTTTGTACTAGTATGTTATAATCATTAGGAGGATTGGACACCAGATTGGTCTGATTGATATTAAGTATATGTGCTGGAGATTGTAGTGTCGTATAAGTTCGATAATTTCTTCACAATTGTACGATTAGTATGCCATTGTAGTGAGTGTTTAGGACTTATGTGATAAGTTTCGTTGCACATTCTTGTACTTGTATGATAGCTTTTACCCAAGAGCTTAGTGTTCAGAACTTAGGCTTGAGTAAGCCAATTTCCATCTTATGTGTATGATATCACTTTTGTTCTTGTATAATATTATTTTACCCGAGATCCTAGTGATGGGACTTACCATATATTGAGTGGATATTGCATCATAAAAGTACAATTTACTTATTGTACAAATGTGATAGGTTATAATCAGTATGAATGAGCTTGTCATAGGAATGATTGTAATGTATGATCTTGCATTGCACAATATTTTTTTCGAGAGCTCAGATTTGGACTTTAAAAAATATTCATTCTAGCCCTACTTGTACTATCCTTCATTATACAAGTATTGTTAGTCCAAAATATGAGTAACGGCTAGTTTTGACTTGTTAACTAGTTGTTAGAGGGGTTTTGGAGCACTTTGAAAGCTTGAAAAGAGCTATTTAGAGGCCTCAAAAAATTGGAAAAAAGATTAATGCTTGATTAGATAATCTTTGTGAAGGAACTCGCTTTGAATTAATCATTTCTAAAGAGAAGAGGATGACATGGCTAAGGTTGCATGCTTTGATTTCATCTTCACAACCTTCATTCATTAATTTAAGTTGTAAGTTTTTATGCTTTCTTCCTAGAACAATATTATATACATTATTAAATTATTATAATCATATCAGTATATCTCTTGTTTAATTGTTTATTTGGTTTTATGACTTTATATTGAGTCTTAATTTGGTTGTTTTGTCTCATTATTAGGATATTTTATTTAATTTTTTCTTTGTATGTTTTTATTAAATTAGTATTAAAAGTTTTTATTAAATTGGTATTATAGGTTTTTATTATGCTAGTATTATATGTTTTTATTAAGTTGGTATTATAGGTTTTAATTAAGTTGGTGTTATGGACTTTTATTAAGTTGGTGTTATAGATTTTTATCAAGTCAATTTTGGTTTTTATTAAGTCTATATTTTAGTGTTGTTGCCTAGTCTTTTGGTTGGGATTGGTCATAAATTCAACTTTGGATCGAATTATTTGAGATCATTATACTTTTTTTTCATTTGTTCTACAACACAACTTTTTGCAAAGTTTAAAATCATTTTCTAAAAGAAAGTATTATAAAAACCAACAAGATTAAGATATTAAAGTCTTCAATTGCGAAGTTATTTGAGCTTTTGATTTGACTTAAAATTTGTATGTTTGTATAATTCATGTCCCTTTTTGGGCATTGCGCTCCTATGCTTTTCATCAAAAGTCTCCAATTGCCACTTCATCCCAAAGTACTAGCGAAGATTAAGGCTTGTTTAAAGGTTTTTTCTTATTTTGGCAATCTTTATGACAACACCATAGTCTCTCTGGATTGATGGCTGATATTGAAGTTCACAAAATGCTCATCGACATCAGCAGCTTTGCTAATCCTCTTTTTCTTGATGTTTTCAACAAGATAAGCATTAACTAAAGTCGTCTTTTGTTCGCCTGTTCCTTGGTTAGCTTCTTAGGAGACACAACTAAGCCAAAAATTGCTATCACATTGCCTATGATGTTGAGAATTTTTTTGGGTTTAATGATGCATGTGATAGATTTCATAATGCTAATTTTTCTCTTGTAATGCCATTTTATGTTGCCCAACAATGATTCAATTTGGGATGATGACAGTCTCAGCAACCCATATTTGCATAAAGTTTAATTCTCCAATAGGTGTCATTTGTGTTCAAGCAGATCTTTTGCATTCGAGGTGGTGCTGCTTGAACACAATGACAAGTACCCTCAAGCCCTTTATCCTAACTGTTGAAGGTCTCAATAGAGCACCTATTTGCTCTATTTCTCATTATATTTCTCTTATTCTTTATTTTTTTGTCGAGAAAAATGTAAATATATTGTCTAATCTTAACGAATGGATAAGGGAGATTGCTCTTGATCTTTTGATTGAGTATATTGATATTTTTTCCTGGATATCGTTGGAAATGCTTGAGATAGATCATTTAGTGTTGCAACACTTAATCTTAATGCCGATCTTTCGATAGTCCATCAAAAAACTCGTCTTTAGTTCAAAAAAGCAAGCTGCCATAAAGGATAAAGCCTCAAAGCTTCTTAAGGAAAATTTTATTCTTTATGTTCACTATCCAGGTTGGCTCGAAAACATGACCTTTTTGAAGAAGAATAATGTGAAATCGTGCATCCGCATAGATTGCGCTAATCTCAATCATGTTAGTTTGCCGCTTCTTGTCATCGTTGATCTTGTGGATTCAATCATTGGTTTCAAGTGCTCTAGTTTATTTGATATTTTCTTATGTTATCATTAGATTAAAATAGCTGAAAAAGATGAGAAAAGAACTTCTTTCATCACTCACTTCAGAACTTTTTCCTACACAATCTTCTCTTTTGGATTAAATAATGTGGGCATAATTTACCAAAGGATGATTAACATTATTTTTTCAAGTCAGAGAAGTAGAAACCTAGAAGGTTACACGGATGCTCTTTTTATCACAAACAAATTTTTCGAGGCCCAACTTCATGATTTTAAAGAAGTCATAAGGACATGCAAAAAGTTTAACATGAAGCTAAATCCTTTAAAGTGCAAATTTTACACAGCTTTAGGTAAGTTCCTTGGCTACTTGATCTTTATGGAAGGAATTCAAGCTTACTTAAATAAGATTAAAGATTTGATGAATTGTACCCAAAGACTCATCTAGACGTTCGATGTGTAGGATTTAGTATTTATCTCCAAATTAGGAGACAAGATTTAGTGATTCTTCAAGTAGCTTCATAATAAGTCTAGAAGTTTGCATTGTGAAAACTGCAAAAAAGTCTTCTAAGAGCTTAAAGCCTATCCATCTCATTCCTTAGCTCTAAGCAATGAAGTTGTTCTTCAACCTTATTGCATCAAGTTCAAGACTTTTATTTTGATTTGAGAAGACAAGAAAGTCTTATTTTTGAATTGTTATATCTCTCACACCTTGAATGATGTAGAACTTAGTATTCTCCCCTAAAGAAGCAAGCTGTAGCACTAATTATTTCAGCCCTTTGATCGTGTTAGTACTTTCAAATTCACATTATAAATATAGTAAATGATCAACCTTTGAAGTGCATTCTCTAGTTAATGTAAGTCTTTTTTTGATGCTATATGCAAGGAAGGATCATTTAGAGTTTGTTTTCCTTAGCTCAAGGTAGGTTAAGCTTAATTGCCAATTGAATAATATTCCTTGCCAAACATAATCAAGAAGCCACCTTGTTGGTTAATCCTCTTCGAAGCTCAACTCAGGTTATGGATTCTTCCTTCTCAAAAGTTTGATATAAGGAACATCAAGTGCCAAGCCCATGGATATGTCCTAGTCAAAGGGAAGCCATACATGAAGTTTTATCTCAGTCATTCTTTTGATGTTTAAGACATTATTGAATTGATCCGTTCAAAAGAGTAAGACGACTATGCCTTGAGTCATAGTTTACCTCATAAAGATTATGTATCAAGGATTCTTCTAACCAAATATGCTAAAAAGCATTAAAGAAATTGTGAGATGTAGAGGTCACCAGATTTATGCTCTTCTTTGATAGCCAATGGGTAAGATGAAAGCTATAATTATTTCTTGACTTCTCTCAATATGGGATATGGATTTCCTTGACCTTCTCAATCTTGGGTATGGATTTTCTTGGCCCATTTTGGATTGCTTAAAGCAGAAAGTTCTTTCTGGTAGTCATTGATTATTTATCAAAGTGGATTGAAGCCAAACCTTTTGTCATCCAAACCACTAGTGAGGTTCAAAATTTCATGAGGGCAGATATCTTCAGTAGATTCAGAGTTCCTTCTACCATTATTATTAACAACATGACAATGTTTCGAGTCTAAGAACTCTAGGATTTCTGTAGAAAGTGTGATTGCCGCCTTAAGTATGCTTTAGTAGCTCATCAGTCAATTAACAACCAAGTTGAGATAGCATTCAAAAGTCTTTTGAAGATCCTAAAGCCATGCCTCAATGACAAGAAAGGTAAGTGGGGTTGATGAAGTCTTTGGTGTGGTAGGGCATATTGTACCATAGGTGAATCATTTTTTTCTCTAGTCTAAGGGTTTGAAGCTATGCCTTTGGTTGAGATTAATCATTTCTTTTATCAAGTTTAGAAGCTTTGCAATGCAACTTGTATGCTAGTAGTTGTCCAATGAAGAAGCTCAGAGATTGAAATTGAACTTATTGGAGGAAAAATGACTCTAAGTTCATCTCAAGCAATTGAATAAAAAACAAAATATGGAGAAGTTTACAACAAGCACATCAAAAAGTGTTATTTCAAAGTTAAAAATTTGGTTTTCAGAAAATATGAGGTTTTCCAATGTCAAGAAGGTCTCAACAAACTCGATCCAAATTAGGAAGGACAATACTTAATCAAGGACATTTTTGGACTAATTGTGTATCAATTTGAGAGAGAGGAATGTGTCGGAATCCATCGATCATAAAGTGAACATCACATGAAGAAATTTTATCCATGATAAATTTCTTATTTTTCTTTAACTTGTATTGCCAAACATATGGCTTAACTTGGCTTATGCTGTCAATTAATTCCATAGTTTGCGCTGTGCCTTTGTAGTCTCAAGGTTTATTTAACTTAGATGAAGCAGTCTCTATAAGTTAAACCATCGCATAAGAAACATCTTGAGAATTAATAATTATGCTTTAAACTAGCATAATTACTTGAGGTACTAAAATTATATATATCAAGGAAAGCTATTATTTAAGTCATTTTTGTAGTTTTCAATCAAAATTTATTTGATATTCTTCATAAAATGTCCATTCACTTGAAACTTTGACTCCTCTGGGATCAATATCAATGCAACTATTCTTACTTGACCTCAGCATTTCATTTGCTTAAGACCCATCAAAGTTTATTGTTTCTAGTTCATAGCTGATTCTTATTTATCTTTGTAAGTTAATTTCATAGTGGTCATTCACTTATTAAGACTCTCTTGAGACATGAATATGTTAAGACAAATTCATATGTTTCTGAAATTGCTAGCCTAACCTTATTAGCGAGGGGGGGTGGGTTCAAATAAGTGGGTTATAACTTGGTGACATAGACCCTCTTAAGCAGATAATGTGTTATTTAAAAAACT
Source organism: Vanilla planifolia (assembly GCA_023846275.1). Classification (NCBI taxonomy): domain Eukaryota; kingdom Viridiplantae; phylum Streptophyta; class Magnoliopsida; order Asparagales; family Orchidaceae; genus Vanilla; species Vanilla planifolia. The sequence goes on along the minus strand of CM043866.1, from coordinate 15,771,159 downwards.
ACCTTTATATTCATACCTAGTTCAAACTAACTTTTGTAGCCCCTTGAATGAGTCACAATAAAATAAGATGTAAAAAAGTTAAGAGCTTCATATGTTAGACCTCATGCAAGTGGGTTAACAATAATTTGTGATGTTTTCTTGAGATAGCCATACTTCATTTGTCAATAACCCTTAAGAATGAGTCCAACAATTGTTCTTGATGTGAATAGTCTTGATTGATTCAATGATTGATGAGCTTATTGAGCCAAGCTTGAGACATAAGGATACATGTATCTTTCCATTGCTTGAAATGTTTTCAATTTACTTTGATTCATACCCTTTGAATCAAACTTTGATTCTATTACTTTTTTGTTTGAAACTTGATCAATTCATTTTCTATTTTCTATTACTTTAAAACTTCATTATTGCCTTGTTATGTAAGGGTCTTAGAAGACATAACCTTTGCTTCCTTTACCTTTTATCTTCATCATTAACCTATTGTGTGAAGGTGTCAAAAGGCCTCACCTTTACCTGGTCACTTGTGCAACTTAGCTTTGTCATTATCCTATGATACAAAGTTGAAATCCTACTTAAACCTTTTAGTTGTCTAAGCTTTATGCCTCCTCAACACTTTGGGAGTTAGAATTAATCAACATCATCTTAGTTCAAGTTAAGTTCTGACTTAGTCTTATTTACTTCTCTTCAATTATGCCATTCACATTGTTGAATTAGTTTGATCCTTTGGCTTCTCCCTCAAATGAAAGTCTATACTAAAGGGTCAAAACTTAGAACTTTTCATACAAGTAAAACTATAGCATGAACAAACGATATAAGAAAATTAAGGAATCAATTTAATGATGAATTTAAAGAATACATTGTTAAAAATGACAGTAAACATATAAAATCAATCATTTAAAAAATCTTTTAAGGACTCTTTTAGAAGTTTGAGCCTTGGTTCTTTTATTATCCTCTGTGGTCAAAGTTTTAAACCCTCTGTAGTAGACAATATAGGTTAGCTCCCTGTATATTTGTTCTTTTGTCTCGTACCATATTCTTGGTGGCCGAGAACCCCTTTAACTAGCACATTTTTTAGTGCTCCCTCACATGTAAATCTATATTAGAGGTAAAAAAATTAGAGCTTTTCATACTAGTAATACTATAGCATGAACAAATAATATGAGAAACTTAAGGAATCAATTTATTGGGAAATATAAAGTATAAATTGTCTAAAACTAATAATAAAAATATAAAATAAATCTTTTAAAAAAATCTTTTAAGGCCTCTTTTAGAAGTTTGAGCTTTGGTTTTTTTATTATCCTCCTCTTTAGTAGACAATATAGCTAGCTCCTCGTTTAGTGCTCTTTGGTCTTATACCATTGTCTTCGTGGCCGAAACCCCTTTAACTAGCACATGCCACTTGTTGTGGAGGTATGACCTCTTGGACTCGTCGAAAGTCCTTAATGTTGGAGTCATTTACTTCACCTTAGTATTAGTATTCTCAATGAGTTTTTTTTTTAGCATGCCCTTGTATTTGATTTCAATGTCCTCTCAGGCTTTAGCCATCTCAACTTCCTTTTCTTGAAAATTTTAAAAGATTAAGTGCCAATTGTTGGTAGTCTAAAATAACTAAGTGCAAACGTTAGAAAAGCATTCTAACTTTTCTAGTTTATCATTATAAACTTCGACTTGAGTGTGGCACCAGCATTTTAGCCTCAACTCTTCTTCCTTTATAAAAATAGATATGGTCTTAAGCTACTTGAGTGCAACTTTTTGAGATAGTGCAATTGTGCATTTTGTAATAAGTTTGCAATAAGTCTTGTTGATTGTTTTGGCCTAGAAAATCATGGTTCTCCACAACTCAATTTTAAATTGAGCATTTTTCATGTCATTTTTGGCTATCATAAGCTTTGCACTGAGTTGAAGAATGTCATAGATGGTGTGCATCATGAAAATAAAATTGCATGTTAATGATCTACTTGATATTTAACAAGAAGACATTAATAAGTACAACTTTCATTCCTATGCTGACTTACTGTCTCACAGTAATATTTGAGATGTAGAATGGTGAAATTAGAACATTGTCTTGTGAAAGTTGGTAAGTCCAATAGTGCAACTTTCTTTGATCTTTCAATAATGTTGAGGCTAGCATTGTTTGGGCAAACAATCTTGTGGAAAATACCTCAATTCTTTGAAATAGTTAATTTCATCGAAATCTAGCATTTCTTCTATTTTGATTATTTGTCGTACTCGACAAATGCATGGACACCGCTCTTTATTTTCTTTATCGTGCTATTAGTAAGCTCTTTGACTATTACATTTGTAGATCTTGAGGCCTTGGTTTTGGCATTGGTATTTTTACTTGATGTCTCACATTATTTGAGACTTGAATGTCCTCTTTACCAACAAAAAATAGCTAGTATATAAGATACTATAAGAAAAATCTAATAGATATAAAAAGAAGTTTAACTTTTATCATAAGAACATCTTGTTGGACAAAATTGATCTCATCATATTTATCTCCTTGAGACAAACCTTAGGAAAGAGAATGATGCTTCTAGATTTTCTATTGAGGCTTAAAATGGGTGCAAATTGAATTGTTTCCCCAGTCAATTCGAGACCCCTTGAGGCCATTCATGTCTAATCATGGGAAATGATCAAATTCATAACCAGGTGTCTCGACAAATAGTGCTCTAGGGACAATTGCTCCTTGGGATCACTATTGAAGGTCGGCTAGAGAGATATCTTCTTTGTCTTCTTCTTTGGGCTTCTAGTGGGGAAGGACCCATCAGTTGTTCGATGTTGTCTTTTTGCTTTGTGTCATTCTCTCTCCTTTGAAGAGTAGTGTCACACCCTATTTGTCTTTATTTTCTAATAATACATCTAATACTTTGATAAATCAAGTTATATTATAATATAATAGTAATACTAATGATGTTAATACAATATCATATGAGATGATGGATAAAACTGAATGTAAGCCCTGATTAAACTATTTTTTACAAAATGTATAACATCAAAATATCACATACATACTTGATTTAGACAAGATTTAAGATTCCCAACATATCTTTATATATCAAACCACTTTTCTCACATGTTACTCCAAGTATTCTCTCTGTGTGCATCTATGACATGACTTGTAATATAGAATGAGCTTTACATAACTCAATAGGTGAATGTTATGTATAATAATATCATAGTATGATAAGAATGAATAGGAATAGAAATAAGTAAAAGCTTGAATATGACATTATTGAAGTACTGCTAAAAAATAAGTCATGAATATAAAATGTGTAATGTATTATATATCAACTATATATGTGCACATATAAATATTTTGTACTTCTCATATGCATATCATATAACATCCTTTATTCATTTCCTTCTCAAGTCTAGCTCATTATTATTCTCATTTTTCACTCTAATTGGGCCGAAAGGTTTTGGACATGATTATTATCTTGTATTCATAATCACATTTTATCTCATATTTATGTGATATTTTATCATATCATAATTAGATCTCTGTTTATAAGCATATCATAGTTGGCTAGTTATATCAATCACATCATGTTTTTAGTACATCAGATCCTACATAAAGTACCAGCAACATTTAAGGATATCATAATTATATTATCTTCGTTTATTAGCCTTGCACAAAATTGGTGGGGACACCAGCGCCATGCATGATTTTCGACGTACTTCATCTATTCAGATGCGCTCCTGCACTACCCGACGACCAAGGGAGTTACTCTTCATGAACAGGATCAATTTGGAGCCCAAAGATGCATTTCGGGCTCGAATTAACACTCAAGAACATTATTTTTGGATTCGGGGACCCAAATTTGGCCAAAAGGCCTCTTTTTCCGGTTTTCGCCGCCGCCGGACGCCTTCCGCCGCCGACTGCGACCGTCCGCCACCGTTTCGCCGCCGTCGGCCGTTGAGTCGACGGACCCGCGCGCGGGTTCGCGCGAGACGCGCCCGCGGGTGGCGGGTCGGCGCGACCCGGTTCAGACCCGTGTCATGGCTCGGGTCGCACGACCTGCTGGATGAACCGCGCCGACCCGTCTCCGACCCACGCTGACCCGCAACCGACCCGCGACAACACGACTCGACCGCGCCAGCGTCCCCGCCGGATTCGCCGCCGCGACCGCCGCCGCCAACCGCTGCTAGCCCGCCGAATTTGCCTTAAAAGCTGTTTGGCAACAGCTTCTGGATCAGCTTTTGACTATTTCCTGCCTTTTTTTTAATGTTTTAAAAGGCAGAAATTGATATGCAGCCTTTATATTTGTTATTTTCCTATTTATTTCCAAGTTTCACGTATTTTATTCCTTTAAAACTCTAAAAGTTGTTTTACCGATGTACCCTTAGGCTCTCTATAAATAGGGAGGCCTACCCCTATGTAAGGTCAGTTGATATTTGAGCTTGTTTAAGTATTTTAGTGCTTTGCTTTCACTTGTTGAGTCATTGGTGTGATTCCAACAAGACTTCGGCGTGCTGATTCGTCGAGGCTCTGGTACTGGGAGGAGGGGTGCGAGGCCCAAGCGGTGAGAGGCCGTGCCAGTTTATCAACGACGCCATCTTCATCTTCATCCCTTCGTCGACATACTCTCCATACCCCGCCACTACCACAACGGTAACGTTTCATAACTACTCATCGTCACATTCGCCTTTTCATCCGGATTTCGACGCTTCTCTCTCTCTTAAGATTTGGGTTCCCCTCGGACTTGAACGGTTCTTACTCGAATAATATCTGTTAAATTTCTGATTTACGGTGATTTAGCGTGATCTTTGTACCTTTCAACTGCGCCGGTGCGACCATTCCACTTTCAAAATTTATCTCGCTCGGTATTTAAACCCTTATCCGAGTACCCCGCGTCTGTACCGTCGAGGTGTTGCGGACCACCTAGCCTACGGAGCGACCTCTGTGTTGCTCACGGTCCCCCTCTTGGCTAAGATTGCCTTGGACGGGTGTCTCTTGCTTGTTATTTCTTTTCGAATTTTCACATTTTTACCTTTCAAGTTTACTTTATTTCTGGTGTGTGGATGTAATTTCTGTATTGCTCAAATTATTGTAATCCGTCCGGCATCAAATCACATCATGTTTTTAGTACATCAGATCCTACATAAAGTACCAGCAACATTTAAGGATATCATAATTATATTATCTTCGTTTATTAGCCTTGCACAAAATGCTACTAGTGGTGGAGGAGATCTTTGATGTCATCTCATAGCTTGATATAAAGTTAATATTTATTGTGCTCAATATTATATCATATCATAATATCTTATAGATGCAACACACACTAGGCTTATATTACTTACTATCTTATTGCCTTCTCTTTCTATTTTTTACTAAGTTTTTTATTATGCTTTGATAGTTCTACTCATAGCATGTATCATATTATATATCATATGTCACAAGTGTGTTTGCCACAGATTCCAACAATTCACTTTCTATACTGTCACTTGGACTTGTAATATCTAATTTAGCTTTTTTCAAACAATATTAAGGTTGAGAAATCACTTTTATTTTACTGGATTTCACTAAAGAAGCAACTTACAAGGTAAGAAATACACACAAATACACCAGTGGTTCCTTGGAACCCTTTTCATAGCAATTTATAACCTTACAAGTTGTGGACGGTTGCTCAATTCATCACTAAGCAATACTTTTTTAATTTTTTGAACCATTGGTCAAAGAACAATGGCCTCATTTCTGGAATATTAATATCTATATGTAATTTTTTTTATACTTATAATATAAATCATATCATAGAATATTATCTTTATTCTATAATTATTATCACAACACACACTTATATACCAAAATGATTTGCACATCTTTTCAATATTTATATTACCAGTGATTTGAGTTCACCTATTATTTGAGTTCACCTATTTAGGTTTTGGAGATCTCTTTGATTTCATTTGTTTTCCTTTTTTTTCATTTCCTACTTAAGAAAAATTGTGCACAACTCACTGGAATTTATCAATTTAATGTTATTCCCTTTATCTTACTTGTAGATTTAATCAAAACTATTCTAAATCAATTTTTGAAACTCATAACAATACATACATTTATAACCCTTTTAATTTATCCGTATCTCAAGAATTTATATACAACATATAATCTTTAAACTTCCAAAACACTTCCCAAACAATGCTTCCTAACTGTTCCGTCTACCCAACACATGCTGAAATTAATTCTGAAGCAAAGTCTAGGCAGCTTAAGAAATTTCATGCAAAAACTTAGCTTATTAATCTTCATGTTTGTAGCAGCTCAAACTACTTTCAGATTCTTTTTGTCAGAGCTTTTTACACTATTTGTCTCTTTGATTCAAGCAACAATAGCACTCTGCTTTTGTATTGCTGCTTCCAACAGCTTCACAAAATTTCTATTCTTTTCCTTCAAATTCAGTAAACTCCTTGTTCAAGCTCCTCTGATTTCCTTTTGTAACATAGCAACCAGATTTTCCTAAAGGTTTTAGAATTCCTCTTGTAGCAACCCTTCCAACTCGACAGTAAACTCTTAGTGACAGCTACAAATCTTCTTATCTTCCTGCAGTTCCCTCTCCACTTCCACCTTCTCTCAATTGCAACTTCTTTGAGCAAGCCACCCCACAGCCTTCTTCTTTTTCCTACTGAGCTGCAGCTCCTCTTCTATTCAGATTCAATTTTCTCAGGCTGCCTCTCAAGCTTCCTGCTGTTTCTTGTGACAGTTACCCTGCCGTGCTTTGCTTCCGGAATTCCTTCACTTTCCCACTTACAACAGCAGTTACCCTCACCTTGTTTTATTGATTTGCAAAAGCTTTGCTTCTTGAGCGCTGAAGCTTTGTTGCACAACCACACCTAGCAATCTGTCAAGTTCTTCCCCTCAAATCTTTTCCTCTTCTTGATTTCTGTGACCTCTTCTCCTTCACTTCCCCTTGCAGCTGCTTCTTTCTTTAGCCTTTCGGTAGCCCAACCTTCTCTTCTTTCCTTCCGTAGTTTTTTTTTCTTCCTTCACATGCTTCCTTATGCCTATCTGTTTTTGAAGGTGGCAAAAAACCAATTTAACTCTACTAATTTATCAAATTTCCATCAGCCTTTTAAATAAAATAGTTCTTTAATGATTTAAAACTTTGAAAACTCATATTAAATCCAATAAAGCAAAAAAATTATGAAACAATGACCAACAAATTCTTTGTTTTGAGTTCTATCCAACCATATCTTCAAAATCAACTTCTGAACTACTTGCAATTTGTCATTTTTTTTAGATACAATCAAAATATTATTATTTTATTCTATTATTTTAATTTCTTAAAATATCAAAATGATTAGATCAAATGCACATTATTACATACTCAAACATGTATTTCTGAATTTACACAATTTATAAAATAAAAAATCTTAAAACATCATAAGTAGTTTTCTTCAACCTCTCTATGAGTGTTGTGAAACCCTTGCTATCTTTTCTCAAGGCCTATAGAGAATTTGAAGGGAGGATCAACCTTCTCTTCTTCACCATCATAGCCATAACTTTCTATTTAGATTTTTCTTTTTTTCTTAGTTGCTGTAGGACCTTCAATTAGAAGTTTGGCCCTTGAGAACAACTCAGTGAACTTACTCTTCACCAACATATTGGAGCCATCCACTCAAACCATCTTCTCCCATCGGATGTTGATCCCTAGCTAGTGAAGTTAGGAGTCTTGTATAGTTAAAAGTCCAAAAACTCATTAATATTTCCAAGCATTCTAATAAGAGATCAGAGATTCTTTGTTGCAGCTGACTGCAAAGGGTACTTCTTTTGTTTTCTCTTCACACTTTCTTGAAACCCCAAAGTAAAGCATATTGCTACCTTCCATTGGGGTGGGAGGAAGGCATTCAGAAGATTTCCTTCCATCCTTCATGAATTAAATAAATAGAGCCCAATTTATTAAGATTCTTCATCATTCTAAACATTAAAAAACATTTTTTGTTAACCATTTCAAGATGTTCTCTAAAATCTCACTAAGAGCATAAATAATAGTCATTGCATTGGGTGCCAGCTGCATTGGAAAAATGTCAAAACAATCCATTAACTTTACGAAAAATAGTTGAAAAGGGATATGAAAGCCATTAAATGGAAAATTGGTGAATATACAAATCTCGTAGCATCTGTTGGTAAATGGGCGCCCTTTTGATGATGGTACAGATATGACAATTTTAGGATGAAGTTGAAGCCCGGAAGGATTGGCAAAAATGCCCTCCGTTGTTATCTTGATAGATTGAAGCCTTCATTATCATCAAAGTTCAAAGTAATTGAACTCTCTCCTTTAGGCTTGGTATTATTTTCTATGAGTTCTTCAGAACCATGGATCAAAGTACTTTAGTTGCTAGGGTTCAAGGAATAAGAAAATAGAAAAGCAGAGATAAAGCTAAGGAGCACAGAGTAAAAATTTTGGCGAAGGTTTAATTGTTTATATAACTACCCTTTAGGATCATCCACCTTTGGATCCAACTAGCACATTAGAATGATTGAACTATTAATAATAGTTTCGTCTCCTCTGCCTTCACAATCATTTCTTGTCTAATTAGAATAGGTGCACCTATCAATATTTGAGGAATTGAAATCATCATTCCCTGGAATAGATTAAAGACATAATCATAAAAAATAAAAAGGTGCAAAACTTTTCACAAACTTTCCTTCCATTTTATTAATTTTAAATTTTTTGTTGGAATATATAACATAGAGAAAAATCAAAATTGTCTTAAAAAAGTAACCTCCTCAAGAAAGTACTTCGAAAAATTATGAGTTTGTCCATGATATTTTTCAAACTAGTTCCTCCTAAGAGTATTTTTATAGATGGAGAATTTAAACGATCTCTAGATATCATTCAATTTTCTACAAGAAATAAAATGTTATCCTCGAGCTCTTTTGGTATATTATAGATCTCCATAAGCATGTCAAAAGAATAGCTCGGCTCGCTTCTACAACCTTCTTTGGATCTAGTGCAGTTTTTCCACTCTTGTTAATTTCTTCCATCCAAATATAATAGGGGATTGTACTAGATTGGTCCTTCAATAATATCACCTCAGACTCAAGCTGAGTTATCATGTTTTAGTAAGAGATGGTTTCATTCTTTAAGCTCTTTTTTGAGATCCTTCAAGTAATTTTGTTATCATATTGGTTTTTAATGATTTTTTTTTTGTTAATGTATTGTCGAGGAGCTTATGAGAAACTAGCTAGTCAACCCTCATGGATTTGAGGTTCTTGGTATCTCTTAAACATCCTTGAGGTTTTGCTTTAGAGCTTCTCTCATGTCATTTGAGATGACAACTAAAAGTCCTGTCAAAATTAACAGAAAAGGAATCAAAATGTTTGGGATGAAGTTGTGCCCCTCCAAAATCAAATTTCTTTCTTCTCTTTTGTGGTTTAGAACATTGAGATGAGCCTTTACATCTACTGCTGAAGGAAGATTATTTGTCAGATTGGTTCTTATATCTTCTTTGATTTCAAATAAGGTGGCTGTTAGCTCAGGTTTGGGAAGCATTTTGGATTTTTCTCTTGTTCTTCTTCTTCTTCTTCTCCTCCAACTCTATTAAGTTTTTTCAAGCCTTTAGTGATGATTACCTTGAAAGGATATCTATCTCCAATAGTATTGATTGGGGGGATATTTTCCTTTTTGTCGTAAATGCCAGAGAAAGTTACTGAGAAAGGAAGGATGGGAACATTAGAATTCATTTTCAAATCCAAAGATCCTCTGCATTCCTTTGTGGTAATGGTAGAATTAGAAGAACTTATTATAACTTCAGTCTCTACTAATGAAATCTCTATTAGTGAAGGAATAGTTTTCTATTTAGATGTTGTAATAGGAGGATCTTTAAAAGAACCAAGGGGCACATTTGACAATGAGTTCTTTTGTTTTATTTTTGGTGATGATTCTAAATTCTCTACCATCACTATTTTTTTTACATTGCATCTTCAACCTTTAAATCCACTCTCTACCTCTTGAGAAAATTATCGTCAATTAGAAGAACATCCAGAGTACTTAATGTTGCACTCAATTGACTCATATTGCATTTGTTTGCTCTGAGAAATCTAGAAACTAGTTGGTGAGGGATCTAACCTTGATTGGCTTGATTTTGAGAGAAAGAAGAATCATTCATCGTATTAGATAAGTTATTAATTTTGAATTTTAAAATTACATGTTAGAGTCTTCAATATCCATAGATAACTTTTTATTACTATATAAATAATGATATTAAAAGTTTGAAAAGCAAATAAAGATGGAAAATTCACCTATTAAATCTCAACCATTAGTTTAGAGAACAACAATGCAATGATGCTTCAAGGCTCGTCTCTTAATCTCAAGCTGGTCGCTTGAGGTCAATTTTTGAGACTAAATCATCAAAATCAATCTCTTAATGTTAGGTTGTTGAGACCAGTCACTTGATGCCAAGCCATCGAGATTGGTCTCTCACGGTCAAATCCTCGAGGCTAATTGCTTGAAGTTAGATTGTTAATATCAATCACTTGAGGCTTAATTGTTGGGATTAAACTGTTGAGATCAGTTCTTCAAGGCTAGTACCTTCGAGGCCGCTCTTCGAAGCCATTCTTTCAATGTAATGCTTATCTTTTTTCTTCAAATTGTCAAACTTTACTTGATGATTTTAGCTAAGTTTATCACATTATTAATAATTAAGTTTCTATCTAATTGTTATAGTTGATTCTGTTACTTCATTAGCAGTTGAGCTCTTAGTTGACAAATATAATTGATTTGTCACATTATTAATGATCAAAGTTTTCACTTAGCAATTATTACTAATTGAGACATGTCAACGAGAGACACATATCAGCCATTTATAGTTAGGTTGTTATAATTGAATAACAAAATAGTAATTGTGATTTTTTTGGTGTAAAATTGAAATCAGCATACATCATCCATTTCATTAGTATAAATAGACTCACAATGGTCTAGTTTAGAAAGTCAATCTCCAAGATCCTAGATCCATTCCACCTTTTAGTCAACAACCCAGATATAGAACCAATTTTTGATGTTTACCTCTTTTCCTTGTTGAAAAACTTTGCCTTCATTTGTTCTTCTCTTTTTCTTTGTTCATCCTTTATCTATGAGGATTTTTAGGTTTTTTTTTCTTCTCTCATTCTATTCTATAATCTTTTTTAAGTTTTCAATAAAGTTTCTTTTACCTATAAATCTAAACTCAGCATCATCACATTGTAAATTAGGGTTACTCCTAAGAGTATAGCACCAAGAACCAATGCCATTGTGATCCTCAAAGAGAGCTCTGTAGAGCTAGATGATGGGGGCTTGTGCTACTCCTTGTCCACAAGAACAGCTTACTCACTTGAGGTGACAACCATCTTAAGATTTGTTCTTTAATTGCAAATGGTGTGTCGAACAATTGAATTAATTCTTGAGCATCTTACTTCCTATTAGACCTCAACATGCTAGCAACATGTAGTGAAACCTCCTTGTTGATGCTAACTGACAACTTACAACAAGGTTATGTGCACTATCCCAGTAGTCCTCCATAACTGGACATGTTTCATTAAAACTTACCAACTAGATGATGCTGTTCATTGCAATTGCTCCTCACAAACAAATTAACTTTCAAACATCTGAGTCATCCCTCCCGACATTAATGAGATATTTCATGTCAAGATTCCTAGCTCTGATGCTCTCCACCCATAATGGGTTTAGCCTCGCAATAACTCTTGTTACAAGCTTGGCAACCATAGTCTCCCTCCACTCCCTAAGCTTGTGAATCCAAAGGGGCCCAGCACTTTTGGACCTATTAACAATGTCCTAAGCCATGATGACTAGAGCATTGTCACTAGTGGTCACTACGCTAGAGGGAGGCCTTTATAAATCTCTTAATGGCCTCAATAATTGACATAGGGCCATATGCATAGGAAAGTTTATAAGCGGGAGTAGAAATTAGAAATTTGTTGATAAGCATCACATACTCCATTTCCCACCTCCCTACCCAACCAAATTCATCTAATAGAAGAAGCCTTGGGTACCTAAGCAAGCATTCGCTCTATTATCACTTGAATGATACAAGAGAAGTCAATAATATTAAGTTATCTACATTGCTACGAGATACCCATGCATCTCATTTCATTCTCTTATATGAAACCCAACTTCCTACGAAAGATTACCCTTCATTTGTTTGGTGTTTGTTTGTGGAGCATAATTGTTGACTTGTCTTTAGGAACACTTTGCTAAGAGCATTAGCATTAAGTCTTAAGAACAAAGATCATCTCTTTGGCTGAATAGGCACTCTTAGTGGAAAGTAACAAAACATCATCTATGAGTAATTAGAGACTAACGGGTTAGATGAAGTATTTCTAAGTTTAAGCACATGATCCTCAATCCTTCTTTGAATTAGAAGAGGGTGCAATTTAGAACACAAAATGAAGAGATATGGTCAACAAGTGTCACACCTGTTGGATGCTAGAAGAACCTTGTTCCATTACGGTTGGCTCTTGTTGTCCATTATTTCAAACCTCAACTTGGACATTCAAACTATCACCCAAGAATATTAGTGCTTTCGGAAGCCAAAAATAAAAAACAATGAATATAGAAAATCCCGATGCATATCATTGTAAACTTGCTCCATACTAACTTCAATATCCATCAGCCCTGGTACATCTTTCAATGTCCGAAGTCGATCCATGATATCTTGGGCCATCAGACAATTGCTAGCAATATGTTTCACAGATGGAATGACACACCCTTGTAGCTTCTTACTATTATAAGCCTAGGCAATTTAGATCTATGAATATTTGTACTAAAGTTTACAAAATTGTGATAAAGATTTAGATCCCAAAAATAATATATATATATATATATATATATATCCAAAAAATATAACAATTTAGAACAATATCTCATTGCTCTTTCGCAATCAACGGTCTGAGTGAGATCTAAATCTTTGACACCATTTTGTAAACTTTGTTGCAAATATTGATGTCTAAACTTTTTAGGCTTATAAGGCCCTTGAACTTTAGTAAGGAGCTCCAAGAGCACGTCATTCTATCTGCAAGGCATATTCTGAGAGGGGAAGAAGTGGAGAAGAGCTCTAGATAATACTTTAGAGGTGCTGCCTTTGAAGAATGATTTTATGATGCCAAGACTCTTATTCATTATAAGGGCAGAAAAAATACTCATAAAAAAAAAACTTATATTGCTAATAAGTGATCCATGGAATTTATTGATGTGATAATACTTTATTAGTATCAAATTATTTGGCAAACCCTAAACATGGAAGATACCTATCATTAGTCTCTTGTTATGCTCTTACTGAGTTTTATTCTTCTTTTTTTCAACCAAATGAGATATTGGACATTTCACGTCATAAGGATGACATTAAGCTAATTCAATGGAGAACAAGATGCATAAGGTCTTGCAAATTGTGAACTAGATCACTAGAAAAGGCCCTTAAAAGGCCTTATATGAGTGTTCTATTAAGTTATAATAACTTATTTAGAAGACTCATAAGGATTTATTATTTTAGTTATACATATTTTATTATTTGTTGCATTTTATTATTATTTTTATAAGGTAAAAGTCATTTTTATCTTTTTGCTTATGATCTAGGGCTATTAATTGTATCCATTTGTATTTTGCTAAAAAATGAATATGAGTTTTTTTATTTTGTTTATAACTTTGAAGAAATTATTTCCCTTACTAATAAGGAGAAAAAAGTTGAAGATAAGGAAATTGATTTAAAGAAAATTATATTGATCTATAGCTTTAGTTTTGAGAGCTTTCAAAATATTTTGGATGCATCTAAACATATTGTTATTTCTTCTCCATGCATATTCAAAAATGACTGTCTTTTGCTTAATTTAATTAAACAGTAGATTAGGTTTTCTAATTTTAAGTGTACTGAATCATTGAGATAAATTGAGTTTCTTGAGAAATTTGATGAGAATAATAAATTATTATCATGTTTTTACTCTATGAGTTACCTTTTATTTTTCAAAAATTTTTATGTAAATATTTTTGAATCATGTAAGAACATAAGTATTTTTATGCTTGTTTTAAATTTGTTTTTATATATTTTTCATAAAAATATCTTTTATATTGAGTTTTCTCTTTTTTATGAAAGGTTAATACCTTAAAAGAATTATAAATAAATTTTATTTGTTATAAATTTGACAAATAATCTTGAATGTTTCTTTACTTAAGTATTCTAATTACCAGCTAATATTATTATTGTAGGTTGTTTTGTATCTTTTAGATTTTTACTAGAAGGATTTTTCTTTACCTGATGTTTTGTTCACTAAGGACCTAGAGAGATTAATATCTAGTCTAATGAAGATACATTTAAGATAGATTTGTGTAACAAAATTTTTCATGATGGGATAGACTGATGTAGAACAGATTATATTAGAACAATGACATCGAGCTAATCTAGCAGAAGCTAGGATATAGAAGGCTCAATTTCACTACAAATTGTGAATCAAATTATTAGGAAGGGCACTTAAAAGGTCTTTGTAGGGTTTTTATATTATTGTAATGAGCTATTTATGCTATCGTTCAAGACTTCTTATTTTATTTTTATACATTTTATCATTCACAGCGAAATAAAAAAATGTATGTTTTTGAGTTTTCCTAAGAACCTTAAAGGCCTCTTGTGATGTATACATGCATGGAATGAAGGCATAAGTTGGCCTTTTTTTTCTTGATTGTAATCTAGAATTATCCCATTAACTGGATTGTAATTTGGTTATCGTTGCTTTATCTTTGTCTCCATCACCTTCACAATGCTTGTTAACTACTTCCTCAGTTTCCCACGCCTTTGACCGTTGCTGACAACCCATGGTTGCAAGGTCTTTTCCTCAGTTGTTCGTTATCAATATCCCACAACTTCCCCTCCACTACTTGCCATTGCCACTAATGCCTCCCAATTGCACATGTCCATTCAAGTTTTGTCGCTTGGCCAAACCTTCTTTCCACCTCATATCCCTCTGGATTTAAGCGACACCAACACTCTTTCTCCTCTTGTTGGATCCACGTTGACTTTGAATGCAATAATGAGTTGTACGTCCTATGTCCCAACCTTAGCTATACCCTTTGCTGTAAACCCTAACCAATTCTATGGATCAATCATCCTCCTTGAATCGGACCGGTCTGCATACTGAGACAAATGGGGACTAGCACCTAATTCAAACACATGGCTGTGCTTTCTTGAATCCGCAGGCTCGAATCAGACGAATCTGATGAGTTGTACTACACCGGATTTTGCACTTTATTCCCGAATCATTTGGGAACAACATTTCAAACTATCTTTGAACTAAGTTTGGCCAAATTTTGAAACTATTTGCTTTTGCTTGGTATCATGTTCCATACTCCATCAAAAATGACATGAGTTAATTTCTTAGTTACTCATCCAAGCAATTCTTGGTTAATGCTTAAAATGGCCAAATCGTTTAGCTTGGCTATCTTTGAGTTCTTATTTTGATGTTCATAATTTAAAATCTTTCGAGTGCACCCAATATTTCTATCCTTTTATACTTTGGCCAATGTCCACATGGAATTGTAACATTGACAATGCCCTTTCTATAAGAGTATCTATAATATTTAAAATCAACTTTGTGGAACTCTCGAAAGCCTATAAAGTTATCTTAATTATTTTTGAGCTTTAACAATAAATTTTTAATTATGTAATGTATTAAATGCACTTGTTTGTCACATTGACCAAGTTTGGATAGTACCAACAATATTATAATGATCTAATTCATTCATGTTTCCCACTTTTTAAAATAGATTAAAGATTCTAAACTTTGTTCTTCTAATCACTTGAACAACGTTATTTAGTTTCATTGGTTAACAACTATTTTTTTCCTTTTATTTTCATTTGTTGCTTATAGATGTTTGTGGTGTCTTTATGTAGCCTTTCTCTTTTCCCAATAATTCTCTAATGAATTTTTGTATTTTTTTACTCCTAAAAGCTATTTATTGATAAGATTATCCATTTGAGATTCTAGAGGAAGAGTCTACCATATTTGCACCCTGGGAGGGCTTTAGAAGCTATCTTCAAATTTTGATTTATTAATTAAAGAGAAAAGTTACTTATACATGCCTTTTATAATTATTCTATATATGAGAAGAATTGAAAGTTTTTCATGGTTTAAAAGTGGGAGTAGGAAGATTAGTGAATTGGGGATCCAACCACAAATTCTCATCATACTTTTTTAGGGTAGCTTCTTTTATTCAATTTTTTTTGCTTATTGCATTTTCAGGATACCTTCTCAACCATTTTGTTGTTTTTTGGAACTGATGTGTAGCCAATTTATCTTGGATGTATTTATATACTAGTTTTGCATCAGGATGAAATTGCTTGACAACTTGGATGTTTTGATGCTTTGCATCTTTTTATATGCTTGTTTTGCATCTTGATGCTACTGTTAGAAAACATGTGTGCTGATGCTTTGCCTTTATTTAACACTTGAAGAGTTCTTGTATCTTTTCGCACTAACTTTTCTTCTCTTCTCGATCATACTTTTTTTGTAGCCATGCCATCCTTAGGTACATTGCCTATTCATTTCCTGGAGTTGCAGACCACTGGTAATTCAAGCTTGTCATATCTTTGTTTTTTTTTGGTAGATTCTACTATAATGTTTAAAGCTGAGATTATCTGAGAATTTTTTCTGAGGCCAGGTTTCATATTGTGTTTTACCATTGTTTTTGCTATAAGCCCAATGAAGATGGATTAGGGACTTTGCAATTGCATTCATATTGTAATGAAGCCTTAAGTACGACATTAAAGTTGTTTCAAGCTTTTGTTGCATGCTTTCCTTATTGATTGAAGTTTTACTTTGTTGGAGTTTTTGAAGCAAAGCTGCCAACAAGCTTTACCGAGCATAACCTAGTGTCAAAGTTTTGCTAACTCGATGAATCAAATGATTGTCGTACTTTATGTCAAGTTCGTGGATGCTTTTCATTGCAAATACGATGGTGGAGGGTTGGCACCTAGGAACATTCAAAATTGAGTATCCAGCTGTAAGCTACATTTTCTATTTGCTGGTCATTCAATTATGGATAGGGCAAATTTTGATTTTGGATGATTTTATTTGCTTATATTTAAAGGACCTCCTACCACATGAAGCTGTGTGAATGGGATTCACGTAAGGTTCCTACTTCTTTAATTATCATGTACTAGAAAGAGGAAAATTATTAAATCCATCAGAATCTGATCTCTTTGTGAGAAGATTATTAGGAAATCATTGTTAGAGAAACTAAAAATTATGCTGAGGTGAAAAAGTTTTTTTTAAAAGAAAAATAGAAGTATGATAAAGGATTTTGATATTATGCTGGGGCTTTTATGATTTTCCTTATTCACTAAATATATGTTGTTTGGTATGTATTAATTCAATAAAGGTTTTTGATATTAACAATGGTGGGACTTTTATGATTTTCCTAATTCACGCAGTAGAAAAAGAAGTATAGAATCCATCAGGATCTTTGAGATCGCTCTATGAGAAGATTGTTAGGAAATCAGGTTAGAGAACTAAAAATTATGCTAAGGTGAGCAGCAAATTTTTTTTAGAAGAAAATAGAAGTATGATATAAAGGATTTTGATATTGACAATGGTGGGTCTTTTATGATTTTCCTTATTCACTAAATATATGTTGTTTGGTATACAGTAGTTCATTTGTGTGTGTGTGTGTGCACTTTCTCGTAAAAACAAAAATAAAAAAATTGATATATTCACAAAAATGTACTTTGTAGTTGCATATGAGTATTGCATTTTTAAATATGCATGCAAGTTAGTTAAAAGTACATAATGTTGACGATGATAATGATGATGTAAGTTTGTATTGGTATTTCTACGGATTAAATAAATTTGTATTTCTAAATATAAATACATATCTGTTATTGTATATGCAAGCTTTTGATAAATCTTTAGTTTTTAAGCAAGCTTAGCATATTACAATTGCTGGCTCAAAACATAGGTGTAGTTTACTTAAAATGAATCTTAAGTTGCTTGATTTCAGCTTAGTCCTATTTTAATGGGTCTTTGCCAGCTAGCCTTTCTCATATAAATCATGATCATGATCATTTGAGGAAACTTCTTCTTTTTCTTCTATGTTTGTTATTTATTTTCTTTGATCCACATCTTAATTATGGCTATTTCTTTTATTCTAGGTATCCAGCTGATGTTTTTATTAGAGCCAAAATTAACTCCATTTTGGATTGGCATCATTTAAATCTACGTCGTGGTTCAAGTATGCATTATCCAACTCACAATTTTTCTATTCACCATTTCCTCAATTAAGAGTTTCTTTCCAGGACTCTGAGTATCATGTTACCATGCTTATGTATTTTACAAAATGTCTAATACCCTTAAAAAACTATCCAAATTGGAAAAATTAGGACAAAGTTTCAGGCAACATGGTGTTACTTTGTTCCTTAATTCCATCATTAAGAATGGAAGATGGTCCAATACAGTTTAGCTAAAATCGAGATTAATTAAATGACAGGTGACAACATCAATTCTTATTGCAAACCATGAGTTTGTTTTCATTAATCATGAGGATTGCATTATAAATTTAAGATAATATCATAAAATAAATTGTGACCAGAACTGTTTGTGTCAAAATAATTTGAGGTGATTGCACTACATCTTTAAACATACTGAAGGAAATGACGAGTATAATTTCCATCCATATATTAGAAATCACTGTCTTATATGTTTTGGAAGATTTTATTTGGTCTCCAAACAAAGCTATTAGTTGGACCAGCCAGGTCTATTCTATTGAGCATGGTATTCTCAAGATAAATGTGCTTTTCCGTATGTTCGAGGTGCCAAATCTCTTGTTTTCCTCAAGTGTCTTTGAATGAGCATTAACTGAAAGGCTTTTCTCACATTGCGAGCAGTGAAATTTGTTATGAACACTGTATTGGCTCCTGCTTTTGGCCGTCGATTGAATCCTCAATCTGCAAGTGAAGCTGAGAAATTGGTGTCATCATCTTTATCAAAAATTGAATCCGTTTGGCTTAAAGGAGATGCAAAATTTTTGTTGGGAAATCCTCATCCATCTATTGCAGATCTTTCTCTTGCATGTGAAATTATGCAATTTGAGGTAACAATATTTGTTCAATTTATTTTTTACTAATATTTAAACATGTAATTGGGATTTGTTCTCCATGAATTTAATTCTTGCTACTGATTATCACAATTGTTTATATAATGTTAATATCAATTCAAATATTTTCCAACATTGGGTAGTTGGATCTTTAGGTGATCTTTTTGAATAGCAAGTTCATTAAGATGTTTGATCTAAAGAAAATGTGAGACATAACCAAGCTAGAGGTTTTGGGAGTTTGCTATGCCATTCTAACTGCAGGCCAAGAGAAGGCGTCTGAAAGGACATCCTTAGGAAGCGAAGAAAATCTGGAAAAAAACATTGTGGATGTTCAACTGAGGGCATCTACAGACCATAACAACTGCACCTAAAGAGAGGTAGGATAAAGTCCCAATCTATTAAAAAGATATCCTGAAGAGAGGGTGGTTGTTGGCCATTGCAAAGAGTAACATGGTCATTTTGGAGACAATTAATGACACGAGGAAAGCATCAATTGATATCTAAAGCAATGCCATCTAGATCACAAATGAGAGATCTCGAGAGATGAAGCCATGATGGCATTGGTGTTGTAGGGGGTTTGGGATGGTAGTCCTAAGAGAACTTGGAGTGGTCTTTCTAAAGATATGATAGGTGTCCAAAGCACACGCATTAGTGGACGTTGTAGGCTGTGTAGGGATCATACTTGGTAGGAAGCCCTTGTAGGAGTTAAGGAAGATCTAATTACACATAGAGAACAAAGCGTAGATCACCATTGGACCGTGGTTTGTTGTAGGGGGTTTGGGATGGTAGTCCTAAGAGAACTTGGAGTGGTCTTTCTAAAGATATGATAGGTGTCCAAAGCACACGCATTAGTGGACGTTGTAGGCTGTGTAGGGATCATACTTGGTAGGAGGCCCTTGTAGGAGTTAAGGAAGATCTAATTACACATAGAGAACAAAGCTTAGATCACCATTGGACCATGGTTTGTTGATTAGGTAGAACATTTTGGGCAACTTTTCACAGTGATATGGATGGGTTTTAGCTTGTTTTAAACTAGGGCCTCATAAATCTTCTTCATAACTTTTCAATGCATCAAGAATAGTGAATTTTGATATTAGAGTGAAAAGTTGTGAGAATGCTAAAAATATGAAGATTGTCTCTGCTCTTTGTACTTTGAACGATGGCGACTAAAATGTGGTTTTTTGTTTGCTCCGGGAATGATCGGGTATGCTGATCTGATTGAAATTGAGGCAAGGGCGATTTGGATATTTTGAATGCTGGATTTGCTTTTGATTATTTAGGAATAAAGTTAGTTTGAATCTAAATCGATGAAGTTTATGAAGATTCTCTTGATTGCTATTGGGACTAAAGTGTCTTGGTGTATCTCCATATGTGACAGGCTTAAGTTGCTTATGAAAAGAACCTAAGACTGCTTATAAAAGAAACCTAAGACAACAATGACATTTAACTTATAGTTGCTATAATAGAAATCATTTTGGTGAAGTTCTTCTGATTTTCTCTCCTATATCTTTAGGGTTTTCAAAGCACTAGGATTTTATGTGTACCACTTTTGATTAAGACAGTCATTCCTACAAAGAAATCCAAGAATTATTGGCAGTAGATATTTCAGTGTCATCATCAAAAGGAATAAAGCAACGAGACTCTCCATTTTGTCTGTATTGGAAATTGTTGATCTTGTCTCTAGATGCGAATTTGGGACTTGGATTAGGAAGTTTGATGGAGCACGTGGCAAATCAATGTTAACTATAACATTCTTGGTATAAAGGATCATTAATCGCCGCATATCATGCATTATTTGCTCAAAGTTTATGTTCACACACGTATAGAAAGGATTCATTTTAAAAATTCTCTAAAAGCATCTTATTTATCCAAAAAAGTCTCAGCTTGAAAAAATATATTTTCCATTTTATATTATTTAGAGTGAGGCCTCGAGTAGTGTTGAAAAGGAACCATATTCATCTTCTCCGGTTGCATTAAAATTATCTTTGCCACCAAAAAGACCACTGCAACTGTGATTTTTGTTGGTTTTACTTCTACGATTGCTTTAAAATCATCATCATCATCATCTTGAGAAACTCCTTTGCAATAGTTATGTCCATGTCGTATGGTGATTCTGAAGTGCTTGATTAGCATCCTTGATGCTGATCTTGATCATTGGCTTAGTATACAATTAGTTTTTCTTAGGCAGTCTAGGTTGGTGGCCTGACAGGCATCTAAGTGTTGATCAAAGACAGCTCTAGAGGTGTCTTTGGTCCTTTTGGTATCTAGGCAACCTTTTGTGGTGGTAGCTTTGGAGGTTGTCATCTTGGCCAGCACAAAGGCCGCCAATTTGGATGGCTTGTCCCTAAAGGTTGACTCTATTGATGATTGTAGAGGTGCAGTTGCACCTACACAAGGACCATTCTGATGGGGAAGTGCATCTTGTCACCAATGTTCTTCATTCTTTTGCTGACTACAAGATTACATGATGTTTGACTTGGTTTGCAAGGCAACGTTTCTGTTATTTTTGTTGAGATGGGTATATGTCTTGCATCGATGACTTTTGTGCAATGCTCAATGATTATTGTAGTTTTTGTGCTTAGTTTTGATATATGTGAAATATAGGCTAAGTTGCTTTCTCAAAAAAAAGTTAATGTTAGGTTATTTTTTGTTTGAGTCTTGCATGATAGATAACAAACTAGGTTATTAGCCTATGTTTAATGATTTCATTCTATCCTTTTGCCCTCTTCTGTTGAAGTTAAGTTAAAATAGTCTTTAATCTCAATAATGTCACCATTATCCCTTCTTTGCTTTGTTGACATCATTTTTATCAGGCTTACAATTTTTGAAATAAAGCCAAACCACCAATATCTTGAAATATTGTTGCATGCTGACACAACCACCCTGGTTACTGAAGCCTGAACAATTGTTTTTAAGCATTTGGTCATATTTTTTTAACCTGTTATAATCTCTTCGGTAGGATGTATGGTGATCGTTTAGTTGCATGTTCGGCATAGGACCTTCGTTCTCCTTCCCCAATCTAATTCACACTTTTTTAAAACTTCTGCATCAGCTTCTGCCTGACGAAGATCGTGAGAGGTTACTCCAACATCACCCGAAGATATTGCAGTGGGTTAAGAATGTGAAGAATGCAACTAATCCTTATTTTGAGGAAGTGCACAGTGTGCTTTACAAAGCAAAGCCAAGTTTGCTCGAGAATTTGGGCGCAGCAGGCAGACGCACCTCAAAACTTTGATGAAATGGACAAGCATCATATCTACTCTCGGTGCAAGTCATCTTTCTTCAATAATGTATTGTACACAGTAGATTGAGAACAAATTTGCTTTATTTTCACCCTATGATTTCAAATGTGTTATGCACCTGTTCCCTTGCTGTAATATGGTTACAGGTTTGCCATTGGAAACAATCATAACCTATACTTCGAATAGGTTTGAAGATAATAAGGATATTGGTTACTCTAACCAGGACTGGCTTTGTTATGAGCATTGCTAGCCACAATGTTGTGCTTTCCATTTATTCTGGCATTAGATAGATTGAAAACTGGTTGGTTGTCATCAAGGTGATGAAATGTTGGGTTGGTGATTTTTATTCTTAGACAAGTATACAAATTAGTCCCAATGTGAAGTGACATTTTAATTTTTCACAAAACCTGATTATAATTCTTATCTTTAACCTGATATTAAAGCTGCACTTCACAGTCATAGTGCTTCATTTGATTGAATGTTAGACTGGATAGACTGTAACAAAAGTAGCTGTGATCGAACCATTGTGGTTTGTCATCTGAAGTTTTAGGTTCTGCATGCATAGGGCAAGGGGCTTCTTTGCATTATACATTGCACCTGTTGAATGTAAGTGTGTGTTATGGGTTTGTACCTTGTTAGGTCATATAGGTTTAACACAAGTATGACCTGGTCCTTTCAGCTACTCATTATACTTAGCCGGATATGAAGAATAGAGTGGGTTTTATATTATTAAATTGCTAGATAAGAAGAATAGTGATGCCTCTTGTAATATTTAAAACCTCAATGTACATTATTAACTTCATGGAGAACTAATTCTGTCAAATTTGTTGCGTTGCATTAGGCATGCACATTTTCTCAAAATGTTATATTGCAGCCTTCCAGAATTTGAACTTTGATGAGAAATTAGTTTGAAGAACAAGCCTAGCCTGTAATGCATGTGTTCACATCTATAATGAAGTTGTATCATCGTTACCTGATGGTTCAATCTTAACGCATTAGGACTGCTCTCTCCATCCAGTAAATACCTGTTTGGCAAACCAAAATGTTATAAAAGTAGCACTAAAATAGGTTGGGTTTTCGAATTGTCATCTTAAGAGATGACATTTTGGGTAGATTATCTTAAAAGGAAGGTACATTATATTTAACTGCATGTTGTATTTTTTTAAGTTACACATTAATCTTATTTAAATTTGTAATATATATATATATATATATATATATATATATATATATATATATATATATATTAAATGCTTAAATGTGGGTAATGATTACTAATGGCCAAAATCAAGAAGATGATGTGATTCTCAAAATAAAGAAGGGAAGGGAAATATCAAGCAAAAAATTAAGAATAGTTTATTTAGGTGATACCCACCAATATATACAATACATCAAGTGCTCCATCAAATGAATCAGACTCTAAATCTTCAACTGAATAAGGTTGTAGGGTTTTGAAAGACACATCGTCAACAATTTTGTTGATGCCATGAATGTGATGGTTGTAGAGGGTTGGTTAGAGCAAATGGAGTAGATTTTTCTAAGGAATGGTATGTCCAGATGATAAAAAGGTTGCTTTGATAATTGTAGTTTTGAATGATGTAATAATAGGTCACTGATAAAATTGTTAGAGATGGATTTAGTTTAATGGTAGTTTGAATAGTGTTATAGTTTGATGGCAGTTTGCTTAAGCTTTTTGAGATCATTTGTACCTATTTTTGCTAGGCAAGAAAATGAGATTTGACTTAGGTCTCATGATGTAAGGAGGGTAATTTGTTTTATAGCACTAGTTATTCATTGTTCTATTGGGATTTGCTTGAAAGATGGTGTCTATAAAATAGTAGACCTATATTATATGTTAATGTAACATATGAAGTTATTGTTTATATATCTTGATAGATAAGACTTCATTATAAGAATTATCTTATTCATTACTTAAAACAAACTACAATTATTTTTCTTTGAAAATTCCAAGGTTTTATGAAATGAAGTATGAGATATTCACAATCAATAAAAACTGAGGTGTTTCTTCATTCAAGAACTAAAGCTAAGATGGTTTTATTTGCTTCGACTAATTAAAGATTATGATCTGAAAATCTTGTATCTAAGTTCAAACAAATATTATAGCTAATATATTAAGCAGAAGAATCAGTTTTAAGTATGTTAATTGTTAATATTGAAGATCAGTAATTGACAGTTGAGATTGCAAGCTTGTGGCTTAGTTTATGTTGAAAAGAGATGCTATTCTCTTATCGAAAGCTAGTTGTAGCACTGGATTGATTAAACAAAATAAAGAAAGTCAACTTTTGGATGAGATTCTTGAAATGAAAGAAAAATTATTTGTGCATGATGTGAAAGGATTAAGTTAAATAATTGGTAGAAGATGCTCATGGTGCAAAATATTTTATCCAATTGGTTGAGAACAAAATATTTTATGAATTGAAGTAGTTGTTTATATGAAACAAGATGTAGTAGAAAAAGAGAAAAAAATGCTTAAATTGTTAGCAAGTCAAAATGAGCATCAATGACTTCATGTTTTGTGTTAACCATTTCTTCCTATTTTTGTGAAACTGGAAAGAAATATGTATGAAGCTTTTAGTGTGATTGCCAAGATAATCACAAGGCCATGATGTTATAGGAGAGCAAGCATTTTTAAAGTTTTATTTGCTTCCTTAAGTTTTGAACTTGGTAATTTATCAATAGGAGTACTTGATTATGTAATTCAAATAGATTTTTTGTTCTCTTTTGTCATATGACATTTACAGTTCCTTATCATAATAAACCTTGTTAAATGCGATGTGATTTTAGAGGTACACTCAGCAACATCTTATCATAACAACAATAATGTTTGATGATTTCATTCTCTTATATTATATGTAATTTTGTAGATGATATAGAAATGATGAGCTGAGATTAACTATCAATATCGTCACTATGAACAAGATGATATATGAAATACAATTTGTTCATTTGGTAGATATAGAGTTTGTGGAAGTAGCATGCATTAGAATAACTACTTTACTAGCTTAGTAGAAGCTTCCAAAATTGTTTTTCAAAAATGCGTGATAAAAAAAAAATCGAATCATTATATACATATTAGTGGTTGTGACTTTTGGTAGTCTTTCTTTTTGGCCAACTTCAATTCTATTGACCAAAAGCATTCAACAATGCCATATCAATTTAGAGTTCAATATCACATATATATTAATCAATTGATTTTCCTCATTCATGTATTCTATGTTAACTTTATTTACATGTATTGCTTGCAATACATTTTGAACTATAACTATTAGTATTTGTATAAAACATAAAAACATGTTGCGATTCTTAGTTACGATTAGGATCCATACTATTTGACAAAGGTGTAGGAAAGATGTTGATAGATAAAGTCGTATAATGAATCATCATTATGAGTTATTGTTTTGATCAACTAATAATATACAAAAAATCATCAAGTACCACTTAGGGGGTTGGACCCATATTAACATGATAGACATAAGAAATATTTATAACTTTATTAAATTAATGATGACAACTACATAATTTTTTTAAGACAATCATTAACATGTTCTTATTGTAAATACTTATCATTGTTTTAAGATATTATATCAACAACATTTCATATTATTTTAAAATATTTTTTATCTTTCCAATTTTTTAAAATTTGATTTTGTTTATTTAAATTACATTGTCACATTTTATCTAAAACAAACTACCAAAAAATCAATCACTATATCCACCACAAGAAATGTAAAGAATATTTTAATCATACCACAAAACTAACCACTTCCCATCATACAAATAAACCTTCCACGAAATGAATTATTTTAACATTACCCACATTTAGAATTGTGTTAACCTAACTTTCAATAACACTTTTAATCATAAATGCTACTTGTAAATTATACCAATAAACTTGTCCACTGAACGATTTTTTCAAATAATAAAATGAACACATTCCTAAACAATATTTTAATATTTCAACATAACTTTTAATTATTTTTTTAACTAACACTAAATGGATAATGCTTTAAAAACCAATATCATCTAACATTCAATAACAATTTTATCAAAACAGCTCTTGAAAAGCAAAACACTAAGTAATTAATTCTTAAGCCTGAACAAAATAATTGCACCTTTACCTGGCAAAACCGGCCATTTGATTCCTACCTTGAGCTTATCCTAAAATATAAAAGCAACGAAAAGGGATGATAAACTTAAGAATAGAATGCAACAACAGGCAAACAAAAAAGAGGAATAAATCAAGTAACAAAAGCTCTTTGCTGCCAAATGTTAATGTCATAAAAAGAGATTTAAGTACGACGTTTGTTAGTTCAAATAACATACCCAAATTCTTCCTTCCCATGATGGTTCAACCCACTACCATCAGAATGGCCAGCTGCCTAACATACATGATACACACAAAGCAACCAAGGATATATAAATTAATATATATAAATATATATATATATAAAAGATCCCTTAGCCTCTCATCAAGTCGATATCAACGTGTGCATTCCGGATGTCAGGTTGCCTGCCGCTGGCCGCCCAGCCTCCTATCATGGAAGCTGGGCCGTGGTGGTGGTGGCTGTGGCTCGGAAGAATGCTCGATGGAGGACTCTGCTGCTCTTCTCCCTCCACTTGCGGCGGCTCCATGCTTTCTTCATTCACCTTGGCCTTACTCTTCGATTTGCTCCCACCATAGATGAAACTACCAACTATAACCTGCAGTTTACAGGACAACATATAGAGAATAGAAGGCTTTGAAAATGGTTATTTGGCAACTAAATTCAAAAGCCAAAAGCTATCTTTCCAAGCAGCATATGTGAAAAAAAGTATGGATTTTTAACATTTTTATCTTGCAAAAGAGAGTTGGAAACGTGTAGTGAGCCAAACATATAGTTAATTCTGGTTATAAGAATCAAATGCAAAGTTCAACATTGTTGTGATTGATGGAACATCAGCAGTATAGTGAAAGAAGAATGGAATGAATAACCTGCACAGGGCTTGCTGCTATGAGAAGACCACCGACACCACCACCAATTACCCTTCCATCTGGGCTAGAAAGAGAAATACTTAAGCCACCACTTCGTCCCCGAGAACCACCTTCATCATTATTCATCAAGTATGATCCTGACAAGCACAGTATCTCGAACCTTCCCTGCATTTTTAGTCGCCGAAAAAGCAAATCTTGTTTCAATAAGCACAGCGAATCATATATCATTAGTATTAAGAATTAATATTCTTATTCTATCTTTCTATTATCTTTCTATCATCCTTAATCATATGCTATTTGCTATAACGAAACTTTCAATAAAATGACATCTCAGACATTTGAAAAGTTTAGGCATTGGGCATTCCTGTGGAAAAATCTCATGTACAAAACTGTTGAAGAAAATAACTAGGTTATTTTGAACACATCACTAAGTGCAAAGAAAACCTCAAAACTAGCAGTACAATCCAAAATAAAATCAGAGTATAACAAAGTGCTTTGTTGGATTTGTTATCGAGTGCGACGTTTGCCCTTCTAAGGCCAAGCATAACAATCTAAATGATGCAAGCACAGACCACATTACAACATGAATGTAGACAGCTAGAAAGGTGAAGCCATTTCAAAGTAACTTATCGTAGCACTCATGCATTTCATATTGCAAATCATCTTTCATGCCAATTGCCTTGGACTTACTTGAAACATAGTTACATAATAGTAGTTTGACAAATGAAAACATATTAGTCCTCATGCTTAAAATCATTGAGACAACAAGTGTTGAGATCATGATCGTTTTGATCAAACCAAGCAAACAAGAGTATAAAAAATTACTGAGTTAGAGAAAGATTATTTTCATTTAAAACTTCCATTTTAATTTTAAGAGTTTTCTGTTGACATAGAAAGCTCATTGATAAGATTTAAGGCACAGATTTTAATATTGTTCCTCAAATTTGTAGTTCCAAACAAAAGAAACCACATAGAAGAAAATGATGAGTTCACAATCCATCTATATAATCGTACACCCCAAAATCTAACATATCCACTAATGTGAAAAAAGAAAATTAATGCATAAAAATCAGCTTTGTACAAGGAGAATTAAGGACGACAGAAAACATAAAAGAAAATAAATGGTAAAATGACAAATACAATCTTAGATTAGTCATAACCAGAAAATTGCAAACACCAAAAGCTAGCTGAACACTAGAATAGCTATCTTCCTTAAACTCGGCCATACTACAGTCAACAAATAAATCAGAACATTATTTGGATTTCAAATTAAAGACTTTGCAATCATCTCTGTAACCTTAGATTCCTCTTTTTTGTACAACAAAATTTGAAACTACAAAATGTAGGAAAACGTCAGAAACAAAAACCAAGAATAAACAAAAGACATCTGGTTGAGGGACATTAACATGAAAAACAATCATATCTCCATAAACTTTGATTTCTTTTTTTTTTAAACAAAATTTGAAACCAAAAAATGAAGGAAAAATATAAGCATGAACTATGAAAGACAAAGTACTTCAAGTTGAGTGAAAATGAAAAGAAAAAACAGCATACCTCGTAGGTAACAGAGCCACCAGAAGTTGCTGGTTGTCTAAGGGTTGCTGTAGAAACAGAACCGTTTGCTGACAGGATACAAACAGCCCTTGGCCCCTGCTGAGAAAATGACATAATTTTCGATGCAATATCCTGCAAAAAGGAGCAAATGACAGCACATTCATTTAAAAAAGCGAACATAAAAAGCATGACATTCCAGAATTCATAAAATATAAATCATCAAATGGCACCAAAAACAATAAAATGGCCTGGGAGTTTAGTAAGATGCTACATTATAAAATCAAATAAACAAGAGTTCATGGATCCATATACAATCATATCAGATGGCACCAATAACAATAAAATGGCATTAGAGTTAAGTAAGATGCTATATTATAAACTCAAATAAATAAGTGTTCATGTCCCTTTCACTACTCAATAAACAATCACTTTCAGTTATAGAATCAGTTTACAACAAAAATAAGTTTAGCTTCTTTGAGTTTATGAAAATCAATTATTTGTCTGATAAATCATGAATAGACCACTCAAAGTATGAAATGTGGCCTTACAAAGCCACATACCCACTCCAGAATTGAGAAGACCTGGTCTAGAGCCATCATCATTTTTTATGGTTTTTCTGCTGTGACAGCAGCTCTTTTCCCACCTACAGAAATCTGGCAAACAATCACCATCCGTTTCCCTATTAAATTTCTAAAGGAGTTAGTTATCTCTTGACCGTAATTATAAAAATTCATGAAGTGATTGAAAATCACCCTTGATGGACCAAAGCTGTTTGATGCATAACACACTAATCACATCTTGCTCTCAGAAATGGTACAAAAAGAGGATAAAACAGAAGGAATGGGCTTAAAGGTACTATGGTGAGGTCATTTGATGAAAAAAGTTTCAAAGAAACACAATCACTCTTGGAGAGAGGGAACAGAGCCAATGAATCAATGAATGGAACAAAGTGGCAGATAATGCAAAACCAACATGCAATATGATAAAAGTAGGATTAGCGACTGCAACTCTATGTAACATCTCTGAAAGTACAGCCATTGATTGTTAACAAAACTAAGCTAATCATTGAACACTTCTGTGAGTTTTCAGAAGCATCAAAAGCAAAAAACACAAAAAAAAAATATATAATTGCTTTAGCTTTTTTCAATAGGAATAAACCAAATTTAGTTCTAGCAAGGAAATGCTCAATATCCAAGTGCGCTTAGAATTAGATCATGATCAACAGCCATTTAAATTGTTGGATTGTTTATCCCCACAAAGGCTTTGTGCTGGAAAGCTTTTAGTTTTTTTTTATCACTGGTTGAGTTACTCAATAAGGTCGAAGAGCACAGATGCCAAAAGGAATTCTAATGGACCGCTACTACTATTTGCATCTTCCTTTTCCACTCCATGTCCAAGTACTCAATTGGTTGCAGCATGAATTTTCGTCAAGGGGAGTGCTTGTTGTTGGTAATAATCATTGATGACGAACAACAATGTAACCATATCAAAAGTTGAAGCAGTGCAGCACTCACTAAAACATAAGTGTTGAGGAAAAGGGAATGAAAATTACATGAGGCCTTCATAACTAAACCTCAATTTTACAATGTTATAATATAAAACCAAACAGAGATACATACTGAGCAGTATTATAGGAGATAAATCCCTGTTTCTGTAGAGAAAAACTAACTTAAAAAGTCATCACTACCTCTCCTACAGGAATTGTTATGACGTGAGGAGTGAAACCAATTCCAGCTGAGCCAGCTGCCCATTCTCCTGCAACACAAAAAAATAAAAGAAAATAAGAAGTATGGATATTGTTAGTCGATCATAAACAAGTCATAAAATGAAAGGTCGTTAGAAATCTTTAAGTTATCATGAGAAAACAAACAAAGGGAAAAAAATATCCACGTTTCAACAACATGAAATTAAGGCAAACATAACATGAACTACATTGAACTTGCAGCAATTAATAACATAGGGAAAGAACAGGTAGAAGCGATGAATCATTGACCAGAACAAGAGATAGTACATAAAGAATTTTCAATTTCACACATTTAAGGATTAATATTTCATCAAAACTCATCTGTTAAGGGAAAAAAAATTGATTGGACAGAGGTCATATATGATTATAAATTTAAAAACTCAAGTTAATCCATTTTCTTTGATGCAATTTGAACAAACAATTTTAAAATGACTTTCTATGAACTATACATCAAGTTTTACTTCACTTTTTTTTTCCCAGTTTTCTCAGCTTACGCAACAGAAATTTCAAGATCCCCCTTTAGACCACTTCATAATTGGTTAAAATATTTTATGAAGTGGGGAAAAAGTGTATATGAGCAAATAAGTGGTCAAAATACAAGGAGATTAGAAGACTATGCAAACAAGAAGCTAAGGGGGTGAAAAATGCTCAAAAAGGACTCAAGAAGTGAGAAAATACCATTTATTTAGCTTGGGTAACCAAATTATTCCATAAGTTAAACAAAATATTCCCTTTTGCAAGGTGGAAACTATCTTGGGTAATAGTTTAGAGAAATCTTGAAATTTGGGGAGTTGATTACCAATATAAAATATTTGTGTTTTGCAGGAAAGTAGGTAAGTTTGTGGTGAAATGTAGGTGAAAAATCACTTTTATTATAACAAACATCCTCATAATAAGGAATTTTTACACAAGTCTTCGGACAATATTAATCATGACCCAATCAAATGATGAAATTTATCAAAGTTTCATTACTTTAAGCAGTAAGCATTTAATTACATAACCACAAAATTAAAACTTTAAAAAAACTCAATGCTACATTTCTATTATCGCATATGGTTATCTATAGAAAATTTGCAACTAGTACACAAAACCAATTAACAGACCAGATCTGTCAAATAAGAACGAAAGGAATGAACTTCGGATTAGGTCAAAGTTAAAGATAGAACAAACCATGAAAGTTTAACAAATTAAGCCTTTGAAAAAGACATCTATAATATAGAAACGCTTGAAAAGGTGCTTATTAAGTAAAAGCAGAACTCTCTATAGTTGAGCAATAAAGTATAAAACAAAAGTAAAGCCAACATCCATGTGCATTTATATGCTTGATAAAACAAGGAATCCATGGCTGAATGAGCATATTTAATGGCAGTAGCTGACGTAAACATTAAAAAGCAGCGAGATTACCATCTAGCAAGAAATAAAAATAAAACAAACACAAAAGAAGTAAGAAGATTAGTTAATAAGAAAATACAAAAACATTACCAACAAGTACAACGAACAAATAAACAAAACGGTAGGCGAATTCTCGTGATTTTATAATCAACTACACCTGTCTCTCACTTACCTAGAGAAGCCAGCTGCTGCTTCCTTCCAGAACCAGGTGGCCTCCCTCTTCCTCGTTTCTGAGTAGGCATACCAGATCCCGACCCCGAAGGACCGGCCGAGGCTGTACCAGAAACAGAAGGCGAGGTTGAGATAGGCGAGAGCGCCAATGAAACGGAACCATCGGGTCCATACTTCCGCGGTCTCCCTCTTTTCCTCTTCACCTGTCCCCCCTGGCAGGCATCGGCGCTAACTCCACTTCCAGATCCAGTATTAACCCCATGAGGTGAAATCACCGCAGGAGAAGCTGACTGGAACGCGGATCCCACAGACCCACCGCTGCCAAGGACTCCAGAGCCGGCCACAGCCGAAGTCTGAACGGAGAAACTAGGGTTCGAGTTGGGCAGCGTTCGCGACATTCCCAGTGGCGGATGCAATCCCGAAGGCGAACCGGATCCCTGCGGTCCCATTCCTCGATGAATGAAGTAGGACGCCGAACCGGACATCCCCAATCCCTCCCTCCCATCCATGCATGGATCGAAACGTTTCTAGCCCACGTCCACAATCCCACCGCTTACGAAAAATACAGAACCAGGCGAAGCCACGGACAAACTAAACAAACAACAAAAAAAAAACCCCTGTTTCTCTCTTCAAGAGTAAATTAAACACTGATCACGAATCACTCGCCGGATCGAACACATACGCAACTAAGTCCAAAGCTGGGTGACAACAAGTATACACTCTTCCTCGTGCATTGAGGAAAATGTCCAGCTTTCCTTCAATTACGAACAACACCAGCGATAGAAAACACGGGCGGAAATGGAACCCTAATGAAACTGAGATGGCAAGAGGAAAAGCAAAATAGAAATAATTGAGAGGAAAATCAAGACGTAGGGAATGCTGGCGCCGGTAAACCCTAACCTCCGTCTGTAGGGTACACGAAGACGACCAAACAGAGCAGAAATAATTGAGAGATAGGCAGGAAGTGGCAGGAAAAATTTACTGCCCGTCTCACTACCTACTCGCTCAGAGCCCTATCAACTTTTTTTTGTCGCCTTTTATTTGTGTTTTACAGCTATGATGAGGCATGTGGGAGAGAGAGCACGCTGATTGGATAATAAGAAAATTAAATATAATAAAATATAAAATATATTTTTTTTACATATATTTTAAAAATCAACCA
The DNA here is from genome assembly GCA_023846275.1 of Vanilla planifolia. Taxonomy (NCBI): domain Eukaryota; kingdom Viridiplantae; phylum Streptophyta; class Magnoliopsida; order Asparagales; family Orchidaceae; genus Vanilla; species Vanilla planifolia. Next base: position 15,737,837 of record CM043866.1, on the reverse strand, counting down.
TATTATTTAAATCATGGCGATCTTCATCTGGTGAGGTCCACTGTTGCCAAATCCCCATTGGATGCAACTGGGTTAGTACGTGATGATCCCGTCATTCATTTTAAAAAAATTAAAAAATCTTAAATTATCCCAACCCATATTATTGTGATTCCTTTTCATTTTTTATTCTATAGGTACTGTTATTTTTAATTTAATATATCTTTTTGATATTTAATAATATGTATAATTATAATTTATTAAACATCAGACATTTTAAACTTGTTAATATTAGTACGCAAGAAGTCCTTTCTATTTAAATATTTTTTCACATTTATTTATTTTAAAATTTAATTAAATAAAATTTTATTTCCTTAAATGGAAAATAAACTTAAAATAATTAATTGTGTTTGACTGGACCAATAATGTTTTCATATCTTAAACAGCATCGTAAAATAACAGTAATGGGCCCAATGTTTATAAGAGAATAGATGTTATTAAACATTTTTATACAAATAAATATATTTTTAATCAAAAACCATTTTTATTTAAAAAAAGACATAACTAATACGCTAAACATACTCTGATCCGCATTAATTTTCAGGTACCAAAGGTGTAATTGCTCGAGAATTTTGACATATGATTGAGGCAGAGGTCTATTGAGTTTTTTTTTTTATTAATTATTAATTGATCAGTTTTATAAAAGATTATTAATAGTTATTTTTTTAAAATATTTTGAAAAAATTTCATATAAAATGTAATATTAATTTTTAAAAAGGATGGATAAGATGAGATACAAAATTAATACTAAGCACACTAATAAGAAGCATATACAAAGAAAATTTGTCATAATATATTAAAATTATGCTTTAAGAAGTAGGTAAGATCAATATAAAAAATAAATAATTGGGACGTTAGTATTTTTAATGAATGAAAAACAAACTACAAGAAGTGCATACTTATTATTTAATGAATCGAGTTATTATAAATTAATAATTATTATATATAGTTTACATGATTTCAATCAAGAGTTTATTGGGTTAAGATAGTATTGACATGAAGTTGACATGTTATTTTATTAATGAGAAGAAACAAGTTTATCTCCTTTCTTTTCTTTTTTATCACAGATGGGTTAAGCATGTGATCATCTTAATTAAGTGAATCAAATGATTATAAGAGTGTTGATATTTCTCAAGTCAATATTTTAATGTTTTTATTAAAAATAAAACTCAATGCTCTCACTCTCAAATAACTAATTAGAATAATCAATCAATAGACAATTAACATGATATTTTATTTAGTTAGGCCACTAATTACAACATTTTTATAGTTATATCAAACATGATTTAAAGGTTAATAGATAAAGTCAAGGAATTACGTAATTTTCGTAACTATCAACCCTCTAAAATCCCATTATTATTGATTCCACGACATTTGTTATATGTCTTCATTCAATCTTCATCAAATTCAAGAATCTCTTACATTTTCTTCTCCGTCTCTAGATTTTCTTCTTTATTGCATCCAAAGACTTGCAGCCAATATTACTTATATGGAGATTTCTTTATATTGTTTTATCTTTGTTTCTTCTATTAGTTATCAAAGGGTTTAATCACCTATATAATTTTTTTGTCACTTGTTCATTTCCCAAATTCGTCACTTTATGCCATGTACATCATCTTATTCACCTGACAACCATAGAATCATACTCTATGACATCATTTGTTTTTCAGATTTGTCTATTTATAATAATCATATTAAAAGAAACAAACTTCATGTCCTCAACTCTCAAAATATAATGAAGTGCTTTCATAACTTTTAAAAGACTTGAATAATCTATTTCAATTGCCAGTTATAAACAAAATCATAACATTCATTACATTCATTAAGAACAAATTTATTCCAAATGTAGACTAGAAAAATTCGACCCATAAAAGAACATAACCTAAAGAATGTTAGGAGACTCTAAAGATGACAAAAAATTAAAGTATATGATAAATTTCTCTCCAATAGAGGTGCTTTTTAAGGATGACCTCGAGCTAACACAATATCTCCCATGGTAGTCATTGTATAGAAAGACAATTATACATAATTAAGTTTTTAACAAGTAATTATTTTGCATTGGTGTCTAATAAGATAAGTGACATATGTTCACCACCTCTCTAATAAGAAATTCAATGAGTTGGACATGATTGAAGAAGGAATTTGTTGCTATTATTTTTTGTTATAAGAAAATCCCAACATGCAAATAAAACCGTTTTTTATTGAAAAAAGAGATAAGAAAACTTTTCTCTTTGCCTTTCAATCCTCTCGTCTCTTTTCTCTCTCCTTTCTCGATTGATGACATGATCTTATCTCTAGTCATTTCTCTCTCTCTTCATATTCTTATAGCTCCTCTCACTCCTTCTACTTCATGCCATTTCTCTCTCCTCATTTTCTGTCAATCGCCCCTCTTTATCCTTCTCACAAATTATCTCTCCTCTCATTACACTTAATACTCATCACTCTTTTTGAGGATGAGTGTTACAATAAGGGTGGACAAAGTTGAAAAACAAAAGCATGAAAAATTGTTAACTATATCATAAACACATTTTGTAAAGCTAAGCATAGTTATAATCAATCCTTTATTCTTTTATGTATGGAGTAGACATAATCCTTGTAGAATTGGATCAATTTATGACATAGTTCGATGAAAGTATCTATTTAGAAGATTAATATAATGAATGATTGAACCTCAATGAACAAGCAAGTAATGTAGACTTTGAATTTATTGAAGTATATAAAGATTGATCAATTATCAAAAGGATGGAATAACAAATAAATATTAAGAGATATTATGATGAGCACATCATGACGAGGTTTTCAAAAAAGTGTGATATTGCCCAAAGAAGTTTCAAGTCAATTAGAAAAGAAAGAATGAAAAAATTAACTCAAATATTGATGCACCATAATGGTCCATAAATTGAACATATGAAAAGCAATTTGATAGATCTTATGCCATGAGAAATGCCTATTTAATCTAGTATATCTTTTTTATTATTTAGTTTTCTTTAAACAAGAATTATGATAAAAAAAAGATATATTAAATTAAATAAGCATTGCCCATGACCTAAAATTTATCTAGTTGGTTTTCATATGTTTAATTTATGGACCGTTGTGGTGCAACATTTTTTGAGTTAATTTTCCCATTCTTCATTTTCTAATTGACTTGAAACTTCTTTGGATAATATGAATTAACCAACATACAACATAATAAAATGGCTAAAGAATGGATGGAGAATATTGTACAATAAGATCTTATGAGTGAGTTAAAATAAAAAAAATCATATTAGCTAATTTATAATATAAGTAAATTAATAAAAATATCATATAATATAATGATATGAGATAAGAAGAATGAGAAGAATCCTATGAGCTATTGTCAAATATGAGTAGAAGAGAAGTGTATGACAAAAAAGAATGTATAATACAATAGAGAGAATACACCAGTACAATTCATTAGTGACAGATTAAGCTGACAATGCGAAATTGTGATCATGTAGGATCGTACATTACAAAATATAGAAATATACCAATAAGATTAGAAAGAGAGAAAAAAAGGTTGAATTTAATGAAGAAATCTTATAAACGAGGAGTGTTATGAATTTATCATACAATACAAATATAGGAACTACATCAGAACAATATTTAAAAAAATATAAAAAAAGAGATGAAATAGAGGAAAGATAAATTATGGAAATGCTTTATATAATTTGAGAAAATTTTATGCTGATAAAGTGATATATGATAACTTGATTTGTTAGAAAATTAATAAATTAGTATGATTTCTATACCAACAATAATTTTTTATGAGTTGATCACTTTTTATATTCATGATTTGAAAGGAACTATGAGGGAAAGATCTTCATTTTTATTAGTTGAAATGTAGATGTGGAGTTTGGAGGATCAAACCAATATGAGTTGGATTTTTCAAGTATAAATAATAATCTAGTGTGAGACGAATCTCCTAAAGAGGAGAAAAACTCTTATGAAAAAATGATGATAGACATGCAATCTCCAAAAGAGTTAATTTTAGTAAAAAAAATAAATACCAACTTAAATGGTACCAATCAAATCATCTAATTGAGCAACTCATGAGGTTTGATCCATTCCAAAGCCAAAAATTGGCTTGAAAGATTGAAAATACTATGTGACCACATGACATACTAGAAGCACAAGCAATGTTCACAAGTAAATATGATATTTGATGGTGAAGCAAGCAAATGTTTGAGAAAACAATAAATTTTATGTCAAAAAGAGCCTCGAAATCTAAACATGTCTTAAAAGGAATATGGTTAAACATTCACAAAATGATGTCTTAGCATTGACAAAAGACAAAGGATAAAGCCAATTGACAAAAACATATAGAAAATAGATAACTAGAATAAAGTTACAACAATTACTATCCAAATTGAATGCAAATAGTTCAAAGCTAATGTTATAAAAAATGTTATATGTTTCAAAAAGGGATTATGGACTCTCTTAAAAATGTCATATAATTTTGTAATTACAAAGAAATAAAAGTACCTACTATAAGGGGGAAGAAAAAAAAAGATTGTTAGATAGTACTATTATATCAATTGATGTGATGATAATAAAATCAAACTAAATATTACTTATGTCTAATTAAGTTTAGTATTGTTTCAATTAACCTCAAGATGTATTGTAGCAATTTGGGTTTATTGAAACAAGAACTGTAGTATAAGTGAATGAAGATTGAAAGCTCAACTTGTTGATTTTGGAGTCAAAGACCATGCCTTTATGAAGTAGTTAATTCACAAAGAGTTATATTTTTAAATGCCTATATGATTATCATATTAAATCTTTATTTTTTTTTGTAATTATATACACAAGATTATCATGATTCATGTATATTTGAGTTAGCTTTTTAGTGATGAATTAGGTATCATTTGATTTTTAAAATTAAATCTTTTGAGTTTTGAAATCTTATAATTAAAAAATCGACTTAAGCACCGAACCTCTCCACCAAACCCAAAGGGCTTAGGTCAAGTGGCCCACAGTGCTGGATAATGGGTCTTGGGGAGTTTATTTCAAGAGAATGATCAAATCAGAGTTAGGTTAGACCTGAGAATCAGTCAATGTTCAAACCCTACAGTAGCTTGGGTTAATCAAGTCAGGGCATGACTTTACTCACATAGGCCTAATTAGTTGAATTGAACTCATTAATGATAAGTAGTTAGTTTGGATCAAGTTAGACTCATTTTAATATTACATGTAGGTGTCTTAATTAATGACATCCTAAGAACACTATAGAATAGTTAACCCTATTAGGTTGATTATTGTGTATAGATGAAGTAATATAAAGACAAATCACATGCATTACTTTGTAATGTGGGATTAAACAAATGACATCTTTTTTGTTCTAAACTTGAACACATCTATACAAACCAATCACACATTTTCACAATCAAATAGTCATGATTTTCTCTGTATTTGTGACCAATCTTTTTCATGTAGTCATACACTCAAAATGCTTGATAAAATAACTAAGAGCCCCTCTACCTGCATCAATAGTATCTTGATCATCCTCACTATCCATTTAATATTTGGATCTAATGATTTAGATCATATCTCATTGTAATAAGATATGGACCACTATTTTCATCGGACAATTCTTGCTCAATCTTTACAAAATCTTATGACAACTATGCTTTGTCTCTTGCAACAACTAACTTTTGAAAAAGCTAACTTTAGTCATTGGGAGAGTTATTTGGGATGTTTTTATTTGAAATATAAATAAAAATTATTTACCAACATTTGTGATTGTTAAACTAATTTGAAAATTTCATAAACACTCAAGAGAAGTACAAAATCAAGAGCATCCAAATTTAGCATGCTTAGAAGAGTTATTGGTTCTCTTAATTATTATTTCTTCTTCTCTCTTCTATAATAATTTCACATTATCTTGATAACATTTACATCATTAATTAGTCATGCCACTCTTGTTTAAAAGATTTAAAGGTGTAGAAATTTTTAATGTAAAAATTTTTGCAATGCTTTTGAGTTTTTCATGTAAACATTTTTTTTAGAATTTTGGTATCTCATAGGAGTAATGATTTATAATTGATTTACTCCTACAGGCCTTGACAAAAGAGAGTTTGTGGAAGCCCGATCAATGATCGAGGGTGGATGAAGGCATGGATTTTGGTCGAAACACTTAAATAATATTGGTGCATTTCTGTTGTTATTAACTAATTTTATTTTGTTGACAATCTTGTTAAAAATAAATTTTTATTTTTAAGTGTAATTTTTTTTTAAATTCAAAAATTTTTTAAAATAAAAAAATTATTAAACGCACAATTCACTCCTCCTTTCTTGTATATTTTGTCTCACACAATTCATGTCAAATATGTTAAAATAAAAGAAGATTAAGATAGTAGAACAAGGATTTCAACCCATCATTGGGAAAAAATACCCTAATTAGCAATATTGAAAAAATTCCATATGAGTGAATGTAAAAAAATTATTAAATACTTTGATTATAATAAATTTGGACATACTACTAAAGAATGTTCAATGATTATAAGAAAAATTAGGCATAATTGACATCAAAGATGGAAAAAAGAAAGTGGATTATCAGTCCTTAATGGAGGAATTAAAGGAAGCTCTTCTATGTTTGATTTATGAAATTCATAAAATGGAATACTCAAAGATGAATGCTTGGAAAAGTCCATATGAAACAATATAAATTATGTATTGATTAGAAGTATATGTGAGGAATGTTGAAGAATATTGATGTATAAAAGAATACCTTATTTTGATAAATGAATGAAGTTTGTAATTAAGGATGAGATATGTATGTTGATCTTTGAAAGAATTACAAACTTATGAATGAATTTTGTAATTTAGGATAAGATATGTATGCATGAAAGAATTGTTACACTTATCACAAAATCTATAAGACTTAATGTAAGAAATGGGTGAGTAAAATGGAAAAAAAATATTAATCAATAAAAAATTTTAAGTATACTCAATCAAAGATGAGATATTGGAGATGAAAATAATATAAATGACAATTCATGAATCATTTCTTAGAGATTTGATTTATTTAGAAACCACTTTAATAGTGAATGAATATTAGACATGATATGAAAAATAAGTGAATAAGATTTAACTTAATTGAGTATAAGAACTAGAGGAAAAAATTTATGTATTTAGAAGTTCTTGATAAGGATAAAATACAATCACAAGATCGATCTAAATTTTGATAATGAAATCCTTCTAAAGAGGAAGGAATTCATAATAACCAAAAATTAGAGCTAAGAAATCTTAATAAATTCAAACAATAGTATATTAGAAAGAAAATTACTAAAAAATAATTAGTGATATTAAGGATGGTTGAATTATAAAAAGTGATTTTGATTTAAAAATATTTTGAGAATTTTTATAAATTTTAATAGAGGTTTTTAAGGATATTACAAGATTTTAACGTATCATAACATAAAATCATACTATATGATTAGCCGAGATAATCAATTAAGTGAACAGATTGATAGATTATAATAATGATGAACATGATAGAGTATAGTCTGTGAGTTAGACTTGCCTAAGGGGTGTTAATAATTAATTATATAATGTGACTATAGAGTATTATATGATACAATCAGATAAGAGACAGAATGTGAAACAAGTGTAAATATGTAAAAATGGGCCTAAGATTGTTCAAGATGATCAAAAAATCATATTGAGATGCCAATACAACAATCTATGAACATATAGTACAAAAAATACGAATATAGAAGTATAATATAATTTAGAGTACCCAATAATAAAAGTTTGATATAACAAATGTATGATAATGTGTAAGCAACAAACCTATAAAGAATAGGATCATACTATATGACAAGAGTATATAATTATGAGATAAAATAAGAAAAAACTTAATGTGAAAGTGGCTAGAGGATAAATACCCTTAAATGATTATACAATACAATACTCTTATCAAATTAGTACAATATAGAAAATCGAGTATGAATCATAAGTTAGAAGTACTTATCATATAGTATGAAAATAAGATTATATTATTATGATGAGAAAAAGTGAATGAAGATTTAGGTAAGATCAAATAAATATGTAGTATGAATCTCGTAATCATACTTATATAATTAGTAGAACTTAAATAGATCTTAAAATATGAAATAATAAACAACAAAAAATGACATCGAGGTGAGTTTAATTAATATAAAATATTTGTATATAAAAGGTTAAAAGGTGAAAAGGCATGTACATGAATGAATATAATATCTAGAAGTATTTGAAAGATTAGGAATGTGCAAAGTCATGCAAATAAGTGTAAAAATAAGGTTGGCCCTCACTTAGGGAATTTATTTTACTAAATTATAGTTAATATAAGAAAGATAAGAGCAAGTAAAAGAGTTCCAAAAGGATTAGAAAAGAATTTGTGTAAGAGACAAAGATAAAACTAAGAAGAATATTGTCTTGAATACAATAGAAATAGAAGGAATTGAATAAGATTCAAGTCATGGTGAGATTACTAATTTGTTTTAAAAGATAGGCAAATCATATATCGAAAAGTATATATCTGAATACAATGTGTAAATATTGGGATAGAGGCTTTGATTTATTGATTAAAAAGTTAAATTAAAGATGTGTAAAATAAGCATGATAATTATTTGATGGTTAAAAAGTAAAATTTATAAGTTACGATAAAAAAATATTTTTTACATCATGACTTATGTATGTGATGCAAAATAATGAATGACAGTACTTTAATTATGAGTTACTTATTGATATAATTGTGTGATAACAAATATATAAGATAAGTTATTTTATGATAATAGTTACGTAGATAAAAAAATGAAAATAAAATGAGAACAGGAAAGAAAGACTTAATGAAGAAAAGGTAAGTATTTAAAATAAAGAAAGATGAGATTGTCCAAAGTGGCAAATAATATGTTGGAACAACGTACTCTTGATATGAGCCAAAAAAAACTTTCCTTTGGATTATTTAAGTATGGAATAACAAGTTCTTAAATATATTTAATTTGTTGATAAATAAGGGCCTTTTCTTAAGCCAAATCACTATAAAGATAAAAAGTACAAACAAATAATATGCAAAGATATAAAAGATTAATGTATAAAAATTTCACATATATTATTATTATTTTTTTATGCTCAGATATTTTATTCATATTATATTATTACAAATAACTCTTATATGTAGATTATCTAAAAATTGCAATATTTTTATATATATGTGCAGTAATTTGTCATTGGGTCATTATGAGTTAACTCATACTTATTTTAACTTAACACTTTCATGTCAAAAAATATACCACATGGAATCGTTACGATAAAATAAGAGCTAGCACATGATAATTTAAATATATTACAACTATTATTTAATGTGTGATTTATTTTTATTTTTATTTAATAAAAAAATTGTAACCATTGATATTGTATATTCATCTGCCTTAAAAAGAAATATGAAAAGTTTGTATTTTTAAGAAGTTAATTTAAGAAGTCAAAGGTTTGCTTTCGTTATGTTTTTATATAAGATGAAAAAGAAAGATGTTTACATATTTTCAAAATGCTAAGAAAAGACAAGCAAATGGATGACATGACAGTAAAAATTTTAAAACAATTAGTTAGAGGTTATCACACATATCTCCAAATGTTTCTCAAACTCTTTTTGTATAACATATCAAAAAACCTTTATTACATTCTCAAGAAATTTCTCATGGATAACTTCCTACAAAACCATGATTTTTAATAATTTTCTATTCACATGAGTAGATTTTGTAGGTCACATATCTACACAATCTCTATAGCAAATTCCAATGATTCTGTGTACAATGATAGTAAGTGCATGAACAACATATGAAAATGCTAGCATGCACAACTATATGTGTTGTAGAAAATGGAGTGCATGATTGTGATATGGGATGAGCAATGAATGTGCAAATGATATGCACATATGGGTGCACTCATAATTATGGGTGTTGTGGGAAATAGGCTATGAGATTGTGGGCTTATGTGTATGTGATGGGCATGCGAGTGCATGCAGATATGTTGGAGTAGGTGTCAATAGCTTTTGAGTATGTAACGTATTCTAAACCTTAAGGTGGGGTGTCCCATCCATAACAATTACAAAATACTCAATGGCATTCACACACATAATAAAAATAACATACATTACTTAAATAAATAACTATATACATCAATCTTAATATAGGTCTGTTTATGAAGGTCATAACATTTTTTTATTGACAATGAGTTAGGACATTCTACATCAAATAGAGGTATGGCTATACATGATCAAGGATATGGTTGGACTAAACTTTTTAATAAAAATTATGAAACTATGAAATATAAGACTTGTTAAAGCATGAAGTAGTAATGATTTGAGAAGATTTTACATATGAAAAAGATCTAAGTGAAATTAAAGAAAAATCATTATATTTTCCAACTTTCTATCATATCCATATGGCATAAATGTAAAAATCATCATACCATAAAATGTATGGGAAAAAACATATATTGCTTAAATGGTTTAGGAAAAATATAAGTACTTAAAAATTTTGAATGGACATGGTCATGTAACTCTTTACCTAAAAGGTCCTAGCTCATAAGCCTTCAACAAATTATTCTAGTGCTTTAGTTACTCAAGGTAAAGTGTGGTAGTTACATTTTATTTATACTCTCCTTTCAAATAAAATAGATTATGAAATCCTGAGTTTGCTATGTTGAGATGTTGTTCTCATGAGACATTCAATATTGACCTAAGTAGGTTTTTTACCCAAAAAAGTATATCAAAATCTTAAGGTCATTACATCTCATATAAACATCATAACAATTCTCTTAGTTGTTAATATAAGATAATTCATCAATATATCTCTCAACCTAAAAGACTACTATGAGTCACTCTTTACTTAATGATTTTCTTATCAAGACATTACCTAATACTTACTTCTCACTTTATCTTGGGTGTCACAAACTCACCATGTTTTTCTTGGTTCATCATTGAACCATAATGAACTAGTGAGGTTTGGCTCTAATACAAAATGTGACATCTTAGTCTCACTTTATTGAGATATTGTACTCTCGAGTCATCCCGTACTAACCCAAGTGATTTTTGCCCTAAAAAAGAGCATCAATATTTTAAGATTATGACATGTCATATAAATACAAAATATACTATCTTAGTAACTAATGTGCGATAATTCATCGCTATACCCCTTCACCTAAAAGCCTGTTAGGAACCGCTCTTTAATTCAATGATTCCCTTCTCAGGACATCACTTGAAGCTCACTCCTCCCCTCTTCCATCTTGAGTGTCACATTGATGATATATGGATGTCAAATTTCCATTGATCTTTTCTATTGCACTACATTAGCAAACCAATCAACTTACATGTTGAGTCTTCTATCATCATTCCCCTTCATGTGAAGTGCTTCATGTCTTATGACCATGTTGCCCTTGGATCAATGACTCCCTTCATCTATGCCCAACATCCTTTGAATGAACATGGTGTCCTTCAATAGCTATTAATTTTTTACCTATCAATCTTCAATCATCTAATGCTAAGAGATCTTTCATTGCAAAGAAATCCTTTACATAATGATCTACATGTCACCATCTTTTTTATGTCTTTAATTAATTGTAGACTTCATGAGTGCCTCTTGCTATTAATGTCAAACCCAACCTACAACTATAGTGAGTTATTACATCTTACCTATTAGTTTAGCTCTTATTTGTTGTTCATAAAATTTGCCTTATTCTAGCCACTAAAGAACCCTATTTGCCTCTTATGGTATATCGTGTTGCTCAGTTTTATTACTTTCAACACTACTCCTTTGTCATCCTTGTAAAGGCTAATGAATTTCTAAGATAATCAACTTTCCTCTTTTGTGAACCTCTCCTAGTTTTTGCTATTATCATGATTTGCAGTACTTCTTTATGCTATTATTGTTTGCACAACACCGCAGTTGTATGCATCACTATTTCAATTATTTTTCTCAACCATCATTGCCATCACATGTATAGCACACCCAAATATTAAATAAGTTTCTTTTATTACTTTAAAAATTGGGCTTTCCTTTATTGTTATTTAATAGATTATGAGTTTTTAAAGGTCAACATTACATAGTAAAGCATGATGTTTATTTCATTTTACATCATTAGCAAACAACATCCACTCTTAACTTCATAAGTCTTAACTTTATCTTATTTTTAGTCTTGAACATAATTTTTAGCTTGTTAGTTTCCTCATTTATGTAATATTATATCTTTATTTGTTTTACATACATTGATGTTTTGTACTTATTTTTTCTATTATGAACATTATTTATATTTATAGTTTATTCTTATTTCATAGTAAATATTATTTTATTAAAATTATATCTAGACTTTAACTCTTTCATTTATATCTCATTCAAATCCTTATAAGATAGATATATTCATGGAATTTAATTGATACATTATTTTTGAAAATTACTATAAACTTATTTGGAAACAAATCTTTAATCATGGCTTGACATAGAAGCACTTATCATAGTAGGAATGTGATCAAATATTAGTGCTATCATGGAGCCTTCATCTAACACTTCCCTATACAAAAAGTACTACAGTAGTAAGATCTCTATTTATCATGGTTGTAAGCTAACATACAAACAAAATCAATTGTGATCTCATCATATTAAAAAATTGTATGAAAAATTATAGATAAAATCTTATCATATTCTTATTTTATTTTTCTTATTTTTGTATAAAATCTTTAGACTTATTTAGTTAGTCATTCAATTTCTCATTTGATATTTCGATACTAATGACATGTGTACACACACCCACATATACAAAAACATATAAATCATACTAACATACTATTAAATCAAAATATATGAAAAAGCTATGTAGTATGTTCACATCATATCATATAACATCTAATGATAATATCTAAAAATAAATAATAATTAACATTTTTACATCATATTATCTTAATTTGTTTATCGAATAAGTTGATTGTTTTTTCTGCTACTTTTTCTTTGCCTTTATCTCTTCATTTCATTAACTAGTAAGCAATTGTCATATTTATTAAAAAAATACCCACTTTTTATATATAATGCTTTCACATGTGTAAAGTTTTCTTTTTGCATAATTCCTCAATTCCTCAATTATATATGTTATCACAAAAGAAAGTCTTCTTAAAAAAGTCACACAAAATCACCAAAAATTTCCTTCATATATGTCATTTTTTATTAACTTACCTTCAAATCACCTTAATATATGATATATTATTCACAAAGTGTTTTACTCTTGCTTAAGAACCATCTTAAAACCCTAATTTCTTTTTGTTCATGAGCTTAGCATATGATATTGACCTCATCATACAATACATTATTTACAAAACACCATGCATTAATCTAGTTGAATAGTTTGCAACCCTAACCTTTAAACTAAACATATGGTACATTGTTAATTAATATATTATCCACTTGGAAATCTGGGATAGTTATAGCTATTCTTAATCCTCATCATAAATGAATCATTCATAATATATGGTACATAAGCCTAATATATGATACATTAAAATATTAATATATTGTATACTTTTTTTAGAAACAGTTGTTCTCATTTTTTATAAAGAGCATATCATTCATGTTACCCAATGTACATATACATTAGGGTCCAATGCATATTACGTTAACTTTTATGTACATTATGTAAACGATAGAAAATAAGTAAATACTCCATATCTTAAACAATTTTGTCCTAAATCACAAATCAATCTCTAAGCAACTAAAGTATCGCTTACAAAAATACTAAGAAAGAAAAAACCTTAAATAAAACATATATTTCTCAACTCTTTCTATGTGAATCTAGATTCAAGTTCTTCAAAAGCTCTTTTCCTTCCTCAGCTCAAAATCTTCTTTCCCAACCATAAATCAAGCAAAACTTGCTTTAGGAGCTTCTTCTTTTCTTTCCTAACCTATCATTTTCTTACTCCTTCAAATCTCTAAGCTTTTCTCTAAAGTGTCTCACAATTAAGAACAGAAAGGGATATTATTCTTCTATAAGAATTTAAGAATTTAAATATTCAATTTTCACTTTATTATGTGAAAAAATTTAAAATTTTAAAATAATTTTTAAAATTTACAAATTATATATTAGTAAATTTCTCATGCAAAACTTATTTCATTGGTTTGCTCAAATCTTAAATTTAACTATTGCAACAAAACACAAATATCTCTGTATTTCATAGTTAAATGTAATAAATATTAGTATCAAATGCACAAATATCTCTATATTTCATATTAAGTATTCAAGCCAACACATTTAGGGTAATCTTGACTAGTTCAATTTAAGAATATAATTACTTTCAAAATATAAAACAGTTAACATCATGACATGATTTATGATACACATTGCAAAAATTATTATTTTACTTCCCCACTTATTTTCTTATATTCAAACTATAAAAATTTATATATTAGCATAACTTAAATATTTATTCATATATTAATAATACTTAAATATGTATGCAATAAAACAATTTTTAAGATATTACAACTATAATAAAGTAAGCAACAAGATATAACATTTTACCTCCTTAAGGCCATCTTCAGTGTCAAGCCTCCATATTATGATTATTACTAGAGTATTGGAGTAACACTTCTCAAAGGATAAAACTTTTGCATGGGTATTTCATTTATTTGGAGGCAATTAATTAAAGTACCTATGAGTTTTTCTAAAGACAAGATCATAAGTAGAAGCCAATAATCCACAAAGAATCATAGTATTTTCTTAAGCAATGCTAATTTAATCCATTCACCAAAATGAATCAAAATAATGTCAAATATGGCAATCACATCGTATTATGGAAAATCAATTCAAAATATAGAATGAAATTTAAAATATGTTTTAAAATTATAAATTAGTACAAAACTTACAGAAAAAATAAAATAAAAACATGATAAAAATGGTCAAAATATTTGCATTTTCAAAAATAAAGCATAAACAAACTTATTTGGTAAATAACCATTAAAATGGGTTAAAATGCAACAAATGCCTCTAAAAATATTTTTTAAAATAAAAATTCAAATTAAAGGATATAACATGATCTTACTTTTTAAAATAAAATATCATATCGATAAAACTATCTATAAACATCTAAAATACATCAACCCATCTCCAACTAAATCACTATTCACTCTCACATTTTATAAGTACGATTTTTCTCTAAGGCATCAAAATTTATAATTTTCAATATAATTGATGCATAACATATGATGTAAATATTAATAAATCACTAATTAGCTCAATAGATAAACCATATCAGATTACACAATGCAAACAAACTAACTTTTTAGATTAACATAAAAATGTAAATATAATAATAAACCATATGAATATGACATAAACAATATTGTAAATCATGTATGTACATAAGGAACCATACAAAATTTAAATAATGTTATTCTTTTTAATATTTTATTTTTATTTATAATATTTTATATGATTATTAAGCCTAATTATTTTTAATTATTATATTCTAGATCTAATAATGATAATATCCTTCAAAAATATATTGTTAAAAACTATCCAAATAAAAATTTAGACATGTATGGTCCAAAAACTTATATATTGAAGTCCATCACTAAGTCTAACATCATCAATTAGGTATGATCTAGTAATCTACATCTTATGATCTATCATTAGAGGTGATATCATTTAAAATAAGATTATTTTTCTAATTCAAATTCAAAACTTTGAAATTTTATCTAATAATTATTTTATTTTTTTATTTCATGTAAAATATTTTTTAAAATGTTATTTTCAACCATCGACCTAAGTTTTATTTGATGCTCATTTTACTAAATAATAAATGGGATTAAGTAAGCTTAACAACCGTTATGAGTAAATCCTTATATGGCGTCATAAGTTCACCAATGTGAGCTTATTTTGGCATCAGCACTGGCTTGCGGTCTACTCCTGGGAGGTGTGCGCTCACAATAATAAGTTTTATGCATGATTTATTACTTATTTTTACAAAAACATATTAAAAATAATTTTTAGTACTTTTATAATTCTTTTTTATTTTTAACATATTATTTAATCATAATTTATTAAATATCATTATACTATTTTAAACTCAATGATTATCAAATGAAACATTTTCTGTTACAAATTTTATAATTAATAATTTATTTTTAGAAGCCTTTACTAAGATAATTTATTATGTGATTATTAGATTATTTTTTATTATTAAATATTTATTTTACATAATTTAAAATTTAAAAAAAAAACTATTTATCAAAAAAATGAACCAATTGTTTAAAAGAAATTTTATTTAATGAATAGAACTAAAAATAATTTGGTAATATATATTTTATTTTATGAATTTGCATAAATAAAAGAGCCCATCACCGTCTTTTTTTTTTTTTTTTTTTTTTTTTTGTATGAAGTGGCCCACTTCTCCCTGCTGACGACAGAAAAATGATACACCAACATATTAAAGAAAGTGTCATTATTTTTTGGTTCACCGACATCTCACTGTTCCTTTTAAAACCATATAAAAAATTAATATAAATATATTAAAAACGAAGAAAATAAGCGCCAACCATTTTTGAATATATATATTTCTAAAGTTCCGTTGTCCACTCACTAATTTTTTAATTGGAAAAATAGACACGTGAATGGCGTACGGACTGTTCGTCTATTTTGAATTTGAGTCCGCCGTACCAAAAGGTACGAGCGAGCGCAGAGTTGGCAGCTTTTTGACGTGGATGCTTTGGCTCGAATGCTTGGCGAAGAGAGCAAAGTCGCGTTCCACCATCCAGTAATATTCCTATTCCTTCTTTTATTCATTGGGATGTAGTTCGTACGTTTAAAAAGAAATTAGTTTTTGTAAAAAAGACATAATTTATGAAACTATTAGCAAAAAAAATTTAAAAATGTAGTATTGGAAAAATGTTTTAGAAAAAAATTAAAAAATGTCTTTCTTCTACTTGAGAGAAATTTCTATCTTTTATGTAAAATTTATTTACTTTTTTGAACGTCATGAACTAATTATGTGGAACAGAATATAGACAATATTTATGAAAACACAATAAATTTATCAAAAATATTGATTTAAATTTTGACATTATTTTAATTTTTCTTCTGACATCAAAATTCTCTTTTATTTTGGAGGGTAATAATGATTTATTTTAATACTTATGTTAAGATAAAAAGAATTAAGACATATTCATGTGTTATGTTAATGTTTTTTAATTTTATAATATTAAAGAAAATTTTGTTTCGAAGATAGCATTTATAACTTGAAAATGAAACGTTTTAAATACCCAACCTCAAAGGATGAGGTGGCTAGCATTAAAATCACAAGCCTCCTACGAACCACGAAATGGTCATTAAATTGATTTGAAATGGTACATTTTTTTATTTATTTATCATTATTTATTTTTGAATATTTTCTAATAATTATATGATAATTATTTAAAAATCTTTATAGTTTATTCATATAATGAGATTAGGGTTAATGGATAAAGGCGCAAATGTCTGCGCGGCCGATGGTGCAGTTAGCGAGATCCACAATGAGGTTCTCGCTGCCATCGACGAAGTCGAAATCACCAACGATGCTAAACGGTGCGGGCGAGGCGGGTTTACAATGGAGAAGAGGACAACCAACGGTGCAAGGAACAACGATCCGATCTTCGATGGCGAGGATAGTGGCGCACCTCAAACGGATCACAACTTGGATCCGGAGAAAGCTGGAGTAAGCTTTGTTTGAGGAATCGATTTGTCCACGTATATAATTCACAAAAATTTTAATAAACAATAACAAACGACTAAAACTCTTTTTTTTTTTTTTCACTATTAATATCTACCTAGAAGACATTTAAAATTATAAAAATCAAAATACTCTTAGATCTGAAAATTGATAAATGATAATAAAAAATAATAGAAAAGAAAATACACATGTGCATACACATGTCTATTTGTTTGATTTTGATTTGATTTAGATTAGTTTTAGATCAAATCTTATAATTTTTATTCATAATCTTTCTTGTGACAACTTGTTATCCATTAATTCATCCAATCATAAGAAACTTTGTTTTACAAAGTTATACATGAGAAATATCTTCAACAAACTCGATATTAATTTTTCTAAATTCTTCTTAGTGAACACAAATATTTGGTAGAGATAATCTTTATCGTATATTTAAAATCTAAGAAGAACAAAAAAAATTATAATTTCAATACATAAGTAAAAGAATATTTAAGAATTATTTCTCATTTCTCAATTTTGTCACTAAATAAGTTTTCTTATAATTCATCTTCATATATCAATTATTTATAAAGTAAAAAAGTTTAACATCAAATATATTTTTTATGAAATATATATGATAATAAATTAAAAAGATGTATAATGGTGGTCATATTTATTTTTAGATATATATAGAGAATAAATATAAAATATGTATGTATATATATATGTATCCAAAATACTTTTTGGATTGTTAAATCTAAGAATGTGAATTATTTTAATTTTTGATAATTTAATTTTGTATGACTTATGCTTTCATCTTTGCCAAGTTGGGGAATACCACATATTTTTCTCATTTTGCAATTATGAATATGCTTTTTAAGGTTCTTTTTTCTGTCTTTAAGGTAATAGTTTTTCAAATCAAATTAAATATTTTTCAAAGAAATAATGCATTTGAGTAGAATAAATGCTAAAAATAAATGCAACTTTCTACGATCTTATGGAGCTAATAAATTCAAAACATTTCAATATTAGATTTACAATTACTTCGATAATTCTTATTATGATGAATAGAATTACTTTGACTTTTTAACAACCCTTTCGTTCATAATCATTAAAGCTTTTTTATCCAATCTTTAGTATCTATTAAAATAGTTAATCAAATTTTTTGACATATTCAATGAATTTTAATTTTACAAATTCACTCTTTTATAGTGATCCATATTATGATAATAGAAGAAAAATTCTATCTAATTTAACTTATAAAAAATTTATAAGATTTATAGATACTATTAAATAAAGGTGCTTTAATATTAATATTTTTATATAGATCATAATGATTATCTTTATAATATTTATTAATTGGTTGATGTCACCTCAACTTTTCTAAACATTCCCCTTGCATAATTTTAGCACAAATCAGTCATCTTTCTCATGAAATAAATCTTAAATATTAAGTCTATCTCTAAAAGGTCATAAATTTCCTCTCTATAATTTTTCTTCTCTAGACAAACATAAATTTTATTAAAATCACAACTTGTCTAACTTATGCCATCCTCTTCACTATCACATTTTCTCACCTGAAGACTTTCATTGAAATTCAAAAGATCTTCTATATTATTATTTTCTCTATCTTATATTCTTTTTTTACAACTTAGTTCATCACCCTTATCATCAGTGAGAACATCTTTCTTATCAAATCTTCATCAAATTTGATATTAGGGCTTCACACTAAAAGTTGATATTAAAGAAAAAATCTTTTAGGATACCATCCACAACGATGTTTTAATGAATCATGGAGAACAAGTCATAAAATGTAGTTCTCAAATGTTGTAAGAGGCAAAAAGGTTTTTATAGTTTGTAAGATTACAAGGAGATAATTTTGAAATCCTTAATAGTGCTTAATCTCTTTCTTATATTAGAATTATTTTAACTTAAAAAAATCAATATATTAAGTTACAAATTTATAAATTATAATTATGATACTTATTATATATTGTTTTATTTCAATTTTAAGTAATGTTTTAAAAAAAAAAACTATGATAAAAAGTGTGAGAAATCACTAATAGAGAGTTCAACTTTTATCATATTTTAACTCGTCTAAAAGTTTATTAATTTTGATACTTGAATTAAACTTCTAAGTAAACCAATTTATTAACTATTTTAGTGCATTACTATAACTCAGAGTTTTTTTTTGCAAATTGAAAAACAAAATAAAAAATTACATTTTTGCTTTCTTTTTTTAGTTAAAATTGTGAGCTTCAATATTTAAATACAACAATTTATCTTATATGGATCCTAAGGTCATTACCTTGAAAAACTTATTAATTTAATTATTTATATGTTTTATATTAGTTAAATAGTGTATGAATAAATAATTTTAACAATTTGAGCATTCATCTTAAATATCATGTAACTAGGGCAAGGATTTAATTCTAATGCTATACTAGATAAAATAAAGGCTATGACAAATTCAAATGATTAATAAATTAGAGTAGAAAACTTACATCATAGATTCATTAAAATTATAAAAATAATCATTGTGACTTGTATAAAAAAAATTAATTTAGAGACCCTTATTTGATACGTATGATTTTAATGAATTTCTTTATTGATTGCATAAGATAAACTATTTATTTAACTATCATTACATGGATGACTATGAAAAAATAAATTTTATTTAGTCAAAATAGGTTAAGATAAAAAATTTTGACTAAATATTTTAGATAGAGAGTAAAAATTAGGTAAGATAATTTTTATTTAGTTACAAATAAAAGTTATTAAAATCTAAATATAATATTTCTTTGCATGATTTTCTCTAGGTCTTCCTTTCTATAATATATACTTAGTTTTACTTTACGTTTCTTTTTATTTTTTTTTGTATAAAAGAAGGACATATTTTATTACAATAACTTAACTAGTCATCTTTTTTTGCACTTTATTTTATAAACATATTTCTTTTAGTAAATTGTATAGTAGGCCCTACGTCTCTCATGTTCTCATTTTCTTATTAATCAATGTTTTAAAAATTGAGTCTCCTAGATGTTTAATTAACTTATTAAAGTATTTCTTAATGAGTTCTCCTTTAGAAATAATTATTCCAATCTTACATGTCATAATAATAATTATTAAAATATTAGTAAATTTAGCATTAAAAATATTACAATTTTTTTAGCTTCATAATACCCTAAGAATTCATATTCACTTTCAAAATTTATTCCTCCTTAATCACAAATTCTTTTACAAATATTTAATTTGATTTAAAAAACTATTGACTTAAGAATGATTAGAAAAATAACATTCTAAATTCAATCTATAAAACAAAGAAAGATGGCATTCCTAAAGATAATAGAAAAACCTAGATTAAAGAAAGTTGAAATGAGTCATGACTTTAATTTTAAGATCTAAATAATATTTTAAACATATTTATGCATCTTTTTTTATCCCTTTTTTTTCATGTTCATATAAAAAAAAATTTACTTGTATACTTTATTTAACCAAGCACCAAATTTGGTTCAATAATTTTAAGTATATTAAATCAATGAAATAAATTAATTATCTTAGAAAATTTGATAAAATCAACTAATTATTAATTTATAATCTTTTACTATTTAAAAATTTTTATATGAAGACTTTTAAATTATTTAGAAATACATATACTATTATACACATTATAAATTTATCATAATATGTATCTTGAAAATTATGACATAAAAAGGAATTGTAAACAAACTTAACACATTATAAATCTAATAAATAATCCTTAATATTTGTTTCATCAAAATAATTTAATTATTATCTTTATTTGATATTAATTTTTAAAATTATTTTATTTTATTAATATTTTAAAAATGTTAGAAGAATCATCTCTCGTTTGATCTTTTTTTATTAAAAAAAATTTAAAGAGATTGATCTCAATTTGATAAAAATGTATTCGTAATATAATTATATATGATAAAATTTCTCATTGTACGACAAATTAATATAAAACAACTTAAATCATCCAAATAGTTGCATGACCTAACTTATTAGACATGATCAAGAAAAACTTGAGCTAAATTATAGGCTACGTTCACTTTATAAAATATTTCAAAATCATGTTTAAATAATTTTAAAATAAATATAAGCCTTCCAAAAATCCTTTTGTTGCATAGGTTTTATGAATAAAGGGGGCGCCTCTTTTCAAGAAACTAGCCATGCATCTTAATCTTTTTTATGTGTGTAAATTCTATTTTGAAAAAATTTGTCAGATTACGTTTCGTCTTTCAACTTTTGTGGAGTTTGATTTGATTTTAAAAATTTGTGTAATTATTTCATATATATATATATATATGATGACTTAATAAAAATATTTAATTTTGAATATAATTTTCATGGAGGTTTGAGTGCTTCTTTACCTTTTCTCCACTCTTGATAGCAGGTTGATTTTTTAATTTTTTTTTATTTCTTTTATTTAATTTTACCTATTTATTACCTCTCCTTTCTCTCTCTCTCTTGCCCAAACATGACAAAAAATTATTCTAATTTAAATTAATTAAAAATAGTCCCAAAACTAAACCAAATTCTTTTGAACCCATAAATTACACTGTCATTTAGTCTTCTTTGAAATATCACTTGAACCCAAGTTTTCTCTCACTAACTTAAAACGTCAAAACCATCTTTCTTATCATCCCTCATCAGTACACTTTAATTCATACCAAACCAAGCATCTCTTCGTCACTTCTTTCAAAAGAAACTCCTAAATCTAATTTTAAACATAAATTACCTTATTTTTTTTCTCTAATCTAAACTCTCTCCAAATTTATAGACGCCACTTTTAACCTTCTTAAAATTTTCCTTCACACAATTACAAACCTAACTTAGTAATCTTCCCCATGTGAAACATTGATGCGAAGCCTATCCTTATGATATATCATATCTCAATCTCTTTAATCAATTCCAAGCTTCATCAAAATCATATCTCCATCAACCCAATTTCTCCTTTCAAATATATCATGTTCACTTTAAAAAATATTGGCTAAAATTCATCTCTATCATATTTTTTATTTACAATTTTGTTCATTATCTCTACTATTAATTAGGTCATTTTACCTAGCGTATTTTTATCACATTTGATATCTAAGCTTCTCCACCAAAATGATGTTGAAGTTAAGTAAGCCTACTAATAACTTCACACATGTAAAAGAATTTAACAATTTTTTTTTCAAGTTTAAACCTTGATAATTTATTCAAGAGGTCTTCCTAAGATCATAATCATTTCAAGTATACTCAATGGACATTTAGTTCTCTCAACTTTCATCACAAAGTTCCAATAAAAAGTCAACCAAAATCATGCTTGAATAGGTATCCAAGACCATGCAATTAAACCTAATTTCACCACAACACAAATAATTTATTGAGAGATAAAACAAATTTATGAAAAGAGATTTGTGAAATTAATTATATATTCAAATACATTATAATGATTTGTGAAATTATAATTGAGATTTGAAAAAATGGTTTAAAAAAAGTTTTTGAAAAAGAGTTTTATATGAATAAAGATAACTTTTTAATAAAAAATTTATTTGTTAAATATAGAATCGTAAAATAAATGCTTAGACAAAATTCTAAAGTTGAAAACAAATAGGATTTAAAAAGTGCGATCTCGTAAAACTATTATTATTGGTACATATAATTAAATTAAATTACTTAGTTTTATATTTTCTTGATTTCTTATAAAGATAAAGAATAAATTATTTTTTTTTCTCTATATCATTAATGTTTTAGTCAAAACTTATGCTCATTGGTCTTGTAAATATGAACAAATGTTATAACAAATGTTATGTTGCATCGTCATTAATGCTGTTACATCAACTTGCAAGTTGACATTTGTTGTAGTTTGGATTTGAGTAAATTGTCATAAGTTTTCAAAATGTAAATGATATTATTGGATTCCATAGTCTCGAGCTCCAGAGGTTGCATATGGGTCATAATGAGATATGATGCTATAAAATTCAAATTACAATTATAAGATCATGATAATTAATAAGTGATTATTAAAAATTAAAATAAAAAATATTTGTATAAAAATAAATGTATCTATCAATAAAGTGTTTATAAAACAATTCTATAAAAAATAATAAAAAAATTTATGATTTTTTAGTAATATCAACCCATGACTTGAGTTATAAATGAGAGTTGTAATATTATGCGATTTTAATGGTAAAAATACTATCTTCCAACCTCCCAAGTAATTGCAATCACAAATGAGTCTTATAAAATTGGATATTGTGAAACATATTTATTAAAATTTTAACATTTAAGAATTCAAAATTTTTATTTTTTTTTCAAAATTTTGCAATTGGATAAAATATTTCAAAAAAACACCTATTACTTATAATAAAATGATAAAAATTTTAGATATGAAATTTTTTTAAAGGAAATTTTTTTATCTACATCTCAGATTAATCAGAGCTAGTGTTACATAATTACTATTTAATATTAAATTAATTAATTAGAAAATATTATTAAGTGATACTAAAAGTTTGCTTATATTGAACAACTTACTCTGATAATTTTGATCAAAATAATAAAATAATTAATTAAATTTATAAAATATGAATGTAATAATTATGTATTATGATATTAAAAATGCTGTTTTAATTAATAAGACAATATAACAATAGAATAACCTTAAGCCCACCCTAAGCTGCGACAAAAACGACCGCTTAATTCTATGGAATAATGCTTTGAGGTCGCTTTCCAAAATTAGATGGGAATAATTTTCCACATTTGTCACGTGATGGTGGTTGCTTAAGCGAATAATTAAATAATAATTTATTTAATTAATTAGTAAAAACATTTCTTAACGTGCTACATCGATCATATCATCAAAACCATATAAAATTGTGATCATTTTAGTTTTATTATTATATTTATTTTTTAATACAAATTTGTTGTTTAGAACATTTAATTGTATATTACAGTTTGATTGTTGTGTTTAGGATTTTTTAAAATTAATTCAAAGATTAAAAAATGTTAAAAAATTGGGTCTAACTAATTTGAAATTAGATAGAAATAATAATATATTATGCATGTATTTATATATTACTTAAAATGATTATAACGTATATTAATACAACAATGTTCTTTTTGTTTAGATCAAACATGACATGATGAATAATAATATAACTTTAACTTGACCGAGATTAAATCGTACCATTTTTGTTACTAAAGTTTGAGTCAAATCAATCAAGTTGAAATCAAATATGCTCCTGGCATCCTTAATTGTTTTTAACTTTTTAATGCAAAATAATTCAAAAAGTTGTGCTTGTTTGTCAAAATTCAACGGTTGGCAAAGGTTGACTATCATATTTGATGGACCCCACTTGAGCATGTTCAATGAAAAAGGAAAAAAAAAACGTGTTCGACGTTCTATAAAATAACAAAAGATATTTTACATATTTATATTATAATTTTTTTTTACAATATTATAAAATAACATGTTATGCCAAATCATGGCAATATTTTCACAAAACATCATATTCGCATCACCTTTTTTTTTTTTTTTTTTTTTTTTTTTTTTTTTTTTTTTATTCGCATCACCTTGACTAAACGCTTGACTAAGTACATGTTATCAAATACTTGAAGCATATTTGAATGAAATATATCAATCTCTACATAAGTCGTGTGTAAAATAATTTTTACTTATAAAAAAAATTAAATATTGTATAAGTTCAAATAAAAAGAAGACATCGTTGTTAAGCTAGCATAAAAGCACCCAAAACTTGCTCCTCATCACTAAAGTCATACAATTACTTTTAGATTAGAAAATCTTGTCAATAAAAGAATCTTGAGGTAAGTTAAAATAGCTAACAAATCATTCAGATAATAAAAATCTTAAAGATAAATATCAAGCAAGACATCAAATAATAGATTGCACAATATGTTAGTTTATAAATAATTGATACTTTGAAATGATAATATCATGCATACCTAACAAGAGGGAGCTATCTAGTCTAAAAAATAAATAAATGATCATTTTTTTGTCTCATTATAGTTGAAACGAGCTTCAATTTAAACTAATTATCATGTAAATTTGTTATTTTCTATTATAAACATATATCATGAGAATAATTATGGTGATAATATGATTGAAAGTGTTGGAATGCGTAATTATTACCATGTCACTTGGTGACAAATCTATGAAGATTGAGATAAAATAAACTTGAATGATAATTGTTTCATATTATATTTCAATTTTTATTGTTTAGTATGTCATGTAAGTGTTAGAATAAGGATAAAAATAAAACTATCTCCATCAATAATCCTTTGTAAAACA
Source organism: Vanilla planifolia (assembly GCA_023846275.1). Taxonomy (NCBI): domain Eukaryota; kingdom Viridiplantae; phylum Streptophyta; class Magnoliopsida; order Asparagales; family Orchidaceae; genus Vanilla; species Vanilla planifolia. The sequence continues at coordinate 15,711,759 of CM043866.1, read as the reverse complement.
TCTTAATAAGAATCTAATAAATAAGAATAAATTTACAAGATAACTTGTTTATTGTTAACTTTAAAGATCATTGCGTATTATGTCTTTGACACATTGTTATCAATGTAACTTGTAACTTCATTTTTGTTGTTTAATTAAGAGTAGAACATACCAACATTTTTAAACTACCAGAGAGGCCATCGATAAGTTCAATGCATGGAGAAATATGGCAAACCTCCAAGCAATTCACTTCATCTCTCTTTAATAATCTTTCTAAGATTTATAAGAGCCACCATGACAATGCTTTGAATCTCCATTTCCTCATCGGAGGTTGGTTTATGAAGACTATGATTTGTTTTCCTCCATATATGCCAAACATTAGATCAAAGTGTGATTTGCATCAAATCTTTTCCCATTGTTTGCTTACTCTTCTCACTTCAATTTCATTAACTGTTTCTCTTTAAGGTTTATAATTTAAAAACAAACCAAATTTGCAACACACAAAGACTATAAAGATGTTATTTGTTTTCTCGTTGCTACAAAATGAGCATTTGTCATCTATTTGAAGGTTTTTGTGGCCAAACGAGCCTTAGTCTCCCTTTCTCTGAATGAAAAGGGTCCAACTAGAGTTAAAGAGTATTGTATTCCACAAGTGAAAGTTGAGTTGTAGCAATATAAAGAACTCATCGTGTCTATCTAAATCTCATGTAATAGTACATTGTTCTAAATTAAAGATTTTTCAACAAACAATATTAATTCTTTAATAATATTTATAAATAATATTTTTTAATTAATTTATTCATGTATCAACCTAATATTTATATTTTTTTAAAATTTTTGTTACGTTATTATATTTTTTTAATCTTTGTTTTTCTCTCTATTTTTTTTTTTTTTTGTACTTATCTTTTAGTTTAAGATTTAGACACATCACATTCTTATATATATATGTGGGACTCAATTCTACATGCACTATGAAGTTATTTTATATTACCAGCTATTATTATAATATTGTTTTGTTCTTGATTATTATAACTATTGTTTGTTTATATAAAGCTGAACCAAACATGATGCTCGATAACTATAACAATTATAGTGTTTCTTTGTCAAGTGTCTATGTCGAATAATGTTTAATATGTGAAGGAGTGTTCTAGCAAGTTTTGATTGACTCTTGCTTGCATTATGAGGAATAGCAAAATTCAACCGTCATTGTAGACTTTCACATCAAAGTCAAGGTACCATGCAAATGCATAGAAGCTATCTCAACTCAAAGGAGACTATTACTAGTAGCAACTAAACAGTTATATGAGTTATCGTTAGTAGTTTTCTTTGTTCTTCAATGGTCGTTTCATTGTGTGTTGTAAAGGAAAGTGACGATACAATTCTTAGTTATTGGTATAAATAAGAATAGTTCATAGTTATAGAAAACTTTCACATATGATATAAAACTAATATTATATTCATGTATTATTTGTTCTTTTTACTGTAATCTTAATGTACCAAAAATATTAATACTAACAAAAATATTAATACTACCTTGAAGGTTAACAGTTGAGACCGTAGATTAACGTCACTATTGACTTCGTCTCCTCGCCAAACATCGAGTAGCCCATCCCGGCCATTAGCCCATATTGCAAGGTGGTGATAGCAAACGCTATGACTAAAACCTGGCATTAGTAATATAGATTTAGAAGATTACATACGCGTTGTGTTTTATAAACATGCATGGGACACTTACGCTGGCGAACTTGGCGGTGTTGTTCATGGAGATGAATATGGTGGGCAAGATGGTATGGCCGCCGAAGAAGAAGAAGAAGGTGAATGCGGTGGGCAGATTTGCCTATAACACCAGCTCTCCCTTCTGATGAAACCCAACTCCCTGAAATGCTCCGATCGAGAAGACTAGAAGTAGCAAGACGAGAGCAACGGAGAAGCTGCCCATGGACAAATAGGAGAGCAGTCCAAGGATCTTGGGCCAGGTGGTGGGTAACACGACGAGGATGGAGAGCAGCACGAAGCACTGCTTTCCTTGGACCCGCACTCCTCCGACGTGGAGTTCTATGCGGGAAACAGGCCGGCGAGGTTCTCTCCTTCTATGAGGAGAAGGCCGATCACCACCTAGTAGAGCTCGGAATTGGCGAGCAACGCGGCGAGGATTCTTCCCCTGCTTCCGAAAGCGAGCTGGGCGATGTCGGCGTAGCTTTCGACCATGGGATTGGAATCCATGCAGTGTTGAAGGAGCAGGGCCATGTAGATCCAGATCGCGGCGATGAGGAGGAGAGGGCCAAGGCTCAGCCATCCTCCCTGAGCTACAGCGTAAGGCATAGCGAGCAAGCCATATCCTGATCCGAAAATGCCAATACATACGTATGTATATGCAGCATTAGTTATTTAATTGCATCTGTTTGGTTGGGAGAGAACAGAACCAAATGGACGAGGAAGACAGGAGAAACCTGAGATGGCATTAACGGCATTCAGCAAAGTTTGGAAGAAGGTTGTTCTGGGCTTCATCTTAGAAGCAACACTATTTCTCCCAAAGCTGGCAAGCACAAGATGAGGGCATTCGCTGTAACCAGAAGAGAATGAAGCAGGGAATTCTTATACTCATCGAGTGACATTTGATGAATCTATTGTCGTCTCAATTCTTTTTTTGGCGTGATAAATCATTGAACGACTATATTTAAGAAGTCGAGGAAGAAATGAGTTAATGTAAAACTCTAAAACTCTACATCAAACACGGCAAAATCCAGTGCCGATCTGTAGTGAAATAAAGACGACGACCAATTCAAAAGGAAAAACACGAAAAAATACAAATATTTTATTGGTATAAAGCGGTCTAAAGCCTTTATACAATGTTAAACTTTGCCGAGGGACATGAGAAACTGCTCTTGCAAGCTCGCATTGACTTCACATTGCTTCATGAAACTTTTGCCTTCTATTTATCTTATACTTTGTTTTTTTTTTTTTTTTTTTTCTGCTCCTTTTGGCTTCTCATTTTAGAAGCGTTCAATGCAAATTTACTTCAAACACCAAGAAAGGCTTCATATATATATACGAGAAAAGAGACTAAAAAAACTAAACAGAAAATTTCAAAATAGAGTTTATTTTTAAAAGTTTATATCTTAATACATCTCTTTTTTTCTTGCTAATAGGTGCATAATTCACATGCTTATGTAAATAAAATCTTATTTAATATCACTAAACCTATTACTCTATTCATGTATCATTTTGCTTAACAAAATAATGTCGATGATTGTATATCATTTTGAGAAAGATTAAAGTTTCTCATCATCATTACTATTAACTAGCAATGCTAACGTGTTCATCTTATTATTAGGACAAAATTAAGGATTAACTCAACACATGCAATCAAAGTGAGTTAGTCATAGGTACTTTATACAACAAAATTCAGGGAGCACCTTTGAGGAGCTATGAAATCTTAAGACTATGTTAGACACAATAGGTGCATGATAAACGAGATGAGAAACACTTTTATTGTTGGCTAAGTCATTGTGGGCATGGGCGACCATCCTAGTTTGAAATGGGAGAGTCTACATGCAAGCATATTTTAACTTCTATAAAAGCTAATTTATACTATGATTTTAAAGTCCTAAAAAATGAACAAAAAACATCTTATTCTTTTTAGATTTTAGATCAAATCTTTTTTAGTTATTGTTTGAGATGTTTAGTTTGTTGTTTGACGTTCTTGTTGTTCAATAGCTTCTTGTGACTTGGTCGAACAATTTGATTGATTGTATCAAACAATCTAATCAATCCAAGGGGATTGAATTGAGCATAAATATTAATTAGAAGATCAATTAATTACTAATTTTTGCTTGGCCTAACCAACCTTGAAAACTCTTTCTTGAGCACTATCTATCTCGAGAAATTTGGAGACTTCCATCTTTATAACATCTATTCTTGATTCCTCTTGCTAAAAAACCTCATTCTAAAGACATTCATGCATCTCAAATATTCTTTTAATATTCTTCTTAAGAATCTTTATTCTAAAGGTTTCCTTCTCAAAACCTTCAATGTCAAGTTCAAACTATCTAATATGTAGAGATAATATTTTGTAGAGAAATAATAAAACTAATATAATTTTTAAATTTTAATTACAATAATATTTGGATATTTGAAAAAATTAACAAATTTTTAATATTTTGATATTTGGAAAATTTAGCCAATCAAAAAAGCTAAATATGGAATCCAAATGCTAATTCCAAGCGTCGACTAAAAGTGAAATTGTGACAAAATTACTTGTTAGCATAATGATGATAAGTGCATAGCTATTATTTTAAAAAAATGATGCAAATAGCTGAAATTTGTAGAGAGATAAAAAATGAAATTATAATCACTATTGAATATTTTATTTTAATATAAAGGTGATGATATTGAAATATCTATATGCTTGTTTTTAATTTATCACTATTGAATATTTTATTTTAATATAAAGGTGATGATATTGAAATATCTATATGCTAGTTTTTAATTTATAGTTACATTTATAAGTAGAGCTATGATGATAGGGAATTGTATTTATTGTAAGTTTGTCTAACAAGTGATGGCTCCCGTTTTTTTAGTATATAGATATGACTTATTGTTATTTGTTGCGAGATGTTTGAGTCAGTAGAGGATGAGCATGTCTCCAATGAACAAGATAAGACATGTTTTGGTATATGAGACATGATGTGTATGACATCTTTTGACTATGTGTTTTGAGCAATTGGGTAGTGGTTGCAACCGTTGAGAGGGGATAAGCATGCACTGATGAATGTAGTTGCAATGTATAGTAATCACACAAAAAATAAGAGCTCATACACAAAGAAAGTATATAAAAACTATTAGAGAAAATACTAAAAGTGAATTAATTATGAGCTCCTACTACATCAAGCTATTATGTTTTATTATTGAAACATATTTTCTTCTATAATATTCATTCTTTATTGAAACATATTTTCTTCTATAATATTCATTCTTTTATCTTTACTTATTAAGTTAATAGTTGAGTCATACCTATGTTATTTATATTTTATAGGTTATATACATGAAAGTCATGAGTTTTGATAAATATTCTCAATAAGATTGATATAGTTATGGTTATGGATTTGCATTTATTGTTTTAAAGATCATATTAAACACATCTATGTGATTCATGCTATAAATTCTAGTTTATTAATCTTCATTAGGTAATTTATTATTGGTTTTTTTTCTCATACATAATTGTGTGTTATATGATGATTTAGCAAATTTAACAAGTTTTAATAGCCTCAATTAAGCAAATCATAATTAAACTCCTATTATACTTGTTAGGCATAAAAATCCCTTATTAATATAAGTTTAACAAGTGTATAAAATAGCATCAAATCATTTAATCAATATAATGCATAGAAAAGTTCGATGTGTGTAAGATACTACCAAATTATTCATGTCAATATAATGTATAAAAAAGATGAAAAAAATATAAAATATCATTAAGTCATGTTTTATATAAATCAATAATAAATAATCATCTAATTATATTAAATATCACAATAAGAGTAACATGTGTTAAAGATGTAATATTTTATTTATTCTAAGTTTTCATGTGGCCTTAACTTAGTTAGGCATATGTTCCTCTTATTAATGTATCGTAGGATAATAGTGTTTGGGAAAAACATGGACCTAGTAAAAAAAAATGAAATTAGGAAAATGATAATAAGTAAATAAATAAAAACAAAATAGAGAAAGAACAAAGGGAAAGGAAAAAAAAAAAAGAAAAGTAAAAGAGAAAGAAATTAATATCCCCTTATAAAAGTGAAGACAAAATAACTATGTATGTTACATACTTAAACCTATGACTATGTTAAGAAAGCTTCATGAAATAGAACAATTCTTCGTTTCTATCTTTGCTATTATTTCCAATATGCTATAGATGGCATGATGTATTTTACTTAACTTATTTTCAAATATTGTGCATGTTAATGTCAATTCAATGTTGTTTTTGTTATGATTTATTTAGTAAGAAATTTGTTTACATATACTTGAATTACATTATGAGATATGCAACCTCCACATTAAGAGAGATATAAATTAAGAAAATAATAGAGATAAGTAGATATCTATTATATAATAATGAGAAGTTGCATATGTATAAACTTGTATGCTTAAACAAGGGATAATAATTATTTTCAATATTAGTTAAACTTAAAATTATATTTGTGAAAATATGATACACCAAATGGCAATCTAGATGAGAATAAAAAAAGAAATTAGAGTTAATATCATAACTTTCTATCAAAGAAAAGAAAATTTCTCATCTTTTTGCCTAATTATTTTGATAAGTAGTGTCATTAAAAATTAATATAGGTGGGGCATGATACAGTATATCTAAGAAAATTAATTCAACATATTCATTTGAATTATAAATTGTAATTATAATCATTTCTACTCCATGATATGTGTATATTGATTAATTAATTTGTGTGAAAAAATTACTTTGAAAGATAATGTGATCAAACATAAAATACATTCGATGTCAACTTTTTTTATATTACATTAGGAATTGTGTCCTAAAGATATTAGAACACATGAAATAAATGAGATCTTTATGATACAAAAAGTTTTAATATTGTATTTGTAAAACCCTATATTTGTATTTATGCATAGGACATAAATATCATGTATAATATGCGGATATCATGTATTATATCTTAAGCATTGATTTATTATACATAGACTATAGCATATTATACATAATGCATGGTACCTTCATCTAGATGCATTTAGAGATTTATATATAATATATAAATATTTGCAAACAGTAAGTCATATTGTTCTTTGAATGATAACACAATTCAAAAAATATTACATAGAAGAAGATGACCTAAACTTGTAATTTGAGTACAATATGTCAATATTGATGTATAATACATTAGCTTTCATGTATAATATGTTGACCCTTAAGTATAGTACATCTAGTAACAAAAAACTTGTAAATAATTTTTGGGATAATATTAGAGCTATTTTAGGATATTGTTTGGGATCTTTTGTTTATAAATAGATCTACAAATTATAACAACAAGATTATGCATTTGTAAAATCATTTGCAAACATTTGAGAATGTTTTTACATGCCTTATTTGCTACATCTAACTAATTAAGGAATTTGTTAGTGCTTTTTAATACCATATCATTCTTGATGGAAAAGCACATGCATCGAGATGTTCTTACATTTTTTACATCTTCTACACACCTTTACATCTTATAAGAGCTCTTAGTTATCTTTAGTAACTTTATTCTTAATCTTTTAGTATTTTGTAATTATATATTTATCCAATTTGAATATGGATATCTTGTTGTACACTTTTTATACTTTACTATTTGTGAGAGACACTCTTGTCTTGGATTGTTAACAAGAGGAGAGGTTTACTTTGAGCCTTAGAGTGTGGAGAGAAGTGTCTACCTTCAAACGTTTGAAGTGTGGAGGGCTTGGTTATAACTTAGTTGTAAAAAAATCTTAGGAATAGGTTTTGTCTTAGCCTAAGGAAAGGACTCAAGTATAAGAGATTTTTTCCACTTAACTATGGCAAAAAAAGGGTAAACTTGAGTTAGTTGGCTTGGGAGTGAATGTAAACTTATTAAGAGTTGAACCACTTGAAATTCCTTATATTTTTTTCTTTTCTTACTATTCATTTTCTTGCACTTTTTGGTGTACTTGCTAAATGCTTTAAATACACTTATTTGAGTGTGAAATGAAAAAGTGAGAAACAAAAATTTGAACTCTTATTACAAAAAATAATACAAATTCACTTTTCATCCCATTTAGTGTGTTATTATGCTAACCCAATACTCTACTATTGTCTCTTGTTTTATCTTCTCTAGTTAAAAAAGTATTTTCTTTAAGTTCTAGTGATAGAGAAATTAAACAAGAGTCCATCATATATGATGATAAAGATGTTTTTGAAAGAAAAATTAGAGTTGTGCAAACAACTATTAAAGATGAGTTCAAAATTTTTTTTTTCTAAATGAGCATATTAAAGGATTCCCTCAAAAGCTTATGGAGAAAATTGTTGAAAATTGAGCCTTTTTTGTCTATTTTTTTATTCTTTGCCTATGCCACTAAAGATAGTTGGCAAAGTCAATAATAAATATTACAATTATAATGAATTTATAAGTTTAATAAGTGTATAGATTTTAGTCATCATTTTTTATCTTTCTTGATCATAATTTGTAATTGATGATAGTGTTCGATGATAATAGCTAATAGGTAATTGATGATAATAGATGAATATGATAAATAAAAAAAATCTTATAGGACGAGCTCCCTTGTGATTAATGATGACCAAACTTTGAACCATGAAGAGTTCAAGCAAAAGATATATATATATATATATATAGAGAGAGAGAGAGAGAGAGAGAGAGAGAAAGAAAGAGAAAGAAAGGAAGTATAATAGAAAAAAAAAAATTGTCTATTTTAATCAATATTTTTGTCTTTTCATCATGTCTTTGCATGAGTGTCTATTTATTAAGGATATCCTTTGTTTGTGTATATTTATTGAATTTCTCAACTTTATTCATATCTTAAAAGAGAAACTATATCTTGTTATTTTTTGAGTTCAATTGCATATTTTTTGATAAAACATTTTGATGAAAATTACTAATTAAAGAACAAGGTAGAATATATTATAATATGACAAAACCACACAATCAAAAAAGAAACTCTTTTTCTAGGGGTTTTACAAATCTTTAAACCTTTTGTTCACATACATTTTTTTAAAATTCAATTCTGTAACAATAAATGCTATTTTTTAGATTTTTTTTCACTTATAATTCAAAATTTCATCTTCCTCCATTATCATAATAAAGAAATCGCAAAATATGAATTCACCAAGAGAGCAATAAAATAATTTTTTAACTCTATTTAGGGGTAGGTTTTAATGAAATGGGGATTAGAGATTAGAGATGAGCAAGGGTTAATGTCTTTAGGTATTTATTGTTACATATTTTGAGTTTATATCTAAGATGTTTTGAATTCATTTCTAAGATTATGAGATTTAGAATTAAGAGAATTGGAAAATTGGAGCTTATGAATTAAGATAAGGGTAAGGATTTTTAGACATTTGGTTTTAGAGTCATGTCTAGGTTTTTAAGATTAGGTATTTCATGACGAAACTAGTGAAATAGGGATTAGACATAAGGATTTGAATTGGTGACCAAAATCAAAATTTAAATTTAAATCACATCATTATATATTTTTAAAAATAAAATTAGTCCTAAAATAATAGATTAAAAGATTCACAATCTAACAATTCAATCATTGAATCATTATGATATAATAATTAAAAATAATAAAAAAATAAATATAATAAACATATAATATATTAAAATAATAATTCTAGAAATTATTTAAATTAACAAGCTATTCAATAAAATTATACTCACAAACAACACAATTGCAACAATCTTTCACTAAAATAAGTCAATAATTTGGATGCCAATAATATTCTAATAACAAGACAATTACCAACAAATACTTCCCAAAAAATATATCACTTGTTTCCTAAATCAAATTTAAAAACACTATTAAGTTTATCATTTAAGGTTGATAAAATGAGCCAATAAGAAACAGTCGACCTTTTTGAAGGTTGGACTGCAGTTTTGTTCCAAATCAAGAACCCTGAACCTTCCACAATTTGAGCCCACTGTTCTTGATGGGTTCTACTAAACCGGACCGTAAATGCAAAGGCAAAAAACTTTCTTCGTTGTACATCCAACACCAACCCGTGCTGTTTTGTATAAACAATTCAACCGAACTGGCAACATGGCATATTGTTGTTAAAAGTTACAAAGGACTGTATACAACCTCTTCAAAAAGTTGAACGTTAATACTATTTGTGTAGCTGTTTTGCTAATTGAGAAGCCTAAAAGTACACTTGGAGTACAAGAACCACAACCCAAATTATATCTCAAGAAGAACTTGCTCGAAAACTAGTCTCACGCAGCAATAAACAACAGTGGAGATCCATACACTTCAAAGCATATTGCTTGTTCACCCAGTGCTGTGTTTGTTTGCTACTGTAACTTGCATCTTGCTTTTACCTCGAGGAGTCTGCATGCTGCTAATGTAGTGAAATTAGCAAGTCGGGTAGCCTTTGTTTGGTGATCTAGACTCGGGCCATAGGAGAGAATGGGGGATCAAAAAAGAAAGATGGCGCAAGCGGCTCTATTTTCTTAATCTTCCTTTTCTCTGCTGAAGCAGCTTCGGTTGTGTGTGTAACATCTTCTTCAAGCAGAAGCTTGAGGGAATCGGGATGAAGCTTATGTTTCTTCTTTTCTTGACAGATTGCCAAAGAAGCTTCAGAACTGTGAAGAAGAGCAACGCATACTGAAAATGCCTGCAGTGCTGATAGTTGTGCATGGAAATCAATAGCATACTGTCCTTTCTCAATAGCTGTAATGCTGAGGGCAGGAAGCTTTTCTTTTTTGCCCTGCGAAAAAAAGTGAAGATGTGGATATCCAGCACAGAAGCACATGAACAAGTGCTGTTATCAGTAGCCTAATATATAATTTGCATATACAATAGAGTTAGCAGGAGGATATTCCAGCAGTTGAAGCAATGGCAAATAAGAAAATTAAATCAGTTATTACATAATCTTTAGAAAACAAATGGAATGGAGAAAGAAGTAATGTTGCACATGCATTTCCAGCAGAAACAAAAGAAAGAAAGAAATGGGATTGCCTAATGAAAAAGGGGTAAAGCAGCATGCTTGAAGCAAAAGCTACCAAGTTATCTCCAGCACAATATGTATCAGAAGTTGTCTTGATCTGTGCGCAATTTAGATTCAAGCAAACAATTTGCACTATAATTAGTTCAAACTTTCTGAAAGAAAATTTAAGTTGTCATGCCAACTGCTTTCAAGCATTCATTTAACAGGCTTGCATATCAAAATCATAAACTTGAGGCAAAGCAGGGGCTGGAGAGAGCTTGATGCACACAATCGTCTCAACTGCATAAGTGAAGGCAACATAACCTATTAATATAAGGCCCAGATTGACTCATTCACCTGATTACATGCAATACTAACATAAAAACGCTTCAAAAAGCACCATGCATGTCTTATAAACATTGAAACATAACTATTACCACAAGTAATAATTAATTCATCATCGGAAGTCAGCATAATATTTGTCAGAGAGCATGTTAGTGGTCCTTTAAGTAGCATACCTTAGCAAAAAGAGATATTAGTTTATGAGTTCCTTTTGTTGAATCAACATTACTGTTGCAGTTGGCGTCAAAGACAACAATCGGGCAACCCATGTCCCATCCACCGCAATCACAACCTCCACCAAATCTCCATCTGTCGAGTAAAGATGAGGCCCTGGCTTCCTCTCCATCAGGGAGTCCATGAGCCCCAGTAGGTGTAACTACCTTCACATCTGCAGCACTTAGGTTATTAAAATTCGAAACTTCTGCTTGGTCAGCAGCACAAGCACTTGACAAACCTTGGCTCCTAGTATTACCATTCACAGCCCATTGCACATCTTTTAAGGCTTCTTTCTTATTAAATGGAATCTGAACGATAATGGCAGCTAATTCAAGGTTTGAGTGCAAATTGGACAAGGAACAGGGATAAAACATTGAAGGCTCTGAGCTACAATCACTTGATTTGCGTCTAACAGTAAGCTGGTGCCTCTTGGTCTTTAACAACCTAGTTGAGTTGAAAGGATTATCTGAGAGCAGGGTTTCAGCAACAATAGCTTGGTTTGAACCTGAAGGGGAACTGCACCTTTCAATTGCTGAAGTTCTTCTTGCAAGAGCAATATCATATAATGTAAACTCAGCTAGCAAATAGTTACAAAAACGTTCTGCTTGGCTAACGTCTGAGTGCAAACAGCAAGAAAACTGCATCTGACCTATCATTGTCGATTGCTTAACCTGTTGGCCTTTAGCCACAGGACTGCTAGTACCACTTTTCGGACATGAATGGAAGGTGTAAACACAGTTCAAATCGTTGTCAGATTTCCATGTCTTGGCACACAGAACATCTTCAGGATCTTTAACTAAGAATTCATAAAATGGAACACCACTGTTCAATTCCCATTTGAGGATGGCCTGCAAATGAGCAGCAGAAGTGGCTGTTTGAATGACATTTTTTTTGGCACTAGGTTTACAGTCATTATCAATTCTCTTACATCCCTTTGAGAAATCACTGGACACAGATTTGGGTAAAGACTTGACTTCGCATAAGCTTGCAGCATCAAGAATTGTGCTTCGACTAGTTTCTGGGCTCAATGGCGATAAGTTGCGTTGTGATTTTGATTTCATGATAGGATCTAACATTTTCTTCAATGGGCTAGAGCGATTCTTGGAGATAGACTTCATGACCTCTCCCCATGAATGAAAAGATAAGTAGGAATTGCCTAGCTTGGCTGAAAAAGACTTGGGCAGAATACATATTTCACTTCTTTCATAAGTTTTATCAGCATCAACTCTAGTATTTACTAACTGATTTCTATTACAATTTTTTTCTTCTATCTGAGCTTTCTCAAAAGACTCAGGAGTTGTCTTTAGAACAAGGTTGCTGAACTCCCTCGTTTGCAAGCATATCCTCAATAGACTATCTGAAGAAATGCTGCATTCTTCACCTGCATCAGAGCATGATATGCTGATCTTTGACCGTTCCTCTGGAAGATCACAGAGAGACAGATCCAGGAACTCCACATTGTCCTTTGAAATTAAGTGCATACTGTCAACAGAAGGATATACTTGTTCCATGCCTATGGGTACGCTCATCTGTTCTGTGAACAAAAGAGTTTCTTTTGATGAACCCAATGATGAAGAATTGTTGAAGTCAAATGAAAGAAATGCATCATCATTAACATCCATCTCCTTTTTCGTCCTGTCATATCTAAGTCTTTGCATTCTTTGGACTTCACTAGAGCTTTGATACATTGAACCACGCTTTATGACCACATTGTCTTTCAAATCGGTTTCAAAGAACCCCGAAGACATTCTTTTCTGATGGCTACTAGAATGATGGTATAGGCAGAGTTCGTTAGCATCAACATCAAAAAAATAATAAATGCTTGACTGTCCCTCTTTTGTGCTTCTATCGTCTTCATTTGCATAACATTCAAACCTCTCTTTGACCCTTATTTCATGAGAAGAATATGCAATTTTCGGTATTAGTCCAACTTCAAAATGTTTTTTACTGTCCAAATCAACATCCAGTCCCATGACTATACAAACCTGCAAAGTTATGAAGATTTGGTCAGATTCTCTTACCAAATTTAAATTTAAATTTATGAAACATCATGGCTCATTGTTATTGAACCTATGTCTTCAAGTCTTTAAAAGCAATTTCCACTTCTATTCATATTTTGCAGATTTTGCATCTTCCAAGCAGCAGGATGAACAAATATATGAATTAGCAATTATAATTTTGCTCTCAAGACAATTAGCTTGAACTAATTGCATGCTTGGTGTTCCAATGAATCTGTCCAAAAAGAACACACACCTGTTCATTTGGCTCCTGCAAACAACTTGCAGGCCTTTGCTGTATTATTTGGCATTAACTTGCATCAAAGAAGAGGTTATCTCCTTGTTTCGGCCCAAATATGGTCCATTTAAATATTGCACCACCGCTGCTGAGACACGGACAGGAAAGAGCTTTGCATTAGGTCACCAAATCAATTATATAAGGGAAGCCTGCTGCTTAAATAACCCATTAGTGAGAGGCCCACAAGTTTATCATCAAAGCTGCCAAAAGATTGGATCAGCACTAACGAATGTTAAGGAGAAGCACCAAACCAAATTAAATAACATCAACCAGTGGTGCATTTCAGTGGAAACACCAAATGGATCAAATTTAACAAGCGAAAAATGAGTAGCCTTTAAAGATTGAGAACAAAAACAGATGACAAGATTTATGTGGTTTGGCTACAAGTTGAAGTTATGTTCATAGGAGAAGAGGATATTTGACTAATAAAAAAAGCCCTTATATTGGAGTACAAAATAAAAGGTCTAAAACTTCTTTTCAAAATCTCAAAATACATCAAAATCCCTAATGAAAAAGAAGCCATCTCAATTTCTCTCTAATCAAACATGTTCATAGAAAAACAAAATATATAATCAAACAAATAACATCCTAATTTTCCTGATGAAGTATTGCCTTACTCACAATTGACTTTTGTCCTTTGTCTTCTCAAAGCATGCTTCAACGAGTTTTTCCCTTTTGATCATCAATCCTAATACTACTTCCAACAAAACATGTTTAATTATAGAGTCCTCATGGGATGCAATACCTTAATGTTAGAAACATTAAGATATTAGATCCTATAGAAACTCTAGCATTCTTGATAGAGAGTATTGGGATGGATAACTAAGGGGGAAAGGCCAAAGAAAAAGACAAAACTTGACTACAAGTGGGATAATATATTGGGATATTACAAAACAATATATCCAATGTTTGTACTTTTGTGTTTAATGAAAAGGATTATTAGCATGGATTGATGACAACATTAAGACAAATTCCAAAAAGCCAAAATGTTGGCTTTAAACCATTAACAAAATCAATAAGCAATTAGATTACCAAACAAACCATCCAAAATTCAAAAAGCCTATGGCTATGCATGAATTATGATTAATTTTACTCTCATATATACATACATACATGTCTATATATATATATATATATATATATATATATATATACATATAAATACATATACATATACATATACATACATGTGAGTGCAAACGTATACGTATATATGTATGTATATATATAATATTATTTCCTTTAAAAAAAAAATTTAAATAAAAAATTCAAATGAGACTAGATCTTAACTTCACATGTGTTTAGACGTGAGATTGAAGCATCATGCTCAAAGTCACAATTTATGAATCATCAATAGTAACCATTGAGTGAGGAGTTAATCAAGCAAATGCAAATTGGCTTAAAAAATATAAGATCAGATATCAAGATGTTCTTTATTCAAGGATAATGCCATAAATATCTCAATTTTAAAGCTATATTATGCATGTGAAGTCTATAATTTGACCATTGAGGCTAAAAACCTTAATATGTTTGCAACAAGTAACAAATTCATAAATGATGATATGGCAGTTCCTAGTCTTCTATAGATTAGCATGCAAAAATTAATCATTCAATGCTTTATCACATCTACACATCTCTTTAATATTGGTAATAGTTAAGGCTACTTTGAACTCTAATGTGCATGGTTATCGGTTATCATAACCAATATATTTTTACAACTTAAAAACATAATCATTAGTTCATCAATGACCAAATTCTATTTGAGTAGAAATGCCCAAATAGTTTGAAATAACAAAGAACAAACACAAATATTCAAATATGTATATATATATACAAATATACACACATGCATACATACATACATACATATATATATATATATATATATGTGTGTGTGTGTGTGTGTGTGTGTAATAAAAATTTTCTCTTTAATAAAACATTTTGTTAGCATGATTTATCTTAATAACAAAACAATGTTTTTTTAAAATATTATTTCAATAATTTTTGGGATAAGAGACTATCCAATAAGATACATTTGACTCTCTTATCAAGAATAACATAAAAATAAAAATCATCAAATCTATATCTAAAAAGAGAAAATAAATTAGAATGGTTTGCTAAATTTAATAAAAAATCTCTTTGAAGAGCAGAATCATATAAACATAAACATGCTATTTTTTTTCTTAAGCTGCAAATAAATTCAAGGAATCACAATAGATGAACACCAAAAAAGAACACTTTAAGTGAAGAACATTCACCAAAAGAATGTGAGAATTGGAAGAAATACATCAATACTAAATCACTATCTTTTCCCTTTTTCTTATTGTTTTTTTTTCCTCTCTTTTGCTTGAGCCTTAACCCAACTCAAAGCTTCTTATATGTTATGTCTTTTCAAAGAGAGGTAACCCATTCTTCATTTACAAGGGTATAAGCAAACCAAATCCTCCATGCGACCATTCATCTAACAATTAAAAATCTTATTTAACATTTTTTTAAGACCGCTTGGAAGCCCATATGATGAGAATACAGTAGTAGATGTGAGGAGAGTATGAATTATCTCAAAATCTCTCACTCTAGCACTTGTGGAAAGAATTAACAATTAACACTTTCTGAGTTATCATAAACTCATCATACTTAGTTCCTTTCACAACTCTAGCTTTTCCATGGACATAGTCTTCATCATCACTTTGATGGATTCTAGTTAGTATAGACCTTTAGAGATTTCGTCTCCTTTTGAGTGTCCTTAGCTATCCAATGATAATGCACATTAGTACATCTGGTAAAACTATTATGGATGTGATTCTTACTTTAAGTCAACAACATTGATTATCTCAATGCATCACACATTCTTTGAGTATCAAGCTTAACTCTTAGAGAACATATTTTAACCATAAAAATTACTAGCCCTTTTATAATCCAAAAAATACTCTATCTTTATAGTGAAAAAAGCAATGCATTTATGTCATTTTTTATCACTATAAGACAATTACAAAAATAAATAGGTTATCTCAATACACCACAATCTTTGGGTGTGAAGCCTAACTCAGAGAAAATGCTTTAACCATAACAATTTATTGCCTATCTCAAAAGCCATAATATACTCCACCTCAATAATAGAAAGAGCAATGCATTAATGTCATTTTGGATTGCCACAAGACAACTCCTACACAAGTAAACACATAATTAAATGCAAACTTCCATCTATCATATTATTTTGCCAGATCAACACAAGCACAGCCTTCCAAGAATCACTTTAAATCTCCAAAGCACAAATCCAACAAATCTTACCATGATTAGACAAATATAACTTCATTATGTTGAAAAGTGATAAGCTAGGTATGGTACACAACATAACATACATTTGACACTTAATTACAAGTGAATATGAATTTTTTTGCACTTCCTTCTTTCTTGCTTCAAAGGTGGGACAAAACTTCTAAGTTCAATGTGTATCTTAAAAAAGGTTCACATATTAAGTGTCTTGAATTGAACTTTTAAATCACTCATTCAACATGGTGCTCTTGTGACAATCATAGTTTCCTTGTTTTCTTATTACACGACAAGCACAAGCCTAAAAGTATCAAACAAGTCTTAACTCCATATCAAAAGACTAGAATAAATCCTTCTTCAGTTTGTTGATCATCCATATATCTTAACATAGGATCAAAATTCCATCAACATATTGTAGAAAAAAGATATAACTACCTTTCAAAATTTTCTAGTTAAACCATATAATTATTCTCCTTTAAGCGACAATATGGAAATGAAATACTTATATCAAGTTGCACCATCTACAAGTCCATGCAAGCTACCGATCCCAGAATCATATTGATGAATCTTCTCTTAACTAGGATATAATACCTCATAAAAGTTTATCCCTTTTTTTGAATAAAGTTCTTCAAAACCAAGATTTTCATCCTGCTTTGTCTTAAAGACTCACTTGTTCTTCAATGCTTTCTAAACTTGGAATGTTACAACAACACATATATGTCATTGTTATATAAAGAACTAAATTCTTTTTTACATTGCTAATTACTGATTTGGATCATGGGTGATGGAAGAAGGTGGCTAGAAGTAATGAGCAATCATGGTAAAAGATCTTGACAATAGTGAAGTGCATACCAAGAAGGAAAAGGCCTTTGCTTTCTTTCACTCATTTCACTTTATCCAAATTAATTGTCACTTTCTTAAAACTCTATGACTCTTCCTCTTCAATAATAAGAATATACTTTAATGAGGGATATTTATTGGAGGGGTTAACATAACTAAGTAGAATGTTATAGACCTAACTCATCTATCACATCCAAGGAAAATATGCTCTCCTTAATAATCTAATCACCATAAGTTGCATCATCACCAATCTACACATCCTATGTTTGTTCTTTTTATAAGTAGTTAATATTGAAGAATGGATTGAGTTAAATTTGGCACATGACAAGTAACCTTGAATGGCTTCTCAACATTTATAATGTCTTCTTTTTTTCTAAACCTTCTAAAAATGAGATCTCTTTTATGAAGTACTTTCCTTCCAAGGCCTAACAATTTGTACATGAATTTTTAGCCCATGAATCCCACAAATAACAAAGAAAAACTTTGTTGTTAAAATTTTCCTCTTTCTTCTTTGACAATATACATAAAAGCCCTGCATCCAAACCCTTCCAAATAAGAGGAAAACACATCTTGTCTCTCAAATATCTCTAAAACATTACCAATGAAGTCATTAATGGAAACATATTAAGCAAGTATCAAGTTGTGAGCACAACTTCTCTCCAAACCACCCTTGCTACCCTCTTGACTTTATCTATAATAGTGCAATTTATTTTCTCCATCACATCATTATGCTCAAGAATACATCAAATTGTGTATGCCAAATAACATCTTTATGCAATAAGCTTTAAATGACTTCGAAATATACAAACCATCTTAAGATACTTCATCTTTTCATTTGTTTCTCTCTCGATCATAATGGCTAACTATTGATACATATGAAAAACCTGATCATTGGATCTCAACAAGCAAACCCGAATCTTTTAACTAGCATCATCAACGAAGGTAATAAAATATTTATTGTCACCCAGGGATCAACTAAAAAAGGAGAAAAACATATTAGGATATATATAATCAAGTCTCTCAAACTTCTTAGATATTACCAAATGAAATCATGCATTGTTTTGCCATAACACATGTATTGTAGGATTTCAAAGATATGTTCATGCTGCTACAAGGAATGAACAAATTGAGTCACAAAGCACTTCTTACTAGTGCACCTTAGACTTATGTGTCACAAATCGAGAAATGACCATCTTCATTAGCATGTAATCCCTCCTTGCTCATACTTGACACTATCATCTACAATGTGCCTCATAATTTCTCTTTCACGATTATAAGAGCCCTTAGTAAGCTCCCAAGCACCTTCGTCGAAATATCTTTCATATCATTGTTTGTCCAACACAAAAATATATATCAAATTTAGCCAAACAAATCAAGAATATGTTAGAAATGTTGCAATGAATGTTGTATCCTTTAAAAGTGGTAATACACATATCACAAATACCCACAATATTAAAAAAATTAGAAGCACCTATTCTCAATATACCGAAGTCGCTAATTCAATAAGATGTGAAAAAATCTTCTTTGGCATAACGTGATAAGAAGCTACTGTCTACTATGAAGCTAGTATGTCTACTACCCAATCGATATTATTTGGTACATGCAAACACTCTCATAAAAAAAAATACCAAGTCTTCACCTAACACTACCTTTGAGGTGGTTATATCCATCTTCTGATTTGTTTTATCTACTTCTGAGAATTTTGTAGTTGCTCTTCACATGTTCAACTTTTGTAGTGAAAGTAAACTAGTTTTCCTCAAGGTTTTTACCTCACTTTAAATTTTTTGCACATTTAATCTCTCTAAATTTGCTTCTAACACTATTCTAATTGACAAGGGCCAAGAAGCCACTAGTTCCAAAATCCTTTCTTCTTGCTTCTTCATTTGCAAGGTACTTGAAACCTACTTTAAAATAAGCACTCCATCTAGTTCAAAGTTGCTAAGAATCATGACTAAAGTTGTCTAGCTATCTAGCATGAAACTTAGGAAGAAGCACTACTCAAAGTTTATCCTCAATTATCATCTTCATAGCACCCAGTTGATTTGTCAAACTTTGGAATTTGTTTAGATGCATTGTTATGCATGAACCAACCATATTTCATGCTGGCAAGCTTTTTAGTCAAAAAAGGCTAGTTGCACAATATCCTTCTCTTATATAAATACTCTAACTTCTTCCAAAAGAAAAGTCTAACTAAACACGTGATAGAGTTAACAGAAGTCCAACTAAATACATTATCATCCAACCACATTCTAATATGCCTAAATGCCTTTCAATTTATATTCTTTTGCACACCTTTGGATATCTCTTTTGATTGAGAATCTTCTCCATATATAAAAGCAAAGAGATCTTTGCAAAATAAAATATTCTTCATATATGTCTTCAGATAGTCTAGTTTGTTGCCCAATCAAATTTAACATCCTTGTAGTTTTTCTACCTTGATCAATAATAAAACCAACCTTGTCCAAAGGGATAAGGGATGGAGAATGAGATATTTACTACACCTTGATGAAAAATAACACAATAACAATAATGGCCAAAAGAAAGAACCCAAACTTCATATAATAAAAAAAAGAATAGGTGAAGTAAATACGCATTATTAGTCAAGATATTTAAACGTTTTAGTTATCCCATCTTCCTTGGTGAAATTTCAAATACAACAAGTTTGTAAGGAGACCCCATAAAAAGTTCCTGATCCATCTAAGAAGTTGAGATTTCTTTTAAAATAATGCAAGAAAAACGTTAAAGCACGAACAAGGAGAACGATGATAATTAACATAGTGGTAACACTAAATTTTCAATAATCACAAAATCGCAATAGATAGAGAAGAACAGAACAAGTGTTAACGTCTACCCATCAACAATGGAACAAGGATAAAATCAGCATGAAGATACTGACGACCTGACCATGCCAACTTTAGGAAAACGGAAAGAGGTCCCTCTGATGTGCAACCAAACTCGCCATCCTACAACGGAATCTTAGAAGTTGAATACATAATTCAACTCACTGAAAATCCAAATGCCAGGAAATTATCACCGTTAAAAGCAGGGAAGGTCATAAATTGGGCATGCTTTCGGAATGAATGTCACATAAATGAATGAAAAACGGTATCTTTCCAAAAAAAAACCTTGCAAATGCATCGCCAGAAACCCCTAGCTTGTCAAAGAAAACAACATGTGGCGAAAGCAACAGAGAAAAGCTCAGATTTCTACTAACCAACAACAAGAGATCCAACGTTGTTAGGAACAAAAACCTAGCCATGAATTTACATTCCAAAGTGACTAACCAAAGAGCGATCTCCGCACGCCCACATCATAGACGAATTCTAACTACAACAGCAGTCCTCCTACAAAACCATCAAGGAAGAGCATTACCTTCGAAGTGAGGAGAAAAGGAGATGTGGCAGACAACAAGATTACGGCGCCTTAGTGCGGCTCTGCTTTGTCGGTTGCCCTTTAACGGTGACGAGATAGATTTCACGGAGGCCATTATCAACAGTGCATTGGGATTCGGATGTCGCTAATCTCAATGTTTTATTAAAAAATTACATAACCTCTACACTTAACGGACTTCTCATGCACCACCGCCTCTTCTCCATCTCCTACGTTAACTAGAACGCTAAATCTGTTAATATACAAGCGGTCAATTACCAAAATAACCTCTGGAACCATACAACTAATTGTAATTTATCCCACTAAGGAAAAACAATTAAATTAAATATACAAACATATAGATTGTTTACGGAAAACGATCGATGGCGAAAGCATAAATTGTACGATGTGTGGACCAATTAAGATTCGTGTCGGTGTCAGTGGGAAGTGAAGAAGAGCAGCCGACAGCGACCGAGAAGTTGGTGGACAAATCCGCGATGCAAAGGCCGAGCATGCGATTTCTCAACCCAATAACTAAAACAGGATAAGGCCAGTAAAAAAGAAAAAGTAGAGTTTTGAGGTTGACGCCATCTCAAAACTTGCTTTTTTATGTAAATAATCTCATTTTAGCCGCTGTTTTACTAAAATTTAGCACCTTAAAACCATTTAACTAATACTTTGTGCCTATTTGAAGTGGTGAAATAATGGTGTACTCTACCATCACAAACATTCTTGCATTACACTCTGTAATAACCTTGTGAAATTAAAAATATGATAATTTCAATCAAAAGAATATTTGTGACTATTCAATAAAAAATAACTACAATGATATTATAATGGATAATTAAGGGAAAAAATAAAGCTCCAAAAATATTAAATCGTGTGATTTTTATATTAGTTAATATAAATGTGAAATTTTTGAGCTATGATAATTTTAAGAATTTATGATTTTCTTCTTAAATATTTTTTGATATTGTAAAAACCATATCATTGAAAATATAAATTTATTGATATAATATAACATCATAAACTAATATATTTTGATGATTGATATGTATTATTGTTTGATTTGATGAATTCATTATTAATATGTTTTGTTAGTTGATTAATTTTACTATAACCTGTTAGAGATATTAAATTGTAGGTTTTTGAAGAACTTGATAGTGCAATGATTGATCTCATAGAAATAAACATAAGCTCTTTGTAGAGTTCATTTGTAAGTTAAGCCTTATAAGCCATGAATAACTAACTTGATTAAAGAACTACTTAACTCGACTATAGAATAACATGAAAAAAATAGATTTGATACTTCTCATTGTTGCCTTGGTTAGTTATTGTAATTGAATGTATTAATTAGATTGTATCTAATTTTTTATGATAACATATAATCTCAAAGTAGGTTTTCATAAATCTATAATGATTATTAGCTACAAAACATGTCAATACAAATTTTAGTTAAAAACGTTTATCTATCAAGTTTTATGTTCATTATTTGTTTTTGTTTTCAAATAGAATATATATTAGATATATTATAGATCAAGATGACAATAAGAATGAACAGTTATTTAATAAGTTATCTATATGATACATCTTGTATAATTTTGAATATATAACATATTTTGAATAGATTGATGTATAAATATAGTTATATATTATGATAATATTACTAGTTTTATGTATTAAAAAAGTTTTCATTTTTCCTCACACATCCTTAATTTTGATGCTATTAGTTTAATGTAATTTGAAATTAATTAATTAAAATAATTTTAATCAAGAATTGCAGGTAGCAGTCTCACAATTGCAGCAACCGTTATAGTTCTTCCTCCCCGGTAGCCGTTGGCTTCCTCGCAAGCAGCTCACAAGGCTACAGCTGCTTGCTTCCATTGCTCCTGTTTCCTCTGGTTGCTCTCTTCCTACTTTCCTACAGCTTCAAACAGCTACTCGCCAGTTATCTTGCTGCAACTCTCTTCTCCACTACAGCTCTTCCTGTAGCTGATTTCCTAAGAAAAATGCTCTTCGGCATTCTCTCCTATGGCAGTTTCCAAAATTTTCATTATTGTAGCAAAAATTAATATCCTTCGATTAATTCAAGTATCTATAAAATTATCAACTAAATATTATTGAAATCTTCTCAACATGCAATTATCAAATATGTACTTAATTTCAAAATTAAATATGATAAAAATTAACAATTTTTAAAGAAATAAAATACATTAATATTTTATTTTGATATGTGTCAAAATCAAAATGTGAATATTTAAAACCCAATTTTGAGATATTATAATTGGACAATAACTAATGTCATCAAATATCGTTTATCTTTGTTGTCTACTGAGTTGAAGTAAAACAAAATGATAAACTTACTTGATAGATAATATTTAAATAGTATCAATAAATAAAAGTCATCTAAATACTTTTGTAATATGTTTGATTTTCAAAATACTTTAATCAACTAAATAGTTTCTTATTGGATATTTGGTTCATGTAATTGTTATGACTTTAGTCTTTTTATTGAAAAAACTCAAGTAATAAATTGCTTTATTAATATCCAAAAGTGCCAAATATCAAAGAACTTTCCACGATCTTTATATTAAGACTTCTAAGATCGATTTGGTTTGATCTATTTTTTAGACACTTTTTAATTTCTTAATGTTGGGTCGCCTCACACTTATCACCACCTTCTAACCCATCATCCAACACTGAAAACTATTATCAAATAGTTATCCCATTGGCTGCTTTTAAACACCTCCACTTGCTTGTGATCACCATCTCTACTTGTCAATCATCAATAGCTATCTCTCTTTATTAGATATCATTTTCTTCATACATAATCACTTATATTGGTCATTACATACCATCAAACAATCGTTAATGATTAGTTATCAATTATAATTATAATCTATCTCTAACCCCCAATCCTTATGTCTTTTCCCATGACCATACATGTACAATTTGATCATCTTTGTTTTTTTTAGTGATATTTTCAAACTTTGGTTACAACAACATTTGGCAATTGGTTGTTCTAAAATCAAGCTTTAGCAATTTCTAGTAAAATCATTCTTTAAAATTTTCTTTTACAAATATTACGTTAATCATATGAAATAATTTTTGTTGCAATGAATTTTCAAAAAAGCATTATGATCTATGATTTAGAGATCAAATCATATTTGATGATTCTAAGAGTAATTATGAGAAAATTTGTTACAAATGAATATCAAAATTTTGATGTATTTATGTTTCACATAAGTTATGAAGAAAAATACGATATCATCTCTTATATCTATATTATTCTCATAGGTATAATAAGGCCCAATATTTTTCTCAATGAATATAATATTTTTCTTTGAGTTATGAAATAACGGCCTTATTTATATTTATAAGGATATTTAAGAACTTATCATGTGTTTTTTAATTTTTTGGTACTATATAATCGAAGTTGTTTTGCATAAAAATGTTGATTATGTGTCATATATGGCTTGACATATAAGTGATGACAAGTAAATTTAAAAAACATATGTTATTTTAAAATTTGCATTATTTTTAAAATGTGCACAAACAAGCAAAAAATATAAAAAAAGCGGAAAAAAAATGCACATAAGCTGAATGGTACGCCTGAGTAAAGAAGTGATGCCTTAAGGTGAGAAAGAGAAAAATTATTTTTTAACTCTTAAGAGTCCATAATCTAGAATTCATTAACATAAGCTTTGCTCTTTGCTTTCAGCATATAATTTTTGTTACAATGATATCCATTTTTGTTCTTTTTGTTATAATGATCTCCTCAACTTTTAATTCTTTATCTTAAAATTCTATCGCTCAATCTAGTTTTTCTTCATTTTGGATATTTAGCTCCTTTAGAACCACTTTATACTTAACATCAAATAATGCATTAGTTAGTATTAAAGGAATTCGTTGTCTCTATATAGTGGCTAGCTAAAGAGAGAGGTGAAGTGGTATGAATCTTATTCTCAATCATGAGATTAATAATAAATGAGAGCATGTTAAATCACATAAGCCTTTAGATTAAGATATTTAATGTTGCTATTATGAAATGTAAGAACTATTTGTAAAATTTTATAGTAGGAATAGAATCAATCAAAATTTAAATCCTTTATTTTAGTAATCTTAATATGACTTCACTAAAATCAATAATACTTATGCTGAAAAAGACATGAATAATTTGCCTAAAAGTGATATACCAATATGCTACAAAAGTCAAAAAAATAACAAAAAAACAAAGATAATATTATTAAATAGATGTTAAACAATATGGAGATGGTAGATCTTCTCGTCAAATTTGAAGCATGAAATATCTTGCTCTTAAAGTTATTATATATCTCACTAAGCTTAAGACATGAAATTTGAAAGTGATTGTATTCAAGTGAAGAGTTTGGAGATGACATTGACTCCATTGGAACCCGCTCTCAATTGTTATTGTTTTGTGGAGATGAACAACCTTAAGTTTGATTTAAGAATTCATAAGATAAGATATTACAGATAGTTTGATTTTACAGAAAATCAAGAAACAAATAATGATAAAAATAGAAATTGACCAACTGAAAAAAAAAAAGAGAAGAAAAACAAGATTTTATGCTCAGATTTAAAGAATTTATCCAAATAGTTATGAATCTAACTCATGGGCTTCAAGTGTTACTCCATTTGTAAATCCCTCTTGATTTGCAACAAAGTTGACCTTGATGTAACCAAATTGTTCAATTTGAGTATATCAAATGTGGTGATGTTTGCCTAATTTTGTTATGTTTTATACATATCTTATATGTGTATTAAATAATGATTTTAAACTTATAAAGAATCTACTGTTGTTATTGGACATTGTGACAATAAAGTATTTCAAGTTATGACAATAAGTTGAGGATTTTAAGAATCACTCGAGCATGGTTCCATTAGACAATTTGATGTAGTCACTCAATCATGGTAGTATGTGAAGTTTGTTCATGCTCCTCTAAGTTAGGTCCTATTTTATTCAAAAGCGTTTTATATAAGAACGAGACTATTATAACAAGTTCTTAAGTACGAATTAATATCCTAATAAGCTACCTCAAGTTGTGGTTTTTTCATTAATAATTAAAAAATCATATGAATTTTCTTTCATATTATTGTATTTTTTTTTTTTTTTTTGGATTCGACACTTTCATGAAACTTTTTTCTCCAATGTCATTGGGATCATTAGTTATGTCCTCTTTTAAGTGTATGATTCTTTTTTTAGTTGATGGTTTATAGATTTCTTTTGTGATTGTTATTGTACATATTTTGTTCACCTTCATTTACTAAAAATGATTAACGAATGATACTTGATTTTGCTTGATTGGAGCAAGAATGGTCAATTATGCTTAACCATTGAAATTTTTTGTCACTATTTATGCTTTTATTTTTATTTTCATTGTATATTGTAGTACAAATCACAAGATTTTAAAATCAACACAAGATTTTCAAAATCCAAATTCATTCTCTAATGTGCATGCTAACATCACTAAATCACTCGAAAACAAACACGAAAGCATCTTGAAGGTTTGACTATTACAATGCATAACGACTTTATTTGATGTTGTTATTGTCAAGACAGTTTGTGCTTGAATTCGACGAGAGCATCACCTATTAAAAAAAAGACTCAAGAGACCTTTTCAAAAAATGATGCTCATATGTTTCTCATGGAGATCCAATGTTAGAAATTCTCACAAAGTAGTTTTGGATTTTTGAATAATCTTGTTTGATCTTAATAGAAATCTATGAGATCATTGTGATCAATAATTGCACCATATTGTAGACAGATCCTAACTCGTAAAGATTCAACCAAGTTTTAGAAGGACTCGAAACGTCCATGTCGCCCATCTAGATCATTTTGAAATATGATTGACTACTTTTTTGTGACATGCCAAAGCAAACTAAATATCTTCAAATAATCCTATTAAAGAATTGTCAATAGTTCATTTAAAGTTAGTTAAAACCATTTGTAGGATTTTAATGGTTTAAATTTGAGGAGAAATAAGAGAAAAGTTCATTTGAAAAAGAAGTTTTAAAACAAAACTTACTGGCCATATCATCTCCATTTGGGTCCCTATTAAGATGGCTGCAGCTGAGCCTCATATTAGAGAAATTCTTAAACATTGATTACTTGTTCCTTACGCTTTAAAAATTAATATTACACTGATTTTTATTTCACATTTAAAAAAAAAATAAAAAACTATTTTATAGCCCATTTCCTAATCAATTTTAATAATGAATTATAAAGAAAAGCAGGGTACCTTTCAATTTTACATACAGCAGGCATATGTCATCGCCAAGTGTGTACTGGGATACACATAAGGCAACACAAGAAATAAATGAACTCAAATGCTAAGAAGACGTTGCGTTGGATTTGACGAAGCAAAGGCTCAAAGAAAACATGCGTTTGGAGAAGCAACACAGATTGGAATAAAAGCAAACTGAATCTTACGAACAAAAGAAAGCATATACTGATTTTATTTTTTGCCATTAAACAGACGTTCAAGCCGCGGACTTGGGGGTTGCCTTCGTCGAAATCTGTGAACTTCGTCTAGGGCAACGAGAGTCCCTCCTTGGCGCCATCGACGTTATATGTTCCCATTGTCGTCGAAGCCACGGGGGCCCACGCGGCGTCATCGTCGTTGTCTATGCCCATCGTCGACGAAGGGGCTGAGGCTGCATCGTCACCGATGAGCTTTCTTCCGAAGTTCATCGTCCATGAGGTCGGGGCTGGTGCTGAATCAGAGGAACCTCCAGTCTCCACCATTTGACGCCTTCTAACATTGGCTTGGCACAATTGAGGAAGGAAAATACCTGCAGAAATATCGACCAAATTAACATGAAAATCGGGGACATGAACGGGGGACGGTGATCGAATTACCTTCACCGGCGGCGACATTGAAGTAAAGGTCGTGGATATTTCGGCATTTCTTCGAGCACTGCGGGGAGCAGAGGCTGTGCAGGAAGCGCACGTTGCGCAGCGTGTCGGACGAGATGCCGAGCGTGCGGCGATCGAGGCCACACGCCGCCACGCACTCGTCGCTCTCGACCCATCCTGCCACGCCGATGCCTGCTTCCACTCCGGAAGTTATGCATGAGTAATCCTCCCCTTGCCCCTGCTTCTCCAGCACGCACCGGTAACCATCAGTGGACACCGCGAAGGCGCACGTGTCGGGGCCCAGCTGCTCGCACCTGATCGCTCCTACAAAACCATATCTTCACATCAGAACACATCGTTACATGTATTTATTCTACGTAATTAATTGACTGAAGTAATCAATGAATTAAAAGGTGGTGGTGATCACCGAGCACGCCGGAGACGAAGAGGGAGAAGGCAAGCAAAAGAGAGAAGAAGGCTTTGGATGCAGCCATTGGTGGAGATGGGATTCTTGCTCTTCTAACAACTCTACTGCAAGGAATGCTGATTTATAAAGCTAGCGGTACGCTTTGGTTATGTGAGGCTGAACCGGTCCATGGCTCATCTTCTTAACCCGTCCCACCTTACAACCGTAGGGACAAAAAAGCGTTTCTGTATGACATTTGGAAGCCAAAATTGAATAATTTCCGGCAAAGTTGAACAGGTAAGGAACATATGATGTCCACTTCCCCTCTCCATTGCTAACTCCCATTGAAAACAGTGCCGGCCGGTTCCATGTTACAAGTTTTAATCAATTTTAATATTTTAATTTTTTTATAAATTAAGTGAGTAAAGTGCATTAACTTATTTAGCATTATATTATTCCTTTTGGTGCAAAAGAATTTTGTTTACATGATTCATAAAATTACATATAGGTTTCTTTTTTTTTTTTTTCATCTTGTTCATTTATTATATATTAAATTTAGGAAAATTTGTTTAATATGGATTGAAATATAATGATCACATTAACTTAAGCTTATTATGATTTAACAATTGCTTATTTGTTATTATCGACTCACACAACATGAAATTTTAAACAAGAATCAAATATATAATAATTTATTCATAGTGAAATCATTAATCTTTTATTTGTTTACTTCACCAACTATTTGACATGTCTTTTATATATTTTGCTAGTATTGTTGATGATCAATTTTTTATTTGTCTTTCCAACTTATTAAAGTTTAACTATTTTGTCATTAGCTTGACCGGATCTTTTATACTTGCAAGTGAGGTTGCTCTAGTTATTGTCTAGTGTGGCATCTTCACCATCTTGATCGAGTTTGTTCTTCTGGTCAACAAACCTCACACATGAATCATATCCTAAGGCATATATGAAGATTGCATTGTGAATTATCAAACACACTACTGCATTAATGGACACTCTAGTCAGATGAGAGTTGTTCACATATACAACACTTTTATTGGGTTAGTTATTCTCAATAGATCTCCTTATATGAACTTCGTATTTGATTAAAGATTAGAGTAATTATGATAAAAGATAGATTGCATCAAGTAGATGATATTGAATTGATCTAATGGTATATAGGACTTATGTTAGTCATGATGCATTTGTTTCATTCATTATAATATTATAATAAGGCATGTGTAAGACTCAAAAGAGTTTTATTCATTTTTAGATATTTTATTATTATTATTTTATTATGCTTTATTATTTTTATTATTTTACTTTTAACTCTAAATTTAGCATTATAATACATTAAAACACTCATCATTGAATGAAAAAAGGAAGATTTTTTTTTATATTATTCCTTTATAAGAAATTATGTTTTCTTATTATACATATGCATGTATTCTTAGGTTAAGTTCTTATATTTTAGGTTGTGATCTAAAGTTTATCTTAGTTGTAATTCAAATTTACCTCTATTATTACTATCATTTTCATCATCATTATTTTCATCCTATATGTTGTTTTAGGATTTCATAATGGCCTTTTTTATTGCAAATTGGGTATGAGATGTAGGATAAGTTCCAACTACAAGATTTTCAATCCCAACTCCTACTTTGTAAATTTGGTATCAAAGCTCCTTTTGTAATGTTCTAACTACATCAATGATCTTTTACTACCACTATTATTTATTTTGATTATCATCACATTCACTTCAAAAAACTTATGATGGTTGTCATAGATCATCATCCCCATTTGTAGTCACCTTGCCCTCAACAACACACTCAATGATCGTTTGATTCATTGCTTTGCTCTACTTTCTCACCCATTTGGCTACCCAATCCTAGTCATACCCTTCACTACATTTGCACTTGAATTTGCCATGTGCCCTTCATAATCTTTGCTACTACCTTTGCGGCTAGAAGCAATGAACTAATCAAAAGAAGAGAAATAGTGCAGCCAACCCAAACCAAATTAGCACACTAAACTAGCACATGCATAACGCATGTGTAGCTTAGTTGACCTGTCCAACCTAAGTCTGTCCTTGACTCTCCAATAGCTCAATTGGTCAGCTAGACTAAATTGACCTACTATAATTAAAATAATCGCATAATCTAGCTCATTTTTAGGTCAATTTAAGATAATTTGTAAGTGTTTTTTAGATGATTTTCACAAAATTTTCAACCATATTCATGTCACTAGCATTGATACTAGGAGTTTAGATACTTACCAAATATTATGAGATTATTGATGATTAAATGACTCTAATATCATTAAAAATATATTAGTTTTCTTAATTTTGTTCTTTGTTCATTTAAAAATATCTTTGGATTATCCTTCATTAACATCTTGTTATATGCCTAGAAGAAATGAAATTGATGATAAATAGAATGACTTAGGCTTTGATGTCAAATGATGAAGAATATATCACCAAGGTTTTGATACCAAATTAATAAGAGACAATGATGAGGGAAGGATGGACTTGCATAGTTGGATGAGGATAGGAAGGACAACAACTAGATATATACCATACTAATATCTAGAAAAAGGCCTTAATCTTTTAGGCAAAGCTGTGATCTTCAAGACACGAGATGAGCTCTTTCTAGGCTCTAAAGTTATTTAAGGTTTTAATTTTAATTTATTCTAAAAGTCCCTAATTATATGACTTTTAAATTATTTATAAACTTAACATGAAAAGATAAGATAAATACACTTAATCCTTATCTTCACATACATAAGGTATGAAAATATAAGATAGAATTATGTAATCTTTTTCTTCATGTAGATAAGACATGAAAGGATCAAATATAATCATCTAATACTTATCTTTACAAAGATAATAAACTTAAAATTTGAATTGTCTAGCCAATTATTAATGACTATAACAAATCTAACTAGCATTATTAACTCAAGAAATAATAAAAATTCTTAAAAGTTATAATTTTTTTTGTTAAGTATTACATGACACAAAAATATAAAACTAAAATAAATATATAATGATAAAAATGTTATCTCAAAATAAATATTTTAGCTCTTCTTTTTCTTTGACATAGCTCCCATGCACCACTTGGTGTTTGTGTATTCTTTGATTATTTGAATCATTTTTTTTTGCAAAATATGAATTTTTAGGATACGTTTTGGCTCATGTAAAGCATCCACTGATGCTTATCCTATATCAGTTTTCTCCTACTTGAAGAAACTTTGTTTCGTAGAGTTGAAGTACATGTAGTCAACAAATAATAAGGAGCTAATATCTGTGAATCACCCATAATTATCCATGTATCCCCTAAAGGTGATTAATCTTTTCATTTAACTAAGAACTTATATCAAAGTTAGCCTACAAATTATCTTTACAAACATTATCTTTAAAATATAATAAGTTATTTACATCAAAAGTATTAACATATTGGGAGGCAATTGAAGGATGTAGGTATTATCATAAATTTGATTTAAAATTTTGAAAGAATCATAAGTTTTCATATATAATTTATTATATTTAGTGGATGTTAACTCCTAAGATGAATGTACACAAAAATATATTTTTATTTATATTATATAATAGTCTTATTTTAGTTTATTATTTTATAATATCTTAATTATTAGACTTTATTTACTATATAATCTCATCATGCAAAGTTTTGAAATCATATGCAAATGTGAATGCAAAATCAGAATAAAGATTATGTGACTAGTTAAATCAAAAAACTGATTTAATTTCATTACATAGATAATTTCAAATTGAAATATTTTTATAATATTAGATATTATATTATGCACATAGTAAATATAAATCATAATTTTTAATATTTTTATCAATTAAAATTCAAAGTAAAGTTTTTAAGGTTCTATCTTTTACTTCAATTTTACCATCAACTTGTGAATCCAATGCAAAAATAATAATTTTACTCTTGTTTCTAATAATTTTAATAAAATTTTTCACAAGTACAAAATAAATCTAACATTTTTATCAAGTACAATAATATTATGCAATGCATGTCACCTAATTATTTTAATAAAGAAATAATTTACTAATGAGATAACTATCATTAGTTTTGGTATAAGAAATAAAATGATGTACTTTAGAAAGCATATCTACCACTATAAATATATCATCATAATATCTAAGGGCATGAGATGATATTGATATAAAATATACTTTTTCTTTCAACTTATGCATGGATTTTATTTTAATTATAACATAGAATATTCTTAAAAGATTATATAAGTTTAAGCTAGGTGAGAGTACATTTACACTTTAACTTGACCTAAAGTTTTACTACCTGATGCTTATTCATAAAAAATTATTCCATTTTAATAAATCAATGCTTGATTCTATAATATTGTTAAAATCTTTAATAAAAACTTTGATAAAAATTAGTTAAATATAAAAATTTTAGCATTAGTAAAATTTTTAAAAATAGATTAATTAATTATATATTTGATTTTAAATAGATCTGGCTTTAACCTAGACAATGAATCCATAAAACCTAAAAAATTCATTTAATTCTGCATAATTAAACATTTCTTTAAAATTATATAAAGTTTTTCTTTTCTTAATAATTATAGAATATATCTCAAATGCTTTAGGCAATTATTTTTATTATCACTATAAATTAAAATATCATCAAAAAATATTATTAAAAATTTACCAATAAATATATTTAACATATATTCATTAGTCTTATAATGATACTAAATGAGTTAGATAACCCAAAATGCAAAACTAACCATTTAAACAATCCATTTGGTATTTTAAAAGCAATCTTTCATTCATTACAACTTCTAATTCTAATTTGATGGTAACCATTTCTAAGATCAATTTTGCTAAAATAATTTGCATTAAATATTGGATCTAAAAGATGAAGTTTAGGAATATAAAGTCTATATTTAATAGTGATATTATTTTTTGTTTTACTATAATGCACATTCTCTAACTGTTATTTTTCTTAAGTGTTAATGATGTAAGAACAACACGGACTCAAATTTTCTCTTAAAAATCCTTTCTTAAGAAGGTCGTTTATTGGTCTTTTTAACTTAACATTCTCAATTAAGTTCATCATATAATAGGATAAATTTGGTAATTATAATTTTTTTTGAAATAATAATGGCCGAAGCCTATAAAATACACTCCTTGAAGAGGTTCGTACACATAATTTGAATGTTAAATAGAAACAAGTGATTGTAATGTGACAAAATCAAGACTTTGAAAAGTTTAGAAACCACCTCAATGGGATCATACTTAATCCAAATTATAGATTGATGTAAGCCAAGTTGAACAGCACAATGAAAAGCATAAAAAATTGCATCCTCCTCAACATGTGAGATAGAAAAAGAGTAAACTTGTCGTCCAATAATCTTTAGTGGTTTCCAACTAGCATCCCACATAACAATACCCATATCTGCAACATCATTTTCACTAAATGATGCATCACAATTAAGCTTAATGCAACTATTGGGGGGCGGAGACCACAGTGTAGAAGGGGTGACATTCCAACCAAAAGGGTGGTCAAGTCTCCGACAATCTAACCTGAAAGATTTAGCATAAACTACATATGTATAATATGCACGATCCATAACTGTAGAAGGCAACCTAACTTTGTTATGGTGTAACCTCTCATTATAACAAGACAAAAAAAAGTAAAATAAGTAGGCAATGCAATAAATAATGTCCTCCATGACATTAACTTTACTGCACTAATACATCTAGTTCAACAAATCAGAAAATGAATTAACATTCTAATGCTGAAATTGATCCAAAGCACATCCAAGCCATTGCAGGATGCATTTTCGAATAGTAGCCACACTTCTACAACCCCAGAAAATATGCTGTAATGATTCATCCTCTGAACATCCCCATTGGTATAAAGTTTTAAGTCCAATGTGACGACTATATAAAAATCATAGAGTTGGCAAAACATTTATAAGAATCTTTAAAGGAAAGCTTACACACAGGGCTAAATTGGAAGTTTCTAAATTCAGGAAAACTATAATGTACGACAGCATGAAGGTCCTCATTCTCACATAGTAACCGATTATAAACTTGCTTCAAAATAGACTGAGAATCCATAACAAATAGGCATAACAACACATCATTTTCTACTTCATATACACACGGAGTATGAATGATGCGATGAGTCATATTAGTTCCAAAAAATTCCTACAGTATTTCAAGATTCTAGTAGTTTTCATAAAGCACAAAGTAATTAATGGAAGGTGGAAATTCCAATGACATTTTTAAAAAAGTTGGCCATTTCATAAGAGATGCAAGACCAATCTACTTATCATCCAAAAAAGAAACATTATGCCTTAAAGCAACACGTCAAATCATATGATTCGAAACCCATGGAGCAGTCATACGAAGGAGCTTGCAAGTGATAGAATCACCACGCGAATAAGAGGCTCCAACAGCCATGAGCTATATTACATATTGAAATTCCTATACCATGGAGTATTTTCCTTTGCCAATACAGGAAGACAATGCTTAGAAATAAGAGCTTGTTACCAAACATGAAGATTTCTAATACCAAGTCCACCCTGATCCTTAGATAGAGTGATCCTTTTCTAGTTCACATAATGAACAGTATTGTTATCCGCATTTTTACTCCAAAGAAAGGATCTCACCATTGTTCAAGATTAGAAAAGATGTCCATCGAAATGAAACAATGAATGAGGTAATATACTGAAATAAATAATAGAATTGAAGTAATTAATTAAAGCCTACCAGCCATGGATAAAGCACATGTCGCCCACTCATTTATTCTATTTGTAATGAACTGTAGTGAAAAATAAAAATCCTTCTTTTGCAGCTTTGATGTCAGAATTGAAATACTAAGGTAGAAACAATTTTTAGCTTGCCTAATATGAAGTTTTCCAACAATCATGTGCTTCCTTTTGCTAGCCATCAGTGGCTGAAAGAGATGTTGGACTTAGAAAGATTTGTAGTGAGATCTATTGATAAAGAGAAGTTATCAAGAATATGCTTAATAGTGATGACAGCAGTGTGTGTAATAGGTGTATACATAATTATATCATCAATATATAAAAGGTGAGAGATTTTAGGAGCCAATATACAAGTGTTGAATCCATCCGTGTCTCTTTCCACTACTGAGTAAGAAGACAAGAAAAATATTCTATAATAATCGTGAACAAATAAGAAAAAAGTGGACAATCTTGTCGTATCCCACGAGTAACCTTAATCAAGGGAAGCTTAGTTTCATTGAACAAGAAGCCAAATCTCAGACCTTTAATACAAGTCTCCACCCATTTGCAGAATAGTAAAGGAAATCTCATACTTTTCATCATGAATAGTAGAAAATCTTAATTAACTCAATCATATTCTTGCTCCATGTGTAGTTTTACGAACATAAGGCCTTCTATAAAAGATGAACGATGCATCTTGTGTGTCATCTCCTTAGCCAAAAAGATGTTATCAGACATCGATCTGTCAGGAATAAAAGTCGCTTAAATGAAATCAAAAGTGGTAACACTTCCTTTAAGGCTCACAATCATAATTTTGGTGATGATTTTGTAAGCTGTGTTATACAAACTAATAGGTTTAAACTAGTTCGACTTACATGCTCTGACAAATTTAAGAATAAGGAGTACCAATATATCTATTAAATTTTTTGGCATGTGAATCTTCTCAAAGAATTGTCTCACTGTAATGATCAAATCTCCACTAATGATACCCTAATAACCTCTAATAAATTCCTTAGAAATGTCATTAACCTTAAGATATTTATTATTTTTAAGAGAATGGATGGTCATTTTAATTTCATTATCCAAAATTGAGACAATGAAAAGTGTCTCATGCTCCATCAATAAATATATATGAAACAACAAATCAAGAAAGTGAACAACCACTGGTCAGGAGAGGGACCATTTTTTCTTAAAAAAGGATAGAAAATAGTCCTAAGTTTTCTCCTAAGAGTGAAGAACCTGGCTAGCATCAACTGTCAATGTGTGAATATAATTGCCATGCATACTACTCGTTACTATAGCATGAAAGAATTGAGTATTTTTGTCCCTAAGGTAGGCTCAAGATAGTTTTGCTCTTTGCCACCACCATGCATTCTCAAGAGATAAGACATAGTGGCATTCTTTGATTATTCGTTTCTCGTATTTGGACATCCCAAATTTTCTTTTCAAGCTGCTTCAGTTTATGAATAATTTTGCTAATTCTCTTGGAATGCCAAGACTTTAAAGCATGTAAGGCCCTTCTTGACTTGGTAGCTAGCATATCCTTTCATGTGTCATCATTTGCGTTGTAATTCACGGGAAAGCCAGAGGAAAGAAAACCCGTCTCTATAAAGGTATCCCATTAAGTTAAATTTATGAAATTCAATCTACTACTCAATAGTCTCATCACACATTTTAACCACAATTTTATTTAAAAATAGTTTATTAGCAAGACTAATAACAAAAACATCCACGTTCAGAGGGTGAATGATTGGCCGGTTCTACCAAACCGAGGATTGATGAGTTGTTGCCAAATTACCATTCCAGAAAGAAAGAGTGTCCTTGATGATTTCAATTAAGTGGGAAACATTCAGATTATGAATGCCAGAATTTTGGTCTTGTCAATTAAGATGCACGTTCGTTCCCATATATCATATTCTTTACCTTTTGGGGAGTCGAGGACTAGTCAAGAGGAGCAGACTTGACAGCAACATTAAGAAAACAGTTGCAGGGTGTGTTGCTGGAGCAGGAAGACCAGCGCGCAGCGAAAATTAGAACATGGCATTTTTGGCCCTAACATCAGGAACAGGGAAGCTTGAACCTTCGGCATTCACCACATTGGATTGAAACACGTACATTTTCTGCTCACACATAATGTCCTCGCAAGGACCGGAGTCCATCATCATATTATCTTGCTCTGGTTCAGATAATTTAGAATCGGATGCAATTCTTTTTTCCTTTAGGATCAGAAACAACATCAATAATTCAAGTTACCATATTTCGGTGCTTTTGCTGCTGACACGATTCCAGAAGTGTTTTCTGGTAATTCCTTGTTCTGTAGTCGGATGAGTAAGGCAGAGTTGAACTGCTTGAGCAACAATGGTGGACGTACGAGAATTCTTATGCTTCGAGCCCATTGCTGAAGCTAATTGAGCAATTTCACCAAAACCGTGAGCCATTGAACCAGTGGAAGGGAAAGAGCAGGCATCGAGGATAGATGGACTACCTACTCGCCATCGACGGGCCTTGGAGGAGGACTTCTTGAAACTACCCAGCTCGGGGATGGAGGAGGGATGGGGACGAAGCTAAATTTTTTAGTAGACTTGGCTTTTGCTCTGCTAATTGTGATTTTGGTATAAAATCTATAACATGTTGTATATTTTTTAATATAGATAATTCATTTAAAAGCTATTTAGATGTCACATCAAATAACTATTTAAAAAAATTAGAACCCTTCCTTAAGAAGGTCATTTAGTTTTCTTTTTAACTCAACATTCTCTCAATTGAGTTCATCATACAATGGGGGTAAATTTGATAATTGTGATCGTGGTATAAAAATATATAACATGTATATCTTTTATTAGGAGTAATTAATTTATAAACTATCTAGATGTCACATCAACTAACTCTTTAAAAAAATTAGAAACTTCTCCAACAATGTTTATCTTAAATAGCATAGGTAATGTCACTTTTACATAAAGAAGAAATAAAAAAGTAGTAGATATGAATTCTCTTTCAAACTATTAAATATCATTTTTTTTATCTTATAAGACATAATTTTTAAATCACTTTTAGCCTTTAAAGATGATATTATGGATTTTTTAATAGAAGATAAAGTGATAATATCTTATTTTCTCAATAATTACTCTATTTAACTCAAAGAATAATGTAGGGAAAAAATCTTTTTAGAAACTTTTCTAAGAAAGAAATTTATATTTTAATCTTCAAATTTTAAAACATGTGTTTTGTCTATTATAATTAATCATTCTTAAATCATATAACTATTGTCTATCTAATAAAGAGTCTTATATAAATAGAAAGAATATCACATTATATTTTATCTTTATAACTATGTATTTTTAGTGAAACTAAGCATTGATTTATAGTTTAAAATAAGATATAATTAACCTAACTAACATGAAGAAACTAGGGATGACTTTTAATTTCTAGGTTTACTTTTCCTAAAATGTGTGTGAATATTATATTCATGATAATATTATCAATAGTAGTTAACATCACACTTTAATCCTTGAAGTTATAAAATTAATAAAGTCGTGTTTATGTTTATAATTCTCTACATTGCCTTATGAGATAGATAAGCATGTAATGACACTTATTTATCTCTTCTTCTTTATAATTAGGCTCCTTATTAATAAGGTTGATCTCATTCTCAATAATATTTTCTATTTGTCTCATGCTTGTTCTTATCCTGAAATACATATAAATATTTGGTGACATTAATGTGTTTATTATCTTCTTTGTCATAGTTATTTTCATCATTAATAATAGTTGTATCTACTTCAACATCCCATACTATATCACTTTATTATTTATATTCAATACAAATCAATATTTTATAATTAATTATTCTATGATATAACTTTTCAAATTTATAACATTTTTTCTCTATTTAAAATTACTAATTATAGCATTCCAATATTTTATAGGCCAATAATAAAGGGTAGCATCACAAGTCTAACAATAAATTTGGTTTCCTTTTATGTTTCTCTTTGAAATTGAGATTTATTTATTAAAGAATCATAACTCCGTGATCTTTTAGAATATGGTGCAGAAGAAAAGAAGTTCTTTAGAATTTGTGGGTCATGCAAGTCCACATCATTTCTAACTTCCATCTTAAGATCTCTTACAAATGTATTAACTATTTGTTAATCTCAATCATGCCACCTAATTATATTCATTGGGCCATTAAATATTTTATGATATTTAGTAATTGTTAAATTTTCTTCT
Organism: Vanilla planifolia; assembly: GCA_023846275.1. NCBI lineage: Eukaryota > Viridiplantae > Streptophyta > Magnoliopsida > Asparagales > Orchidaceae > Vanilla > Vanilla planifolia. The sequence continues at coordinate 15,672,513 of CM043866.1, read as the reverse complement.
CTTAAGTTATGAAATCTAATATTGAGTTTTTTATTAAGGAATTTATGATAGCCATTCATCATTAGAATATTTTTCATTTCAGGTGATGTCATTAATGTTTTGTGATAGTAATTCATCATTAGAATCTTTTTCATCTTATTGTAAGTAAGACCTCATAAGAGCTTCATTAAGATTGTTCTTACTCGTAACAATTTAATTTTAGATGTAACCATAATATTAAATTTTGAGGTAGGTAATTATGAATCTTGTTGTGTATTTAATTGATATTTGATGCTTATAAATTAGGAGCTTTAATATCTAGATTTAATGAATCAATAAATTGCAACTTGGCGATATTTGATTCAATGATTTGAATACAAATTGTTTTATTTATGTGGTGAACCTATTTTTTATTACTTACATGATGAATATTTAATTAACCTTCTTATTATATTGGTAAATTTTATTATACAAATTCATGTTTACATGCCAATTAAGATGTGGGATGGGTTTTCATAAAATTTTGAAAATGATTAAAGGCATAAAAAATGATCATACAAGGGATGAAAAAAAAAAGAATATATATTTATAAAAAAGCTTTGAAAATAGATTGGGATCATCATTATGGAAAAAGGTTTAGGTCCATACAGATTTTGGATAAATAAAAAGATTTATAGAAAGTGTAACTTATAGAAAAAATATGAAAGCATTTTAAATGAATTCTTAGTTATATAAACATTATTATTTAAATATTATACTTTTTATATGTTTTCTTCATATTCATGTGATATAAATGACATAAGTTTATAATAAATTGCATATATAAGTAGTTGTTTATTGCGTTTGGATTGGACATAAAAAATTACAGGTGAAATAATGTACCACACATGAATCTAGGAGAGCATTTAGAAAACATTTATATTAGCTCACTTATTTTTATTTTAACTTAACAATCATACATTAGGATTGTTTTAATATTTTAATAATGTTATTGTGATAGAGAAGGCACATGTTATACATTAATATCTTTAATTTATTTTGCACAATGGTTATTTTATAAATTCGGTTTTGAAATGAAATATAATAACTTTTATGTGACTTTTTTTTATTTTATTATTTGATCATGTGATAAGATTTTTTTAAAAATAAAAATAGTTTGAAGATTTTGGTGAAGGCAAAGGAGGGTGTCACAAACATATTCAATAATTTTAAGAATGTTAAGATAAAATTAGCTATAGAAAATGATATCACTTAAAAGAATGAAATGTTTGGTTAAACTTCAAAAGAAGTTAAGAATCAAAAAACTAATGGGTTCATAGATTTAGCATGAATTTTTGACATTTGATTAGCAATATATTAACAAAGTATATTTTTAAATTTATTAATTTAAATATGTGTGTTATCTTGAGAGATATGATAAATATTGTACCATTGTTATGATCTCTTTTGATGGTTTAAAGGATAGATAAATAACATTTCTTGATCTTATCTGTTATAATTCTTTCTGGATATCATCTTGTCTTTTACCTTGAACGATGAAAGATGATTTCTGAATAATCATCATAGACTAGGTGTCAATGTTAAGGGCAAGATTCTTAAATAATAAAAAAGGTTACTTGGACTAAACAATGCTTAGCTGTTTTTTTAACATAACATTGTAATTATAAGAGAATACTTGGGCACAAATTTGAATTCTTCTCGATTTCAAGAAATAAATCAAAATTTTCTTAATTTTGTCACGTTTTATGTCAATATTATCTGATCAAGAAAACATATTAAAGTTTTTATTTAAAAAAGGAATACCATGCAAGAAGATATTGATGAAAATGTTTAAAACATTTAAGAAATTAATTAATTCAAAGAATTTTGTTTTTACAGAAACCCTGAAAGGAATGTTTGACGAAGTTCATATAGAAATTAACACTAAGGTAGAAAAGAAATGTGAATTTTCAGCAGAAGCAATTTCAACAATAGTGGTACGAAAACTTAAAAAATGCCTTCATTGAAGAGGTCTTTATTATTTTTGGTTTTTAAAATCTGTTTTAAAAAAAAATTAATTTTTAATATTCATCTTTAACAATCGTTTTTCATTAAAAACATTAATTTTATAGATATAATTTATTTTTTAATACTTCTTTTGAAATTCACATAGCACAAAAATAATATTTGAATTCTAAGCATTGGATAACTTATGTGGTGATTTATTGTTTGTCATTTGGAGTGAATTATTTTGTATTAATTAGGAGTATAATTAAAAATTGGGAAAGTTCAAGGTCATAATTTATTGTGTTATAACAAGTCAAATTTTTTAGTTTGATAAAATTAATTCTAAATTTTCATATTTAAATAAGGACTTTTGTTAATTATCCTTTAAAATTGAGAGAATCTCTAATCAAAAGATAATCATTTTAATTGCAAATCAAGGGTGAGGATGGAAAATTTTCTCATTCAAATTCAATTTTTTTTTTTTGTTAGGAGCTATGAGTTTTCTCATCGAAAAAGTTTTCTCAAAAAATTAATATAAGTAGAATATGCAAGGTATTGTATTTAGGAAGAATAATTTTTAAAATTCAACTTATACATGTATTAATTAACAAATGTCATCATCGACCATAGTTGGGCGTTATACACCCAAATGACAAGTTGCAAAGCTCCTTTAGAATCTATGATAGTAATATGATTTTTATAAATTATAAATTATAATACACCACATTTCTTGATATGAGCTCAATTGGGATTATATGACTAAGAATTTCATGAAAGGGGTTATAAATAAAGTTAATATAGCTATGTATGTCCAAACATTAGAGATATCTCAAAACATGATTGAGGTGAGGGAATAAGTCAAGTATAAATGAAACTTTGTTATGGGTTTCTTTGAGATAAGACTAAGGTAAAGCATGCTTGAAGATTGAGTTGGATTGGGGGCCATGAGAAACTATAGCATCATTTCTTCACTTTTTTTTGATGTGGTGTTATGTTAGCTATTTTTTTATTTAGTTTTGAAAACCTATTTTATAAGTAAACTATAATATAACATTTGAAAATAAATTCTATGCTCAAATTGTAAATTCATTTAAACACATAGTGGAAGTATTTTAAAACTTTTAATTTTTTTAAATCATTAATAGAAGTATTTAGTAATGTCAAAAACACATTGTTTCATAAAATGGTAAAAGGAAAGCTAAGAATGTCCAAATCACGTAAATTTGAAAACTAATATGTTTAGACTAAACAGATGCAATAAGTGATATAACTAATAGTATAATAAAACAAAACTTAGGCAATGTGCTCCTCATGATATCTCTCATTATTCTTAGTAGTTTTATATTGGGTTTTATATTAATTTAGAAGTGTTAGACACAATGTAGACTTAGTCAATCATTACTGAATTATTGGTTATTGTACAACTTATTTGATGATAATAAATTCATCAAATTATTTATATTAATATTTTTATTGAATGTTTTTAGATTTTACATTTCAAGATCAAATAGGTCAAATTATTAAAAAAATTGATTAAATAATTTATGAGACAATTCACAAGTGAAGACAAGTCAAGGACTATTAGTGGCTTTGTTCAAGCTTGACTTAACTTGTAAATCTTGAAACCTTTGGTCCCAATTCATGGTAGAGTGGTTGCACATCTGAAGCTCATCTTTTACTCATTACTTAGGGTCTCTTATTTTTATGTCACAAGTCATATATAATTAAGTTGCATGTCATACAATTATGATGTCCTCATCATATTGGTATATAACTTGTTTCTTATAGATTGATTTGGTCATACAACACTAATCCTTATATTAGTTGTGTACCAACCAATGCTTGTTCTATTAGTTTAGCATTTTCTAGCATCATGAAGTGCAAAATAAAGATTTGTACTTATGCGATCAATTTTCCTTTACAAAATAGTTACAAACTCATTATGAAAAATGTTAAAATGACATTATATGAATATGATCTTTGTATCATATGAGTATAATTATTTTAGAGAACTAAAATGCATTATTGAATTGTCTTTCTATAAATATAATATTAGTATCATATTAGTTCAAATTATCTAGTCTAAAGCTCTCATGTAAAAGTTATCGTAATATTACAATTTTATATTATACAAGAAAATATTAAGAGCAATGAAAATATTATCATTCATGCATGATTCTTTTGTTAGATTTGTAAATCTATTAATTATTTAAAAAATAGTATCATTCATGTATGAGGTATTTTTTAAATTAATTGAGTTTTTTTTTTAACATAAGAGTCATTTCTTATATAGTCATTCATCTTAAATATGAATTCTAGAAAGCATCATGATCTAAAGATCAAACTATGTTTGAATGTTCTTAGAGTTATGGAAAATTCGTTAAAAATAAAAATCAAGTTACTATACATTTACAATTCACATAAATTATTGAGTCAAATTCTAAATCTTTCATATCAATATCATTCTCATTTTAACATTGACATGTAGTACAACACTATATTTTTCTCAATTAATAAGACATTTTTCTTTGAGTTGCGAAATAATGGCCTTATTAATATTTATAAGGATATTTAAGAAATTATTATATGTGTTTTTTATTTTTTGATATGATTAAAATTTAAATTTTTTGTATTAAAATATCAATTGTGTATCATCTATTTATGACTTACATATACGAGATGACAAAGTGAATTAAAAAAATATATTATTAAAAATTTTGCATTATTTTTAAAAATGTGCATAAATAAAATTAAGATAAAAAAAGAGAGAAAAAAAGGTCACATAAGTTGACTAGTCCACCATAGTACACCTATTGTATTATCATAAGTGGTGCCTCATAGCAAGAAAGAGAAAATTTGATTTTAAACTCTTAAGAGTACATGACCAACCATTCATTGTTTAGCGTTATTATCATTATCTCATTGTAGTTTCAATATTATCAATATAGTTTAGCGTTATTTTCATCTCAATGTCACCATAGTAATTATTATAAAATTAAAAAAAAAATGTCATGTTTTTGTTTTTATCATATATTTTTAAATACGGTTATTATTTATAATTACTTTTGCTCGTAATTTTTCAATAATTCAATTTAGAATTTAATTACCATTTTGATGTGCTATGGACAGCAAGAAACAACACAAAATAATCATCTAAAAACCTTAGTTATTTTATGCAATTTATATTAGAGTAGATTACGTTACACACTTGTCGGTCAGAGTAAGTCTTCTTAAAAATATAATATAAAATTCTTTTTTTTTTTTGTTACATTTGGATGTTAGTAACATTGTTTATAATTTTATCATGTTGCGAGTGTCAGTGACATTATAATGATATGGACAACATGAATGTGCCATCAACTTGCATTTGTTTACATCTAGTAAAAAATATTATAAAAATTTAGAAATATTATTTTGAAATTATTTGTATTTTTTCAAAAGTATATTTAATAATCATATTATACATTTATTAGATATATTTAGTTTTAGTGTGGAGTTAAACTAATTTTGGGTTGAAAATCTTCAATAATTCTATGTTTGAGCTTGAACTATAAGATCTTTCAAATGCATGTTGCATCATAATAATTTGATTAAAATTTTACAACCTTATGCAATTAAAATATGAACCTTTGAAGTAAAGCTTGTCGATTATTATTTTGCTTTTTTGATAAATTATGAATCATTAATTGTTGACATTCGAGTAAAAAGTCATACACAAAATAAGGAGAACTACCCTTAGCACCAATGTCAATCATACAAAGCAATGGAAAATATAAACTTAAGTAACAAGTGATCCAATTTTTTGACCAAAGAAGGGATTTTCAATGTAAGAATGATCAAATGGTCCATGTTTGCAAATAGATGAAGTATTTGAATATATTTAGTTTTAAGGATGGTTAAGAATTAGATACAACTTATAATGTTTCTATTTTCCACAATTAAATAGGCTTAATAGCTTTGACATTACAGCTACTGTGATTTGTTTTCATGATTCTATCTATATACCTCCTTAGGTTTCTTGTAAAAAGTGACCCAAAGAGTCATGTGATGTCCATCAATAAATCTTTTGTTATTTATTTTGAAATAATTTTTTAATGAAATTCTTTGTTTAGAGAAAATAAGGATTGAGAGACAAATCCTAATTGCTGACAAGTACCTCTCTACCATCCCCTTCTAACATCTTTTAATCTTTGGATGTAGGCTTGGGTTATGACTTAAGTAATCCACCACAAACCAAATACAATATGGATCTTCTCAAAAAAAAAAAAAAAAGACAAGCAATAGAATCCAACTAAAACATAACATGAGCTTATGTCATATTGAAATTGAAAAAATAGATTATCTATAACAATAAAGAAATCCAAAAAAATCTTAAGAAAAGAGATCTAAAGAAGTCCCAAAAGGATGTTGTTAAATAGGAATTATATGTCGACCTATTAGTAGGACAATACTTAGCTACCTGCTAAGTAATCAACATCCACACAAGAACCCAAAGTTTGTCTCTAATCTAATTAAATATTTAGCTTTGTGAGCTTATTACATCCATCTTTATTGTAATAAATCTATAACAAATGATAACCTATTGTAGAGTTTTTCTGCACAAAACATCTTTTTGTTAAAAGATTTTTATCACTAATTGATAAGACATGAATGAAATGAAGTGACTAAGAAAAATGTGAATAAAGAAAGACCAAGTGAAAGAATGAGAGAAAAACAAATAAAAAAAAGCATGAAAAAAATAATAGAAGTGTGGTTACTAAGAAAAGATATAATGAGTCATAGTATCTTTGTTTGATTCCTATCATGTCCAAGTAAAAAGAAATTATAAGAAAGTATTTCTATATAAGTCAATCAGAAAATTAAAGATGTTACTATAAACAATTGTTGCAACACTATCCAAACAATACACAAAAACTTAAATACTAAAAGTTGGGAGTAAAGTATCAATTTTAAATAACAAAAGGAAAATTTAAGAGAAAAATATTATTTAGTTATAATTTCACTCTCAATTTGATAACATTAAATATTGTTTTAGGAATTTTGTTAAGTATTTTTTTTCATTTTATCTAAAAATTAGCACAATAAATCGATGTGAGGGTATACTTAAAGCAAAAATGAATATTATTGGTTCACTTCTTTCTTGTTCATTATTATCAATGTTAAATGTCAAATTTTTTTATTATCAATTTAGTTGGTCATTTTCAATCTTACAAATGAATCTAAACATCTTTTATGTTCCTTAATCTTAATTATTATTTCATAAATCATAATTATTTAAATTAACCATATTATTGATGGTGTATTTTCTTATTTAACGTATTGGATTCCAAAGAGATTAGTCGATAACTGAAGCAAGATTATTGTCACAATTTATCAAGTTTTCTTAGATTTTGTAGAGCTAAGCACGACAACTTTGCTACTGGTAGCAATATGATGGACTTATGATCGAGTGGGGGAATATTTTCATGCCCATAATGTGGTAAGCTAAATCATGGAATTTGTTGGACCATAAAGGAGAGTTAGCATAGATGCTTTAGTTGTGAAGAGCTAAGAGATTTGATACAAGATTGCTTGTTAGAAACATTAGAGATGACTTCTTCCCTACCAAGTATGGGTTTTATTGTTGGTAGAGGAGGCATTGATAAAGGCTAAAGGAGTGCTCAATGACTACCTCAGGGAGTGTGGGTCAAGTATAGTTGGAAAGTCATGATGACGAGCTTAAGGGGTATGTTATTACTCGCTAGGATGCCATGCACTCTATAGTTTTGATTGTAGGTATTTTCTTATTTCAGCAATTGCCTATGTGTGTTTTACTCAATCGTAGTACTTCTCATTCATTTATAGTACATCATATGTTTGATACATAACTTATAGATATATATCAAATGAGCAACCTATTATCTATGATATTGTGTGATGGGATTGAGTTCCTAAAAGATATATATGTCTAAAAAGAGTTAGAAGTAATTAGGAAAAAATTTCTTACTAAATTGTTTATTTTATTATTTATTATATTTTATATTTTTTTTAATATAGATTAGTTAATTAAATATTATGCCTTTATTGAGGAATTTTTGTTATTGATTATAGCTTTGGATCAGAAGTATATTGAGGCACAAGATGTACTTGTGGTTTGTGATATTAGGATGTTTTTTCTTGAGAAATTGTTTGACCTTCCCCTTGATAGAGAAATTGAGTTTAAAATTTAGTCGTTACTCGAAGTTAAGCTGATACCTAAGGCCTCATGTTGGATGACACCGATAGAATTAGCAAAAGTAAAGATACAAATTAAATAATTACAAAATAGAGGCCTTGGCCTAATATATCACCATGAGAAGCACTGATATTATTTGTGAAAATGAATAATAATAATATGAGAATAAAAATAGATTATTGAAAATTAAATAAATTGATAGTTAAGAATAAATATCATATATCAATAAATGATTATTTATTTGATCGACTATAGCGTACAATGGTATTCTCTAAGATTGACTTAAGATCAGGATATCATTAATTGAAAATTAAGAAAGTTGATATTTTTAAAATTACATTTAGAACTCGTTATGAGCATCATGAATTTCTTTAGTGTTGTCTTTTGGCTCTATCAATGCATCAACAATTTTTATGGATTTAATGAATAAAGTTTATAAAATATATTTAATTTAATTTATAATTATTTTTATTGATGATATCCTAATGCATTCTAAATGTATACTATATTCTAAGAAAAATTACACTTGATATATTAGATGATTTGTCAACAAGATATAAGGAAAGTTAAAGGAAAATTATGAATTATTGTAAAAAAGAATAAAATTTATTGAAGAGACTCAGGAAAGTGACTCCGCCTGCCCACATTATTAAAAAAATATAATGACTTCAATTTTTTAATTATTCTTTTTATTTAAAAAAGGTTTATTAGTTTTATGAAATTATTTTTCAAATGCATCTGGAATTACTTACTCATATGTATGTATAAAGAAAACATTTAGTAATAATTAAACTATTCTTTGTTAGGGTAAATCGAAATAAAGCGAAAACATGAGACAAATGTTCAGTAATTGGAATTTATTTATTACGATTTTATATATTTTGCAAATATTTCTTCATTAAACCATGCTAAACGATCGAATAAAAAGACCTTTTTTATATTAAATAAATAACAAATATAATTAAATGTTTGCATTAACTGAATATACGTTTTGTTTAGCCTTGGAAGGTTCCATGGGATATTGTGGTGGTTTAAATGGTCAACCTAATGGAAGACGTCTTTAAACAGATGATTTCCAATAAAATAACGCATCAATTTGTAATATTAACATTTTTAATTCTTCAACGTATTCTTGAATAAATCGACCAAAAAATTAATATATTTATTTAAAAAACAATATTTGAGAGCTCATTGTCTATTTTTCTTTTATTGTTTCTATTTTGCATATCACTTATGACAAAATTGTTTTCAATATGCAATAAAATTCTTGAAATTAGTAAGTAATTTCTGAGAAGTTTTATTTTTTTTTTTGATATTATTTATTTTGTTCACATTTATTGAATATCTTATTCTTTAAAATAATAAATTTAATATGTGCTGTATATCGGATAATAATAAAAAATAAATGAACGGGTCATAGAAATTAATTTAAGTGTTTGTAGCTGAAAAAAATGTAAATTTGAGCCAAAAAATACATTTGTGGTTGCCAATTAGGTAAAAGGTAGCTAAATATTTTTTTTATCTTAATTATAAATGTTATCCTATATATCAAAGCAAACTTTGCAAACAATAGTTGAGAAGTGCTCTCAAATTATTATGGAGAAATTTACCTTTTTATTAAACATTGTTTACGTAAAAGTTTGCATACAGAAAGAAGGATAATAAATAATATGAAAATTCAAATTAGTTAATTATAAAATATATTTTTAATTGTGATTTTACTAATACATATAGGTTGTGTAGATATAGAGTTTGAAAATTAATATATTTTGATATATATTAAAATATGTATTAGGATTTTAATAATCAAATTTAAGATTCAAACATATCATTATGAAAATCTTAACCTAAAATTTCTAAAAAGGATTAACATATATATTGTTTATAATTTTTCAAAGTCATCTAAAATTTTTGTGATTTTTTTAAAAATTAATAAAATAAATATTATATTTAATTATTTAATTCATATAACCTTAATCCCTTTCTCCTTATATCTCATGATTGCAAGGGGAAAACTAAGAGTGAGAGGGAGAGTTTAGGAATAGAATTGGAGAATAGAAAGGATTTGAGAGAGAGAGAAAAGGAATCCTTAAGTCTAGCTCAATCTACAACTATGGCAAACGATTTTAGAGAGGAATAGAAATTGAGAAAGGAGCCCATATCTCAATTCTATTGAAAGAGTTGATTAGCGTAAGCTTCCATCTAAGGTTTTCCTTAATGTGCTATGGTATTTTATGTTAAGTTGCTTGGAGTTTGGATTTATCGTGGATTGATCAAAATTTTCAACTCATCATTTTTCAATCATGTTTCACATAGCTAACGAGCATTCAAATTTGGCAATATAATAAAGGCAACAGATAACGCATTAAATAAGAGAACTTAGAATAATACTTTCTTAAGAAAATTATACAATATGATAATATTTACTAGACTTTATGATAAGTTGTGTAGCATTAGGTTCCAAATTCCTAAGAGGATAATATGACATGATAAATATTCATTAGACACATGATTATGTCTTATTTAATTAATTAAACTATTTGAAATAGAATCATATGATTAAAACCTAAAAGTTGTTTGATCTGATGGAATCATCAGATAGTACGATCAACTTAGGAGTGAGTCAAAGTTGAGATTAGTATGTTCAGCATAGTTTTCGAATTGCTGCTTGTTAAAAATCATATTATATAATTAGAGTATCAAATAGTATGATTGAAACTTTGCATAGCAATTTTTGACAAAATTTTTGAATATTTTCAAAAAGTATAGTGTTTACAAGTACTTTTAATATAAAAAATAAGTAATTTTGTGAAATATACAAGAATAAAAAAATGTGAAACAATAAGAATGAACTTTTAAGACTTGAAAAAAAGGAAATTAAGTAATTATTAATATAATATAATGAGAATTTGTGTAAGAAATAAAAAGAAAAGATAAGAAAATGACAAGATAATTGAGAAAAAAATCTCAGAGCCATCAGATAAAAAAAATAAACAACTTTGATGAAGTTAAGTTGAATTATTTAATTAGACTGAAATATTACTATAAAATATAATATGCTATAAATATCTTTCATGATATAGAATCATATGCATATGTTCTAATTTACATGACTTTACATTATTATTTTGTGATATATCGATATATGTGCATGTGTTATAAAAATGAAAACATAATATAAGAAAGAAATAAATGAAATAAAAGAAAAACAAAAGAATAATTATTTAAACTTAAAGATCTAAAAAATGATGAAAAAGAAAAAATAAAAATATAAAAATATTTTCATTATGACCTTATATTGTAACTTCCTTTGATAAGAAAGAAAATCACCAAACTTATGTCATTTGTACCAAAATTTAGTTCACAACTTTTCAAATTCCTCATTATCATTCACACAAGATGTTAGGTGATGTGGGTAGTGGCTCGATGATTCCTCACACTAGTGTCATTAGGAGTTAAATTAGGTTCAATAGCGTGTCAAAGGCATTGTCATTGTGAACAGACAATACTGGATGATGTGAGCAATGGCTCAGTGATAAATCATGATATGAGATCATAATAATTATATAAGATAATTTGGGCCCAATATAAAGAAACAAATAAAGATGAAATAAATTCTTATATGAAAGAAATAATAAAATATAATATGATATAAATATTATATTATATAATATTAATACTATGTAATGACTATATGTATATATGATTATGATGCTTATAAACATTTCGTGCTATAATTTAGGACTTTCTTATTTTTTGTTGATTATCATACACTATTTTTTTTATTTATTTTCATTGTTACTTATTGGCTACATATTTATACTTTTATATTATATTATTTTCTTATAGCTAGTAGTTCACCTACTAAGCATATCATATTAATACATATTTATAATAGATTCTAAAATACAAAAATTTATAAAGTTGGGGTTTCCTAGAGAATAGTTTAAGACTCTAAGTGTGAAAGATCATGTTTTATTGAAGAGCTTTTTAAATAATGTTTTATACATTAGGGTTTTGTTATGTTTTTCTGGTAGCCAATATATTTTTCTTCCATTTTAGATTTACAGTTTTTAGACTAAATGCATAGCTTTTACTTAATTGTTCTATCAAAAATAATTTATGAATTGAGGTTTTTATTGTCACTTTTGATTAATTTTGGTTTTGTGTCATCTAAAATTGTTTTTTATTTTTCTTAATCCTATTAAATTAGATTTTTTTTGGAATTTTATTAATTTTTTTTAGATTATACATAATAGTTTCATAACAAATAAGACATAAGAATAAAAGAAGAAAGTTATATGTAAGGATAAGAAGTGGAGAGCACCAATTAAATAAAGAATAAGAAGTTATAATAGTGTTAATTGGGATTGAAATAAGTATTAAAAAAAATCACTCAAACTTAAAATGATAAATTAAGATTTTGAATATCATTCGACAACACTTCTCGAGCAAAATATGAAGTTTTTTTAAGGAAAATGGAGACAAAATCATAATGAGAAACATATATGAATTAGTGAAAATAAGAAGTTCTTTAACAATCCATAATCTTGATAGCTAATCTTGGTGGTTTGAAGGGGTTATGATATCAAGGATTAATAGTGCATATGAAACACTATTAAGCCTAAATAGACCTTAATAGGGCTTTTATTTAACAACCTTAAAGTCTAATATTTAGAGACTTTAAAAAAAAGTTTTGAAAACTTTCTAAATTTTTATGACCTAAAGTTATATGTAGAGTAAAGATTGATTGGTAAGAGAAATAAGTGAAAACAACTTTTAGAAATCCCAAATTTTAACAAACACAAAAATTAAGGGGCAACATTAGCCAATAAGATGAGAGACTCATGAAATTTGTCCAAAATTTATAGTCAATTCAAATAAGAGCACAAACACAACTAAATAACATGACATATTGTTACGAGTTTATGAAAAAAAAGGTTTCAAGATGTAGTGGATAGGAATCAACAAAGTTAAAGAAGGATATGTTAATGGCTATGGAGTCTTAACACATGAAGGAGATGCGAGATGACATGGTGGCTTAGCAATGGTCACCATCATAGCTATTATCATGCCCCCACAGCAAGGCAAGCTCATGCATGCTTTAGATCTATCTGGAATTGTCATAAGAATTCATGAATGATCACATAAAATAAGAGAACCATACTTTTATAGGAACAAATGCAAAAAATTTAATAAAGGTGAAAACTCTCTTAAAATGCCCTTATACAGGTGTAAATGTGAAAGATGGCAAAAACTAAGGATTTTTGCTAACTTAACTACTTTATATGGAGGTTTAATTACCAACTTTAGTGGTTTAATCACCTAGTATGATGTAGTTAGACATCCAAAAAATCTTATGAAAAAATCTAGTTATTCTATCATCTCAAAACTATTGGGACATGCATTTATATCATTGTGTACTTAGTACACTCAATCTTATATATCATATTACAATACACCCATGAGTACAACATTTAAGGAGCACATAGTCAAAAAGAAATGCACATATGACGATACACATTTTATATGTAGTAAAAAAATATATAAATAGTTATACAAAATGTTAATGGCCTTAATTGGCCAAATGTCATTTAATGTTGCCTCTCCTTTTAAAGCCACTCATCCTCCAATAGTAATGGACTTGAGAGGTAGGTTATCATGCTTTATCTAACATAAACTAATACAACCTGATAAAATATATCTAAAATATAAATTTATTAAGTAACTCAAAGTTAATAGCATAAAATTAATAACACAATCTAACAAAAATGATCATGATTAACATAAATATCATATAAATCTTACAATATCAAGTTTAATATAACAAATAGATAAAATTATGCATTATACAACCACTAAAATATAAATAACTAATATATGAAAATAATATACAAGTTATTCTCTAGAATGTAAAGTCCATCACACTCATATTCAAAAATACATGTCTTAAACTATTATCTAGTGATCAATAGCTTAGTGAATATCAACATTTTCACTTATAATATAAGCAAGAAAAAAGTTAGATATATTTAGTAAGCAAACTACTAACTACATGTAATAAAATAATATAAAATGATAATAATATAGTTAAGAAATAAGATAAAATAATAAATATAATAATGTATAAAATCTTTAAAGAGAAATATAATATTAATACATCTTTATTCATATGCTTCCAACTCATTTAGATATGTATAGATTATATAGTATTATTATAATATAGATACAAACATGTGCATCTACCTTATGTATTGCAATTTCTTTATGTTTTCTTCTTGAATTTTATATATTCATTCTTTCTTTAAACATAGACTTATTCTATGATGTATACACTAGCTTTTAAAAGATGTTATATCTATATCATTAATAAAAGCCTTAGTACTCTAACATGTAAGGGCCTCAAGTATGAGTGCTCACGATACCAAAAAAATGAAATATCTCACAATCATTAGTTTCTCTCTCAATGCTAAAATCTTATGCTAATAGGAGAATGATGTGCTACGACATGTTGAATCTCCCTTTTCTAAGTTCCCATGATAATATAAAACAAATTGTCTTATCATCACTAATCTCAGCCCCATGCCAACATACTGTGTTGTTGGACAAAAGGTGATACTTTGACATGCCAGAGCCCAATCTTTGGGTGCCCACGACACTAAAGTATGAAGTATCTCATAATTACTATTTAAGATATTTGACATATCATAATCTTATCTTTGAGTATCATGACATTAGGATTAACACATCACATCTATTATGTTGCTACCAAATAGCTTCACAAATTAATAATCTCCTTCTCACGTTATATCAACTTCCTTTCTTTCATTTATTTCCTTTTTATTTTATTTTCTTTTGTCTTATTATATATTATGATTAATAATTATATATATATATATATATATATATATATATATATATATATATATATATATATATATATATATATATATATAGTCATAACATATTATAATGAAATCAAAATATATGTATTAATATTTTGTCATACAAATACATATATTTTTTTATGCATTTCATAATTAAAAAATATTTTTAATAATTTATTTATCATAATTATTTAGTTTGTTTATTTGATAGTTTTAAGAAATTGTTTTCATAACTTATGTTTTTTTCCTTTATCTATCATTTCATTTTCTACATAACTCATAATACATTTATCAATAACAAGCTAATTTTTATTTTCAACTTATCCTTTAATAACCAAATTGGATTAATGAGATTTGTCTCATACTAATCAAAGTGGTTATGAAATTTGTGATTTGTTTATATAAATCACATGTAGGTCATGAGTCAATATAAGTGATTATGGATAAATTAAGTTAATCTATTCATTTTATTATCATTAAAACTACTGTGATATTTTAGTCTTATTGATTGAGGTATTATTCCATTGGGTCATCCCATACTGACCTAAGTATGTTTGACTTTAAAAGATGTCTTAGTATCATAAGATTATGACGTCTCATATGATCTTTAGAATCACTCATTTAGTAGTAAGTGTAAGATAATTTATTCTTGGACTGCCCCACTAAAAGCCTGCTCGAGATCACTTTTTTGCATTAGTGATTCCCTACTTGGGACATCACCCAATGCTCACTCCTCACTATTAAGGGAGTGATTCTATACTGCCAAGACCACTTTCTTATCATCTAAACATGACATCCCATCAAATATAACTATCATATGATCCATCCAATTCTTTTCTAGCATTAGATCTTTCTCTCTAGTACTATAAGACAAATGCATTCTCTAGAATTGGTGCACCACCATGTCCATTAACATTCTTACCATATAGTTACTAAGTCCTCTTACTGGTTGCAATAATGTAAAAAAAGTTTGTGATAATTCTTATTATGCATCACCTTACTACTCATTTCATTTTCCTCTATCCATTTTGCAAGATGTCTTTATCCATGGCTCTAATTAACTTAGAAACCTACAAAACTCAGAATATATATTGATATGTGTACAAGTAATGATTGGGCTAGAAGATGTATAATAATGTAAATATATATATGCTATGTTGGCATCCTCATTCATTTTTCTCACTTAATCTTAAACTAAAGTTTTCATATCACCTTGTATGGGCCACATCTAATCATTTACATAAGCATATAAATAATTCAAAGTTTAAAGGCAATTAATGTGACATGTGATGACTCAAAATCCTAAGCAAAGACCTAACATTAAGATATTCCCAGATTCAACAAAATGAGGCCATAAACTTAAAATAAAATATTAACATAATCAGAAATATATTAATACAAAACTATGAATGATCTTTCAAAACCAAAATAAGTATACAAAAAAATCTACTGTGCTAAAAATATACAAAACTAAGCACTATGCCATTCTCACGTCTCAAGGGTGTAATCATCCCCCATTGTCTCAAAATCCTCATTTCTAGATGCTATGAATGATTGTCTTATGATATAAACACTAATGAGACTCTAATAAGTTCAATAAATAAATATAATAAGATAATAAATATAAAATAATATAAAATAATATCATTATAAAATAATATATAAAAAAAAAGAAACTAAAGCATAAATAAATTAAAAATGTAAGTACCCTATAAATGTTTTTTATTAATGCTATCTTATTCTTAATTTTTCATACATTATATTATACAATATTCATATTTCCTTTTAAATGGTTATCTTCTACATCTAATAATCAATATCATATATTATTGATTGACATTTATCAAATAAAAGAGTATCATGATCCTAACTATGATATATATAAGGATGTGGATCTTAATAGCATCCTGATCATATCATACAAGATCATAAGAATATTATAATCTTGAGGGCATTCTTGTATTAATATTATAAGAGTAATGTTTAAGAGAACTAGTTATTATTTTCTCATGTTGTATATTATAAATTTAATTATCATGACATATATATATTTTAATTTTTTTTTCATTTATGAGAAAATCATAATAAACAAAATAACATGTAAATAAAAATTTTGCCAAACCAATTATCCATATAACTATATAAATAAAACCCATAACCGTTGTGAAGATGTAGGAAAAGTCACTTAAAAAGAAAAACGAAATATCATGCAAATGATATACCACACTTCGTCGAATTCCTTAGAGAAAGCCACCACAATGAATTAAAGAACGAAAGAGAAAATCTAATGTGGTCTTAGCGTTATTTACCGTGCACCACTATAAATGTCCTTTCCCGCTAATTACAAGAGGTGGGTCGATAGGTAGAAGCAAAGAGAGAAGGAGTAGGAAGAGGAGCTAGCTTTGGGAAGCACTTCTTTAGAGACAAATCATAACACAAATGAGTTTCGCCTTCCTCCATCTGTAATCCTAACTTCATTGAATTCATCACCAATTTCTTCTCCTCAACTACCATCCCCCTTCGTCTTTGCTTCTCGATTCATTGAATGCCTTTATTATTCTTTTTTTATATTCGCAGGAGTAAGAGTTTACGATACTACTTGTAAAAAGCTGTCTAAGTTGGCCTATGTGAACCACATCGACCCGCATAATCCTATATTGACTCGAATGGACCAGCACCGACTGGTTGAGCTGCATCAACCACGTTCACCCTCGCCGACCCGCATCCAGTCGCCAACCGACATTGATCATATTGACCCGCACTGACTCACAGGCCCACGCCGAATTCGCGTCGACTCGCAAACCAGTGTCGCCAACAAAACCTGTGCCTACTCTTGCTTACCCGAACCAGCCTGTGCATACCCGAGTGGGCTCGTGCCGGCCAGTACTGCCCACACCAACTCTGAGCTCGCCCAGCCGACCCACCGACGCTCCCGGTAGACTCACCGTCTCTCAGGCCGATTCTCCACCAATCTTGATCAATTCCACATCGATCCCGAGCAATTCGCCACTGGTTCTGTAGAGTCGCCTCCGATCCGACCGATTTGTCACCGAACCAGGCCTATTGGTCATCCCTCAGGTCGATTCGGCATTGATCCGATTGGCTGTTGTCGATTCCGATTGAGTCACCACCAATCTCTACCGAATCGCCACCGATCCAGGCCGAGTGCCACATATTTGCCAATCAAGACCTCTTAATCAGAAATTTTTCCAATCGCACCAACAGTTCATGGCAAGCTCACAGAGCACAGGAAAAGCAAAACAAAAAAGTCCATCTCACCCATGACTCGCTCGGCTCCCTTACTGGGTTTCCCGACAGCGCGGCAACGCTTCGCTCGGCGGTTCGCTCGGATTCCTGCAACCGCCGCGTGCAGAAGCCCGAACGCAACGCATTCACGCTCGCAGGGCCGCAGTGGAGAATTTACGCATACTGGGAAGGTGAGTATCTCATGTATATAAACATTCGGAAAAGCGGTTACGAGTGTAGGTTTGTGGAAAGGACGGCCGCCGAAATTCTGAAAATTACGTTGACGTGTATCTCGATTTGGAATTTTAAAATTATATTTATATTTATTTATTTTAAAAATTATAATTAATTATTTAAATATCTAAAAATTATAAATTTAATGACTTTGGGTTCATTTCAAATAGTTCTTTTTATAAATATGTTCAAATCATATGTTTAACTAAGTTTGAAATTATGATGTATTCTTCAAGATTTTACTAATATTTTAATATTTTTATTTATAAATATTTCAACAAATTGATTATATAATTTTAAACACACTTGATTACAATTACATTAAATAAATTTTAACTTTATCACATTTTGTACTATGTAAAAATGAGGTTGTTGTTCAAACATTTATACTTTCTTACAAATAAAAAACACATGCTAAAAAATGCCGGTGACCCCTATATGTGGATGTGCTTTTTTTAAAAGGTTGATAATTTGTCAAAAGTGTCTTAGAAGCCAATGCATCCAAGTGGCACTAATCTTATAGCATTGTGTGACAAAATATCATTCGAGTAACTTATCATATTCCACATAAATGTCAAATCTATGAAATAGGAAATGAAAGGTAAAGATGGTTTTATAATAATAATCATAAAAAATAAATAAATGTGCAAAAGAAAAAACAATGGGTTTGGTGAAGAGAAAATAATGTTCAAAATAAAAAAACAAGAGGTTCTCCAAATGAAGAAAATATATTTCAAAATAATGGGTTTCAGAGAAAATAATTTTTTATATTTTTAAAATGTTTAGATAAAATAGAAAAAACTAATTATTATAACAAAAAGATCTAAAAATGCTATGATTGGTCACTTCATATAAAAACTTTATGTATGCAGATGTTATGAGACTATGTTGTGAAATCCTTTTAGACTTAACAAATATTATTGGTTTTCACTCATCACTCTAGACTTAACAAAAATTATTGATTTTTGTGCCACAATATTTAGGGATGCCTTGTTGCTTGAAAGCAACAATCCAAGCGATAACAATGCCAGAAGTCTCCTAAAAGGGTGGGTAATGAGACTCATAAGAGAAAAGCACTATCCATTATCAACTTCAATATTTAGAAACTCTTCTTTCCTTCATCTCTTTAGAGTATGCTTTCTAACTTATTTTATGTTGACATTTACTTCTCTTTATTTTGACTTTGAAGAACCCCATGTTTAAATTAATTGTCTCAGAGAGTTCCATTAAGAACAACATTATCTATTCTCATTATCACACCTTTCAATTCCTTTGTTTTCTCAAACCCAAGAGCTTCCCTTTTGTAAGCTAATTCTTCTCTTCATGAGGATTGTTTTCATTCTCATATATGTATTATTTCATATTCAATTTTGATTGTATTATTGATTGTTATACTTTGAATTACTATATTTTATCAATTTTGTTACTATAAATGTGCTTGCAACTTTATGTGAGAGTGGCTCCCCATAATGTGGTGCATGTGATGATGAGAGTGGCTCTCATAAACAAAATTGTGATGCATGTGCTCCTCTCTAATAACATAACTCTGAAGTTTAATTAACTCTTCTAACTCTTATAAATCAACTTTATTGCAAATTTGATTTTCAACAATTTTTTTACAAAATGTTATTATCTAGTTCATCTAATTATGCATTTTTTGCTTTAACACATCAACTATTATAATTTGTCCTTTTATTTATTTTTTCCAACACTTTTTCTTATTTTTATTTCTTTAGTTTTCTTTATACATTATGATATTGCAATTTAGTTATTTTACCTTTTGTAAATTAATTATGCAAGACCAAAAAAAATAATTGATATAATTAATGCATCACATTAAATAAAGAAACAAGGTAGAAAAGATTGAATAATTATCACTTTTTGAATTTAAAAAAAAACTTAAAATTAAAGTGTCATTTAATAACCATAAATTATTAAATCACAACAAAATATATGTTTTTAAATCACCTTTTAAATTGTTTTCTTTAAATCAACACTGAGAAAAATCTAATTAAGCCATTACACAATAAATAAATAAGCCAAAAAAATAATTTTCTTTATAGAAATTCTCTTTAAAGCAAAAGTTTTTCTTATAGTTTTTCCTCTTTGTAATTTAAACAAGAAAAGCAAAAAACAATGATATAGAATATATATATATATATATATATATACTATTTTAAATTCAAAATTCATATTTATCTTATTAAAAACTGAAAATCAAACGATACTTAAAACCTTGGTAGTAAATTTGCACAAGTTGAAATTCAATTTTGCAAATAAATATTGTTCATTATAAAATAATAATTTGTGGTTGAATTGCTCTTTTGAGAATGCTTGATTATACTTGCAAGAGAAACTAGAAATACCATTTTATCTCAAGAAATAAATTTAAGATTATAATTGCACATCTACACTTACAATATACGCACTAAAAAGAATGTGACTCACCAAGTTTTGGTGAAGGTTTGTTAATAATCTTAAGAAATTAAGAAAACCTTCTAATAATATAAACATATTGATGAATAACAAGGACTTCTCATCTTTAGTGGTAGATCATTTTCAAACTCATACATTGATTTAAGTGTCTTATGTGATATATAAAAAAATGAAGTGAGATGAGAGGATCCTTATTGCATAGTCCATTTTTAGTTTAAGGTCAAACATTACTCTTTAACTTTTATGATGAATAGCTTAAAAACAATTCTATTTATAAGATAATTGAGGATGTCGAGCACTACCTCTTTACTTCCACTTAGCCAAAACACTATCATGTTCTCTTATCATGTGATTATACCCATGGCTCACAATAGTTTTATATCTTCACATGTATCCACTCCTATCACACCTCCATTTACCATCACTTATACACTCTAAATAACTTAATAAGTGAAACTCTTTTATCTTTACCTACTTATTATACATTGTATGTCTTCTCTCAATATTTTAGACTTATACTTTGGTGACCCTTATGACCACATAATAACATTGAGTCATACCAAGGAAGTTGTATAAGACAAAGAAGAGAGCATTGACATGAAAGAAAAGGCTCATGTAGAAACTTATCCACTCACACTAAGTATTGTAAAAAGTTATCCACTCACACTAAGTATTGAGGATCCCATCACAACAATTCATATGAATTCATTTTTTGAGGGTTTTGAGTCCACCTCCTTAGAGTTCACTTTTGTATGTCTTTATCTTTTTATTGTTCATATCATTCAAAGGATCTATTCATTCACTAGCAATGAAGATTATATGAATCATTTTGAGTGTTTTAAGTTTTTGGCCTTTAAAGGATTGTAAAACCCATTTAAATTCTTTATTTTAATGGATTAATACTTGCACTTTATTGACCAAACACTAGCAATGTTTGATATCATTCCCTTTCTTTGTTTTTGAGAGACACCAACCATGCTAGAGTCTTCGAGTGCTTGCATAAGATCAAGCCATTCGTTAATTAAGTTTATTGATGTTTCTCCATATTTCATTGTATTGGATGACAATGGTTATTTTTTTTTTATTCATTGAGTTCATCCACAATGTCTCCCATAATGCCACTAAACTAAAAGTTAGAAAGTGTTTATTTATATGATATTTTTTTGTCAAGTACATAAGTAATTATTTTTTGAAAGAGATTGTCAAATAAATTAAGCACAAAACACTTATTCTTCAATACTTAATATTTACAAACCAATACTTAAATAGAAATAATAAATACAAGTTTAGACAATTTTTTGTATTATTAATTACTAATCATCCAGTTAGTTAGGAAACATGTTACTTATAGATACATTTTCACATAAGTGTTTCATCAATAACTTGAGCCAAGAAAGGTAATAAAAGAAATTCGTTTCTTACATCATATATAGATGTAATGAATTTTCATAATAATTTGCATATTATCTGCAAGATCTCCACAAAGATATATGATAACGATTGGTTGTATATTATGAAAAGTAGAAAGCACATGTAGAATGTTAATGACGGTTCATCTTAACAAAATTGATGTGATCATTGTATGAATACATCAATAAAGATTCCTTATAGAAACCTTAAAGAAGCTTTCAAAGTAAAGGATGAGATCATTCAAAGTGATAAAAATAATGAATAAAAATGTGTATGGGGAGCAATTACTAAAAATGTGGGCATTGGTATAATCATTAATGTAGTTGATTTAATGCTTTATTAGAATAATGATCTTGGCTCTTACATTTTTTTTTTGTCCATCTACATCTAGCTTGCACCTCACACCACCTAATTTGACAAATTGTTCTAATCAATTAGTCATTACTCTATATCCATTAAATAGTTTTGCATACTTTGACACTAAGAGATGATTTCTTGATAATAGCTCTAAAGTATGTTCATGGTATGCATCTTAATATGCCTCCCTCCTCAATGAACATCGTGTCATTAAGTTGAGACTATCTTAAATGATAGATTACCAAATGATATGATGGTGGAGCCTAGAGATATCGAATATATTAGTACGTATAGTCTATTGTAGATGATTCTTAAGAACTACTAAAGTAGTTCCAATGATTGTGCCCACATTTTCTTTAGGAGTTCTAATTATAACTTTCATAGGTAGTGAATTTTTTCATACTAAGAAAAATTGATACAAAGAGCAAATCCTAATAGATCATATAATTATTTGATAGATATACCCATAAAGCTACATTTTGTTAATAGCCATTAAAGAATTAGTTGTCATCAAATAGTCTCACAAAATAACAATATGTTATCTTCAAAGGTTTTTTTTTGACTTTTTGTATTTTATTTATAATATTTTTTTAATGGTTGTACCCATATGTGTGTACTTACCTAGTTTCTTAGAATATGTGTGTTACAACTATCAATAGACATGCACTGTATTATTTTGGTTATCATTTGGTTAGTATTCCTAGGTCTTAATAAGTGGAGCCACTTCTAATAGTGCTTTGAAACTTCTTGGGTTCTTAGGATTTTATCTAAGTCATTCATGTATGTTTTGGATCAAATCATATAATTATTGTTTTATTAAAGATGCGTTAACTGCTCAATTAGACCATCCAGGTGGATAGGAGAAGTTAGACTATAGGGTATAATCATTTATAGTGCAAGAATATAATTATTTCAATTGAAATTATTTTGATCCTATAAAAGGGCTAGTTTAATAAATGTAAGAGCATTCAAGTATTTTTCTCTTCCTTTTATTCATTTGGAAGTGTTTTTGTTGTGATATTTTTTATTTTCTTTGGTTATGATGCAATACCAACTTGAGGTGTGACATAATGGTGTCTCTAACCTTTCTTTCCTTGTGAATTTTGCATATTCCCTTACTTATTTGTGAGCTTAATGGTTATTGGAGAGACTTTATATCATTTGGCAAAATGAACGTGTATGATTTGGTGTAATCTTGATGTTTGATTCTTTGGGTTGCTTCCCTTATTTTTTTTTTGTTTTCTAAATCTTCATTTGTTGCACAATCATAGTTTTAGCAAAGAAAGCTTCTACAAGTACTTGTGAAGTGAGCATATTATTCACTAAGAAAATTGTGAATGTTGCTAATGAAAAGATAGTTTTATTCTATGTAATGTAATATCCCAAATGCTCACCTAATTGTGGACATCATGGTAAGTGCCATTTAGTCATTATTTTATTATTTGCTTCTTTTCTCACATTACTTTTGCTACACATGTCACGTACACCTCACAATCTTATATTTGGAATACACTGCATAAAATCTCTTAAGTTTAGTTATATAATAAGGCTCTTACTTTAAGAGGATGTTACCCTCCAATTTAAAAAGGGCAGCCATCAAAAGTGTAATAAAAAAAGATCTACATGCTAATCATTGTTCTTCCATTGTAATAATTGAACTAATTTGTCACTGAACTTGATAAAATTCAATGTGGTTTGGGAAGAGATCAAACTATTCTTCCTAAAGATGTCCTCCTAATATTGCTCAAATAGTAGATTCATCTTATTCTAAAGAGAGAGGCATGAGATCAAATATTCCCCCTCTCTCATCTCTGCATTCAACTATGCACCTAACACCATCAACTGTATTACACGATAAGAAAAATATTTCATCTAGTATTCCAAGACCTTTCATGACAAGGATGCCAATTGACAAATAATGTCAAAGGAGGCATCTATGTGATCCTCTATCATAGAACCCCTCATGCTCTCTTTAGAGAAGATGGTTACAAAGAGTGCAAATCATCAAAGTTTTTGGAAAACTTTAGGGCTAGAAAATAAGACAAGGTAAAAAATAGTTATGCTATCAAATTATTTTTATATTTTTTTCCTTTCTCTTTAGTATGTTGTTCAATCAAGTTTGACAATTGCAACCATCTACCTCTTCATTTCCAATGTACATTCAATCTCTAAGAACAAAAGCTAATTGTGTGAAAATAAATTTTATTAAATTTATATAACAAACTCTTGAACAAGTCTTAAGATTTTAAGGAGTGAGAGGAAGGAAGCTCTTAGGGTTTAGTCTAACCTTATTGTTCTTTGCTAGTCTTCTTGTCCTAATTGGTCTAGTCAACCCTTAGTGAGCATGGTAGTTTGTTGTCTCAGATTAATCACCCAACCTTCAAGAGCAAAGGCCAATTGTGTGAAACAAGTTTCTAGCCAAGCAAAGCATCAAACATAGACTTAGCACCCAGTGGTGGCTAAGAACTCACTATGGAGTAGCCTCTCCACTATCGAGGTAGCTGTGTTGATAGTCATCTTATCCATCTCTTGGTGTTGTCCCTTCATAACTCTATCTTCTCTAGAAACTCTTTAAAAAGATAAAGCCTATCGTTAGTGACTTGCGCTTAAAGTCGATGTGTCTCTACCCTAACCTTTTTGGTCTTAGTCCTTTTATTGGATAGAGCTAATGGTTTTTCTAGTATGGCCTCCACTTGATCATGATTGCTAACCTCCTAGTTCTCTCTTACCTTTGTTAAGTTGAAGTTAGTTGACCAAAATCGTTCTTGCTCAACTTAAAAACTTGTCTCAACTTCAATCAATTGCTTCAAATATTTGGTGTTTTTTTCCTTAGCCTAATCATAACTAATGCCAAAGATTTTTTTTTTCTTTTAGTTCTACTCCCATTCCTTTTGGGAATTCAATACATCAAACAGATCCTTCATCTCCTTGGCTAATGCTTCGAAGACCATCTTCGTGGTTTGTTTCCCTTTATTGAATATTTTCTATAGCTCCACTACAATGACCTCTTTTGCCTGTCTAGGCCACTAATTAATTATCGAGGCATTACTTTCTTTTTCTAAACATTCCCTTTCAATGGCTTTCCCCTTTTTAGAAGTGAACCTTAACAAATGGACCCACTTTGTTGTCTTTCTTCATTGGTTGCTAGTTAGAGAGCCCTATCCAAACTCATTGTCTATATTAATGGGCAAAGAACCAAACTCAGATCTTGTGCTACTTCTTCTTAGGTGCAAATCTCATCTAAGAGCCTCTTATTGGGCAAGGATAGCTCCTTACCTTAAGTACCTTTGGAGGATGCATACCTAAGAGTATTTATTACTTGGCCTCCTCTCCTCCCAAAGGCCTAGTGGTATGAAAACTATTGACATTCATGAATAAGAACTACTCTTCTCTTAGTAGTTGCATCATCTAAATGCTCTTACATTACTCTATCTACCGTCGAAATTTGCACCATTGGTGAAATTGGGTTGATGGCTGCACAAACATGAAGAGAAAATAAAAAAGAAAAAGGAAGATAAGAGAAAAGAGGATCAATCATTTATGTTTCTCTCAGAGACATGATATTATGCATGCATGTATAAATTTCAAGTATTTATCCAAATAATCAACATTATTTTTAATTTCCATCAAATGCCAAAGTTTTCAATAATTTATAGATTAATAATCAACAACTTATACTCTTTCAGATAAATTCAAACAAATCATAAATAAATATAAAAAAATCATTCAAAAATTCAAATTTTAAACATAAACATAAATACTCTAAATAAAATATAAAAATATAAATATCATCTAATTTAATATATATCTAACCCATCCTTTCTTATATCATGATTGTCTTTTCAAATTGTGTTTATTAAATATTCTAATGACCAAAAATCCATCAACATTAGAGTGAAAGAGCTTTTTCTTCTTTTTTTTTGCCAACTACTCAACAAATACTACTCCTATTTTCCCAAGATCCATTGTCAAAGGTAGAAAAAGTTAATGACCACTTTAGTTTTTTCAATCAAAACTAGCAATACCTCCTCTTCTTTCACTCACTAGTCATCATAGTTTTTGTCCCACAATACCATTTTTTATATTTACTGTTTCTCTGCTCTTTTCCCACACTTTCAGAATTCACCAACTTAGCACGAGACATTCTCACAAACATATAACTGACCAATGCCTATAAAACCTTATAAAACCAGCTTCAATATCTACAGTGCTAATAAAACAGTTGTTACTAAGCATTTAATGATGACACTTCTGAGAAAAACGCAAAGAAAAAGACTATATTATTAAGAACGACAAACTTCAAATTGTTTTAAGAATTGAACGTTACAAGTGTGCACATTAAATGCTACAGTTTAAAAAAACTGAAGCAAGAATGTAATGCTCTCTAAACATTAAAGGGCAGCAAAACTAATCAAACGTAAAAGGCGATTTTATAAAAAACGCTCAAATATATTCATGGAAAGACACATCTATAGCATACACATCGTTTCCTTTAACACCTTTTCTTATATCCCTGATATTTAATAGGTTTAAATCTTTCCCAATTTATACAGTGAGAAGAAAACAAAAGAAAAGGACAACATAGTCACCCAATGTTCAAATCTTCTCATACTGCCGGATGAAATGGAAGGTGGTGGACCTGTCAAGCCTGAAACAAGCTCAGCAAAAGTTGAGACATACAAAAGATAAAAGAGAATGGAAAGAAAATAGCAAATAGGAAACAAATCTTCTCTTTACATGTACAACATCTGGAAGTCCCATTTTTGGGTAAGAAAAAACATGGATTCTTATACTTGTTAACGTCACCCCCACACACACACACAAAAAAAGTTCAATAGCATCAAATTGTAATTAAAAAGTTAGATTTCTGCTCACATAAAACTGATTTTTTAAAAATTGTTCTTAAAAATGTTATTTTTAAGTTATTCATAAACATTAAAAAAAAAAACAAAATTCCATTTAAGGGATTAGATTCTGACACGAAAGATCACAAGGATAAGGAGAATCAACTTCTTTGGTAATTCTTCTTCCAAAGTACCAATCAGCAATGGCCTCTGCAATAGTCTGAAAATTGAGCATGTCAACAAAGATCTATGTCTTGTGAATTCTTTTGAAGAACAAATGAAATAGATTTTGTGAGTACTAAATTGGCATTGCATGGCTTCATGCATGTGCACATGTCAACATACCTTGTTATGTATTCCAGGCGAATCTGCAGCATACCAAGTGTTCTGCGACTCACTCTGGCAATGGACGAAGCATGAATCTATAAACATCCCTTCTCTATCTGAGATCTCAAAGCTTCCCAAAGCTGTCAGCATTTCAAGCCTGAATCCTGTAAGAATTTGAAATCTAATAGTAAAAATTGTCCTGTCAGCTATAAGGTAATATGACATCAAATGCTCAAGGCAAGCATTCCACTTGGGAAAAATGTAAACTAAAAATGCAAATTTAGAATTAGGATGAATTTCCTTGAAGTATGCTTATCTGGTAAGGAGTACATGCTTTTGGATCTAACTTGCATGGCGTCCAACTTCCTGATGGATCAGCTGAAGGTGGCACAAATATATGACGAAACTGTTTGGTATGAAAGCATTATTTAATTCTTAAAATTCTTACTAATATTATACTGAATTAAATCAGAAATTAATTAAGTAGCTAAATGATAGAAACATAAACTTGAAAAAAATAAACTGCAAAGAAGTTTTAACCTGGTATACATCATATGCAGAATTCAAAATAAAGAATGGGTTTCTTATGAAAGGCAAGTTGTACTGTGGGAAGAAGCACTGCATACACCAATGTGCATAGTCAATGGAATGCTGTGTACTTAATCAGCAACTGTGATGTATAAATAAGCAAATACCACTAACCTGTTGAGGGAAGGAACTAGAAGCCACGCAAGCTTTGTTCAAGCTGCTTTGTACACCCTGCAACATAAATTTGTTTGTAATGATAGCAAAGTTTGGTTCAAATTAACTCTGATTACATGGTAACTGACCTGTAGAACAACCAAGTCATAGAAGGAGTTACTAAAGGTGTCATTGCCTGATATGTCTCTCCTGAAAATTTAACTTAGAGGATGTCAAGATTCAAGACATGAAAATTTTATGATAATGTGGTAACCTCATCAGTATCAAATGATGATAATCAAGAAGCAAGTTGATTACACATCAAGGAAGAACCCAGCATCACTCATGCATTTTATGATGACAGATTCAGGTAGAACCTGAGACAGAGCATCACAATGAAGAAAAGCAGCAAGCCCACCAGCCGAGCACCCCGAAAGCAATACCTAAAGGATTGGAAGATAGTTTACACAAACACTTCTAACAATCATTTTAAAACCTCAGTCGAATGGAAGTGTTTGTCAGCTAAGTTGGTTGTGCTAATGCATTACAGCGATCATGTAAATTACAGAACAAGTGCTACAATTCCTTTTTTTAAATGAGTATTTGTACACATTTAAAAGTTTATGATATCAGAAACAGCAAGAGAAATATGCACTAATAGGCTAAATTAAACCTTGATAGTTAAAGTGACTTAGAATTATTGAGAAGTAGAATGGTCACATCGACTGAGGTACAATTCATGTGCTTTGGGTTCAGCCTAAGAACACAAAAAAAAGAAGAGGTTTCGTAGTAGAAACAGACTGCTGCATCTTTCAGCCTTTTCATAGCCTTTATAGTGTGGGATATTCATATCCACATTTGATTCTTATATAAGAAAATATACAATAAAAATTTGAACACAGCTCTTCCTAGAGAACATCGCATTGCATAGCTGACCACAACAAAATGATTAGAAGAATGGCAGCAAGGAATGTTTTAAGACTAAGATTTTGAACCTAGGTGATCCATAATAGCATACCATCTGTGCTTGCATTAACCCTTTTGAAAGTAGATCATCTATGATGGCTTCCCATATCCTCTTCCCTCTGAAGTATATCACCTCTTTCTACACAGAAAGTTTTGTGGCTAGACCAGTCAGATATTAATAAATCAGGGAAATGTTGAAAAAGAAACGTATAGATTTCATAAGAAGGCTTACACCATTACTAAACTCTGAATCACCAGTAAAGGAAGCCCCATCACAGTAACGAATCTTCACACGGTTCCAGTTGAAGAAGTCTACAGTTTAGCGCATAAAAGTAATAGTTTGGCCATGATATCTAAAAGAGTTATTTCATAATGTTGAGCATATGGATCGGGATATCCAAACAGACGGTTGAGAATGAGTAGAATTAGCCTCACATTTGAAACATATTTTTGGAATCTTAATAAACAATGCATATCACCCCGAGCTGCAATTTGAAGTCTCATACTCATAGGCTTAAATTTTTAAGGGGAGGTTTGAAACAATGTTCCCAATAGAAAGCCATGATAGTCCACTCTTTTAACATAGATTTGTGCAAAAATATTGTGTGGCCTTAGTTAATGCATAGCGGATAAAGGACATCGTGCACCGTACGAATGGACACAGCTACCATACACTTTGAGTTTGAAAAAAAACAACTTCAAGATTGGGAGTGACCATTCATCTTTACCAGTCGCATGTGAAAGCTTAAAGTGCAGAAATGAAGAATATGAAGACGGGTGCAACACAAACCAGGGTTCATATTGGGATCGTCACTAAGGATGCCGGAGAACACCTCGATCTTTTTCATGTGAAGAGTGGATCCACGCTGTGTTCTCGATCGTTCGAGGCAGGACGACAGATCGGTGCACCATCCACCACCCTGTACCAAGACAAGAGTATACACTTCAGCCCTTTATTTAGCCCTCTTCCCGTCGTAATTGGGTTTTTGTTCTATGACTCAGAAGCTAAGCTATCTCTCGGACAAAGAAAGAAAAACAAAAAAAAAAAAAAAAGCTTGACGAAATGTACCTCGAATTGCAAGAGCCAATTGTCGATGCCAGTGCCGAATCCTCTGTCAATGTGATATGCAGGAGGGCTGCCATCGAGACAAACTGCAACAATAATTCGTTATGTAGTATAATATAGCACTGATTGCTCGCAATTTTTGTACAGTTTTCTGATTAAAACAAAGAATCAGAACGTGCGCATAGGAAGAAGTGCTTGCCTGCTCCGATGGACGCAGCACGAGGGACGAGAGTCATGTTAACCAGCAGCCTCCGTTCCGTCTTCTTGCTCTCGGATCGCGGCTCGAGGGATTCGACGTAACCGCAAACAAGCCCGAATCCCATCATCATAACCATCCATTTTCCCAACAATGTAGAGATCCTCATCACGAACCGCCAATTTGATTCAAATTTTGGGCAATGAAACAACTAACCGCAGACGAAGAAGAGCCGAGACAACCTGTGTTCTTCACTTCGATGCCTGTATGGATAAAAACTTCATTCTGGGGAAATACTGACGGAAACAAGGATCTAAAAAACTTCGTGTTCTCGAATACAACCAAAACTGGAGAACCCAAACATAGTCCTTGTTCAAAGCACGGTTTCTGGATAGCAAAACCATTAAAGAGAAAGGAAGGAGATAGATAGATAGAGAAAGAGAAAGAGAGAGAGAGAGAGCTGTGAAAGGCAAGTGCCATGGGAAGACAGGTAATTGAAAATCATATAAGGGTTCAAAAGGCAAAGCCGCAAAATTGTGCGCACATCCCAATTGGGTTGCTTCTGCAAAATTGTAGAACATTAGTACGGCACTGCAAATGCTTTGGTAGACTCTGTTTGACGGATTAGCGTCGGTTCACAAGTCTAGAAAAAAAAAAAAAAAAAAAAAAAAAAAAAAAAAAAAAAAAAGCCACAGAAATATAAAAAAAAGTTTTAAAAAATATATAAAATTTTGGCAAAATTTATTTAATAAAATATATTTTTTAAAACAAAATTTAAAATAGAATTTGAATGTAGTGTGGCTGTGGGCTCACATTTGTTTTGTCATGTAGTATGCCGTCCTCAACTACCTTACATGATTAATTCTTATAGATTTGATTGGATATCTATTCTTTAATTGCTTAGTTCATCTTTTCGGTAGCGAAACCTTCATTAATTAATCAAAATTAATAACGGTCGTGGGCCCGAGTTTAGAAGTGTTTAAAAATTTAACTATTGTTTTACTCCAATCATTCTATTTTATAAGATTATTAACATTATTTAAGTTTATTTCAATTCTTTTAAATTTTATGATTTTTTATACTGATATTTCTCTTTTATATAAAATTATTTAAAATTGTTAAAATTTTAATTTAATATTATTTTAAAAATATCATTAAAAGTTAAGAATTTTTCACTCACATTTCAATGATTTCTAAAAGTGATAGCATAAATAAGAATAAGAAAAGATTAATCTATATTACAATAATCTACTAAGTATAAAATCATAAATCATGTTTCTTCTTTAAATTCTTAATTTTTGAAACTTTTTCAACTTTTTTTTTGTTAAATGATTATTGAAATTTGATATTTGTATTGGATAAATATTTCCATCAAATCAATTTATTATTTTGGCTTATATATTCATGAGCTTATCTATTACACAAGTTCAATAAAAAAAACAATTCATTATTTTAACATATTAATTCATTGTTTACTATAGTCTCATATATTTATTATTTATCTTTACATAGCAAATTGTGTTTGGATAAAATTTCTTTTGTGAAACCATGCTAACCATTTGAAATCAACATTCATAATTGGTTAACCATTTGTTTATTATATTGTTAAAATTATGCAATATCATTAATCATTGATTGTATATTAGCATTATTGATATATTTCTCTTTTAAAAAATATTATTATGATTGTTTAACCTTTTTGACTCATAATAATTTTTGAATTATTTTGTTTGGATAATTTGAGACTGCATAACATGAAATTAACATCATGATTTTTTTTGTTTATTTTGGATAAATTTTTTGGTACATCTCTATCATTGTTTTTATATTACATATCTCAGTACTTCTTTTGTTTATAAGATGTTTCTAAAGTAGTCTTTTTAAGATAAATTATATACAAAATAATTATCATTTGAATTACATAATTTACATCCTTAATATGACAAAATTTTAAACCCTTTAGAGAATAGCACAAATGTTTTATATGTAATCTCATAAAAATTGTATATTCATGACCCTCATTATTAGTCATCACGTTGGTCTTAATTATAGTTGTTGTTTCACATGTGATTTTTTTTAAGAATTTAATTTTAGATTAACCATGTATGAAAATGGATATACAATCCTTTAAATATAATTATTTAGTGATTTTTTTCATTGAATTTATAACATATTTAATTTTAAAGAATTAAGATGCCTATGTTAAAATGTGAAATATGAATCTCTTTACAACTATAATTATGAAGAAATATTTATTCTTTTGTAAAACTATTGTTAGTTATGAATGATGGTTTTGGCATGATAAAATTCAAAAATTACAATAAATAATGGAATAAGAAATAGATTAACAAAAAGTTTTTTACAAATAAGTTAACATTGAAGATGAGATAGATAAGAATAGAATGAAGGATTTGGTTAAGGATCTTGAACACAATTTTTTTTTAAGGGTTTAAATATTTTAATTAGATATTAAAAGGTATGGGAAACTAACTATATTGTGTTTGCAAAAAATTTACAAAAGTTTTTACATTAATGTGATTATTTAGCCTAAAGGCCTCAAATAGTTGGAGCAATAAGAGCATTAATTTTTTTATATTTATTAAAACTTATACCAAACCATTTTTATATCAATTTAAGAGGCAAATAAGAGATTTAAATTAGAAATAAACTATAAAAAGATCAAATCATGCTCTAATGATTGCACTTTATATCAAAAAGAGTATAATAATTTGAATGAATATCTAAAAATAAATGTAGACAAGATTGATGGCATTAAGAAAACATGATGTTCAAGCAAGGGTTTTATGGCATTTGTCACCCAAGTATGATTTGTAAAATTGTTTTGAAATCAAGAACA
The DNA here is from genome assembly GCA_023846275.1 of Vanilla planifolia. Lineage (NCBI taxonomy): Eukaryota > Viridiplantae > Streptophyta > Magnoliopsida > Asparagales > Orchidaceae > Vanilla > Vanilla planifolia. The sequence continues at coordinate 15,638,827 of CM043866.1, read as the reverse complement.
AGTGAAGAATCTAGCTTGATATGCTAACAATAAAGGACATGTGAATGATTGGCAAATAAGATATACATCGGATTTAGCATAATAAAAATTATTTGATTTTATTATGATATTATAATTTTATTATATTAAGATATTATCTTATTAGGTAACCCCTGTTGACCCAAGTAGGTTTTGTTATTGAAAGAAGTCTCACCATCTTAAGATTATGATAATTTATACAAACACCAAAATCACTTTCTCACTAGCTAATTTAAATAAATTCATCTCTATATCTCTACACCTAGAAGCATGTTAGAGCCACTCTTTGTTCAACAATTTCTTTCTGTAAACATCACCTAATTTTCACTATTTATCATCTTCATTCATGAGTGTCATAGATCCACTAAGTTATACTTGAATCATCATCGAATCATGTTAGATTAGTGGAGAGTTGATCTGATATCAAATATGATATTCTAATATCACAATATTAAAGTATTATTTTATTAGATAATCTTATCTTAACCCAAGTAGATATTTCTTTCGAAAGACATCAAAATATCTTAAGATTATGACATTTCATATAAACACTAAAATTACTTTCTCATAAACTATTGTGAGCAATACCCCTCCACCTATAAGTTTGCAAAGAGTCGTTTTTCCAATTATTATTTTCTCAAAAATTGCCCAACATTCAATTCTTGTCCACTTCAACCTTAGGTATCATATTTATGTATCTAGATTTAATTGAGTAGTTATGGAATCTACATTATGGGTTAGTCATTAATAGATTTAACCTATTAATGTGTAATTATATGTTAAAACCTAACTTTAACTAATTGATAATAAAGAAATTCTTAGATTCAAGAAATATATCAGTACAAGAGCCTAACTAATGTGTTTTAGTTTTGAATTGAATATCCAAGGATCATTAAGCAAGAAAGAACTTCTTTAGAAGCTAAGAACATGTATATATTTTTAATATAAGAAATCTCAACCTAAAGGGAGAATGGTTTAGTAACCCACACCCAATGTACTCAAGTTGATAATGAAATAGTAAAGTACATGCAAGTGGAGTTCTTAGAATATAAACAAAAAAATTCATACATTCACTTGCACAAACAAGAGAGTTGGATACGAGGATTAAAGTTCTCTCAAAAGATGAAATAAATGATAGTAAGGTTAAAACACTTTCTTGATAATTTGATTCTTTTATGGATGTTAGATAATAAGTTATAGTGTTTCAATTTAAGCCTCTCACTCACCTTTTAAAGACACCTTCAAAATCACATTGTTAGATGGATTACACACGATACACTCATATCTAGCAAGTTTGATAGTAATACTTCATTATTTTATTCAAAAGTTTTTATTACTTATAACATGATAAGCATATTTACTTATAAAGTTCTTAATAATACAATAATAATTTGCTAAGCTTATGAATATAAAAAGATAATTATGAATATTAAAGGTCATATTATGGAAATTTAAAGGTCATTTAAGAATTCAAAAAGGTGCCACAAAATTTAAAAAAATTATATTTTGAATTCTCCTAGAAATGTCGAGAAAAACTGTACAAATTAAATACAATAAAGAGTTCATAAATAGCCTATACATTTTGGGCAGTGGTGAGGTTACAGATGATGCGATCAAGGAGATGTGGGAGGAGAGGCATGGTGACATATCAAGTTTGGTTCACAATCGATGCATGCCAATGCTAATTCACAAGTTAGCATAGGTTAGCACAATTTTAAAGCTTGTTGGCATAATCTGACTGGTTGACATGAGTTCACAAATCTATTGAGTCAACATGGGTCGAAGTGGATACCCTATGCATTGGTTAATGGGTACGTGCATAGTCAAATGGGTTGATGACATGGGTTAAACAGGCCAATGAGTTATACGTGACAGAGCAACGGTGGCTAGTAGCGACAGATAGTAGTCGGTGGCAGTAATAGCTTAAAAAAACTTACTTTTAAGTTATTTTTTACCAAATTTTGTGTCAAAGAACTATAGGACTTCTGTAGGGATGTCTTGAATTGATTTTAAAGTTAAAAATATTCAAAAAGATATCAAACGACTCAAAATAAAATATATGCACAATAACTTAATAGACCCCCATAATGACAATGATAATAAAGATTAATAAGAAATAATTGAGCTAATATTGAGATAACTTTGAATCTGAATAGGATTAATATGCTTTTAAGTAGAACATCTATATGATGTAAGGAACACTATCATGTCACCCATATAGTATTCAAAACAATCATTCTAATGGTTGGCTAAATCTTACAATGATTTATAATTTGTACCCTAATATATGCACTAAATATAAAGTTATTATATGGCCTTTGTTAATATCTAAACAAAAAATCTAGAAGAAAATTTGATATTTATCTTACTCACCTAATTGATAATTTGAAAATCATGAAGATAAAAGAGATAGAAGCATATGATACTCATTGATGGGAGATGTTAATGTTAGGGGGGAGCACCTTTATGAATTATGAATGATTATTCAACATATAATTAATTAATATAATGTACTATTAAATATTATTAAGCATGTATAAAAAATCATTTTTGTAGAAAAAACAAGTGCAAAATATTTTAATAAAAAAATGACAATGCTACATGTATTGGAAAATTGTTGCATCAAGATCACATTTTTCATAAAAAAATAATCGTTAAATAAATTTTGATAGAGCATCGCACCTAATTGATGAAAATAAGTTAATGCATTTTTTTCAATACCTTCGGCAAGAAAATCCTTTAAAAAATTGTTGGAAAAGAAAATCTATTTTTGAATTATTGGGATTCCACCCAAAAATGTTAAAAAAGAAAATGATGTTAATCAAAATGACAAAAAGATCTTAGATAAGTCAAAAGGCATATGGTTAAGTGCTTAATGTGAGTCATGTTTCTAGCTTTTATAACATTGTGCCACATCACAATGTTTTTATTTTGTAGCTAAGTTCGAATAAAGTGTCTTTGTAATAGCCCTAAATTTTAATATTTATTATATAAAATAAATTATGAGATTAAGCCACGATAGTTGTTATTATATTATTTTATTATAATAAAATTAATTTTTTTAAAACATGATGCCTATAGTTTAAAATGTTATTAAATTGATGTGATTTTAAAAAGTATCTCATTGTTACAAATGTAACAAAAGATTTTACTGAGAATATCATTAGAAGAATTCTTTAAGAAGAATTTAATAATATTGAGTTTATAAATTTTAAAGGTCTAAATAAATAGTTATGAATTATTACTATAAAAATATAAATATAAATTTTAAATTGTTAAGGGTAGAATTATAAATTCCAAATTTTCATTTTGACACGTCAATTGGGATTAAATTTAATGTGGATTTGGCATGGTTAAGTAGGTCTATAACAAGAGAAATAAGGAGGATAGAGAGAGATGTTGGTTAGAAAGTAAGAAGAGGCAAGAAAGAGAGAAGGCCCAATTAGGGGTAGAATAACAAGAAAGATAAAGAGTTGCAAAAAAGTTAGAGAACTAGTTGGTGCAACTAAGTAAAATGGATTGGAAGTGAGAGGAGAAAAGAATGGCCATTATAATAGTTTAAGTGAAGGAAAGAAGAGAAAGGAAACAAGTTGAAAAAGATAAGGAGCTATTTTATATTCTTTTAATTTTTTCATCTATTTTTATACATATTAAGGAGTGGATTAGTTATTCTATGAAGTTAGAAAGGTCATAAGAATACATTAAGAAAGTCTGGAAATGTTTTTGAGTGAAATGAAAGGATTTGAATTGAGGAAGTCTTTATCTGGGTATAATCGCACAATATGATGGGTTAAACATATTGTATGATAAGTTTAAGTTAGTTTAAAACGAAGGATTGGATTAACCTAACAAAGCATTGTGCATATATTGCTCAATCTAAGTATTATATGATGACCTCAATTATTAAGACCCCACTTAACAGAACATATAATTAGATATAATAATAAAGTTTAAATATAAAATTTCTAAATGATAAAAAAACTAAGGACTTGATAATGGAACAAATTCAAATTCTAATCAAACAAGCAATATAAGCCAATAAAACACCAACACAAATATAATATTTCAACTACTATAATTATATATAACTATCAATATAATAAAAGTTGAGAACTTTGTATATATAAGATTAAGTACCAACAAGCAACATGATCGAACTCTATATATAACACTATCCATTTTCACATCTCAAGTATAAAGTCTTCTATCATAACAATAAAATCTTTAGCTCTTAGCATAGTAGATGCATTATTTGTGATATAAATAATAATAAAATTCTAAAAAACTTAATAAAAAATAAGATAATATAAAATTAAAAGAGTAAACATACAAAAATAATATAAACATGATCTCATGATGATAAAATAAAGCATATCCATGTCCTCAGAGAACAAATCATGAAAGATACAATAAATTCATGCATATAAGAAAATAAAGTAAAATGTAAGCATAAATTTCTTTACTTTCTTTTTATTCGTGGTGATAAGGGGGTCAATTATAGGTTCAATTAATCATTAAAATAATATATAATTAATAAAGAATCAAAGGAGGAGACAAAATGAAAAAAATTCTCAAGCAACATCAGATGACACCATTAATATACTTCTCTATGCGTGGAAGCCAGTTACACATGTATTAAAACACATGCAACAAAGTATAGGTTGTGTGACTACACACGAAAGTAGTGATTTTACATTGGTGATAATTTTATTTTAATTATTAGTGCTGAGCAGTATTGTTTGATATGCATTACTTATGATAAAGATTTTATATTTGTCTCTTTATTTGAAAATATTTTAAATAATAATTGAATAATTGGTTTTAAAATATATGATATTAATATTTTGTTTGATTTTGGTTTGTCTCACTGTTAGTTTCCCTAGGGAATATATACCCTTAGTTTTAAAAATTATGTGCATATATACCCTTAGTTTTAAAAATTATGTGCACTATTAATTAATTCAATTGTCTTATTAGATATAGGTGAAGCCATGATAAGCAAGGTGATTAGGTGTGGTGTGTGACCAATGTTAAATTTGTCATTGGCCTAAATTTTGATTTATAGAGTGATAAAGTGTTATTTTTAGAGCCTACTGGTGAGATGTATTGATTTTAGATAGTTTAAAAATATAAAAAACTAGAATATTTTTAATTGAAGATCTTTTAATGGATTTATTTTACTTATATATATATATTTATATATATTATGTCAATGGCTAATTATGATGGAAGGGAAATTTTACTAAAAATTAGTTGTGCATTATATAGAATTGAAAAAGAAAAGAAAAAAGTAAAAACAAAATTTAAAATTTTAAAATGTATAAATGATAGTTTTTCAAAGTCATTTAACTTACTTCAAAATAATATGTTCTATACACAGGATCATACACCAGAAATAACTATTCTAGAGGTATTGTCAAATAAGCCATTGCTAGGATGTATCTTATTCCCGAATAATATTTTTTAGAAGAGAAAAATAGGTTATTAAAATTAAGTCCTAAATAATTTATAACTTAAAACTAATTAAATGAGAAAGATAAAATGTGAAAATATAAAAAATAGTTTAAAAGAGGTTTGCATGATTTCTTTAAAAGGAGATTAGGTGAATTTAAAAGAAAGATAAAATTTTATTTACATATTACTTACATGTTTTGTTTTATAATATTTATTAAATATGAGACATGATCTTAATTACTTGTTATACATATCTATTATATCATTTTGTAATTGAATTAGTGACAATTATATCAACCTTATTTTATGGTATAATATTTCAAGACAAAATGAAATACAACACAAGGCTCTAAGAGATCAATAAGAGAGATAACAATTAGTTATTATGATTAATGGTTTAGTTCTTTTTAGATCATAATGTATAAGCTATTGCAACATTAGTTTTTTTATTAGTGATGGATAGGTATTAGTTTTATTTTTGTTACATTAGAATTTGTTGAAACTTGTTTATACATGATAATATATTATTAGTTTTATTGTGGATAAATTGTTTTCAAAATTATGATTATATGTGTAACAGCCTCAGTGTTTCGTATGTTATTTATTTTATTTACTTAAACGAAAGAGCTCTGTGAGACGAATCCAACGATGTTTAATTTGTAATTTTCGGAGCTCTAATGAATAAATTATGAATTTTTGAAGATTTGGGATAAATTTGTAACGTAGAGGATAGATCTGTAATTTTTAAATGTCGGCTTAGTTCAAATCCGATTGGCTGAGGATATATTTGCAAATATAAAATTTAGAAGGGGTTTTCTGCAAAAACGTGGTTCACGAACCGAGGGCTTATCGGCTTCGACCGCGTTTATAAAAGGCCGACCCAGGTGCGTTTGGAAAAGCGCTTCTGCGAAAAACGGCGGCGAAGAGGTTGCTGGAGTGCGACGGCGAGATTTCGAAGAACATCTTAAAGAAGTTTCTGCACGCTACATTAACATCCAACGAAGATTCCGTGAGCATTGGCACGCGACAGTAACGGCCGGCGAGGATTTCCGTAAGTTCCGGCACGCGACAGTCACGACCGGCGAAGGTTTCCATAAGGTAAGAAATAATTTCTTTATTCGTCGTTAGGGTTATGTAAGTTTTCCGGGGAGCGGCGAAGACCGAGAGGTAGAAGCCGAGCCGGATTCGATCGATTCAGCGCGTGAAACGGCCGATCCAGCGCCGGCGAAAGGTTTCTGTTTTCGCCGGATGCACAGGAGAAAAATAGAAAAAAACCGGTCAAGGCTTTGGACCGGATTTCCACTACTGAACCGGGCGCGTTGGGCGCGGCCGGTCCACGCGACGGGAAAATCAGTAAGAAACAAATAGTTGGAATTAAGAATTTGGATTTTTCATGTTTGGAAATAGCTTTTAGAAAGCTTTTCGGCGCGGGCGGTCCAGCGTCAGGCGCGGGCGGTCCAGCGCCGAGCGCCCGCGGTCCAGTGTCGGGCGCGGGCGGTCCAGCGCCCGCGTAAGCCAGATTTATTTTAGAAAGCTGTTTGGAAAAGCTTTTAGAAAGTTTTTCTGCGCTGGCGGTTCAGCGACGGGCGCGGGCGGTCCAGCATAGACCGTGGCCGGTCCAGCGCCTTTTGGGATTTATTTTGGGGTGTGTTTGGGAAAGCTTTTAGAAAGCAGAATTTTTAACTATTTGGGAATAATTTTTAGAAAAGCAACTTTTGGCAAATAAGCATATTTTAACTTAATTATGTTTGCACTATGGCCTTGTAGGACATCAAGAAAACCAATTAGAAGTGGACAAGAAAATTTGGTACAACAAATCCAGATAAATAGATTCCTAACCCTGTGATGTAGCACATTACTATGTGTTTGCTTTACATGATTTTCTTTCAGTTACATGGTGTTTGGTTGTTCTATATGTTGATGTTTATTTCATTTGCATGACAACTAAAAAGGAAAGAAATAATATGGTACAATATGCTAAAGAAAGAGACGAAACAATATGACATAAAAGGACTTTTGATATGACATGGATTGATGTTTGGAAAATAACAAATAAAACAATGGGATTCCCAAAGAACATTATCCTCACCACTAGGCTCAACATGTGTTGCAGGGTATTGATCTTCAGATCAGATATCTGCCTAGTGTCAGGCTCAGCGTGTGTCGCAGGGTATCGATCTTCGGATCAGATATCTGCCTGGTATTATGTGCTATGACTCCATGATGATTTACACCAGGCTCAGCATGTGTTGCAGGGTATGGTACCATACCTGCCTGGTGGCATTAGGCTCAGCATGTGTTGCAGGGTATCGATCTTCGGATCAGATATCTGCCTAATGTTATGTGATCGGTTGGATGCCGGCTGGAGGTCTTTTATTGATGATGATTGGATCCAGAGGATAATGCGTCAAAGGGAATTGGGCCCGATAACAACACACTATATAAGAAATTGACATTCTTTATGGTTTCCATTTGGCATTACCTTATATGTATGTATGACATTCATCTTTACTGTTAATGGTATTTGTTATGCCTTTTATTTCCTTGGTTAATTATGTGAATTTATCTACTGAGATTTATAAAATCTCATTTAGTGCTTACATCACAGGTCATGAAATCATTGCACCGAGAATTAGGAATGATGCTGTTACAGGAGAGCCCTTTCCAAGAGATGTGTGAGAGGGAAAATTTTAGTGTGATTAAATGTTTAAAAACATGTCTTTATATATATATACTTTGGATTTTGAGTTAGTGTTTGTCTTACCGTCGGGTCCCCACCTTTGATTTTTGGGTTATTTGTCCTCACTTGATGTAACAGCTAAGCAAATTTATGATAATATTGTTATATAATGGTATTTGGTTAGGTGGGGGCGTGACAATATGACTCTTTTACTTTTTTTAAATATGGATTTGAAAAGAAACCAAAGTAAATAAAAAAAGAATTTTACATTACATTGCTGGAAAAGCAGGTTGGTCACTAAAGAAATAAAGATGGATGTATCATTTTCTAATAAGTATGAGTTCATAACTAAAAAAAGATGGAGGTCATTTGTTAATTCTTGTTTTGACACCAATTCTTGATAAAAAAAAATCTTTAAATTATTTTGATATTTAGTTTTAAGAAGTATTATACATTTTTAAATTATAAATGCCACCAAAGACAAAGTTATGAACCCACAAAAAAAAGATAGTCAATATATTAATGTGATATCTAAAATGATATCATATAAAATTGTAAGTAATTTAATTTTTATAAAAAATTATCTCTAGAATTTTAAATTTTAATTTGTTCACTTTGTGTGATGAATTGGTCCATCAGTTTTCTCAATAGATGATTCGCCCTCAAGATAGAAAAGACATTTCATCATTAACACTTTTCCCTAGCTTCTTTTCTAATGAAAACTCAAGTTATTGAACTATAAGAATTAAAAAAACTTCGTCAACAAGAAATAGATGGAATAAAAACTTTTTTTTAAATGTTACAAGACAACTATGATAGCACTTGCATTGCAAAAACATAATGTCGCAAGACACCTATGAAAATAAAGGAATGCAGTTTCTCAATACCTTAAGATAATCCTTTAACAAAGCACTGAAAAAGAAAAACCTATTTTTCAATTAATGAGATTTAATCGAAATACCTTCAAGAAGAAAAGGATGTTAATTCAGATGGTTAAGCTAACTTCGATAAGATAAAACGACATATGACTAAGTCTCAATGTAAGGCATGTTTCTAGCTTTTATAACATTACGACACATCACAATATTTCTATTTTTATCTAAGTTGGAATAAAATGCTTTTATAATAGCCCTAAATTTTAATATATAGTATATATTATAAACTATAAAATTAAACTACTAAAATTATAATTATATATTCTTTAATGTAATAAAGTTGACTTTTTAAAATGTGATATTTATAGTTTAAAATGTTATTAAATTGATATAATTTTAGAAAGTATCTCATGGTTACAAATGCAATAAAAAATTTATTATGTCATTAGAAATAACTCTTTAAGAATAATCTAATGACATTAAGTTTATAAATTTTGAAGATTAAAATAATTAATTAAAAATTGTTAACATAAAGGGTATAAATATAACTTTTGAAATCATCAAGGATAGAATTATAAATTTCAAATTTTTATCTCAACACGTTAGTTGGGGATTAAATTAAATATGAATTGGCTAGGTTAGATAGGTCAGTAATAAAAGAAATAAGAGAGAGAGAGAGAGAGAGAGAGAGATAGAGAGAGAGAGAGAGAGACAAAAGACATAGAGATAGAGAGCGAGAGAGAGAGAGAGAGAGAGAGAGAGAGGTTGATTGAAAAGAAAGTGGATGAAAGAAAGAGAAAAGGCTCAATTGGAGGGTGAATAACAAGCAAGTCAAAAAAAGAGTTGCAAAAAACTTAGAGAATTGTTAAGAAAGTGAGATTGGAACTGAGAAGAGAAAAGAATAACCATTAGATAATAATTAGAGTCAAGGAAAAGAGAGAGGAAATAAGTTGGAAATGGTAAGGAGTTGTTTTATATTCTTTTGTTTTGTTTATTTATTTTTATACAAGTTAAGGAGTGGATATGCTATTATATGAAGTTAGAAAAATCATGAGAATATGTTGAGAAAGTTTGGAAATGGTTTTGAGTGAAATCGAGAGGATTCAAATTGGGGAACTCTTTTATCTAGGTATGATAGTGCAATATGATAGATTTAAATGTATTGTACGATTATCAAGGCTCCACTTAGCTAACCTAATAAATAAATATAATAATAAAGTATAAACATAAAATTTCTAGATAAGTGAGGACACAAAAAACTAAAGAATTGATAATGAATAAATCAAATTCTAATCAAACAAGCAACATAAATCAATAAAACACTAACATAAATATAATATCACAATTATTGTATCTATATACAATCATCTATGTTATAAAAGTTGAGAACTTTATACATATGAAATTAAGTACTAACAAGAAATATGATCCAACTCTACATCGAACACTATCCACTATCACATCTTAAGTATATATTATTCTATCTTAACAACAAAGTCTCTATTTCTTAATATTGTAGATATATTATTTTATATAATATTTTTAAGTGACTATTAGTTAAATTTAAAAAAAATGTGAAATTTTATTTCAATACTATTGATATATTGTTGACATGTTTTACTTTATGATATTGACCAAATATGTAACATGATCTCACTTTATTTACTTTGCATATCAATTACATCATTTTGTCTCGAACTAATGACATTTAGATAAACCTATTTTATAGTATAACATTTCAAGAAAAAATGAAGCACAACTTAAGATTCTAAGGGATCAATAAACTAAACCAAGGTAAATAAAAGAAGACTATGTCATACATTGCTAGAAAGACAGGTTGGTTGTTATAGAAATAAAGATGGATGTATCATTCCTAATAAGTATGACTTCAATGATGGACATAATTTATAAATTCTCGTTGTCTCTCAATTCTTGATAAAAAAATCTTTAATTATTTTGATATTTAGTTTTAATAAGTATTATACATCTTTAAATTACAGACGTAGCCAAAGATAAAATCATGAACCACGACCCACCAAAAAAAGACAATCAATACATTAATGTGACATCCAAAATGATAACATATAAAATTGTAAGTAATTTAAGTTTCATAAAAATTATCTCTAGATTTTTAAATTTTAATTTGTTGGCTTTGTACGACGAATTGATTGCTCCAATTCTCAATGGTCGACTCACCCTCAACATGAAAAAGACATTACATCATTAACACTTATCCTGGGCTTCTTTTTCTAAATAAAAAACTCAAGTCATTAAAATAGAAGAATTAAAAAAATTCTTCAATAAGAAATAGCTGAAATAAAAACTCTTTTTTTTTTTAATGTTACAAAGCAGCTATGGTGGCACTTGCATTGCAAACCATTTGTTTGATCTCGAGCCAATTTTTGAATATAATTCACTATTAAAACTCCTTAAATATCTTATTAAAGAGACTAAAATATAATCTTCAACATTTAAAATAACGATAAAATATTCAATTTATTTCTCCTTCTTGCTCTCCTGTCTCCCTCTCGCACAGTAGCCGAAAGGCCTTTTCCTGTAGATCCGACGAAGCGTACAATTAAGGATGGCTTCCCATAAGAAGCACCAAGATTGCTTTGCATGAAAACCGTACACCATATTCCCACACTGCACCTGGCTTTCTCCCTACATATAAAATTATTATTCAACTTATTAAATTCAATTAATTCAAAAATAAAACTTATAAATCTTCTGTAAGATTACTCACACCGGAGATAAACTTGAGTCCAACTTTGATCTCCCCTTTGTACGTCTTGTCCTTGAGCACAACTTTGTACGGGGCCGGCTTCACTTCTACGCTTCCTTGACCAGTTGCCTCTCTCAGGAAATCCAGCAGATGTATTCTGTACAGTTTCGAGATTAAATTAATCCATACACGAACTTGGACGCGTATCCATCTAAATAGGAGCAGATGCCGCGACTTACGTGGCTTCTCCGATGGGGCAATCCTCTGTTATATTGCTCCTCTCCATGATACTTAGCTTCATCTTGAACAAGCTCTTCATCTCCATAGATGACAAGCTAAACGAGACCTTCTCGTTCCACCATGTCTTTCCATCTTCGTCTATATATATATATATTTATATATTTGGAAAAGTTAATTCTAATGCAATTAAGTAATTCTTTTAACAGTAAAATAGCAGGAGATATGGCAAACCTCCGGTGAACTTGGTGATTGACGTATGCGTCCCGCATTCGATGACTACATATTGGCTGGACGATCCTGCAAACGGAGCAAACCCGAAGAGAACATGAGGAGGGCGATTTGATTACCGTGGATGATTCAGGAGGAGGAAGAAAGGGAGAACCTATGAGCCTCGCATGCTTAAGGCCTTCTGCGCTAACTAGTAGAACCTCCAGAACTCCACCTGACATGGAAACAGAGAACGAGAAATAACAAGAGAAAGGTGTATATATATTGGATTGAATTTATTTGGGCGTTACTTTGTGCATTTGATAGGATAGAAACTGAGACTTGTTTAATTTTCATAACTCGCTATAAGTAACTCAATTGAGAATCTTCAATGCTATTTTGATTCGAAGTTTAATGATGCTTCTGATTTTTACATCGATTGTGTTGGATTGAGTTATGCAAACAATGGGAACATGGTCATTTTTTTTAGTTCAATCTTGTTCCTCTTGCAGGTCGAGAGATTCAATTCAATGAAGCTTGGCTTTCACCAAGGCCCCTATTGTTAGAGAAACAAATTCTAAATTTTCCTTTTGAAACAAAAAGTTGTTTTTTTTTCGATGTAGACAATTATTGTTGTTATGAAATTTGACAAAATGCAACCCACTTGAGATTAATACGAGAATAATGAACGTTACGTCATATAATTTGATTGGATAGAAGCTGAAATTGGTTTAATTTTCATGACTCAATGTAACCCACTTGAGAACCTTCGTTATATCTTAGATGGGGAACTCATAAGAAATATATACGACAGTTATCGGTAACAGTAAATTATTCATTACACGCATGCCGTCTTCTACAAGGAAGACCACCAAGCGCATAATCCTTGCCGTCCTCACTATCAACGTGTCCTAATCAAAGCCGTTCGATCCCGCACACCAGCTCCCCTTCCCACGCGGACATATCCGTGCTAAACTTAAGCCAAACACGGGGCTGCACACGAGTGAAACCCTAGACCCCAATCCTTTCGCACGCCGCATCGCCGGACGCCGCCGCGAAGCCGCCGGGGAGCCGCAGTTGAGCCAAAATCCAGGAAATTTTCTGTTATCGCCTAAGGGGGGTATCGGGCCTTTTCAGGGCGTCTGTGTTGCTCGGCGTCCCCTGTAGAAGATGGATGCACGGTTGAGAAGGAGATCTCGAATATGAGACCATTTTTCTCGGCACAGCCATAATACTCTGCTTTGATTAGCTTCTGAATCACTTCACCGCTTCTGTCCACCAAAGCGGGAGAAAGGATTGGGGGGTTTCAACAGCCTTCGATCGTCTACATCTAGATCTTGGATGACGGCTGCGCGTTATAGGATGCACGATATGGAAAAACTAGGCGGAACGAGCGAGGAGGACGACTTAGAGATGGATATGGAGGTGAAGGAAGAGGATGATGATGACGAGCGGAGCCGAGCAATAGCGGTAGAGGAGATTGGGGGCAGTTTCTTCGAACAGGAAGCCGCTTCGAGCGATCAGATCCAGATCCACGGAGTGGGCGGAAGGCGGAGCCGGCCAAAGGAGGAGAAAGAGCGGACCAAACTAAGGGAGCGGCACAGGCGGGCGATCACCGCAAGAATTTTAGCCGGTCTTCGACGGCACGGCAACTATAATCTTCGTGTCCGCGCCGATATTAACGACGTCATAGCCGCCCTCGCCCGGGAGGCCGGGTGGGTCGTCCTCCCAGATGGCACTACTTTCCCTTCTCGTTCCTCGCCGACTTCCTCCCAGGTCTCTCTCTGTCTCCTCAGCTGACTTCCTGATGCTCTCTCTCTTCCATCGTGCCGCATCCTTCTGCGCATCCCCTCTCTTCTCGGTCCTTACTCGCGTCCTTCGCTTGGATTTGCTACTATTAAATAAATGAAATATTAATTCACTATACGGACGTGGGTTGCCAGATTGGCCGACTATTATGTTGGAATAAGTGCTGTATATATATATATATATATATATGAGAAAATTGCAATTTTTTTTAGGATGATAAACGCACTCCTAATTTGGATATTTTCACCCCACAAAAAAGCTGACCTTTGAATTACTGTAGCACATAACAGCTGGTCTCCTCTATCGTAGGCTGGAAGAACAGCGGAAGCCGCGCCACTGACGACGGCGGTGATGCCAACGCCGACGATGTCACCGCTTAGGGGATTGTCTCCGGCCGGAGGTGAGGTTCGCGCAGGAGACTACCTGCAATGTCGATTGAAGGGAGTTTACACGCCTCCCTCCGCTTATGACAGCCGTTACCGTCCAGGTATGATGATAGGTGGAGGAGAAGCTTGCAATGAAAATTCCCCTCTCATCGCTAGTTGCTTGGAAGTCAACAATGATAAGCAGGTGATAGTTTCTTACTGTTTTGTTGTCTAATGCCATTATATTATTTGGAGATAGCTAATGTTAATGAAGCACAGTTGCTTGTACTAATTTTATTGAGGTTTATTCTATGCTAACCTTTGTATCGTTTTGTTTGGTTTATATGCATTCGTCCATTCCATTACGTTTGAACTATGCAGAATGGATGAGAATTCATTCTATTGCTAGCGGACCTGGAGGAGATAGTGTAACTAGGAATGTTCTGTGTGACATGACTGTTTATCCAATGTTCCAGATTAAACGTTCAGAAATGCAGGTACTGCATGCCAAAAAATTCGAGTTGTAGTCAATAGTTTTAATACCAAAAATGGCATGCGTAATTGTTGTTGCCCATGTGTGCCTCTTACTTGTTGCAACATTGAAGCATATCGCTATTATGTCTGGCGTATAATTGGATTGAAGAGATGGAAAGCAGAAGCCATACATTGACAATCCCACAAGATGCAGCTTAGAGGCTGGTCTTGGGCATGATTATGGCTACTGCAAGGCCTTTAATATATTCTCTTTCTATCACAAAGATTGTGTGAATGATTAGGGTGTAAAGTTTATGATAATGGGCCATAGTGCATAAAGAAGAGTGTCAATCTCAGTGAGCTAAATGTAAATATATAAATTGACAATATATTCTATTATTATACATGCAAATAATTTCCCATATTAAAGATTTATAAGGTGCCATTCATATCTTGTGACCATTCTTCACACTAAAATTCAAAGATATTGGAATGATAATTTTGAATGCCTTATGATATGACTTATCAATGAAAAAGGTGCCTCTTCTTCCATTCAAAACAACCTTGATTGCAAGGTTAGAATAGAGAAATTTAAGAAAAACTATGTGCAGAGTACTGTAGTTTGTAAGAGAATCCCTATCTTATAAAATATCATTTGTAAGCAATGAAGTTCTTTTTTCTCCATCATTTTTTTCACTTGTTTATTTGGTTTTCCACAATAAATCTTTATGTTCCCTCTTTATGTGGTTTTTCTCTCCTTATTTTTTATATTTTTTTAAGATTTTTGAATGATCAACCCACTTCTTACTTTTTAAATATCAATAAATAGCAAAACATTAGATGATCTTTCCTTGCAATAGAGGCCTCTTTGAGTATTGAAACAAAGAGTTTATTGCATTATGGAAATACTTTAATCAATAAAAATGCATACAAAATTGTTTACTCCTATATACATGAAATGGTGTTGATTGTCGAGTTGAATCTTAGTAGTTTGGATCATTTGGTGGAGGTATGTATTGTTCAGTGGGGTGATTGAACAATAGTAATAGAAGAGGTTTTTATGAATCATTTTCATAGGCATAGCATATTTTTTGGTGTAATAAGTTATCAAATCATCCAATGGCATGATTGGTCTGTTCAGTTGTATAAGTGGTAATCATGTTTTGCTTCTTTGATATGTGTTTTCATGATGTTGATTGTAATCATTCCTCAAAGGTGATGTTGATAAAGGTTATCCCTCTTGTAGAGAGAGATTAAGCTTTGAGGCTTACAATTAATTGAAGAAATTAAGTTTTATGCTTGGTTAAGAGAGATTTAAGTAGGCAAGCATTTGTAAAAATTTTGAAAAAACAGAAAAAAGCTCTGTTTTGAGGGGGGAGATCTTAAGGAATTAGGGTTAGGCATAGGGTTTGCTTATAAGTTATGGGTTGAGTAAAATTTAAGCTTTTTGAGGTTTAGGGATTATATAAAAGGTTTGGTGTTGGGGTGTTATATGATTTGTGGGTTTGTAATATTATAGTGAATGACTAATTGAAAAATTTGAGGCCTTTAATGAAGGTATAACCTTAGATGATGCCTTGGTCGTTGTTTAGGGTTTCAAGGGGTTAAACTAAGTAGAGTACATGAGATTTGAGGCCAAAAGTTTTTCTGGGAGTTGAGTTATTATTTTGTGGGAAGAGGGGTGATAGAGTAGAAGAGGGGGTTGACTAAGGTTAGGGTTTATTTTAGCTGTGTGGAAGATGAAGGAGGGGTTGGTAGTTTGGTGTGAAAAGAAATGATTTGAGGGGCTTGTAGAGTTTGTGTGATTGTAAGAGGAAGGTATTTGTAACTTGAAGAAAAGAGAGGGTGGGACTTAGGAGAAACTTGTAAGGGAGTAGTACGAGACAATAAATTAGAAAGTGAGAGAGAAAAGAGGTAAAAAAAAAAAGAAGGTTAACCACTGTCTTTTCATTATTTAGTTAAGCAACAATATAGTCTTAACTATGGTTTGTTATCAATGATAGCAAAGATAAAAACAAGCTACAAGCAAGGCAAATAATGGATAATCAAAGCATTGTTATTTTTGTTTTGATGAATTAGAAGGCTATTTATGCATGAAACATTCAAATTTGAAATCTTGAAGTTCAAACTAATTAAGACTCATCAATGTCTTGTGATACATTTAAATAACAAAATTATGAATATATACACAAATTTAAAATTCTGACACCTAAATAGCTTGTTCATAATAATCATGGAACTATTTTGATATTCAAATTACACAATTACTAAACTAATATTTAAATTTGAAATTTCTTTTTATGAAAGCTTTAACAATTTCTCCTAACATGTAGCATAAAAGATGAAATCTTTATTGAGATAGGTGCATAATCAATAGCTCAATTCCAGGATCATTAAACTAAAACATTTTGAAAAAAATCAAGGGATTAGACAAAACGACAAAAAATGTTGTCGTAGCACGAATCAGTAAGAGCCATGAGCAGTAGCTTGCTGTAGGCGAGTCGGATTGCACATTG
The DNA here is from genome assembly GCA_023846275.1 of Vanilla planifolia. Lineage (NCBI taxonomy): Eukaryota > Viridiplantae > Streptophyta > Magnoliopsida > Asparagales > Orchidaceae > Vanilla > Vanilla planifolia. The sequence goes on along the minus strand of CM043866.1, from coordinate 15,621,464 downwards.
CAACGCACTAGTCGGGGATTGCGTGTGGAGGTGCAGGTGTACATTCGGAAAGATGTAGCGTGCCGAACGCTCACGCGTGTTAGCATGCATGATCTCGCATGACTACGCACGTGACCATGTCAGCCACTTACTGCTCCGCCATGGTCAATGCGTGCGCGAGGGCCTATTTGCATATGGGAACAATACTTGCGCACGTGAACAATGCCCTGGTGTGGGCATTCACGCAGGTTTAGGCCAGTTGGGCACTTAATTTGCAAGGTTTATAGAATTTTATATGTTTGATTAAAACCATATGGTTTTAATTTTATAATAAAATATTTTATCCAAACATCTATATAAGGGGTGAGATATGAAGCAATTTGAAATTCTGGAATTCAGAATTTTGTGAATTCAGGATTTCTTGAAAGTAAACTTTTTGGGAAATTCTATCTTCTTGTAGCAAAAATACTATTCTCCTTTCTTTTTTTCCTTAATTCTTCGCCATTTCTCATGATTCCCTTCTGTTATTGTGATGCAAAATAAAAAAAATGTCTGCTATATAGGGTTCGGGGCTAGAAAACCTTGTTGATAGATCAGTGCATTATGACTTTCTTGAATTATTAAGACCCATCAGAATCTTGATTGGCTTTTTAGAAGCTGTTTGAATACATTATGGGCCATGATAGCTTGCTTTTGTAGGACTCAAAACTAAAATTTGTAAGCTTCAACGTGCTCATCTTATCTTTCATCAATTCCACCATACCACAAAGAACTTTGCTCCACAAAGTTGGAGAACAAATAATTTTAAAGATATTTGATGCTAGTTTACCCAAATCTTCCTGTTTTAGTGAAATATGTACAAAATGGGCTGATCTTTTCATTGCATTAAGAACCTTTTAGGATTAAAATCTCGAGCAAATATTATCAACATCAAAATAATTGGGCACAGTTGTCATAGGAAGTTGTTTATCAAATGATCCATATTCAAAAAATTTTACATGAATTAGTCTAGAATTTATGTCCTATGACAAAATATATTATCTATTAAAGATGTTTCAAATAAATTTTTAAACAATAAACCTAAAACATAGGTAATTAACCTGGAGAGAATTTCTTAGAATGAAGGAAAGCTAACATAATCTCTTTTATTAATTTCTTTTAGAGTTTTTACTTGATTTACCACAAAATATTTAATACTATTGACTTTTGTTCATTTTTTGATACATGGATGCGTGGAATAAAATCCTTGTTTAAATGAAAATAAGAATAAAAGAATGCATAGTTATGCACCAAATCATAAGCTTAATAGGAATGTGATTCTCTTTCTAAAAGCTTGTTAGGGTATTACTTAATGGTTTTTAAATTTAAGTGCAAGAAATTTCCTTACCATAACACATAGTATTTCATATTTTCAAATTCTTCTTAGTAAAATATTGGTATTGTCCCTTGGAGCTACATTGCATTAGATTTTGTCCTTATAGCTTCCTATTTTGATTGGCACCAAATGTCTAGATGTAATTAGAAGACATTTTTTATCAAACCAACTTGCATGAAAAGAATTTGGATGAGATCTAAGCTTGGGTTGGTTCTTGAAAGTGTATCTACTTTCATAATACTTTAATTATTATAAACAATCTATTTTTGTTGTCATTGATTCTAAAAATTATGCTAAATATGTTTTTCATCTTTTGATATTATGTTTTAGTTGCAACAATTGATTGTACTGTTGTAACTCCTAAATACCCTTTCTTAACTTGTTTCTTCTCAGTAAGGATAATATCTTCTTAAATAATCTCATGGAACTCATCTAGTAGGTTTTCTTTTTAGGAGAAATAGTGAGCAAATGTCCTCATCATGTTATAATTGTTTACACATAAAATAGATGCCTAATTTGAGATTCATGTACTTACGATCAATAGTGCTATGAGATGTCTAAGTACCAATAAAATTAGAGATAACTTTAGTAGATACATTCCTTGGTTTACCAATAGACTTTGATGTGCAAGATACAAAGCCTTGTGATATAGACCTATTAGGTATAGTCAAGGGTTTCTGATATTTTTCAACAAGTTAGGCCAAATTAAAAGCTTCTTTTATAGACTATTGGCCTCATAACTCTACTTCTTATATCTATGTTAAGACCTATGACAAATTTATTGGCCAACTACCACTCAGAATCAAAACAATTAGTCCTTGATACCAATCCCTCTAAGAGGTTACGATACTTATAGTAGAAGCTCCTTATCTAAGAGAATGAAATTACTCACGTAATTTCTTGTTATGATGGTTGGGCTAGTATTTGTTCTTGAAAATTTCTTTTCATTCCTAACCAAGTCACTAATTCTCTCGCCAATCTTTTTTTTCCTTCTAGTTGAAGTATTGATCTAATAATTTTTGCACATCTTACCAGTTTCATTTTTATAAATTGCACTTATCATAATCGACTGGGCAATAGTTATGGTTTTTTTTGTTATGACCATCTCTTCTTTTAAGGCTATTATCCCTTGGTGGTTCTATGTCATATCCATGTAATTTTGGTGGAATATTTTAAGAGGATGGTGTATGTGCTTTATTGTTATTGTCTAATTTTTGTGAAATTAGTTGCATTTGTCCATTCACTTTTGTCATAAAAGTTTGAAAATTAATCATACTTTGATTACTATTTCTATATTGTCCCTTTTATCACTAACATGATTGTCTAAATCATTTCTAAGCACTTCTAGGTTTTCCAAAAGGATCTCTTATTGGAGTTCTTACAATTTCATCTTCATAAGGCGGTGTTTAGATTCAACTAGTAATTGTACCATATCGAATATACTTGAAGGGACAACATAATGTTCTTTCTATAATTGTAGAGTTAGAACCTATCAATGATGGTAAGGCTAAACATGACATATCTAAGTTTAAAGGAAGAAACAAATTAAGGCCTCTAAGTGAACTCATTTGTTGGAATTTTGACAAGGATTTTCCCCAAAGAAAAAAAGAAGTCAAAAGTAAAGAGATAAGTCTATTAATATAATTCATTGGGAAGATCTCTCATAGGGTGCATTGATTTTGACCATTAGTAGTCCATGGAGTCTTGAACGTTAGGCTCAAGATAATCCTTTTGCTTTGCTCCATATAAAGAACTATTGTAAAACTTAACTACAGAAAAATTTAGGAAGGTTTATCTAGCATAATGAGCCTTTGGAGATTGTGGAGATGGGTTATGTGTAGATCAAGATTGTCAATAGATCTCCAAGGAATTTACATGATGTTAGATATATTTATAGACAACTCAAATTTGATTTTTTATGGAATACTTCGATGATGCTGGTTAGAAATTACATTGAGCTGTAGTTACTCAAAACTTAAAGTTTACTAAGCAATTCTTAAGATGAGAGATGGATCATTATTATTATTTTAAAAGTTTTGATGATTTATTATTATTATTATTATTATTATTATTATATGTAGATGATATGTTCATTCCTAATTTTAGTATGAGAGAGAATCATAAGTAATAATCAACAACTAAAGAGTTTGAGACTAAGGATTTTGGAACTACTAATTAGATTTTTGGGATAAGGATAAGGAGAGATAATTATAAAAGAACTCTTAGATTGTCACATCATAAATACATTACGAAAGTGTTTGACAAGTTTGGTGTTAAGGATAAAAAAATCTACAAGTGCTCTTTTAAGGAAGCATGTTTCAAATTATTTAAAGAACAATGACTAATGATATATGTGGAGCAAGAGAGCATGATAAATATACTTTACACATCAATAATTGGTAGATGTATCTATGGTGTAAGTGAGACTAGATTTTACTTATACAATGAGAGTTGTGAGTAGATAAGCTCCAAGTTTTGTGGGTTAGGAAGCTATTAATTAGATTTGTGGGATAAGGATCACGAGAGATTGACATAAAAAAACTCATAAATCATCACATCATAAGTACATTACGAAAGTGTTTGAAAAGCTTGGAATTAAGGATAAAAAATCCACAAGTGCTCCTTTAAGGAAACACATTTCAAATTATCTAAGAAATAGTCATCAATGATAGATGTGGAACAAGAGCACATGATAAATATATTTTACACATCAACAGTTGGTTGATATATTATGTAATTGAAGTTTTGAATAGATAAGCTCCAATTTTGGAGGATTAGGAAGTTATTAAATTATCACAAATACATTGCAAAAGTATTAGACAATTTTGGAGTAAAAGATAAAAAATCTATAAGTGCTTCTTTAAGAGAACATGGTTCAAATTATCTAATGAACAATCATCAATGATATGAAGCAATGGCACATAATAAGTGTACTTTACACATCAATAGTTGGTAGATGTATCTATGGTGTGAGTGAGATTGGATACTTATGTAATTGAAGTTTTGAATAGATAAGCTCCAAGTTTGGAGGATTACGAAGCTATTAAATTGTCACATCATAAATACATTAGGACAGTGTTGGAAAAGTTTAGAGTTAAAGATAAGAAATCCATAAGTGCTCCTTTAAGAGAACATGCTTCAAATTTTTTAACAATCCTCAATGATAGATGTGGAGCAGGAGCACATGATAAATGTACTTTACACATCAATAGTTGGTAGATATATCCATGGTGTAAGCAAGACTAGACATCACTTATGTAATGAGAGTTGTGAGTAGATAAGCTATAGGCTTAAGTTGTTACTAAAATACTTAAAAGGCATAACAAATATTGCATTGTGTTTAAGGTGGAGATAAATCACTATGTAAGGATATGTAGATGCAGATTTAGGTGGTCACTTGGATAGATATAGAAACACTTCAATTTATGTTCTTGCCTTAATTGGAAGAGCTATTGTTAATCAAATGTCTAGATTTAGGTAATTTGTGTTGTTTTCTACTATTAAAACTTGGTATGTGTCAATCTCTTTATCTAGGAAAGAGGTAATATAATTGAAGAATTTTTTTAAAGGATATTGGCAAAAAATTGAATTACAATTCATTGTTCATTGAGAATTCGTCATTTTCTTGGCAACATTTTTTTTTGCATGAGAACAAAGTTTATATTGTTCAACTATCATCCAATCTAGGAGTTGATAGGTGATAAGTCATTGGTAGTATAAATTTATTGCTCTATTTGATTAATGAAGTCTAGCCATCCAATATGTCATGCAAACGATGGTAATAGAATATAGTTTTTTGGTTAAGCATAGTCATTATTTTATTTGATGATGTAATTAGACCATCCAATCTTTGTGGTGATGATTCCCATTTTTTGACTTGAGAATTTTATAAATTAGGATTCTTTATATTGTTTTCTTTTAATTTGAGTTGGTCGAAGTCCTGCGAGGTGTAGAGCCATCCTCTTGTATCCCTTTTTTGGAAAACCTGTTTTGTTAGTAAAGATTTTCTTGGTGCAACGTGTTTTTCCTTTGGATTTTTGGGTGTTTTCACATAAAGTTGTATTTTCTTTCGTACTTTTCCTTTTTTTTTTTTATCTTTGTTTTTTGTTATTTTACACTTCTTCATATTATTTTTTTTTTTTGTTTTGTTGATCACAATCGTTGCTAGGAAGAGAGCTACTTGCACCTTCAAAATACTAATTATTTAAATGTGCATTTCCATCCTAGTTCATGTCAAATTGTTTGCTGATCTACCTGTTGCTAGGATTTCCTCGTTTATGTTTATTCACCTTAAAATTTCAATGTTGCACTCACGAGGAAGACTTGAAAAACTCAAATAAAAAAAATTAACTGCAGTATACACTTTTGAATAATTTATTGATTTGTATCAGTTGCACCACCTGTTTCTTAATGTTCATTGAAAATACTTAAGCAACATGTACTGCTTTCAGCTTCCTTCTCCACAAGGACAACAGAATCACGCATTGCACACCTACCCTAGGTGAACCAAATTTGATTGAATACCTATCAATAGGTTAATACATAAGAGCTTGTAGATGAAAAAATGGTATCTCATTGAATGAGTCTAGTTGATGGTAAGTCAGTTCTCCTTGAAGATTTCCGGTGTAGTCATGGCAATGTGGTTGTGGTCCTGTAGATGAGGTGAGCACTACATTGGTGAGAGTCTGACTTATGAATGTCGTGCTTATCATAAAAGTTGCCAAACCATTGCATGCTTGAAGTGCGTCATTTTTGCCACAAGCAACAACGGGTGCCAGGCCAGTTCTGGAGGGCTGATGCTTAAGTCAGAGGGATAATATATAGAAAGTATTCTATTAATGATTTAAGCTATATAAACTCATATGGAACATTCAAGCAATGGTGAAATTGAACCAAGGAAAGATGTTTAGGATATCAGTGCAGTGTATGTGTAGCCAAGATGACCAGTTAAATGTCTTTAATGGTGTGTTGATTGATATTGTTTTTGTATCAGTGAATTGAGCAGTCAAGGTTAACAAATTAGCATTGCGGTAAGCTGTTTTTCTTATTGCCATGCCTGGCACAGCATTGAGAAGGCCAAAATTGCCAAGAAAGCTTTGATGTCCTGGCAAATCTCCAAAACTGGGAGCTTCTCTACCTATGAAAAAGACAAGCTTTCAAATATGGATTCCCACCCTAAATCATGACAAAGTTGCAGAAGTTTAGTCTAGCTTTAGCCAGTATTTGTGCACCCGCTCATGCTATGTCGGATGGTGAGGAGATAATGCTTGATTTATGTTTATGAAATTGTCTTTAGAATTAAATATTTAACTCTCGAGATAAACGTTAATACAGATTAAGAGGATATAATAATGTTAAAAGTACTAGAGTAATATAGTGATCCCAATCAAATGCCTTTTCCACTTATCTGCTGTATTCATGCGATTATAGATATGAAATGTGAATTTGATCAAAGTGCTTGCATCATTCATTGTAGTATGTTAGAGTTAGCATTCGCAATATGTATTATAAGCATGGAGAAATTGAAAAAACAAAAGTATTGGCGAAGTGTTTAAAGATCATAAGCATATTGTGAACTAGTTCAACTTATTATTTAAGTGCTTTGGAGAATCTGCTTTTTTTTCTCAGCTAGATTTTGTTTTTCTGAAGTTACTTTTCTTTCTAGTGGATGCTGATTTCTATCTTATTCTTTAGATTCTTGGTCTTCCTCGGAGGATGCAGGAGCGGGATTTTGCAGGCACCCCTTATGTCCCAGTATATGTCATGCTGCCTGTACGAAAAATCGTCTTTAAGGCTTGCACATATTGTAGGGAATAACTGTTATGCTGGTCTGTTTTTTTATTTTTTATTTTCCTTTTTTTCCTCTTTTCTAGTTTTGGGTTTTCCCTCGTTAGTTGGTTGCCTTCCTAGAATTCAAATTCTCTAACTTATTTTCTTGTCTTATCGAGACTACAGTTTATTGTACTGTCTTCTACCAACGTATTCACGTTTTTAGTTGTTGATGATGGGCAGCTTGGTATCGTTAATGCAAAATGTGAGCTGGTTGATCCAGAAGGCCTGGTGAAGCACTTAAGGATTTTAAAATCTATCAACATCGATGGTCTTAAGGTTGATTGTTGGTGGGGAATAGTTGAGGCACATGCTCCATTGGAGTATAATTGGCATGGTTATAAGCATCTCTTTCAGATTGTTCGAGAGCTGAAACTGAAACTGCAGGTTAGTTTTAATTTGTTCAGCAAAATGTACCGGTTCTACTGCCAATAACTTTGCATCTAACCATCGACCTTATCTAGTTCATCATTTTTTTAATATTTTGATGTCAATTAGTTTTTAATGAGCTTTTCCTGGTTAGTTTCAATCAACCTCAAGTTGTATAGTGTTTCTGAAATGGCCATTTACATCATGGACCACTTAATTCTGTTTACCAGACCTCTCCTCTACCTAGTAAAAAAGTCTACCCATGGATAGTTACTTTGCTAATTGATCTGATAGGATGCTTAAGCTATGATTTTTGCTGTGAAATGTTGGACCTAATAAGGAGCTGAGGATGATCCTAGTTCCAATCGAACTAATATTGGCTCAAACTCAGATCAATTCAAGTTGAATTAGAGCTGGATTCGCTTGATAGATTCTTGAGTATGGGTTGACTTAATTCATATATAGCAAGCTTCAACGTGCCTTTTCTTTCCCTAAACGCTATTTAAGAATCCCATATAATTGAATTTGTGATTTCTCAGACAGAGTTCCAAATACATATATTACATAGTATACATTGTCAAAAGTAGAGAATAACTACAAGTCCTCAGCACCATGTACTACGCACCATTCACCAACAGCAACCAAGCAGCAGCCGCAGCAGATTGGGAGCTTGGCAGTGGACACCATCATGTCAGACAACCGCAAGATGGGAGCTAAGTGCATGCAGCATCTATCACCTACCAAAAAAGTGCACAAAATTGATTCTTAGCCAAAGATGGTTCAACAGGGGAGATGTGGAGCCATGTCCCTTAGCAAAAACGATAATATGTTTTACTAGATAAACACTAGAATTATTAGTGTCGTGTGGCCTAGAATGCGCTCCGTGAAATGATGATTTGTTCTTATCTGCAACTTAATTATTAAAATAGGAATCACTTATTATCACTTAATGTAGCATCCGATACTCTATATGAGAATATCACAGACCTGACATAAAAGGTCTTAATAAACTGGAGTTGCCTTGACAAATCTTCATAAATAAGTTTGGATTACTAACAACTATGATCATGCTATTGGGAATAATCGCAAGTGTCCACCCACAACATAAAACATAGAAACCAAGTAGAAAACAAAACCATTGCGAATTAAAATTTAAAACAGTCTCAGACATAACTCCAAAAATTTTTTAACAAAATATCAACGAAAACAAAAACCACAGTCTAGGTTTTACAACAGGAAGTAACATGCCAATATCACAATGAAGAGAGGTGTTAGCCAAGCTGCCGGGAATAGGTGCAGCCAAAATTCTCCTTTAAGATATCAAACTCAAAAAACAATGGTTCAGATCTCTTTTGCTAGTGTTATAGCCAGAAAAAATGGAAAATGCTTTCAGTATTTAAACTATTATCAAATGAACAAGATTAACACTTCAACTCATGTTAAATAACTAATCATGGAACCATTGGATAAAGATTGATAAGGCATGCAACTAAGTGTATTGCATTGAACAAAATGGTTGTTTTCTATTACCGATATTGACACTTGAGGATGTAAAACTATCATGCACATGACCATCAAATGCACATGCACATAAAAATAAATTCTCACATAATGTAACATACAATGCAGAAGAGATCAAAAGAGATCCAGCAGAATACAAATATGAATAGGGATAATGAATATCCATAATCATTGAGAAATTTTAAAAATAAGTAAACAACTACCTTACCACACAAATAGTTAAATACTTCTAAGTCCTTTATGAAAAAAGGTAAAACTGAAAATAACTTGTATAATATACTAGAGTTAAATAATCAAGTTTCAAAAAATCATGTTTAACAATCAAAATTGAAAAAATGTATTACGTGAAAAGTAGGAACATGGATTATCAAAAGATGAGGCTCTAATTCTTTCATCATGTAATAATTAGCAAGGTAAAAGACACCACCAAGTTGCAAGTGGGAGAGGGAGACACCAGCATTGTAAAGAGAAGGTTGGGAATCCAAGGAGAAAAGGAGTAGTCCTGAGTGATTAGGATTATGAATAGAAAAATACAATGTTTGGGGAGGGATGGGGGTATTCTTGAATAAATTTAAACTTGGTCAATGCTAGTGGATGACTGGGGATGAAGCCGACTTATCATCTTGCAGTGGCGACAAAAATGGATGCTCAATACCTTGAACTTGGGTTGCACTTGTGTACAGGGGTTTAACTGTTGGGTCACATTGCTTAATGTGCTGAAATGATATTTATAATTTATATATTTAATGTGTGTTTTTTGTATCATAAAATATGAACTTGGTTCTAGACTAGTCAATTCAATTTGACTAGGCCTTGGACTCAGCTTGCCAAAATATCTGAGTCATATTTTTTGTCTTATGGCCCAACTCAACCATTTTGATTGATGCTTGAGCCAAGCTAAATTGTGATCCGAATTTTGTGCAAACTTCATTCTTTAGTTCAACTTGCCTTTAATCATTTGAATAATGAAATTTGTTTTCTACTTTTAGAAAATTTACTTCATACCACATCCATTTGTCATAATATTTATGTTAAAACCATATACCTATTTTCTACGATATCCAACCAACTAAATCTTTTGCATTAAATGCTTAGGTGGTCATGTCTTTTCATGAATGTGGAGGCAACATTGGCGATGATGTGTGTATTCCTCTGCCTTATTGGGTAGCAGAAATTGGTAGAAGTAATCCTGATATCTTTTTCACAGATAGAGAGGGGAGACGAAATTCTGAATGCCTTTCATGGGGAATTGACAAAGAAAGGGTCTTAAGAGGACGAACTGCCCTTGAGGTACACATTCATTGCGAATGTTCCTTCATGGTTGACACGTAGAAAGTAGAAGGTCCTTAGTTTTTGTTTGAGTTATAGTTCTTTCTCATTGTATCGGTTCTCTTTTTAATGAAAACTGCCTGACAATCATGCTTGCACCATTAATAATGTGATGTTCTCTTGACATGCATTTAGGCTTATTTCGATTTCATGAGAAGCTTTAGAATTGAGTTTGATGAATTCTTTGAAGATGGAATTATCCACTCCATAGAGGTTGGATTAGGGCCATGTGGAGAGCTGCGTTACCCATCTTACCCTATTAAGCATGGCTGGAGATATCCTGGTATTGGGGAATTCCAGGTGAGCTTTCACATATATGCTTTCTTGTTTCAGTGTTTATGAGATGCATTTCTGTTGGAGCTAGATGAGAGGTAGAGACTGTAATTGTTTCTGCTTGCTTCTTATACTCCTTTCATTTGAATACTGCTACCCTTCCATATTTTATCCTTCGGCCTTTTTTTGAATGATTATTCCGTTTTCATCTTTAGAGTTTATTGTTAATTAAATGTAGTATGGGCAGTGTTATGATCAATATCTCCTAAAAAGTTTGAGAAAGGCTGCAGAAGCAAGAGGCCACTCCTTCTGGGCACGAGGTCCAGAAAATGCGGGGTGTTACAACTCAATTCCACAAGAAACTGCATTCTTCTGTGATGGTGGTGATTATGATGGCCATTATGGTAGATTCTTCCTCAATTGGTACACTCAGTTGCTTGTTGAACATGCTGACCATGTACTTTCCTTGGCCAAGTTGGTGTTTGAAGGCGCAAGTGTTGTTGCAAAGGTTAGTTAAAATTTGCCTGTGACCACTGCTTTATGATATCACCTGGATCATGAACCATTTTTTTGCTAGCCTGAATTAATGACTGCTTCTCATGGAAGGGTCAATTAAGTGGTGAAATCATCGATCTTTCTTGCTTAATGAATAGAAGTGCATGCTCATACATAGATTATTGATCTTGTTATAATAGAAATACAAAATTTTATCAACCAAGCTATATTTTTTGTTTTTTTTGGAAATGTCAAAGATTATGATAAATTTTGACGTTGAACATCTTCTTTGGAGAATAAGGTAGGTATTACTGACGGGCTAGGTAGTCAAGCTATCTTCATAGTGCATTTCTACATTTGTAAAGGTAAAACACGTTGCAAACCGTACATCAGAGCCAATATTTCATTTGAAAGTGGCTTACTAGTCAGTTTATTAGATGATATGGGATGAGACAGTAGAAAGCTAAAGCATTGCACCAAAATATGAAAACAAGTTTAAGAACTTTGGAAATTATTATCTAGGTTTTGGGTATGATTCCTCAATCACATTATTTGGGTTGCATCCTCAGCAATACTTAAAAAAAGGCTTTATATATTAAACTTCTCAGTGATGTGTCTATTTTTATGGAATTTGATTTATGTGCCAAAAAATGAATTTCAGCATGATGAGAAAAGTTTTGCCTATATGCACCAGAGAACGTTCATTAAAAAAATATATGTAGTCAAAACTAAATGTTTTGCTATTTTTAAGCCATTCAAGAAATGAGGTAAGGTAATGTTATGTATAAAAATTAACTTTTCAAAAGTATGCACAGCTATTGCATAAAACCAAGTATTAATCATTCCAAATAGGATTGCTATAAGAATCATTTGCCACCATCACATTCTATCTATTACTAGTTATTATGTAAGATCTAAGATTGTAGTCATTTTTTATAATCTTATATAATGTTATTTTTGGTTTACCTCATTATTTATTCACAAGAGAAAACTCCAATAACATATCTTTTCTTACAATTGTATTAAATAGCTTATATTTATAATTTCCACATCATTGAAGCTAGATCACCCTAGGTTTATCCTCAGTTGAGGTTACTTTAACTTTCTACTAAATGTAGTCATCATTTATGATCTTATTATTTTAGGGGCAAATATCCTTATTAGCATTTCTAGTTCTACAATACATTATATTTCACAAATAGGTTAATATTAATATTTATAATACTGTTAATATTATTGTTGCATCTAAAAAAATACTTTTGTCTTTGAATTGTATGTTACAATCACATAGCACATGGAAATCATTGTTCTCCTTAATCTGCTTAGATTTTGTCATTAATATCTCAATTAATTTCTACGCCATTTTAAAATATATTTCCTATATAACATAATATCTATTTTTATTATTTTATGATTAGCGATCTTAAATATTTGTCACTTGTACACTTGCTATGCTTAAACTTTCCTTATCTATATTTAGTTTTAGATCTAAGATAATGCCCCTTAGCCTCAAGATCATTCTTCATAACTCTTTCTTTGCTTTAGATTTTTTTGCCTAGTATTATTAACAAGTACATATCATCAACTATATATTGTGACATATCATGTAGAATTTGATCAATAAGACCATCAATAGTTGATGCAAAAAAGTAAAAGCTTTTCTCAACTTTGGCAAAAAAAAAAAGGAGCATTAATAAGGTTCTATTATAATAAGAAAATATTTTATTAATCTTTTATTAGAATATATACACATCATTGTTTCATTATATATATCTTTAATAACTTTAATGCAATATCATTTAAATTTTTCTAGAACATTTCAAGGTACTTTTTTGGGATTGTATCAGGTTTTATTTCAATATCTATAAAATTGTATTAACTTTTTTTATTTGAACTTTTTATTAACGTCCAAGTCATTGTATTACATCTATGTTATGATTCTTAGCATAAAGCTAAACTAATACTATGATATATGATGTTCTCATATTGTAATCTAAATCATTATCTCCCATGGTTACAATGTTTCATCATCTTTTCTCAATATTTAATAAATTTTGGATACCCCTTTGCTATTTTAAGTATAAAAATACTTCTTTACTTGGTGTTTAGTCTTCCAAATAACATTGAATAATGTGATAATCCAAGAAATACTTTTTTCTACACAAATATTAATATTTCATATGAATGGTATATTAGTATATTGTTTGTTCCATATTTTCTCTTCTTTGAAGCTTCTCTCACCTCCATTTCTTAATTTTTCAAAACAAAATTTCTATATTCTTTCAAAGAACTAAGCTTTCCTAAGTTAATCGGATTTTAACATCTTTCGTAAAAAAGCATAAAAAAATAATTCATCAATTTAGAATTAATATCTTCATCATTGACTAGTACTTTTTTTATCATTGCCTTGATATATTTTATTTAAGTTAAGAATTTATTTTTATTTTTCTTCTTTATTTTAGCAAGCTTATATGTCTTTTTGTCATCTTTAGTACCAAATTTCTTATATAAATCTTCATAAGGTACTTTCTTGTTATAATTAACTATTTTACCTCTTGTCATGCTAGCTTATTGCTATGTTGGAATTGAACAATGGTTTAAAGCATATATTCTTTTATTTAACCTTTTCTTGTACTTATTGTTTTGATTATCAACCCTTTTTGGTAATTTGGATTAGGCCATTTAGTTTCTCCAACACCTTTTTAGTTACCATAAAATACAAATAGCTATTCCATGTGAGATCAACTCCCATATCACTTTTCTGACAGCTTAGCTCTTAGTTTTTAATAAAGTTTTATTGTCCTATAACTTATTGTGACTTATTTCTTTTATACAACTTTCAAGTTAGGCATCTAAGATTATTGATCCATATCTAGTGATGAAACATTCCCCTTAGATGTTCTTACAATCTATGCAATCCAGTGGATTCATTTTTCTTCATATGAAAATTGAGCATTAACTCTTATAAGTGGTCTTTTACAATCATTAAGTCATATACTATAGAAAACATTAAAATAATATTACCTTCATCATCTTTGTAACTTATAAATACCATGAAAGCTTTTAATTACTTTGCCTCATGTTCTATATGCACATTTAAATCTACTCTAATATTTTTTTTTTCTTGTGAGATCTTTAATATCATCTCCACTTCAATATTTAAAAATTTTCTCTTGAAACTAGTACCCAATCCTTTGAAGAACATAAGGTGCCATCAACATTAGTTTCTTACTTTGTAATACAATCTTAAAAGCCATATTCTATCTATATCTCTTATATTCTTACAAAAAAGAAATATGCTATATTTCTATTTTGATTCCTTCTTGAATACTAGAGCTTGAATACAAAATTACCATTTTTTATCATTTTATTCCATCCACTAAGTTTATTAAATGAGCATACCCTTCATCCTCCTATGAATTGTGATGTCCACTAACTTCATCCACTTGCATATTAAGTACATATATTCCAAGTTCTTCCTAATTCTAGTATATTAGACTAGCCTTTTATTTTCTTTCATCAAAGATGATGTGGAAAACCTTGTTCATTTACCATTACATGAGTGTCAGTTGTGCCTTGGTGACTTGTTGCTGGATCAAGGCAATATAGTGTGTTGCTTAGCATTAATGTGATTTCACAAAAAGATTCATACCATGATAATAATAGTTTTATTATTTTTATGCTAGTTGTTAACTACCCAATGCAACTTTTCACTTTTTTTTAATTATCCTATGACCAATTATGACAACATTACATTTTTAATTATGTGTAAAATATTTGGTGGTCATTGATTATTTCAATGCAAGAAGGAAGTTTTTCTTTCAAGATAGTACACTGAGCAAACTAGCCAGAACTAATCAGCAAAATGCTAAATATTTTGTTAAAGATTAAAACTATCTGCTTATGCACGATGCTTGATTTCTATATATTCATTTGGGATCGTATGATGATTGCAGTTGTGCTAGTTATGCACATGTTCTTAAATTCTTTTATAGTGTCGACTAAAATGCTTTTATTATAGTGATAAAATAATCGATAAGAATTGCACATTAAGATACCAAATCTTCCCTAATGAGTCAGAATATAAAAACTGGAGAGAAGATGATCGCATGCTTCATGATCTTCATGATCATGAGCTATTAAAGTCTTTAATGATGGTTTAAATGAAGCAATTTTTTCATCAGCTGAAATTGCTTGTGAACAGTGTTTGGGTGCTCTATTAGTATGTCGTGTTAATTCTATTTATACTCTTTTGCACAACAGATACCTGGCATCTATTGGTGGTACAAAACAGCCAGCCATGCTGCAGAATTAGCTGCTGGTTTTTATAACCCATGCAATCGTGATGGTTATGCTTCCATTGCGTCCATGCTGAAGAAACATTATGCAACTTTAAATTTCTCATGTGCCGAAGTGCAAAACTTGGGTCAGCATCAGGGGTTTCCAGAAGCGTTAGCGGATCCAGATGGCTTATTCTGGCAGGTAATATAATACAAAAGTATGGTCTTATTATGAAAATTATTTTTTATTACTCGGTATTTTTTTATCCATTGCTAAAAAACGTTTCACAGAGCATAATGCAACTATTTATAATGCCGTCTTCTTGACGTCTAAATGTCTGTTTTTTTAGTACCTCTTAAATATGGTAAGATGCGGTGGAATGGTAAAATTGGACAATTCTAGAGCTTTTTGATGATATAAAAAATTTTCAGGTTTTGAATGCTGCATGGGATGTTTCTGTGCCTATGTCAAATGAGAATGCTTTCCCTATCTATAATAGGGATAGCTACAATAAAATTTTAGATTATGCCAAGCCATTCAATGATCCAGATGGCAGAAACCTCTCATCATTTGCCTACTTGAGGCTTAGTCCTGCTCTGATGGAGGGCTGCAACTTCATAGAATTTGGGCGATTTGTTAAGAGAATGCATGGTACTGCAGCTTTCCTTTCTTTCTTTGTCTCATGTACAAAATTATTTTTCACAGGCAATGCATCAACTTATTTCCATCATTTTAGTACATCTCGTGCACTTACTCTTTTTGGTTGAATATGTTAATGCATTTTATGTTAATTTTCTGCTGCAACAGATTTGCCGATTTACTTGGAGGTTTCACTAGTTGCACAGTTTAAACTGATTTGTATCTTGACCATTTTTAGTTCACAACTTCATCATTTAGTTGTTCCTCAAAAAATTAATTCTCTATTATGCATTACTTTGTAATTGATTCCATAACATGATGTCAGCCTTGTTATTTTTGGTGTGATATAATTATACTGGTCATAGTATACATGTCAACACCAGTGCCTGAGCAAATCATAGATTGGTATGATGAATGAATAGCATAGCATGTGAATTGAAATGCATCTTGATTGGATTGAATTATAAGCCAATAGTTTTGTTTAACTGGGGTTCTAAATAACTTACATGGAACCAACATAGGGCCTGTAGTTTCTCCTTAAGCATTACTCTAACCTGATAAGTGCATTCATTATGGCTCAGAAGAGCAAGCATAAGTGCCCACCACTTGGGAGTTGACACAAACCCACATGTATGCTTTCTTATCAATGGCCCCAGACTCAAACAACACTTACAAGCTCTATGGGCGAATCCATTTGGGCACCACTTTTTCTTGCCAACAATCCGCTCTTTGCAATGACACATTAGGATCTTGAACCTATGACCTTATCTCTGATACTACTTGTAGGACCTTAGGCAGTGCTAATTCTCTCTATAGTAGTTGCTACTAAGAAAGATGCTTACTCTAGTGTTATTGTGTATCCTCCATGACCTACAAGAGGAAGCATAGCACGTGAATTGAGATACATTTTGATTGGGTTGAATTATAAGCCAATAGCTTTTTTTAACTGGGGTTCTAAATAACTTACATGGAACCAACATAGGGCCTATAGTTTCTCCTCAAGTATTACTATATTAAAAGTAATTACTAATAGTAATGACACTTACCCTAGCTTGATAGTGCATTCACTATGGCTCAGAAAATCAAGCATAACAACGATATTTGAGCACTGGGGAGTTGACACAAACCCACATGTATGATTTCTTACTAGTGGCCTCAGACCCCAACAACGCTTACAACCCCTATGGGCGAATCCATTTGGACACCACTTTTTCTTGCCAACAATCCTTTCTTTGTAATGACACATTGGGATCTCAAACCCATGACCTTATCTTTGATATCACCTATAGAACCTTAGGCAATACTAATTCTCTCTAAAGTAATTGCTAATAAGAAAGACACTTACTTTAGCATTATAGTGTATACACCATGGCCTACAAGAGGAAGCATAAGTTCCCATGGCATTTGAGCAGTAGGAGTTGACATGGATGCCACTTTCTCACTCATGGGCCCATACAACAACACTGCTTTTAAGTCTCATGGGTGGATCCACGTGGGCACCACTTTTGCACACCAACAAAGCTTGGTTGAACTAGCTAGCCAAACTTTAATGACTGAATTGAACATAATTTGTCTTTTGGAATCAGTTTAAAAACTGGAGGTCAACTTGGATTAATTGGTGTAGTTTGCATTGGTGGTTTGAGTTAATTAATATGAGGATGTGGGCTGCAGAATGTTTAGGATATGAAATTTGCTCAATCCATTGTCCTACAAACAAATCCACAAATGCAAAACTTTTCGTATCCATGGTGTTATTGGGCATATCACTGACAAATGGAATCCACTTGATGAAAAGTTGCTCTTTTATGGAATATTTACAACAAATCTGACTATCAATTGAATTACTTGCAATTGAAAAGTATATCTAATAACACCTTATCAAGCTAAACAACATATGCTCAATTCACAAAACCTAATAGATCTTGAAGGCCTTCTAGAGAATATAAGGCTTGATATTTCCCCAGCATATGGCCTCGTATTTGGTTTTTGAGTATGTTTCAAGCTCCTACATTTCAGGAGAATGATGCCCTAACATTCCAATCCAAGCAACAGAAGTTCAATTTACAAAGAATAAAAGGGTTTTTGAAGGCCTTCAAAATTTCTAGAGGATTCAACTTGATATGACTCTGCATATGGCAGTTGGATATTGCTTTACATTGGACTTGTGAGTGTGAATATTCTTCAAACTCTTTACTTGGATATCATTTTTTATTTCTCATCTATTGGCGTTTTGCGTGCATCGAGGGTGGGTAAGTGTGTAGGTATCAATTCGCGTGCTATATGTGGGTAAAAGAGGATTGAAACATCATATATAGTTATGAGAATAGGAAAGCACTTGGTGGATCCATTGAAATTGTAAGAAATTTATTTACTTTTTAATGGCCTCTGTCAAACTGGCCTTCAATTTCTAGATTGACTTTGGAGGATTTCTACTGCAGTTAACCAAATTTCATAATCACATTGCAAGTTTCATATTTTAAAAGGTAGCATCAAACCTTCATTTACATTTCATCAATAGCCACGTTAGGGATCTTTTTGAGTTTCTACTAAGAATGCAATTATTTAAAAAACGAACCTTGCAACATTTTTATAAAATTTGTAGTAAATCCTGTGAAGATCTGCTCTCTATTTCAGCTTTCAGTTCTATATAATGCATGAGATTGATTTATCTACTGATTTCAGCATGGAAGACTTTTTTATTTTATCTAATCTACATTCACCTGTTAATTGTTTTCCTTTTCTTGGTGTTGCTTAAAACCCATTCCTTCTTCCTCGCAGGTGAAGCTGTTCTTGATCTCTAGACAAGGGGAGTGCACAGTAAACTAATGTGGGCATAAGCTATTCCCCTTCAGATCTGTTCTTTGTAAACTAATATAAGCTAAATTCTAGGAATAGGATAAAGAACATGGTTTTTATAGACTGCGAAATCTGCTCTTCTTCTTTAACACCGCTCTTCCGGCAAGCAAAGCATGAGACGACGGCACCCACCAGAAGTTTTTTAACTCCTCCAGAAAACCATTGCTTATTCCCTATGGTTGCTCTGCAATTTTTGCTAATGAAAGAGCAATCACTATGAAATACTATTGAAGAATCGATACATCCTATAATTTGCTTTAATATGTGATGCACAGATGAAACAAACTTCCATTTCATCTCCATTAATTGAAAGCTGACAACAATTGATAGGCAAGAATAGAGTGAGGCACCTCATAGGTTGTTGATTCTGATGTATTGTACGACTTAAAAGGTACCTTAATTGTAGGTTTTCTTACTGCCGTTTGGTTGTGTACTTGTGAACAAGAAACTCTTTCCTTTTGATAGGGTACTGTATCATCTGTGTGTGTTGTAACTATTTCTAGCTTGAATTGCTGTAGTAGTATCAGAAAAAATTATAACTTCTGCAAGCTGCACTTGCTTTTCTCTTGCTTTAATTTTTAGCTTTCTTGGATGGTTTTTTGCTAGGGCAAGCTAATTAAGATAAAACGAAGAACAGAGTGCATGAAAAGAGGCCAGTTTGAGCTGAAGAACTACCAAAACCGCAACATGAACGAGTTCCTCTTTACCATTTTTTTGCTAAGTTGTTCTTAATACAGATCGCATGAAATCAAACAATTATTTCATTAATTTTCTTTGATAAAATCATCTCTTTTGTCATTACCATTGCTAAGAAAAAGTTCATTTTGTTCTTTCTAAAATACTAATTATTTTTCTTTTAGCTTTTTTATTTGAATGTCAGATCTATTTTGGTGATTATAACTATTTTTTTTACAAACAATTATCAAAAGCAATTTTTTAATAACGTCTAAACACAACAAATTATTGATCTTACTTGCTAAAAAGCCTCAATCAGTGTTTAACAATATTTAAACACAAATTTTTATAACATTGAAGCTTAAGTTACAAAGAGAACCCTTTGAAACCGAAAAGGTTCAGATTATTGTAGTAACTTGCATTGTGGTTTACCCCTACCCATCACCAACCCAACATAACCTCCAAATAGTTCCTAAAGGAGAAGCAATAAAATCTCATCTTTAGTAGACACAGTTCAACATAACCTGAAGCATTAAAAACCTTTCATAAATATGATAAACATCAAACTTTAAACTTCTGCGAGATTCTGTAAACACTCTCCTTGCAATCATCGCAGACCCTCTTAGCCCTTTCACCAATGGTTGAACTTATTCCAGCTGCACTTTCCTTGATGGTTTCTACTGACTTTCCTCCATTCTGGGCAACTTTCCGACAGAGCTTTACCACCTGCTTCCTACTATCCAATGCGTGCTGCTTGAGAGCCGAAACTATAGCCAGAATCCTTTGAATGATGCTATTAATGGCAGAAGAGGATCTTAGTTTTATCTCAGCAGCCATTGCCTTGAGTTTCTCAGCTAAGCTTTCTCCTCTGTTAATTGTCTCGTCAGTTGACTGCATCCCGGCCGAAATCCATGTCATTCCAACTAAAGCATCTTCTTGCAGATTCTCATCAACAATTACTTTAATTCCATGTCTTTCCCATCTTTCCCTAGCTTGTTCAAGGGACTTTGCCAGCTCCCTGGCTCTTTTAGCTTCTTCTTCTGCCCAGGTTCTGTGAACAGAGGAATTAATGATCAGTTTATTAAAATTTAGAAAGAGGAATATGGCATCAATCGGTAGAAAAAACAAAGAACAAGAGTAAAGGAGATAGACACCTAGCTAAGGACAATGCCTTCCGCTCAACTTCCAGCTCGTATTGTAACTGAACTACAGACTGGTTCTCACTCTCTGTTTCTTTTCTAAGTCTGCTAATTCTTTCACGCTCAAAAGATAACTCAGCTTTGTTACTCATAAGCTCTTGTAGCTTTTTCTCTACTTCACACCTCAGTCTAGATAGGACTTCCATTTCGGATTCCACGACAGCTCTTCCCTTAAGCAGAGCACTATTCTCTTCCTCTCTTTCGACTCTTATTCTTTCCAATTCAAGTCGTGCTTCCTCAGCCAGCTTCTCTACGGCTTCTATCTTCTTCCTTTCGATTGCAAGCTCTTCTGCGAAACTAGCATTGATCTCTTTTTCAACTTGTGCAACCAAAGCTGCATGTTCACTTACAGCAGTTTCAGCTAAAGATTCCGCTTCAATGCGTGCAAGCTCCTCGCCAACAATCTCGGCTGCTTCGCCTGTGGAAAGAGCAATGGCAGCTTGGGCCTTCGTGACAGGTTTATTGGGTTGAAACAATCTGGTATAACCTAGAGTGTTGAAAGAAAACCCAAGTAAAAAGATTAGTTTTCTTTGCATGAAAAGAAGAAATGAAAGGTGAGAATGAATTAATACCAAAAGCAAGACAAATGATTCCATGTTCTCCAGAAGAAAAGTCGGCCACAAGTGCAGGCCATGCAGCTGTGTCTATGCTATCAATATCTAAAAAACTCGATTGTTGGTAAAGATGCTGCAATGGACAATAAAAGGTAATTAGTATCGACCTGCAAACTAAACCAACAAATGATGTAGATCAAGCAGTTTTTAACACAGCTTTTACATTTCTATCTACTTCTGGAAGTTTTCTCTTCTCTAAAGCCATCTTCCAGCTCACAAGATCCTGACGTGAAACAGGGCTGCGATGCATTTCTATCAGTTGCAAGAGAATATAATGCTTAAAACACACAAGTTAAACCAAAATAACTTTTGAAGTCATGCAGTTAAACCTTTCGGGGAAAAAGAAGAAAGGATCTTGGTTCTCAGAGGAAGAGCCTTTCATATCAGAAAGTGAAAATCTGCTAGATATTATTCCAGCTTCCGCAAGGCCTTGTATGGAATGTGACAAGGAAGCGAGTTGTCAGAGCAAAAGGAAAGGTAAAAGAAACACTAAACTTTGGATTGCATATATTCCTGATGCCAATAAGATCCCAAATACACAGAAAAGTTTCACCTTGAATGCAAGCAAAATCTGGATCTTCAGGAGTGACATCATTAAAAGCAAGCTCAGTAACATTCTCTACGTACATTGCAGGATAAATTTTGGAAGTTGGGTTCCTGCATTTAGTATCATAAGTTGACAACTGGAAAATATTAGAAGTTCGCTAAAATCAAACAGCATTTATTTTCCTATCACGACTGACTTTGAAAAGTTCTAAATACCAAATATACACAAGGAACGCTTTTGGCTGTTCAAAATCAAAAGCATGTCGACCATCTACCTTGAGAGCACACTGCTAGCCGAAACTAACCAACGAGCATACTCCCGACGAGTACACAGATCTCCTGGCTGGACATCGCTCTCAATCACCTAATAATATGATATATGATAGAGTTATGTTAGATAACCTTGAACTGAAAAATGTCATGGTCTTTAAGCTCAGGTAGGAGTTATCATAGTAAACTATTAAGGTGTTCTTTAAGCATGAGTTATCGGTATACAGCTTAAGATAAAGCATTCCAATGACAAAAAAGTATGATTTATTGATGCCAGTATGAAACAATTGGTCTTCGATATATAACTGCCCAGCTACACAGCCATGACATTAAACTTTTGTAATGAATCTTATCCTTGGTCCATATTTCTTTAAATAATTTACATTTTTTTTCAACCAACACGCAAATTCACTTTCAAAATAACCAATTTGCGAACAAGAAGTTTAGCACACTTACGGAGTTTGTCTTCAAAAATATATAAAGAAAAACAAAATCAGGAAATAAAAAAGGATTAATAATTCTAACAGATTTATTCCAACGTGCTCCATAAGATAGTCTATCTCCTTTGTTTGGCTTTATCAACAAGTAATTGCTTTATTTCATATCTTTTTCTCAACATCGAGCGTTATCAACTTCACATGACTATACTACAATATATGCTTCAGAGTTTAGGTTATGAGCATTCCAATTCGTTTAGATATGAAGCTTACAAGATATCTTGCCATTAATATTATTCTTGAAACAGCTAATTTCACTAAAATTGGTCATACATTTCTACCAAAAGCTCTAATGATGCATTAAGAGATTCCAAATGAATCCTCAAGATTGTTTGTTAGAGTTAATGGTTTTCTCTACATATCAATTCATCAGAAATATCAACTTGAAGTATATGCAAAATTTGTTGACTGACCAGAAAATAACATTGAGCAGAAGACTATTCTCCCTCAGTTATATGATTCTGTGAAGCTTGACATAGAACGAATTTATTCCATATGCTTGATGACGTTAACATATAAAACACTGTTCTATCATGGAATTTGAAATGACGTAAAAACATTAATATTTCTCAATACAGTAATACAACCATTTCTTCTTTTTTTTTTCCCACTTGTTCCAGGTTCTTATTAATGACCTAGCTTTGTTTTTTTTTTCCCCTAATTTAGCTGTACAATTTATAACACTTATTTTTTACTTGAAGTTAACACATGTATCCACAGCCATGAAGACGGCTTATGGTATGCACAAGGTACAGATAAACTTACGTAGACGGATAAAAACTTACCCATGGGACACCATTGCGGTCATTAAGTGTAAAGGTATCAGTAAACTTTATCAATTCAAAATTACTTAGATGAATTCTCTCCAATTATTTTCAATTGTATATTCACCAAATAGTAAGATTTAATCTAATTGTTTATTTCAATCATAAGGCATCATTTTGTGTGTCTGCTAATGCTTTGTCAAGTGCATTAAATTTTTATAATACAACGTCTTGCCTAATGAGCATGAAAATGGTCAATTCACTTCAAGTTTTTGCGCATCCCTTGGCCACTCTATTGATAAAGGCATAGTTTTATCACTTTCTCTCCATTACATGTGTTCTTGCTTTTTGTTTCCAAATATTTGTTGCATTGAGGGGGCACTTGTAAATTAGTTTAATTATGGTGTTCTTTCAATGAGGATGAATGAGAAAATCAATATAGGTGGAAGAAGATAATAAGAAGAGTAATCGAAGAGGTATATTATCTGTTGAGGCCTAATATCTCATTTGTTGAACTTAGATTGTTATACAAGTTTAGCTATTAATCAGTGCATTTGAGAGATTTCACTAATTGGGTTCCCAAATAAAGGAGCTTACTGTTACATTTTTATTAGTAAGAAATGATCTTGTTACTTAAAGTGACAAATTTACTTTCAATTTACAGAACTCGTAGTCTATTCCCATAATTTCTTCTAGGTTGTGACTCAATAAGTTGGAAGCAAGCATACAACACCAACAAAATTGCAGCCAAATATCATTGTTTTCTGTTGTGGAAGGACTTGAGATGGTTATATCTTTTTCACATTCAAGAGAAGGAAAAGATGAAATTAACAAATGTACTAATTAATAATAAATACACCTATTTATGAAGTTTTTAGTCATTAAAGAATAAGTAAAATTGTTTGAGTGATAACATGACATCTAGTACTTTTAAAGGGCAAGGAACCAAAAAGTTTACTTACTACATTACCAAATTAACAACTTTACAAAATAGAAAGAAATATCTCTTCAAAAGGGTATGCACCGAGGTACCTTCAAAACTTGCAAGGCAGCCAATGCCTGGCTCTGAACCTGATCAACTACTGCAGGAACAAGAATCTTTCCTGGAGGCACCTGCAATGCTGAAGAGACGAGAGATGGAGCAGGCACACCAGTAAAATATAGTGATTTCTCAGGCAGTAGTGACTCAGATGTGGACTCAGCATTACTTTGATTGTAGATGCTTTTATTAGTTTCATTTTCAGAGGAGAAATTATTCGCCAATGAACTATCATGTAGTTTATGATCATCTCCAAGATTGTTTGGATAATTGGAGAATGTAGGGGCTTCATTTCCAACATCTGAATTAGACCAAATGCTAGAAGAGACAGAATTAATCGCAGCACATTCAACAACACCAAAACTTTCAGCTTCAGAAAGATGCAACACATCATCATGCTCAAGATCATCTCCATTTGAAACAAAAACAACAGTTTGTATTAGACTTCTATGGGAATCCACCATATCACTTGGCTCGATATTTATTTGATTGGATTTCAATGTTTCACTAGGGAATCTATCTTTGTATTCATTCAAGATTCTCAAGGAAATATCAGAATCAAAAATTTCTTTGGGGCTTGGATTTCTCAGTTCACTAGTATAATCTGCTGAAACAGTGTCCAAAGATGAGTCCTCATGATTGACACATAAGTTCTCATTATGTTGGACAATCGAGTCTTGCTTCTCAGAAAACATGATACTTAGCAACTCCACAGTATTAAGGTTATCATTTGTTGAATGAATTGCATTGTTTGCAGATGGCTCGGGTGAAAAGGGATTAGAATCTGGAGATACTGTATTGTTGTCAACATCAGGATGAATTAGCACACTACCTTCTTCGAAAGAGCCATCTGTAGTTCTAGTGTCCTCACCATTCGTGTATGGAGACTGAGTAGATGAAGCCTCCAAATGGTTTGCATTACCATGTTTATCCTCATTAACCTCCAAAGCAAGCAGGGAAGGGTCTTCAGTTACCTCCAAGAAATTTGACACCTCGTCATTTTTCTTGCTTACTTTATCAGAGAAGATTGCACTGGTCTTATTGCCAACTTGAACTGTCTCTGTAGCTTGATCATCAGAAATCAATTGTAGTTCTTGTTCAGCTGTTAAGGCAGTCGTGCTTTTCTTGACTCCTGCTTTCAAAACATCAAAAAAGGCATTTGGGTTTGAGGGTCAGATAAACCAAGTAGGAGTACTCGTAGGCAAATAAAAAAGATATAACCCATCTCCCCATCAGAAAAGCCATGTTATATATTGCTACATTTCAAATGAATTACCCATGTCAGAAGTAGTTTTGCTGCTTTTGCTGCTCAAGGACAGCGTTGCAAAAGTAATTCCTCCCAGAAAAAGTACTCCAGCTAGCCCTGCTCCAAGCATCCCTGAAATTGAGCTACTAGAAAAGCATCATTAGTACTCCAAACACTATAATAATAATTTTAAAATAAAAATCAGGGACGTGGTCCTGTGGAACTTATCAGGACTCAAGAGTGATTGCAAATCATAATTTAGTCAAAACATTAATTTCCAGTTTGGCTTTTCTGTTAAGAACATCTATCAAAAAGGATTCCATAGCTACTATTTCAAGCAGTTCACAGTGGAAGTATTTCTATTTTTGTAGGTATACCAATTACAATTAGATTCACTAGTATGTGCCATGGGAGATGCATTTTCATAAATTACAAAACTCATTTTTATTAACCCAAACATATCATTAAAAAGCATAGAAGGAAATTATAGACAAACTATGATTTGATGACTAAGAACAACTGGTATCAAACAGTATAGGTTAACTCAAGGCCGAAGTAAAGCTTGCACCTAAGACATAGGCAACTCCTCGCTTGAGCATCGTAGCTGGGATAGCATCTCAAAAACTACCAAGCTTAGCAAGAGTGTTATGATGACTTGACCAAAGCAAGAGCAAGCATATGCCTTTAATGGAGATGTTGAACTAGTAATTTTTTTGGTAGAGTGAAGGTGAAATAACGAGCAAGACATACATAAGTCACCAGAAAAAGGAATAAAGATCGAGGACTATAAGCAAATTGGCTACTTGTTTTGATTCACCTGAATTTAAGCTGTGCCAAAATATGATCGCTAGAAACAATTCAACTCCAATTCGAAAATTTGGAACACATTTTACCCTGACCACACGCATCATTGTCCTTATCACAATGGGTTCCCTTTCCTAAAAAAATAATTTAAGATCAACATGATGGATCTACAAAACACAATGGATTAGTCAATGAATTTGTGTTGGTGCATGATCAAGGTAACATCCTAGAAGCTGTGGGCAAGAAGGTACACACTCATTCCATATCAGTGGTTGACCTCAAAACAGCTGTGGGGAAGAAGGTATTCACTTATTCGGTATCACAAGTTGATTGCAGAAGGGCTTGGAAAGCTGCTCACTAATCCTAAAAGTGAGCAAGTATAATGGAGTGAGCCTGATTTGAGGGTGACTCTTGTTTGGCTATTGCTGCTTTGCATATTGATATCATGGGTATTAGTGGTTCAGGGTTGTACAAAATTACAATTTTTCCCTAATCAACCAACTTCATCAAGAACAAGTCCCTTTTTAGGCCAAGAGCTTGAAGCCGAGACCTCGAATAACATTGTGGGTCTCATAGTACAGCTCACTATACAAGATGCTAGTATGGATCATTTTTTGTTTCTATCCAAGTAGATGGATACTCTCTGGAAGAGTCCTTGAATATTCTATGCAAGGGGTGACACTCCAATTAGTCTGTTTTTATGTCCTTTTGTACTATATAATTCTATTTTTGTGGAATCTTTTTACCCAAAAGAAAATTAAAAAAAAACTATAAAATAAATTGCTAATTATGCCTAGATCTCAAATAAATAAAAATTTTATTAATAAGACCTCTTCAATTGTAGCCAATATTACATTGTGAATAATTCCAACTTCAAGAAAAAAACATTTACCTATTATAAAAATGATATGATTTGGATTTTTTCTAGTTTTCATTTTATTGTTGATCTTGTTTTATTTTAATCCTCATTTTAACTAGAAAAAAGAACATAATTAAGAATTAAAAAGAACAAATTATTGAAAAAAACTTATGTTTAGTTAAGGTGAAGTTTGGAGATAGAGCAATTCCTTCTGTTCACTTTTTGTCTTGCTTTTATAAACTTAAAATAACACGTGTATACAAGAATGACAACTAGAGTGCTTCATTTGTCTATTTCCATTAGGTTGTAGGTATGTTTGCCCCAAATTTTTAAACAATTCTTAAAGAAGATCATAGTGTTTGTACTTAATGTTTTGATTAATGTAATAAAGACTATGGTTGCCTTTTTAAAAAAAATTCATCTAAGATACAAGTCAAAACCATCATAGTGCATAAAAACCTAAGTTCTTGATTAGCACCAAGGATGATACCACTCACCACTACAGTGCTTGATCATTTCCCCACAGAGGAATTTAGCATTAAACGTAGCCCTATAGGCCACTAACATCGTTACCACAACCACTTAACATGACCAATATTTGCATAATGATCCATTTGTTGGATTAGCATCATGAAATAATAGTTTTTGCTTTTGCTCAAAAGTAGTCTAGATTATTCTTTTTTCATAAATTCTATTTAGAATGGCACCACAATAGGCACCAAACTCAAGTTTTAGGTGTTTCCTTCAAATCACAAGTTGATACTATACAATTCAATGTTTATAAAACTATATATTTTTTAATGTAATTTTATAAAAAAATTAATATCAATTACTATTACAGTTGACATAATACTTGAATCTTTAGCAAGTGTTGGATTCAATCCTCAACAAAATTTTACATTTTTTTCTTTTTTTAAAAGATCAAGCTTTTTTAATGCAGCTCATGGGCAATTCTTTATTTTTTTTAAGAAAACAAAGTGCTAGGATCACTTCTTAACACTTAATTATTTTTTAAGATATATCATTTAACCTAATTTTTCATATAATTTCAAGTAAAGGCAAACTTTTGACTTTCCAATAATGCACATTTGATATACTAAAAAAACTTTTAATTATGATTTTGAATTTTATGTTTTTAATCCAATCTCTACATATTTTAATAAATTTAAAAATAACAAATTTATTTATATCTAAATTTTTCAACAGACAATTGGGTGCATTTTGTTTTTTGAAGGTTATTAAAATAATTAAGAAACTTCAAACCATTAAAACTCAAAACTAAGAGAATTTATTTAGAACTAAAACTTCAAACTTTTCATGAAACATTGATGTTAAAACACAAAATAATATTTAGTTGAATATTGCATACTCATCAATCTCCAAATAAAGGAAAAGTTGACCAAACACCAAAAAAATATAAAATTACTAGAAAATAATTCAAGAGCTTGATGCAGAACAAAGTGAACCCAATCAAGCCAAGCCAATTCACAAGTCTCATTGGTTGGCTTGAAACCAAGATTTGATTTCGAGTTTAGATTGAGTCGTTTGTTTGAGATTAGATTTAAATAAACTCAAGATAATTATAAATATAATTAACATTAAAACTATACACGATACAATGACTGGACAACATGTAATTCCCAAAAATTTGGGGCAAATTTGGTGGGTCAAATGTCATTTCCAACTTTTGCTCTCATTAAAATAATATTAATGTGCATTTAAATTAAGTATTACCAAAGTTCAACTTCTTAGCTCACCTTCACAATTGCATTTATTTTAAAGTTCAACTCAGTTTAGAATCACCTAAATCTAGCTCAAGTAAAATATGTTTCAAGTTCAATTCATGTTGAAATTGACAATGAATTGAAAATTCAATTTCAAGTAGAGACAAAATAGCTTTAACTTGAAAAGACATCACAACAAGTATTGGACTCCTCTATAAGTGGATGCACCAAGATCAACAAAAAGATTAGACTATTTTATGGACAAGTCTCTAAAAAGTAACACTATATTGTTAAAACATAGCATGCCACACATTCTTAAGCTTTGTTTGGATTGAGGTAGTGTTAAGTTAATTAGGATTAGAATAACCCGATTAACATGGATTAAAAGGAAGATCATACTTCGTTGCTAACCTTGGCCAGCGAGCCAGGGTTTTAACAATGAACTCAGGTTGTGACGAAGCACGATAGATGTCAACAAGGATGTTGAGAAGCCATTGATCAATAGAGAAGATCAAGTAGTGAGCCAGGTTTAACAAATGTTAATTTGTTGATAAAGTTCTTAACACCACCTAGCTATTCATCATGAATACTCGAAATAAGTAAAAGTGAGAGTGGGCATCTCTCTTTATTACCCAAGTACATTGACATTCATGATTAAGGTCTATTCAAAATGTTTAGTCTTAATTAAGATATCATCAAACATAAGTTGTATATAAAATGAAGAGTATTGAAGCTACAACTTCTAATTCAAATCAGATAATAAGGATCCTTGGATTTAATTAACTTCAAATCATGATAGCAAAGGATAGTTAATATTACAATGGATCAAAGTAACAATTCATAAGGACTAGTTCCATTGTGCTATTAGATAGTAAGACTCTTCATTTTATGTAATTGGTTTCTAAATTAGGCTACAACTTATTGCTTATTAGTAAGTTGACAAAAGATAACCACTGACACTAATTTTTTCAATAATATGTGCAAATTTAAGGACTTAGATTCATGGAAGATGAATGGAAGTGGTAAAGAACATTTGGGCTTGTACCTTTTCAAAAGAAGCATTGCTCCAAGTAAAGTGGACACTTCCAAATTATAAAATCATCTATCAAAAATTTCTTCAATGTTTTGCCTCCAAATAGTTGCCAGATCAAGCTATGGCATTTTAGATTAACACATCTATGTTTATGATAGGTTACAAGATTGTTTCCTTCATTTTTTAAAATAAAGCTCTAATAGTTTTCAATGTGGAATTTTTCAATATTCGAAACCTCCTTAAGTTTCTTTCCAATGTCAACTATACAAGTCCTCACGTCCTTTCTTGTTAATCCACTATGAACTCTATGATCCTTACCAACTAAAACATGTTTCTAAGTCATGTTGGTTAGTTTCTTTCATTAATAACCATACAAGGCTTACTTGGGATATATCTTACGAAAAAGTAAATATAAAGTTAATTCACATTTAAAAATTTTCAAGGTCATGATTTTGAATCAATTTCAAATCAAAATCAAAATCATGAAAACTAATAATAGGAAAGAGTATTTTAATTTGATTTTGAAAGAACATCTATCAAAACAAAGTATTATACATCAAAACTCATGTGTTGATACATCACAACAAAATAAGATTGTTGAACAAAATTATCAACATCTTCTTGAGATAACTATCACTTATATTCTTTACTAGTGTTCTTAAAACATTTTTAGAAGAGTATTATCTTTATAGCCACTTATAAATTTAATGCCTTCAAAACCATTCAAATTGGAAACCATATGCCAAACACTACAAAAATTCCATCCTTATTCTTGGATAATTTCCTCCATACCAATAAAAATTGTTCGGTACTTCACTTTTGTACGTCTTCATGATCATATTAGATGCAAGCTTGATCCTAAGGCTATAAAGTACATTTTTCCAAGTTATTATTCAATTCAAACAAGCTATAAGAGTTACCCTTAGTACCAAAGAAATAATACTCTATGGATATTACCATTTTTAAGGTTAACTTTCTATCCCAAATTTGAGATTCAATAGAAAACTAATTATGCGTAAGAATCACTTTTGGACATCACACAATGTCTCAAACAACAACCATCTTCTCAATAGATTGAATCCACTTTAATATCCATTTTTAATCCTCAACCCAAGTCCCCTCAACGTCCTAATTTCTAGTCATGTCATGCTCCAAATCATCCAAGTCATAGTGTTGTTAATCTTTCTATCTAGAATTCGAGATTTAGTAGGAAACTAATTACTCGTAAGAATCCCACTTTTGGACATTGAAAAATGCCTCAAACAACAACACATCTTCTCAATGGATTGAATCCACTTTTGTATCCATTTCTAATCCTCAGTCGAAGTCCCCTATAATCCTAGTTTCTACTCATGTCACGCTCTAAATCATCCAAGTCATAGTGTTCCGCCAAACAATTTTGAACTAAATGTCTACACAAAAAGATCACCCAATAACATAAAAATTAATGTCTACTCATGAAGAACTTGTACTCGATAGAAAAATCAAGAATGGGAATCTGATCATAATCATGAATATAATCCAACTACAAGTAATATTGAAAGTAACATTTATTTTGAAATGCTTCAATTAATTTAATTAATAATGATTTGTGTTAACCTATTTCTTTAGAAAAGATACCTGATATAGCACACAATAGAATTTTTCTTATACTTGTCTATCTTTAAATTTTTAAGCTTTCATTACCAATTTTGATGATATTCAAATTCTATGTCCATTGATGAAATTCTTAGAGACTCCAAATGGAAGAAAATTGTTTTGGAAGAAATTCAAACTCTTAAGAAAATGAGAAATAGGAAA
Source organism: Vanilla planifolia (assembly GCA_023846275.1). Classification (NCBI taxonomy): domain Eukaryota; kingdom Viridiplantae; phylum Streptophyta; class Magnoliopsida; order Asparagales; family Orchidaceae; genus Vanilla; species Vanilla planifolia. Next base: position 15,589,448 of record CM043866.1, on the reverse strand, counting down.
ATCAAAGTTTTGCCAACTGAAAGAAGCATGATCAATTGAAACTAAACATTTACTATCAAATATGAAGAATATAGTAATGAGGATTGATTTTATGTGAGGCTTATTGCTAGAGAATTTACACAAACACATGGAATAGACTATTGAGAAGCTTTTGGTGTTGTGGCCAAACCCAATACCACCATAATCCTTTTTCTCTTGATGCCAATCTTGATTTGTCCCTTCATCAAGTAGATGTAAAATGCCTTTCTAAATGATGACTTAAGCAAAGAAGCATGCACAAACATCCCACCAAAGCTAGGCCTTTGGAAAAAAGGGTTACAGTGTGTAGGCCAATGAGATCTCCATGAGTGGAAGCAATCTCCACATGCTGGTTCAAAAGGGTTACCAAGATTGTGAAAAAATACAATTATTCTCAATGTCAATCTTATCATAACATATTTGTGAAAAAATCAACAAAAGATAACCATACTAATTTAATTGTTTATGTAAATGATATAATTATGATAGGTGATTGGTTAGAAAAATTGTTTGAATTAAAAAAAAAAACTTTTAGATAAAGAATTTGAGATCAAAGATCTCAAAGACCTAACATATTTCCTAAAAATTGAGGTCAATTAAACTAGATACGTCATCTAAGTTTCACAAAATAAAATGTGGAATGTTGGGTTGTAAGCTAGCAAACATGCCAATGGACTCTACTTAGAAGCTTGGAGGATCCGACAAATCCACTCTTGTTAATATAGGCCAATACCAAAGGCTTGTTGGAAGATTAATCCATCTCTCGCACACAATACCTAACATTGGTATTTGAAAGTGTTGTTAGCAAATCTATGAACAACCAAAGCGAGAAGCATTTTAATTCCTAATGTATTTCAAATCCAATAATATTTGATTTTTCTACATAGTAGATCTTGTTCATTCCAAAATTTACAAAATTGAGCATTCCCAAACACAAATTTGATTCTGAAGTCCACTAAACCTGCTCGATCTTTTGAAGAGTTTGCTTTATTTTGGTAAAGAATCCTTTTATCGCCAAGATCATCTAGTCAATTTTTCAACAATTTCTTGCATTTGGACAAATTAATCCACAAAAAAATGCTTTGGATTCTTTATAATTTCTAAGTCCCATCGAGGTTGGCACCGTCCACATGAGTGTTTTTGCTCAAACCCTAAATTCTTGTTTAGCAACTTTATTGGTCACAACCTTCTCACCAATAAAGTTTTTGCACTAAAAGAATGTCCTAAAATGCTACAACATGAACTCTTGTTTCAGAACCCTACCATTTTCTTTTCAAACAACTACATTATCCAATTCCAACAAAATTAGACAAATTATTGGCGAGCATATAATTACCAAACATGGTGTTGAAATTCAATTGTCCAATGAAAAACTTAGATCGCAAATCTGAGACCATAATATTGACATCTTTCTCCATCTCAATAAATTATCAACTACCCTCTTACTGTAAAAGTTTATCATCATCTAATGGTCAAAAAGGAAGGGCATTCATAAACTCATTGGTCAAAAAGTGATTTGATACTCTCCATGAATGATTAGGAAAATTACTTGAGCTACCTCAAGGCTAATTATGAATATCACATGAGATCCAAAAAAGATAAATTATGATACCTCGAGATACATGGAAACAGACTCAATATATCTTAAAAAGAACCTAGCACAACTCAAGAGTTCCAAGGCATCAAAAAGCAATCAAGGACCTTAAGGATCATTCTAGTTCTCAAGGAGCAACATCAATAGTAGAGGATCACTCTCTACACCTAGAGTAAGATGATATAAGAGCATGGAAACCACAAGAAAAACCAAATCTCAGCTCGAGACAACTCATCATCTCAAGCAAGAAACAAACTATGCAACATGCCTCTAGGATGGAGTCAATGACCTTCCAACAAATTAAACCCTCAAACAATCACCCAACAACAGATATGGGAAATTTGAGGGGTGATGAGCTCAAGGATATAAAGAGCGAAATTGTCCAAGACCAATTGGCTTATTTTTACATTTAGAGATTTTTAATCCCTCCAGTTATAAGATTCCCAAAACTTTAGTCAACTAAAAAGTGCTAGTCATTGCTTTAGATATTCCTTTCTATATTCTAGTATGGTTTGATAAATAAAAAAACTTATAAGAATTAAAGGTGAAACAAGAAGATTGTGCTTTGTAATCTTCCTATGATGGCATAAGGTTTGCAAACATTGTCACAAAGAATTGGTAACCATGCATTTCTTAGTTTATCTCTATGTCCCTTCAGTATTGTTCTACAATTATGTGTGATCTTCTGTTATCTAGTTGAACACACCATTAAGATCTAGAAAGATCGCACAAACATGAATGTCAACTAACACCAAAAGGAGTGGTATGTAATAAGAACAAATCACTTGATATCAAATCACACTTCTTGATTATGCATGGTAAGGACTAGGTCTATGAGGAAGAGAAGTCAAGTACCATTAGATCCCATCTTATTTTGCACAATTTGTATAAATGTGACAACATCGTTCTAACAATTGATTGAGCTCTCTTTTGTGTTCCATGAATTCGGTTTGACTGGAATCCTCCTTAGGCTAAGAAAAGGTGTCGATGACAGCATCAAAGCCTCAAGGGAATACCAAAAAGCGTAACAAAAAGATGATGACAAAAAGACAACAATCTATTGGGAAGAAAACAACCATACAGAGAAAAACTCAAATCATTATTTCAATATCGTCAAATGCAAAGACATCAATGAAAAATGTCGAAAGTTGCATCTACAATTGTTTGCATGAAGGAGAAATAGAGATCAAAACAAACCATGACAACTGTTATCAATCAAAATCAAATACTCGGAGTCATGCAAGTTGTAATTCTCAAGAAGAGAATAAACGGCCCAACAAGGATTGTTTGTCCTTTGAGTTTAAGTGAAGGAATAGCTAAGCATCATTATTAACACAAGGAAACAAAAGAATGTTCTCTTAACCACCTCCATACAATGTCTTTGACACAACTACTCCTCACCCTCACCCTCACCCTCACCCATGTACTCTAGGATTAATTCAGAAGAATATAAAGGCAATAATAACACAATCCTGCCAAGTCATATTTGTAATCACTAAATACTATATTGATGATGTTAAGTGTGAAATTGTGCCTATAGATATTTGTCTAATAATACTAGAGACAACTTTTTGTAGAACAAAGATGTTTATTACTACCAAGCGCAATAGTACCAATTCACTAAAGGCAAGAAGTATCTCGTATGCATAGATCAAGGATTATAGCCAATGGGCTTGATGGCCACCACATAAGAAGACTAATCAATGCTTATCAAGGATATTTACTATTAGATCAGAGAAGCCTAATGGTGGAGAAGTTCAACTATTAAGAGAATAAGAGAAATGAAAACTACCTAAGAGGTGTGCAGATTTGCTCAACAAACCTCATCTATTACCCTCGAGAAGGAATAACAAGCAAGAGATCACCTTAATATCCAATGCACCGCCATCAAATAACAAGATATATAGACACTCAGATGTCGAAATTAAAAAGATTGAGGAGGTAAGTAACTATTCGAGATGGAAACTTTAAGGTCAAATAGTTTCATCAAGTGGATTGCCAAAAGTATTGGAACCGAAGTACGAAAGACAAGGCATGTGTGTTAACTATCAGGATCTTAACAAAATTAGAATTAAAAACCAAAACTCATTGCCTAAGAAAGATGATTTATTGAATCAATTGAAGTATGCACAAGTATTAATCATGCTCGATCTAAAGCTTGGTGATTATTAAGTGTGAATTATAGAACACGGTACTTAAAAGATAGCATCCAAGACTCAATCGTCGTCATATGTCATGCTGTTTGGACTATGTAACATGCTCGTCACCATTATGAAATTGATGAATGATATTCTCAAACATTATATTGATGAATTTATCATAGTATGCTAAGACAAAATCCTAATCTATAGCTAAAACTTTGCAAAGCACAAATAGCATTTAGAGCAAGTTTTTATCTACTTCATCAAAACAACTAAAGCCAATCACCACGAAATGTGAATTCAGGTTGACAATTCTCATATACTTAGGGCTCGAATGATCATAGGATTTGTTCATGATTCAACAAAAAATTGAATCATTCCACATCAAGAAGTCATCAAAGAAAAAAACAATATTTCCATAAAAGAAAATGGCAAAAATAACTATGATGCACATTGGTAAGCAACACAGAGTACGTAGGGCACCCGTAGCAAATCGCACAAGCTCGGCACTGTTCATGCATGCAAAGCGCCCGACATACAACAAGCGCAGAGGGCGAACAAAGTGAAAAACCAACGCACATGGTAGACAAATGTGCACAACAAACCAACATGAGTGACATTTTTAAAAAAAAAGTACAATAACCGATGCACAACAAATGATTGGAAACAAACCTATGCACAGTAGACTTGTGTGCTTGCAGCTGACCATGATAGGTGCAACAACAGCAACCCATGTACAAAATTTTACATATTGAGAGTATATGTGGAATTCAATATTTTTATATTATTTGAACAAAACTTGAAAGGAATTAAATAAATACATATATATTGATTAAACTATTCTTATTGTACAACTATAAATATGTAACTAAACCTCTTATAAACAGGATATCTTCCTTCAATTCATATTCCCAACTTGTGATAAAAACTCTACTTTTTAGCTTTTTTGCCATTTCACGTTTTATTCCTCTGCTATAACTTTGAAGCAAGGTCTAATATCAAGAGCTTGGAGTAAAACGTCTTGCAAACAAATCATCGAAACAGAAAAATAGGAGATCAATATTGATAAAGAAAAAGGAAGGGTCACATGTGATCAACCAAGGCTCACAGGCACAATTGAAGTCAAGGGATTCATAGGAAGTTGCCAATATCTATAAAAGTTTGATTTCTCTAAAATTGGACACCTTTACATAACCTCACTCGAATCAATAAGAGGTTTGAATGGAAGGATGAACAAAAGAAATCTTCTCTCATCGAAGTTTGAATCTACAATGCTACTGCATTGGCTCTTCTAGACTAACAACAACATTAAGTCGAAGGCAATGCCTCAGACTATATGATTGAAATCATACTATGATAGCAAGGAAGAGCTTTAATACATTCCTTTAAGCTACTATAAAGATTGCAACAATCTTTATTAAGCTATGAAATATTGGAGGCCATATTTGCTTTGAAAGGAGGCCATTGTTTGTTTTAACCAGTGCTGATCATGAGCTCAATTTTAGGTTTCATTAAAACAAAATTTTGTGAAAAAATCATGAGAAAACAAAACTACAAAAAACGTCGTTGTGGCACAAAACAACAAGAGCCGCGCAATGGCTCAATGCAAGCACGCTTCTAATCAAGCATTGCGCGTGGAGGTGCAAGCGAGCACGAAGGAAGACACAACGTGATGGACACCTATGTGCACACGATAAGTGGACCTACTACACCAGCACAATCAACATGCACATAAGAATAGTAGTCGCACACGTGAACTAACACAAGATTTTATATTTCTTTTCAAAATCACATATTTTGTATTTTATAATAAAATATTGTATCCAAACATCTATATAAAAGGATAAAAGAAACATATGAAACAATTCAAAACTTAAATTTAAAACTTCATGAATTCAAAATCTCTTTAAGTGAAACTTCTTGAGAAATTCAATCTTCTTATTACAAAAACGTCTTCACCTTCTCCTTCTTTTACTCCTTGCCATTATCACGCTTCCACTTCCATAGTTGCTACTCGAGAAAGAAGGTCTACTATAAAGGGTTTGAGGTGTGAACACTTCACACACAAATCATATTATTTTTGGCATCAAAGTGCTTCAATTTGATGCTAATGACAAGTGCAAAAAAGAAGATAGTTGAAACACAAGCCATAAAAAGAGAATCAAGAGATTGAAGAGGCTTCCGTCTAGGTGACAGAATCGACTATTTCACCATTAAGCCTGGAGACACAAGAAACTCAAACCCAACAAATGCAAATCTTAACAAAGATAGTGGTAAAATTTCAATCTCTTCTCACGACGAATTCAAAAGACAATTCATCAAAATAAAATACTATTAATCAGAGGAAATATAAAATAAGTAGCATTCCCAAGATAATTAAAGATAAAGATGAAGATGCCACCAATGTCATCCTTTTGATGCTTGGGAATCAATAGCGTCTTTTCAAAGAAAATGCGACATTTGATTTACCAATTTATGATAGTACAATAGATATAAAGAAACTAAATACCTAAATAGAGCAATTAGAGACATTTTTCTCAATATAACTATTCATCAACTGATAAAGTAATATATGTTCAATTGAAAATGACGAGTCATGTGTTAATCTTGTGGAATCCTTACATAAGAACTTGTAAAGTTATAGAAATGAAATTGAGCTAATTTAAAAAATTAATTAACGAATTTTATCCCACGAGTTACATAAAAGAAAAGTGGAGAAAATTACATGATCTATAATACTGATAAGGACAAATGGTGCAAAAATATATTACAAAATTTTGACAATAAGTCATGAGTTTGAAAATACCTTTGAAAAATATGCAAACATTGTTGAAGTATATTATAGATCTATGTAATCTTATTGTCATTGAATAATCTCTTTTCCTTATTCAATCTTTAAAGCAAGTTAATAAATTTTCTATGACTATTAAAAAGAAAAATGAATATAAAGAAATAAAATCAGAAAGATAAAATATCAAGAAGTCTGAGTATAAGTTTAAAAATTAGTTACAAAAAAAAAATATTCTCTAACAAAATTAATTATGACCACAACAAAAACACCCATTCTATCAATAGAATTCAAAGTATTGTGATCACTGTAAGAAGACATGACACATACAAGAAAAATGCTAAAAATTGTATCTTGAACTATTTCTAGAAAGTTCAAAAAGAACAAAGTACTTATTACAACAAAGACTAATGAGGCACTTGAAACTCCTCTATAAGTTGATGAAATCTCTATTCTCTTTCTAAAAAGAATGTTTGATGTCGAGAGCTTGGGACGAGAAAGCCTCGTCGATAGATCAATTGCCCTCTCCAAACATTGATAAAAATACAATAAGCCTAATACTTGAAGTGGATGGTGCATCTACAACAATACAACCTAGTCATAAAATACAAGCAATGCATCAAGAATAAACTATTTGACATGTTTTCTAAATCTTTGGTAAGTCAATTAAGCTTATCTATTATCATGTAGCTATAATTGAAGAAGCATAAGGTGCATGTTATGAGCTACACTAAAGGCCTTAGTATCAAGGTATCCTAGAGGAGCTAAAGATTATTAAACCCCTGGAATTTAACCTTAGAGATAGATTATTTTATCAAGAACAACAACTATACATAACCCAAGATATAAATTGGCTCAAGTGGATTACAAAAGCTCATGCATAAAAAATGGTACGGAATTTTGGCTTGATGAATACTTTATTGAATTTTTAGAGACATGCATTGGCCCAAAACAAAGAAAGGTGCCAAGAAGTTCATCTGAGGTTGCATAGTGGACAACAAGACAAAGTTGGCCTATAGAAATCAAGGGTTTTACATGCCTTTATAAAACCTAAAAGACCATAGAAAATAATGTACATGGATTTCCTAAGTGAATTGTTAACAACAAGACAAAGTCACAAATACCTATTTGCAATTGTTGAAACGTTCTCCAAAATGGTAGAACTCATGCTATGTAAGGAAGAGGTTAGGGGTGAGGGAGCATGGCTATTCTTTGAAAAAGTATAGGTAAATCATAAATTCCAACAAGTATTATCTTAATAGATCAAGTAACTCGCTTCTAAGCAGATTATGGCATGCTCCATAGTTGAAGATGAATACAAATATGAAGAGAACATTTCACCCCCACAGACAATCAAATAAAGGTTGCCATGTGTTGAGCAAGTATAACTTTGAAATAGTGTAACGAGGATTTGTCATACATCCAATTTTCTTGCAATCAAGTAATGCATAGTTCAACAAGAAAAAGTCAATTTGAAGTATGTCTAGACAATCTATAATAGAATCTCTTCAACTTGGAATCTCGAACAAACACAAGATATTGAAAGAACAAAGCAATAGAAGACTTAGAAATTCATTGAAGGCATTTAATGAATGCATCAAGCTGTCGGGAAACAAATGGAGCTCTCACAAGAGAGATATAAGAAAGATGTAGCAAGCATCGCATTGAGAGAAAGGTGGAGACAGGAGATTGGTATGGTCAAAACTTGGAAAGGAAACTATAAAGAGAGGTGGAAGAAAACTAAAGCACATATGATATAGATAGTTTTGTAAGTTGAAGAAGATTAATGACAATACATAACAACTAAACTTACTGCTTACATAGAGATGATGCATGTATGGAATCAAAGCCATCTAAACAACCAATGATCAATGAAGCACACAAGATCTTACCTTTGATGGAGAATCTTTTCATGGAAAATAAGCAAATACTCTCAAAAGACAATATCCTAGAGAAGAAAGAGACAACCACTAGGCAAGGAACTTAAACTACAAACTAAAATGGGAGAAAAGAGTAAGTCCCAACAGCAACAAAGTGGTATAATCTAGAAAGAGGGAAGTCTAGGTTCCCTCATTTCACTTTCTCATCATAAAGAACTAAAAACCCTCTAGCATTTCAATAGGAATTGAATTTTCAAAAAAAAAGCTATGCGATATGTTACTCACCTTGAATGATTAGATGAATGGCTCAAAGGACCTTGAGACCTATCATGATAGTCATGAGAGATATAGACAAAGATAAACCATGATGTCCCAAGACAAACAAAGAAAGTCTCGAGATATCTCAAAAAAAACCTAGTAAAGGTTAAGCATAGAAGGAATTGAGATAGGATTAAGGAATCTCAAGGATCGTTTTAGGTCCTAAGATACATCTTCAATGCTCGATGATCACCATCTCCACATTAAAGAGGGTGATAAAAGGGCATAAAAGCCACAAGATGATGTTAGAGCTCAATCTAAGATGATTCGTTACTCTAGAAAGGAAACAAACTATGCAACAAGACTCAAGTATGGACTTGAGAACCTTTTGAGGCATAAAGAGCACAATCATAAAGGCAGAGTAGCATATTTCTATATTTAGAGAATCCCCATGGTTACAAGACTCACGATACGTTAAGCAATAAAGTAATGTTAGTCGTTGATATTTATATTTATGTCTACTAGAATTGAGTAAAAGTAAGGCGATTATTCTTTATGATTTTGTTTTTACAGCAAAGAGTTTTGAAAACCTAGCCACAATAGATTGTTAGTTATGCAACTTTCTTCATCTATCTCTACTCTCTTTGATATTGTTTTGTAATTGTAACTATGATCCTCGTTTATCTAATTAGCCCACACCATCAAGACCTACAAAAATTCTACAAGCATCCCTCACCTAATGCTAAGAAGAATAGTATAAGATAGAAATGGAATAGAAGGTCCTAAGTTTGTTAATAATTGTTCATCTTTTTGCATGTAATCAAGCATTTCATAGTCCTTGAACTTGTTAAAGACACTAACATTGGTCAACTCACTTTTGTGACCACTCTGAAACATCCAACTCTGCAGCTCTCTAGAATTGCTCTGTTATTTTGCATAAGCATTCCGCTCTTATCTATTTTACCCACACCATCAAGATCTACAAAGATCCTGCAAATGTTCTGCTCACCCTACACCAAGAAAAGCAATACAAGATGCAGAAGGATTAAGAGAGGCCAAACATTGTTAACAACCATTCCTCTTTTTGCATATTATGAAGCTTTTTGTCTTCCTTGAATTTGCTGAAGACATTAACATTGGTCAACTCACCCCCACGACCACTACCTCGCCAATTGAAGTGTAGACGATTGCTCTCCCAAATAAGGGCAAATCCACATCATAAGGTAGCAAAAAGTTGCATCAAAAGAGGTGTAATAAATGAAAACAAGAAAGAGGAGAGACTGAAAAGGTAACTCACCTTTGACCTCATCAACAATTCCTTGATGCCACTCTCATTGTCATAGGAGTTAAACTAAGACACTAGATTTCCATCATGCTGCATCACCAAAAACATGAATAACACCTCCACCAACCAAAGCAAAAAACAGCAAAAGGAGCAATTTAGAGACTTCGCTTATTTAAAAAGGAATGAATGGCTTTTGAAAACACAATACTAAGTTGAGGGAGTGATTAAAATGCAAAAAGAGATGGATCAAATGGCAATCATTGAGATAAGCTAAACATGGCCATCCTTTCGATAATATCATGATGAATTTTTAATAAGGTTGGTCATCTCCAACAATCAAACTATAGCCTTCCCAACAAAATGGTGTCCATTTTCAACACAATTTCCTAACATTCAAGCCAACACTAAGTGGGAAGTGATCAATTTAAGACATTAGTATCTCTTTATAACAATTTTATTTAGACATTATTCATTGGTAATGTTAGAATTCAGCCCTTAAACATAAATAAAATTGTCATCTCAGCATTCTAAGACAATTTATTGAGCAATAATACGACTAAAACTATCAGAGCTTCTAATGATTATACTAGCTAGACACAGCATAGCACTAACATGTTCCATACATAGGACTCTCCAAGGACCATTAAGAGCATCAAAGATCTTGCTTCAAAGAGCTACTTCCAAGATTCTCTACACTTTGAGAGAGCATTTAATGCTATAAATGGAGGGAGAAGTGGGGTGAACTATGAAGAGGAAATTTTGCTTCCTTCCCTTCTTCACTATAACAAATTATTTATTTGTAAAAATAAAGTGATCTAGAAAGTAATAGAATAGTCACAAGCTCTTGTTGAAAAATTTGTCTACCAACTTTGGAGATTAGCATATGATACCAGGCCGTGAAAATCTAATCCCATAATCTAGGAATATTTGTTTCTATTATTCCTCACATTCTCAGTCCAAACATGGAATGGGGTTAAAGCAAATAAGTTAACCCAACTTAAGCCCTTCCAAGCAAGATATTCACTAACCCCTCTAACTCAAAACCTATTCATCCCAACCTAATTGCACTAACCACACTAACCCACTCATTCTTTAACCTACCTGTCTCCTATGTTTTCACTTCCCCCATCATCCACCCTTCTAGTGAGATTACTCACCAAATCCAACCACACATTCTCCCTACAACGAATCGATGCGATCATTGGCAATCTTCATTGACCTCCATTGGCTTATGCTACTCATCACAAACAATCTTGTCCAATACACCATAGTGTTTGTTCATTAATGGAGGTGTGCGTTAAGTTCCTTACTTCACTCCTTATTGGTTGCTTTCTACTTCCTCAACAGCCATCCATTACATTAGTCATTGTAATTGGTGGACCTTACTCATCACTAGCAATCTTGTCCCATACACCATAGTTTTTTGTTCACTAATGGAAGTGTGCTTTAAGTCACTTGCTTCACTCCTTATTGGTTGCTTTCCTCTTCCTCACCAGTCATCCATTATGTTGGTCCTTACCTCATATTCTCTGTTTTCTATTGCTGTCCTAATTTCAATTGAGGTCTTACAAGCATTGGAACTATGCAATTAGTGATCTCACTAACAATGGGGCTTAGGGTTATGATTTTATACATGCCCTAAGCTAATAAACACTTTGTGTTCTTGCCCATTATCATGCAACTATAGAGCTATCATAGTGCATGTGTTTGTCAAACACTCTATTGATATAGGTAGCCAACATTTCAATACTATTATTCACAACACTCTAGTTATGTAGAATAACTGCATACAATTGCCAAATTCTAATGCATAGTGTTATCGACAAATTAGAAATAAAACTCTTATGCCCTTCTATGAAAGATATTATTAATTGTATTGATGGACCTCATGTTCTCACACAAGTTCCAAAGGACAAGCAAATATATATATAGGAACGGGAAAGATTTTGTATCTCAAAATTTTACTTCAACTTTAGATTTCAATCGATAATCTGTTTATGTTGCAAGTGGCTATGAAGGGTTTTTCCATAGACATGCATGTTCTAAAATGGGTTGTAGAGCATCAATGGTTTCATTGTTCATAGAGGTTAGTTCGTATAGATAACACTAGTTAAAGGTTTGGTATTTATACCACAAAAACTATTAATTTGGTCTGCAAAAATGCAAAGAAATTACATCTTGTTGACTCAAGATATGCAAACACTAAAACATTATTGGCACCCAAGTGTGATTATATGTACTACTTGAGTGCTTATCAAATGCAAATACATCACACATATAATTTTCTACAAGAAGTGAATAATCGCCAGCATATGCAAACTTCAAAATATAGTTCAAAAAATATTTGGGACCTTTAAAAAACAGTTTATGGTGTTGACCAATTTGAAACAATTCCCCTTTATAATATAGGTTGGCATTGCCATAACATGTATTTCATAATTATACTAGCAGTTATCAGTACTAAAGCAAATATTTCAATATCCTAACCAACAAGATTAAGCACCATCAAAGGATGACAGATTTTACAAGTTGGCGACCCCGACCTTGAGATGCTCATGGGAGGACGATAATAGGGCGAAACTACGCATGCTCAGATTATAGAGTATCTATGGGCTGTACATGTGAATAGTTTTCTTTTTTACATAATTAGAGCTACTAATATGTTCATTATTTTATGTTTAGAGCTACTACTACTAGTGCAATTCAAAGTTTCCTTGAAGAAGTTAACATAGGGCTACCAATTCTACAGGCTTCACTGAGAATTGAGAGTTCCCTTGTGTTTTTTCAATGCATTTCAGCTTGTATGTTGAATAGGTTTTGGTCTACAACAACATGAAGGATACAATTTTATAATGCTTATCTTTAGTATTCTTTGGAAAAGATACAATTTCATTGTAAGAATGTTTATAGTTTCAATTTGGGTCATCAAATTGTATTATATATGTGCCTCGAAAACTTATTTTGTTTCCATTTTGATAAGGCATGTCCATGAGTCAAATTATGATTGGGTCATCCCCAATCTGGAATTTGACCCAATAACACTCAAATTGGGTTGATTTCTCGATTGAATCAAAGCTGATCCAAATCCAACCTAAAAACCGATCTGATTAAAAAATCCAAATTTGATATTCAACCCAACACAAATCGATTCATTAGCTCTGTTAAATATTATTTTTATATATTGTAAATCTTGTCCACAGCAAAAAGAAAATAATTCTAATAAATATAAAAAGATGCTTAAAAGGAAAAATAAATGAGTTCAAAATAGATAAAAATATAAGATAAATAGCACATGCTTCAATACACAAAGCAAAATGAGTCAATATATTTTTAGGCCCAACACAAAATCTTTTTAAACCATGTAGGTTATTATTTTCAGAACATATCATTGTTGGACCGAATCAAGACAAACTTAAAATCCAATTCCACAATCTCAAATGCAGTAGTTCGTATCATTGAATCAGTTTAACGGATCTAAAAAAAGGTCCAAATAGTTATTCTTTCATTTTGGATCTCAGATCAAGATTTGATTCAATTATAGGTTCAATTTTGACGAAAGCACTTAGGATAATTTATGAACAAATTCCTTTATTTTATATCCCATGTTAAATCATTAAGTAGCTAAATAAAAAATCGGATTAACAGCTAACAATTTGAAATAGAATTCAAACAAAACTTGGAGCTGAAACTAGATAACCCAGTTCAGTTATCCAATCCTGTTTGGCATGTGTTGGTCATAAATTATTTGAGATTAGTATAACCCAAGATGTGTAGAGTTAAAGTGGCTTAAACCAATTTTGCTTTTGGTTGTTAAACCAGATTTGTGGGGACAAAGCTAACATCAACAATTAACCTAATTGTTTTAGTAACCCAACTTTTAACTAGGTCAAAACAATTGGGTTTAGTGGCTAAAATGCTAACTCCATGTTAACTAACCTTGATGGATAAAACATTATTTGACAGTGTTAACTGGATTAACCGGAAGCTGGGTTAACAAAAAAATTCAGTTACCTGGGTTAAAGGCTAATCTCATGTTAACTAACCTATATGGATAAAATATTGTTTGGCAGCGTTAACCGAGTTAACTAGGTTAACCCTGCCTTGCCAAACATGCCCACAAAATTAATAAGACCCTTCATCGTTTCCTTTATTATATTATACTGCTATTTCTTTAATTTCTTTTTTTTTAAAGTAAAATCCATGCCTCAATGCAAACCCTGCATAAACACAGTACAATCAACCTAAACTCTTTTCCAAACTAACAATATAGAAAACAATACAAAACAACTTTAAATTGCACGAACAAGTGAACAAAAAATCAGCACTCACCTCCAAATCCTCCCTTCTCCGGAAATTTCCCGTCACCGTCAACCTCCGAGCCAGACCATCCACCGAACGAGTCAGAAGAACTGCTGCTGCCAACCCATGATTGTCGCTCCCTTCCATTACCTGTTGTTCTTTGGGCAGAATAGGCAAGAAAAACCAGGCACCGTGATGGCCGTAATCGGAATCGTAGGGAAACAGAAAAAAATTCATGGCACCGACGGCTAGATCCCAGCTGAAGCGAGCATGGAGGTGAAGTTCTAATAAGTGATGCCATTTGTTCTTCGAGCTAGAATTACCGAGCAGAGTCAGTGAGTATTTCTAGGGTTGCGCTCCTTTAAAGAGTGGTTGCCAAACAGGAAGAACTGCAAGAAGATAAACACTGGACAAGGAGACCTGAGACAGGTGGTGAAGCTGTCATACAGTAAAAGAAATTAATTTATATAATGATTATTTAAAGTTTATCATAAATTTCTATAATATATATATATATATATATATTATAAAAAATAACATTAATGAACAGTCATTTATTCTATACATTTTATTCCTCTTGTCAAATAAGTCACAATTCCTCCCTCCTATAGATATTAATACAATTTCTTAACTTTCTTTGTCTCTTTTAATATAGCTCGTATCTCATTCATCGCTATTATCAGAGTTTTAATCTCAATCATTATAATAGTTTTTTATTGCATATTTTTTTATTATTTTTCTTATACTCATTTACTGATAACATTATTAAAGTTATTTGATAATATTATATTTTTTATGATTCATTTCTTCTCGTTCAACATTTGAACTAGTAGTATTATTTTTATTGATTATTATTTTTTAGTTTTGTATACATATCAATTTATTATTCATTTAATATTATTATAATCATTATTCATTAGTAGTATCATACTTTTTGATAATTTAATTCTTTTATAACCTATAGTCATAAATTTTGATACATTTTTAAGAAGCAATTATTTTTATGTGATCTTTGATTTTGGAAAAAATAATTTCTTAATAATTATTCTATATTAAAGTTTTATGATAATTAGTAAATGTTTTTAAATTTTGTTAAAATGAAATATATAAATAGGTAATAAAAATTAAAAAATTAATCAATATTATATAAAACAGAAGAAAATATTGATGATTATATCTAAAATATGTTTAGGACAAGTGGACAAATTTATCATGCATTTTCTTATACTCATCTTTAATCTTAAAGATTACAAGACTATGATTTATGTTACAAATTATTAAATTAGTCAAATTGTCTCATTTATAATATAAGAATAAGATTTTTGTTGTACTCAATAGTATGTTTTCATAAATAATATGTTGTGAGTTTAAAAAATATGTTTAATTGGTGCAAATTTCAAAATGAAAACTTATTTCCCAAAGAAGCTTTGTTAAGCATGATAGTTTAGAAACTTCAAAATTTGAAAGTCATGCATTTGCATAGATTTCTCTACATCTTCAAAATACTTGTTTATAAATAGTCTTAATTCTCTTTTGAAAAATATGGTATAATTTTATTGCTAACTTTTATATATTATTTGAACCCAATCTACTATTTGGCTCACTAACTTCTCTTTAGTGATGCTAGTTTTATTTATTTTCATTCTATCTTCAATATTTATCTACATATATTAGAATGATAAGATTTTTGTTATGCTTATCAAATTGCGAAGGATTCAATCAGGCATGCATTATAAAACATTTTTGAAAAATATATGTAGATGAATATCAAAATTAGGAAGAAGATAATAAATAAAATTAATATCTTTAAAGAAGTGTTTCATAAGCCAAAGGATAAATTGGTTTCAATTTATGCTCAAGAATTTATAATAAAAATTTAGCATATTATTAAATTAGAGTTAACTAAAAATTAGAATTATGAAATGTTTAAAGAGATGACAATAAAAGATAAGAGAAGCTATTGAGTTTACAAGATATTGAAGTTTTTAGTAATTAGTTGAATAAGCTCAAATAATAAAAACAAATTAAATGATAAAATTGATTCAAAGGAATTATTGAAAAAGTTATTGATGAACCCTTATAAAATGATGTAGCTAAATTTGAAAGCATGATGATTATTATGTAAAAAGTGTTAAATGTGTGTTTAATTAATCAAGATAGAAGTAAGGTTTAAATAAATAATAATGTAGATAGAAATTGCTAATATTGAAAATATGTTATATGGACTCCCATTTTACTTGTATATAATAGAGATTTTGCATAGTGTAGATCATGTAAAAACTTATCGATTGTATTTAATATATATGTGAACTAAAGAATAACAATCATTATGAAACAATGAAGATTACTATCACATCCTAGTTTGTAACAATAAACTTGATAATATAAGGCAGTACATACAAAAGTGACAATGATCAAAAGATAATAATCTACTAGAGTGATGGGATTAAGTCATGAAGTAATTCTATAAATAAGAAAGAGAATAGAACAGTTAATTGAAAATTTTATACATATGATGGGACAAATGGTGAATATACCTTAAGGAGGACAAAATCTTCACCTGGAATCTAGATTGGCCAAGTGGTTAAGAATTTCTAAAGTGTGACCATCACATTTTTTTATTATTGTTGACCCAATTAAAGTATAAAATTATATAAATTAGATGAAAAAAGTGTTTAGGATAATAGAGTATTAGTAATTTTGGTCTTGGACAAAGAAATTAATCATTAGTTTTCCAACCAAAAAGGTGTTGCATTTTGGTGATAGGTTGAACAATGTATAACATTGGAAAGAATTTTATGAAGCTTTCTGTAATAGCCCTAGTTTTATCTTATATTTTTTATAGAAAGAGCTCTGTGAGACGAATCCAACGATGTTTAATCTGTAATTTTCGGAGCTCTAATGAATAAATTATGAATTTTTGAAGATTTGGGATAAATTTGTAACGTAGAGGATAGATCTGTAATTTTTAAATGTCGGCTTAGTTCAAATCCGATTGGCGGAGGATATATTTGCAAATATAAAATTTAGAAGGGGTTTTCTGCAAAAACGTGGTTCACCACGAACCGAGGGCTTATCGGTTTCGACCGCATTTATAAAAGGCCGACCCAGGTGCGTTTGGAAAAGCGCTTCTGCGAAAAACGGCGGCGAAGAGTTTGCCGGAGTGCGACGGCGAGATTTCGGAGAACATCTTAAAGAAGTTTCTGCACGCTACATTAACGTCCAACGAGGATTCAGTGAGCATTGGACGCGACAGTAACGGCCGGCGAGGATTTCCGGCACGCGACGGTGACGGCCGGCGAAGGTTTCCGTAAGGTAAGAAATAATTTTTTTTTCGTCGTTAGGGTTATGTAATTTTTCCGGTGAGCGGGGGAGACCGAGAGGCGGAAGCCGAGCCAGATTCGATCGATTCAGCACATGAAACGGCCGATCCAGCGCCGGCGAAAGATTTCGGTTTCGCCGGACTCGAGAGAGAGAGGGGGGGCGGCGTGAACCGTTCCAGGCTTTGGACCGGGTTACGCTGTTGAACCGGATGCCGAGGCGCGCGGTCCAGCACGTCGAGCTCGCGGTCCAGCGCCAAGCGCGCGCGGTCCAGCGCGCCGAGCGTCCGGTCCAGTGCCGAGGCGCGCGGTCCAGCACGTCGAGCGCGCGGTCCAGCGCCAAGCGCGCGCGGTCCAGCGCCAAGCGCGCGCGGTCTAGCGCGCCGAGCGTCCGGTCCAGCGCCAAGCTCGCGCGGTCCAGTGTCGCGGTCCAGCGCGCCGAGCGTCCGGTCCAGCGCCAAGCTCGCGCGGTCCAGTGTCGCGGTCCAGCGCGCCGAGCGTCCGGTCCAGCGCCAAGCTCGCGCGGTCCAGTGTCGCGGTCCAGCGCCCGCGTAAGCCAGATTTATTTTAGAAGCCATTTGGAAAAGCTTTTAGAAAGCTTTTTCTGCGCAGGCGGTCCAGCGCCGAACGTGCGCGCGCGGTCCAGCGGGCGATTCAGTGCCGCGTAAGCCCATCTTTTGGGATTATTTTGGGGTGTGTTTGGGAAAGTTTTTAGAAAGAAATTTTGACTAATAAGCATATTTAAATTAATTATTTTTGTATTTTACTGGCTTATAGGACATCAAGAAGAAACAGAAGTGAGTAAGACAGTTGGTACAGCAAATTCAGGTAGAATAATTTCCTAACCCTGTGATGTAGCACGATATTATGTGTTTTTACATACTTTTCTTACTGTTATAGAATTTTGATTGTTGCATATGTTTATGGCATAAAAAGAAAGAAATATTACGGTATGGATTACTTATGCATTTGCATGAAAAAGGAAAAAAAAATACATGGTATGATAATGAAATCAAAAGAAAGAAACAATATGGAAAAAAAGATATCTTTTGATATGGCATAATTGTTTGGAATCATGATTGGAAATTGTAGAAAAAAAAAATGGATTCCCAGAGAACATTATCCTCACCACTAGGCTCAGCGTGTGGGATCGCAGGGTATCGATCTTCGGATCAGATATCTACCTAGTGTTATGTGCTATGACTCCATGATGATTACACCAGGCTCAGCGTGTTGGATCGCAGGGTATGGTACCATACCTGCCTGGTGGCACTAGGCTCAGCGTGTTGGATCGCAGGGTATCGATCTTCGGATCAGATATCTGCCTAGTGTTATGTGCTTGGTTGGATGCCGGCTATAGGACAGTCATTGATGATTGGATCCAAAGGATAATGCGTCAAAGGGAATTGGGCCCGGTAATAAGCACAATATAAGGAACTTGCATTTCTTTATGGCTTTCATTTGGCATTATCTTATATGTATGTATGACATTCATCTTTACTGTTAATGGTATTTGTTATGCCTTTTATTTTCTTGGTTAAATATGTGGATTTATCTACTGAGATTTATAAAATCTCATTTAGTGCTTACATCACAGGTCATGAAACCACTACATCGAGAACTGGGAATGATGCTATTACAGGAGAGCCCTTTCCAAGAGATGTGTGAGAGGGAAAATTTTAGTGTGATTAAATGTTTAAAAACATGTCTTTATATATATACTTTGGATTTTGAGTTAGTGTTTGTCTTACCGTCGGGTCCCCACCTTTGGTTTGTTTATTTGTCCTCACTTAAATGCTGTATTTGGCGACTCTGATGATAACTTTGTGACATAATGATATTAGATGTCGGTGGGGGCTTGACACTTTCAAAGAATGATATGTTTCTCCATCAACAAAGAAAAAGGTATAGGTTTAGCAATGCAAGTTAATTCGCAAGAGTTTATATATTTTTGAATATGAAAAGAAGAATTTTAACTTGATAAAAGATGGATCTAAAATTGTAACTATAGAAGAGTGGATGTGTTATCTTTACAAGAAGTTTATGAAAACCTATATTATTTAGTTCCTTTGTAACATAAAAAATTTCAAGAGTTAATTGAAAGAACAACCATGATGAAGCAAAATCAAGCATTGATTCAATCAAGAAATGAATCAAACAATGGAAAGGAATTTTAAAAGCCAAAGAAAGAAGATATTTTAATAATAACAGTTCAATCTAATTTGTCATTCTAGAAGTTTAAGTGTTAAAAATTAAGTATTGAGTTAAGCATTGAACCTCAATACAAAAAAAATAAAAATTATCATTATAAAAGATGTCTAAGAAATATTAAGATCCATTATTTTGGTTATGATGAGAAATATCATATTATGAAGTAATGTCTTTATATAACTAATTGAGAGGTTAGTATACTTCTTCAATCTAAAGCTATAATATTAGTAGGTGGTAGATGAGGTGCATTATTGGAATCTAGCATAGCTACATTCATCATACTTAAATGAGCTATCAAATAACTTATGCTTGAGCGCATAATATTTATGAAAATGTTTAGAATTATGAGTAAATAAATGATACAAAAAAAATTATTAAATTAAAAATTAATTAGTTTTTGTTTAAATTTAAATGATAAATGTCATTAAAAAAGATATAATTTTGACACTAAAAATTTTATTTTATAAAAAATTATTTATAAATGTGAAATTTGCTAAGCAAGTTGAGTTTTGGGTAGCTTTTGTGTTTGTGTCAATTTTTTTATAAAATTAAAAATAATTAATAGTTTAGATATAAATATGCTTTTAAAAAAGTCTCATTGAGATGAATCCAAGATCTTAGTTTTGTCAAGATCAAAGTTCATTTGATATTATTGTAATGTCAAAATTTATGATAAAAAATAATATATATTAATTCTTAAGAATTATAAAAAGGGGACGAAGATTGTAAGGATAAAGGGATTTAAGAATAAAAGAAAAGTGAGAGAGTGAGAGAGACAGAGAAAGAGAATGCAAAAAAGAGAAAAGGAGGCCTAGAGAGAGAAGAAGAGATTTTGAAGATGAAAGATTCAGTGATCTCCACAAGGATAAAAAAGCAATAAGTTAGAAAGGAAGTAGAGGGAATTGAGCATTAAGGTATAAATCACCATTTAGTCTCAACTTTTTCATCTAAATTGAGTAAATGTTGAATTGGAGAGGCATTATGAAGGCTTATAATTTAATTTCAATAAGTTAATGAATTTAAATTTGTATTAAATAAAATTTAGAATGAAATTTGGAGTTGAATAGTCACTGAGAACCTTCATGATACAAAACCAAATGAAGAAACGAACTGGTGCATGTTTCCATCAAGAGATGCAATTAATTAGATAATCAAATTATTGTCAATACTAAAGTCAACATTGTATTATTCTAGAACCCAAAGTCATAATCAACCTAGCTTCATTCTAGATATGATGATCTCATGCCTCCACCACATTGTGTTAAATAAAAGTGCATCAAATATAACATCAATTACTTTAAGAATATGACAAATACATTATTAGTTGTAATTGTCCAACTATAGCAATTTTTAGAGTCATCATTAAGCTACAACAATTTTCCTCATTGTGCATGCTGGTAGTTTTCTTTAATTCTTTATGCACTGCTTGCAATAGTTCTTACTCTTCTTCTATTATGCATTTTGATGTCATATCTCATTTTTCATCTATGATATCCTTGACTATTTGGACATACTGCCTCCAACACCTCCATGCATGTCAACAAAGGTACATAAGGGACACATATGTAAATATTGTACATGAAATAGCATATTTAGTTAACTTTAAATTTCTTTCAAAATAAAATTTGTCTTATTAAAGTTTGGGTATTTCAAATCCAAAATCCAAGAATTATCATATAGTAGGCACCTCAAAAAGCATGCCAAGATGAGAGTGGTCGAATTTAAAATTTGAGTATATCATTGTGAAGATCTAAACTTTAAGAATTCGTAGATATGCGGTTTATATTTCTTAGAGACAATTTGAATTTTTTTTTTATGAATTTTTAAGTTAGAAGGAGAAGAGGAAATTTAATATTAAAACAATCAGCTTATTTAATCAAGAGATTAATCCTACCTCTCCTATGCATTTTATTTAGTCTCATAACTATGTAAGAAGGAAGAGAGAAGGAGAGGAGAGCTAGAAAGGAATAGGAATGAGATCCAAGTAGATTTGATTAGAGTTCCTATATGGATTCAAGGGAATAGGAAGAGGAAGAGCTCAAGGAAGGGATTTTTTTTTATCATGTATTGTCATGCCAAAATAACGTATTAAGATATTATCTTACTTGAATTTCTCTTAATGAATCAAGTATTTGCTATTTGTGGTGTTGTGTAGATGGTTTTTTGTGAAATTAATGAAGGTGTGTTAAGGTGTGTCATTGCTATTTTTCAACTATGATTATTGACATGATTGTCTAGTATAGTATACATTATCGATGCTAGTGAAGGGCCATTATCCTAGCACAAGTGGTAATTGGTTGGCTTAGGTCATGCAAGTATGATTGATTCAATAATTGCATAGTAGTGATTGTTCATCCGTTCCCTTGCCTGACCAATGACCGTTAAGGATCGTACAATTATAACATGACTATTGGACAAGTATAATGAGTTTAAGAAAAGGCTTAATAAAGATCATCCATTATATCCCTTATTTAACCCATGTATGTTGAGTATCATATATAGTATGATAAGGGGGTTATATTATATGATTTGACCCCCATCATATTGTATGATTTGAAGATAAATGTGGATTTTAATTATTTTGCAAGATCTTTTAGAATTGTTTAGCATAGCTTTTGTAAGTAGTTTTATTATTAAATATAAGTAATTTTGTAAAATAAGATAGTATAAAAAGTGAAAAAGTAAGTGTATAAATTTAATTAAAAGTTGAAAATAAAAATTGAGATGGTGTTTATAAAATACAATTTGAATTGTGAAAGAAATAAAAAAGAAGTTAAAACAAAAGGAAAGACCATGGAAGAAACCTCTTAGAGTTATTAAATATGTAAACTAATTAACCAAGATATAAATAACTAGCCATAGTCAATTCCTTGATTATTATTGTAGAATGTATGGTGATATAAGCATTTATATGACATGGTATAATTTGTATATGTTATGATTTTATGATAAAACTTTATTATATTAATGTGTGTGTGCTTATTTACATGTATATATCTTAATATTATAAATAAAAGCATATGATTAGAAAGAGAAAGAAAAATATGAAAGACTATTATTGCATAGTAATTTGATAAATCATAAGAAAGAAAAAAATTTGAAATAGAGTATGTCCTTTATGACATTATCTTACAACTACTTGATAAGATAAACATTATTCATATCATTGTAAGCTCTCAAATATAGGGCCATAACATGACAGCGACATTGTCCTCATCAACATAGGATTTAATAATAAGGGGTTGTAGCCCAATGATGATGATGAAATAGATTTCACATTTACTATCATGAGTACTCTGAGATGGGGCGATGACACAACAAAGGTCCTATCCTTATCAATATAGGATGTTAATAATAGGGGCATGGCATCCCTAATGTGTGGAGATAATAGTCAAAAAAGAAAATCTAGACCTAGAGAAAATAATAAAAAAAGTGATGAGAAAAAAATAAAGTAAAATACAATAAATTTAAATATGAAAAAGAAAAGATAATGTAAGATATAATATGAGTATTAGATAATATTAGTAATAAATGATTATTATGTGCATATCTAAGTTAGATACATACAAACATATATAAACTGATGTTATATTTTTATTTATAAAGTGTTATACATTACTTATTTATTGATTCATTTTATTTAGCAATTATATTATTATGTTATATTATTTTATTATCTTTAATTAGTAGTTCATATATTAAATATATCATGCTTATTTCTTATTTATATTACAGGATAGGATATAGACACTCATAGAGTTAGTAATTCTTAAATAATAATTTATAACCTTAAATGTGAGATTATCTTGTATTTTGTGAGCTTGAAAGAGAGATTTTTGATATATGAGGATAGTATTTATTTTGTTGTTATATATTATATCAATACTTTGTTTATAAATTTTCTTATTATATAATGGGTAAATATTATATAATGTTTTTTATTTAGTTATTTTAAATTAAATGTTTAAATTTGAGATATTTTCTTTGTCACCCTCACTCATTTTCAACTAGTGCCTCAAAGTTTTACTACTTTGTTGTTAACTTGATAAATCATTTTTTGATGTATTTTATCAGGTTTTATTGGATTTAAGTTGAGCAGAGTGTGATAGTGTACTAATTGAATATGCACCAGTTGTTAACTCCCATGTATGGTCAACTTGGATCACTAGCGTGGCTGGTTAAACATTTACTTCAGTTTTTTTTATTGTTTTTAGTTATCTAGTTAGATGGGATATAATTTTGAGATTTAAAAACTTTTATAGTTTTTGTATTATAATTTTTCCCTCTTTATGCTTTGGAGAAAGCACTTAATACATGGTGAAGTCATTAATTATTTGAGATTTTTAGGACTCTTTACATGCATTATTATTTTAATTATATAGTCTTTGTGTGTTTTGTGTTACATTTAAGAATACATTTATAAGTGTATCCATATAGTCTTAAGTACTCACCTTTTTAATAAAATTTTAATTATTATAAAACCTCTTAGTTTTGCTACAAAATGTAACTTGGTAGATTTTTGAATTGGTACAAGTCCAACTAAGTGAATTCCTAACTTAGTCTTCTTAAGGATGGGTGATGGCCTAAAAAAGATGAGCATTCGAAATGCTTATCAGTGTTAACTTCGTCTGCTTTCTCTCTCTTTCTCTCTCTTTGTTTTTTTTTTCTTTTTCTCTTTCTTTTATTCTATAGAGTTTTTGTCAAATTAGATTTGAGGCAATTCTTTTACTATTGAATACATAATATATTATACTCATCAAATTGGTTAGCTCAATATATGAATCTCTTGATTGGGTATCTTTTTTTCTTAGTTAGTCATTTAAATTTTGAATGATAATTTGAAATTTAAATAAATTTAAAATTTAAATATTAAGCAAGTTTAAATTTGACATTTGAATTATAAGATATAAAATTAGCTTTTATCTTTTATATTTTGAATTATGAGATAACATGACTTAAATGTGATTCCTTTTATAGCCTCAAAGGTGGGTTGTTTACCATGCTTATCTTGTTATATTTCCAACCATGAAGTAGCAAAAAAGGTTTGCATGAGATTTCTTAAAAGTAGAAATCCATAAGCAAGATAAGGAAAAAAAAGGGAATAAATCAAATCTAAGATGCATAAAACTTTAGGATAAGAATAAGATAAAAACTATCCCAACTGACCTAACATGATTTAAGGATTATTTGGCCAATTATAGTAGGTCTTAAGTTGTATTAGGGTTAGATGTTTTATCACCTTCTAGCTATAAATTTTTTTAAAGACTTTTACCCAAGAGAAGCTAAGGAAAAGAAACCAAGGGTAAGAAACAAAGGAAGGATTTCAAGCCTACTTCAAAAAGAAGAGAAACCCCCTTATTGGTTTAGACCTCTACTCAATCAACAAAGTAAGTGGATCCTCTCACTTTGCATATAAACTTAGAAGAATTCTAAGTAATAAAATGAAATAATTTGTTAACATGTTTGTAAAAGAAATTTTAGCTAAGAACAAATGATGTTTTTCTCCCTTAAAATTGATATTTTTTATGTTAAAATTTTATCTATTATTTTGTTGTTTTAGTGATCAAAATGCGTGCTCTAAGTTATAAGGCTTATCCAAAAGAATTGAAGTTTATTGTAAAGGGACTTAGACCATTTCATAAAACGTAATTCCACATGTGATGATTACTTTTATATGGAAAGCAAGTTTTGAGGAAAAGTATCCTTAAGCTTGAATTTATTATTGTAATTAAATAGTTACAAGGAAATTGAAAAGGATAAAATGACATTGTAATTTTGATTGATATGTTATATTCATACCTATAAGATTCCTTGAATGTTGATATGAATTTTGTAATTTAGCTTTATATACAACAAATAATTAGTTCAAATATGTACTGTCATGGTTAAATTTGAAATTGAATATATATTTCATATTTGTAATCTTGATGAAATTTGAATTTTCATTAAATATTATGGATTTGTGTTAAACTAAAATTTAATATGAACATGATAATTAAGTTTATGTTTTGGATATTATCATTGTGATTATGCTATATAAGTTAAAATAAAAAAAATCTCTATGGAATTGTTGTTAATTGAAATAAAAGAATGGTACAATGATGATAATTCTAGCTTAAAGCTTTAGAGATATGTTTTTAAGTGTCACCATGAAACAACACAAATAACACATGACATCTTTGTTATATGAAAATTGAACTCTATATGCAACTTTTTGCTACCAAGAGGGCTAGATGCCTTACTTATACCATGTGTACTAAATGGTAAAGCTAGACTAATTACTTAAATGCAAAAAAAGACTTTGCAAAGGACTTTAAATGTGCATATAAAGCTCTCGAGTTCTTTGTGGGGAAACTTAAGACGCCTAGGATAGCCATGAAAGAAGGCTAAGGTTGACCTTAAGTCTTGGTTTGGTTTAGCAAAAAAAGTTTAGGTTCAATTAAGAAGGAATTAGAAATTAGAAAATTAAAAAGGTTAACTAGAAAGTTCGATTAACTTAAACTAGATCTAAGAGCCTATTGAAATTGATTAAGAGAATCT
Organism: Vanilla planifolia; assembly: GCA_023846275.1. NCBI lineage: Eukaryota > Viridiplantae > Streptophyta > Magnoliopsida > Asparagales > Orchidaceae > Vanilla > Vanilla planifolia. Next base: position 15,563,114 of record CM043866.1, on the reverse strand, counting down.
AGCGATTACAATTTGAATATTAGCGATTTAAAATTTAAATATTTTAGATTTAAAATTTAAATCTTGTAGATTTAAAATTTGAATATCTAGAGTTTGAAATTTAAATATCTGAAATTTAATTTTTAAATCTTAAATGAGGTTAAGTTCTCAAATAACCCTAATTAAGGTTAGAATTAAGTTACGCTTGAATGAACCTTTAATAAAGTTATGACAAGTTAAGCATTAAGCATATCATAAAATTAAATAATTCTTATGGACTATAGTTTTTGCATCATAAAACTTAAAGATAGAAATTAGTTGGATTAAGAACATCAAGTACTTGGTGACACCTTGAGCACACTTAGAATATTGTTGTGAATTAATGAGATTCTTGATTAAACCTTGGATGAGGGTTGGATGAGATAAAGATCTTGGATTTGGTCTTAGGGGTGATGTTAGGCTTAGTTAACTGGCTAAATGTTATATTAGATTTTAGCTAAACCTTGATCTACCTTAGCTTATTAGGTAAGATCATGAGTAGCCAAGAATTAGGCTGGTGCGGACACCAGTTACATTCGAGACTTTCGACGCGCCCAACCCCGTCAGGCACGATATAGCTCGAGGAATTTATTTTTGTGCAGGGTCAATTTGGAGCTCGAAAATAAAATATATGCTCAAAAACGGACTTTTAAAACATTCAAAACGCTCACCGGCGACTCAGATCCCACCGCCCCGCCGAACGCCGTCCGTCCGCCGTCCGTCCGCCGGCCGTCCGCCGCCCAACATCCGCCCCGCAGGCGCGCGCGCGCGCGCGCGTCAGCCAGGACCGCGGCGCGCCCCCGCGCGCGGGTACCGCACCTCGGCGCCACGGCTCCTGCGGAGCGCCAGCGACCCATCAGCCTCCAATCGGGTCGGTATCGGGTCCGCCCGTCCCGATTATGCTTTCGGGTCACCCGCCCGCCCTCGCGGGTCGGCGCGACCCGAACTCCGCCGCACCCGCCCACGCCGCGCCGAAAGCACCGACAGCAGTGCCCATACGCGCGGCGCACGCGCGCCGCGCACGCCCGCGGCGCACGCCCGTGGCGCCCGCCCGCGGCGCACGCGCGCGGCGCACATGCGACAGCTCAATCGTCTCTTGCAAGTTCTAATTAAGTTTGGGAACAGCTTATTTTAAAGCTTTTATGTATTTTTTTGTACCCTTAGGCTCCCTATAAAAGGGAGGCCTACCCTTATGTTTAGAGAATGCTTAGTGAATGAGAATTTATGTTTTCTTGCATCTTGTTGAGAGCTCAAGTGTGAGTGCATCAAGAACTTCGACGTGCTGATTCGTCGAGGCTCCGATACTGGAAGGAGGGGTGTGAGGCCCAAGCGGTGAGACGCCGTGCCAGTCCATCAACCATTCTGAAGCAATATCTTCGCGCATCACCCACGAAACGCAAGTCAACTTCCGTGCTAACGGTACGCTCGGAAACTTCCCGCCACTTCCCTTACTTGACGTGTTTCCTTCGCGGATTTTGGATTTCCTCGCTGTTCACTTTCCTACTATCCGATTTTCTTCGTTGCCTCTGGTTCACTCTTTTTCGCGTACTACTTACCTCGTTATCTTCGAAACTAGTGTTGATTAGTTCGATCATCCGACTCTTAATTCTGTGTTGAGCGATCTTTCAAAATTTTATTTTTCGAGATCGGTATTATTAACCCATCCCGAGTACCCCATGTCTGCGCCGTCGAGAGGTAGCGGGCCTAGCATACGGAGCAACCTCTGTGTTGCCCACGGTCCCCTCTTGGCTAGGATCGCCTTGGACGGGTGTCTCAAGCGTGTTACCTTTTTCGAAATTTCACGTAATTTCCCACAAGTTTTCTTTATTACCTTAAAAGTTTGCAGGTTAATCGCTTGTATTGCTCAATAAACAAAAGCTTAAATCCGTCCGGCATCATAGGCTCTTAAGCCATTTATCGATGCCTTAAATGGTGATTTGTGAGATGTATCTAACTTAGGATAGGCCTTTTTAAGATAGGTGTAATGGCTCAAATTTTCCTATAAGATATAAGGATTGTTAATGAAACTAATGTGAACCAAATTAGAAAATAAAGCTTATCACTTTAAGGGCTTGAGCTACAAATTCAAAACTTGAGTAAGTATTCAAGCGATAGCTTAAATAGGTTAAAAGATTCTAGTAAAATCTCAAATAAGATTTGACAAAAACTGTATATAAATATGAAAAGCTAGATAAAGGAGGATTATCTTAAATAAACTTACTAAGGTTTGATGAAAATATTATATTAACCCAAAGAGCTATCAGGTTCTGAAGAAACCCTAGATGATCCAAATAAACGATAGGGTTTTAGAGAAAATCCTAGGCTTACCTTAGATGATAGGTTGGGGTTATAAGAAATATCTATATAACCTTAGAACATGAATAATGAAATCATATGAAATGATATTCTTAGATAAGTAAGCCTATATTGATGAAGACATAGATTAGGATATAGTCGACCTTAAATGATGGCCTCTCAGCTAGAGTTAAATATATTAAATATATTAGATTATAGGACTCCTATCATATTATATGGTGTGGCTAAGGCCATCAGCCCATACATTGTTTATGGTTTCTAGAGTCTTGCAAGACTGGTCGTATGGTTGGTAGATCCTTGACAATAGACTATCAAATCATGTGTTAGGGGTTTCAAGGTGGTTGAGTATGACTAATTTATAAGACATCACAGGAGATCATGAATATGCTAGAGTACTTGATAGAGTGTTGTTACATGGCATTGAGTACTCCTAAGGCCATGTGGGGTAACCCCATATGATTGGATTTCTTATGAGGGAATGTAATATTACATGATGAGATAAGAGTATAATACCTTATGTTAAGAATCTCATGGGCTTGGGAGAAGAGCCAAATTACTAGTGAGTCACTAAGCATCTGTTACATTATAGTTTGTGATCATGATATCATAAAGACTTATGAGACCCTATTGGGAGTATTAGATATAACTTTTGTTTATGATTTCATGTATTGGATCAACTTAGAAAGTTGAGATATCTTGTGTGATATCATTATTCATATTTATGATTTTATTCTATTGAGCATGCTATTATAATATTATATGATCATTTTTTACAAAAAGATATGAGGATATTCTATTGAACATAATTCACTCATCTTATATCGTCGATAGGTGTAAGAAGTTAGGATTTAATATAAGAGTTAGAGTGGAGGTCTCAGAGTCAATCTTTTAGTAGGTTATTCATCAAATTAGATTTTATATGATATCATAATTATAGTTTTGATTTGTTTTTAATTTTATCATTTATATTATTGGACTTTGGATTGTATGAGACTTTTATGATATATTTTGATATCTATATTTTATATTATTTCATGTGATAAACTTAGATTTCTAAATTACATATATGTCATGTGACAGTTTATTTGATATTGTGGAGTTTTATGGATAAGCTTTTATCAAAGGTTGCTTTTATGCCACATATATGCAAGTGTATATTAGTGGTCATTGAACCTAGAATGGATTAATTTTTAGGTCAACTGGACAACTAGTTGGGATGAGATTATGATTCATTTTGGGCGGCATGCTGTGAGTATGATGATTAGATTCAGAGATCATAACTCCTACTTTAAATTTTAGATACAAAAAGTGAAATGTAGCTAGTTAAATACATTAATTGATGTATTAATCTGATTACACTTAGAGAAAAAAAAATTGCTTCTAAAAAGACTAGATATGACATAACCATAGAATTATTTATTTTTCATGTGAGAATTTACTAGTGAATATATGAGTAAGATAATTTATTAAATGTTAATTTTAGATATTTCATAATAATTTTAAATTTTAATGTCTTACACCATTTGGGTGTTGGAAAAAATGTTAGTATTTACATATGATTTTTTTCTTCTTTGTTTTCTTATGTAAAAACTATACCCAAATTATAAAAAAAATATTATTTTAATCATGTGTTTTCATAATGTTGTAATTTTTTAATATATATCTATCCATGTATTATCTATGAAATCTTGTTTAAATAATCATTGCCAAATTTAACTTTTTTGTAGTAAAAACAATGAAAGAGGTTATCTTTATCCTTTGACACATTTAAGGTGACATTGTTGATCTATTGTGCTATAATTATAAGAGTTAAAAAGGCAACCTGCGACAACTAACTTCTTCATATGACATTTGAAGCTTTGGTTGTTTGACCCTTAAAGAGCTTGACAAACCTCTTTTGTAAAACAAAAGTCACCATTTGTTTTGATGTCATTGATAATTTTATATGATGAAATGCCTTTTGTTCCTTATGCCACACATGCAATAGAGTGTGTCTTTGTTACTTGATTCAAATATGATTATTGTATGATATTAACTTTCTATGGTTGCTATAATAATTATTGTATCATCCGATATTATGTTATAATTTTAACACCAATTACTCTATTAAAGCTTTGCTATTTAGAGAAAAAAGTTATTTATAAAATAACTTTATTGTTGATAAAACAATGGTCTATTATCAAGGAAATGTCTTCATATTACTTAGTATAATAAAATAAGAAATCACAAAATATTTTGTACATATATAATATTAAAAAAGTGGACAAGTACATTATATGATCATGATTGTATGATTCTTGTTCAAGATAAATTATAATATTATTTTATCAAAAATTTTATATGATTATTGCACTAATAGTTGCCACCATCATCAATAAAGATATTAGTGAGAATAATGTTGATGGCATCAAGTTAATCCAATGCAATTGAGAGATCAATACTCAAGGACATTTTTGCCCATATGATTGACTACAACAGCTTGAGTATGTTTTTTTATTGTCGAATGATATATTACTATAATTAAATAATTTAATTTTTAATTATAATTTCTAAACTTGTCCTTTAATAGTATTACTGCTTCATTATTCTTACATTTTTTTTGAAAAACTATCTTTTGATTTAAGTGACAGATCTTTTATTAAAAGATATATAATTTTATTTGAGTAGAAACGAGAAACCTTTCGTGTTTAGCGGTTCAAAGAAAAAAAAAAATAAAGAAAAACTTAATTTAACTTAATAACGAAATGGACTTAATTAGAAGATCTTGGCGACGTCCTTCATGAGGTCGCTGTTGACCCGCCAGAAGGCGGCGAACTCGTCGTAGCTGATATAACCGTCGCCATCGGTGTCGAGCTCGGCCATCATGCGGTGAATTTCGTCGGGCGATGTGGACCCCAGGATCCGCAAAGCCTCCCCGAGCTCCGCCGACGAGATCTTCCCGTCGCCGTTCATGTCGAACCTGTGGAAGATCCGGTCCAGCTCCTCCGACAGCTTGCAAGTACTCGTAGCCATCGCCGTCGCTTTCGCCGTCGTCGTCGTCGTCATCTTTAACGAGAGAACAGGTTTTAGACGATTCGATTTCGGGACTTATAAGGAGGAGGAATCGCTGGATCGCGTCGCATGCGGCTGACGTTTTATTTGGAGCGGGACTTGCGCTGTATCGGCTCTCTCCGAATAATTAGAAAAATGCCTTTTATAGAAAATAATAAATAAAGAGTAAAATAATAAATATTGGCCGAGAAAATGGGAAGGAGCTTAAGACAAATAATAATTCTTTTATATGGCCATTATTGCTAATTAATTTGCTTAGAATTTATACGTTAATGTCTACAATGTTTGTTGGCGATGTATGTAAAGCAGTTTTATTTTTTCAACCTCAATGTTCATCCTAAAATAAATCTAATGTTGCTAAATTAATATTTAGACTAATAACGATGCCCAAACAAAATCATTACTTTGCCCGCACCTAGAAATTTTATACATAAACTAATAATTTTAACAATAAATAAATACAATAATATTGTTAATATTAAATACTATAATTACTTTAAAGTAGTATTCCACATTCTTTTAACATATTATTTTACAAGTATAATACAAAATATGGTAATTAATGCAAAGCACTACAATCAATTTACACTTTAAAAATCATTCCTCGTTTTCCTCAAATTTACGCTAGTTTTTAGGGTTTTAGTAGGTATTAAATTTTTCAACTCAAAAGGTGCATTTAGAACAACGTAAATATAATACAACGTTTGTACGTAAATCATGAATATGATTTTTTTTTTCCAATTCTAAAAATATTTTTACGTAAATCATGAATATAATACAACGTCTGTACGTAAAGCCTCATATCCATTTTGAATAATTTTATCATGATAAATAAATATTGTGAAAAACTACTCTTTAATTATCTAAATACTTTAAAAAATAATTAAACATAACGATATTTATTCACATGTAAAGATTTTTTAAAGAAATTTTAATATAACTAATAACCAATTAAATACTTCATAAAAATATCCAAACATTTAATTAATCACTTATTAAAAGTACTGCAATTTATTATAACTAAATTATAAGAGAAAATAATCTAAATTAAAGAAAAATTGTATTAAAAATATGCAAATGAATCATAATTATATAAGTGTTAAGGTTATACAAATTTCACTCCAAATATAATGCCGAAAAGAGATATTGTATAAATTAACCTCCATACATCAAATGTACAAAAAAAATTCTCAAAACAAAGCATAAGATGTTGAGTAATTTACATGTCCCATGAGACTATCATCTAATTGCTCAATCAACACAAGAACAACAAGAGAAACCTGAGTTCACCAAAGGATAAAAAGCCCTTCAAATAAGCAGAACTCGGTAATATTAAAAAAAACAATGAAGTTGCCTATGGAGACCTTAGAACTTCTAGTCATACAGGCCTTCCTCATGCCAAATATCTACCAGAAAATCTACCATCTCCTGTACAACAACAAGGTTTGAAGCATAACTATGCCATGTAAAAGCTGCAGCTGAATCAATAACAACTCACCGAAAGAGGGATTGGCTGCAAGAATTTATTACTTGTGGAGAGCAAGTCTTCATATGTTGTGCACCAACTGCTACGGAGCACAGTCAAAGTTAAAACATGTTCAACATGTTGTATTAATCTCTCATGAATAGAATCAAATCTACCTTTCAAAAGATTTCTGGGTTCAAATTTACTTGGGTTGTTAATTTGCCCAAACAAACAAGAAAAAGTAATTCATTGTTTAAGACATGTTCTGGAATTAACCAAACAAATGGATCCAGAAGGCAAATTACCAACAGCTTAATGCTTAACTAATGTTTCAAGGTAACAGGCTTTGGTTTGATTGGATGTAGTTTGCACAACAACAGAAAAGCAAAAGCAAATACAATTTCCAAACAAATCAACCAAAAGCACACTTTGAATAAGAAAGACAATTCCTAACAAAAGGAAAATTCCAACACATTCTGGAGATTTCAGCATAGCATTTATGTTAAACAGCTGAAGGAATGATAACATGAAAACAAGTGGGTCACTGGTTCAGAGTTAATAGAAACTAGCAGTTCAAAAGCAAGGTGGAATTGCAAACACCATTAAAGTAAATACAATGGCTACTAATTTTAGGCTTGAGCCAAAGGAACTTATCCGTGAGAATTGGAACAGATGTTTTACCTTATGATCGGCTCTCGTATAGTCCTATGTGTCTTACTTGTTTGATCTCCAACCCATGCACTCCTCTGCGCAGCCCAGGCTATGGTCGCTGCAGTAAATAAAGAAAATTTAAAATTTTCTACTTAAGGAATGATGTGAATGCTGATCAAAATAATTTGGAGAGAAACAAATATAGAATCAGAGAAGAGCATAAGTCCTGATTTAAGAAGACTTCGACTGATCATTAGGTTGGACCAACCATGGTTGACGAAGGAATCATCACTTGCGTTTTGGGTTTCAGATCTGTGGGAGTCACTAGGAGGTGGATATTGAGAATTGCAAGTTTCCAACGAGTTAGATATGCTAACACTGTTTGCCATTGGCTCAGAACTTGAAGACCATCGTCTTCTTTCACGTGTGGGCAACCGACTTATGCTCATCTTTCTTGGTAACTTTGAAGTTCTTCCTGGTATGGTTTGAGACTTTTTTGGAACACCTAAACAAGAACTGCTCTGTAAAACAAAATTAATTAGGCATGTACAAAAATAAAGACTGATAAACGTAGTAGTGAATGATCAACAGAATTGCACAGAACAAATATTTAGTTTCAACTGTACAAGAACTCTAATTTCTTCTTAAAATGTCCAAAAACTACAAGAGAACAACAACCACCACCAAGCAATCATTTGCACATACCCCATGTAAATCAAGAGAACATATCTCCACAATGATCACGCATCAACAAGGGTAAACAGTGATCGGTCAGAAGATACTGTCGGTTTTCGCAATCCAGACCAGAGAGCAAGTAGCACAAAGTTCCTGTTTCATCATATTAAAAACCAAGGAATTAGATTATAACAGGGTCAGATTATATATAAAAAGTAATACAAATCAAAGTCAATACTAAATGATATAAGGGAAGAATGGTGTTGGAAGTGGACAACAATGTGTAAAGCATAGCAATGCAATGAAGTTATTCGAGTTTAACAGTGGTTGCAATATATAATTGCCAGATTTTCCATGATGGAATCCCATCAAGGGTTAACTTTACTACAATCTTTCCCATCAGCATTTGGGCATACAGAAGTAGGAGAGATGTTGCCGCAAAAAATGTTTCTAGGGTCACCAAGGCTTAAAATGTCAAAAATTAAACTTAGCAATATACAAAAATAATAATTTTCCTAAAATAGGATAACACTAATAAAAAGGAAGAATTACATAAAAATTAAATTTAAAATGACGACCTGATTCACAGAAGGTCATGCGCCAAAATGGCTGAAGAATAAGAGAGAGCTATGGTCATGAAAGGGAATAATTCCTAAATCATTGATAGGACTGCATGCTTCTCATATTAAACTAAACAATTTCTAATTGAAGATACCAACATCAATATAACTTTTGTCATTAATTTTAGTCCAGGCAACAGACCGCCAGTTCAAAAGAGGGAAGATATTGAAATATGCTCACAGTGGGGATGAGTTTGAAATGCTAAATACAGATGGCTTGGGTCAAAAAAATTTGCGGAGAGAATCATAAACTGGAAGCCTTGAAAACAAAAATTGTTAAAACAAAACATAAGAGAATCTGATATGTATGAAGGGGGTAAGAAACTCTCAGAAGTACATATAATTTACGAACTAAAATAATTAAGTATTGCATAAAAAAGAGCAATCAGAATTACTAATGTAATGGGAATATCATACAGCAAGGTGAATTTTAAGAGAAAAATAGTGAGTTAAAGTTTGGAGAAAAGCTATGTAAGATGCATATTTGTTATTTTAAGAGAAGAAGGAAATTTTATACGGCATATTTACCATAGAACATGAGAAGGAATATATGCAGAATCACTTCAGATTAGAGCAAGGACCATTTTATGCTCATTAAGCTATAACACAAGGATTGGTTAAAAAGGAAGCGTGAATGAACTCCAAAAAAACTCAGAAGTGGATAAGAATTGTTATCATCAATGTTTTTTTACACTTACCACGAGAGGATTTGGTAAAGACTTTAGGGTCTTGGAAGGGCCTACAAAAAGGATTCATATTTTACTTTTGAAACATAGTATGACTCAATAGAACATATTTATCCTAACCAGAATTGATTACAAGCTCAATATTTTTCAAACCATTTCTTTAAATTGAAATATATGAGGTCTTTGAGTACACAGTTGAAACAAAAAGAAATTGTGAAGATAATAAGTTACTTAACGAGTTCAAAATTATGCATCCTTTGCAATCATAGTAAACAGTGCATAATATGGTTAAGATGGTTGAATTTAGACTCATCCAAATTCTTATGAGAATATCAAACAAAAAAAATCAAGTTTGCTCGATTACCATACTTACAATGCTACCAATATCATGTGAAACAAGCATATATTCAATACAAAGGAATGCTCTTAGCTCTATAAGGAAAAAGTAAGTATATATATTTGAGGATTGGAAAAAAGGAGCAGACCAACTATAAGAAAGATTTAATCTTCACTAAAGGTTCACTAATAAGAAGGTGGAACCAGCTACGAGACCCTGCCAAACAATTCACCAAATCAGTTGCAAGGGATAAAATGGCCAAATTTCCATGTTTTCATACATGTCTTCTAGCATACAATAACAGGCTTCCTCATGTCTTACACCAACCTTAATGATCTCATTACTCAATCAAGTGCGAATGTTAAAGAAGGTAAGAATTAAAGGAAAAACATATTTACCAAATTCTTATGTTAAGATGGGAGGAAAAATCTAGTACTTTGAGATCCATCACATGATATAGGGTTACAAAAACTGAAATGCAACAAGAACAACACAACAATTGAAAACAACATTGCCCTATTTGGAAGAGTTCTTCAATTAGACTGTTTACTATGAATTTAGCTATACAGGTTGACTAACCCGGTTGAGTTTCAAGTGTACATATAATATTTTATGAATTAATAATCCCACTAAAGAAAAAATAATAAAAACAAGTGCAAAAGTTTTTCTATTTAGAATTCCAAATAAGACAGAAAATCTACAATTGATCTCCTTCCAAAATGTTAAAGAAGCAAAATCAATATCCATTTCATCCCACCAGTAAAGTTTATCAACATATTGACTTCCAATCAACATTCAATATTTTCAATGAACATTTCCACAGAAACCTGACATTTACAGTTCATTATTAAAAATTCTTAACTATTTCACTAAGTTTATCAAGAAACATAGTTTCAATCAGCAATCAGCATTTTCAATGAACATCTCCAAGGAAAGCCCAATGACTTCTGTCCACTAAACAGCAAAACCCCTCCTCACATTAAGCAGTATCCAGCTAAAACTTTTGGTAATTCATGCTAATAGAGCAAATCAATAAAACCCTTAAATAAGTTCTTCTTTTGCTGGATATTGACAGGCATGATGATGCAAAGTAATCAAATCCATATATCACATGCACTAAAGAATATGTGGAAGTCTTGAATCAAAACGCTAGGAAAACCAATTTTAGAAATAGAATCATATCACATATGGGATTCTTAAGAAAATGATTGCAATAATTTTCTTCATCAGTCCAATTCATCGGTCTCTAATGTATATATCACCCTTCATAGAAACTAAGATACTGCCTTGACTAAGAATGAGAAAAGCAGTATCCTCAAACTGACTAGTTACAACCTTATCTCCAACAACAAAAGAAGCCGCTTTAATGACAGAACACCGATTCATAATCCCGTATCCCTGTGAACGAAATGTAAAGCTACGAAGCATTGGAACAGTTCTATCAAACACAAGATAAAGACACTTCACCAAGGTAATAAGAATAATAAGAAAGGAACAAAAGAAACTGTTAAATGCGGAATTATTTATTTAAGTTTTCGGGCTTTTCCATCACGAAGCATGCGAAAATTTCAAGCAACAGTAAGCATGCAAGAAATATATACAACAGCAGACAAGAAGAATCATAAACAAAAAAAAAATAAGCGCACTATAACAAAGCATAGACCAACACACACACACAAACAGTCAATCTACTTTGGTGGCTCAAAGAAACAGAAAAACGGTAAAAGCCGATCAAGTTCTTCAAAAAAAAAAAAAAAAAAAAAAAAAAAAAAAAAAAAAAAAAAAAGAAACAAAAACAAAATGTGCAACCTAAACAAATCCCAAATCCATATCAACAGCAGAGAAAGAACATAAGCCCAACACCATCCTCCCCTATTCCAGAGCGCACAGCAATTTAACGATCCAATAAAGCGAAAACTAACAAATCTTTAGCTCTACTTCTTGAAATCATATTGCACAACTTCATCGCCTAAACTTGCAAGAGGAATGAGAGGGAACAAACCGCCGCCACCTGAGTCGAGATATGCGCAAGGGATCTCTTATCAATCTAATCTAAGCGTTTGCTTTTCAGATTTCTCGCCACGCCCGCTTCCCTTATCGCTATATCAATGTTTGAAACGCGTCCGAATGCCTATAGTTCGCGGGGACACTGGTGGAGGCGGTGTTGGGGTGCGCAGTTCTCTCCGTGGGATTAAGGCGACGTGATCGTTATCTAGTTCGTGTCGCAGCAGATCTAAGCCGTTGGTTGACTGACGGACGCTTGATTGCACGAAAGCAGGATTTGGTAGGATGATCGTGGAGTAGTTACCACGGATTTAAAAGAAATTATTTTGATATTTATGTAAATTAAAAAAATATTATGAAAAACTTCTAAGGTTATTTTTGTAATTCGATTTGGTTTCATTATTCTGAGATATTGGGTTTATTTGATTTAAAAAATAAACTTAACATTGAGTTAAAAACTTTAAATCAGACCTAATTGATATCGAGAAAATGGCATATAAATGACATTACAACTAAGTTTCAATAGCAAATTATAAGATTTTTTATATAACATATTAAAATTAAAATTAATGCTAGACTATGCCAAAAAAACTTTTTCAACTCATATCCAAATAAATAATAATAATAACAAAATTCTATTGAAACTAGTACTCATGATTTTGTCTAATTGTCTCAAATAATTGGACGGCAATTCAATGCTAATGACTATTGTTTGACAAAGTTAGGTAACAATTGTGCTATTATCAAGACGAAGATGACTTGATAAAACTAAGCAATTAATTATTCCATAACTAAGATATAATGATGACTAATCTTGGATGACAAATTGTCATAAAAATAATGATAATTTGAAAAAACATATTGGGTTTTTTTAATTTTTCATGAGAACAAAATCCTTAATTTTAAATACACATAATAGTTTTGAACTCTATTATGATTTTATCTAATTAAGAAAAGAAATTGTATTAACTTTATTATTTAAGGAAATATGATTTCAAAACTTATGAAATTAGATGACACTTATGAATAGATACGAAGCAAATCAACTAAGATTGATAATAAAAAATTAGTGACGATCGACATTGATTTGATAATACAATTTTATACTAAATAACATAATTCAAAATATAATTAAGATTTTATTGATCAATTTTTTAAAATATTCTTTTTAATCAAAATATAAATAAAAAATAGCATATATTTTTTTTATCTTTCAAATAAATAATTTATAGTAAATCATTTGTTAAAAAAAATTAAAGAACATTTAATGAAGAAAGTTGTCTTCTTTTTTATTAGTGAATATACATATTTTGTACTTTATAGTTTAGTAATAATAGCTTTTTTATCCTCTTATAGAAATATAGCCTTAATTTCAATCATAAACTTTTTTAATTTTTGCATTTTTTTTTATTTTGCAATTATCGATTTTATGGTTGTGTTATTTGCTATCTATATGAAATTTATTTCTAACATTTTATGACAAAAATTATCAACAAAATGTTATTTGATTATTTTTTTTTTCAAAAACAACATCAATCATAAAGGAAGTAAAGTTGTTCTTTCTAAAGTTGAATCATAGCATGTGTTGTATTATTAATAATACAAGTGTGCAATGACAGATCATACAACAAAATACAATGTATCTTCCATAGTTTGCTATTTTCTATAATCGTAGGTGGGACCTAATTATTCTCAATTTTATTTTTTAAAAATGGCAGCACATAATGGCAACCAATTGACCTTTTAATAGTTTTGTTTACTTCAATGATTCTGATTGCAATTTAATAAATTATATTTAGGTACATTTTGATTTGACAATTTAAATTTTTATCATCGATAATAGATTTTTTAATAAGTTTTAAAATAAAATTTTAAAATTTTCCTTTGTTTTATTCTTAAAAGATCAACAAAAAAATTTATTTTTACATATCTAACTTGTTCTATTATGATGTTTCAATCATAATTTATTATCTGATTTTGTGTTTTAATCATATGTTCTTCCTAATATCAAACCTTATTACGTTTTAACCCCTTCAATTGAAACAAAGAGAGTGTTAACCCTCAAGCATATGATTTCAAACAGAAAAGCAAGAGAACATCATGTTTCTAACATGAATTTTTGTTGTTATATATATATATATATATATATATATATATATATATATATATATATATATATATATATATATATATATTATTTAAGATGTATGACATTTATATATTTTTTTTACAAAAATTCATGACAAAAAGACTACATATAAAAATAACTTTAAAGGAACACATGAATGTCAAAATGATATGAAGCTCGGGAACTAGGAAACAAAATTACTCTAAAAAATGTGTATCACTAAGTGCCACTTCAACCTTATCATTCACATAAGACAAATTATTTTAGAGTATAGATCATTGTGTTTTATTCTTTCAGCATTCTATTGAGACATAGTTTTGTTAGAACTTAATTTTTGTGCTAAGTGATGGGTTCTATTTAGTATCTTATATTCAAATTTTAATAATTTTTTATATTTTTATTATTTCTTAAGGGTAAAAATAATTTGGTATTTATATTTATAAAAAATTTTACTTTTAATATTATATTATTATCGCAAATATTATCTATTTCACTTGAATGATATCATAAATAAGAGAAAAAAACATCACTCATATAGAATTATAATTTTTTTATGTGACCTTTTTATATAAAATGTGAGACTAATTAATACGATAGTTAATAATTGTTTAAGTATAGAGATCGAATATAAAACACTAAAAACTCTCCCAAAAATCTATACATATATTTAATGAGCAATACTTGTATATAAGATGAATGTAAAATTATAGCAATAATGTAGTCCATCAATCTCAATTGGAGAATTTAATAATTATGTTGCTTAATCAATCAAGAAATTTTAGCACGAATTGAAAGTATATCTGTCATATACATTACAAGTAATATACATTGAATTTTAAATTAACACAATATAATTCTTCTCTTCTCACATTATCAAAATGGGAATGATTTTTATACATAGTGGGCTAAGCTCATAAGATCAATTAATTTACAAGAATACCGCTCCCTGATAATTATATATATATATATATTATATAAAATACTTTTATTAACATGTAATTTTAATAGTTTTTTTCTAGAACTATAAGATTTTTTATTTTATAAAAAGATACTCTCGTTTCAAATACAAGTTCAAAAAACACTTAAACTATTGGTTGCATACCTTTTAAACACACTTATATTCATATTGATATCAAATTTAATCTAATATTTTGGTAGACACTCAAAATATTTTCATTGAAATAAAAAGAGATTTGTCAAAATTATGTATAACATACTACATGTAAACTATTTGAGGATTAAGATACATCTTATGAGTATCAGGAATGATAAACAACCTAAATAGTTTATTAATAAAGAAATAAATTCTCATACAATGGGATTTTAAAGGCACAATTTATAAAATTTGTCAAGTTCACTCATACAAATATACTAGACTTTTGAATTAAGAAACTAAAGACAAACAAGTTAAGATTGATTCTGATAAAAATAGATTTATATTATTTCTAAACAAGATAACCATCACTAAAGCTTTTAATAATTTTATTATTTGGTACCATATAAGCTTAATTAGATATTTGTTGTTGAATAAGATCATAACAATTGTAAGATATGTCTTGTTGATGATTTATTTATTGAGTGAAGGTTGTTATGTGAAATGATATTATTGTTTAGTTCAAAGTGCCAAAGTTAAATAAGAGAGAACTAAGTTACCATTATTAATCTTTTGACTTTGGAGTAATGGGTCTTACCTACATGAATTGAATCATACCAGTAGTTCAAATTAAGTTATCATAAGTCAATCTCAAGTATGTAAAATTTTAAATAAAATTGATAAATTATAATTTAACATTTGTTGTAGAGTTATATAATATAACCTTTAGCTAAAAATGATTCTAATTTTCAATATAGACGAGCAAAGTTAAGACTACTAAATATTTATTATGATTGGATATATATATTCAATAGAGTTCTAGTGGCAAAATGATTTGTATAACTTGATACATAATCTTAACAACCATATTGTTGAATGTATTTGTCATTAGCTATTGAAGGAAGGCATAGTTGTTAAGTAAACCCAAATGGCCACTTGATACTTATACCTATACTAATTAGGATCTTAAACTAATCAAACTAAAAACATTTATTAGGGCTATGAATTTGATAATCAATCATAATATTTAAGACTCTTATATTATTCAAGAATGTCACTTAAATTTAGCCTTATCCCTTGTACAAATATATGGTCAATTAATACAAGGGATTGGTATTACATGATTTGTTGTGATCATGAATTGTTAGACCTTTTAATAGAAATGATCATAATGTTTAATTAAACATATCAAATTTATCTTAAATTATATTTGGCATCATTCTAGGATCTCCTTAATCATTAAAATAATTCACAATTCACTTACTATATATATAAATAAATAAACTCAATTTTAAATTTTAATAGATAAGTAACTCAATAAGAATTCCATAAGATTTATAGGAAATAGTTTCTAAGGAATTCTTAAAGTGAAACGATAATATAAATATTTCAATCTAAATTGATTTTGAAAAATCATTAAAATATTAAGGGCCATGGGTGAGATACACACATCCTTTCATAAGAAATATGTTCTACTCAATTAACACAATTTTGACTAGATGAGCAAGAGTATCAATCATCAAACCAAGATTCTTAAGTCAAGACATATCTCCATAGATCCTTATTATGGTGACATCCTTGCATAACTATTTAGATTTTAAATTTGAGAACTCAAACCATTTTAGATTCATACGTAGAGTTAGTATATGACTTAAGTGATTCTAAATTTTTTTCACAAGAAATACTTTCTTTAGGAAGCCAAACATAATTGTTTGCTTTTAAATTTATTGGTTTCCTAAAAATAAAATCGATGAAAATATGACTAAGTTTATAACAATAATTGCATAGTAGAATAGATGATGAATATGAATGATATGTGTATAAGACAGTCATGAATGAGTGTGCATGTATATAAAAAGATTTTCTTTGTATTCATTCCTCACATAAATACATGATGAATTGCAATTATGCACATGTAAAGTATAACAAAAACCTTAGCATTAAAAAATTTAAACTATTTTCAATTGTGGCAAAGGAGTCTAATTCTTTTTCAAATTAAAGTTCTCCTTTTTAAGCAAAATGATTTCTTTTTTCAAGGAGTCAATATAAGAAGTATGCTAAAAAAATGAAATAATTTCATATTTTATTACTTTAGAATGTAACTCTCTTAGGGAAGAAAATTGCAATTTGGAATTATTAGACAAGGAATCATCTTCTTTCTTAAGTTTATCACAATGCATTTAAGATCTAGAATATGCTTTTCATGTATAGAACAAGTAATTCTCGACATATCATATTTATGAGCAATTTTTTTTATGTTTTTCAATAAACTCATCAAAGGTATGAGATAAAGCAAAAGGAATAGAAACAATAGATAAAGTCATCATATTACTTGAACAAGAGTCATCATATGTACCTTCATCCAAGCTATTTTGGTTCATGGGTGCTTTTTGAACTCTCTCTTCTCCTTTTTTTCTCCTTCTTTAACTTCATTTTCTCCTTCATCTCTTCATTCAGTTGAGGCTTATTTTTTTTATACAGTCTATCTAATTCATTCAATGCTTCAGAGCAAGTGTTAATCATAAAGATTTTTATATTAATTTCTTGATCTAATGCAAAAATAATGTAGACTATGTGCATTTTGTTGAGCTAACTTAATACAAATGATAAGAAACCACTTTATGATAAGTTTTAAACAAAAACCAAACTTCAAAATCAACTCTTTTAATAAAATATTTATAATTCCTTTTTCATTATGAATAAAGTTTTTCTTAAAACAAAAGTGGACAATCTATAACTTGAAAACAATCTTTTCTTGAGATTTTCTATTAAAAAGCCTCACATCGTCATTGTGATACCATTTGTTGGGTCCAAAGAAGCACATCAAGAAGGGGAGTGGGGGTGGGGGGTGTGAATTGGTGTTGCATAAATTAAAGTAATTTTATTATAAAGCACAAGTTCAAATAAAACTTTTTCTACTTGTTGTGAAAGTACTACATCCATTTTTCAAATCTTTTGTATAAATCAAGGTTAGCATATTAACAACCACCCAAGGCTATAATAAAGTAATTGAATGAGGTGATAATGAAAAATAAGATATGTAATAGAAAGAGACTTAAGAGTTTTAGGTAGTTTGATTTAATCTTAAGCTTACAACCACTGTCAAGTAACTTGATTGAGCACCACTAATCAAATCACTCCATCAACGTAATTGAGTGGAGAAAACCATGTACAAGTTGAGATTTTTTACAAATTAATCATAACACAAACAATCTCAGATTTTTCACAAATTAACTACAACTTAATTCCATTCAACATAATTTGACCAATCCTCTCCACATTAAGTAGCTTGAAGATAGGATTAACCACTCCATATGTCCATAGCCTAAAGCTAAGCTAAGAGAAACAAATAACAAGTATTGGTAAAAAGCTTAGGCTCACATGATGGAATACAAATATACTAATATAAGTACACAACTATCAATTGAATAATGAAGTTATCACATGAACCAAGAAATTTAAGGTTTAAGGAGTGTAGGTATGATGTTCAAATGCTTTGCTTTAAGACTCTTATAAACGATTTGTCAAATTTCTTCATAAGAACATTTAAATGAACTCCCTCCAACTAACTCTTTTGTAAGTAGTTATGTGCTAATTAAGAATTATATAATATTTTTTTGAGAACTCAAAATTATGAGGCACCGTTTAGACACTAATTTGGACAACTCTATTTCCTTTTTAGACATTTAGAGATGTACTAAATATAACTTATATTTAGTTCAAATTTAACTAATTTTATATTATTTTTTCCCTCATGATTATTAACATTTTAGTGAATATAAATTATACCCTTTGTTATTCACTAAATCAATTTGAGCTAATTCAACCAATTACCTTCATACTTTTAGATATTTCCCATTTAAAGTTTACTCTTCTAAGTGATATGCAAGTTTAGTGTTATGCATAACTCTTAGATAAGTTAGTAATCTTAATTTTCAATCTTTTTATATGTTCTAAACCATGAAATGTTTTATAAACACATGAATCTTCAAGGTAGGTGATTATCTTTTTCTTATCTTCACTTAATTTGATTTATGACTTCTAAGACTTTATTCATCCAACCAAGACAATTGATCTTTTTGTTTGCCAATATTTAGAATAACCTACAACACACTAAGTAGACACACAAGACAAAAGATAAACATTTAAATGACTTTTTATCATTAAAATAACATCTTGCTTCTGGGGCTCATGTGGTTCAACATTTATTTCATTTGAAACTATGACACACTTCTTGAGATTACATTAACATAATAATACTTTAATAAATAAACAAAGTATTTTAAAAATTTAATATTATTTCCTTGGAATACACATGATTAAAATCTTACTAATCAAATCTTAAGATTTACAAAAGATTACATAGAACAAAATTATCAAATGTTACACATAAAATAACTTGGCTTTGACATATGGTATGTTCATACAAGATGTATTAAATTTTGGGTGACACGTACACTTGGCTAAACAGATGCCCAAAACTAGCGCACAACCCTGTTGTCACCAAATGAGGTTCCTCCTAAGCACCACACTAAGCTAAAACTAAAGTTAGAGAGAAATCATATACAATAACAACACCTTAAAAGAGTGAAAGCTCAAAGAATGGTTTCTCATTTCCAGCTCAAACTCAACAAAACAAAACTATCTTTACTTCAACATAAGGTGAACAACAACCTACAGTTAATTTAATGGCAAAGCTAAAAGGAAAACTCATATAAAACCTTACCTTACTCATTCTCTTCATGCTATAGCTTGCTCAAATAGTTTTTTTGAGTGATTCCCTAAGGTTTTTTGGTTTTCTTTTTACTATAAACATGGTTTTCCACTATAACTTTACTTTCTATAATGATTAAACATCAAAATAAAGTAATTCAAAAGCAAGGCATTAAGACATTACATGTATGCAATAAATTCTAAGATCCTTTAAAACTTTTCTTCAAGATCCATCATATCTCCATACAATAGTTTGCTTCCTTATAACCATCTATAGTTCTTCTCTTCTACTTCTTCCCTTTCATAACTACAATTGCTAGCTCATAATTCCATCTCTTTTGATTCTCATGGGTGCTTCTTCCTCTGATTACTATAGTAATTAACAAGGTCCTCTCAATCTCTCAACTCTCTCTCAAGCTTACTTGACTAAAAGCCTTCATAAGCAAGGAACTAATGCACACACTTGATCCTTCTCCCATGACAACTCTTAAGAAAGTGCTTAAGTTCAAATGATTATTTTACCACTCAGCTTAATAAGATAAGATAAAGGGAAACAAATTAGTAGCTACTTTTAATAAATAAAATAATTCCTTTAACCTATTTAATCTCAAAACAATTTAAGGCGAAGCCATTTGGTTGGAAAAATTGTGACCTACATACCAATGAATTCTTAATAAGAAGTTTTTTTTCTAAAAAGATGTTTATTATTGAAATCTAAAATACATTGCAAATAACACAATCTTGAGACGCGCCAAAAAATTAATATTTTATTATGTTCCATGAAAATTCATTGATCAAACTATTAATATTATAATCTCAAACACATGAACATAATGTGCTAAATAGAAGTTTGAGATGTTATAAAAAAGTAAATTATAAACCCGTAAAGTGATAAGAACAATGAGTGAATGTCGAGCGATATGTCGAAAGAGAAATTATTGGATGATGAATGACTTTTGTGTAAGACTTTTGAGTGATGGGGTGTAAAGATAAGAGTTATAAAAAAATAAAAAGATAAAAAATATGCCATGATAATTAAAATAAGAAACATGGATTGTATGTGACATTTATTTTTTTCTTACCAAGAATTGGTATAAAAAGAGACTTAAAGGATAATTATAATATCACGTGTTGGATTCACAATTATTTGACTCTTAAGATCAACATAAAAAAGAATTAAAATGGTGTCACTACATTTCATATGCATTCCATATGTGATATGAATAATAATAAGTATCACTATGTCATAAGCATTTCATAGCACACTATTTCATATGCATGATGTAGATATTGAATTCAATATGATTTGATATGCATTGGAATGTATAGCATGCCATTGATGTGAATTTGAATATGTAACATAATTTAATTTTTTTTACTATTATAATTATTTAATTAAGATAAAATATGTCGTTACATGTTTTTTTATCTTTCAAATATAATCAGTCATATTTCAATATTATATTATGTTTGTTTGTCTACTAAGTATGTAATGATTGACTTAATCTAGATTGGTTAATATTTTTTAAATTCATTAGAGACATAATACAAAGAAGAGTGAATGCAAAAGAATAAAAATTAATAATAACTCTTTCATAATATAATGACACAATAATAACTAAAGAACAATATGATTAGTTTTGAGGAGTCTTATATTTTTGTCTTATGATTTGAGAATGTTTATCAATTCTTAGGTTTGGTTGAAAAAATATTCTAATTTGCTTCCATTGTATTTTATGTCTCTCCATTTATGATTTAAGAACTTCGAGAATGTTGAGTTTCTTCATTTTCCTAATGGATTTGTGTAAATTATAAATTTAGAATAGTAATTGTGGATTTCAAATAGTAATGAATGTTTATACCAATTCTATTTACAATTAAAATTTAGATTAAATAATGTTAAATACTATTAGGATTTTAAATTTGTGTTTTGAGTTTATTATAGATAAGAGAACATCACAATAAGTAAAATTCTTCACATGTGCACTTCTAACACAATGTTGACAAAATTTTGCTTTTGTAGCTTCTAAAATTTAGAAAGTAGATTTTGCAAAAATTTTACTAAAAGCAAGGTAAACTATTTATAGAGTAGCTTGATATTTTTAGGTGTTCCTTAGGATAAGATGGTCATTCCTAAACTCTACTAATCATCCAATTGCTTTTTGAGCTAAGATGACTTCCAAACTAGTCATCAAGTTTCAAAATTGTAAACATTAAACCATCAAATCTATCTATCAAGTCATTTTATCAGGTTATTTTTCTCAACCAAATTCATCAAACTATCCATTAGAAGATTTAATAAGTTTATGATAGAGACTTTGATTATCTTAAATTAATTAACCTTTATGAGATGAGCTAATCTTTTATTAGAAGAACAGATGGATGGATTATCATATTCCTAAAGGATTACCTGATGGTCATATCACAAAAGTCATATTTTATGATTAGTTTCATTATTTTATCAGACAACACTTTAGATGATCCAATTATTAGTAGATCTATTATTGAATTATTGATTAAATAGTTTAACAAGTTTTGAAAGAATCTTAAAAATCATTAATGGTTCCCTGATCAAATGGTCTGATGTTCATTGAATTATTGTTGGACATCTATTAAACAATCCATTGTATCGTCTCATAAAGATTCTCTTGTCAATTCAAATTGATTTTTTTGCATGGTTATCAAATGAATGCTTTTCATGAATTTAATAGGTCAAGGCCTTATTATAAATGGAAATTTCTATTCCAAAAAAGAAACTATAAAATTATTACTTGGCATAAGTACAATATGGAAGCTTATAAATTTAATAGGTCTTCTTGCTCATAGATTGAGTGATGGGTTTTCTCCATAAGTACAATATGGAAGCTGCCTTTCTCATGGATAAGACATCAAATAATACATGGATTTTTCACTAGAGAATTGTCTCCTTTTATTTAGGGAAATAATTGTATTTAAGAGCTTATTATATTTGGTGTATTATCATACTTCATATTTTATAACTTAGTTATACAAAATTTCTCTTTATCCTCTCATAGAAATATAGCCTTTAACTTGAATCACATACTTTTTATTATTCTTTTTTTGCAATTATTATTTATTATCATATTATTTGCTATTTGTATAAACTTTATTTCAAGACTTATGACAAAAATTATCGATAAAAAGAAATCTAATTTAAAAAAATTCTCAAAAACACCAAAAATCTTAGAGGAACAAAATTTGTGTTTTCTAAAATTGCACCATAACATATATTGTTTTACTATTTATAATAAAATAGCGCAATGCTTGATTTTATCTCAAGAGATAATTTATCTTTCATGGTTGATTATTTTCAACGATTATATGTATATCCAATTATTCTTAATTTTATTTATGAAAAATAAGATCTTAAAACCATCAACAAATAAACTCGCATAAAAAATAATTTATTTTAAAAATATTAGTAATGCATCTAAATTGTTTGAATAATTTTACGTAATGCCTAAATAGCACTAATCAAATGGCCCCAACAAATATGCGTTTATCCTACGAGAAGTATGCACAAACTTTGACAAATAAAAGATATTACTAATGGTAGACTTTTTGTTAAATTTAAAATTTTAAAAAATAAAAATATAAACTACTATTTTATATTTATAACAATTATACATTTATTTTGTCCTACATTAAAAATTAATGAATAATTTATTTTTACACGTCTAATTTATTTCTAATAAGACCTTCCAACCACAATTTATTAAACAATTTTGCATTGTAATCCTCTATTTTTTTCATAATCAACTTCATTACATTTCCTAGTTAGCATATTCTGATCCTTAACTGCTGTTGAAACGTGGGTTTCATGTTTCAGAAGTATTTTCTAAAATTAAAAGATAATAAAAATATTTAAAATCTCATATATATATATATATATATATATATATGTGTGTGTGTATGTGTGTGTTTTAGATTTTTTTTTTAAAAAATAAAAAATTGTTGTCATATTTTATTTTAAAAATTTGTTTGAGATATACAATGTTTTTATTTTTTATTTAACAAAATTCAAAACTAATTTTAAATAAATGAATGTTGGGACGATTGGGAATTAAGCAAACAATGGACACCGAAAAATGTCCATCATGAGGTGCCACATCAACCATATTATTCACATGAAGCAGTTGTTTGGGACTATAAATGATTTTGTTTTGATCTTCCAACATTGCATCGAAGTACAGTTTTGTAGAGGGTCATGTTTTTGTGCTAGGTGATGTACCCAATTCAAAGCATTGCAAAGAATTTTAATAATTATTTTATTATTTTTATATAAGTTTTACCCATGTATTTTATTATTTTACTCACACGCTATTAAAAAAGTATCTTAAAATTTTTAATATAGAATATCTTATATTAAAATTTTTTTAAAAATTACATTGGTTTCTACATCTATGAAAGCTTGAATTCTGACATTGCATTTCAACCACAATTCACTACCATCAAATTACAACCACACTTTTTCACCTTAGCAATATTACCATATTCTCCCGACAATGTCTTAAAATGACAGTAATTGAAACAACTTCAAAATCACAGTTTTAAATTATAAAAATCTCTTAAAAAAAAGCTTAAAATAAACCTCACATATTGAACTCTAATGATCCTATCCTTTATCAAGGAGAACTAATGAATCACTTCTCTCTTGATTAATACAACCCACTCATACTTCAACGCATCATCATTTTGCGCATCGTCCTATATTATTATTTCTGCTAATTACAAATTCACTCGTCTTAATCCATATTTCTCATACTGTCGGCCGACATGTGGGGCATTTGTCGTCACGACGCAATGACCTCTCGCCAAACCCTCGTCGCCACCTGGATTCGGCATGATGCGAATATAAAACAACTCATAACAATCACACATATAAAATCAATATTATCTCAATATAAAATGGACCCTTCGGTGATGCCTTACCCTTTTCTAAAGGAGGTTGTAATATCATTTTCATTTGCAAAATCATTTGATCGTTGATTCTTTTTTTTTTTTCCAAATCTTAAGTGATTGCTCATTCACCACACATGTTTCCATCAATTATCACTAAACCAATAAAAAAAGCCATTCTCCCTACGTCCATGAGTCCTTTCTCTTCAGTTATCCTTCTTCTACAGATGGGAACTTGAATCTTCCTATTTAAACTCCTCCCAAGACAAATGTCTCTAAACACCAGCCACCTATACTGCATGGGCCTCCTAATCTCCTCCGTCTTCTTTCTCATGCTTTGCATTGCAAATGCCCAGCCATCCCCTGGATATTACCCAAGCTCTAAGCTAAGGCTTCTAAGCTTTTCCCAAGGCTACAAAAACCTGTGGGGTCCTGGGCATCAAATAGTTTCCCAAAACCAATCTTCGCTTACAATATGGCTCGATAGAAGCACAGGTTAACTCATTGTGTTACCTCTATATTGCATTACTGGAAACCATCCTCCAAAATCATGTAGTGATTTTGTTCAATATAGGAAGCGGATTCAAATCAAAGCTCCCTTACCGAAGCGGCTACTTCGCTGCTTCAATCAAGCTGCAGAATGGTTACACTGCTGGAGTGAATACGGCGTTCTATGTAAGCCAACAAAGAATTTTATCAAACTCGAGATATTCTAGTTTTACCAACTTCATATCACACAAACTGGAAAAACTCAGCTTTCGAACAGCGAAGCTCACCCTGGATTTCATGACGAGGTCGACATTGAGCTCCTGGGAACCATACCTGGAAGACCATACACATTGCAGACGAACGTGTACGTGCTTGGAAGCGGCGATGGAAGAATCGTCGGCAGGGAGATGAGATTCCACTTATGGTTCGACCCAACAACCGATTTCCATAACTACGCCATATCGTGGAGCTCTGATCAGATCATGTAAGTCAAATAGCATCATTTCATTTCAGATACACAACGCTTCAGTCTAGAAAAACTAAGCAGTATTATAGAAATATGCTTAAAACAAATGATAATGAATTTGCTTCGTCTTAAAAACCATGCAGTACATCGTTAATCTAATTGATTATTACTCGGTCTACAAAGCGTTATATACTCAATGGTGTCAATAATTTAAAATTGACTTCTTCTCAGAGAACCAACTAAATGGGACCCTTCCACTCCTTCTACCATTGGTACTCTTGTACCTTATTGATAGCAATCTTGAGAGTTCAATGTACATATGACAAGTGCAAGAAAACAACATCAACTTAAAGTTATCCCAAACAATTCCTATTAACTAAACACAAATTTGTTGTTTTATTACTATGTGGTGAATTTTTTGTGTCTGCACAGTTTTTTTGTAGATGACATCCCTATAAGACAATATACAAGGAAGAACGACGCAACCTTTCCTCGCCGTCCCATGTGGACATATGGTTCCATCTGGGATGCATCATCATGGGCCACAGATAATGGGAAGTACAGGGTAGATTACCAGTACCAGCCCTTTGTTGCCAAATTCACTAAGTTCCTACTAGGTGGATGCCCAGCTTATGCACCACCCAGTTGCCGGCCAGTGGCAGCCTCTCCATCAGGCTTCGGACTTAGCAGCACACAGTATATGGCGATGAGATGGGCTCAGCAGAACTACATGGTTTATGATTACTGTAGGGACTCTTCAAGGGACCATTCACTCACCCCGGAGTGCTAAAGTAAGGGCATCAATGCCCTAAAGGTCCTTTCCATAGGAAAAATTTGAGGACAGATACAGCAGCCCTACTGCTACGTTTGTTTGCTAGTAGTTGAGGCGTTCACGGTGTAGTGTGTTATCGCTTATGTGTGCTGTTACTTGTGCTCGCTGTTGAAGTTTTCGTTTGATTTTTGGGGGAAAGCATGAAGATACAAGAGAAATAAAAGTTCGGTAAAGAAAAAACAATTAGAAGACGAAGCATTTGAACTTTGATAATGTCCATTGTACATAAATTCAAAAATAATAATTCCCAGTAATCACCCCAACAAAACATGTCCATGCATGTGTGTGTGTAAAAATTTATTTATGCAAGAATAAAGAAATTTATATGTGCACTTCCTGCTGATAGCAAAGTGCGGCTGCTCTGTTTGACTCAACTCGTGCAAAGAAAATTTGGAAAATGAATTTTGTGCATAGATATCTAACTCGGGTGAAGTGTTTGTTAGAAACGCAGTTCCTCGACAAAGAGAAATGGTTAAAACGAAATATGAAATGAGGAATACACATAGAGATGCAAGGTTGCCCATGTCAATATAGAAACATGAATACAACATATAACTTTAAAATTTCAATAAGCCAACAAAACGAAATCATATGAATCATCAATGAAAAATCAGTATGTGCAATGAAATTAAATTTATTTGTACACTTGTTAACATATGAAATGTGAGTACGATGTGTGGTTATGCATATGATGCAAAAGAGGATAAAATGATACAATAGATCATGAAAATATAAGATTTTGATACAAGAACATGACATGATTTATATGATGGATTTACATGCACATCTTAACAGTTTTATATATGCATGTGTATTGTCAACTCAAAATATTTTTTTAAAAAAAGATGGATGAATCATTTGTTAGAGAACTCACAATACTTTAGAAGACATGTGAAGAGATTCTGTATGCCTCCATTATTGTTATAAAATGCACATTAAAAAAACATTAAAGACAACCATAAATGATATCTACAATGAAAAAAGGTAGATTATTATTGCATGACTTTATCACATGAACTAACATACACATGAGAACAACCATCAACACTTCCAATAAAGTGTAATCTACAAGAAAATAATATACAATAAATTAATCATGACATAACAACTCAATTAATGATATCTCAAGAATAACTTTAGAACACAATGTTAGAAGTAAACCTAACCCAGAATAAGTCTATACATGATAAATGTGCTAACAGGAACAAACGTTGCTTAGAAAGTGCCAAAACAAATAATACAAGTTCTCCTGCTTTGAAGACTACATTCCACAATATCGATAGATGTAGGCGCACATAAGATTAAATAATTGAGTAAAAAAATGATGTAATATCCTTAAGGCTTTGACATAAGAAAGCAGAGATGGGAGATGCGTCTTAGGGTAGGTTGGGCATATACCACGTGTAAATTATTGACTATTGGACTATTGAACCAGTTAATGTTTATTTATTTATACACCCCACATGGTACATCTAAGGCATGTAACTGAGCTTGTTATATATAATGAGTATGATGCGGCTGTAAGAGACCTCTATCTGTGCTTTGTAGCACATAAAAAATAAATAAATAAAAGTAGGCCTTCTTACATAGATACACAAATGATGCTTGCCGAATCATTATTGCTTCCCAATAGGATGAATTTCCACAATGTTATAAGACTGAAAGAAGAATGCCCAAAGTATCTGCGTTAACATCATGTTCTTCAAGAAAATCACACACAAGATAAAAACAAAGGTAAAAAAACAAAGTAGTCAGGATCATTGTGTACAGAATCAGTCCTATTCTCTTGCATGAAAACAATGCGTATCTATCTTTTTAATAAGAAGATGGCTAAAACTTATGGATGGCCCTACAGAAGTACTGTTAACTTTTCTACATCCATTTTCTGAAATTACTTTCGAATTTCACTGCTATTGGTGATTCCAATGCTCAGACACTTGGTAACAGACAACACTGACTACAGAATCAAATGACCAAAATATCTTGATGCACAAGTGTCCAAAGGGCTTAATGTACCTCAAACAGAATTGGCAACCAAAACCACACCTCACAAGTCGTGCCAAAACAAAGCTAGACATTCAATGCAAGTAGAAATAATCAATCTCATGACAACCACAAAAATGACGAAGCATCTAGAAAAATGGAGAAAAATGAAAACATGAAAAACATAGAGAACTTAGTGAATAGAAGGGAATCAAACTAAGTTTTCCAAATCTTAAGAAGCGTTGAAAAGCAAATCAAAAGCCTAATACTGAATACAGGGACAGATTCCAGGTATTGAAACTTGTTGATTCTGGTAATATAATTTGCAGCGGCTAAAAAGAATAAAGGGGAATGCACATTACCACCACAATGCCCGGCTTCAACAAACCCCAGGAACTCCACCGAAACCAAGACCACATGCACCACTAGACATTCTTTTCATCAATAAAACATCATATCCACAAATTTATATTTCAACAATCATCTTTGTTTGATCAATTACTAAGAAATTTTATTCGCATTACTGCACATGCTAATTTTTTTAATATTCATTATTATGATAGGCCTTGAGCTTAGGAGTGTTTAAACCCAAAAGGCCGTTCTGTTATGATAGAATCACACTAACTTAAGTACCATTCTACTAATCCCTTGAAATGCCAACGTCCATGACAGCATACTATGAATGGCTTCAATCATCGTGTTGGTGACCAAGTTCCAAGCAGCTCGTTTCTTTGGTCAACTCTGAATGGCTTCACTCACCCTAGTGATAGCGTTTTCATGGCCCCCTTCTGTTGGCTCAAAATGGCCTTTTTCACCATGGTAGTAACACTTTTCCAAGTATCTCAATGAAAGCACGAACGATATGCCTCACACCTTAAAGAAGAGCCCATAATTTTGTTTAATATACATAACCATTACTGATACATTATAATGACATTCATCATAACAAAAATCAAGAAATTCAAGCCAGCAAGTCCACCAACATTAAATTGAGAATGTTCTATAATCCAATTCACACATATTAAAGCCATTTAAAATCATCTCTCTAAGATAGTAATATTCAAGCATAACATAAACAAACAAAACTATTAGTAAGAGCGAACAACAAAAATAACATATCTACAATCACAAAATATCAAGACTAAAACCTTGAATAAATATCGTACAATTATTTATATAAGTGACAACCTTAAGAATTAAATCTCTAAATTTTATACCATCACCAATAATTAAATATTTAGATATTTAGAATCGAGCATAACAAGAAATTTGTGAATCAACTCCATGTAACCATTGCACCTATGAAAAAGAAATCCTGAAACTGAATTTTGGGTTCTGGCTCACAAAAACACGAGAATTGCCATTGATGCCTACAGGAGGCACACAAGTGATAAGGATACGTATGAAAACAAATGCATATAGCGAGGAGTTATATTTACAAGAATAACATATAGTTATAACTACGTAATATCATTAATGACATTAAATCATCAAAATCCTAAATGATAGAAACTAAGTCATACTAAAACAACTAAAACAAGTTGAATTGTGCAAAGGATAACAAAATCAAACAATATCATACGAAGCATAATTGAGCCATACAAGAAAAACTAAACACATTAGAATGAAACCAGCTTCATTTCACATGACATCAGAATTGCTTTCCTTTATTGTTCACTTAGCACATCATAGTGAAACCAAGATCATTCCATATGAAATGACTCCCAATTTTTTCACGATTAACTTAGTACATTCCACGGCCATTGCTTGTATGAACTCAACATAATGGTTCAACAAAATCATAAAATAATATACAAACAGCCCTTAAACATAATGGGCCAACAATCCCTTGACATAATAGGTCATTGAATTTTTAATATGATAGTAGGCAACCTTATAACATAATGAGCTAGTCACCGCCTCATGGCATAATATGGTGTAAAACTCTTTAACCTCTGAATAGGAAAAAATTGGAAGGGATAAAAGAGACTTCTGCATGATACCTAACGTTAACCTCAAAGTAAAGATGCTGCCATACACAAAGGCTTGTTGCCAGAAAAAACATTTCATTCACATCTCAGAACCAAAACCACGTGGGAATAAGCAAAGGAAAAGAAGAATCTAGCTACATTTGGCACCCTTAAGAAAACCCCCGAGCTTGATTGCAAAAGAATTCAACCCACGACGATGCAAAGGCTTTTTCCTTTTTCCTTAGAGAATCTACCTAAGAAACCTAACTCGTGCCTTAGCCTTTTTGCTACCCAAAGTCCTCGGCTTGAGCCTCACTCGTCCAAAGGCTTCATTGCTGCCCGAATTACTCATCCACTTGAACCTCACTCGCCTGAGGCTTCGTTGCTGCTTGAAGTCCTCTACCTACCTGAGCCCCACTCTCCTGAAGGCTTTGTTGCAACCTAAAGTCCTCTCTAAAAGTTCTTATAAGCTATTCGGATGCATTGTAAACTACCCAAATTCATTGTAAACTCAAATGACTTATAAGCAGCCCAAAAGCTTTGTAAGCTACCCAAAAGTCTCACCTTTGCCCATGCTTCAACAATAAGATATTTGAAAGCTTTAAAAGTTGCTGAAAGGTGCCACTTACGAGATCAACCTCCTTTCTTTGCATTCTAACTTTCACTAAAACTCCAAAAAAAAAAAATAAGATTTTGTTTAAACCCTTAAATCTCTCTTTCTACATCAACATTTTTTATTCTATTTATGAGAACAAACAAACAAAATGAAATGGAAAATCAGGAGAGAGCCACATCCATTTCTAAGGGAGAAGCACTTCATAGTCGTAGTCAATAGCCAACAAAGGTCATTGCATCTTTGTCTTAAACCTAGCAAGCCTCAAAACCTTTTTCCCAATCTATTAGTAATATTTTCCATTTATTTCAACAACAAATAGATTATCACCAATTTTCTCTCACCCTTCCCACACTCATAGGGAAGCAAATTAAGGCTAGCTTAGCTACTCTACCAAACGAGATCATGCCAAATATCACTCCTAATAAAGAGCCACTTAAAACTCTTGCCACTATAACCTAACCTCATTGTATTGTCTCTATTTTCGAAAATCCTTTATTATATAGACTCTTACAATACCATCCCATCAATAACCAAACAATATCTCACAGTGTAAGGCCCTCTACCTCTCACTCAATTGAAACTCTCTTCTACCATTAACCTAGTCTCAATAAATTATCGACACCCCCTTTCAACGTACCTTAAGAACCCCCTTATCACCCTGATGAGAAGCCTCATTTATTTTGGACATATGAGTATAACTCACATGTCATAGAGGAAATTGCATTATTCATAGAAGAGATTCTCTCGAACCTCTAACTTCTAAGCCTCAATTGTCCAACTCTTCTTTTTATTTTTAACAACTCATATTCTTACAATTTCTTAAGAGAATGCAAGAAATTACTGCTTTAAGATAGTTCTAAAAGTTGCCTCCTAGATTAATTTTTTCTTCAATCAATTCAAAAAAGCTATTCTTCTCAATTTTTGCTAGTTGCATCAATATAAGAGAATCTTTGAATATCTTCTTGATTTAAAGAAAAATCAATCCAAACCAATTTGAGCTTTCCTTCAATGATTTAAGGAAAGCTCTCAAAGAAGTGGATTAGTAGAACTCTTAACTTATCCAAACAGCCCTTATTAGATCTTTTCAACTAAGGATTTTTCCTAAATACCTTATCACATGCTTTCTAAGGTCCCACAAGAAATGTTTACCAATAATTGTTTTATCAAAGAGGAATTTGCCTTAGCTCTATCTAGAAGATCAAAAGAGAAGACATCTTTGCCTCAAAAAATCACTCAATCAAGGATAAAAAAAGACCATGAGATAACAAAGATTATTCTTGAAAGGCCTATCGAGGAGACCACTACCATCGAAGCTACTAAGCTTAACATTTCGGTACTTCCTTAAATGCGTTGCCTAAATAAATACTAATAACAATAAAAGAAGACAAATTGTATAAAAAACCTAGGCCATTCTCAGGGGTAATCAAGACATGACAAAGTTTTGTAAATATCATGAGAACTATGGCCACATCACATATGAGTGTAAGGCCATCCAAAATTATTGTTGAGAGATCATTGGAGCTTAACTTAATCTAGAGACTACTGAAAGAAGACTACCTCCAAGAGTATTAGGTAAATAGTTATGAATCCATCTCTACCTTTAATAAATTTGGAGGAAGTGCTATAGTCCAACCACAAATCGAGAAAGATGATAAGGCCCTTTAACTAGCATTGAAAGACAAAGGCAAATCCTCCATTAAAATCGTCTGTCACCATAGGATAGAGGCAATCCCACTCTAAAAGCTCCATTTTGAAGTCCCTGCGGATTGATAAGAGGATTTAATTTTAATATCTTTCGGACTAGAGGATATGACACCTCTTGGTAACCCTTACAATGATGTCATAATTGTCTTGAGAATAATTGCCAACTTGAAGTTTGTCACATGCTCATTGATATTGAAAGTTCAATTAGCATCCTTTTCCTCAATGCTATTAACAAAATTGGTGTCAATCGAAGTCTTATCCTCTTAATCATTTGTTCACTTGTGAGCTTCTCAAGAGAATCTATGAAACACTAAAGAACCATCATATTACCATTAACAAAAGGAAGCTCTTTCAGTTCATTCATGCATATGATTGACTTCATTGCTATTATTGCTCCGGCTTATAATACTATTCTTAGAAGACCAACTATAACCATATTCAAAATCACAGTCTCAACGCTACATTTTTGCATAAAATTTAATAACTCAATAAGTGTGGTAAAAATATAAAGGAATCTTTTACAGTCAAGGAAATGCTATCTCAACAATATGAAAATTATAATTAAGCCAACGTCCTCAACTACTGAGCTCATAGACAAAGAGGATGTTAACCTTTTCTTTCCTTGTCATGTTGCTTACCTTTTCTACAATATGATATACACAATAACAACAAATCGGGTTAAATCAAAATTTTGTGTAATATAAAGTGCACAAATCCAACATCAGATTAGAATAACAACAAAAACAAAATAAAAAAATATTTTTATAACCATTTCTTATAAAATAAATAATAGCTAAGTATCATAGATAATTGCTATAATGAAACTTAATACCACAATCCTAGATACAAAACAAAAATATACGGGACAAGATTTCTCAAAAATATTTCCCTATAATAAATCACTCGGCTCACATTACACGCTGATTACTTTCTCTCTACATAATTTTGAAATGACATAATATAAGTAACATCTATAAAACTTAGCAAGTGAATTCTATATATAACAATATTTTAATATCAAATTATAATAATGAGCAACAATAATGAAGAAAAATAATTAACGACCATTACATCTTTATGATACTCATAAAAAATGTCATATATAAACAATGAGTAATATATCTTACGACATATATATATAAAAATAAATATTCAATTTTTCTCAGAGATATATATATACGTACGTACATACATATATACATACAAATATACATACATATTGATGTAGGATAATATGTTAAAACCTATTTTAGCTCATAGATAATTAAGAAAGACTTACGTTTAAATAATATATCTGTACAAAGCCTATCCAAAAGTGTTATAAGTTTATAATAGAAAATGCTAAGTATCGTCAGATAAATAAAAACTTTTCAGAAACTAAGAATTTGCACTAATTTTAACAAAAAGGATCTCAACTTAAAATAAACTTGGTCTTAAATAACACACACTTAAGTACTCATATTGGTAGTGAAGTAACAAGATACACACACAAGTAAAGTTTATAGAAGACCAACCAAGAAACTACACAATCATATGCACAAACTTAGAAAGTTGGACATGTTGATAGATTTTTTTTCCAAAATATTAAATAAAGTGATTAAGGACCTTCCTTATAATTTGATGCTTGTAGATGTTAGATAATGAGTTGAGATCTCCCTTCGTAAGCCTCTTACTCACATTCCCAAGGCACCTTCTGAATCACACCACCGGATTTTGCACACACGACATACTTGTATCACACAAGTTTAGCAACAGCACTTCGTAACTTCATTCAAAAGTTTATCACTTACAACATAGTGAACATCCATATTTATAGAGATCTCAATGATACAATAATACTTTGTTAACCTATGAATATAAAAAAACATTTTGGAATACTAAGAGATATTTTTAAAATTCTAAAAGACATTTTAGAATTTCAAAAGTCATAACAAATTACAAAATAAATATTTTAAATTCTGCAAAAAAAAATTGACTTTAAAATTACAAAATTAATTGAATTAAATAATTCTCAAATAACATACGTATTTTGGGCAGCGATAACTACGAACACTGAGGTGATGGGTGGCGCGAACAATGCAGGAAGAGAGGCACATGACACCTCGAGTTTAGTTTCATGTTGGGGTTGGTTGAAGCGAATCAATGCGGGTTAACATGTCAACATGCGTGTCTTGGTTCAGGCACGGGTCGAGTAGATAAAGTGTGTCGGCGCGGGCTGGCGGTTTGCGCTGGTCGGCATAGGAGGCACGTAGGTCAATGCAGGCTGCAATACTGATACAACGACAAACGGCAACAGAGGCGATGGAAGATGGCAGGAATAACCCAAACTCAAATTAACTTTTTTTAAATCATTTTTCGACCACATTTTGCACCAACAGAATTACAGGACTACTGAAGGGATGACTAGTACTGAATTTAAAACTAGAAATATCCAAAAGACTGTCAATTGTTCTTCAAAGAACTGAAACAAAACTGTGGAAACAAATAAATTGATGAACTGTTGAAAGTAAACAAAAATATGCAATAAATAAGGGTCAACTAGAGCTAATATGTCACCGAGCACAATGACTTTACGGCGTCTGGGCGACAGACTAGAGCCTTGTCGAAGACGACTAAGGAAGAGAAAACGCAGAACAGCAGAAGAAGGAGGCTTCTTTCGGCATCTAACGGCTGATGGCAGTATCACATTGGCATAAACTAGCGTGAGCAACGGCGTCGAGGAAGTGCTCGTCATTTCGTTGACGATGAAGATGCCCTGAAGACCCGACAGATGGGTAGTAGCTAGGTTGGTTGTCACTATGATACACAAGGCGATGTCGGTGGAATGCAGTTGGTAAAGCCCGTCTTTGGCAGATCATTTTTAAATTCATTTTTTAATAAAAATATCTTTCATTATAAATTATTTCTTAAATCTGTAGAAACAAAAATAATAATAATAAATAAATTTTGATTTTTGTAATTTCAAATTTATATTAAAATTATTATCTTAATGTTTTATAAAAAAATCAAAATTATTTTAATAATCTCATAATATCAATTATTTTATTTATTTTTCACTAACAAAATAATAATAATATTTTTTAAATTTATGTTTTTGAGGGACGAAGGAAAGAGATTTGTAGGTTTCAGATAATGGCATCATTGGATGTCGCTTCTATTGGAGTTGGATTGGAGGTCACTTCAAAAAGCGGCGGTAGATCTTCAATCCACTTCCTTGATTGGAGCTTACTCAATTTGGTCTTGAGGTAAAGAATAGTCGACCCGATCATTATATTGAACTTATGATCTGGCTTGGTCGACCCAATCGCACGTATAGAAAACCTTGTGTGCACCTACTCATATAGACACACATACACACATGCAAGCATTCACACCTATATAATCACAAATGTACACACACATACATGCACGCACACATATGTACACATGCACACACACATACACATGTACACAAAAAGTACACATGCACATTCATACTTACATGTATGGACACATACACATACTCACACTCATACATATAGACACGCACACCCACACCCATACATATGTATGTACCTGAATTCAAATATCTATTTCTGTTTCTTAGTAAACAATCTTCTTATTTACAATCAACATTACTGGAGTATTTCTAGAATGAACACATTATAAAAAATTTTAAAAAACATTTAAAAATTAAACTATATAACATAATCCATAAGTCAATATAAATCGACTAACAAATGCGTGAAAAAATTATGTAAACGAACCATCAATTCACAGGCTTCACTGGCACACGCGGCGCGCAAGGTGCAACCGGACAACCTACACAATGGAAGGATAAGCAGTAGGCCGCTGTGCCGCCGCATCTCTGTTTGTCGTCGCACAATCGCAAGGCAGTTGTACGCTGCCGTGGCACTCTGCATGCTGCACACAACTCTTAAGTGATTGCTTGTGGCGCCGCTGCATTGTAGCATGTACCTTGTTCACAAAGGAAGCGGACCACACCGTACTGTCGCGCGCCGCAGACTACGTGACAAGTCGCTGCCAAAACGCAAACCAATTGACCGCATGCTGCATCTTGCTTGCTTAGCAAGCCAGGTTAGTGGTGGAAACATCAGATTAACTACTCTACAACATTTGTAGCAATCGCTAAATTTGATGTCCAATAAAAAAGATTAACCAAACTATAAGCGACTCAATAGGACAAAATAACGACTGCAAGAAGAAAAACGCAAAGAACAGAACTAATCGCAGACATCTTCCGCACTAGCTGAAGTACATGCACTATAATTGTGGAAGTCATCTGAACCGTACGATTCAGGAAGAAGTCGCAGCGACGGCCGAGACCATTGTATTCATACCGCACATGCCATGCCCTCTGCAGAGCTTATAGTACCCCTGCTCTCCCCACCTCTTCCCCCACGAGTTTTTGATGATCCAGTAAGACCTGTATCCGAGCCGCAGCGGCGCGTACCCCTTGGACCCATACCCGACCAAAACCACCCCATGGTTCACCCGTCTCTTCGAACATATCAACGGGCACGAAACCCCTCCCATGTAGGTTTGCATGAAAACAGCATTCAATCCCACTGCAAAATTCATCAACCACAGACGCGTCAGCCCCGCCCAAAACCATAAATCAGATCGAACACGGTATATTATAAACCTGCAAGTGGGCCGCGGATAACAAGATTCGCCGCAATCTGGTCCTCGTCGAGAGCTATACTAGTGAAGTTGGTGACCTTGACCGCCACTTTGGCTCTCTCGAACTTGCACGCTTCTTGCCTCCCGGTATAAGGATACGAGCTATCGTTCTGAAGCCCACCGACACGCATCAGGTAGCCGTACGCATTTGTCATAAGACCACCCTTGCAGCCGTTGTCGCATGCGTCCTTCTCCTTCGCATCACACTTTGCGCGCAATGATATTAGAATTATTTCGATTTTAAAGTGAAATTATTAAATATGTATGTAAACTTGAATAAATGGGAACGCAATCACCGTGTGGTCACAGTCGATGAGCTGCTGTTCGCTCAGGCGTAGGAGATTGCCGGTAGCCACGAAATTTGCACCTTCGACTGCCCCAGTTGTGCTGAAAGCCCAACACGAACCGCACGGGCCCTCGTATAGAGAAATAAAACAATATTTTAGGAAATAATTCACGTATTGTTTAATATATAACGGAAAGCGTGGAGACCTGCATCTTGACATCCGTGACCGCGCCCTTCTCCCGCCAGTCGAAGTTCTCCGGCAAATCCTTTGCGTCGAGGGAAGAGGGAAGCTCCGCCACAGAAAAGGGAGAAGCCGGCTCAGTCAGGCCCATCATCGTCCTTTCGAACTCCTCCTCGGTGAGGTCGGAGAAGGGTGTGATCCCGTGCACGGCGGTGGGGTCTAGAAGTTGGTGCTCTGCCGCCCGAGCCAAATTTCGTGCGAAAATTCCAAGGCGAAGAAGATACTCCTCCCGACTACCATACTCCTTCTCGAACTTTTCAATGAATGTTCGGAAGCTTCTCTCCGCCCCAGCGGACGCGGAAGGGTGGTTGGTGATTTCGCGTATCAGGAGGTCGTCGTCTGGGCGGTGCATTGCGCTGCCGGTGAAGATTAGCAGAGGAATCGCTGTCGTGAACAGGAGCTGGCGGTCCATCTTTTCCTGTAAACCGATACTGCTGTGGAGGAAGGCAAGGCATTGTTTTTTTCATTTGATATATGTCAAATAATTTATGAATTTACATAAATGCCCCAAAATTAGAAAATTCCACGTTAGGTTCCACCGAGAAGTTTTGAGAACGAAGCATGCTGACAAGTATGCAACCTGACAAATAAAAACAACACGTGTAACTACAAATGTAAGTAAAAATATTTAAATATTTTAATTTTTGACATCAAAATTAATTAATTACAAATACCTTTAAAACTCATATATATATATATATATATATATATATATATATATATGTATATAAATCGTAGTGTTTCAATAATATTAAATAAAAAGGACGTTCGTGAGTTAAAATGGGAAGATGATTACACTTTAGGGCCTTGTTAATTAGGCAAGCAACCCAAATTTGTCATTTAATATTAAGAATGATGTATCCTATAAGAGATCTCTAGAGATTTTATATTTAAAATTGTTTGGATTTATAGAACCTAAAAATTAGAAAATAAAAAAATATAGATTTATAATTATAGATGATTATATTAGATAAACATGAGTATTGTTCTTGAGAAGAAAGAATAAAACTTTTGAAAAGTTCTTCACTTAGAGCATCAAATTGTAAAATAAGCATGAAGCTTCCTTATCATCTATTAAGAGAGATCATGATGATGAGTTTAAGAATAAATTATTAATTAAGTTTTATAATAAAGATGAGATAACACATACTTTTATATCTCCTAAGACTTTGTAATAAAATGGAATAGTTGAAAGAAAAAATAAAACATTAATAGACTTAGATGTATGCCTAGTGAATATGATACTTCTAAATTGTTTTAGGCTAAGGCAGCGAATATAGTTTACAATGTTTTGAATTGAGTATTTGCAAGATCGATTTTGAATCTTACTCCTTATAAGTTATTATATTTTAAGGAACAAAAAAATTACCTATTTAAATATCATCGATTATAAATGTTATATTTTGAATAATGGTAGAAGAGACTTATAAAAGTTTCATACAATATTGGATAAAAGAATTTTCTTTAGACATTCACTAATTAGTAGAGAATCAACATTACTACTCATTCGATGGAAGAATCTATACATGTCACATTTGATGAAATCTCATCTTGTAAGATTGGAAGAAAACCTTACATAATTTGAAAGAACGATAATTAAAATGCACTCAAACCTAGTGAGGATAAAAGTAAGGAACATATTGTCATTAAGGAATTAAAGTAAAAAAAGATCATCTAAAGGAAATGATACTAAATAGGTGATTCATACATTATGAATAACTTATAAATTAATTTGTGCATTAGGAATAATGAAAGTGTAAAAGGAAAATATGAGAAACCAAAAAAGGTAAAATGCAAGAAATAATCATCCAAACCAATCCTAGCTAAGAAGGGATCAAATGACATAAAAGGCTTCACCATATGCTAGGATCGCAACCACTTCAATGACTTAGAAATGGGGTACTCAAAAAGAAGTTCGATAAAATGATGTCATGATAAAGAAAGAACAAAATAAATGTCACATAGGCACAAATTAAAAGCACCAAAAGACTATACTAGGTTTCATGAAAAAATGAAGTAACGAAATAACTTACTTGTAAAGACAATCCAAACATTCACCAAAACTGGATAAAAAAAGAGTAGTAAAAGAAGATGATAGGTAGAAATGGCAACCAATGAAAACTTTAATTGACAAGTAAAATGGGAAACAACAATGAGAAGGGAAACAATGAAGTTAACAA
Organism: Vanilla planifolia; assembly: GCA_023846275.1. NCBI lineage: Eukaryota > Viridiplantae > Streptophyta > Magnoliopsida > Asparagales > Orchidaceae > Vanilla > Vanilla planifolia. Next base: position 15,522,987 of record CM043866.1, on the reverse strand, counting down.
TCTGTAAAATGAAAGAAACAGTTAAGTGATGGTGATGAGAAGATGATGTCATAAAGTCATAAGTAAATTAGCACAATGACTCATCGCTTGGGCCTTGCAACCCTTATAAAAAAAATCAAAGCTCTTAAAAGTTAACATGATAAAGTTTTTGTTGTGATCAATCCTAAACCTAAATAAGATGTAATGAATAGTAAAAATTTACTTATCTAAACATTATCATTCTAAATTATAGGGCTTCTCCTTTTATAAAAAAACCCAAGCACAAAGATTGAAATTATAGAAATTTCTGATAAAAACTATTATCAAATTTCTTTTTGAAAAGCAATATTTTTTTATTTCTAAAATCTATTTTTTGAAAAAATATTATAAAATTGCTTTTGGTCCAAAAGTTTGCATTCAAAGTAGTTGCCAAACAACTTTCTAAAAAGTTGTACTTTTGGTTGTTTCTAGTCGACGTGTCATGGAGTGAGTTAGTAGGTTAACATAGTGTAAGCAGTGTTGCTAGTAAAATTAGACTTGTGCAGCGTCGATAGTGTCGTGGGTTGGATCATATCAGCACTGCATTAGTAGTTTCACACGTTGAATAAGATCATCGTGTTACTAATCAGGTCGATATGACGGTGCAGCATCAGTGGTGTTGGAGGTTGTCATATTAAAAAGTGGGTTGGTGAGTTGACACAATGTCGATAATGTTGCGAGTTGACATGTCATGGAGTTGGTAGAAGATTGACAATTCTTCACCACAAATTGCAGGTTGGAACCAAGTCAATGTGTTGTAAATTAGCTTTGTAGCTCGCTTGTGGGTTGCACGAACCACCCTTCATCTAGATCAAACATCAAAGACCCCTTCATCAACTTATTTCAAGAAAACGAGGTTTAGGTTGGCCAGCCAATCAAGTTAGTTCGGGGATGACATCAAGTGACGAAGACGATGGCAATTGGTAGAGACAATCAGCCAGTTTTTTGTCATTTTTTTATTTTAGTAAACAATTTTCAACTTAGGAATGCAATTTTATTCTCTATCTAAACTTTACACATTAAGAATAGACACATTAATTCTTCAAAAGTGCCAACTCATGTCTATATAGCTCTTTAAGATTAAAAATCTTAACTTATGGCCTCACAAATTCCTTCAAAGTAGGAAAAATTCTTCTATGATAAGTTCACTGCTCATGATTGGCTCTTGTAAGTATAACATTCTTAATTGTTAAATCAAGTACGAATAGCGATGTCTTATAAAACATATCAAACCTTTATAAAATAAAGTATCCAAAAAGTTAAAAATATATTATTAGATAGAGCTTATCGAGATGAGTCAAAAAATGTATGTTTCATCCTAATTGATTTTTTTTTGAATTACTATGAATTATTAAAATAAATTTATATAAATAATAATAAATTATTATTTTAATATTATATATATATAAGATATTTTCTGTTTACTAAAAATCCCCTTTCTTTCCCAAAAGTGCCTGATGCTTCCCACAGCCCAACAGAAGATTTCTACACTCGTCATCCAAAAATTTGCGAGAGAGCCATTTCATTGAAAATGAGAACATCGATTGTCATCATCTTTTGGAGAGAGTCAAGGACTTATGCCTAATTTGCACTTTAGAGAAACTTGTATAATTCGAAAAAGCCAAAACCCAAAATCTCTTTTACTTCGTGATATTTAACTTGGAATTCATGAGATTCTAAGTAAATTTATTATATAAGATCTCGATTAAAGTTTTATATTATTTAGAAGATTTAGGGGAAAAACCATTTGCGATGAGGATCTGTGAGAACATAACTGTTTGTTGTCCCTTTTTGCTTTTAATTTCTCTAATTCTGACAATATAAGATATGATTTGGTTCTAATTAAGGTTCTGTTTAGCTATTAGGTTGATTATATGTGAAATCTCTTGAGTTTTACAAGTTAGAGATTCAAAAAGAGAACGAACTAAGAGATAAAAAGTTTTTGAATAAAGAGAAAGGGGAAATTTATCAATTTGAAGTAATTTTTTGGAATTCTAGATTTATAATTTTAGAAAAGTTAATTGCTATAAAAATTATAAGTTAAGAAAATTAAAACTGACAAACTAAAATTAACAAATAGAGAAAGTTAAAATGTTACTTGATAATATTGAAATATAAGAAAAAGTATGAGGTTAGTACTCTAATTTAAATATTATATATATATATATATATCTAATATAACACTAATTATTAACATTAAGACCATGCATATGAAGTAGATACTCTAATATAAATATTATATGAATATGTTTAATATAATGTCAGTTGTTGAAATTAAGACATTATATATGAAATAGGTACTCTAGTATAAATATTATTAGTGTATGTTTAATGTATTACTAATTATCAAAATTAAGATCTTATATATTAGTTAAACACTCTAGCATATATATATGTATGTGTGTGTGTGTGTGTGTGTGTTTAATATAGTATTGATTATTAAAATTAAGATATTACAAGTGAAAATATGTTTTATAACATAAATATTATATCTTTATATCGAATGTATTATTAATTTTTGAAATTAAAGCATTACTTATGAATTATGTATAGAGTATGTGATATTAATATGCTAATGTAGTGTTATTATATGTAACTTCACAAAAATTATCCTTATAACTAGATGTAAATCTTTTAATTTTGATAAATCACTATGTGACATTATTTGATATGATTAATTATGTAAGCATGATATTTGATATGTTAATATAAAAATATATATCTAGTTAACTATTATGAAAAACAAAGATTGTATATGTGAAAATAATTAAGAGAATGAAAGTTGAAATTGATAAAATGATATCAATAAATAATAAATTTTTTAAAAATTAAAATATGTTTTTTTTTTGCAGTTAGTGACCAATGTGTCATAAGATTGAGATATTATCATCGTAAGATAGCTAGTGGTTAGTGTTCTATAAGATTTAGAATTGTTATCATGAGATAGCTAATTGCCATTGAGCTATACTATTTAGATTTATTATAAAGATATGATCATTAAAATTATGAAGAGACTGAGCTTAATTATGTATAAAAACATGGTATGATGAATCACAAAATTATATTTTTATTATAACTAAGTAAGCCAAAAAGATGATATTAAATGATTACCCTAAGAGAGAGAGGGAGTAGTAGCATTAGCACTATCATGTTTCTTCTTTTTATATTTTAACATGAATGATGATAAACTTGCTTACATGCTATGTTTGATACTTGTGATTAGACCCTATATGTAATTATTCCAAATTAATACTTTTATTGTATATTTATTTATTATTAAAGATAGTATATTAAATCAGTGATGATTATCTTAAATTTTATTTAACACTAATAATTTAGGTATATTAAAATCACAACAAAAAGATGGCAACCCATAAAAATTACATATAAGAAAGAATTAAAATTATAGATATTTGTATTGTAAGAGTTATACTAAATCACTTGTTAATCATATGTTGTATTTCATGATATATTTGCATGTGAAAATTAGTTGTAATAGTTAAAAGAATTTGTGAAACTATGAAATATGATTATTATGAAGATTATAATTGTATACATTTAATGGTTTCAATTATTTATAGTTTATGATTATGGATATAAATCATGTGATTATTGTAGTTGTGGATATCCTTGTTATATTTATATATTTATAAATCAAAAAACAAATAAAAACTAAGAAAAGTTATGTCTATTTGAATTTTAAAATTTATGAGAAAATAAGGACTTAAGAGACGAAAATGAATTAAATTTATGGCAATAAGGGTCGTCACACTGGTGATATCATAACACAATTTAATCAAAAAATAATTTGAGTGGTGGAAAAATTAAGTTCTTCACATTGGAGTATCAAAGAACGAATTAAATTAGAAAATAATTAAAATTTATGGTAAAAATATACGATTATCACATTTGATATATCAAAGATGATTTAACTAGAAAATAATTTGAGTTGGTGGTGAATAGGGATGTCACATTGGTAGTATAAGGGATGATTTAATTAGAAAATAATTTAAGTTGGTAGTGAATAAGAACACCACATTAACTCTTTAACTAGTCAAAGTATAGGTGTTACGATTCTTCTATTGTGATCCAAGTATGTTTGTTGTTACGTCAATCTTTCCAATGAACTAAATACCTCTAATAACTCTAGTTTCTAGTTAGTATAATTTGGTCATTCAATATTCTTTCAATATACTTACTCTTCTTACCATGATAAGCTGGTTAGCACTCAAGAGTTTACTTTCCATGGTGTGAATTCATGTAAGACCATTTAACATTAGAACACTAGCATCACACCAATTCCATAAACCTGTCAGTGAAATATTTGGTTGAAAATAGCTTCAAAACTGTTTAAAATTGAGTTTTTTACTGCTTTCACCACCTGTCATCGTTCGTAGCCATTTGCCACCATCACATGACCGTCAGTAGTCGTTGTAATGCAATTTATAAAAATCTCATTACTTCTCTTATTATTCTTCTTATAATGTAATTTATAATATTGTTTTATTTAATAATATGTAATATATATATATATATATATATATATATAAAAGAAATTTATCAAAATTATTTTTATTAGGCATAAAACATTTTATTAGAAAATATTTTTAAAATTATTAAAAAAATTCTTTTCATTTTATCTTTTTATTTAACAAAGTTATTAAATTAATGATTTTATTATTATCAAATTTTTATTTAAAAAAGATTCAAAATAGTAAAATGTTTAAAAATATAATTTACCCCAACTTATGTATTAATTTAACACAAATTACACTAACTATCAATTAATTATTCTATAATATAAGTAAAAAATAAATTTAATATACTCTAACTGCATGTAGTAATGTAGTGTAAAGAGTAAATAAAGTAGTTAAGAAATAAAGTAATAAGTAAAGAAATGTATGATAATTTGTATATAGAATATTATAATAATGCATATCTTATTATAAGCACATAGTACTTTTTATTTTACTTTTCTTATATTTTTATATTCATTTCTTTTCATCATTTTTTATTTATTTATTTTCTTTTTAAATATTCTTTCTTTCTTTAGGCTCATACTTTTTCATGACTCATATCCTAACTCATGAAAATCATATATCATATCTCATCATCACAAGTCCTGGTACTCTAAAATGTCAGAGCTTCGTCTCTAAACACCACAATTTTATGAAGTAAAATATCTTATTATCACTAAGTCTCATCCCCTAATGCCACCATTATGTGCTAAAGAATGATGTGCTCAAACTATTGAATCTCCATATTTAAGTATCTATCAAATCTATGAGTTATCTCATAATCATTATGTCTCATCCCATAATTCTAACATCTTATGCTAATAGGGAACAATACATTCAAATTGCCAAATCTTAGTTTCTTAGTACACAAAAGCCTAAGAGTAAAGTATCTCTCCATCACTAAATCAAAGCCTTTGCATGTTATAACCCTATCTTTAGGCACCACTAAACCAGGGATGATGTATATCATATACATCTATCATGTCATTATTTGATAAGACCGTGCTTTATCTTAAGAAATACTAAACTCTTTTCTTTCTTTTCTTTTTTTTCAATTTCTTTTCCATTATCTTATCATATTCTAATTTATAATATTATATAATCATAGAACTATACATGTGCAGCTTTATATATATATATATATATATAATCATATAGTGTTGTAGTGAAAGCAAAAATATGTAAGAAATACTATACCATGTAAATGCTCACATTATCTTATAGTTTAAAATAATAACAAAAAACATTTAATAACTTATCTATATCATAGTTAATTAGTTTTTTTACTTAATAGCTTTGAGATGTCTCTTTTTTTTACTTTTTATTTTCAATTATTTGCTCTTCTCATTCTTTACAAAAATTTACATTCATGTTTATGATTAGAAATGAAATTTTTTATTATAAAAGTGCTTTTCAAAAGTTGTAGTTAACAATCAATCCTCTGTTCATTGTTGTCATTATATAGTGTATCATGATTAGCCCTATCATACTATATAATTAGCGATTTACATAAGTCGAACCATTACATTACTATTATCGTATTAGTTCAATATTATTATCACACCAAAACGACATAAGATAGTCATTGGGCAATATCAGGGATCAAATAAGTGATTTTTAAAAAACATATTTATCAAATAATCATATTAGTTTGATTCTCATTTCAAACTATAATACCAATGTCTTAATTATTCTTTTGATTTCATATTGTATGGCACTACATCCAATATTGTATTATATGACACTTGCCTAATGTTTATCAAATAACGAATCATGCATTTGATCTTTGTTATGTCATTAGAAAATATGTTGTACAAGGTCAATCAATGTTTCATGCTTGTATAATCCATCATTTAACCTTAATCGTACTAGTTTAATATTGAGTGATCAAACTAATAATCTTGAGTGATGTTATCTACTGTCATCATAATATTTGATGTATGCATCATACTTATACGTTCCAAAAAAAGGTCTAACAATCACTTTTATTAAAGGTCTCTTATTCACTTTTATTGTAGACTCATATTAGATGCTCTGAACAACCCTCTAATACTTTCAGTGTAGCCACAATGACGACAGTCTCTGTCCTCCACGGTGACAACCCAAATCTAGCAAAATTCTTGTTCTTATCCATCCAAACAACTAATATATGCATTAAGAAGAAAAATCTTTGTGAGATCTCACCTTGAAATCTTGTTCTTTCCTTGAGGTTCTTTGCTTCCATTTTTATCTAACTGAAGCGACATGAGAACTCAAGATTTGAAAGTTGATGTATTTCCTTCATCCTTTGATCTCCTCTTCTTTCTCTCTTACTTTCTAACTTGTTTTTCAAACATTATAATGACTTTTAGGCACAGGGATTGAGTTTATCATTTCATTTAATAGGAGAGGATAAGAAGCCAAAATTTAAGAATACTATTTTTTGAAAATCATTATTTTTTAAATTTTGCTAAAAATTCAAATTACATACAAAAAATATAAATTACATATTTGTTGATTCTTTGTGATCATATAATCATAATGACATTCAAATTTTAGATTTACCTATCTTTATCCTATTAAGTCTTTTAAGGTTCTAACTATACCTTATTTTTGGATTTTTAATTTTAAATATATATATTCAACATGTAAAATATAAAATAAAAAAAATAATTAAGATAAATTTATCTAGTTATTACACTTACTCTCACAAGAATCTTGAAAGTTGAAGGCTTCAAACATTGAAATATCTCATAGAGAACTTGCCTTTTGATGATGGAACATCTATCATCAATATTTTTACTTTCTTTTAATAATTAGATTGTTAAAACTTGTAATTTTTCTCTTGTGACAAAATTAGAATTGCAATACATCCTAATTCATGCATGCACTTCTAAAATATATTTTTTAGTTCATAAAGTTAGCTACACTTGCATTAATTTGATGATAATATCATTATATGCATGTTTTAGAGTTAATTTAACTATTAAGCTAATAAAATTAGGCTTAAAACAAGCTATGTTTCTTACAACTTAATAATCTTATTATATGATATATCATATCATGCTTGTATAATATACATTCTAACTTAAAATTACAATAAAAATTTGATATCATCATGATATCATATAAGTACGATGGCTTCATTGTATAAATGTAATAGTCATTTGGATAAACAATTAAAAGTAAGAACTGAATAGTGAAAGACATCAATGTTGAGGTGTGTCATCCATTCTTTAAGATTAAAGTTTTCATTAGTATCATATAAACACAAAACTTCTTTCGTATGAGTACATAACTTATTTTCTCTTGGGATATGTAATATATATAAGTTTAATTATGGTTGTATATAAACGATTAATCTATCGTACTAATACTATTGGGTGTTTAAATGTTATAGCTTGTTCGTTTACTCTATAGTCTTTATAGAATCACCAAACTCTGTATACCATATCATACAAAGTATAATATAATAGCTGTATGTTTCAATCCAACTCATAGACAACATAAATGATATAGAACAGTGTATTTATTGTATTGTATGAATATAATGCTTGTATCATAAGAGTATATGAACTAATGTAATTGATTTTCCTTATTAATGTATGATAATTATCTTTATATTGCTCTTGTAAAATGTTTTACTTTAGAACACAAAATAAATTATGGCACATAGATGAAGTAATATTATGATAAATTTATTATTGTGTATGATTATCATTTTAAATTAAATTAAATTAATCAACACATGATCATATGAGTATTTGTTCTTATATGATCACATCATATAATATTTGTTTGAGATTTTTGCTCTTGGTAAAAGTATATATAGCATGGTAGCAATCTATTATCACACATGTATGATCCATTCAAACTACAAAAATGAACTACATTTTACTAATATGGTTTGTGTGATCATTTGGTATAAAAATATGTATTAAACTTTAGCATTGCATTTTGAATTTATATTGTATAGTATGATATTTGTCTCGAACTTGTACAATAAATTGTTTTGAGAGCAAAAGCATTAGTTGTATCGCTAAGTTGTTAAGACAATCTTGATTCAACTCTCATCATCCTAGTATAATATGGACAATATACATGCATTACACTTCGTTGAAAACCTTAACAATCAGTTTAACCATTTCAAGGTTACAAATAAAGCAATTGTATCTACTGAAAACATTCAGTAATCAAGCCAAGAGTATAAATAAGATGATTTTTTATAAGAAATATATTAATGATCATATTATTATATTCTTTTTTTGAGAAACTTTATATATTTAATTAAAAATAAATAAATTCCTAAAATCATTATTACTCTTTCTATTATGTTGCATTCACATCATGTAATTATTCATATTGAATCAAACATTTATAACATCTTACTTATATTTAATCTTTATGCTACTTGTAAGTTTGTTTAGTTGTAAGCCTATTGTAAAAAACTTTATTGTAAAAATGTTGTTTAATGCTAAAGCCAAGTGGCTGCTTGAGTTGTATTATTTTTTATAACATTGGTTAAGTTGTTGTTATAAGTTTAGTAAAGTAAATATTATTATGAGCTTAGTGGAACTTGTACTTAATTTGTATAGATCAACTGTTGTGATGGTGTATGACATACACACCAATTAGATAAAAGACATTTTATAATTAAAGCCAAGTTGTGTTAACCAAATGTAGATATCAGATAAAAATTTTGTTAAATCACTTGAAACTATCACATATCTTTTTTTTATTTACTATTATTAGTTTTATTTGATCCTTAACTATCAACAAGTATTTTGAAAATTAAAATATTTTCTAAAATAGAAGGTATTGAATTGTTTTTATTTGTGTTATTCTTATTATTACAAAACTTTTATTTTAAATCAACACAATTCATCCCTTTCCCCTTCTTATGATTAGGAAGTAGCTTTCAACAACTTAGGGCCAAATCAAGGATCATCGCTTAAGTCATTTGGGTTTTCATTTATATAGAGGTTGTCAAGTCATTACTTAGCGAGGGATACTGAAGAGGATATACTATAATACTCAATTGTAAAAAATGGGGTAATAATGTAAATCCCTTAGAGTATAAGTAGGACATAGTATTTGGCTGTCCATAGTGCAACGACACATTGTCTACAAATAGCACTATGATGGGAGACCACTAAAATTGTTGTCAATCTTATAAATCATTTGAAGTTAATTTTTGTCCTATATACTATTTAAACTTCATCAATCAAGATTATTCATATGATGTGACTTATGCTTGAGTTGTAGAACTTTCTCTTATTCAATAATCATAGGTCAATACTTTGAGAATGACATCCAATGGTATTAAGTATATTATTATTAAAATATTAAAATAATAAATATTAAAATAAATAATGCAAAAAATAAGAAAAATAAAAAATTGCAATCATATAAAATTTTTTCATTGATTTACTTTAAATCAAATAAAAAATTGAATAATTTGAAGTTATAAATAATATAAAATTTCAAATCTAAATCTTATAAAAATGAAAAAAAAACTTGCCACATGAGTTATAAATTAATTTTAATTTTGTCAAAATGCACAATTTAAAATTGTTAAAATTATATTTTAAAAAAATCAAGGATTTGGGGTCTTGGGATTTGACCCCCCAAGATCTCCTCAATCAAAGCTCTTGAAATACTGTTTCATCGTTATTATTAGGAGTGTGCAATATTTAATTTAGATCAAATAGAAACAAAATCATAATATTTAAATTTTTTATTACAAAGTTGAAGATATCAAAAATACCTAATTACCATACATATTATATTTTTTAGATTTCATTTTGGGTATGATTTTTTTGACTTTACAGTTTTTTGTTTTATCATGAAAAAAAATTATTTTTGTCATCTTACATTTGACTCAATAATAAAGTCCAAATAGTTGTTTATTTTTTTTTTCAAGATCAATATTTAAAATTTTAATGTAGTCCAACTTTTCATAATGTTTGACTTGATTTAAACTTAAATTAATCAAAAAATTGATTGATTTGATGAATTAATTTGATTAATCAATACAATATATACTCTTATTTTAGACTATTATGGGTGGTCAAAACTTACATGAAATTAATCAAAACCAAACTTTTAACCCAAAATGTGACATAGTAATGCTAATAAAAACAGTAATTTATTATCTACGGTTGTATTATCCGTCATATTCTTACTGTGGAGATATCGCTCATTTTTTACTTTAAAAAATCAATTGGATAATGAATGAGTTCCGTATTATTTTAATATATTGGCTATTAACGTCTTATTTCGCTTAAGCTTTGTTCGTTCTTCACAAACTCTTTACAAAACATTACTGTCGTTTTCCTTATAAAGTAATTATTATGGCCTGATTTATATTTTTTCTAATGTGTTAGATTCAAAATGTGATTATTTATAGAAAATAGCACATTGGTTCATGGAAGTATGTTGCTTTGGTCGAAAGCCACAATGGTAGGCCTGGTTAGGCCATCGCCATTTTATCAGCTTTCAACCCCGGTTTTTTGCTCAGTTTTGACTGCGCATAAATCCACCTCGAAACCATCGAGGAGAGGAAACTTTGTTCGAAGCCGTCGACTGTGACACGCGTCGAAAATCGAAGGATGAAGTGTAATTCCACTTGCGGCCATGCCTACATCCCAAACTCTTAACGCTTGAGTTTAAATACGCGCGGTCCTCCCCGCCGCTGGGTTCGCTCAACCAACTCCAAACGACCTGAAGTGGAGGTACAGCACCACATCTACCCCTCACCTCCTCCTCCGAAGCCCAAGAGCGAATATTAACTCATGATGAGTAGTTTTCAGCTTTAAAGAGCCTGCGTAGTTACAATAAGAAAGGAAACATCGGCGACATTGTCGGTCGTCACATTCTTCATTTACGAATTTGCTCTCTCTTTCACTCTCTGTATCTGCCTGTGGCTACCTATCTAATGGAGGTGGAAGAGTCAGCTTGTATTGGCCAAAAAGACATGGCTGAACCAACTTCTTCCCTTGAGGTATGATCTCAACGACTCGTGTTGGCATTTATGAAGTGGTCATAATTAGGGCAGTAAGGAAGGAAATTAGAGGTTGAAAGGTATAGAGAGATTGGTGACCTTGGAGTCGTGTTGGTAGCTGGTGAGCGGCAGCAAACAGTCTGGCACATTAAATTTCCCCTGCTTTCCACCGTCGCCAATTTATAAATTCTCTCACATCCAATTCCACCACCCTATCCATCCACAACTAGGAGAAGATTGTAGAGGGCGAGAATGGAGACGGCGATGTTGGTGGCGGTGGTGACGGCGTGCGCCGTGGCGTACATGATGTGGTTCTGGAGAATGGCCGCAGGGCTACGAGGGCCGCGCGTGTGGCCGTTGGTGGGAAGCCTCCCGGGGCTGGTGTTCAATGCGGAGCGCATGCATGAGTGGATCGCGGAGAACCTCCGCCGAACTGGGGGAACGTACCAAACATGCATTTGCGCCGTGCCGTTGCTTGCCCGACGGCAGGGGATGGTGACCGTCACGTGTGACCCGCGCAACCTGGAGCACGTCCTCAAGTCGCAGTTCGATAACTATCCCAAGGGTCCAACGTGGCACGCCGTCTTCCGCGACCTCCTTGGGAACGGGATCTTCAACTCGGACGGCGAGACGTGGCTCTTGCAGCGAAAGACAGCGGCGCTGGAGTTCACCACACGCACCTTGCGCTCCGCCATGTCTCGCTGGGTCTCGCGCTCGATTCACGACAGGCTGCTTCCAATACTGGACACCTCTGCGGGTGACGGTGCGGCCATCGACCTGCAGGATCTTCTCCTCCGCCTCACGTTCGACAACATCTGCGGGCTAACGTTTGGGCGGGACCCGGAGACGCTGGCCCCGGGGCTACCGGAGAACGCGTTCGCAACGGCGTTCGACCGCGCCACAGAGGCGAGCCTGCAGCGGTTCATCCTCCCGGAGGTGATGTGGCGGTTCAAGAAGGCGCTCCGACTCGGCATGGAGGCCACTCTCTCCCGTTCCGTTGCGCACGTCGACCGTTACCTGTGCGCTGTGATCAAGGCCAGGAAGCTTGAGCTGAGCTCCGGACATGACGACCTCCTCTCCCGGTTCATGCGAAAAGGGGCCTACGCCGACGACTTCCTGCAACAAGTAGCGCTAAATTTCATCCTTGCAGGCCGCGACACCTCCTCCGTTGCCCTTTCCTGGTTCTTCTGGCTAGTGTACAACCACCCCTCCGTCGAGCGGGCCATCCTCAACGAGCTGTGCTCCGTCATCGCCGCCTCCCGAGGTTCCTTCGACCACAACGCCTGGCTCGACTCCCCGCTCGCCTTCGAGGAGCTCGACCGCCTCGCTTACCTCAAAGCGGCTCTATCTGAGACACTCAGGCTTTACCCATCCGTCCCGGAAGACTCCAAGCACGTTATCGCCGACGACGTCCTCCCCGACGGTACATTCGTCCCAGCGGGATCCTCCATCACCTACTCCATATACTCCACCGGGAGGATGAAGTCCTTGTGGGGAGACGACTGTCTGGAGTTCCGACCGGAACGATGGCTCTCTTCCGACGGCCTCCGATTCGAACCCCCAACGGACGCCTTCAAATTCGTGGCATTCAACGCCGGGCCACGCGTGTGCCTTGGTAAGGACCTCGCCTATCTCCAAATGAAGTCCGTCGCCGCCGCCGTGCTCCTCCGTTACCGCCTTCCTCTCGTCTCTGGCCACCGCGTCGAGCAGAAGATGTCTCTGACACTCTTCATGAAGAACGGCCTCCGCGTCACCCCCAAAAGCCGCGATCTCTCCGCTTTCCTCTCACCGCCGAATGCCTCCGCTGTCTCATCCTGTGCCTAATCGTCGGCCGTGGGTTGGCGGCAGCTACCTTTCCGCGTTCGTGCGGAAATGTATAGAAAGTAAGCATGGTAATGTGGTGGTGGAACCGAAAGCCGAAAGCCGAAAGCCGAAAGCCGAAGCCGTAGTTAATTGGTTAGTTGAAGTCGCCAGAGATCATTCATTGCCGCTCTAAATTCACCGTTGCTTATCCATGGAAGGGTCGTTTCTTTTATTAAAATTTATTAGATGGATTAATGAAGATGGAATTATGCATAATATAACTGGAGTCTGAAGATGAATCATCATGTTATAGCTATGGCCTTCAAAGGTTTTTTGTTCCCTGTATCAATAAAAAAGTATAGAATGGGTGCTCTGTTTCTCAAGTTTAATGTCTTCGTTCATCATGTTATAGCTATGGCCTGCAAAGGTTTAGTTCCCTGTATCAATAAAAAGTAAAGAAGCTTTGCTCTGTTTCTCAAGTTTACTGCTTTCTTCTTTTGCCGTTGAGACTCATTTAAGAACCAACCAGCTTGGAAATATCGAGTGCCCGGCCATGTTCCGGTTGACATTAATTCCGGCAACACTTTTAATTTCTCTTTATACCCAGCTCCTCTACCACCAATTAATGGTCAAATTGAAGGTGCTAGTAACTAACAATGATATATATATAACCAATACATTTTACCGTAACACTTGACAAGAATAACATTGTGGTTGGAAAACAAAAATGTGTGTAATGTACTTGTTAAAATATAAGATTTTTTTTTTAAATAATTGACAAAAAGTTATATATGATTAGTATAATGTACATTTCTCATCTTTTAATAGATAATTTTATGTTTATGTTATGAGTACTTAACTTCGATAAATGATTGTAAAACTATTAAGAATTGAAGACTTAATAACATAGGTTGAGTGAAAATTATTAGATACTATAATGAGATTGTTTGGAAAAGCATTCAACACAAAGTTAAAGAAAGTTTCAAATACAAGCATTAATATTAGACAAGGAAGTGTTTAGTTTTGCAATTATCTATTGAAGAAGATGGATTCATTCACATTCTCCTCTACTAAAGCTCCTCAATTATTCACTCTACTGTCCATGAAGACAAAAATAGATTGACTATTTCTTCCTACACCATTTGAGGGTGTGAAGAGCAAAAATACAGTTGTAAGCAAGAGACTTTCTTGATGATGAATCTTAATCTCAACCACAATTATCTTGGCTGGTAATAACTCTTACATTATTACAAGATATTTCTTTATCTTTCGTCTTTAGTTATGTAATATTCTTTAACTTGACATACTATTAGCTATCAATTACAAGAGTTGTACGTTGCTAAGATTTTGAAAACATATAATAATCTTATAATCAAAGATTTTTATTTTTTTATTATTAAAAAATATAAGACTTTCCATCTTGTAAAAAAAGAATTGGTAATATGATATCATATTTATACATATCATAATCATTAATTCAATATAATATTACAATATAAAATATATAAATCATATTATCATGATAACACATTTCAAAATTTTTATGTGATATTATAATTATATATAAATAAATAAAAATTATGATTCTTTATTGTATTAATTATGATGTTTTGAACATGTCTATATAAATGTTTGATATTCCATACAAAAATCTATATATGTCATTTTTTACATGACTTAAATGGTTAATTTCATTTTCCAAATAATTTATAAAAATTTATGATATTTGTGTGATTTTTATCAATTTTTTTAAATATTCTTGAAATAAGGACAAATAAATCCATGAAATAAGTATAAATATATTTAACATGTTAAATATTATTTTATTTTGAAAAATATTACCATCCCTTAAATGCTTTCAAAAGGCCCTTAGTGGTCGCTTGGGTTCTACTGTCTTCGGCCTTGCATTTGGAAGTAGTTCACATGGCGATTTTTCCAAAGAAGCAAATGATGACAACCACAAGTAGTGCATTTTGGAATTCTATTGAGAAATCATTGCATCTAAGCATTTTAGTCGACGTAGTGGAATAAACAACTTTTAAGATATTTATCAATCAGGTTTGTTATCATTTTTTAAATTTAATTTAAATTTTCAAAAAGTTTTGATAAATTGTTTTTAAAAAATGCATATCGTTTGATCTTTTTGTTATTTTTCAAAGAAATATTCCGTGAAAATAAAGCTCTTGAAAAATAACTTTAAGAAGATTGAAAAATGCATCTTTCTTTTTCAATTTTCAGCAATAATTATTAGGAGCATTACACAGCAGAATGTCATGGTGAGACCTGAGATCAGTAAATACGTAATAATTCAAGAATGTGCATTTTTTAAAAAATGAATTGTAGGTAAACTTTGATGAGTATATAAACATGAATCAAATTCAAATTCAAAACATTTATTGACGGAGATAATAAAAAATGGGTAGAACTCGACCATGTGTGTTTCTTTATCTTTTTATTCAGGTGTCTTTTAATGAAAATTGAATATGGTTCCCCCACAAGTGTAATAAAAAACCTTCCTTGCATTGCATGAGGTCCAATTCTGAGGTTCTCATCCTTTGAACCCAAATCAATTCAATTTTGGCACTGGTTTGGCTCAAAATTCAAATTAAACTTAGTTTGAATGTGTTATTCTTGAATAAATTTGAAATATGTTATAAATACAGATCCTTTATTTTGAATAGTAATATTATCTTTGTATGAATCATGATAATCGTCAATTGTATTAACTTTCTACAAGTAATTATGTTTTATGGCCCTATTTTAATTTTAGCGGGTTTTGACTTTTTGTGCATATGATGAAGAATACAATTTGTGAATCTATTCACAAGCACTTGATCTTAGCCAAAATGTTGAAAAAAAGAATTTATATTATACAATTGGTTATTTTCAAATCGTACAATGTGTAATACTTAGGAAATGTCATAATATTAATAATATTTCTTGAAGAATTTATGTACTATTGTTTTAATAAATTTTAATATGTTTCTTGATTGTATAATAAAACATGAAAATTTTATACAAATAAAATGAGTGTTATAAACATAAAGATTTTGAATAAAAATGAATGGTTAAATTTGAATTTATATGATTAGATATTGAGTACAGGTGAAAATATATTTTATCATATATATAAGCTAAGTATAACATTGAAGTTTTAGTATTTAATTAATAATGATCCTATTCATCAACTTAAGCAATTTAAGTTATTAGATGTCTACTTACGTACATGTAAATTGACTTAAAGTTAATGTATCATATAATTGGGATCAAATGATTATGAAAGATTTAATAGAAGAGATCAAACTAAAAAGACATGACAAGAACAACAAGATCAATGGATTTGATATGATCTAACAAGGCTAAGGAGAAAGAACTAATATGATAAAACATGGTTGATGTGGTAGCTAAAAGAAGTGATACAACAAAGATGATAGAGTAAGAGAATCGATAATAATGGTTCAAGAGACTTGATATAGGTAACATAATCAACAGAACTAACAGAGCAAATGGGGAACAATGTGGTGACTTTGGTATGGCAAAGTCAAAGTTGAGATTTTAGCATGAAAATTAAGATCGAAAAAGTTGATAAAACAATAAAGAAATGATGAAGATGATGGTTATCTTGGCAAAGTCTTTATGAGCAACATAATAGATATAAATAATAGAGTTAACAAGTGCAACAATATTGATAGAGGTTATTTCGATAGTATTATCATAATTCAATATAATATTTGGGTTTAATAAAAAAAATTAACAGGGTTTTTATCTTGTTAATATAAAATTTGAAGGCATTTTCATTGTCATTGCTGCCTCTATTAATCGTACTCAGCTTTTGCATGCATTGGAGCTCATATTCGAGTTGATGAAATTTTTTGTGTATAGAGAAAGTGATTAAGAATATTTAAATAAGCTTGAAGATTTAACATAATTTGCTATTCTAATTAGATTTTACATCGAATTGCAATCATTTTTTTTTATCAAAACAAAGAATGAGCCAGAAGTTTTAGATAAACTATTTCCATGATTTGATCTCCAACAAGCAATTTGATAAATAATGCTTTCCTTGAATATTGATTCTTCTGCTTGCTCAACTTGAAAGTTAGTTTATGATATAGCAAATTAGGTGCGTCAAATGGAGGCAATGAACTTAGAACACAGGTCTAATTTCACCATAGGTAATTAACTCGATTATAGACTAAAACTCATAATGAATTTACTTATATTTTTTTTATTTAGTATTTTAATTTATTAATGAGTTGTAATGAGTTATATATAAGACTTAAATATATTTAAAATTTTTATCATTTTTTTTAATACTTAGAGATATTTTAATCTTTTATTTTTAATTTAAGGTTTATGATATTTAATTATCATTGTCAAATAAAAAAAAAATTTTAATCTTGTGATCGTGTTTTCCAGAGAATAAGATTTCTCCTCATGCATACACAACCTGGGTTACGATCAAGAGTTACTTGAGTTTCGATCAGGATATCCAAACTGTAATTCAGATCCTCTATTAATTTTAGTATCAGATGTTTTCATGATCTAATTACAAGATTTCTCTTTGAAACATCTTTCTTCGATTTTTATATAAAAGGCAAATTAAGACTAATTACAGAAGGACTCGTGCTCATCTTCCACTAGTTTCTCTTTTTGTTTTGCTTCAGTGCATTTTCTTGGAAGACCACTATAGTTTTCATGATTACTTGCTATTGCCTATTGAATCTTTTTAAGAAGAAATAAAGTTTTATGCAGGATTTAGCATTTTAGTTTTTTCCTAAGCATCACATGGTTGTACTGTAACATGAATAGACATTTCCCTTTGTTACATGTGAGAAGAATAAAGTGTGTCCTGCATTATTGATTAGGTTTTTTTATAAGAGCAAAAGGTACCTACAATTATTTTTTCTCTTGATTGTTGTTTATTTTAAAACATTTTTATTTTTCATGGACTGTTATTGTCTAGGTTAGAAGTTTGTCTGAAATCTTTGAATATTTAATAAGATATTTTATTGCTAAAAATTGCCCTATTTTGAACAAATTTGATTAAGGTATCAATTGCGATTGACAAAAGCTTCGATTGCTCTAATTTAGTGCTGAGTTAGCTCATAGATAAGCTTGTTGACTTTATGGTTATGATTTATGTTGCAATTTGTAGGAATTTGAATGCTTATGATTTCATTTTTGTTAAGTTTTCAAAATTATTGATCCATTTATGTGGTTTATTGAGGATGATTATGAATGTTTGAGTTAACTTATATAATGTATAGACCACATTTCTATTCACATGAAATGTAGAGAACGTATTAATATGATGGTTGAATAGGGTGTTTTGAATGTTGATTACACTCAAGAAAGCTTATTAATAAAGTTAACATAAAATCTACAAAGCCTTCATGTCAACTCAAGTCTTATGTGCCATTATCCTACTAAAGTAACAATGAATGTTTTTTGTTGCTTATATTTATTTTTATAAGATTTATTTGATTGATTGACATCCAATGCAAACGGCCATCAAGATTGGGTGCAATTTCAAGCACAACTAGAAGCACCCAATGTCAGGCTAATTGAAAGCATTCATCGAAGAGTAGCTATAGGAAAATGGCATGAGAGACGGCGACTGAGGATCGACGGCCACTGAGGAGCGACGACGAATGAGGAGCGACGGTGGAGGAGCGGGGACGTGCCGGGAGGTGGCCGTGGCTCGTCTGGTGTGGGGTGGTGTTGGAAGGCGAGGTTTACTAGGGCGCAACGTCCAACCTTGTGACGGTATTGGAGGCGGAGACTGTGGCGCCGCGCGGTGGGCCTGAGGGACCGGCGACACCGCGTGGCCGGGAGTGGAGGTGTGTTGGTTAGACGCGGCGGCGGTCAACAGTCAGCGATCGTCGGCCCACGCGTGAGTGGCACGTGGGGTGTTCGACCGTTCGTGCGTGGACCGGGTTCGTGTTTGAATTTGAATTCTGGTTCACGCGGGGTGCGCTGGGACAGGATTGATTGGCTCAGGTTCCTGCGGTGCATTAGACCCTTCGTCCCCGAGGTCGCGCCACGGACCCTGCAGCCCTAATCGGTCGTTCGATGGCGGGAAGCACGCTGCGAAGGGGTAGCCAGCGTGCAAAGACTACCGCGAGCAACTCCCCAGTGCGGGAGTGCTTTTCCTCATCGTCTGAAGGAGGAATGCCATCTGACGGGGGGACCCCCACCTCCTATCAATTCGGAGGCTGGAGGCTTCTCAGGGAACGACACCATACTGGAGGTCGAGGACACTGTGACGAGAGGTGTGGAAGCGGAGGCGAACAAATTTACCGGAGATGCGGAGATGCAGAGGACTGCGGAGAATTTGCCTGCCAAGGCCAGCTTTAGAGAGGTTTTGACAGCTCGCAATAATCAGAATGGTAACATGGTGAATTCCTTCATGCGCCCGGCAACTATTGATGTCAAGGAACGTGCCGCGGCCATTCCTGACATTGCTGAGGACGGTGAGGTCCTCGTCTCTTTTGAAGCTTGTCAACAGCGAATAGATTTTCACAAATTCGACCTGGTGGGTCGAATTTATGGGAACACGCTGCCTTTCTCGATCATCGCTAGGGTGCTGCTCAAACGCTGGGGCCACCACAAGAATTTCAAAGTGTTTGATCTGTCTTCGAACTGCTTTTGCTTACATTTCAAATATATGGAGGAATGGAATGATGTGTGGCTTGGGGGGCCGTGGCAAATCGCGGGCCAAGCTATGGGTCTGGATGTCTGGTCGCATGAGTTCAAACCCGACGACTCCCACGCGATGTGCGCGCCGATCTGGGTGTGATTCCCTGGCTTGCCCCTGATTTACTGGGATGTGGACTATATTTTGCGCATTGCAAAGGCTATAGGAGATCCATTCCTTCTCGATGGGTGGACGGCGGCAATGGAGAGATCGTCCTATGCTCGGGTCTGCGTACGAACGGACCTCTCCAAACCCTTGAAGCCGGGCGTTTGGCTCAACGGGGACTATGGGAGAATCTACCAAAGTTTCGAATATGAGGGGCTGCCGAGGATTTGCTTCTCGTGCGGTCATGTGGGTCATTTAGCCAGCCACTGCAACGTGCAGCTGATGAAGGCGGTGACTCAACCTGGTGACGGCGAATGTTCTGAAATGAGCGGGAACAGGGGCCAGAGGGAAGGAGGAGAGGATCATCCCGAGGTAACGGAAGAGGCGCATGGATTAGGGCCTTGGATGCTAGTTCAACATAGACGGAGGAAAACGGGTGCTAATGCTCGGAGTGGCCCGGCGGCCACGGCTAGCCATGGCCCCAGGAAAGACGTCAAACAAACTCGTGGGCGGGTGCACGCCGGCTCGTCCAGGGGTGCTAGCCGTCCCTCGAGGGAACGCGGGAGGAGCAGACCCAGGCGGGGTTCACCATCTAGGAGCCGCACTCAACAGTTGGCGTGCTCGGGAGATCAGGGCCTGGCGGCGGAAGGTGCAGAGCGGGTGGCCCTTGGGGGCGGAGACAGGGGAAAGTTACCCGTGTCTATGGCGGCTCGAGAGAAGGACACGCCCACGGGCCTGGGCGGCAGTACGGCTTAAGAAGGCGGGCCATGGCTGCGCTTCGTGGGGCGCAGCGGCCATCACAGGTGGTGATGGTGGAGGTTCAGGGAGGTGCAGATGCACGGCTACAGGTTCTTGTTCTAACGACATTATCATTTATGAATGTTATAGTGTGGAATATAAGGGGCGTCAAGAAGAAGAAGTCCAAGGGCTATTTGCGCAAGCTGGTCCGTGAGCGGAATGTCGCTGTAGTGGCGTTAATGGAGACTAAAGCGCGGTTGTTTTCTAGACAAGATGCAGATTGGCTCCTTTGGCTCCATGGGAGAGGCTGAGAGTTTGAGGCCTACCCCTCGGAGGGCTTGTCTGTTGGCTTTGTTATTCTGTGGAGGAAGGGGGTGGACCTTAAGGTAACTGGGGCATCGTCTCATGCAATGGCTTGCACAGTCAAAATCCTACCTGACGGCATGATTACTTGTTTCTTTGTTTATGGCCCCAAACATCACCACATGCGCCGGGCCATTTGGGATGCTGTCCGGAACTCCTGCGGTGGCGACGAACCTCTTCTCGTTGCTGGAGATTTTAATTTAGTCTTGGCACCGGAGGAAAAGTGTGGTGGGCGGCGTTTCATCTATGGTAGGGATCAGCAGGACTTTGCGGACCTTATGCAGGAGCTCCAACTTGTTGATTTGGGCTTCTCCGACAATAGGTTTACTTGGAGCAACGGGAAGCAGGGTGGTGCGCGCATCCTCGAGCGTCTGGACCGGGCTCTTATGAACTCAGCTGGGTTGCTCGCATTTCCTGGTTGTTCGGTTCATCACCTTAGTAGGCTGGGTTCGGATCACTGTCCACTGCTGATTAAGGTGGGAGGTGGGGATCATTGGCAGCAATCCGGCAGGTCTCTCTTCGACAGCGTGTGGCTGGATTTCCCTCAATCTTTCCAGGTGGTGGAAAAGGCTTGGAAGAGAAATGCTAAGGGGTGACAGTATGGAGATTGTGATGACGAAATTTAAGCGCGCGCTGATGGCGCTGCGCAGATGGAGCCGTGAGGAGGTGGGGAATATTATAGATCGAAACAGGGAGTTGGAACGGGACATCAACGAGCTTCAAAAGAGGGAGTCTAGCGAGGGTCTGTCGGAGGAGGACCATAAGCGGCTTGGGAATATGGTTGCTGCCTTTCACCGGGGATGTGCTCACGAAGAACAGTGGTGGTGGCAGCGCGCCAAGGTGCACTGGGCGCAGCTTGGTGATTGCAACTCGAAGTTCTTCCACATTGCTGCCTCGGCTCGGAAAAGGGAGAATCACATTACCTACTTGAGGGATGATGACGGCAACATTGTGGACTCTCCCGACAGCATTAGGCAACTTGTCCTCGCCTATTTCGAACGGAAATGGGGCAATGGCAACCAGACGCCCCTGCCCCCAATTACCTCGCTTCCGAGATCCATTAGCGATGAGTTGGGTTCTAGCCTTTGCCACAGGGTTACGGAAGACGAAATCTTGGTTGCTATGAGGGGTATCAAAAGGAATCGTGCCCCGGGAATTGACAGAATCACAATGGACTTCGTTAATGGCTATTGGCACATTATGCAGCGGGATATTATTAATGCTGTTTTTGCTTTCTTCGAGGAGCGCATACTGCCGGAGGGCTGGAAGGACACCCTTGTAGTCCTTATTCCGAAGAAACAGGGCGCTTGCCGGCCGGAGCATTTCCGGCCGATCAGCTTATGCAATACAATCTATAAAATGGTGGCTCGAATTCTTGTTGGCAGGTTGAAAACGCTGTTGCCTAGTCTTATTTCGCAGGAACAGGTTGCTTTTGTCCCCGGCAGGAGCATCTCGGATAACATAAATATAGCCCAGGAGATGGCAGCGAGAATGCGCTCCTGTACCGCTGCCTCCGGGCTCATGGCAGTGAAAGTCGACATGGAGCAGGCCTATGATAGGGTTCGATAGGACTTTCTGCTCGAGGTTATGAAGGCAATGCGCTTCCCTGTTACTTGGTGCGAGTGGATCATAGCGTGTATTTCTGGTCCAAGGTTTGCTGTTCTCATTAATGGAGCACGGCTTCCTTGGGTGGCGGCGCGTCGGGGCCTCCGGCAGGGCTGCCCACTTTCCCCCTTCCTCTTTGTTATGGCCATGGAGTATCTGTCGTGCATGATGCGGGAATATGAATCCCGGCAGTTGCTTAGGTTTAGACCGGGGATGCACGCGCCACGGGTTTCCCACCTCCTGTTTGCGGATGACGTGTTGGTGTTTGCTCCTGCATCAAGGGAGGCTGCGAGCGCCGTTCGTCGCATTCTGCGGGCCTTCAGGGACAGCGCTGGCTTGAAGGTTAATTTCTCCAAGTCCAACGTTTACTTCAGCAATAAATTCAGTAAGAAGTCCCGCCTCATTTCTCGGAAGCTTGGCATGGAGCTTGGCCGGACCCTGACGTATCTGGAGGTTCCAATTACTGCGCGGCGTTTGACCAAACATGATATGAGTTTCCTCGTCCAAAGGATCGACACTACGGTGATTAGCTGGCGCGCCCGGGTGCTGTTGCTTGCGGGCAGGGCAGCGCTGGCGTCCTCTGTTTTGTGCGTTATCCCCAACCACATCTTGCGGCACTGTATGGTGCCGGCGGGGATTATTGCTGACATTGAACGACGCATAAGACAATTCCTCTGGGGTTGCACTAGGAATGCGCAGGCGCTGCACTACGCGTCTTGGGACTGCGTGACTATGCCGAGGGCGACCGGAGGGCTTGGCCTTCGGGATCTTCGCACTTGGCACCAGGCCTTGCAAATGGGGAACTGTAAGCGTATCCTTGGACGTGATGCGGGCTTATGGGTAGACATCATGAGGAAGTATGGGTTCTACGACTCGCTGATGAAGGTACCCCGGAAGGCCTTTGCTGTGTGCAAGATGATCCTAGAAGCTATGCCGGCGGCGATTTCGTGCTTTGTGTGGCGCATTGGCGACAGCCGGAGGGTGAGGTTTGCGGAGGATAATTGGCTTGGCATCCTCCCTATTAGCTGCTGGCCAACGTTCATTAATATGCTCGTCTGCTGGCCTGAAAGTGTTGCCGAGTGCATCAGGGCCGACGGCGTCTGGGATGTTGAGGCGATCTCCAACTGGGCGGGCGCGGAGCTCATTGACAGAATTTTGCATCTTCCGCGCGCTCGGGATTCTGTCCAGGACATCCTGCTCCAAACGCACACCGAGATGGCAAAGGCTCACAGCGGCCGGATCTACGCGCATATCAAGTGCAACGAGTGGTCTTCCGCAATGGGTGGTGGCCGGCGCCCTGATGAGATCATGGGGAGAATCTGGAAATTAAAGGTGCTGCCGAGGGTCCGGGTTTTCCTTTGGCGGGCTGCAGGCGATTTTCTGCCTACGGCGACGTGCATGGCTCGCCGGGGAATTGGCCGGGATTCCTTGTGTCCCTTTGGCTGCATGGAGGCGGAGTCCCTACAGCAAGCGCTGTGGGGCTGCCCGCGTGCCCGTGACATATGGGCTGCCAGCCATGCACGTCACGTGCTGTTGGAGCTGGGTTGGCCCACGGGCGCGGCGTCCGGATTCAAAATTTTGGACATGCTATTCCGGCTTATGGGGTCTCCTGCTGCGCGGTGCGGCGTCGGGGTGCATCACGTGGCAATGCTTGCCACTACCATGTACTACATATGGTTGAGGAGAAATGCGTTCAAACACAACTACCACGTGCCCACACCCTGCTTGTTGTCACGGACGATCAGGTTCGAGGTAAGCACGGCTCTCAGGAGGCATCTCGTCTATTCATCTCTGTCCAACGGGAATTCTGGCAGGTCTTCGGATTTGCTTGTTACGCATGGCTGGCTTCCCCCCCCCCCCCCAACAGGATAGATTAAAGTCAATTGTGATGCCGCGGTTGGTGACTCCATAGCTGGCCTTGGTGTAGTTGTGAGAGACTGCTTGGGTAGACCTCTCATGATGGCGGGCAAGAGGATGATCTCAGTGGCTGCTGACATGATGGAGGTCCAGGCCATTCTTTTGGCATTCGACCTTCTTAGGGGATCCCTTCCCCAGTATCGCGCCGTGGAGATCCAGTCTGATTCGATGACTGCACTTCAGGTGGCTCGGGATATGGTTACCAACCCCAATAGGGAGGGAGTGTTAGCTGTTACTCTTCAGTATGTTAGGGATATGGAGGCTCTTCGGTTTTCTCACATCCACAGGAAGGGGAACGAGCCTGCTGACTGGGTTGCCCCTGATGCTTGTCTTCATGAGTTTGTTTGGGTTCCTGGGGGATCTCTTCCCCAACCTCTCCTCAAACTTATGCTGTCTGATTTTTTGTTTGATCCCCCTTGAGGATCTTACTATAAAACCTGTGTAGCATTGCCACCTTTGATATAATGATATATCCTTTTCAAAAAAAAAAAGAAGAGTAGCTATAAGTCATCATTTGGTGAGGTTGTTCATAAAAGTCAAACAAAAACATGAAACATGACAATGATTGCCAAAATGGAAAGGAATTTGATCAACTCATAAGTGCAAAGGTTGAATAGGGCAATACTTATTATGACATTAGGATTTTGATCAAGTCATAAGTGTAGAGGTTTGAGACAAATAACACTTACATCCTATTTGTTGATGGATCCACTATGGACATTGAAGAAAAAAATAAACTTATTTATTCTTCACAATATTGAAGAAACTATACTCTTTAAAAATGAAATAAAATGTTGAATCAATGAAAGGATGGTTGGTGGTATTCTTGAATAGAAGTTGGCTTCAAACATAAGTTGTCATTGTTTCCATTTATATTAGTTATTTTCCTTGGTCCTACTTCATTATCAAGCTTTAAAATGCCTATGTGGTCCTAGAAAATAGCAATTATGAGAAAACCTTATACTTGTAACAACTCTGCACATGCAATAAATCACAAGAAATGCTCATCCCTCATCATTGCTTGTTTCATTATCAATAGTTTAGTTTATATAAGAGTCTCCTATCACATAATTTTCATTGGTGATGTATGTTTTTAAGAAGTTGATACAAATTATCTTGACAAAGACACTTAAAATATTAATATTATTTATATGACAGTCTTATGTCACACAACTTTCATTGGTAATATTTTTTAGTAGTCTCTTGAAAAATATCTTAATGAGATTACTAAAAATATTAAAACAAAAAATATAATAAATAATTACCACACAATCAAACATATTTATCAAAAAATAAAAAAAAAATAAAGAAAATAGGTCACTAATTTATTATAGAAAACATACTAATTAACAAAAAACAAATCATTGAAAAATGATCTCTCTTTAATAGCTGATCATTGACACAACGCTTTAAAGGCCCAACTTTTCATGCTTTAGATCATTTTTCTATAGTTAAACTTCCCTCTAATGTATAAAACATAAGTCTAATGACTTAAAGATTACTACCAAGAAGAAGGACCACCTTTATCAATCAAACGGAAACTCTTTGCATTGCTTACCATCCTTGCATGCATGAAAGCACATCTTTCTGTGATGTAATCCAAAATGAGTTAACCATAATCTCCTTATTAGTCACATACAATCATGCAAGGTAAGATAATAATGTACTTATTTAGTCAACATCCATAACGATTAGTTACTGCTTTGAGTGTTATTACCTCTTTGGTATAGCTTTATGTAGCTGAAAAACTTAATGATTTTAAGGCCATGGATTATAATGCAATTTGTGTGGACATGAACACTTATGATGTTAATAAAAAATTGTGTTCAATCAATTTTGTGCCGCTTTCTATTTGCCTGAAATATAGGCAAGGTGATAGAAGGAGTGCTGTAAGACTTTTTGGATACTGATAGCTGAAGAAAGTTCGTCAACAAGGATTACAAAAGGTTTATCTTCTTCTTCAGCATAGAAAATTAATCAACCATCCTTTATGAAGGTTAGTTGATAGAAATGGAACCAATGTTCTACAGCAGCAATATAAATTCCAACCCTGTACAAAGTTTGCCTTAGATTATTTGAACACATACAAGTGTGCATATTCTTCTCATTAACAGGTTCGCAATGCACGCTTTGTTAAACAAAACGGCATATCCATCGAACGCAGAAACGAAGTTCAATTATACATGAAAAGAAGACATAAATCTAACAGAAAAAGAAACAGAAACATGGAAGTAAAATCCTACTGAATCATGAAGGAAAGGAGTAAGACATCACTTATCTTTGTTATACCTGTAGTACCTATGTAGAGCCCGCGGTAAGTACACCGGCAGGAGAAACCCAAACAAATTGAAAGCCCAAAACGCCAAATTCGCCACCGCCAGGGCCCGGCCCGCAAGCAGCCGCATCGCGCACCCATTCCCATCTCCGGTGGCAGCCTCCTTCCCCATCTCATCCCTCATCCAATCTGAGATCGTCAGCATCCTCCTCGCGTTGTAGAACACCGGCACGAACGCACGGACCGGCAGGGAGAACCTGCTCGAGAACGTGATGCCTTCCATGAACACCTGGCTCGCAAGCAGGAAGACGTGCGGCGCCGCTGCCTTCACCCCCTCCTTGTCGCCCTCCATTATTCCATCGAGGATGTACGCGATCGGGAGGAGGAGCCCGAGGACGGCGCCGACGGTCACGTAGGCTGCGAGGAGTTTTTTTGCGAAGTCGAACACTGGCGGATCCGGGGATCCGCCGGGACGTAGGGTTGGAAAGGCGAACCGGGAGAGGAAGAGGATGTATGGGAGGGTGAGTAGCGCGAAGGCGATGTCGATGGCTGCGACCATGCCGGAGGCGGCGAGGACGACAGAGAGGGCAAGGGCGTTGAGTTGGCGGAAGGAGGCGAATCGGCGGTGGGGAGTATGGCCGGGGAGGGCGACGCGGTCCTCGTCGCCACATGAGGGAAGGCCGATGTCCTTCGCGGTCGGTCCGACTCCACCCGACATCGATTCGAATTAGGGTTCGGAAATTGGATTGGAGGAGGACGCAGTTGCAGTGTTTGCTGGATGATAAGGAAGAGAGTGGAAAAGATGAGAGCGGGAGGGATGCGGATGAGGTCCGAGAGGCAGGGATCGTGTACCGTGGATGGAGGAAGGAGACGCGGTGGGCGCGTGGCGGATTTCCGGTGGTCAGTAATATCGTGGCCCTGTTAGAAGTCTGACTGGTGGCGGACGATCCGGAACTCTGGACGGGAAAATTTTTACATGATTTTCCTTTTTACTTGTTTAACTTTAAAATTGACGAATAATATCGTATTAATCATAAATGTTTTTTCATATCATTTATTTAGCATTTATTTAGCATTTATTTAGCTTGTCTATAATCATTAACCTCCATCCATGTACGTAAGAAATGTATTAGCAAAAAAGTTCATAAACACATAAGAGGAATCTAAAGAAAGGTGTGAATTAAAGCTTCATGAAAGCCACAAGTGCAAGAAGATGACATGCACATCAAGAGAAAGGAAAATAAAACCAAGCAAATTACTAGAATAATGCAAGCATTTGTATGAAAAGAAATAGGCTTAAATGAAATTGGAACCAAAACTCTACAAAATTTAATGAATGATAAAAAAAAAAATTGAGATATATAATTAATTATAAATCTAGAAAATTGGAAGAAGAGAATATCAAAGAATTAACGACACTTTTTGGTGTTGGTTTTTATGGAAGACAAGTAGATATTGGATATAAGAAGAGCTCTTGGTTAAGACAATGAAAAATGGGACAACAAGAAGATTAAGAAATGGGGAGAAAGATTGTAAGGCATATAAAGTTATAAGATCAAATAAGATAAGTAATAGTGAGGACTTAGACAATTAGTTATTAAGTGTTAGAGATTAGTCTCGTTAGTATAACAAACCAATTTCAATCTAGAGTATAATGGCTTTCTTCTTGCATGATTCAACAAAAAAAATGTCAATTATATTATATTTTTTCAATGATTCTTTGTCTTCTATTTTTTAATTTTTATTATGATTTTAATTAAATATGCTTTTAATGTGCTATGATTGAACCACACAAATCTTAGTATTATTTTTTAAGTGATAGTTTTTTTTTCAAGTTACGATGTTGTTACTTGTTCATTTTAGTGGTGCTTTCACAAAAATGAGCCATACACCACAATGAATTGATCAAGATGAAGAGATAGCAATCATCACCTTAGGGTAATCCAATACCACATCAAGAGATATGGTAGATTAGTCATGTTAGTTTTTATTACTCAAGATGACTCACATTAGTTAGCCATTCAAAAGTAATGGTTTTGATTACTAAACATTATTTTAACCACCAATATGGGTCATTAAACCCTAGAATAGGCCCAAAATCCACAATGATGGTTTTAGGTCCATTTACACATGTTCTCGTAATCATGAATGTACAATTGATAAACTAGAATATTGAAATAGAAGATACAATAAAGACAAAAAAAATTAAATGATATGTAAAATTATACAAGATAATTGCCTTCATTAATAGAAGTGTTATATTATATCATATTAAATCTTTTTTGATAAGAAAATAACATAGTTTTGATGATTTGTCATAATGTAGACTTTTATAATATAACAAAATATGCCCATTATGATAAGAGTTGATTTTGATTTTTCAACAAGATAATATGTAATTTGTAAGTTCATCACAAGATTGTTAAATAACTTCAACAAATTTCATTTTGTCTCAAGCTACATATGAATAGAAGTCTAGGATAAATCAAGTTTGATAATATTTTGTGTATTTTTATTATATTTTACATATTTTTATATTTATTTCACAATAATATCCTAAAACTTATCTTGATTAATTTTTATACATATTTGTCATTTTTTATTGGCTTTAAGTTGTGCAAAATGGTCCTACAATTACATTGGATGGCTACATATGACAATATAGCATTTAAAGGTCATAATTATGTGCAAATGATGCTGGTTGATGTCAATAAATCAAAACAATTTGAGGAATCCCAACGAGCAATTTAATTAAACTTTCTTGAGTTGTCCCAACATTACATAGGATAGTTTCAGACCATCTATGACTATTCTAGACCACCCAAGATGATGCAGTTGATGCTACACAATTTAAATGCAAACACAGTTGATGAAATCCTTAAAAATTGTTTTAAACCAAAGTTTGAGAGCGAGTGAGTCCTCATTTTCCTTGTGTGATTCAAGAGAAAACCCTCTTTAAGCTATAAAGTGATATGAGGTTGTTACAATCCTTGAAAAAATGACATGACCAATGATATACTAGGATTTGGAATGATATAATGCAACTAATTTGATAATATAACGCTCCTTCGATGATGATATGGTGCAACTTTCGAGCAATCTAAATGGTTAGACGTATTTCACTATTGCTTATTTGTTCCCCATTTCAAGAAGGATTTGAAGATCTAAATACCACAACATTTCATAAAAAGACAATGATCTCTCATCAATGGCTAATGTAGGCTAATTTATTTTCTATGCTCTTGAAAATTTGTTAATAAAACTCACATTTTGTTTGATAATTCATTTCTATAGGATCTCCAATAATCACTCATTGTTTTCTTTAAGTGTTAAATTTTGGCATCCCCCTTCCCACCACTAAGTTGTCTAGATTGAACGCACTCCTTAAGAAGCTTTGAATTTCTGCATATAGAAAATCACATTTGGTAGAGGGGTTGCCAACTTCTCAAAGTGTAATGGATATCAAAAAGTTCAACAATTTTGAGGGTGCTAAGCAAATTTGATCTTAATTTTTATTTTCTTATTTTATTTAGATTATGTTTGATATAGTTATAACTAAATATTAAATTAATTAATAAAAAAATCAATTGAAAAGGTGTTATTATTAAATATTATGTTTTAAAATATTATATGCTAAATAACTATATTATCAATAAATAATTAATAAAATTATTGGCATTACAAAGTAACTAAAATACCATTTAATCTTTTTTTTTTGATAAAACAATTAAGTGATTTTTTTTAATATTATCTTAAAATGATAAGTTGTTTTTTTTTTATTTTTCTTACATATTATCATTATTTATTACTTAAACTAAAATAAGAACCTTTAGACATAATTAGATAAATGGTCAACTATATTTTAAAAAATATTTTTTTATAAAAAGATTAAATTCATCATACTAATAAGAAGCTTAGTAGACTATGCTTTACCTCTTCCAAAGATTCACTCGAGTCCAAACCTATGCGAAGATAATACTCCCAGGTTTTCATGCATCGTTCCGCGTGGTGGTCGATCGGCGCCACCGCTTCCGCTTGTGTGGCCCTCCACGAAATGCATGCGACAGCCGACACGCCAGTCTTCTATTCTTCAGCCGCCGGCCGAAGGAGGAGCCCCTGCCATTGCGCTATTAGTGGAAGAAAGAGCATCGCATCAATCCTCTCAAGTAAAAACGAAGTATTGGATGTTTTGTTGATCGCTGATGGTGAGGGGCATGATTTATAGAGACAAATCCAAATCTGAAAGCAATCATGACAAAGACCACTCATCGAACGCCTGCTTCTTCCCTTTAGGTTAGTATGCATCGCCAAAACCAGATCTTGGGTCCATTCTTCGACATGTTGAGTTAATGTCCAATCTATCATCTCTGCAGAAGCCATTAAGCTTGATGGTTGTTAACCTCCCATAAAATTTAAATAACTCATCCATATAACGATAGACAAATAAAGCAATCTTTGACATAAGGTATGTTGGATATGACTGCAATGAAGAGAAATTTAATTCCTACTCCTTCTCCAGAGTAAATTTCTGAGACACGTATCAATCATATCATTAATTTCCAAATCTAAGCTAGCCCCAAGTACCACATCTTCTCAACAATGTATTTGCCCCCATGATTCAACGAATCAAGTTCAAGGCTTCCTAAGAAGATGAGTTCGTGTGCATAGATTGATATGTGATGCTAGTTTAATGAGAATGAAAAATGGTCCATTGTGCAATGTAGAATTGTAGATTGTAAGTGTTTATAGTTTTAGCATCTATTTGAAGTATGGATTCTTTGTGAATAGATATATTATGTGAGATTATGTTGTAATACAAAAAATCTTGTCTTAATTAAGAATTTAGAAGTTAAATTAACAATTAATTTGTTTCATTCGTGTTTTATGATCGCTAAAGCAAAGTATATCATGACTTTGATTTCTTATGTGGCAAGATTCAATTAGATTCCTATGTAGAGTAACACAGATGCTTAATTAAGAGAATGTAAATGTTGATTCTAAACATTGAAGATGTTATCAACTTTTAAAAAACAAATCATGCATACTTTAAACCAAAGAGGGGCTCTAACCTATTTTTAGATGCAATGCATGACTAGAACAACCACTAGACATATTTTGATGGGCATTTTTTTTTGTTTTGTTTAAGTAATTATAACTAATGGATGAACATATATAAGTTAACAACATTTTAATTCATTAAATAACAATGGCTTGAAATATGAAATTATTTGTATAACTAATTTCACATATATAGATTTATACGAATTAAGTTTGGGACACAAATTAATAACTTAGCTAATAACACTTTAAAAGTATAAAAAAACCGCAAGGACTTAGTTTACACAAAATTTAAGTGAAATAAAGAAAATATTCACTGATTGTTATAGATAAGCTATTATCATAATTAATGCTATAATGTGCAAGAACATAGCCAAACTTAGAGAAATTTCTTAAGAATAGAGTTTATATTGCTTAAAAAAGAAGAAAATGCACGTGTTAAGAAAGAAAGACAGTTGAGTGCCACAGCTTCAATTTAGAGTTGCATTGCCAACCAATTGAGTAGATTTCACACTAAATCAAAGAAATCCCTTTCTCAAAACCTTCAAAGATTAAAAGAGTATTTTTTTTGTATCATACTATGCCATTTGGAGTACTAAAATCTAGAGGACATAAGCTCTATAGGTAAAACATGAAAAGGCATTGCTCGAGAGAGCTATTTTAAGAGAAAATTAGAAAGATTTTTGAGTTAATCAAATATAAATGAGGGAAAATTTCACAAAAGAAAAAAAATAAAGAAAAGTGGGAGAATTTAATTTCAAGAATGTCGTGAAAAGATTGCAAGAAAAGGAGATATTAATTACAATGTGACATGACTATGGCTTGAGTTAAGTAATCTTATGTCATATAAGTGATGATCAATTTACTACTATATAAAATCTTAATTTAGTAAAGATTCATGTACTTGAAATAGGTATGTTATTTGATATGATGCATAAAATTAGTGTTTGATAAATGTCCATAATTGACTTTTAAATTGGAAAGAGAATAACACGTGTGATGGAAAAGAGTATATAATATAATTTTATACCTTTATATATTATTTGTTGAAATATAGTAATTTAGTCTTTAAATTATAAAATTAAAATTTAAAATGATCAACATGTTTTGATAAAATGAAATGTTATAGAGACTTAATTGCTTGTTTAAAT
The DNA here is from genome assembly GCA_023846275.1 of Vanilla planifolia. Taxonomy (NCBI): domain Eukaryota; kingdom Viridiplantae; phylum Streptophyta; class Magnoliopsida; order Asparagales; family Orchidaceae; genus Vanilla; species Vanilla planifolia. The sequence continues at coordinate 15,489,755 of CM043866.1, read as the reverse complement.
TTTTAAATTGACTCTTTTAAAAGTATGTTAGGAGTATCGTATATTTTTTTTGGTGGTGTATCCCTTTGTTAAATGTGGCATTTGATATATTGTCTTATTTCATGGAACTATGAAAAAAGGAGAAATGATATGTTTAAATCAAATAGATAATTAATTGTTTTCAAGGAATCAAAAGAGATTATTAATACTAAGAACAACGACTAGTCCTTAAGAACATGACTTAAATAAAATGGAACAATCTTTCCATTGCAAAACAATTGCATCTAATTCTAGAGTGTCGTCTGGATCTAGAAGCTAATAATGAAATTAATGGTAAGATGTAACTTATTCTAGGATATTATTTAGAGATGGAATACAAAATAAAGGATAATTGATATATAATTTTTTTATGAAGACTAAATCTACAATGAATTGTATAATGAAAAAAATGTTGAATAAAAGGTTTATAAAAATCACGAGTTCAAATAAAAATAAAAATAATGTCAAATTAATTGAAAATAAAATATAAAAAAATTAACATAAAAGAATTGAAGCATTACATTAAGATGAAACTCTAATTCTAGATTATTTTATTTTATATTAACTATTATATGTTTTAGTATTTAAACCCAACATATTACATGACTCAATTTTATAATAATTTGTATTCCTATTATATATTGTTTTGCCTATTAAGCATATGATATCGAGCTCAACGTATTCTATAGCTTAATAATGACAAGTAACAAAGATGTAAAATATAAGACTACAAGACAATAATTTGGAAGATATTAGCTTTATTCTTTTCTTTAACTTTCATGATTTTAGAAGATTTTGAATCATATATTATATATGAGATAGGACTACAATAAGAACATATATTACTTTGATATTTAGCAATAATTATCTAGTTTTTAAAGATAACCTTTATTTATGCTAAAAAGGAATCTTTTTAATTAAAGAGTTTTTATAAAAAGATTTCTAAATATTTAAATAAAAAGAAAAAATAGATTAAAAATTTGGTGGCTACATGAGGGGTGCCTCATCCTTTATTCTTTAAACAATTCTTTAGAAAATCCTTTTGTATAATCCCTTGATAAGTGTTAAGATATCATGGCCATTACTTACAATTTTTAATTTCACCACTAAACTAAATATTTAAATGGAAAGATGAGATCTTTTTTTAACTCTTCTTATTTTTTTTCTCACGTGGAGAATAATAATATATATATATATATGCTATTTATCAACAATTTTAGGTTACCAAAAAGCATAAGCATAAAATAAATCATTTCTTATCTATTTATGTAAACCTATATGTTTGCACACCCTTTGTTCTTTTGCAATAGATGCTTACTTAGCTTTATTGTTATTTAAATTTATCCTTCTCAATATACTGGTAATATGTCCTATAATATAAATAAAATAGATATGAGTAAAATTACTTGAAAGATAACTCATAATAATAACAATGCTGAAATGAAATTAACATGAACAAGATTAACAATTTGGTTAAATGAAACAAACCATAGCATATGTAGTTTTGAAACAAAATTATAGTTAAAATTGGATAATTCTTTTTATGATTCTTTTCATATTTATTTTTTTTCTCTTTTCTATCTTTTCTTTTTCTCTTTTTTTATTATTTATTTTTCTCTTATCTTTTTATATTTCTATTTTTTTCTTTTTTTATCAAGACTATGTTTTTTCTCAATAATATTATCCTATAGTTTCTATCATCTCTACTTGATATACTACTAATGTCATATTTTGTTTTCATTATTAACTCGATTTATTTCAATGATACTTTTTTAGCTCAATTTGTTGGTATAAGATTTCTTTTAGTTTTTTTTTCTTTCCTAACTAGTTTGTTGTCAATGCAATTTTTTGTTATTATCATTTTTTGTTTCTTAGCTTGATTTATTTGCCAATTTTAGTTTCTTTTCTTTTTTTCCTAGCCTAATTTATTATTAGCATCAGTTTTCTTTTCTTTCTTTTTTTATAACTAATTTATTGCTATTATCAGTTCTCTTTCTTTTATCTCTTAGTTTAATTAACATGTTTTTATATTTATTTCATTCATCACTTGGCTTAATTTTTTTCTCTGATCTTTATTTCTATCCTATATAATATGAGTTTAAAAATACATTTAAATATAATATTTTATATTTATATATGTGTATGTGTGTGTGTATATCAATAGATCACTTGAGCATATCAATTTGCTTTATGCTATATAATTATATTGTTATATTATATGCATATGTTAATTTCTCCTTTTTACTTCTATTATTTTTTCTTTTTGTATTATCATATTAGATTTATCTATATGAATTTTTGAGGATGAGTTTGATTTTTAATTTTTTTCCCTTTTAAGACTCACAAATAAGATGAAACTTATTAATATTAAGTTATTAATATATTTCTTTTATCATTTATGTATTTTATCACATTCAACTCATATCTATTTCTTTAATGCATCATATAATTAATGAATCGTATCGTTTATTAAGGTTTTCCTTTACTTTTAACAGACCATTTGATTTCTTTTTCAAAACATTTTTGAAACTTATTATATCATACGTAGCTTCCTAAAGTCATATCGTATCGTTTATTAAGGTTTTCCTTTACTTTTAACAGACCATTTGATTTCTTTTTCAAAACATTTTTGAAACTTATTATATCATACGTAGCTTCCTAAAGTCATAATGTATGATTATCTCACAAGAACAATCTTGAGCTAAATAGACCATCTTCTTCATTATTGTCATTTTTATTTTTTATTATTTTTTTTTGTACTATTTGAATAATTTTAACACACCACATAATTTTCTTAGGAAAACTATCATTGATTCTATCAAGCTGATCATATGATCCATTATTAAATCTTGTATGATACATTTGCATATTAAAATAACTTTATGTTTTCACCACTTAACTAAGTATCTAAATGGAAAGATGAGATCTTTTTTTTTACTCTTATTTTTTTTCTAACTTAAAGAATAATAATATTATCTCAAATTTTCATTTTTATTTCTTTTATAACTTAGCATTATATATATATATATATATATATATATATATATATATATATATATATATATATAAGTTGCCCAAAATCATAAAATAAATCATTTCTTATCTATTCATGCAAACCTATATGTTTGCACACTCTTCACTCTTTTGTAATAGATGCCTACTTAGTTTTATTATCACTCAAATTTATCTTTATCAATATACTGTTGACATATCTTATAATATAAATAAAATTGTTATGAGTAAAAATGCCTAAAAGATAACTCATGATAATAACAATGCTGAGATGAAATTAATATGAACAATATTAACTATTTGTTTAAATGAAACAAACTATAGCATATGTACTTTTTAAACACAATTAGAGTTAGAATTTGATAATTCTTTCTATGATTCTTTTCACCTTTATTTTTTTCTCTTTTCTATCTTTTCTTTCTTCATCATTTTTTTATAATTTATTTTTCTCTTTTCTTTTCATATTTTTATTTTTTTCTTTTTTTATCAAAGCTATGTTTTTCCTCAATGATACTATCCCATAGTTTCTATCATCTCGACTTGATATACTACTAATGTTATATTTTTTTTTTCATTTTTTACTTGATTTATTTCAATGATACTTTTTTGGGCTCAATTTGTTGGTACCAATTTTCTTTTATTTTTTTCCTTCTTATCTAGTTTGGTGTCAATGCCATTTTTTCTAGCCTAATTTTTTGTCATTATCATTTTTTTGTTTTTTGGCCTGATTTATTTACCAATTTTAGTTTTTTTCTTTTTTTTCAACCTAATTTATCACTAACATCAATTTTATTTTCTTTCTTTTTTTACCCAATTTATTGCTATTAACAGTGCTCTTTCTTTTATCTCTTGGCTTAATTAACATGTTTTAATATTTTATTTCATTTATCTCTTGGCTTGCTTTTTTGTTTTCTCTAATCTTTATTTCGATCTTAGATAATAAGACTTTAAAACAACATTTAAATATAATATTTTGTATTTATAGATGTATATGTGTGTGTGTGTATATAGCAATATATCATTAAGTATATCCTTTTGCTCTATGTTATATAATTATGTTGTTATGTTATGTGCATATGTTAATTTCTCTTTTTTACTTCTATTATTTTATTTATTTGCATTATCATATTAGATTTATCTACGTGACTTTTTGAGGATGAGTTTTATTTTAAATTTTTTCCTTTTAAGACTCACAAATAAGATGAAACTTATTAATATTAAGTTATTAATATATTTTTTTTATCATTTATATATTTTATCATATTCAACTCATATCTACTTCTTTAAGATATCATATAATTAATGAATCTTATCGTCTATTAAGTTTTTTCTTTATCTTTAACAGACTATTTGATTTCCTTCCCAAAACATTTTTGAGACTTACTGTACTATACATAGCTTCCTAAAGCCACAAGGTATGGTTGTCTCGCAAAAACAGCCTTGAGCTAAATAGAACATCTCCTTCATTATTGCTCTTTTCCTTTTTTATTATTTTTTTTGTACAATTTCAATAATTTTAATGTATCATATAATTTTCTTAGGAAAAATATCATCGATTCTATTGTTACACCCCATTTTTCCTAGGCTGATTTTTGGCATACAATTTTTTTTTTTTTTTTTTATATAGACAGCTCAGATCGTCCCATACCAACCTGAGTAGCCTACGAAAACATAGGATATAACACATCATTACACACCTACTTCCCTTAACAATGTGGATCCCATCTCCCGGGTACACCGTCAAATCAGGTTCATGACTCCTGAATTAACAGATGGACTCGCGCAATGTTACTCCTACTAGACCCAATACTCCTAACCCCTACGGGTAGGAGAACCGGTCTATTAGAAGTCTGAACCCCCATGGTTAAGTTCCATAGTCATGTAATGACCTCACCATCAAACAAAAGATATATAACATCCTCAGATAAAATATGGCACTCCACACACCATACTCCAAGACAATAAGGTAGGGTAGTAAATGGAAACTACATTACAGGAATAAGACCAAGTCCAACAAGTGCAATATTATCCAACCAGAAACATAAGTCAGAATTTCCCTCACATATTACATGACATATGAGAATAATAACCTCATTAAATACATCCAACAGCAACAATCAACTAACCAGAATATCTCAGACAATCACAATCAGATATCCTCCACAAGCCTGCTGACCACGATCCCACCTAATCAGGTAGCGTCAAGTCTGCCGAGCCACTGAAATATACAATACAGGAATGAGCTACGCCCAGTAGGAAAGACAGCTAGTAAAACTCACATGCAAGAGAAGGATAATAGCAAAAATATAGGAATACAGCATAACAATGTATGGTGGATAGGCACTCTCAGTCCCAGACTCCGACCAACCACAGTCACCCCTAGTCACACCAGAGTAGCTCTCCTCTGGGCTTCCAGGTAGCATGCCAGTGGGAACGCCCATCTCGAAACACGCATGGCGCCTAAGCACCCGACACCGCAGCGTCTCTCGTCAATCAATCTCCTGGAGACTATAGACAAATCCAGTCACAAAATCTCTAGCCAACGTGAGACACCCCTGCCACCCTAAGGCGCGCAGGCCTACACACTTGGCTAGCCACTGCGAGACACCCCTGCCACCCTCAGGCGCGCAGGCCTACACACATGGACCAGGAGAGATCGACTCAGCCACCGTCCCAAGGAGTCCTCTACCAACAACTTCCATAGAAGCTCACGCCCCTACAGTCATTGCCAATCTCTAACTCCAAGATCCGGCAACATGTATCCAGGTACAACAAGGCGCATACCAGTCACATGTATACTGTGGAAGCTAAGTCTGAACCGCACAGTTACCTACCACAACTACCCTAAAACATCATATAGGGTCTATAGTAGTCCGGTCCAGTATGCCAATCCATAAATTATGCCAACACTGAGTAAACTGACTCAATCCATGCCGTTGCCATCAAGCAACACAACTGTCAATCACTGACTGTTCTGGTAGCATCCGTGTACCATACTTCTGTCTGACTGTTTCCAGCTGTACTGTCATCACTGATAACATTTTTCCCCACTTCAGGAAATTTTTAAATCCCAATTTCAATTTCCGCCCTTTATCCATTTTCCGAAATTCGAAATAAATATCCGAATAAAATTTAAATTCCACATATATCTTTTTTCCGAAAATTCGGATTAATAAATTCCACATATATCCTGTTTTTCCAAAAATTCGGATTAATTTCTGAATTAATTTAAAAATTCCAAAAAAAATCAAATTCTGCCCTTTCTTAATTTTCCGAAATTCGGAATAAATTTCCGAATTAAAATTTAAATTCACATATATCCATTTTCCGAAATTCGGTTTAATTACCGAATTTAAAATTCCGTTATTTCCAATATACCGCCCGCACTTCCGTGAACCCGGTTCTCGCCGCCGGTTCGGCCTTCGCGCTGAGCCGAGAACCGCTTCTCACTGAACCGCGCCGAATCCCCTGAACCGGATCTCGCCACCGGTTCGGGACCCTCGCGCTGAACCGCGGCACCGCCGAACCAATTTCTTAATAATCCGTTAATCGGATTAATTTTAATTACTAATAAAATGGCGTAAATATCATTAATTACTTAATTAAATTTGATATTATCTAAACCCTTCTCCTTTCTCGGTCCGAAGCCCGCGAAACCCTAGCCGCCGCCATCGCCGACCATTTCGATCCTTCCGTCGATTTCCGGCGACTGCGAACAAGGAGAACAATTTCCTAACATGCTCCTAAGCATCAATAAATTTTTTTTTCGGCGAAATGGGAATTTTTCCAGGAAATTCCGAAATTTGCAAAAGACACAAATTAGCATACAATTAAATCCGATTTTCATCCACATGCTTGTTTTCATTAAGCAAAGTATTTCATGCTTTTAATTTTCTACTAAATCACTAATTTAAACTGAATTTCCTACCTCAACGACGCCGGCGACGGTGAACTTCGTCCGCAGCTCGCCGCAGCTCCTCGCCGAACGAATCCGGTACGAATTGACTCTCCTCGTTCCCGTGAATCTCCAGGCACAAAAAGCCCCTTGCCAGGCCGCCGGAATCACGCGCCGTACGCCGGAAAAACTCTCTCTATCGGTCGGCCGAACGAACCCTAATCGTTTCGCGAGGGTTTTATATTTCTGGCCGACACGGTGAAACCCATTACGCGCCGTTGACACGCTTTCGACACGGTAAGCACCCGATACGCGCTGTCGACACGCTATCGACACGGTAAGCACCCGATCAGCCGGTTCAATCCCAACCGTCGATCACGACCGTCCGATCAGCTTATCAGAACGCACGCGCAAACTCACTCGGCGAACCGTCTCCGCCTCCGCTGAACCGTTCCGGTCCGGTTCACGCGCGGTAAAAACCAATTTCCGGTTTAATTTAAATGGATTTTCGAATTTCTAAAAATCCAATAAATCTAATTAAACAGGGAAAATTACTTAAAATTCACCTCGGTGCTCCGAAAAATCCCTAGAAATTTCAGAAATTCCAATAGCCTCTGATTGAGCTCCTGGCTCATCCTACTGTCGATCTGAAATCATCCAAGCCAAAAATTAATTCATTAAAGATTAACATAAAACTTTTTACTGGGTATAACAATCTCCCCACCTTATCAGGAATTTCGCCCTCGAAATTCAGCAAGAAGTTCCGGCCACTTCTCCGCAACATCCTGCTCTAGCTCCCAGGTTGCCTCCCTTTCGTCATGTCTATTCCAGAGAACCTTAACCATAGGAAACGACCTGTTCCTCAGCTGTCTGTTGCTCTCCTCGAGGATGCGAACTGGTAGTTCCACATAAGAAGAATCTGGTGTCACTTGCAAACCAGGAAGATCATCACTGATACAATGAGAAGGATCTGGCACATATCTCTTGAGATTCGAAACATGAAACACATTGTGAATCCCAATCAGATGTTCAGGAAGTGCCAACCTGTAAGCCACTTCACCAACCCTCTCTAGAATAGGATAGGGTCCAATGTAACGAGGTCGAAGCTTAGAAGGCTTCCCGAACCGGAATAGACCTCGCATAGGATTGATCTTCAGGAATACCCTATCTCCCACAGAAAACTCAACAGCTCTGTGCTTAGGATCATAATATTTCGTCTGGCGATCTTGCACAGTACGTAATCTGTCTTGCAATAACTTGACTTCAGTTGTGGTCTCCTGCACAATCTGAGGTCCCCACACTCTCCTGGAATCACCCTCCTCCCAACAAAGAGGGGATCTGCACCTACGCCCATACAATGCCTCGTAAGGTGCCATACCAATCGACGCCTGGAAACTGTTATTGTACACAAACTCTACCAAGGGTAACCGTCTGGCCCAATCTGTTGAGTAAGTTTGTACGCTCAAGCGTAGCAAATCCTCCAAGGTCCGAATAGTCCGCTCAGACTGTCCATCTGTCTGAGGATGATAAGCAGTACTGAACTTCAACTGTGTACCCATGGCAGCGTGTAAGCTCCTCCAAAACTGTGATGTGAACTTGGCGTCTCTGTCAGAAATAATAGATCGGGGAATTCCATGCAATCTGACAATCTGCTGAATATATACCTCTGCCAATTGTGCCGCTGAATCCGTCTTCTTAATTGATAAGAAATGGGCTGACTTGGTCATTCGATCCACGATGACCCAAATGGCGTCAAAACCTTGTCTGGTACGAGGAAGACCAGTCACAAAGTCCATAGTGATGTCATCCCATTTCCACTCCGGAATCGGCAATCTCTGCAGCAATCCCCCAGGTCTCTGGTGCTCGGCCTTAACTTGCTGACATGTAAGGCACTTCTTAACAAAAGCAGCAACATTTGCCTTCAAACCTCTCCACCAGAAAACACTCCTCAAATTCCTATACATCTTGACTTCTCCAGGGTGCATAGCCAAAGTTCCATAATGAGCCTCTCGAAGGATCCTCTCCTTGAACTCCTGATGTGATGGCACACACCAGCGACCCCTGAAAGTCAACATGTCGTCTCTGAGAGCAAAGTCTCCTCCCAATCCCTGCGATGCCAACTCTAACTTCTCCTTCAGCTCTTCATCACCAAGCTGAAGATCACGCATCTCAGATAACCAGTCAGCCCGAATAGTCAACGAACTGAGTCTGTGAGCCAGTCTCTGAACAGACAACTGTTCCTGACATCTCTCAACATCCCAATCCAAGTCTGCTATAGAGTCGCAAGCTATCACAGTATGCACAACTGCGTGTCTGCTCAAGGCATCAGCCACTGGATTAGCCTTTCCCTCGCAGTAGTTTATTGTCAGTTCGTAATCTTTTATCAGTTCCAACCACCTCCTCTGCCTCAAGTTCAGTTCCTTCTGAGTGAACAGATACTTAAGACTCTTGTGGTCGGAGAAACAATCTACAGGAACTCCGTACAAATAATGTCTCCATATCTTCAAGGCAAAAATGACAGCAGCTAACTCCAAATCATGAGTGGGATAATTCTTCTCATGATCCTTCAGTTGCCTCGAAGCATATGCTATAACTCTACTATCTTGCATCAGTACGGCTCCCAAGCCTATATGTGAAGCATCAGTATACATCTGATACGGCTTCTCCTGTGTAGGTAACATCAATACTGGAGCGGTGCTAAGCCTCTGCTTCAGCTCTAGGAAACTGTTCTCACAACTCTCTGACCACTCAAAAGATTTTCCCTTCCGGGTCAACTGTGTTAGTGGAGCGGCCAGTCTAGAAAAGTGAGGAACAAATTTCCTATAGTATCCAGCCAAACCAAGGAAACTCCGGATCTCAGTGACAGAAGATGGCCGTTTCCAATCAACAATAGCTCGTATCTTGCTAGGATCAACAGCCACGCCCTCTGCACTGACAATGTGTCCCAAGAATGCTACTGAGTCCAGCCAAAAGGAACACTTGGAGAATTTTGCATACAGCTCATTCTCCCGCAACACTGTAAGCACAGTCCTCAACTGATCTGCATGAGTTTCCCTATCTCTGGAATAAATCAATATATCATCTATAAAGATGATCACAAACCGATCCAGAAAGGCACGAAACACTCGATGCATCAGGTTCATAAATACTGCTGGAGCATTAGTCAATCCAAAAGGTAACACTGTGAACTCGTAATGCCCATATCTAGTACGGAATGCTGTTTTGGTTACATCAGAATCTCTAATCCGGATCTGGTGATAACCCGAGCGTAAATCAATCTTGGAGAACACAGTTGCTCCCTGAAGCTGATCCAACAAATCATCGATGCGTGGTAACGGGTACCGGTTACGAATAGTAACCTTATTCAATTCCCTATAATCCACACACAGCCTCATACTACCATCTTTCTTCTTGACGAATAAGACAGGGGCACCCCACGGTGAACAACTGGGGCGTATGAGTCCCTTGTCTAATAAGTCCTGTAATTGAGTCTTCAACTCTGCTAGCTCGGCTGGAGCCATCCTGTAAGGAGCTCTAGCAATAGGAGCTACTCCTGCCTCCAAATCAATCGAAAACTCCACTTCCCTAGCTGGTGGAAGTCCAGGCAACTCCTCTGGAAAGACCATAGGAAAGTCTCTCACCACTGGAATATCTGACATAGGGGTAGTGGTGGCTTGGCTATTGGTCACATAGGCCAACCAACCAGTACAACCCTTACTTACTAACCTCTCCGTCTGAAGAACTGAGATCAGGGGAATCTGCCTGTTCAGACCAAAGTATATCACATCCCCCGAACCAGGCACTCTGATCCTGACCTTCTTCTCCCAACAATCCAGCACCACTGCATGGTAGCACAACCAATCCATTCCCAAAATGATGTCGAACTCTGCTAATGGCACACATATCAACTCTGTCACGAACTCGTGTCCACTAATCAGAATAGATCCGTCAATCTTCTGAACAGTGGGAATCTCTTTCCCATCAGGAAGCCTAACCAATAAGGGTTCCTTCAAGTAACCCTTGGATCCTGATGTCTGATTCCAGATCCTCTCAGCAACAAAAGAATGAGATGCACCAGTATCAAACAAAGTCATGCACTGCACGTTGCCAAAATAAAGCATACCTGTGATCACCTCTGGTGACTCTGAAGCCTGCTGCCGAGTCAGTGCAAACACTCTGGGCTGTCCCCCAGATGAACCAACCGGTCCTGTGATCCTCTGTTTCTTCAACTCTGGGCAGTCGCACTTCTTGTGTCCGGGCTGTCGACAATGGTAGCAGATAATCCCCCCAGTCCGGGTACCTGTCTGCTGCCCTGGTCTCTCAGAGATAGGTCGTGGCTGGACCACGCCCTCCTGAGTACCACGGTGATCTCTGTGTCTCTTGTCCTTTTTGTTTTGTTAGACATTTCTGAATTCCTTCCTCTTGTTGTGAGTCTCTCTCTAGGCCTCCATCCGGGTGTCAATAAGCTCAACGGATCTCGCAGCCTCCACCAAGTCACGAAACCTGGCAAACCGACTCACAACTAGCTGGCGCTGCAGCATAGGACGAAGTCCCTCCAGGAACATCTCACATCTGCGCTCCTCAGAAGGTACCAGCTCTGCGGCGTACCTCGCCAGATAAGTGAACCTCGATAAGTAATCGTTCACTGACATCTGGCCCTGCCTGAGGTGTATAAGTTCCCTCCTGAACTGAGACATAGCAGAAGCCGGAATGTAGCACTCCCTGAATGCCTCAACAAAGTCTTCCCATGCTATCTCGCTGTTCTGGGCCTCCCCATACATGGCGCGCCGCTGGCCTCTCCACCAGGTAGCAGCCTCTCCCTCCAATACTAGAGCAGCAAGTACTACCCTCCTGCCAAGTGGACATCCCAAGGCATCAAACAGCTCAAGCATATGAGCCATCCAGTCATCAGCCACCGCTGGGTCAGCCGACCCACTGAAGCTCCGCGGACGCAACCGCATGAAGGCATCGATCCAACGATCCACGGCTGGCTCAACTGGCAATGCTGGGCTCGTCTCTGGGGTAGGAGTAGTAGATACAGGTCTGCCTCTAGCTGCTCCACGAGCGGAAAGTCTCCTGGTACCAGCCATACTGTCAAAAGCAACTAATCTGGCATTAGAGTCGTCATTTGGCAATTGGCATATGGACTACTATAGTAAAAAAAATGACCAACAGTTCTCCCCACCTTGGGTTGAACTTCTATACATGTCTAGCCCCGCTATCTCACCTAGGGCTCTGATATGTCTAGCCCCACTATCTTAACCTAGGGCTCTGATACCACTCCTGTTACACCCCATTTTTCCTAGGCTGATTTTTGGCATACAATTTTTTTTTTTTTTTTATATAGACAGCTCAGATCGTCCCATACCAACCTGAGTAGCCTACGAAAACATAGGATATAACACATCATTACACACCTACTTCCCTTAACAATGTGGATCCCATCTCCCGGGTACACCGTCAAATCAGGTTCATGACTCCTGAATTAACAGATGGACTCGCGCAATGTTACTCCTACTAGACCCAATACTCCTAACCCCTACGGGTAGGAGAACCGGTCTATTAGAAGTCTGAACCCCCATGGTTAAGTTCCATAGTCATGTAATGACCTCACCATCAAACAAAAGATATATAACATCCTCAGATAAAATATGGCACTCCACACACCATACTCCAAGACAATAAGGTAGGGTAGTAAATGGAAACTACATTACAGGAATAAGACCAAGTCCAACAAGTGCAATATTATCCAACCAGAAACATAAGTCAGAATTTCCCTCACATATTACATGACATATGAGAATAATAACCTCATTAAATACATCCAACAGCAACAATCAACTAACCAGAATATCTCAGACAATCACAATCAGATATCCTCCACAAGCCTGCTGACCACGATCCCACCTAATCAGGTAGCGTCAAGTCTGCCGAGCCACTGAAATATACAATACAGGAATGAGCTACGCCCAGTAGGAAAGACAGCTAGTAAAACTCACATGCAAGAGAAGGATAATAGCAAAAATATAGGAATACAGCATAACAATGTATGGTGGATAGGCACTCTCAGTCCCAGACTCCGACCAACCACAGTCACCCCTAGTCACACCAGAGTAGCTCTCCTCTGGGCTTCCAGGTAGCATGCCAGTGGGAACGCCCATCTCGAAACACGCATGGCGCCTAAGCACCCGACACCGCAGCGTCTCTCGTCAATCAATCTCCTGGAGACTATAGACAAATCCAGTCACAAAATCTCTAGCCAACGTGAGACACCCCTGCCACCCTAAGGCGCGCAGGCCTACACACTTGGCTAGCCACTGCGAGACACCCCTGCCACCCTCAGGCGCGCAGGCCTACACACATGGACCAGGAGAGATCGACTCAGCCACCGTCCCAAGGAGTCCTCTACCAACAACTTCCATAGAAGCTCACGCCCCTACAGTCATTGCCAATCTCTAACTCCAAGATCCGGCAACATGTATCCAGGTACAACAAGGCGCATACCAGTCACATGTATACTGTGGAAGCTAAGTCTGAACCGCACAGTTACCTACCACAACTACCCTAAAACATCATATAGGGTCTATAGTAGTCCGGTCCAGTATGCCAATCCATAAATTATGCCAACACTGAGTAAACTGACTCAATCCATGCCGTTGCCATCAAGCAACACAACTGTCAATCACTGACTGTTCTGGTAGCATCCGTGTACCATACTTCTGTCTGACTGTTTCCAGCTGTACTGTCATCACTGATAACATTTTTCCCCACTTCAGGAAATTTTTAAATCCCAATTTCAATTTCCGCCCTTTATCCATTTTCCGAAATTCGAAATAAATATCCGAATAAAATTTAAATTCCACATATATCTTTTTTCCGAAAATTCGGATTAATAAATTCCACATATATCCTGTTTTTCCAAAAATTCGGATTAATTTCTGAATTAATTTAAAAATTCCAAAAAAAATCAAATTCTGCCCTTTCTTAATTTTCCGAAATTCGGAATAAATTTCCGAATTAAAATTTAAATTCACATATATCCATTTTCCGAAATTCGGTTTAATTACCGAATTTAAAATTCCGTTATTTCCAATATACCGCCCGCACTTCCGTGAACCCGGTTCTCGCCGCCGGTTCGGCCTTCGCGCTGAGCCGAGAACCGCTTCTCACTGAACCGCGCCGAATCCCCTGAACCGGATCTCGCCACCGGTTCGGGACCCTCGCGCTGAACCGCGGCACCGCCGAACCAATTTCTTAATAATCCGTTAATCGGATTAATTTTAATTACTAATAAAATGGCGTAAATATCATTAATTACTTAATTAAATTTGATATTATCTAAACCCTTCTCCTTTCTCGGTCCGAAGCCCGCGAAACCCTAGCCGCCGCCATCGCCGACCATTTCGATCCTTCCGTCGATTTCCGGCGACTGCGAACAAGGAGAACAATTTCCTAACATGCTCCTAAGCATCAATAAATTTTTTTTTCGGCGAAATGGGAATTTTTCCAGGAAATTCCGAAATTTGCAAAAGACACAAATTAGCATACAATTAAATCCGATTTTCATCCACATGCTTGTTTTCATTAAGCAAAGTATTTCATGCTTTTAATTTTCTACTAAATCACTAATTTAAACTGAATTTCCTACCTCAACGACGCCGGCGACGGTGAACTTCGTCCGCAGCTCGCCGCAGCTCCTCGCCGAACGAATCCGGTACGAATTGACTCTCCTCGTTCCCGTGAATCTCCAGGCACAAAAAGCCCCTTGCCAGGCCGCCGGAATCACGCGCCGTACGCCGGAAAAACTCTCTCTATCGGTCGGCCGAACGAACCCTAATCGTTTCGCGAGGGTTTTATATTTCTGGCCGACACGGTGAAACCCATTACGCGCCGTTGACACGCTTTCGACACGGTAAGCACTCGATACGCGCTGTCGACACGCTATCGACACGGTAAGCACCCGATCAGCCGGTTCAATCCCAACCGTCGATCACGACCGTCCGATCAGCTTATCAGAACGCACGCGCAAACTCACTCGGCGAACCGTCTCCGCCTCCGCTGAACCGTTCCGGTCCGGTTCACGCGCGGTAAAAACCAATTTCCGGTTTAATTTAAATGGATTTTCGAATTTCTAAAAATCCAATAAATCTAATTAAACAGGGAAAATTACTTAAAATTCACCTCGGTGCTCCGAAAAATCCCTAGAAATTTCAGAAATTCCAATAGCCTCTGATTGAGCTCCTGGCTCATCCTACTGTCGATCTGAAATCATCCAAGCCAAAAATTAATTCATTAAAGATTAACATAAAACTTTTTACTGGGTATAACATCTATTGTGCTTATTATATGATCCATTACTTATTCTTGTATGGCATATTAAAATAATCTATAAGGCATCACCTAGTTGGATTCTCTTTTCAGACCTTTGTTTTTCCATATCACAATAATAAATAAAATATGTACATTATATGGTTTATTGAGAAACCCCCTAATATATTATGCTAAGCTATTCACACGTTCTATTATGTATTCTCATATCATACAATTTTCTACTAAACTCTCGAGCACCATTTCAAGACAAGGCCCCATGTCCATTCTCTAACAAGGCTAACTAGTGGTTTTCATACCAATCCCATAATGCCAACACAAGTTGTTAACTTCTCAATCATTGAATCACTTACAAATTTTCACAACTATTTCAGTTATTAGCCGTTCGTCATGTCCATACATCTACAAATCTCCTCTCATAGAATAAGGGTTTTGTTTTATTATTATTTGATTACCAAAAAAAGAGGTTCGAATAAGTTCTTCAAAGATATGTTTGTTTTTTGAACACGGAACCAACGAATCTCAACATCACATCAAAGCAATTAACTTTGTATTAATCAACTAATAATGAGAGCGCGGTGCGGTGCGTTGCGTAGCAGTTGGAGCATGTGTCGCTGTCTGTAATACATTTGTAAAAGTTGGCAAAAGAATGCCTTAAATAAGTCAACCAGAATACATAAAATGCTCATGAGTTCTTTTAAACGTCCTTCGTTTCTCAGGTACAGTAAAACAGATTAACTATGAAGTTATAAATTTGTTATACTTAAAGAAGAAACAAAGCAGAAACAAGAAAATATACATTGCAAATAATAACCAATTTCCATGATCTAGGAAAGATATGCATTCATTTTCGGGGAAAAGAACCAAAAAATGGGTTTTTTTATCAGCTTTTGGGAAGTTTTGTAGAGTTTCATGAACTTAGAAACAGTGTTAACAATTTACTTGTGAAAAGATGTGTGCCGTTCTTTCCCATACTTGGATCCATGCTCCTTTTTTTACCCGGCTTGGAGTTTAGTAGCTCGCCGCCGTCGAAACTCTACCGTTATTTCATTTCCGAAGTCAAGAATAAAAAAAACCGATGCTTACTTTGCATCCTCCGTCCCATGGTGAACTCTCTCCCTGGTTTAATGGGAGAGAGACAGGTAGGGGATGGGGCAAATCCAATAGCGATTTCTGCCCTTCCATGGTTCCCTTAAGCAGAGATGGAGAGAGAGAGAGAGAAGAGGGACGTCGACAAAAACCCAAAACTTGTTCGCTCGTAATTAAGAGCTATCTTCCCTCCACACCATTTTCCTTCTTTAATGGTGGCTCTGATCTGTCTTCAGAACTCTAAGAAGCGTTACGTCGTGTAGACGAGGCGCTGTCGACCCTTTTAAGTACT
This sequence comes from Vanilla planifolia, assembly GCA_023846275.1. NCBI lineage: Eukaryota > Viridiplantae > Streptophyta > Magnoliopsida > Asparagales > Orchidaceae > Vanilla > Vanilla planifolia. The sequence goes on along the minus strand of CM043866.1, from coordinate 15,473,121 downwards.
TGGCGCTGTAAGCAGTCGCCAACTTTTCATGGAGTTCGGTCGGTGTGCTTGGAGGAAAAATGGGATTTAGAAGCATTTTCTTGTTCATTTTTCATCTTTTCCTGAGGGCAAAGTCAGTAGTTTTTTTTTCCTAGAAATACGATTGAAGACTAGCTTTTTGACGAAATGATTTTTGACTTTCGAAGTATTTCTGTTGTTGTTTTTTCCAGGTCCGGTTGTCATCGATGCTTAGGTTATTTGAGAAATTGCTTTGAAATCAATCAAATCGGTGAAAGGACAGAGTTTTGTTTACAATGGAATAAAAGTATTGATTCCTTTCTCCATCAGGAAACAAAAACAGCCAGTTAGATTCTCTACCTTTTTGGCACTCAAGGTAAATTTTCTTAAAGCTGAGAACTTGAGGACTACAATGTCCCTTCCTCTCCAAATTGACAAGCAACAGCACTTGCTTCATGGTTGTTGACATGGAATTTGCTTCCTAATATCATGTATGATATTATAGAAAATCTATTCCTTATTCTTCACAGTTCTTCATTGAAATGCTTTCAGCTTCCTCTACTTTTTTGCACGATAGAAAGTTTTTGTTTAACAAATAGTTGTTGAATGGATTCTGATCCTTGAGGTTTGTTAAGAATTGCCTAAAATTGAAATTGTTTCAAACATCTTAGGGATTTGATGGTTAATGGGTAATATAAGCATTGATAGTATTTGCAATAATCTAAAAACCTTAGATGTTTTTTATGCCTTGATTTCTCTTTTCGGGATTCTTCTTCCTCTTCTTGTCACGAGTGTTTAATTCTTATTGTTGAATGAGAAAAAGGATTTGTACTCCTATTGTATAAAAGATTGCTTTCCCCCTTGTTTGTGCATATCACTGCAATCTCTTTGGTTCTAGTTAGATTATATATCTAGAATTTCTTAACTTTCTAACAAGAAGCTAATCCATTGGATTAACAATTTGTTGGGTTCTTCCTTCTAATTTTCTGTTATAATTGATGGATCAGTAATTGCCAAGGTAAGAATTCGAACCAAAATCAAACGACAGGTATGGGAAGTAAATTCCGTAAAAGGTCTTCCATTGCTACAAAGGGCAACGGCAGCTGTTTATGGAGGTTCATTAACATTTTCGAGTCCAGCATTGCTCGCAAATTACTTGCGGAGAGAAAGCATGAGAGAGCTAGCCATCCTGGTAATTTTGTTTATTTCAATTAATGACTTACTTCCTCAGTACAAAGAACTAATTGCTTTAAGCCTTTCTAATTTTTGCTTAAGTCAATATGCATTTTGTTATGCAATTAGTGCTAAACTAGTGAAAGGAAGGATGCTGAAATTCTCTTATCATAAGCTTCCTGCTAGAAGAGAATTGGTGTAATTTAAATGTAATTCAGAGTCAATACAGAAAAAGGTGAAAACAATAAAAAATCATAATCTAAGTTGTAGAAGTTAATTCATTTCTTTAGTTTGATTAAACAGCTATGATATGTAGACTTATCGTATCACAAGGTAACCTGGGACAGTATTTTTAAGTGGTACACACAGGAATTTTCTACTAGTTTCCATGCTTCATAACTAACAATTATCGGAATGTGAAGGCTGAGCATCACAATTTGCTGTTTAGATCTTGCAGAAGGTTATTCTATAACTAGTTTACTACACTTCAAATCTGTAGAGTTGTTCCAATTTGCCACTGTTTTTGTTGCTTCTTATGAAAACATCTCAGAGCTTAGTGGTTAGGGGTTCTACCATCTCAAAATTGACTAAATGTTTTACTTGCCATGAATTCAGTTTTATTTATAGTTTAAATCTATAGAAAATTCAGATTTAATACTCTTTGCAGGGGCTAGATGCTTAAACAGCAATCGTTCCGAGGCTGTCTTCCAGAGAACACAAGAGCGCAATAAAAAGGTTTTTTTTTTAATAAATTTTCTTGAAAATTATCCTTTTATACAATGCTTAGTTAAATATGGAGAAGCTTGTTCGCAGTGAGTGGTAATGAATCTGCTGTCATCCAAAAGCTGCAAGTAATTCTCATGTTTTAGTTGAAAACCCAGATTTAGTTATAGTCAGCTTTAGGCTTCAAAGAATATATTGAATGGTAGAGTCAAGAGCTAAGAGCTCTCTTCATCCCCTTTTGAATAGATTTTGATGCTTCTTAAATCAGAGAATGAAACAAACTATCCTTTCTTGCTAGGACAAAAGTGTGCAATTTGCACAAGTTATTTAAACGGAATGTTGATGATTTATATGCCTTATTATAATCAACGGGTCTGGACAAGCCATCTCTGCTTTCTTTGCGATATGAATTATTTGCAAATCATCTCCTCTGTCAATTCTTGCCAGTGTAAACCACCTCTTGAGTTAACCTTTATTCTATATTTGCTATACAGGAATTAGATGAATATATGGTAAGAACTTCTCGTTTCACAAGCGTCAAAGAACTTATTGATGAAGAAATGTCAAAAGATAAATCCTCAAAGGCACCAGGCTGCAATTTGATAGGAAATCATGAGAAGATTGAGATTTTTAAAGACAAATTAGATGCTCGGTTCAATGATTTGATGCTTTTTGCTCGTTTAATCTCAGAGAAGACCAAATGCAGAGATGCAGTTGAAGCCTCCAACCTCGTTACAAGTTTGGCTGCGTTGATGATGGAATTTGATCATATAAGCCATCAACATGAACATAACTTTGCAGAACATAAGATTGATTTATGTACTACCTTCAACAATATTGGCTGTAAAAAGCATAGAAGTCTTGATGGATCCGATTCCCAACTTTCCCACATGAACTCTGTGCTTCAGGAAGCACTTAATGTTAAAGCGGACACTCTTTTAGGACACAAGATTGCTGATTCAATAGAAGGACATGGGGCTATCCAGCACCTGGAATATATGAATGCAGTGGAGATTTTAGCTTCAAATAAGGAGTTGCTTTCAAAGCTTGGGCAGGACCCAAACTCATTTGTATTTAGGCTTGTTCAAGAACTTAAGAAACTACAAGCTGCAGAGGTATCTAATGTGGAAAATTGTAATTGCTTAGAGGGAAGAGATCATTTAGGACAGAACATGGGGTGTTCAACTCAGATTGAGAGGTCTACTAGTAGCCAGATATTTCTGAAGCAAAAACTGCATTTCTTTTTGATGAAGAAAGATAAGTTCATGGGTAAATATGTATCCAAGAGCAAAAGCAAGTCCAAGGAAATGAGCACAACTATTGGTCTTGCACCATGCACAACAAGAACCGACATTCCGTGCCTATCTTCTCAATCCAAGCAGTCCAATGAACATGAGAAGGACAGTGAAAGATTCTTCTCTCATTTGTCTTTCAGGGAAATAAAGAGGAGGCTAAGGTACATAATTAGGGATGACAAGAAGGTGCAGCATTTTGCCTCCAGAGATGATGTGGTACAAAGGGTTCCATATTGGCATGAAGAAGACAAGAAAGACAACATAAAAGTATGCCAACACAAAGATGATGTTGAATTTACTCAGAAAAAAGGGCAAGGAATATTACCAACTTTTCCCTTGGATAAAGAATTTTTTTATGAAGAGGAAAGGAAACATCTTTTTGGGACGCCTGGTGCTACTGAACCAAGGAAAAATGACTTGAGGGTAAGCCAGGTCTCAGATTTTTCTGAGAAAGTGCTCCATCTATCAGACTACAGCCAGATTTCTCCCACCCGAAGTCCCCGTAGAGCTAAAGAGCTAAACTGTTCTCCTGAAAAACTAGTGTCTTCACTGAAGTCAATTGATCCCAATCTTGTTCATTTAAGCCCACTGAAGAAGGGTTTGGAAGAGACATTAATTACATCTACTGATGTAGATGTGGAAGTGCCAGTGATAGACTTAGAGGAGGTTGATGAAGATATTGAGTTTGACAAACTATTCAAGAAAGGTATAGTTTTTTGCACTTCTGAAGTTGTTTTGCCCGTGAGTTCTAATGCTTTTTTTCGTATCTTTGATAGGAAGAAAGGAAATTATAGAAATAAAAGGTGCAAATTCTGCAGATAAAAATACTGCAGCATGTTGTAACTCTTCAAACATGATTGCAGTATCAGTACATAGTGAAAACGGTTCTTCATGTGAAAGCTGGAGAGAAGAAGAATGTTGGAAAGTAACTGAGCCAGTACGTGTTTGGTTTAAATTCTTAGCTTTGTTTTTTTTTTTAACTAGATCTTGGACTTCATTCGTACATAAAAGCTTTGTTAATCAATGCTGGTTATTGTTGCTCGTTTGTTTATAACTTATTTTCAAACTTTGTTTAAAAAATTTCTCTTTTTCAAGCTCCATTTTTAACATTCTACACCAAAATTTTATTCTACCTTCTCAAATTACTTCTGACACTCACAGGTTGTTATCAAGTAGAATTCATTTCTCAGCTTTGGAAGACATTGTATCTAACTAATGCTTTCCAGGGCATACCTTATGAAAAAAGAGAAGTACAGATCCCATCTAAAACAGCAAGAGCAAGCTCCTCAATCATAAAAGACTTCAACGAGCCAGAGTTCTTCATTGACAAGCAGGATCGGCCAAGTCCGGTATCAGTGTTCGAACCCTTTTTCTATGAGGATGATGCCAGTCCAAATGACTCAAGTACTAAATGCAGTATGAATGAAACTTAATAACCAGCTTTCGTTACTTCCAACCTTTTTGATATCAAACAGTTCATACTAAAAGAACTCGCAGGTTCATTTACTGCAGCAGAAGAATCTACAGCAGCCAAGGGAGGCAACCAGGATGATCCTGCAGTGCTTATAGCTATATCAGATCATACTTCTATCCATGGAAGAACTTGTTTATTTGACAGAGAAACCTTGACCAAATATGTGAGAGGCATCCTGATGGATTTGAATTCAGTGTCGTGTTCCACAGAGCAATTGTTTCCACCTTCAGTCAGTGATATCCTAACATCACAAGGTTCATCCATGGAGCTTCTCTACGATGCTGTGGTGGATGCGCTCTTGGAGATACAAGATGAGCAATCCCAGTCCTCCCCTTGGGTTTCCCTCCTTAAACCTGCTGTAAGGCCAACCCTAAAAGAAGATGAGGTGGTCGAAGAAGTTTGTAAGAACATTGAGAAGAATCTCGGCTCGCAGATCCGATCGACATTAAACGAGATCATGAGCAGGGACATGAGCAGCACAAAGTGGATGTACCTAAGGTTAGAAATGGAGTGTATAGTTGCAGAGACGAGCATGTTGATATTTGAAGAAATGATGGAAGACTTAATACTTAGTGTTTCTTTGTGAAGCTGCAGGTCTTCTGTAGAAATGGGTGTTAATATTGGTTTGGATTCAACTTTTGTCGTTACTTCTCGTGAATTATATGATGTAGATATGTATGTTCATAACTCAAAAGGAATAATACTTTGGCTTCAAGTGTTTTCATCATCGTTTTTATAAGAAAATAAATCATTTTTTTTATTATTTTTATGTCAATATACTTAAAAAATCCTTTTCCATACATTTAAAAAGTTAACTTTCTCAAAGTGAGCAACCTAAACATGGTGGCAACATCCTCTAAAGATCAAACTTACCATAAAGAACCAGATACGCAACAACAATCAGGCGAAAGCAACAAAAGACATAAACATCAGCTACTAACTTAACACAAGTGCATCACACAAGAGAAGAAGTCTAAAACAATTCATCAAAATAAAAGGAAAAGAAGAAGCAGACTAATTGAAGCAGCCAAAGTTCTCAGTTTTCACATTTGTTAGTTAGCAGGCAATATGTACAAGAAGGGCTAAAGCCCTTCACTGCTCATGCATCCGAACGCCGCTGCTTTCATCATAGCACTCGTCTCCGCCGCCGTCTTTCTCCGAAGCCTCCTTTCCATTCAGATTAGCATTCCCCTGACCATGATCCATGTTATTGTCGTCGTCGTCCCTCCCATTGCGCGACCCGTAGTCAGTCTCCAAAAGCAGAAGCCGCCGCCTCAGCTCACCCAGTTCGCTCTCCATTAGAAAAAGCCTCTCCTTCAGCGTGAAGTTCTCCTCTTCCAGATGAGCTATGTGAGTATCCTGATCGTCCACTCGGTTTTCTAAAAGGAAAGACGACGCGGCAGCTGCAACTCCATGCTCCTCTCCGGAGCTCGGATAAACGATCTCAAATCGGCTCAGGTCATGGTCAAGCCTTCGCTCAACCTCCACATGCTCCTCCACGTCACTCTCGCTCGAACCGTCCTCGACATCGTCATCGTCCTCCAACCACCCGGCTCCGAGGCCTCCGCCTGCGTTTGGGGAGCGGGGGCGAATCAAATCCTTCATGGAGCCGTACCCGTCGACGCCCCACTCCTCCTTGGCAATGTCCCCAAGCCGCTCCCTCAAAGGGGAGAAAGTCGGAGTGGGGAGGATTGCTGGAGTCACAGGGCAGGGGGAGACTAGCGAAGCAATCCCGCCGGATTTCTTGGCGCGAATGATGTAAGAAGTGGTGTTTCGCGGAGCGAAGGGAACGAAACGACTAAACTTCTTCTTCGGGTAGATACGTCTCGACTTCATTCGGTTCTGGTACTGTAGCTCGTTCAGACAAGGAGGCTTGTAGCCAGAAACGCCTACGCCTCCGGTGGCGGACACAACACCAGGAGCTGCTGATGCAGCAGCTTTCTTACGCTTGCCGGCAGCTTTCTTGTTCTTCCAGTTGATCCTTCCCGGTAGAGGGAACACCGGCCTAGGTTTTACAAATCCCATCGGCTCCTCCGCCACCACAAATGCCGCCGGTAGAGGCGGCAAGGCGGCCTGGCCTTGCGGTTGCCACATCCCGTACGGCCGATTCATCATCTGCGATGGATCATTCATTATTCCTAACAAAGAAACCCCGACAAAGATCAGAAAGCGGAGCAATCCTCACTCAATCTTCCCAATTCGAACGGTGAACAAAGAATTATTGCAGCGATGAGGGAAATTAACACCAACGCCAGCCCTAAACCTTGTCCGTCTAGGTTCTGGACTTTTAACCCTAACCCTAATAGATCTGGGTCAAAGAGTAGGAGGCGAAATTTATCCCCCCCTTTTAGAGATCAAAAAGCCAAGCTCCTCAAAAGAAACCGACGAAATCAGTTAAATCATCTTCTCTTCGTTTAAAAAAGGAAGATGAATTCACGAGAAATGACGAGATAGATCTATTTCCAAGTTCCAGGCATGGTTATTTATAGGTGTAACAATTCAATAATATTATAAGATTGACTTATCAACAAAACTTACAATTTCATAATTGCCCTTATGGTACTGCTCTGCAAATTTTCAATTTCGGTTTTCTCAAGTAGATTTAATTTATAATGTTTTAACTAATTAGATAAAATAGTGCTCCATCACAATATTATTTTAATTATGGTTCGAACTGTGATTATACTTTGTAGATCATGAGTAACCATGGTTTAGACAATGGTCAATGATGTCATCCTTATTCAAATTGAACCAACTCTCCTCCATCTATATTAGGCAATCTTTAACGGGCCTGATTTTCAACGTGACATCACTCAAATGGAAGCCTTGATTATCTTTTGGTCAATTATGTAGCCACCTATGTTGCTTATGTAGAGGACAGTTGCCATTGTCCCTGAATGAAAAGCCTTTTTAAATTAAAATCGAGCAAAATTTTGAATTTGGAGATAACCTATGAAGAGAAGGAAGAAAGAAAACCCTTGATAGTTGTTTGCAAACATAGTTTGGTGATCTTATTTTTCGCTTTCTCGTCATATACTCTATTTTTCTAATTTAATTCATTTTTTTTCTTAAAATTTTTATTTTCTTTTAAATTTTTGAATTCAAATAAACAAAATCTAAGAAAAATTTTATCCATTTTCTAATTTATAATATAACAATATGACATATATATTCATAATTATCACAATCATATAGTTTATATTAACAACTATCAATTAAACAACTAAAAATATTATCATAATCACATGTCATAGTTTTACAATATTACATTTAGTTTTTACATATATATATATATACATTATTGAATAAATTATATGGTTAATAAATTATTTAGTATAAACTATTATGGCATAAACTTTTACAATTTTTATTTCTTTCTTGAAATCATTTTTTGTGGATAGTCATCTTTTTAATGTGTTTCTAATATATTAGAAATATTAGTACAAAAAAAAGATCATGTCAACCATTATTGGCTCATTAAGTTTTTTCTAATAATAAATAAATATATTAAGTAATAATTTAAGATAATTATATATAAGATCTAATCATAAGTATCAATCATAACATATAAATAAGTAAGATTTAATTTAATTTAAAATATAATCAAGAAAATGACATGATATAAAAAAAAAACATATTACAAACTCTAATACAAATAACAAACAAATGCAAATCTTAATTTCTTTCAATCATTTTTTTTTATGTGATCTTGATTATTGATATCTGTTTTTACTTAATTAAGTAAACTTTATAATGGTTTTGTGCTAATGCTCTCTCTCTTTCAGAATAATAATTAGTATCATATTTTTAGTTTACATAATCATAATAAATATCTCATTTATTGATTTATCAGACCAAATTTTCATAAACATTCATGCTTAATTTTTTATATATCTAATATTTATATATTTATGACAAATTTTAATTGTTAGCCACTAGCCATCTCATGATGACTCTTAATCTTGTGGTACACTCGCTATTAAACATCTCTTGATAGAAAAATCTTAATCTTTTGATACACTAGTCTTTAGTCATAAAGAACAACACATTTTAATTTAGATAATTGATTGTTCACTAATGACATTTAATTCATTTCAATTATTATTCTCTTAAATCGAATTCACATGTACAATCATTCTTAATTTTGTATTATTTAACTAGAATATTTTTGCATTAGCACATTAATGCCATGTTTACACTCTTGTTACACACATCAATTTCGCACAACAATTTATCAAATTAAAAAGGAATATGTCAATTATACGTACAAATTCTCATATAATTATATAAAATAATACTACAATATATTATTATCACATGTTCTATAGAAAATTTATATATCAAATCTTAATTTCAATAGTTAATAATAATACATCAAACATACGTATATAATATCATGTGTAATATGCATGATTTGTGTTTGACTTATCATTGGCTAAGTCCCTTCTCAATTTCAATCTATCAAGTGATCACTCGTCTTACTTTTAACATAATAAATTATTAAAAATTATAATTTATCAAGATTTATACTTCTTCATCACACAACTTCAAATAATGAATTTTTTCTCTCTCTTCATGCCCTTTTTGTCACCTTAGTTTGCACTTTTTTGAAACCCTAGCTTATGAATCTCTAGCAAATTTTCTTCTTAATCATTTTAATAGTCAAATAATAATTTAATTAAAACTAAATCATTTGATTATTTTCATAAATTAGAAAGATTGGAAGTTAAATCATGAGTAATAAATTAAAATTTCACTTTTTGGTTTTTTAAATATTTCTAAGACTTTCTATTGACTGGGCTTGCATCTTTTTCCTGGATTCTTTCTAGGTCTTGTTAGTGGTACCTACTCTTGCTACTAATGAGGAAAATCCTTAATAAATTTGTTAGTCACACGAGCAACCCTAAAGCATGAGGTGTGTAGGTATGGGAGGGAGAAGGAAGGAGTCTATTCTCAAAAAGCACAAAAATAAAAAAAGTCAAAAGAAAAAATAATATAATATAATATAATTCTTTAGTATTTATTCTTATTAGTTCCGATAATTTGTAGGAATTCCAAATAAACTCTGATTGATATGAAACAAACAACATTTGACTCGTCTTAATAAGTTATATCCAAATTTATATTCATTTTTATATATTGAAATATTTTAGTTTATAAAATTATTTATTACATATTCTTTTTTTAATTATATTAATTAATCTATGCATGCACTTGCTTAATAATATATATTTTTTAATATTTTGTATATGTTTTTTCTACTGAACGAATATTTGTTAGCTCATGCCACTTTAGTTTAACATTTTTAGATAAACAAAATATTACATAAAATTAGATAAAAAAGAGTACTAAAATAGTTTAAAAGATGTTATATTTGTTATTAGATGTGTAAATTTCTATTTCTGTTTTATGTGATCAAATTGACATATAATAAAATTATATTCAATTATATTATATAAATATATGATTTTTTAAAATAAAATATTGTTTCCAATGGTTGAATAAAAGATGATTTTAATCCTTTTTTTTATCGATTTACAAAAGTTGAGAAGAAAATGCCTCCACTGTTTTATAAAAAATTTGTTATAATTTTTCAAAATGTGAACAAAATATAAGAGAATAGAATTTGATTGACTTCACAAGAGAATCCAAAAATGAACAAATTATAAGGAAAGTGACTATCAAATTTTTCCTACTACATTACCTTTTCCTATTTCACCTAATGTTATAAAAGAACCTCAAAACCCACTCTTTAATTAACTACTTTCATTTCCTATATTTTAAGAAAATTCTAGAAATGTATTTTAATTTCTCACAAACAAAATATTTATCTTGGCAAGTACTAACCTTCACTCCCTTTATTATCATCCATTGCATCTTCAACAACTACTAATTCCATTTAATCCAAAACTAATTCCACTACTATTAGGTCCTTTTGAACATATGAATTTGCTAAACCCTAATTGAAATACCACACGTGAAGTGCTTAAATTAACACTTTTTTCTAAAAACTTAGGCTTACACATTTGAGACTTATATCTCCTCTTTTCCACTCCTCTTTTAGCTTCCATAACTATGTTCCCACTCTATAATTTGAGCATGCTTAGCCAATTCAATATATTTAATCTCTTAATCCTCTCTAGAACTTGTGTAATCAAATTAGGTACATATTTTGTTAGATAAATAAATCTACACTCATACATTATCATAGTCTTATTGATACGAATTATAAATCTACACATACTCATACATTATCTAGAATTTTTTATACTACAAAATTTTAGTTTAATTAAAAAAAAAATAATGAATTATAAATTTAAAAATTTGAACAATGCCATCATGGAAGCAGGCAAGCTTGAACCATGGCTTTAAAATGTCTATTTTAAGCCCTCCCTCGTCCTCTTCCTTTCCTTTCTCTTCTGTTCGCGTTCTCCTGGGTGATAGAACAACATATGACAGTTAGAAAAGGGCTATAAAGAGTTTACTACAGTTAACAAAAGATGAATGATGTACGTTTTTTATCTTGTCTTCTCTGATTCTTCCATTTTTCAATTTGCTGTCTCCTTTCTCTACTCTTATCTACATCCACGCAGACCTAAACACAAAAGAAAAAACTGATATGAATAGATCAAACTGTTTTAACTAATAACAATTACAAGAAAAATGACAAGAATAGATCTTAAATCCAACAGCAACAAATGTAGCTATGTTGATTGGCATAGGATAATTTCGGTAAATGTTCACCATTTTTCTAAAACTAATAATTTATTATATCATATATAAACTTGGCAAATGTTGCAAACTTAACAGCTCAGAAATTGAGGTGTACATAAAGAATAAGAAAAATGATACCTCATGTCCGGAGGTCCGAAGAGCCTGCAATGGTTCAATGCAGTCTTGGCCAATTACTACTAGCTTCGGTTTTTTCTTCTCTTGAGAGCTCATTTTGCCCTCAGTTTTTGCTTTGGACAACTCCTCTAGTTGCTTTTGGAGAAGAGGTGAAACACCAGACTGTTGAATAATGGTGCCCTAATGTTAGTATAGAGTTGGACATAATATGAACTGGAAATGGCTTGCATGCTTATTTCCACTTACAATGGCGTAAATAGAGAAAAAAAAAGATACACAATTTCTACAGTTATAATAATTTTTTTTCACAAATTTAATCACTAAGTTTTGAATAAAGGTTGGGAAGAAAAAATCAATTTGTATTAGTAAAAGAATGCAAGAACAAATGATACTCAATTGAACGAAATGCCTTGTTAAAAGTTAAGAGTGGTTCTTACCACCTTTACTTAATGGTAAACGGTAACAAAACTATGCCGAATGCTAAGAATATTCAGTCACATTTTTACACTATTCTTTGTTAAGACTAGTTAATATAAGACTACAACCACCATTCTAAAAAATCCTTACTAATCATTCAAATAATAATTAAATTCATAAAACTAAAATGTGGAAAAAGAAACTTCTTGTCTTTTGACATGAAGGTCACAAATTGAGTGTTACAATATAAAGTGTACGGTGAGGTTTCTAAATGTGTAAGAATGGCTCAAATTAATAATGACTTTAGAACATGTTATCAAGATCTTATGATCAATATCTACTCACACTATTTGCTTTTTATCTTATTTAAAAACAAAAAAGTTTCTATACATCTTCATGTTCTAAGCCTTATCAATAGAACCGTTGATAGAATGAACTGCCTAGATGGAAATAGTACTAGAACGAACCACCTTTTCTAACTGTTAAATGATAGTTAAACTGTTTTGAACGCCAACGAGTTTCTTACATTTAAAACAACCAAGTAGATAACACTATTTGGCAAACGAAACTCTAAACAATTAAAAGAAAGGCTCCTGATAGAGCCCCCAAAAAAACAAAGGTTTAATAACATATTGGATTGGTCAAATTGGTGTTCAGTCGCAATTTTCAATTAAAAACCTTGCTCTAACAAATCAAGCATTGATCAGAATGATTAAGAAAGCAATATGTCTGTAAAATTTTCAAGTTCATAGAACTGAAAGAAACATTCTATAAAATATTAGTTGAGATTGAGGAAAATGTACTTTTTTGGTCTAAACATTTCCCACAACTCAAAACGTGCAGGGCATCTTGTGCACTTTGCCAGCCTTCCAAAGCAAATAAATTCTATTTGGCTTCACATGGATATCAATGACGGGTAATAATTCTTGCAATGTCTTTTCAAGTATAACTATTCTGCGTTGATTTGTGAAACTCCAGCAATTCCCTTCTCCTTCAGACTTAACAAATGTTATTTATATTGGGCTCTACCAAACTTAAACTTGACTTAACTAGACCATGTCCAAACTTTTTCATCAATGCACATCCGCCCACATCCAATCCTACGAGGAGCTGATTATTGACATCTCTATGTGGAGCTCACTTTGACCAATGATGCGTAAGTTGCAAGTACTTCAAGTTTAATTACTTGGTCACAATTGTCATCATCAAAATAAATTTTTTACTTTGCTTTAAGTGAACTTACATTCAATATATTTTATACTAAACCTACATCTTACAAAAAGAATCCCCTTTTACCCTAAAATCATTTCTACCATGCGAGCTTCATCATTTAACTTTATCTAAAAGCAATTATCATAGACAAAAAAATTCTTCAAAGCTTTATTGTAAATAGGAACAATGAGAACAATGGAAACCAACAAAAAAAGATAAACACTCACAATATAGCCCAACTATAATAAAATGCTTCATAAGTGCAACAAACAACTCCGAAGGCTTCAATATATTATAGGCATATACCTTTGGGGAATAAATCACATTAATTTGAGATATAGTTCCCTATCCTAGTCTACAATTTATCATCATCTATTGTTTAAAAACTATACATTATCAAGAGAGGGTTCATTTGTAACTACTTTAGAGAGTCCTTTTGACAAAATCAAATCTCTTTTAAAAAGTAGAATCAAACTCTAAAACCCTTTAGTCAAACAATTTCTACAAAGAATCATTAATAGCATTTCAAAAGCAACTTCTTATTAGCATCTTTCTTAAAAGATAACTTTTTCAAGAACTTTTAAAGGGCAATAGTTGCACAAAACAAACACTAAATTTCTATGTGACTAGAATGAATTTGTAAATAGTAATAGTAATTGCACTTATAAACAACTGTTAAGGAAATCTTACTCCATTCATAGGGAAATTTTGTCTTAAGGATCACATGAAGAACTTGAAAACACAAGGAATACCTCCCTGTTGATATTGTTCCAATCTTCTAGTAGAATGACATGTCCTCTTGCTTCTCCAAATATCATGTTCATAACTTTCCTTGTCAACGCATAACAAACTTGATAGCTAAAAGAAATTTTGTATTTTATTGCAGATTTTAAAATTTCTAAATTCTTAATGTATATGTCAGCCAATCATTAAGGCAAACAATTGGAAAACCAAGAATTTCAAAAAAGAAGTGATAAAATCCAATGAAAAAGAATCTCTTCAATGTGACAAAATGCACACATAATGCCGCATGAAAACAAAATATCAAAAAAGACAACAGACATACCCCAGCAAAAAATCGACGTGAAAATGCTTTGGGTTGCAATGGGCTTGATAATAGGGCATCCAGTTCCTAAATTCACATAAGATAATATTAACATACAAACCAGTTATCGAACAGCATGGGAAAACGATAAGTCTTTACTGTCATAAATAATTTTATGTTTGTCAGTATGATCAATGAGATACCTGTTGCAACTTTTTCAAGTGGAATGATCTGACTTTCTTTTGCTTAAAGTTGGTGACTCTTTCTTCTTCACTTTCAGTATCATCCAACGCCACTTCAACAGACAAAGCATTGCGTTCAAACCAATTCTTTTTTACATGTTCCTGGATAATCATAGAAGCGAAGATATCCTTTAGCAATGTCAAAGACAGGCCACATGGAATTAGCATAGGCTTCCCAAATGCCTGTCTTGAAAACCAATATATCAAACACCAACACAATGCATATCAATTATTTACTAAAACGTTGATCATCACATTGTCATTACCCTTAAGCCAACTATTTGATTCATCATCTCAATACTACACTTCAATTTACATTATTAAGTCAGGAATTGTTCATTTACCAAAAGTTATGATCAACTAGACAGTGGATGCTTGCTCCAATAAACTCTCCGTTATATATTGCAAAACCACCTACGCTTCAAATGTGACTAGTCAAAAGTTTCTATAACATAAGTAGTGTGACCAAAATAGAGAAGAATATATCTTAGGAAGTATTTGGATAAATTGACATCCTAATCATAATGTTATCTTGATATCGACAATATCTAGAACTTGTTGATATTTTTTTTATCGTTTGGATTAATGCTATCCAAAAAACTCTTTTATTCTTATTTTTGACATTAAAATGAACAAAAGCTAGATGTTGCTTAAATTAAGTAAAATCTCAATACTATTTTTGAGTGACAAAATTATTATTTATAATGATGTTGTTTAATGATATAATCAAACCAAATACCTTATATTTTTAAATAACATTATATTACTTAACAATGTCCCCAAAACAAATTATCCTTTAATATTCTTTTATGTTATGCTAATTAAAATACCAATTATCACTACAAATGGCTTACCAATCCTTCTAGAATAAAAAAAGAAATCCAAAAAAAAAAGAAGGAAAAAACATGATATAAGTTATAGGAATAAATGATTTTAAGGATTAATTAATGTGTTTCAAAAAAAAAAAAATGAAATATAACATACAATTTTTCATACAAGTCTTTTATAAATGTTATATATATATGAATACTAGAAAGGTGAGTCCATTAGCTTCGTATCAAGTTAATGACTCTTTTATAGGAGTATAAACTAACTCTTTCATGAAAGAACTATAAAATATAAAATTCTATTGAATCATAATAAGAAAGACTCTTCAAAGTTGAAGATCTCCAATGAGCTTTGAAGATTCTTTATTTAATTTAGAAGTTTATGGTTATATTTGACATTAAAAATGGTAGATAATAATTATTTTTTAGAAGTGATTATGAGATATTACTAATAGTTGTTAAACACCATGGTTTGGAACTTATAAATTGAATTACATAATTTGTGGATTATAGCTAAATGTGGTTTATAAATTAAATTACATCAATGCACATCATATATCAAATGATTAAAAGTTAAGAAGCCCTATTTAATTATTATGCAATAAAAAAATTCCATAATGTTTACACAAATGTGACAACTTGAATACCATATACAACAACAACAATATGTCTTAAACTTACTAGGTTGTGTCAATTAAATAAATCTTTCAAAACCGTTATATTTATTTTAAATAATTATTTATTTATATCCAAACATAATAACTTTTTTTAATAATCTCTTAACACATCTTACTTTTTCTAATAGTTACTTTTCACATCTTACCTTTCTAATGGTCTCTTGAATATCGAATACATTAAGATAATTTAAAAGGGAGACTGTAGAAGCCACAAGAATACTCTCTTTTGGAATTATATTGTCAATAATTGCATAACTATGCTGCATTAGTTAGTCATTCATTTAACTAAATTTTGACAAATTAATAAGAACTTATACGGTTTCTAGTCAAGCCATCTAATTTTTTTATTTGATCAAGTTAATGAGCAATTTATGCCCGTGTAAAAGCATCATTTATTATTAATTAATCTAAACCTAAAATATTTTATTTTTATTTAGGTTACTATCAATCTCAGAACAATCTCACCGCTCAATAGACTTATAGAGTGTAGACACAAAGCACCATGTGGTCATAGATTATAACATATAAGCACTGCCAATTCAAGCCTGGGTCAATTTTTAACCTTAAGAATGACAATCGTTATCCATTCTTTTTTGCATAGGTGGTGCAAGCCAAGGTCAAACCAAAATAACGAAATTGACTAATTAAAAAATTGCATAAAATGTATTTCAACTAGCTAACAAATTGTGAAGCATATAAAAAGGTCCACCACTATAAAATACAACAAAATTTTTGTCTTGAATAGAAAGCAATTATACCAAGATATTAAAAAAAACATACAACACCATTAACATAGAGGCTTAAAAACAATTTGTTATAATAAGAAAGTAACTTCTGAAAATTTTTACAAAAATGATCCAGTTACATGTATAAGCCTATCAAAACAAGATAAAAGAAAAATAAAAGCTTAACTCAAATAAAATGTATCAAAAACAAGTATCACAATATTACTCAATGATGACAATGGTAAATAGAGATAAAGCATTTTCATAAGATTTTTAATACATATTGTAATAACATCATTCATCAAGAGTAACTCAGTTATTTGAAAGAAAATAAGTTTTCTCCTTGAATGTATAACATAGAGGAAAGGGATACATTTATGAACTCTCCTCTTTCAGTACATATCATTAATATTTGTTACGAATGCTCTAATGGTTGCATTCCATATATATCATGACCTAAATTTTATAAATAACATTGTGCTTGTTGATAAAACTAAAAAATATTTAAAAAAAAACAAAAAGACATGAAAAACAACTTTGGAATCCTAGAGCAATGATGTTTGGTAATTATGAGGCCACCACCTTGTACCTTTACAATTTTTTTTCAATTTTTCTTTGCATTTATTAACTATATCATGCAAACCTTTCTCCAATGTAACATGCATAATGTTAGCTTATCAATTAGAAAGGTTCATCCCTTATGACGCCCTTGTTCACAAGCAAAACTTAGCAACAAGACAATTAAGTTTTTTTGATATAAAAAGTAAAAGCTCTACAAAGTGCATGCATATATTCCCAAAAAAAAATCACACGTAGATAATTTACTCTCATCATAGCTTATTGAACTCCATGTAGGTAACTGTTACTTTTTAAATAGAAAAAGCAGAACAACAAACACTAATATACCTAATACCAAGATGTCAACTTTTTGCCAAAATAATTGATCAATATTTCCTAATTTCTTAGTTACACATTCTCAACAAAAATTATGCATGAGGAAATTCTTGAAGAATAACAAACTCTTGATGGTAACTAGCAAGAAAACAACTATATTAATTGAGCAGCATTTCAATCGATATGATTCCTTAGTTCTTAGATAGTAATAGAACATGCAAAAAATTATTTGAAAATGTCAAATAATAAACAAGGGCCAAATCTAAATCATTTTCAACATCAATGGAATCCCACCTGGGAATTTTTATGTAAGACTTTGTCAATTTGCCGTGCAAGTGATAGCCTCCTCATTAAATCAGTCATGTATGCATTATCTACATAAAATTCATGAATTCTCTCCTGCAGTATGTTATAAATTAGAAAATGTAAAAAATCATAATTTTGTTAGAAAACTGACTGATAAAATACTAACAAAAATTAAAAAAAAACATATCTCTCACTAATTATCATTGTATCTCAATGTTCTGCAACTAGATAGGCTAATATTACCCAAAAAAAGGCTAACTTTTCAATAGATCGATCTTCAGAAGAGACCAAAAGAATAAATTATCTAAGAAAAGAGCATGAAATATTTCAAATTCTAGTAGAATATTCTTTTAAGGAATATTTAAGTAGAATTTTCAAATTTTTTAACAAAAAAATTTCAAAATTATTTGCAAAAATAAAAATTTTATAATTGCCTAAGTAACTCCTCCAAATCGAACACCCTCTTAAGTTGGTATATAGATATCAATCATATTCAACTTGTTCACAAAAACTCAAAATTAAGCCTAAAGAATGTATCAGGTATTTGTCATGTTATAGAGACAAAATACACAAATAATTCTACAATTAGTTTTACCCTTTATAAAAAGTATCTATCAATCTACACATGTTTTATGTTGTTAAGGTAAAAGGAACTCTATGCAATGTTGATGGCAAATTTATTGTCATGATACAATTTCAATAGCATGTTCACCAACATTTTTAACTCTTTACTATAACATCTTATAAATTTTGTTAATCATTACTCTATATTCTGCTTCAACAATATTCCTCACAATTATATTCTATTTTTTGCTTCTCCACATAACCAAGCTTCTCCAAACATAAATACAATATCTTAATGTGGATCTCTTGTCAACAATTGACTTAGACCAACCTTTATCGATGTATGCATCAACAATCTGCTGTAGGGTTTTTTGAAAAATTAGACCTTTCCCTATGGTGCTCTTCAAATATTAATGAATCTGAAAAAGTTTTTCAAAATATTTCTCATAAGACGTTCATAAATTAACTTACCAAGCTTACAAGAAATGCAATATTCTACCATGTATGAGAGAGATCAGTCTATCCATTAGTCTAGGATACCAAACTATGTTCACAAGATCCCCAACCTTGTCATATCTGAGCTTTTGATTGGGATCAATTAAACTATCAATTGGCCTAGAACTACTTATCCAATTCCCATTGAGAAAATCAATAACATATTTCCATTGGAAAACAATAATTCCATTTTTTAATCTTTCAATCTTCACACCAAAAAAGTATCAAAAAGTTCCAAAATCCTTCATTTTAAATATTAAAAAAAAAGAAGTTTTCAACATATTCATCTCAAATATATAATCTCCTATGAAGATAATATTATCCATATACACAATCAACATAATTATTTTTCCATCTGATGAATATAAAATGGGAGCATTGTATGAACAATTTGTCCTCGAATGTATCTTTGACTTTTAACAAACTAAGTAAATTTCTCAAATCAAGCTCTCGATGACTGCAACCCACATAATGATTCCTTTAGTACACATTCTTTTCATCAAAACTTAGAAGTGCTTTCATATACACTTCTTCCTCCAAGTCTCTATTAACAAATACATTTTAAACATTCATCTATTGTAAAGTCTAGCCAAGGTTAGTAGCTAGAGAAATGAGACCTCTTATAATATTTAGCTTTACAACTAGAGCAAAATTTTCCAATAATTCAATACCACAAGTTTGAGTAAATCTTTTGCCAACAAAATATGCTTTATAATGTTCTAGGGAGCCATCAGATTTATACTTAATAGTAAACACTCATTTGCATCCTATAGTTGTTTTCCCTCTTAGTAGATTTATTAATTCTTGTGTGTTGTTCCTCTCAAGAGCCTTCATCTTCTCAAAAAATAGCCTCCATCCATTCAAAGATTTTTAAAGCATCCTACACATTATTAGGACTACAAGACAACTGTGATGTAAAAGTTTGAAAGGATTACAAAAGATTATTATAATACACATAATATGATAAATGATATTGGTACGAGACTGTACCCCATTGCAAAGTACAATAGAAAGGTTGGTACCATGACTAAAAACTTGAAGAGGAATAAGTTGAACAATTTGCAAAGATTCAAAGAAGATATTGCTTGAAGGAATCATGAATTGTGGTAAAATATAAATTTGTAGATAATTGTAAGAGGTGTTTCAGTCAAACCATTTTGTCGTAAAGTACCGACATAAAACTTTTGTGAATTATTTCATTTTCAAAGAAAAAATCACCTAAAGGTTTCTTGAAATGTTCATAACCATCATTATTCTATAAAATTTGAATGAATTTAAAAATTGTGTTTATATTATGATATAAAATTTTTTGAAAATTGTTTCTATATTTTTCTTTCATCAAATAAGCTCAACTTAATATTGTGTATTCAACAATTAACATTATCATTTTTTTATCATAAAATGTAAAAGTTTGACATGAACCCTAGATATCACAATATCACTATGAACTACATTAAATTGTATAATTGATCGATAAAATTGAAGAAAAGAAAGTACAATGATGTTTAGCAAATTGACATATTTCACATTAAAAAGGGACGGATTTTTATTTTGAAATAAATTTGAAAACAAGTATTTTAATACTAATAGAATAACCAAATTTATAATGTCATGACACAATATTATTATCCTTAAGATTAAGAGCAAAATTAAAACAAATATTTTTGATATATTTCTTTGAGTAAAAGTTCATCTTCAAAGTAATAAAATCTATCCTTTTTTCTATCACTATCAATCATCCTCCTCTTGATCAATTCCTTAAACTCATAATAAGAAGAATAAAAAATAACATGAAACTAATAATTGCAAATAATTTTATTAATTGAAAACAAATTATAAAACAGATAAGAGATGTGAAGAGCATCATGAGCAATTAACAGAGCAAGCTTGATTATTCTAATCCTTACAATGAATAACAAGAAACCATTAGCAATCTTAACTTTTTTGTTGCCTGCATAGGGATCAAAGGATATGAATAATTTAAAATAACCAATCATGTGATCAAGTGCACCAAAATCATTAGTCCATAAGCAAATAAGATTATGAGAAACGCTTAACCATTTAAGCCACCTAACAAGATGGGGTGAAGGATAATCTTGGAAATTAAACCAGTGTATATAAGTGCTCTAATTGCTCATTGGTAAAACAGATTATCTCCAAGTTGATAGAAGACTTATGAAAATTTTCAATTATGGTTTGATAGTCTCAATCATCACATTTCAACTTTGACTTCCAATTTGCCAATTTAGTTGTTTCACTAATTAATGTTCACTTTTGTCTTTGCCATTGATGGTCAGCCTCACAGATTGAGCACACTCAAGATGGCTCTTCTAATTCAATTTTATAACCATAATTGAATGGTAGAATTTGTTGAGTAAAATTCTACAAAAATAAGGATGGAGCAAATTACAATGTTAGGATGACTAATTTCGAAAGTGAGATGGTAAGGTTTTGTTTTGTATCGATCATTGTCACCACCATGTAAGACGTCGTGAAAGAGAGTAACCTTGCTTTGATACCATGTAAATTTTGGAAAGAAAAATAATTTCTTCTTTAATTATAAAATATTGAGTACAAAAATAAACAATTGAAGGATGTCCACACAAATGGTAATAAATAATCAAATTAAAAACTTAATAACAAAATAAATCTCTCAAAATATTCCAACTTCTAATAGAACACTTTAACAAAATATTCTTGATTCTAGTAAAATATTCTAACAAAATATTTCATATTTATTTACAATAGATCTAAAAAAATATTTCAAATTTGTTTGTAGAATAAAAAAATCTTTTAATTGTTTAATTAACTTCTTCAAATTCTTTTGGATTTTTTTTTCATTTTTTCTAGTTGTTTAGTATATTTTGGTATAATATTTTTGATTAAATCATTTTACCATATTAATTAATTGTGGCATCACATATTGAACCATTGCTTGAATCGGTTGGACCAATTGAGCCACAACCCAAAATAAAGGGCAGTTTAATGTCCAATCTAGGTTTAACAGCATAGCTCCGAACACTTGCTTCCTTTTCTACAAAGCTTCGTAGTTGATTGAATAACTGGACACAACAACAAAAGCAATTGTCTTGCACCAACAGAACATCAATGCATTCTTCTACTTCCACCAACACAACCTGTTTTGCATGTCTAATCTCATCTAGTGCCCCTTATTCAGCCTTCTCTTCCGCCATTCAACATTACATTGAGCACAACCACATCATTTGATTCGTTGTAGTGCTGAAATTTCTACTTAACTTTACCATCATTTGTAGATGCTGCAACTAGAGGCATGCTGTTGTCATTCTGTCAGTGTCATCATCTCTGCAGAGATATTTTGTGATTTTAAGATCTTCTCATTTTGAGGTTGCCTCCAATTTTCTCGGCAACAATGTAGCCTCCAATTTCCTCGGTAACACTGTAGCCTCCACTTTTAGATATTATATTTTTTTCGTTTCAAATACAGTTAAAATCTACTTTTAAGCCATTTTAGAACACTTAAAAAGGTCCTGTCGCTCCATAAAAATCTCACATTAAACCTATGATGATTCATTCTCGTACAGTTGAAACAAAAACATATCTCAACATCTACATTTAGCGATAGAAGATTGCGTTGGAAATATTTGGTGATAGAAGGATGGTACAAGAATTTTAAGAATTCAATAGTACTAAAGTCTCTTCCAAAACATTTCTCAGCAATCACATTAGGTTTTGCTCATATAATCACTAAACATATCCACTGATTTTCTACCTAACATGATAACCATATCAACAATCCTATCCAAATTTCAATTGCATTGCCCCACATGAAAACTTTGAAACCATTTAAAAAAAGCTAGGTACAATAATGTAAAGTTCAACTTATTAAGTGCTTTTACAACAAAATGTATCATTTTTCTCCTTCAACTAAACCATCTGCTTTTAACTACACAGGCTTAATCTGCATTCATAAATTTTCTTATTGTATCCAGCTTATCTATGGCCAACACTAAAATGCTTGCTTGATTTTACATTAAATGATATGGAGGGAAAATAACTAATCTAATTTTAGCATAGAAAAATGATTTCCAATAATGCATATAAATAAAAAACTAGTAGCATATAAGTGTATACTAAAATGCACACAAGCAGCACAAACAAAATGCATTGTGTATGGAGCACATGCAAATGAATGGATGCAGACGGATAGCAAAAATTAGAGGGGAAAGGTAACCTTCGATAATGATTTGCACAAAGAAAAAAACTTTGCTTGATCGCTAGGAGAAATTAGTGCAATGGAGCAACCATCAGCAGAAGCTCTTGCAGTTCTACCACTTCTGTGAATGTAAACCTGAAAAGAAGGTCAAGATCAGCAGTAAAAGCATATTAAGTCACCATAGAATATAATTAAGACGTGTTTACACGTACTTCTGCTGAGTGTGGTAACTGGTAGTGAACCACAGTTCGAATGCCAGGAATATCAAGGCCTCTTGCAGCAACATCAGTAGCAATTAAGACTCCATTTTCATTGTCACGAAAACGGTCCATGGCCTTACAAAGTACATTGATTCATCATAAATGGTATAGGAAAGAAATAAAAAGATTAAATGATGCAAGAATCACTTTACCTTTAATAAGCATAGACATCAATTCCACAATAGCATAGACTCTTGTACCATGCAGACTCTAGCTTATTAGCTTCTAACGTCATAACTTATATTTATAAAATTATTTAATTATGTTGACCAACACATGATATTTAGTTCAAGGACCTCATTACAGGAATCAAACAACACAGCCATATAACAGAATCCAAGATCATCTCAGAATCTAGTCAAAGTATTTCCATATAATAACTGCTCTCGAATAAAGCATCGACTCTAGACGCCTACACAATCAATCTCCATAAGCATGTTTTCAGCTTGCAAATAACACAAATATAATCACAGAAAGAACTAATCCTATGCAAAATAAATTAAAGCATGTTAAACAGATGAAAGCTGAAGAGATGAAAGCAGTGTAAAATGTAAAAGAAGCTTTCTGTGAAAGAATTTTTAAGATATTGAAAAAAATTAAAGGGAAAGGGCGACCAAAACAGGACCAATTATCTGAATACCATCTGAAACAACCGGCTTGGAATAAACTTCTCTAATCTAAACATTACCTCCATATTATATATGTCAACCTATAGTTCAAATGAACGTACAATTTCAAGCATAAATCAAATCAAGTTGATAAGTTGTGCATAATACATGCCTGGTTCATAAGATTAAAAATCAACTGGGTTAAATGATATGGATTTTAGTAGAAGTTACCTTTAATCGGGCCCTTTGCTGCATTTGAGCATGAAGAGTCCAAGCACTCACATCAAGAAGACGCAATAATGAGGAGATTCGTCGTAAAGCTGCAATTGATGTGCAGAAAACAATAGTTCGACCTGCACGATGAACACTTAAAATATAATACAAGTATGCTTCTTTGTCTTCTTCACCACACCTGTAAAGGAACACAGGTGTCACGAGATTAAAAGAAATCAGCGAATGCATCTGTAGCTCAGAAGTTGATCAAATAATTGTCTAACTGTGGAAGCAAAAAAATTGCACTGCCATACCAGATGCACAACATGGACATGCAAATATAAGATCTCTTAAACATCTTTAGTAGGTACCACTTTTCAAGTAAAAAAGACATCACAGGTAAACAAATAAAATTACAGGAAAAAATAGTTAAGAATTCAATATAATGTTTATACAAACACACATATACATATATATATATAGATACATACATACATATATACATATGTACATATGTACATATATATATAGATATGTACATATATATCTATATATATATATATATGTAAATATATTCAGATACAAGTAGATATTATTGTATACATTCATACGTTTAAGAAAGATGGATTCTCATAGCAAGTAAAGCCGCTTTCATTGATGATATAAAAGAACAGTTAAACTGGAGTATAGTCACAATAATGGCACCTAATGTAGAATAAAAGTATAGAGATAGTTTCAATAGCTAGATTAGTGAAGCTTCACTTCCTAATCCATTTCTTTAAGTTCAATGTAAAATGAAAACGAAGCTAATTAAATTAGAAATGTTTAAAAATTAAAGGTGCAAAAACAGCTATTTTTGGCAGAGTGAGAACTACTAAAATATAAATTATGATGTCAACTAATCATATTGATGAGTTCAAATTTACAAAGTGCAAAGTTGGGAATCACAATGGAGCTATAATTAACTCAAGCACTTTTCCAAACACAAGAAAAAAAAAATATTATGAAATCTAGAACAGCAAAGAAAAATATTTAAAAAACTTGACAACCCGATGAAACAAATATAATAAGAAGCCTTAATTCCACAAAATGATGATGGCATGTGATTTTAATACCACCACCAGAATCTTATCAGTTTTCAAATCATCATAAACATCCAAGGAAGAATGATTCTTCATGACATATTCGAAACAATCTTTTAGGATCTTACTCTTTTAACATTGCATATTTCATCATTTCTCCCTCTTCTAGCCAGAGCATCAGAATTTTGATACCTAAAACTGCTAGTACATTCTCTCCACGTTATTGCACAGGTATTTTTACCTTCCTCAAAATTTGACATTTCTAAATTAAATCCTTTCCAGAAAGCAAATCAAATCCTTTCAGATTCAATCATTCTTTCACTGATTGCCTTCAGCAGATCAGCAATAGTGGAACGCATTAATGGAGTTACGCTGTTGATAAAGCAGGGTTTTATATAAATTAAAGCCCTGATTTGTGACTCTAACTAACATCGTTTTTACGATTTATACAATAAAATAAAAATTAGGCGGTCCCTCTTAATTCTTGGATGTAAATAAGCATTATTAGATTTATTATATAATAAGAACTGATTTGGTGATTGCAAACTGTAGATGATGCAATGGAATTTTGTGTAACATATTTTAAATGCCTAAACAATTCTTCAAATAATTAACAGAACTTTTCAAGCTATACTAGAAAGGACACCAAATAGTATATCAATTACAAATTTTGAGGTTTAGCACCTTGCAGCTCAACAACTATTTGTTAATGCTATCCTGTGGCACCACAAGACACCTTATGCAAATATAACACAAGCATCCATTTAGCTCACATGAATATACTATTAAAATGCACTTACAAGCATCTTAATCCCAGCCCATTCAGTGTTTCAAGTCAAACAAACGGGTGCAACCATCCATATCACGTAATGCAAGTTTTAAAGAATTGTATAATGAGGTGGCATCTGGAGTCTCATTACCTCCTATTTGGATATTTGCATATCACGTTTAGCTATTGGAAAATTTTATTTTATTCCAGTACTTACAAGTATTCCAGTTGAATGTGTATTGCATATATAGTTGTGAGCATGCATCCGTGATGTGTGATGTACCCAGACGTTGATACAAGCAGTGGAACTGTTTGTACCAACTTCGTGAAAGTTGTTCCAAATTTATAGATCAGCAAGATCTTATAGATGACAAGTTGTAGCTGTTACCTTGTCTTTCTAAAGGTTTCTATAGAGTTCCAAACTCTTTTTTTGCCTGAAGGGTTCATTCCCATATGCCCTATTCCATATCATCATTTTCAATGGCATGTCATATTTCCAATGTACTGCTGCAGATTTATCCTTGTATTCTTTATTGGTGCTCGAGGACCAATGTGTACCAAGTGTTTTTCTAGTTGTTAGATGAGCACCCTGTTTTTGAGGTTGTCTCATGCTTGTTAGATAAAATTGTCATCTATCTACATGCTTCGAACAGTGCCTGAGACTTTTTCAGGTCCCAGGGCATGAACCATCCCATATAATTCCCAAAGTGCCTCAACCAATCACAAGGAGACACGCCCCTATCAATGTTCAAACTCATGCTACATAAGCTAGATAAAGCTAATAGCTAAAAGAAGTCCAGCAAAAATTAGTTAGACGATCTAGCTGAACCACAATCTTGAACTTTTTGTCTCTTTTATGTACTTTCTTAGGGAGCAAGCTATAAGGTCTATTTAAGTTTGCAAGAATTGGGTTCATCAATATTCCTGGTTCCTGGTATAGTAGATGCTATCACACATACAGTCATACTCAATTCGATGGAATTGTTTGATCTGAAAGGAGATCTTTTCGAATTTCGTACGTGAGGGGTTCTTTTTTGGTTTCAATAGGACTACTTATGAGTGTTATTTCTATCTATTATATATCTATATATAATAGATAGAAAGAATCAAGTTCTTAATGACTGGGCGAAACCAAGAAAGAAAGGCCTGTCTGCCATCCACACCAGAATAGATAGAGTTTTCCGAAAAATGCTCGTAGAATCGAGAAAGAGGTTTGATTTGACATCTTTTTGATATATAGCTTGATATATTCCTCCGGATAATTCAAAAAGAAGCAATTTGATTTCTGACTCGAACCTATATGGCATGGACGATCGATGGAAATACTCCAACACTCCCCCTTGTCATATATTCCATATATTACACTAGATAGATATTATATTCATGGGATATGATTCACTTTCAAGATGCCTTGATGGTGAAATGGTAGACACGCGAGATTCAAAATCTCGTACTAAAGAGCGTGGAGGTTCGAGTCCTCTTCAAGGCATAATCATAAACAGATAAGATACTCGACATATCAATATTGATATGCTGAGTATCTTAATCTCATTTGTTGATACGAAGTATTCCGACGATCCTCACGATCCGAGTCTGAGCTTCGGCAGCGGATCACAGAATCTTGGTGATCTTCTCTATCTACTGAATTAAGAGTCCGTTTGGAAATCGTGCGAGCTGCGCGAACCCCCCCAAATATACGAGTATATGATTAAATTAGTTATTTAATTCAACCAATGATTCGTTAGCACTTAATTTATCCATTTCAAAACTTCATAAAAATAACCCTTGCATTTTATGCTTTAGTTCTCTTGTTTCATTAGTTAACTTCTTGTGGTATTGAAAACTTGTGCTTGAAAATAGTCTCTCTACACAACTTATCAAAATCTAGAACTTCGATCATGTCCAATTTTCTGCATTATTCCTTGTCAAACGTGTTGTAATCTCATGAGTACTGATTTCATTCCCTACAATTTTTATGTTCAATGTTTTCCTTGGCAATAATTGTAAATAGGGGTTTAGAAGCCTTAAACTCTGACTAGGAATTAGGAGATTTTCTATGGCACTTTTTTTTTATGATTTCTAAGGTCTTCTTTTCTCCCACCACAGAAACTCTCATCTACAATCAACAACATAAGCCATCCCAGTCCCACATCACAAAGCATCCTCTTAAAATATAAAACAGTTGTAATATGGAGGGCAAACCTAAATTAATTTAACCTTATCACATGATATGGTAGTTTTAAAACATGCATAGTTGACAAATATTTTGCATCTTGAAACCATGTAAGATTCTATCCAACACAATTTCAATCATAACCATGACCACACAGCACACACATTTAAGACCTTAGTAAATACAATAATAATGACAAAGAAAATGAAATACCAACTCAAACGGAATTTAATGTCAAAGAATCAGAAGTCGTACTTGATGAAGGACTCCACAAGCTTATCTGCCACAATAGAAGCATGTGTCAAATCAATAATTGCAACATCAGGTCTCATTCCAGCTCGCTCAGATAACTTTTCTATAGAGGTTAACCCATCAATCATGGCAGACTTTGTAGATGGAGTTCGCTTGAGTTTCTTGCGAAAATTTTCTGAAAGGGCAATAGTGGCAGAGAACACGAATGTTTGTCTCTTCTTTCGCTGAAAATTTGGGATTGTTATATGCGTTTTGTTGGCCTCAAGACTTTGATTCAGAGAGCCATTAATAGTTGGCAGCATATCAATTATGGATTGAAGCTCTTTAAAATGGCCAGTTTCTATCATTCGATCAGCCTCATCCAGCACGAAAAAGGACAATGAATGTAGCTACAAAAATAAATAATATAGAAAACAGTTTAATACTTTAAATTTCCGTTCAGGGAGTGAAACTTCTCAAGTCAAGGTCTAAGACAAAATATGCAGATACTTGCATCATCTATATCCATTATAACCCTACCAAGAATTAACTATTAATGTCTTAAAAATGTGTTGTTAAACCTGAAAAGGCATAACTTTGAAAAAATATCTGAAAACAGGTAAAGTAAAAATATAAACATTACAACTTAAAAATAGTCATGCATGACAGACAGGCATAACCGCTTGGCACTCTCATTTTGATGTGAAAGGAGGGAATTTCTCCTCAAGATTTTTTTTCCCTTTGCTCCCCTCCCACCATATATTCTCCATCAACCACCTTTCTCAGGTGCGGTCAATGTTCCAGTCCTAGACCATAATTGCAGATCTTAAAATCTTAGAAGAGGACTTAGAACTTGTTTGCATTGAGAGCATTTGCACAACAGTGACCTTGAACTCTAATTTTAGCTTAAGACTTGCGTTGCCTTTGAGGTTATAGTCAGCTTACAGCCCACCCAAAGGTTGTTGGGATCATCTCAAGCTCTTCAACAATGAATGATTGCTGATCTTGTTATCCCATAATTAAAAACTCTGACACGGGAAGGACCACAAGTACAAGGCCTGCCAAGTCAACCCTCTCTAAACTATGTCCAAGACCAAGAACTTCATGAAAGCCTTTGACAACTAAACCAATGAATCTGAAATGAAAGGTGAATAGGTCATTGAAATAATACTTAATAACTCTGCAGGCACTGTACCCAACAACTGTATTACTGAAGATAGCCAACAGAGACGACAATTTTTGAGAATAATGGAAGATGAACAATACAATGACAAGAATGCCCATGTGGGGATGATAAAGCTACATAAGACTTACTGGAATTTTGCCATCCATAGGTTTGGTTGAACATAAACCGAGTAGCTTAGAAGATACCAGAAGAGCTTAGCTATGAGTAACATCTTCAAATGCGTGACTATTGTCACAGGATGAGTATACACTTCCTAGGGTCTCTCATTTGATAATAGGTATGGGTTATTAATTCTGTATTTGTTTAAACATAGCAAGTTGATTAACAAAAACTCTCTCTCAACATTTCTTGCTTTGGCGCTATTTACTGAAACATCATAATGGTGCTGTGCATAGACTTAACTTGCAAGCATAATTCTTATGTTAATTTTTGCAAACTTTTGCAAGTATGTCAATGATGTAAATTTGATTTAAAAGTTGTTAATACATCTCTTGTTTCTGTGAAATCCATACTTAGCAATATTGCACTCACGTTTGCATGATAGATGATAAGTTGCTAGTTTTATATTGATTTTATGTTTAGTTATGTGTCTGATGTTTATAGATTGGCACATCTATCAACTTAGGATGGTCATAATCTTTTTATAGGCATATGTTGACCATAATATACTACATGATGTTTATATTACATTAATACCACATAAGATAAAAGATGAGAGGTAACGAAATGTGATTATTTTGAGATATACTATACAAAAAAAATTCTTAATATCAACAATTATGCAATCTTTTTCGCTCCAATTTAGATTGCAACTTCATGAACCATATTTTTTGTGTTTTCTTAACAAACCCACAATCGATATTCAATGTAGAACCAACATGATAGACCTAGAGATCTTCATCATGAGAGCATCATCAATAAGTTTATTATTGGATGACTACAACAGCCTTCAATTCATCTTTTCAATAGTGACATTAATTCAAATCGGATGTAGATTTCAGTAGCTTATGGTCTTATAATGCTCAATGCTTGGGATTCAATAACTATAAATATATATCGTCTCATCTGACTAGAAATTAAGAGGGATGTCAAAAATAGAATCCAAATAAGTTGCATAAAATAGTATTTTGAACGTAATTTATTATTGAAATATCTAAAATCGATTAAAAGTTCTATAAGGCCATTGAGATTGTTAAGTCAAAGAAATCCAAAAATACCGATGCAAAGAGGAAGATGCTATATGATGATATAAGTGGCTATACTTGAAAAGATATAATTAAAAGTGAGACATTCAAGAGAAGATTAGTATAACTTGATTAAGGATAAACATGAAGTGGGTCGACTTGAATGGTTTGAAGAACAACCTAATTCTTCATATAAGAGGTATAAATTTTTCTTCTAAGGGAAGATGTGCACAAATAAAAAACATGATAAAAGACTTTGTTTTCTTTGCAAAGTGATAAGAGACTATTAAAAAAGTTTAGATAGGCCTAAATTTAAAAAGCATTGTTAATAAATTAAGCAAATTGATGATATAGTATTCATTCTAAATATCTAAGACTAATTAATAAGTGCATAAGGAGGAGATTTATATAACATTAACAAATAATAAAAATTCAATGTAGAGGATTTGAACATATGTTAAATAGAGGACATCTAAAGCTCTTATTAAGAGATGCACGATATCATATTTTCCTTTTATTACTTAAGAAAGGTGTAAACCAAAAAATATGAAAAAAACTTACAAATAATTAAGCATATTTGAAAATTAAAAAAGAGTTTCTAATAGATCAAGAACAATAGGATCAAAATATTCATCTAACTATATGTACTAGGATTGATGTTTGTTGTTGTTATATGCTATTTTTAGCTTACTTATATGTTGTTACTTTTGTTATACTACAAAATCATATGCTTTATCCTAGACTAAATTAAATAAAACGGGGGCAAAGACAATAAATTCAAAGCAAGTAAATCAGGATCTATTCAAGAGATGAAAAGGCAATTAACACTAAAAGCAACAAAACATCACAAACTATTAGATCACAATAATGATGTGGTTACGTCCGGCTTTCTGGAATAATAAATAATCCAACCAACACAGATTATCTAAGTTCAGATAATAAGAGTCCAAAGGCAAACGGCTAGCAATTGGATCTTTTCAATTTGAATACTTAGATGGCTGCGTTTTGTTGCAACACACGTGCTACGGTCAACGAAGAATCAAGTGATTCATTGGATTCATTAATAGATATAAACAAAGCCTTGGCAATCAGACGTAAATGCATCTAAAGATTGTTCCGAACAAAAGAAATAAAATTGAATGTCCTCTACAATTATAAACCAGGTTGTTCAGGTTTACCGCAGGGACCTCATCATGATCAAACTGACCTCAACAAGATGCTCATTTCCTCCGGACATCAACTCCCAAAGCCTTCCTGGAGTCCCAACAACAATCTCAGGCCCCTTTTTAAGCAGCCTTTCTTGCTTCTCTGCATACATGCCACCAACTATAGGAACAACAACAACATTGATATCCCTTGAAACTTTCTTCAGATGGTCAGATACCTAGACCAATAATTACCAAGTCATAAGTTGCTTCAGCTAATTCTTTAGTATACTTTAACTCATTAAATAGTACACATGTGCCTTCTAAGGCAGTAAAACAAACAGAAGTAAGAATGACAGCCCGTAAAGCAACACTGCAATGTTACTTCAATAGGTGTGACCACCAACAATTATATAGGCTTATATATGAAAAGAAACTACGTACGTGAGGGGGAGAAAGTTAAAAATAGCTAGACAAGTTAAACGTTTTTAAACTATTACATGTCCTATTGATGCAAGGACAATTTCCTGCTCTTGGATGAGTGAGTCAACCAAGTCTACCACAATGATAAAACAATAAAATTACAACGGGTATGCTAGAGATTTAAATAATAGCTTACCTTCTTGTTTTGGTGGATAATAGCTTGTTTTCAAAGCCAAGCAAATCTTTAATAGTAAGTCTTATGGTAACTTGAATTCAAAAAGTATATCTCTTTTATAAAGATAGCAATATGCTCCAGCTTATCTCTTATATAAGAGATTTTCCCATTTTGGACTGTCAAAACCTTTTGCATAAGTCACTGGCCTTAGCATCCCGTTAGATGATACCAGTTGATAAAGATTGTGCCCATTCCAGAAATGGCTCTGTGTTTATCTTTATTGATTACGGTTGCAAAATTAAATATAATTGATAAAAAGTAAAGTTGAAAAGGCTTCAGTGCATACACCATGCTAAACACAGAAGTAAAATATTATACATAGAAGTGACTTCTAAGTACATTTCACTACTGCCTATATAAAATTACCTGTAAAGCAAGCTCTCTTGTAGGAGCCAAAATAAGAGCACGAAGGTGTCTTTTACCAGAACTTTCATTCACATCTTTTGAATGATTCTGAAAAGATCTTGCCTTTTCCCGTTCTTCAAGAATCCGTTGCAAAATGGGCAACCCAAATGCAAGTGTTTTTCCAGAACCAGTCTGAGCTGCACCAATCACATCCTGAGAGGAAAGGACAATAAATAAGAATTTTAGTTAATTTAAATGAAATTGCAACAACTACTAACCTGATATTCACAGCATTAAATGAACAACAATCCTGAGGCTCATGAATCAAGAAGAGAAAGATGGCTCCAGGGTTCATGGAAGGTATCATCAGAAAGGAAATCAAAATCTTAACAAAAAAAAATTTTAAAAACTCTACAGAGACATTTAAATATGACAGTTTTGTGGATATTCATTATTGATTCCTATCTTCCAAGATGTTGAACAATGTCCCAAATGGATAATTTAAAAATGATAGCAATGATTTGTAACTCATTTCATTGAGACTATTACTCTCCCCCCCAAAGTTGGGATATTGATAACTATGCTAATAATTTTTAGCAGTATATCATAATTGACATGTTACTTGTGTCTACTATTTATTGACTTTACTTGAAGAAGACAAGAAATCTATATAAGCATAAATAACTCTACGCAACATATTTAACATGTGTGATTAGCACTTAGACCCCATTTGGTATGGGATTGAAAATTATAAGCCCTTATGTATGGTTTAGAACTGCTTTTAAAAAAGTACTTTTAGAGCAAATTTTTAAAATGAATTTTTTACATGTGTATCTTAGCAATATTTTTTTTTAATTTTAATCATAAAAAAAGAGTTAGACAATTCCTATGAGAATGATACACCAATTATTCAAAACAACTTTCTATAAACAGTTCTCTTAAACAATGAGAAATACATCCAACTTTGTAGACGTATTTCACTATACTAACACTGAT
This sequence comes from Vanilla planifolia, assembly GCA_023846275.1. Taxonomy (NCBI): domain Eukaryota; kingdom Viridiplantae; phylum Streptophyta; class Magnoliopsida; order Asparagales; family Orchidaceae; genus Vanilla; species Vanilla planifolia. The sequence goes on along the minus strand of CM043866.1, from coordinate 15,439,161 downwards.
CACTTCATTACGAAATGCATGGATAAAAGTGCTTTGAGATATACGATCATATATTACATGGATATATTTCTATCTAAATAATGAATATTCAATTATGAGATATGGACATCAAAATAGATGTATTTGGTCCCATAAGTAAGTTCAACCATGAGGTAAGGATGTTTGTAGGTGTCATACCCTTAACTTTAGGAGATCTGTGGGAAATTCAAAAATATGGCCATCGTTCTTTTATTGGAGGTTGGGGAAGTTAAAGAACTATTTTTTAGTGTTTAATTAAGCAATTGTCGACCACTTGTAAGGACATAAATTGTTGTAAAAGAGGTTCCGGGGGACCACCTATGTACTAGTAAATAAGTTTTTCCTTATACGTTGCTTCTTTGGTGAAATCCGATAAAGGAAAAGTGTTTTCTCAATCCTAATTCTGCTATTTTGTGAATTTTTTTGTTCGGTAAGACTTGACTAAAAATTGGAGCTCCTAATCACCACATAAGAAGCCGTTGGTTGCAATCTTTGAATCTATAACAATCACACCTATAACAACTAGCATCAAAGCCAAGTTCATCAAAATGGTTGGCAAAATCAAATGAATTCAAAGAAAGAATTTCATGGGTGAAATTCTTCCTAGCACTACACTTGATAGGGAAGGTTTGCATGCCATTTCGGAGCGACTTGCAAACTTGGAGTTGGCTATGGAAGGTCTCCAACAAACCCTAGTTGAGAAGTCCAAGCAAATTCATCACAAGCAAGATGAACTGTATTGTGAATTAGTTGTGATGCACAAGGCAATTAGAAGTACAAATTTTCGACAAGAGTAATATATGAGAAAATCTCAAGAGAGAAATAAAGGATCAATTCCTTTCTTACAATGCATCTTGGTTGGCTTGGGAAACTTTGAAGAAGTTGAAGCACAGTAGAACTGTGCAGGAAAATGTCAAGTAGTTTAGTTCTTTGATACTGGATATCCAAAATATGTCCGAAGAAGACAACCTTTTCAACTTCTTGTATGGGCTGCAACCTCGGGCAAAATTAAAGCATCATTGGAAAAAATGGGAAGGCTTGCCGAGTGCAATCTCTACTGCCAACGCTCTTGTGGACTTGAGAATTTCCAAAGCTTCGAACACTCCTTCAAAATCTAAAGAGAAAGGTGAAGAAAAGAGTTGGGAATGGAAGCAAAATGCAAGGAAGCATAATGAGGGTAAGAAGAATGACAAAAGGCAACCAGAAGCACGAGTCATATTCCTTTCAAAGTACAAACAACTCAATAAATCAGCCAAGTTGCATTTTGTGCAATGAACCACATCATGCTAGAGGTTTTCCAAAGAATGAGAAGCTTAATGCTCCCATGGTTGAGAAAACTAGTGATGAATTTGATAAAGAAGTTGCTACACTTGTCAATCTTTTGCAATTGCTCAATCCTTTGATAACTGATTCAACAGAAATGCTGAACACAACAAGTAGTGATGCAGTTGCTACTCATTTTCTATTAATGCATGTCTTAGTGAAGATGAATGGCCAACATATTGTGGCAATAGTGGACAAGGGTGTCACACACACCTTCATGGCTACAAGGCTTGTCCAAAACTTTGGGTTGCAAGTGAATAAGTGCTCCAGTTTTCCAAAAATAGTGACTGCAAAGACTATTTGGAAAGTTAGACAAGAAAAACCAATTTGCTGATCATTCCTTTGGATGATTTTGATTTAATCCTAAAAGTAGACTTTTGCAGGAAGTCTAAAATAGCCATAATGTCTCACCTAGATGGGATTATGTTGACGTAAAAGACAACTCCTTGCTTTGTTCCTTGCTACCATCCACATGGGAAGGGAGCTGAAAGGAAAAACAAAACAGAATGTATTTGAGCAATGCAACTGGTAAAAGGATTGAAAATTGGTGAGGATACATTTCTTATTACATTGATTGAGATCAAGATCAGGTCAACGAGCTATTTGATGTAGTTGCAGAAATTCTAAGAAAATTTACAAATATCATGCTTTCAATGTTACCTAAAAGTTTGCCTCTAAAAAGAGAGATTAATCACAAAATTGAGTTGCTGCTTGGTGTTGTTCCTCCTAAACGTTCATCATACCAAATATCTCCATTTGAGTAAGCTGAATTGCACAAACAACTAAATGAGTCACTAGAAGTTGGCTTCATTGAACTATCTAAAACTCCTTTTGGTTCCTCGATGGTGTTTCAAAGAAAATAGGATCATTCTTTGTGGATGTGTGGACTACTGTGCATTGAACAATGTGACAATGAGAATAAGACAGTTCTCTTGGTGCAAGATTTGCTGGATCGATTATACAAGCAACAACATTCACTAAGCTAGAGTTGCAGTCAGGATATTGGCAAATTAGAATTGAGCTTAGATATGAAGCCAAAATCACTTATGTGACCCAATATAAATCTTTTGAATTCTTAGTCATACCCTTTGGTTTGACAAATGCCCTAGCTATATTTTGTAATTTAATGAACAACACTTTTTATAAATACATTGATGAGTTTGTTGTGATTTACTTGGATGATATTGTGATCTACAATAATGCTCTTGAAGAGGATTTGATGCATTTGAAGAAAGTGTTATCTCCATTAAGAGAATTTCAGTTCTATGTGAAGAAGGAAAAATACAAATTTGTTATGGAAGATGTCATATTCTTTAGACACTTAATTAGCAAGTGCCAAGTAAGAATGGATCCAAGGAAGGTGCAAGCCATTGTGGATTGACAAGCTCCAACAAAGGTCTCCGAGCTAAGGTTTCTCTCGATTTAACAAATTATTATCGCAGATTCATTGCTGGATACTCAAGAGCTAAGGCTTCTCTCGATTTAACAAATTACTATCGCAAATTCATTGCTGGATACTCAAACAAGACTTTCCCATTGATCTCTTAAAGAAGTGAAAGGTGAAATTTATATGATACTTGTCGAGAGACATTTGACAAACTCAAAGGCCATCATTTTTAGTGAACCAGTGCTGCAGATACCTAACTTTGTGTTACCATTTGAGGTGCATGCGGATGTGTGGAACAATGCTATTGTCATGGTTTTGGTGCAGGAAGGCCATCTCATTGTTTTTGAAAGTAAGAAGTTGAATGCTATGAAGCAAAAAGCATTCAGCAAAAAGAATGATCATTGTTGTGCACTGTTCTCAAATTTAGAGAGTGTATATATTGAGAACAAAATTTATTGTATGAACTAACAACATCACCAACACATTTTTCAAAACACACAAGAAATTGTCACCAAAGCAAGCTCATTAGCAAAAGTTCTTAGTTGAATATGATTTGTGTGGCACAAGTCTAGTAGACATAAACAGGTTACTAATGTACTGAGTTGAAAAGACATTTGTTGCCAAATATGCAGTTACTTGGATGGAAACAGACATGATGAACAAAATTCAGGTTGCTGCTGCAAATGAAGAGGCTTAAGGTAAGTTGTTGGAGCAAGTCCCAGAGGGAATTTTGAGACGTTATTGGATCAAGGATGGACCCTTGATGTTCAAAGGCGACAGAATATTTGTCCATTATGGAGACGGCTTGTAGAGAGAGCTACTTAAAGAGTTGCATTATCCACAATGGGATGGACATCCTAATAGACAAAGAGAAGAAAATAAATAGATTTGTTGCAACCTCTTACAATTCCAAATAAATTGTGAGAATCAATTTCCATAGATTTCATTAACAGATTCCCTAAGATCAATGATATGGCCTCAGTGATGATGGTTGTTAATCACTTCTCAGAGTATGTTGTATTCATTGCTACACCTTCAGCTTGTCTAGCCAATGTAACTACTAACTTATTTTACTACAATGTTGTTAAGAGCTTTGGTGTGCACAAAGACATTGAGTGATCAAGATGCAAAATTTACAGAAGGTTCTAGACTCTATTGTTCAATTTGATGAGAACAAATATGGAATTCTCTACAACCAATCATCTACAAATCGATGGGCAAACTAAGATGAAAAACCAACTATTGGAAGAATACTTACGACATTAAGTCATGACAAATTAGAAGAATTTATTGGAGCTGCTAGATAATGCATAGTTTTACTATAACTTGTACGAGTCCACTGCTTGAACAAGTTGTCAGCAGCAAAATTGAGTCCTTTTGAGCTAGCTTTGGGACAACAATCAAATACTTAGAGTTTCCATAGCAAAAGTGTAGTAGGAAATGTCTTGCAACAAACAAGTATGCTAGAGACAAGTAAGAGATGCTTTAAGAAGCCCGTGACAACTTGAGAAAAGCTGCAACAAAAATGAAAAAGTATGCAAATCAGAAGTATAGGAAAATGGAGTATAATATAGAAAAAGTATTGTCGTAGTTGACTCTACAGATTTGGAGAAAAATCAACAATCAAACCATATATCGTGGATTGATCCTAACGTACGATGAACCATTTAAAGTTGTTCAAAAGATTAATAATGTGATTTATAGACTAAATTTGTCAAAAAAAAAAAAAAAAAAAAAAAAAAATCAAGGTCCACCCAACATTTAATGTAAGCTTCTTAAACAAATATCATGAAGATGAAGTCGAACCCTTAAAGAACTAGACCAAGAGTGCTCTAGTAACAATAGTTTGATCAAGACGTGAAAAAGATCCTGGATCATCAAACTTTTGGACATAGCAAAAAAATTCACAAAACTGAGTTTTTGGTTCAATGGAAAGGAAAACTTATAACTTAAACATCATGAGAGAAGAGGATTACTCTATGACAATTTGTGAGGTAGATTGCCGAGTACTTGTCAAGCAGTTCTTTTGTTGAGGATAGTTTGTCACGCCCTTAGCTTCAACTGATCCAAGGGAAATTCTAGAAATGTAGCTGTTCTTTGATCGGTAGTCGTGGAAGTTAAACAACAACTACTTAGTGGTAGATTATCGTTGTAAAAGGAGTTCCAAGGGACCACCCGTGTACTTGTATGTCATTCATGCCTTGTATGCTACTTCTTTTGTGAAATCCAACAAAAGATAAGTGTTTTCCTAATCCTAATTTTTTCCATTTTGTGTGTTTTTGTGTTTCATTAAGGCTGGACTAGAGATTGGAGTTCCTAGTTGTTACACAGAAAGCCGTTAGTTGTATTTTTTGAATCTGTGACAATCACGCCTGTGATAGTGGGCATGTTGTGGGTGGAAAAGAAAATTTTCTAATGGTGTTTGCACAAGTACACAAACAAAGAAAGATATACATCTATCTTAACAATGGAATGTATCATTCTAATGTGTCTGCAGATGTACTGTACCTGCAATCAAAACTCTTTACCCCCTTTCCTTGCAATCAAAATACAAGTGATCAATAAATCCTACTATCCATTCTTATAATGCACTTAACATCCTATACTCACATACTCCTATATGTACATATAAGTTTCAGCATTGGACCAATATGAACAATTTCTGATAAGGCATAGATTTGCTATTGTTTTCACTCTTTGCTTTAATTTAGAAAGCATTTCAACAATTTCAAGAAAAAATTCTAAAATAGAGACAACTGACCTTTCCTGCAGATCTCAGAGAAACATTTTAAAAGAAAGAAAGATCCATTTACCAAATACTTTAAACCATTAGTTGGAATCAATAGATCTAGTAATGAACAATGGTACTTGAACATAAACTTGATGTAAGATGATGCAAATGATCCATAGAAACTATCCACAGTACTCAAATTCTTTCCACGGCATTTACAGTTTTAACTTGCAGAAATTACACAATTCAGCTTATTGCTTCATCTTCATCAGTCAGTTAAAGTACTTGGGTTGCATTTAATTTCCTAAAAATTGATGATACCAATCTTTTACCAATTCAGAGACACCATCATGAGAAAAGAACAAATGATTCCAACCCATATCATTTAAGTTGCGTTATTAATTGTGTTGGGATCAAGACACAATTGACAGATTTCTACCTTCATGGACAGTAACATATGATCCAAGGCAACGTATGATGCATTAACCCATACCTTACACAAACTTCTAGCCTGGTGCCTCAGGAAACACCAATCTTTTCAGTTGAGACCTGTATTTCTTCATTTAGCATCAACTTAATGCTTTAAGTGAACCTATAGGAAGGGATGCTTGTATTTTTCTTCCATTTATTTTAAGTTATATGAATCATACGAGTATCATGGATCTATAAAAATGTGCAATAGTTTAGAGTTCTTTAGTTGATGAATAAAGTTTGAAAACTCTTGGAGATCTGTAAGACTTCATGTGGAAATGCTTCTTGGGATGGAATCTAATAGTACCACACATCTAGAAAAGATCATCAAAAAGGTTTAGGTAATCTCCAATTTTACTACTTCCACTAGGTTCTCCGTATTTTGACGTTTTCCTTGTTTACTTTTATTATAAATTAATCTTTTTGCAAGTTTTTTGGTTTCGCCTTGACATTTTAGTCTTTATGTGCATTTTCTAGAGATCACTATTTCAATCTTACATCATAAGTTCCCTCAATTTTGCATGGCAACACCTAGCAAGACCTTGCATAGAACATATCATGGAACTTAAGTGGCTTGTTTATTTCATTGATGACCACACAAAATTGACATAGGTGCTTCTCTTAAAAGAGAACTCCAAGGTTAGTAATGTTTTCAGAAACTTCAACATCATGAACCAAATCCGACTCAATACAAAACATCAGATTTTAAGAGCTTAATTTGAATACAAAGTACTGCCGTTGAAATACTTCAGACCGAAGTTCCAGGCATTCAGCCCAACTTAAGGACGAGTATACATTCATTCTAACGAATATGCTTTAATTTATTTCCATTCCAAAAAATAGGAATCGAACATTTTCCTTTTCCTATCCCTAACCTAACCATAAGTATTTGATTCCAACTATGACTTATCCTCCTAAGTGTAGTGAAAAGCATTTAAGAATCATTGTTTTTTCTTTTGTGGGGGGTGTACAACAAGCTATTAGCTTTCTTATTAAAAAAAAAAATCACCCATGCTGTATCCTAAAACTTGATATAATTCATAAACCAAAGAGCATAAAAAATTATTCTCTTTTCCAAAAGACAAACATTTTAAATTCTTGATGATTCATGATGAGGGACACCAACTTCCTCTGTTTCCGTATGTTCTCTTTTTAAAAAGCTAAATATTGAAGTCAATAATGGTCCCTTTTTTTAAAGATGACATTTGATACCAAAGTGTCATTGATGTACTAAATAGTCATTTGATTGAGTTTCATTCTACCTTACAAACAACTGCCCTCATCTTTCAAAATACAAATCTCAACAAAAAATCATAAATTTGCACCTAAGATCTCAAAGTTCACTATTCCCTCAATTTTTTTATTCCATCATCTTAAAACTTGTGGTCTTTCCCCAGGAGTTTGTGATATTGAAATACTTTCACAGTAATGGAGTTGATATTCGGTAGGTTGGCAATAAAGGATTCTTATAACAAACTCCAGGTGGTGGAATAAAGGATCATTATTGTTGTTGGTGGTGGTGAGCAAGATGTATAATTAGTTTGAGAATAAGGACACCAAAAGTGGTAATTGATATTATTCAAAGATCAGCTCTTGATTGACTAATTCATCCAAAATATAAGTACTAATCCATGCTAGTGAAGTTGTTGGAAATTCATTAGTAAGCTAAACAATGCATAGCAAGAGGATTAGCATTCCGTAGTCATCACACAGTATGGTGCAACGCGTCAGTTAAGGTGAGCAATCAATTCCTAATTAGAAAAATAGTAAACATGGTTAACATGAATATTAATATCTAATTGAACAAAAAAAATTTACTAGCACAATTTAAGATTAACATGAACCCACAAAAAACTAGAAATAAGGTCAATTATGCCATAAAGAATTTAGCTAACCCTACCAATACAAGCTCGTCTGGTTGTTAACTTCAGACTGATTAACACCACTTGAAACTCCAACCATGAACAAACAGAGCATTGTAAAAAACATTTATCAGAAACAAACCTTTCCCTGATGAGCAGCAATGGGAATGCATGATTTCTGTATGGGAGTAGGTTCTCTAAATCCAAGCCTGCGTATTGACTTCATCAAAAGAGGATGGAGCCTCAATTCGCTCCATGCACATACTTCATCTTCATGAAGAAGTGGTTCTTCATCAGTGGCACATCCACCATTGGTTTTACATATTTCTAAGAAACGAATAGGATCAGTAATTAAGAATAGAAACCTTATAGATTCTGTTTTTCTGTTTAAATTTGATTCTTATAGTAAATCAAAGCGTTATGGTAATAAAACAAAGTGATACAGAAGCCTTACATGTAACAGATATCAAAATAAATAGCAGGGGGAATATTATTATGATGGACAATACATAAAATCAAATGTATGAGCGACAGTCACACTAAAAATATTAGTAAGCAAACAAAGAAATGAGCAACCAAATGTCCAAATGCACAAGTAAACCATACACAGGAAAGCATGACTTAATGAACCTTAATAAACATTTAAAGTATATACTAAGTTTCAACAAAATCAAGAATAAAAATCAGACTTTGAAGAGATCACTTTTGACAAATGGAAAAATATGGTAAACCTACATTTTCTTGATTGCCTTATCACCCTTAATATCAATGATACCATATTTCATCCAATTCTAGACTAGGACTAAAGAAATGAAACCATGGGTCTTTGATCTCTTTGAATCTAATTCTACACTGCAAAAGTGCAAAATTACGGATAGAAATTTGAATGCAAAAGATACAATGGGAAACCCTAGACTCTGGTTTCTCTCAACACAACCATTCCAGTTCATTCGGGGAAATAGTACTTCGGGAATTGATTAAACTCCATTCAAAAAAATTATTCTTCTCAAATTCTAATTCTAGCAAAAGCTATTTATCCAAAACTTCATTTTCACTCACAAAACTTTTAAAAAACTCTTTCACAAAACCTTTTTTTAAACCCATTTCTAAACTCACAAGTCACTGTCAAACAGAACGAGAGACAAATTTTGGAAGACTGTTTCGCAGAAAATGTTTTTATGCTATCCAAGCCAGCAAAAGGTTCAAAGGGGGCACGCCCCTAAATCTGGTGGCCATTCTCTGCCCTTGGCTGCCACCAACAAGCAGTGGGCAACAGAAGTACTAGCCACGCAACCACAGTTACTGTTTTTTGAATGCTTCTTGCAAAGGATACACTAAAGATGAAGGGTGATCAGATGCTTGCTAAAGCAATGGTGCTAAGGTTGAGCTTCCTTCTATTGGGTGTATGAAGGGGGAGGTTTAGAGGACATGAAAGAGCCATGGAGGATGGCATGGCTTACAGAACATCCAGCAACAGGCTCTGCAAAACTGACAGCTTCAATGGAGAGGGGGGGGCGGGGGGGTGGGGAATCATGGTGATCAGGCAAAGTAGAGATGTTTCTACTTCTCTTACGAGAATGGGACCATCTAAGAATGCAATGCACTCCATTTTGGAGAAATTGAATGATGCAAAAAGGATTAACTCAAGAAAACCAGGTTGACATATACAAGTGTTTGTGCTTTTGCCTTTGAGAACCACTATACAGCCTTAGTGAATATGCTCTTGCTACTAACTCAACTGATCCTAGGAAAATGATTAGGGATATTCCACCTGCTAAGATCCATCCTATTGCATGCAATGTTCATACACAAAGGAGAGATCGGTCTCACAATGCATGAGCTAAAGGGGGTGCTTACAGAAATCTTGACATCACTATTGATGAGTGATTGTGAAGGTAATCCTGGAGTCATTATCCAAGATGAAGAGGATTGAAAGGAAAACTAACGCTCAATTAAAGAATGCTCTCATGGAATATCTCTATAGCTAGAATTTTCCTTTTCATGTCTTCTCTGCAAAGTTACATAGATGAGGGAGGCACTTCGTGGTTTCAAGATATTCAATAACAAGAAAGGCTACTTCGTTTTCTAGTTAGAACTCAACAGATCAAGATACTAGCTAGAGTAGAATTGGGCAATGGGCAGGCCAAGCTTGGCATGGACCAGGTCTTGACTTAGCCAAACCAAAGCTCAGGTCATGCCAAGGACAATTTCAAGTAAAAATTAGCCTTTATGCTGCCCACTAAGTGGGTCAATAAACCTCGCAGGCTTGTCACACCCTCAAAGAAACTGTTAGTGCTCCATATTGTCAAAAATTGGCATTGCATGAGCTACAGTCACACTAAAAATATTAGTAAGCAAACAAAGAAATATCAAGTCATCAACTGCGTCAAAAAGAAATGAGCAACCAAATGTCCAAATGCACAAGTAAACCATACACAGGAAAGCATGACTTAATGAACCTTAATAAACATTTAAAGTATATACTAAGTTTCAACAAAATCAAGAATAAAAATCAGACTTTGAAGAGATCACTTTTGACAAATGGAAAAATATGGTAAACCTACATTTTCTTGATTGCCTTATCACCCTTAATATCAATGATACCATATTTCATCCAATTCTAGACTAGGACTAAAGAAATGAAACCATGGGTCTTTGATCTCTTTGAATCTAATTCTACACTGCAAAAGTGCAAAATTACGGATAGAAATTTGAATGCAAAAGATACAATGGGAAACCCTAGACTCTGGTTTCTCTCAACACAACCATTCCAGTTCATTCGGGGAAATAGTACTTCGGGAATTGATTAAACTCCATTCAAAAAAATTATTCTTCTCAAATTCTAATTCTAGCAAAAGCTATTTATCCAAAACTTCATTTTCACTCACAAAACTTTTAAAAAACTCTTTCACAAAACCTTTTTTTAAACCCATTTCTAAACTCACAAGTCACTGTCAAACAGAACGAGAGACAAATTTTGGAAGACTGTTTCGCAGAAAATGTTTTTATGCTATCCAAGCCAGCAAAAGGTTCAAAGGGGGCACGCCCCTAAATCTGGTGGCCATTCTCTGCCCTTGGCTGCCACCAACAAGCAGTGGGCAACAGAAGTACTAGCCACGCAACCACAGTTACTGTTTTTTGAATGCTTCTTGCAAAGGATACACTAAAGATGAAGGGTGATCAGATGCTTGCTAAAGCAATGGTGCTAAGGTTGAGCTTCCTTCTATTGGGTGTATGAAGGGGGAGGTTTAGAGGACATGAAAGAGCCATGGAGGATGGCATGGCTTACAGAACATCCAGCAACAGGCTCTGCAAAACTGACAGCTTCAATGGAGAGGGGGGGGCGGGGGGGTGGGGAATCATGGTGATCAGGCAAAGTAGAGATGTTTCTACTTCTCTTACGAGAATGGGACCATCTAAGAATGCAATGCACTCCATTTTGGAGAAATTGAATGATGCAAAAAGGATTAACTCAAGAAAACCAGGTTGACATATACAAGTGTTTGTGCTTTTGCCTTTGAGAACCACTATACAGCCTTAGTGAATATGCTCTTGCTACTAACTCAACTGATCCTAGGAAAATGATTAGGGATATTCCACCTGCTAAGATCCATCCTATTGCATGCAATGTTCATACACAAAGGAGAGATCGGTCTCACAATGCATGAGCTAAAGGGGGTGCTTACAGAAATCTTGACATCACTATTGATGAGTGATTGTGAAGGTAATCCTGGAGTCATTATCCAAGATGAAGAGGATTGAAAGGAAAACTAACGCTCAATTAAAGAATGCTCTCATGGAATATCTCTATAGCTAGAATTTTCCTTTTCATGTCTTCTCTGCAAAGTTACATAGATGAGGGAGGCACTTCGTGGTTTCAAGATATTCAATAACAAGAAAGGCTACTTCGTTTTCTAGTTAGAACTCAACAGATCAAGATACTAGCTAGAGTAGAATTGGGCAATGGGCAGGCCAAGCTTGGCATGGACCAGGTCTTGACTTAGCCAAACCAAAGCTCAGGTCATGCCAAGGACAATTTCAAGTAAAAATTAGCCTTTATGCTGCCCACTAAGTGGGTCAATAAACCTCGCAGGCTTGTCACACCCTCAAAGAAACTGTTAGTGCTCCATATTGTCAAAAATTGGCATTGCATGAGCTACAGTCACACTAAAAATATTAGTAAGCAAACAAAGAAATATCAAGTCATCAACTGCGTCAAAAAGAAATGAGCAACCAAATGTCCAAATGCACAAGTAAACCATACACAGGAAAGCATGACTTAATGAACCTTAATAAACATTTAAAGTATATACTAAGTTTCAACAAAATCAAGAATAAAAATCAGACTTTGAAGAGATCACTTTTGACAAATGGAAAAATATGGTAAACCTACATTTTCTTGATTGCCTTATCACCCTTAATATCAATGATACCATATTTCATCCAATTCTAGACTAGGACTAAAGAAATGAAACCATGGGTCTTTGATCTCTTTGAATCTAATTCTACACTGCAAAAGTGCAAAATTACGGATAGAAATTTGAATGCAAAAGATACAATGGGAAACCCTAGACTCTGGTTTCTCTCAACACAACCATTCCAGTTCATTCGGGGAAATAGTACTTCGGGAATTGATTAAACTCCATTCAAAAAAATTATTCTTCTCAAATTCTAATTCTAGCAAAAGCTATTTATCCAAAACTTCATTTTCACTCACAAAACTTTTAAAAAACTCTTTCACAAAACCTTTTTTTAAACCCATTTCTAAACTCACAAGTCACTGTCAAACAGAACGAGAGACAAATTTTGGAAGACTGTTTCGCAGAAAATGTTTTTATGCTATCCAAGCCAGCAAAAGGTTCAAAGGGGGCACGCCCCTAAATCTGGTGGCCATTCTCTGCCCTTGGCTGCCACCAACAAGCAGTGGGCAACAGAAGTACTAGCCACGCAACCACAGTTACTGTTTTTTGAATGCTTCTTGCAAAGGATACACTAAAGATGAAGGGTGATCAGATGCTTGCTAAAGCAATGGTGCTAAGGTTGAGCTTCCTTCTATTGGGTGTATGAAGGGGGAGGTTTAGAGGACATGAAAGAGCCATGGAGGATGGCATGGCTTACAGAACATCCAGCAACAGGCTCTGCAAAACTGACAGCTTCAATGGAGAGGGGGGGGCGGGGGGGTGGGGAATCATGGTGATCAGGCAAAGTAGAGATGTTTCTACTTCTCTTACGAGAATGGGACCATCTAAGAATGCAATGCACTCCATTTTGGAGAAATTGAATGATGCAAAAAGGATTAACTCAAGAAAACCAGGTTGACATATACAAGTGTTTGTGCTTTTGCCTTTGAGAACCACTATACAGCCTTAGTGAATATGCTCTTGCTACTAACTCAACTGATCCTAGGAAAATGATTAGGGATATTCCACCTGCTAAGATCCATCCTATTGCATGCAATGTTCATACACAAAGGAGAGATCGGTCTCACAATGCATGAGCTAAAGGGGGTGCTTACAGAAATCTTGACATCACTATTGATGAGTGATTGTGAAGGTAATCCTGGAGTCATTATCCAAGATGAAGAGGATTGAAAGGAAAACTAACGCTCAATTAAAGAATGCTCTCATGGAATATCTCTATAGCTAGAATTTTCCTTTTCATGTCTTCTCTGCAAAGTTACATAGATGAGGGAGGCACTTCGTGGTTTCAAGATATTCAATAACAAGAAAGGCTACTTCGTTTTCTAGTTAGAACTCAACAGATCAAGATACTAGCTAGAGTAGAATTGGGCAATGGGCAGGCCAAGCTTGGCATGGACCAGGTCTTGACTTAGCCAAACCAAAGCTCAGGTCATGCCAAGGACAATTTCAAGTAAAAATTAGCCTTTATGCTGCCCACTAAGTGGGTCAATAAACCTCGCAGGCTTGTCACACCCTCAAAGAAACTGTTAGTGCTCCATATTGTCAAAAATTGGCATTGCATGAGCTACAGTCACACTAAAAATATTAGTAAGCAAACAAAGAAATATCAAGTCATCAACTGCGTCAAAAAGAAATGAGCAACCAAATGTCCAAATGCACAAGTAAACCATACACAGGAAAGCATGACTTAATGAACCTTAATAAACATTTAAAGTATATACTAAGTTTCAACAAAATCAAGAATAAAAATCAGACTTTGAAGAGATCACTTTTGACAAATGGAAAAATATGGTAAACCTACATTTTCTTGATTGCCTTATCACCCTTAATATCAATGATACCATATTTCATCCAATTCTAGACTAGGACTAAAGAAATGAAACCATGGGTCTTTGATCTCTTTGAATCTAATTCTACACTGCAAAAGTGCAAAATTACGGATAGAAATTTGAATGCAAAAGATACAATGGGAAACCCTAGACTCTGGTTTCTCTCAACACAACCATTCCAGTTCATTCGGGGAAATAGTACTTCGGGAATTGATTAAACTCCATTCAAAAAAATTATTCTTCTCAAATTCTAATTCTAGCAAAAGCTATTTATCCAAAACTTCATTTTCACTCACAAAACTTTTAAAAAACTCTTTCACAAAACCTTTTTTTAAACCCATTTCTAAACTCACAAGTCACTGTCAAACAGAACGAGAGACAAATTTTGGAAGACTGTTTCGCAGAAAATGTTTTTATGCTATCCAAGCCAGCAAAAGGTTCAAAGGGGGCACGCCCCTAAATCTGGTGGCCATTCTCTGCCCTTGGCTGCCACCAACAAGCAGTGGGCAACAGAAGTACTAGCCACGCAACCACAGTTACTGTTTTTTGAATGCTTCTTGCAAAGGATACACTAAAGATGAAGGGTGATCAGATGCTTGCTAAAGCAATGGTGCTAAGGTTGAGCTTCCTTCTATTGGGTGTATGAAGGGGGAGGTTTAGAGGACATGAAAGAGCCATGGAGGATGGCATGGCTTACAGAACATCCAGCAACAGGCTCTGCAAAACTGACAGCTTCAATGGAGAGGGGGGGGCGGGGGGGTGGGGAATCATGGTGATCAGGCAAAGTAGAGATGTTTCTACTTCTCTTACGAGAATGGGACCATCTAAGAATGCAATGCACTCCATTTTGGAGAAATTGAATGATGCAAAAAGGATTAACTCAAGAAAACCAGGTTGACATATACAAGTGTTTGTGCTTTTGCCTTTGAGAACCACTATACAGCCTTAGTGAATATGCTCTTGCTACTAACTCAACTGATCCTAGGAAAATGATTAGGGATATTCCACCTGCTAAGATCCATCCTATTGCATGCAATGTTCATACACAAAGGAGAGATCGGTCTCACAATGCATGAGCTAAAGGGGGTGCTTACAGAAATCTTGACATCACTATTGATGAGTGATTGTGAAGGTAATCCTGGAGTCATTATCCAAGATGAAGAGGATTGAAAGGAAAACTAACGCTCAATTAAAGAATGCTCTCATGGAATATCTCTATAGCTAGAATTTTCCTTTTCATGTCTTCTCTGCAAAGTTACATAGATGAGGGAGGCACTTCGTGGTTTCAAGATATTCAATAACAAGAAAGGCTACTTCGTTTTCTAGTTAGAACTCAACAGATCAAGATACTAGCTAGAGTAGAATTGGGCAATGGGCAGGCCAAGCTTGGCATGGACCAGGTCTTGACTTAGCCAAACCAAAGCTCAGGTCATGCCAAGGACAATTTCAAGTAAAAATTAGCCTTTATGCTGCCCACTAAGTGGGTCAATAAACCTCGCAGGCTTGTCACACCCTCAAAGAAACTGTTAGTGCTCCATATTGTCAAAAATTGGCATTGCATGAGCTACAGTCACACTAAAAATATTAGTAAGCAAACAAAGAAATATCAAGTCATCAACTGCGTCAAAAAGAAATGAGCAACCAAATGTCCAAATGCACAAGTAAACCATACACAGGAAAGCATGACTTAATGAACCTTAATAAACATTTAAAGTATATACTAAGTTTCAACAAAATCAAGAATAAAAATCAGACTTTGAAGAGATCACTTTTGACAAATGGAAAAATATGGTAAACCTACATTTTCTTGATTGCCTTATCACCCTTAATATCAATGATACCATATTTCATCCAATTCTAGACTAGGACTAAAGAAATGAAACCATGGGTCTTTGATCTCTTTGAATCTAATTCTACACTGCAAAAGTGCAAAATTACGGATAGAAATTTGAATGCAAAAGATACAATGGGAAACCCTAGACTCTGGTTTCTCTCAACACAACCATTCCAGTTCATTCGGGGAAATAGTACTTCGGGAATTGATTAAACTCCATTCAAAAAAATTATTCTTCTCAAATTCTAATTCTAGCAAAAGCTATTTATCCAAAACTTCATTTTCACTCACAAAACTTTTAAAAAACTCTTTCACAAAACCTTTTTTTAAACCCATTTCTAAACTCACAAGTCACTGTCAAACAGAACGAGAGACAAATTTTGGAAGACTGTTTCGCAGAAAATGTTTTTATGCTATCCAAGCCAGCAAAAGGTTCAAAGGGGGCACGCCCCTAAATCTGGTGGCCATTCTCTGCCCTTGGCTGCCACCAACAAGCAGTGGGCAACAGAAGTACTAGCCACGCAACCACAGTTACTGTTTTTTGAATGCTTCTTGCAAAGGATACACTAAAGATGAAGGGTGATCAGATGCTTGCTAAAGCAATGGTGCTAAGGTTGAGCTTCCTTCTATTGGGTGTATGAAGGGGGAGGTTTAGAGGACATGAAAGAGCCATGGAGGATGGCATGGCTTACAGAACATCCAGCAACAGGCTCTGCAAAACTGACAGCTTCAATGGAGAGGGGGGGGCGGGGGGGTGGGGAATCATGGTGATCAGGCAAAGTAGAGATGTTTCTACTTCTCTTACGAGAATGGGACCATCTAAGAATGCAATGCACTCCATTTTGGAGAAATTGAATGATGCAAAAAGGATTAACTCAAGAAAACCAGGTTGACATATACAAGTGTTTGTGCTTTTGCCTTTGAGAACCACTATACAGCCTTAGTGAATATGCTCTTGCTACTAACTCAACTGATCCTAGGAAAATGATTAGGGATATTCCACCTGCTAAGATCCATCCTATTGCATGCAATGTTCATACACAAAGGAGAGATCGGTCTCACAATGCATGAGCTAAAGGGGGTGCTTACAGAAATCTTGACATCACTATTGATGAGTGATTGTGAAGGTAATCCTGGAGTCATTATCCAAGATGAAGAGGATTGAAAGGAAAACTAACGCTCAATTAAAGAATGCTCTCATGGAATATCTCTATAGCTAGAATTTTCCTTTTCATGTCTTCTCTGCAAAGTTACATAGATGAGGGAGGCACTTCGTGGTTTCAAGATATTCAATAACAAGAAAGGCTACTTCGTTTTCTAGTTAGAACTCAACAGATCAAGATACTAGCTAGAGTAGAATTGGGCAATGGGCAGGCCAAGCTTGGCATGGACCAGGTCTTGACTTAGCCAAACCAAAGCTCAGGTCATGCCAAGGACAATTTCAAGTAAAAATTAGCCTTTATGCTGCCCACTAAGTGGGTCAATAAACCTCGCAGGCTTGTCACACCCTCAAAGAAACTGTTAGTGCTCCATATTGTCAAAAATTGGCATTGCATGAGCTACAGTCACACTAAAAATATTAGTAAGCAAACAAAGAAATATCAAGTCATCAACTGCGTCAAAAAGAAATGAGCAACCAAATGTCCAAATGCACAAGTAAACCATACACAGGAAAGCATGACTTAATGAACCTTAATAAACATTTAAAGTATATACTAAGTTTCAACAAAATCAAGAATAAAAATCAGACTTTGAAGAGATCACTTTTGACAAATGGAAAAATATGGTAAACCTACATTTTCTTGATTGCCTTATCACCCTTAATATCAATGATACCATATTTCATCCAATTCTAGACTAGGACTAAAGAAATGAAACCATGGGTCTTTGATCTCTTTGAATCTAATTCTACACTGCAAAAGTGCAAAATTACGGATAGAAATTTGAATGCAAAAGATACAATGGGAAACCCTAGACTCTGGTTTCTCTCAACACAACCATTCCAGTTCATTCGGGGAAATAGTACTTCGGGAATTGATTAAACTCCATTCAAAAAAATTATTCTTCTCAAATTCTAATTCTAGCAAAAGCTATTTATCCAAAACTTCATTTTCACTCACAAAACTTTTAAAAAACTCTTTCACAAAACCTTTTTTTAAACCCATTTCTAAACTCACAAGTCACTGTCAAACAGAACGAGAGACAAATTTTGGAAGACTGTTTCGCAGAAAATGTTTTTATGCTATCCAAGCCAGCAAAAGGTTCAAAGGGGGCACGCCCCTAAATCTGGTGGCCATTCTCTGCCCTTGGCTGCCACCAACAAGCAGTGGGCAACAGAAGTACTAGCCACGCAACCACAGTTACTGTTTTTTGAATGCTTCTTGCAAAGGATACACTAAAGATGAAGGGTGATCAGATGCTTGCTAAAGCAATGGTGCTAAGGTTGAGCTTCCTTCTATTGGGTGTATGAAGGGGGAGGTTTAGAGGACATGAAAGAGCCATGGAGGATGGCATGGCTTACAGAACATCCAGCAACAGGCTCTGCAAAACTGACAGCTTCAATGGAGAGGGGGGGGCGGGGGGGTGGGGAATCATGGTGATCAGGCAAAGTAGAGATGTTTCTACTTCTCTTACGAGAATGGGACCATCTAAGAATGCAATGCACTCCATTTTGGAGAAATTGAATGATGCAAAAAGGATTAACTCAAGAAAACCAGGTTGACATATACAAGTGTTTGTGCTTTTGCCTTTGAGAACCACTATACAGCCTTAGTGAATATGCTCTTGCTACTAACTCAACTGATCCTAGGAAAATGATTAGGGATATTCCACCTGCTAAGATCCATCCTATTGCATGCAATGTTCATACACAAAGGAGAGATCGGTCTCACAATGCATGAGCTAAAGGGGGTGCTTACAGAAATCTTGACATCACTATTGATGAGTGATTGTGAAGGTAATCCTGGAGTCATTATCCAAGATGAAGAGGATTGAAAGGAAAACTAACGCTCAATTAAAGAATGCTCTCATGGAATATCTCTATAGCTAGAATTTTCCTTTTCATGTCTTCTCTGCAAAGTTACATAGATGAGGGAGGCACTTCGTGGTTTCAAGATATTCAATAACAAGAAAGGCTACTTCGTTTTCTAGTTAGAACTCAACAGATCAAGATACTAGCTAGAGTAGAATTGGGCAATGGGCAGGCCAAGCTTGGCATGGACCAGGTCTTGACTTAGCCAAACCAAAGCTCAGGTCATGCCAAGGACAATTTCAAGTAAAAATTAGCCTTTATGCTGCCCACTAAGTGGGTCAATAAACCTCGCAGGCTTGTCACACCCTCAAAGAAACTGTTAGTGCTCCATATTGTCAAAAATTGGCATTGCATGAGCTACAGTCACACTAAAAATATTAGTAAGCAAACAAAGAAATATCAAGTCATCAACTGCGTCAAAAAGAAATGAGCAACCAAATGTCCAAATGCACAAGTAAACCATACACAGGAAAGCATGACTTAATGAACCTTAATAAACATTTAAAGTATATACTAAGTTTCAACAAAATCAAGAATAAAAATCAGACTTTGAAGAGATCACTTTTGACAAATGGAAAAATATGGTAAACCTACATTTTCTTGATTGCCTTATCACCCTTAATATCAATGATACCATATTTCATCCAATTCTAGACTAGGACTAAAGAAATGAAACCATGGGTCTTTGATCTCTTTGAATCTAATTCTACACTGCAAAAGTGCAAAATTACGGATAGAAATTTGAATGCAAAAGATACAATGGGAAACCCTAGACTCTGGTTTCTCTCAACACAACCATTCCAGTTCATTCGGGGAAATAGTACTTCGGGAATTGATTAAACTCCATTCAAAAAAATTATTCTTCTCAAATTCTAATTCTAGCAAAAGCTATTTATCCAAAACTTCATTTTCACTCACAAAACTTTTAAAAAACTCTTTCACAAAACCTTTTTTTAAACCCATTTCTAAACTCACAAGTCACTGTCAAACAGAACGAGAGACAAATTTTGGAAGACTGTTTCGCAGAAAATGTTTTTATGCTATCCAAGCCAGCAAAAGGTTCAAAGGGGGCACGCCCCTAAATCTGGTGGCCATTCTCTGCCCTTGGCTGCCACCAACAAGCAGTGGGCAACAGAAGTACTAGCCACGCAACCACAGTTACTGTTTTTTGAATGCTTCTTGCAAAGGATACACTAAAGATGAAGGGTGATCAGATGCTTGCTAAAGCAATGGTGCTAAGGTTGAGCTTCCTTCTATTGGGTGTATGAAGGGGGAGGTTTAGAGGACATGAAAGAGCCATGGAGGATGGCATGGCTTACAGAACATCCAGCAACAGGCTCTGCAAAACTGACAGCTTCAATGGAGAGGGGGGGGGCGGGGGGGTGGGGAATCATGGTGATCAGGCAAAGTAGAGATGTTTCTACTTCTCTTACGAGAATGGGACCATCTAAGAATGCAATGCACTCCATTTTGGAGAAATTGAATGATGCAAAAAGGATTAACTCAAGAAAACCAGGTTGACATATACAAGTGTTTGTGCTTTTGCCTTTGAGAACCACTATACAGCCTTAGTGAATATGCTCTTGCTACTAACTCAACTGATCCTAGGAAAATGATTAGGGATATTCCACCTGCTAAGATCCATCCTATTGCATGCAATGTTCATACACAAAGGAGAGATCGGTCTCACAATGCATGAGCTAAAGGGGGTGCTTACAGAAATCTTGACATCACTATTGATGAGTGATTGTGAAGGTAATCCTGGAGTCATTATCCAAGATGAAGAGGATTGAAAGGAAAACTAACGCTCAATTAAAGAATGCTCTCATGGAATATCTCTATAGCTAGAATTTTCCTTTTCATGTCTTCTCTGCAAAGTTACATAGATGAGGGAGGCACTTCGTGGTTTCAAGATATTCAATAACAAGAAAGGCTACTTCGTTTTCTAGTTAGAACTCAACAGATCAAGATACTAGCTAGAGTAGAATTGGGCAATGGGCAGGCCAAGCTTGGCATGGACCAGGTCTTGACTTAGCCAAACCAAAGCTCAGGTCATGCCAAGGACAATTTCAAGTAAAAATTAGCCTTTATGCTGCCCACTAAGTGGGTCAATAAACCTCGCAGGCTTGTCACACACCCTCAAAGAAACTGTTAGTGCTCCATATTGTCAAAAATTGGCATTGCATGAGCTACAGTCACACTAAAAATATTAGTAAGCAAACAAAGAAATATCAAGTCATCAACTGCGTCAAAAAGAAATGAGCAACCAAATGTCCAAATGCACAAGTAAACCATACACAGGAAAGCATGACTTAATGAACCTTAATAAACATTTAAAGTATATACTAAGTTTCAACAAAATCAAGAATAAAAATCAGACTTTGAAGAGATCACTTTTGACAAATGGAAAAATATGGTAAACCTACATTTTCTTGATTGCCTTATCACCCTTAATATCAATGATACCATATTTCATCCAATTCTAGACTAGGACTAAAGAAATGAAACCATGGGTCTTTGATCTCTTTGAATCTAATTCTACACTGCAAAAGTGCAAAATTACGGATAGAAATTTGAATGCAAAAGATACAATGGGAAACCCTAGACTCTGGTTTCTCTCAACACAACCATTCCAGTTCATTCGGGGAAATAGTACTTCGGGAATTGATTAAACTCCATTCAAAAAAATTATTCTTCTCAAATTCTAATTCTAGCAAAAGCTATTTATCCAAAACTTCATTTTCACTCACAAAACTTTTAAAAAACTCTTTCACAAAACCTTTTTTTAAACCCATTTCTAAACTCACAAGTCACTGTCAAACAGAACGAGAGACAAATTTTGGAAGACTGTTTCGCAGAAAATGTTTTTATGCTATCCAAGCCAGCAAAAGGTTCAAAGGGGGCACGCCCCTAAATCTGGTGGCCATTCTCTGCCCTTGGCTGCCACCAACAAGCAGTGGGCAACAGAAGTACTAGCCACGCAACCACAGTTACTGTTTTTTGAATGCTTCTTGCAAAGGATACACTAAAGATGAAGGGTGATCAGATGCTTGCTAAAGCAATGGTGCTAAGGTTGAGCTTCCTTCTATTGGGTGTATGAAGGGGGAGGTTTAGAGGACATGAAAGAGCCATGGAGGATGGCATGGCTTACAGAACATCCAGCAACAGGCTCTGCAAAACTGACAGCTTCAATGGAGAGGGGGGGGGCGGGGGGGTGGGGAATCATGGTGATCAGGCAAAGTAGAGATGTTTCTACTTCTCTTACGAGAATGGGACCATCTAAGAATGCAATGCACTCCATTTTGGAGAAATTGAATGATGCAAAAAGGATTAACTCAAGAAAACCAGGTTGACATATACAAGTGTTTGTGCTTTTGCCTTTGAGAACCACTATACAGCCTTAGTGAATATGCTCTTGCTACTAACTCAACTGATCCTAGGAAAATGATTAGGGATATTCCACCTGCTAAGATCCATCCTATTGCATGCAATGTTCATACACAAAGGAGAGATCGGTCTCACAATGCATGAGCTAAAGGGGGTGCTTACAGAAATCTTGACATCACTATTGATGAGTGATTGTGAAGGTAATCCTGGAGTCATTATCCAAGATGAAGAGGATTGAAAGGAAAACTAACGCTCAATTAAAGAATGCTCTCATGGAATATCTCTATAGCTAGAATTTTCCTTTTCATGTCTTCTCTGCAAAGTTACATAGATGAGGGAGGCACTTCGTGGTTTCAAGATATTCAATAACAAGAAAGGCTACTTCGTTTTCTAGTTAGAACTCAACAGATCAAGATACTAGCTAGAGTAGAATTGGGCAATGGGCAGGCCAAGCTTGGCATGGACCAGGTCTTGACTTAGCCAAACCAAAGCTCAGGTCATGCCAAGGACAATTTCAAGTAAAAATTAGCCTTTATGCTGCCCACTAAGTGGGTCAATAAACCTCGCAGGCTTGTCACACCCTCAAAGAAACTGTTAGTGCTCCATATTGTCAAAAATTGGCATTGCATGAGCTACAGTCACACTAAAAATATTAGTAAGCAAACAAAGAAATATCAAGTCATCAACTGCGTCAAAAAGAAATGAGCAACCAAATGTCCAAATGCACAAGTAAACCATACACAGGAAAGCATGACTTAATGAACCTTAATAAACATTTAAAGTATATACTAAGTTTCAACAAAATCAAGAATAAAAATCAGACTTTGAAGAGATCACTTTTGACAAATGGAAAAATATGGTAAACCTACATTTTCTTGATTGCCTTATCACCCTTAATATCAATGATACCATATTTCATCCAATTCTAGACTAGGACTAAAGAAATGAAACCATGGGTCTTTGATCTCTTTGAATCTAATTCTACACTGCAAAAAGTGCAAAAATTACGGATAGAAATTTGAATGCAAAAGATACAATGGGAAACCCTAGACTCTGGTTTCTCTCAACACAACCATTCCAGTTCATTCGGGGAAATAGTACTTCGGGAATTGATTAAACTCCATTCAAAAAATTATTCTTCTCAAATTCTAATTCTAGCAAAAGCTATTTATCCAAAACTTCATTTTCACTCACAAAACTTTTAAAAAACTCTTTCACAAAACCTTTTTTTAAACCCATTTCTAAACTCACAAGTCACTGTCAAACAGAACGAGAGCAAATTTTGGAAGACTGTTTCGCAGAAAATGTTTTTATGCTATCCAAGCCAGCAAAAGGTTCAAAGGGGGCACGCCCCTAAATCTGGTGGCCATTCTCTGCCCTTGGCTGCCACCAACAAGCAGTGGGCAACAGAAGTACTAGCCACGCAACCACAGTTACTGTTTTTTGAATGCTTCTTGCAAAGGATACACTAAAGATGAAGGGTGATCAGATGCTTGCTAAAGCAATGGTGCTAAGGTTGAGCTTCCTTCTATTGGGTGTATGAAGGGGGAGGTTTAGAGGACATGAAAGAGCCATGGAGGATGGCATGGCTTACAGAACATCCAGCAACAGGCTCTGCAAAACTGACAGCTTCAATGGAGAGGGGGGGGGCGGGGGGGGTGGGGAATCATGGTGATCAGGCAAAGTAGAGATGTTTCTACTTCTCTTACGAGAATGGGACCATCTAAGAATGCAATGCACTCCATTTTGGAGAAATTGAATGATGCAAAAAGGATTAACTCAAGAAAACCAGGTTGACATATACAAGTGTTTGTGCTTTTGCCTTTGAGAACCACTATACAGCCTTAGTGAATATGCTCTTGCTACTAACTCAACTGATCCTAGGAAAATGATTAGGGATATTCCACCTGCTAAGATCCATCCTATTGCATGCAATGTTCATACACAAAGGAGAGATCGGTCTCACAATGCATGAGCTAAAGGGGGTGCTTACAGAAATCTTGACATCACTATTGATGAGTGATTGTGAAGGTAATCCTGGAGTCATTATCCAAGATGAAGAGGATTGAAAGGAAAACTAACGCTCAATTAAAGAATGCTCTCATGGAATATCTCTATAGCTAGAATTTTCCTTTTCATGTCTTCTCTGCAAAGTTACATAGATGAGGGAGGCACTTCGTGGTTTCAAGATATTCAATAACAAGAAAGGCTACTTCGTTTTCTAGTTAGAACTCAACAGATCAAGATACTAGCTAGAGTAGAATTGGGCAATGGGCAGGCCAAGCTTGGCATGGACCAGGTCTTGACTTAGCCAAACCAAAGCTCAGGTCATGCCAAGGACAATTTCAAGTAAAAATTAGCCTTTATGCTGCCCACTAAGTGGGTCAATAAACCTCGCAGGCTTGTCACACCCTCAAAGAAACTGTTAGTGCTCCATATTGTCAAAAATTGGCATTGCATGAGCTACAGTCACACTAAAAATATTAGTAAGCAAACAAAGAAATATCAAGTCATCAACTGCGTCAAAAAGAAATGAGCAACCAAATGTCCAAATGCACAAGTAAACCATACACAGGAAAGCATGACTTAATGAACCTTAATAAACATTTAAAGTATATACTAAGTTTCAACAAAATCAAGAATAAAAATCAGACTTTGAAGAGATCACTTTTGACAAATGGAAAAATATGGTAAACCTACATTTTCTTGATTGCCTTATCACCCTTAATATCAATGATACCATATTTCATCCAATTCTAGACTAGGACTAAAGAAATGAAACCATGGGTCTTTGATCTCTTTGAATCTAATTCTACACTGCAAAAGTGCAAAATTACGGATAGAAATTTGAATGCAAAAGATACAATGGGAAACCCTAGACTCTGGTTTCTCTCAACACAACCATTCCAGTTCATTCGGGGAAATAGTACTTCGGGAATTGATTAAACTCCATTCAAAAAAATTATTCTTCTCAAATTCTAATTCTAGCAAAAGCTATTTATCCAAAACTTCATTTTCACTCACAAAACTTTTAAAAAACTCTTTCACAAAACCTTTTTTTAAACCCATTTCTAAACTCACAAGTCACTGTCAAACAGAACGAGAGACAAATTTTGGAAGACTGTTTCGCAGAAAATGTTTTTATGCTATCCAAGCCAGCAAAAGGTTCAAAGGGGGCACGCCCCTAAATCTGGTGGCCATTCTCTGCCCTTGGCTGCCACCAACAAGCAGTGGGCAACAGAAGTACTAGCCACGCAACCACAGTTACTGTTTTTTGAATGCTTCTTGCAAAGGATACACTAAAGATGAAGGGTGATCAGATGCTTGCTAAAGCAATGGTGCTAAGGTTGAGCTTCCTTCTATTGGGTGTATGAAGGGGGAGGTTTAGAGGACATGAAAGAGCCATGGAGGATGGCATGGCTTACAGAACATCCAGCAACAGGCTCTGCAAAACTGACAGCTTCAATGGAGAGGGGGGGGGCGGGGGGGTGGGGAATCATGGTGATCAGGCAAAGTAGAGATGTTTCTACTTCTCTTACGAGAATGGGACCATCTAAGAATGCAATGCACTCCATTTTGGAGAAATTGAATGATGCAAAAAGGATTAACTCAAGAAAACCAGGTTGACATATACAAGTGTTTGTGCTTTTGCCTTTGAGAACCACTATACAGCCTTAGTGAATATGCTCTTGCTACTAACTCAACTGATCCTAGGAAAATGATTAGGGATATTCCACCTGCTAAGATCCATCCTATTGCATGCAATGTTCATACACAAAGGAGAGATCGGTCTCACAATGCATGAGCTAAAGGGGGTGCTTACAGAAATCTTGACATCACTATTGATGAGTGATTGTGAAGGTAATCCTGGAGTCATTATCCAAGATGAAGAGGATTGAAAGGAAAACTAACGCTCAATTAAAGAATGCTCTCATGGAATATCTCTATAGCTAGAATTTTCCTTTTCATGTCTTCTCTGCAAAGTTACATAGATGAGGGAGGCACTTCGTGGTTTCAAGATATTCAATAACAAGAAAGGCTACTTCGTTTTCTAGTTAGAACTCAACAGATCAAGATACTAGCTAGAGTAGAATTGGGCAATGGGCAGGCCAAGCTTGGCATGGACCAGGTCTTGACTTAGCCAAACCAAAGCTCAGGTCATGCCAAGGACAATTTCAAGTAAAAATTAGCCTTTATGCTGCCCACTAAGTGGGTCAATAAACCTCGCAGGCTTGTCACACCCTCAAAGAAACTGTTAGTGCTCCATATTGTCAAAAATTGGCATTGCATGAGCTACAGTCACACTAAAAATATTAGTAAGCAAACAAAGAAATATCAAGTCATCAACTGCGTCAAAAAGAAATGAGCAACCAAATGTCCAAATGCACAAGTAAACCATACACAGGAAAGCATGACTTAATGAACCTTAATAAACATTTAAAGTATATACTAAGTTTCAACAAAATCAAGAATAAAAATCAGACTTTGAAGAGATCACTTTTGACAAATGGAAAAATATGGTAAACCTACATTTTCTTGATTGCCTTATCACCCTTAATATCAATGATACCATATTTCATCCAATTCTAGACTAGGACTAAAGAAATGAAACCATGGGTCTTTGATCTCTTTGAATCTAATTCTACACTGCAAAAGTGCAAAATTACGGATAGAAATTTGAATGCAAAAGATACAATGGGAAACCCTAGACTCTGGTTTCTCTCAACACAACCATTCCAGTTCATTCGGGGAAATAGTACTTCGGGAATTGATTAAACTCCATTCAAAAAAAATTATTCTTCTCAAATTCTAATTCTAGCAAAAGCTATTTATCCAAAACTTCATTTTCACTCACAAAACTTTTAAAAAACTCTTTCACAAAACCTTTTTTTTAAACCCATTTCTAAACTCACAAGTCACTGTCAAACAGAACGAGAGACAAATTTTGGAAGACTGTTTCGCAGAAAATGTTTTTATGCTATCCAAGCCAGCAAAAGGTTCAAAGGGGGCACGCCCCTAAATCTGGTGGCCATTCTCTGCCCTTGGCTGCCACCAACAAGCAGTGGGCAACAGAAGTACTAGCCACGCAACCACAGTTACTGTTTTTTGAATGCTTCTTGCAAAGGATACACTAAAGATGAAGGGTGATCAGATGCTTGCTAAAGCAATGGTGCTAAGGTTGAGCTTCCTTCTATTGGGTGTATGAAGGGGGAGGGTTTAGAGGACATGAAAGAGCCATGGAGGATGGCATGGCTTACAGAACATCCAGCAACAGGCTCTGCAAAACTGACAGCTTCAATGGAGAGGGGGGGGGCGGGGGGGTGGGGAATCATGGTGATCAGGCAAAGTAGAGATGTTTCTACTTCTCTTACGAGAATGGGACCATCTAAGAATGCAATGCACTCCATTTTGGAGAAATTGAATGATGCAAAAAGGATTAACTCAAGAAAACCAGGTTGACATATACAAGTGTTTGTGCTTTTGCCTTTGAGAACCACTATACAGCCTTAGTGAATATGCTCTTGCTACTAACTCAACTGATCCTAGGAAAATGATTAGGGATATTCCACCTGCTAAGATCCATCCTATTGCATGCAATGTTCATACACAAAGGAGAGATCGGTCTCACAATGCATGAGCTAAAGGGGGTGCTTACAGAAATCTTGACATCACTATTGATGAGTGATTGTGAAGGTAATCCTGGAGTCATTATCCAAGATGAAGAGGATTGAAAGGAAAACTAACGCTCAATTAAAGAATGCTCTCATGGAATATCTCTATAGCTAGAATTTTCCTTTTCATGTCTTCTCTGCAAAGTTACATAGATGAGGAGGCACTTCGTGGTTTCAAGATATTCAATAACAAGAAAGGCTACTTCGTTTTCTAGTTAGAACTCAACAGATCAAGATACTAGCTAGAGTAGAATTGGGCAATGGGCAGGCCAAGCTTGGCATGGACCAGGTCTTGACTTAGCCAAACCAAAGCTCAGGTCATGCCAAGGACAATTTCAAGTAAAAATTAGCCTTTATGCTGCCCACTAAGTGGGTCAATAAACCTCGCAGGCTTGTCACACCCTCAAAGAAACTGTTAGTGCTCCATATTGTCAAAAATTGGCATTGCATGAGCTACAGTCACACTAAAAATATTAGTAAGCAAACAAAGAAATATCAAGTCATCAACTGCGTCAAAAAGAAATGAGCAACCAAATGTCCAAATGCACAAGTAAACCATACACAGGAAAGCATGACTTAATGAACCTTAATAAACATTTAAAGTATATACTAAGTTTCAACAAAATCAAGAATAAAAATCAGACTTTGAAGAGATCACTTTTGACAAATGGAAAAATATGGTAAACCTACATTTTCTTGATTGCCTTATCACCCTTAATATCAATGATACCATATTTCATCCAATTCTAGACTAGGACTAAAGAAATGAAACCATGGGTCTTTGATCTCTTTGAATCTAATTCTACACTGCAAAAGTGCAAAATTACGGATAGAAATTTGAATGCAAAAGATACAATGGGAAACCCTAGACTCTGGTTTCTCTCAACACAACCATTCCAGTTCATTCGGGGAAATAGTACTTCGGGAATTGATTAAACTCCATTCAAAAAAATTATTCTTCTCAAATTCTAATTCTAGCAAAAGCTATTTATCCAAAACTTCATTTTCACTCACAAAACTTTTAAAAAACTCTTTCACAAAACCTTTTTTTAAACCCATTTCTAAACTCACAAGTCACTGTCAAACAGAACGAGAGACAAATTTTGGAAGACTGTTTCGCAGAAAATGTTTTTATGCTATCCAAGCCAGCAAAAGGTTCAAAGGGGGCACGCCCCTAAATCTGGTGGCCATTCTCTGCCCTTGGCTGCCACCAACAAGCAGTGGGCAACAGAAGTACTAGCCACGCAACCACAGTTACTGTTTTTTGAATGCTTCTTGCAAAGGATACACTAAAGATGAAGGGTGATCAGATGCTTGCTAAAGCAATGGTGCTAAGGTTGAGCTTCCTTCTATTGGGTGTATGAAGGGGGAGGTTTAGAGGACATGAAAGAGCCATGGAGGATGGCATGGCTTACAGAACATCCAGCAACAGGCTCTGCAAAACTGACAGCTTCAATGGAGAGGGGGGGGGGCGGGGGGGTGGGGAATCATGGTGATCAGGCAAAGTAGAGATGTTTCTACTTCTCTTACGAGAATGGGACCATCTAAGAATGCAATGCACTCCATTTTGGAGAAATTGAATGATGCAAAAAGGATTAACTCAAGAAAACCAGGTTGACATATACAAGTGTTTGTGCTTTTGCCTTTGAGAACCACTATACAGCCTTAGTGAATATGCTCTTGCTACTAACTCAACTGATCCTAGGAAAATGATTAGGGATATTCCACCTGCTAAGATCCATCCTATTGCATGCAATGTTCATACACAAAGGAGAGATCGGTCTCACAATGCATGAGCTAAAGGGGGTGCTTACAGAAATCTTGACATCACTATTGATGAGTGATTGTGAAGGTAATCCTGGAGTCATTATCCAAGATGAAGAGGATTGAAAGGAAAACTAACGCTCAATTAAAGAATGCTCTCATGGAATATCTCTATAGCTAGAATTTTCCTTTTCATGTCTTCTCTGCAAAGTTACATAGATGAGGGAGGCACTTCGTGGTTTCAAGATATTCAATAACAAGAAAGGCTACTTCGTTTTCTAGTTAGAACTCAACAGATCAAGATACTAGCTAGAGTAGAATTGGGCAATGGGCAGGCCAAGCTTGGCATGGACCAGGTCTTGACTTAGCCAAACCAAAGCTCAGGTCATGCCAAGGACAATTTCAAGTAAAAATTAGCCTTTATGCTGCCCACTAAGTGGGTCAATAAACCTCGCAGGCTTGTCACACCCTCAAAGAAACTGTTAGTGCTCCATATTGTCAAAAATTGGCATTGCATGAGCTACAGTCACACTAAAAATATTAGTAAGCAAACAAAGAAATATCAAGTCATCAACTGCGTCAAAAAGAAATGAGCAACCAAATGTCCAAATGCACAAGTAAACCATACACAGGAAAGCATGACTT